>CM057752.1:19056835-20305669 GCA_030064425.1 Trapa bicornis
TAAAATATAAAAAGTCCCACTACAACGCCAAAAACGTGTTGGGGTCAACAATCAAAGCACTCCGACAGAAAAAGTCAAATGTCAAAGCCGCCTTAAGAGGACTTTGAACGGGTCGTCCACTCATTCTCCTTAAACATCTATTCGTGGCAAACAAATTGTTGGATGAATTTAGGGCGGTCGAGGGTCAGTCTCCACTAAAATCGATAACTTTTTATATAATTTATTATAATTTGACCAAAATGTTTATAATATATATTTAAAATTTTTAAATATAATTTATATTAATTTTACATTTAAATATAAGTTGGTAGATTGTACAGGAAAATATTTTTGAATCTCCAATTTGCAATCTCACTGACTCATTCCTTGGATGGATGATTACATAATAGAGTTAAAAGACAAGCTTAATAGTTTATAAATAAATTTATAATATCATTAATTAATGAGTTAATTTTCTCAAAGTGTTAGATTTTTAATTATGATTCATGAAAAGAATCGTAACCTTTGAATACCATTTCTTCCATGGATGGAGCCAACAATTATTGGGAAAATTGGTTTTTAAGAATAAAATTGGAATATACTCATTTAAGATGATTGAAATGAATGTAATGTGTGTGCCAATTTTGTGAATGAGAAAACTTGTATTTGTGGAATTTTATTTGATTGATGAACATTCATGCATTCAACGAGGATTAATCAAAGTCGGTCAAACCACTTGCCGCCTCGTCTTCTTCAGCCCCTTCAAGTTGATCGAGCTTTGTCGGTGTTAATGTCATTAACTTAAAAGTTAACACAATTAAGAGAAGATATCGATACAAATTAAAGAATGCAAGTTTTAGAATTGAAATATTTAGAAAATTTGAATTGATTTTATCAATTTTATTAGATAATTACATAATACCAATATCAATATATTATACATATTGACTCCACATGTCACAAACCATTTAGTGCTCGTCTCCATTGACACTCCTTAAACTAAGTTCCCAAGCCCCATAATCATGTTTTTGTTGACAACCCCTGAATTCTATTTACACCATAAGTAGAACCCTTTTATTCTCTTAATCTAGTTAAATACACATATATTAACAAAAATAATTTTTCTTAATTTTACAAACCCACACTTAAACTTGTCAATAAATCATAATCTAAGCTGACCTAAACCCAACATAAAATAGATAAATAAATTTTAAAACAATAAAAAATTCTTAAAAACACTAAAAGTTTAATAAATATAGATCTCAAATTTAAACAAATGACATTAATTTTAGTGTCACAGGTTTTTTAACTAATATTAGAGTAAATCAGCTAAAAAACCATAAAAATTAGATAAATTAAAAGTTACATATTTTTTAGTATAATTTACAGTGAATTAAACAATAATTTTTTATAAAATTAATTCTTGGATTCATGTTATAATAACAAACATATAATAAGAAATATTTTATTGATTTTGTACTTTTATGAAAACTTAGAGATAATTTCAAAATGATACTAATGAAAACAAAGAAAAAAACTTACTAAATAATGGACTTAGTTATTTGATTACTAAAGTCTATTATGTACGGGTATAGTCGATAATACAAATCTATTCTAATTAATGGACTTAAATTTAGTTGTGTAATTACTAAACTCTATTATGTACTTCTATCATCTATAATACAATTGTATTATTTGAATACTTTTATAAAATTAATATTGCTAGTGTGAAAACTTATAATAAAATATGTACAAATTTTTAATGAAAATTAAAAATTTTTAAATAAATAGTGCATCCAAAAGTTTATAAAAATGATGAATAATACAATAAATAGTAAATATAAATTAAAATATTTATATATACTTTTTTAGACTAGAATGGTAACCTATAATAATTTTGAAAAGTAGTGAATTTATAGTTTAGTAAATAAGTTTACTAATATACCATTATATTTCTTATTAGCTATATATTTACTCAAAATATATAATATAAAAATTTTTTCAAGATTATTAATTTATTATCTATAAAAAATTTTATTATAATAATTTCATATTTTAACATTTAAAACTTATTAGTTTGCCTAAGGAGCCCATTCTCATTTTCTAAATAAGACATGCATAACGTTATTACATTCTAAGCTAACAAATATATCATTTTCCATCCTAATCAGCATAACTACACATAAACTAAGAAATACAAATTTTTAATAAAAATTAAAATTTTTTAAATAAATAGTGCATCCAAAAGTTTATAAAAATGATGAATAATACAATAAATAGTAAATATAAATTAAAATATTTATATATACATTTTTAGACTAGAATAGTAATCTATAATAATTTTGAAAAGTAGTGAATTTATAGTTTAGTAAATAAGTTTACTAATATACCATTATATTTCTTATTAGCTATATATTTACTCAAAATATATAATATAATTTTTTTTAATATTATTAATTTATTATCTATAAAAATTTTCATATAATAATTTCATATTTTAACATTTAAAACTTATTAGTTTGCCTAAGGAGCCCATTCTCATTTTCTAAATAAGACATGCATAACGCTATTACATTCTAAGCTAACAAATATATCATTTTCCATATCACCTACCTAACCTAATCAGCATAACTACATATAAACTAAGAAATACATATACATTTATTTCACACACATCGATTAAACAACAACACATGTATTGTCATGTACCATGTATTAGTAATTCTCATAAACACCGACTTTACAATAATTTTGTAGTTTTCTTAGTTTATAAGTAGAACTCAAATAGTTTAAACGACTAACTTGATTTTAGTATAAATTATTTTTTTTAATTTATAATGAATTTAAAATTTAATATAATATCTCGTAAATCAACTAATAAGAATAACTTTAAAAACTTTATAGATAAATTTTGAGTTCCGTAAAGTAGCGCAAGTTCTATAAACGATGTTTAAACTTAAAAATCAATCAAAACTTAACTTTTACCTGGAATTATTTGGGGGAGTGAGTGTGATTATAACTCAATTAATAAGATATTAACTTTTGGTAATTATGTCACACTCCAATTTATTTTATCAAGTCAACCTCTGCCAACATGTCATATTCTTAAAATTCAAAATAAGATATTTATGTTATTTTTTAAAAATATTCATTTGAAATTAAAAAATAAATTAAATAACTAATATCGAGATCAAGTTGTCATATTCTTAAAATTCAAAATAAGATATTTATATTATTTTTTAAAAATATTTATTTAAAATTAGAAAATAAATTAAATAACTAATATCGAGATCAAGTATTAAGTGTAGTGCATACCTATAAAAATTTGCAATTTTTTATATGTACGACTTGTTATTAAAATATTTTAATTTCCTAAAATGAATATTGTACTTAATAAGTTCACAATTTAGTAAGTAGATCAGTTAAATACAGGTTTTCAATTTAACATAATACTAAAAAATTCCTTAAAATAATTATAAGAGATATTTTAATGAAAAATTTAACTATAATTAAATTAAAATTTTAATAAAAATTACTGGTATATAATAAAAATCATATAAAATAATACACATTTATAAAACAAAATTCTCATCTATTCTATTTTGATTTGTATTGAATTTTAAACATCAACTATATATCTAATTATATTATAATATATGTATCAAACTATATCGCAATAGGGTAAATACTCGTTTCTATTCGTCATATTCTCCTAATACTAATAAAGTGAATGTCATTATTATAATAATATTAATAAAATTAAGAATTAAAATATAAAATATGTTTTATTTTGTAGTAAAAATTTAAATATTTTACCAATAATCTCATTCTGAAAGGTAGAATTATTTAATTTACTGGAAAAATTCTCGTATCATTTATCCCGAGATTCTCTTCTTTGATGGTCAGCTGGGTCGGAGCCACTTCCCGTTCACCGGACTTTACTCTCCTCCTCCGTTATTTTCTAATACCTAGAAAAACGGATTGGAGGAGGGGTGAGCTAAAAGAGAGGGTTTTTAGGGTATTGTCCTTATCAATCTCTGATGGCTCCACATCACCTCTACTTAAAATAACAATTAATATTTTAATAATTTAATCTTGGATCTCGTGCCCCTTCCCACTCCATAGGATTTTACCACCCTCTTACGTCCTATTAATTTTATCTGGGTATTCTCTGGAGATGCAAATTACAAGGACAATACACCCATTGGCCTTGAAAACACACACATATATCTCCAAAACAAATCTGCAGTTTGCAATCACAACATGTCGGATACTTGCAATTGAAATTCTCACAAGCATACCTTATGGTGGGATTTTGGGATTTTCATAGCCTTTAAAGCCTGATCCGTGTCAATGCTGCTATGTAATATCTGAACATTAAATACGGAACTCAAAGGCTTTAGGAGAAGCCACTGCTGCATTAGATCGTGGATGAGTTTGTGCACTTCTGGATAAAAAATATTGGTTATGCATGCTTGTCATAAAATTGTTTCAATTTGAATAAAGAAAATGATGATATACTTGTCAACAGTTACTCAAAATGCCAATTTAGAAGCTAGCATGGTTAGAAGATTAATTCAGAAAAATTATAAATAAGCTTTGTTTAGCAATCCAAACAAGATATAAGATTATACATCAAAAATGATACCAGCTAACAGATTGACATGGTAATAATTCCTCATACACAATAATATATGAGCTACTCCTGATAAAGATAGGTATATGAAATAGAAGTAATAGCAAATAATTTTCACCTCTTCAATATAAAAAACCTCCCGCTGGAAATGGGTATGTTGGTTGCCATTGGGGATGACAAGCACTTCCACCCTTTCATCCCTATCTATATCTCTTCAGTATTCTCTATATCTAGCGATATCAGCTGTTGCAGACATCAAAACCAATTTGAAAATACATTTAAAAGAGTGGAAATTAGAAGACTTCATAAAACGGCAGACCCGCCAGATTTAGACAAATATTATATGTGAAACATCAACTGAAGAATTCAGAGAGCTGCACAATTGATAAGTAAATGAAAAACTTGCGCAAGGATTCACATAATCAGAAGATTGCAAATCTCATATTCTTATTCTTCAACAGGAACTGCTTCACACATAACAGTACTAAATCAGATTCTACTCATCTTTCATGCACCTCGTAAGTATAATAGCTTTGTAATCTAGTGCACCAAGGCCCAACTCAAAAACCCTTTACCCTTCAAAATTCGTCAAACTCTATCTCAAACTTAAAATAATTTTCTAATTATTTTCATTCTTTTTATACACTTACAATAATTTTTCATTACCCTTTTTGGCTACACACAGTCTCTCTATCGCCTCTTCCTTCTTTTCAATTTGATTTAACCCGGATTTACGTATCTCACAACCATCCCCTTCTTTATATGTCATCAAAAAAGATTTTACTTATATAATTCAACTTACTTTATAGAGTTTACTCTTTACATTATCCGTTCAAGTTAGAGTACGAACAATCTCGTACACGTTTCCCCTTAATCTCGTACAATCTAGACTACTGATTATTTTGCTAGAGTACCTCCGCCCTTAACATCTTCTTATGCTGAATACTATTCTCCCGTGATTGGTCGATTAGTATGGGTCATGTTTCGTATTTTTTCAGTACATACACAATATTGTTAATTCTTTTATAGCTTTTTCTACATAAAAATTGCGTTGTTAATAATCTAATAATATAATATTTTTATTCATTTCATATTTTACTATAAATATTTTTTATGAATTTTATTTAAAAAATCATACAAAAATGTCGAATCTACATATATTTCATAAACAAAATCCGACGTGTGCCACTTTCCGCCCTCTAGTAGATAATTGGATTATTACTGAAAATATCAAATAATAAAATATAAAATGAGATGACAAATATATATATATAATGACAATAAATAGAAAAGAGAGAGGAAGGACAGTATTGTGCAAAAAAAAAAAAAGCAAAGACAGTGTGGGGATAAGACAATGACGGGCGGAGAAGATAAGGCCACCACGTTTTATCGTCCTACACCCTGCCCCACTTTTTCTCCGTACAAATGGAAATAATTATTAATTATCGATTTTCGATATTAATAATAATAGTGTTATCCTATAATTTTAATTATTATATTACATATAATTAATAATTTAATTTATATAGTTCATTTCGCATTAAAAATTCTCAACTATCACACATAATAATCAATATTTCATTCAATTTATTTATGCTAATATACAGTTTTATGTGATATGCTGACTTGGCACCCACTAGTAGAGTGCCGTGGAACCAGCTGATTCATTGGCTGTATAAGCCTTATCCTTTAAATCTTGTTTAAATTGGCAAAATGGGTACATTGGTCCAAAATGATATTTCTTTTTTATTTTTAATATTATTCAAATTTCTTAGGCTGCCCCCGAAGCGAACAGATCAACGCCGTGGGGCCCACATATCAGTCACGTGCCTACTTGCCGAATAAAGATAACACAGTCAATCACCGTCCAATCCTTGTACCATTTTTTGTGATGAGCCCAAAATATAATTTTTTTAAAACCCAAAACAAACGAGAAAAAAAATATAAAATGTAATGAAAACTACGTGCGCCCAGCCGGCTCACCTTAACAACGGATTACCCAAGAGCCACGTACTCTAGCATGATCCTGGAGTATGAGTTTCGTTTGAATACTAAACCTTCTAGAAATTCTCTAATTATCAACGAAGTGCCTCTGTGGGAGCAATAATCCGGGCGCATGCAATATGACAAAGCGCGTGATGGGGATTCGCAAAAGTAGCGCGTGCTTTTGTTTTCCGTCCAAGTTTATCCATTTCAAAACAACTCCCCTTTCTCTCTCGCTTTCCTTCTTATCTCTCCTCTATATCTGTGTCACAACGGAGGTGCATCGGCATTATGGCGAGTTCCATGGCGATGGCGATGCGTTGCTAGCATTCTCAGGGGTGGCGAAGTGCTCGTTGAAACCCTAAGCTCCCCGGACGAACTCCGTCATCTGTATTCTACGTCTACTCTCGAAGTTCTTCGTACATCTCCAATAATATAAGCATCTCGATATATAATATCTTCCTCCTCCTGCTGTACCATATAGAATATATATAATAGTTACACTGAGGGTTCCGGACGCGAAATTCTCATATATATATATATATATATATTCTGGTCGTTGAGGGTGGGAGCAGCCGTTTACAGATCTGCAGAAAGAGAGGGAGCGATATTGCAATGGGGAATGCCAACGGCAGAGAGGACGGAGGGAACGCCTCTGACGACCTATCCGGCATGTCTAATGGCGATCCAGCTGCTCATCAATCGTATGCTCCCACCTCCAACGCTCCCAGCCGTGTGTTCTCATCAGATTTGATGGCCAATACTCCTCCCGCCAGTCCTGGTTGCTCAAGATCCTCTCTCTTGTTCGCACCTCAGGTTATCCCTCTCTCTCTCTCTTTATCCCTCTACCTCTATTTCTCTCTCTCTCTCTCTCTCTCTCTCTCTCTCTCTCTCTCTGCGAGCGGACTTTTATCCAGAAGCGAGTAGAAGTTGCCTATGTTTTAGACCTCAGCGTCGCTCCTATTGATATGCTCGCGGCTGATCGGGTCCTATGCGAATGGCAATTGAATATGTTTTATATCTCGTGAAACGCAAATATGAAATTGAGTCCAGCCGTTGACATGAACCTGCCTGATAGAGCTTCCTAGATACTCTTTACTTTTGTCGAAGTGTATATTAGTTCATCTTGAGGAGATCAATGAAGAGTCAGTGGTTGTCCAGGAATCATATTCTTTTTTGCCAATAGCGGAATCGGTGTTGGAAGGTTAGTAGATAGAAAATTATAGAGTTCAGGGAAATTGAACTCCATATATTGAAGATTACTTGCAATCTGTCATTGGCAAGTATCATTTCATTGATATATTTGTTGCTTGTCTGAGGACTGAGTGTTTTAAATGTGAATGGTGAAGTGCTAAACAATATGTTGTGTTCATATGAAACTGTTCTTTCTTTTTGCCTCCATAGAGCTAGATTAGACCAGAACTAAGATGGTCGTGTTTTAATTTTAGCTTTATTTTATTGCCAAAATGTAGATTGATTTTGTTCTTGTGGATTTTTAGGTTCCTCTATCTCCATTGCTGAGGGCCGATGGTCCTGGATTTCCAAATCAAAATAAGCAAAATGAGTCTCCTGGAGAATCCCATCCTTCTGAGGAAGTAATACCCATGATAATCACCTGGAGTTTTGGTGGCAATGATGTGGCTGTTGAAGGATCATGGGACAGTTGGACTTCGAGGTAAGTTCAGAGTGGATGTGGTTGTGTGGCTATTAAAGATGTGCCATCTTTTGAGTTAACAAGTGCTAATAAGTTTGGACTGCACCTGCTCCCAGGAAGGTACTGCAAAGATCAGGCAAAGACCATTCAATACTATTGGTCCTGCCATCTGGCATATACCACTACAGGTTCATCGTAGATGGTGAATGGAGATACGTCCCAGATCTGCCCCACATAGCAGATGATCATGGCCGGATCTGTAATATTCTTGATGTTCATGTAAGGTTTCTGCCCCGTCATTGACCCTGAAAATGAAATGCACTTGCGAACTAGTGTCTCAGATAAGGTTGTCCTTTTCATTGGCTCATCTTTACCTATGTTACAAGCATCACTGACTCATGAATAATTTCCGGACACAAATTGGGATATTAGCCTATTACTTGAAATGGCCATAGCCAATTAACCATGTCCAAAATTTTAGATTATATTTAAATGTTGCAGTCATTAGTCTCGGAGATTTAATCTTGGTAGTTTGATTATCACACATGGCTATATATTAAATTTCTATAACTGCAACTTTTGCCATTATCTGATTTCATTTGATTCCCCTTCCACAGGATAATGTGCCGGAAAGTACAGAAAGTATAGCAGAGTTTGAGGCTCCAGCTTCACCAGATTCCAGCTATGGCCAAGCACTTCCATCCGAGGAAGACTTTGCTAAGGAGCCAATATTAGTTCCCCCCCAGCTTCATGTGACAGTCCTTGGGGCTGAGAACCCAGAAGAAGCCGCCTCCTCCAGGCCTCAGCACGTGGTGCTGAACCACGTCTTCATAGAGAAAGGAAGAGCACCTCAATCTGTAGTTGCCTTGGGGTTGACCCACAGGTTTCAGTCCAAGTACGTGACAGTTGTTCTTTACAAACCTCTGAATAGGTAGAAGTAGAACCACTACGGCTCCCTAATACGCTGTAAAGAGGCACTCTAGCTTTCATGTAAAAGGATATTCTGTTAATGGCGTGGTCATCATCTGATGTATCATGATGAAATCTGGTAGATTCTTGCTGGTAGAATCCCATATATAGGCCGTGCTTCTAACAGGCGCTCTGTTATTTGAGATTTGTGATTTAGAGGACTTAAAAAATGTGGATACGATTCTCTGATACAGTGGAGCTGGAGGATCAGGTGGGATTATTGATTATTGTCATGTCTTTCTTTCAGTACAGCTTGACATAAGCCGAGGGCCATATCTTATTCTCCCATTATTGGCCAATTCATAAGCATTTACTTGGGCCTTGATGGTTGCCTGCTACAGAAACATCATCTCCCATTTACTACTGCCTGTGCTCTAGGCCACGTTTTCTGTCGAACTCTCGTCAGCATAAGCTCTCCAAATGGTTAACTCTCGTCAGACGGAACTCTTCAGTTTTACCATTTGGTATTAAGGGAAGATTATGGCTCAGCTAATGTTTGGTCAAGATCAGGATGACAACCTCCATGGTTCTTGAGTGTCAGGAGGTAATGGGCCAGCTACCATCTTGATGTTCAAAAAGATATCCAGGCAAGGGCAGTGAAGAGTCTTTCTTTCAGCTACCATCTTGCTATGGTGTTCCCATTCCCAGCATCAAGTCACGGAGTCCCATCAAAACAAAGTCAGCATAGATCATCCAGCACTAAAATCAGTCCATCTCCTCCAAGCAGCAAGGTTGTGTCAACAGACATGCACGTTGGGAATAATTAGGAGAGTTTATATAATGCCCGAGTTATGAAAGCTCACAGTTTCATGGTACTCAGTATTTTAAAACACGGGAAAAAACTATTTAGGTTGTGCTACAACTAAGCAAGAAAGAAATGCCAATGAATTGGTCATGGGAACCATAGAGTGACACCATGAAAACACATCAACAAGCAAAAAGCACATTCCAAATTTCATGAGTTCGCCAAACAAAAGGAGAAGGATTGGGCAGAAGAACACGTGAAACAATAATCATCCAACTAAATCTACGCAACCCAAAAGAGAAATAAGAAGCAAACAGTTGAATGCCAAAGAAACAGTGCAGTTGGACAAAACCATTGGAGATAATAGAAACGCCTAATAAAAACCAGAACAGCAGAGCCACGAGGTCCTAAATGTGCCGTGAAAATTCCTTCAGACTTATCTGCATTGGCCCCCTTTTCTACATGTTCCTTCACAAAACTATGGTGACTTGCTTGTTTAGGTGGATTATCACTTGGCCATCATGACCTTAACAAACTCATCATAGTTGATCTGCCCATCACCATCCACATCAGCCTCACGGATCATCTCATCGACCTCCTCATCAGTCAGTTTTTCACCAAGATTTGTCATGACATGGCGGAGCTCAGCTGCAGAGATGAAGCCATTCTGGTCCTTATCAAAGACCCGGAAGGCCTCCTTGAGCTCCTCCTCAGAATCAGTGTCTTTCATCTTACGGGCCATCAAATTGAGGAACTCAGGGAAGTCAATGGTGCCATTTCCATCTGCATCCACCTCATTAATCATGTCCTGGAGCTCTGCCTCAGTTGGGTTCTGCCCCAGGGACCTCATAACAGTCCCAAGCTCCTTGGTGGTGATACAGCCTGCATCGAACAAGGACAAAGCTATTAACATCCCATTCAAGAGACAATCAGAAAATAGGGAAATAAGAGCCAATCTGCTTCCAAACATGTTCCCTATTTGTATAGTTCCCAATCTAAGACAACATAAACGTCTCAAATAAGCCGCAAAAGCAAAGGCGTGGCTTATCTAATTAACTATATAAAAAACTTCTCAGCTACTAGTAGCAACAGATACTTATATAATCTATCAAAGAAACTAAATCACACGGGGAATTGCGGGAAGGCCTGCTGCTCAAATGACCATTAGTCCTACACCATCAGAAAGTGAACATTGATAACCCCAACCGCTCACAGAAGACAAGGGATCGCAATAAGATACAATTATAGTCATTATTGGACATCACAATCATAAGGAGCGTCGAACATACGCAGAGGCAGCCGACAAAGGAACAAGGAAAACGAGCATAAAAAAATACACCAAATCTCTCAAGCGAAAAAAAGCAGAGCTACAGCAGCCCTTCCGGAAGCAATGGCACGACGAATAGAAGCATTAGATCTGAAGAAACACAAGCTCAAATTTGAGAGAGATGATAGGGAAAGCTGGAAGAGAGATCTGACCATCGCCGTCCTTGTCGAAGAGGCTGAAAGCCTCCTTGAACTCGGAGATTTGGTCATCTGTCAGTTGATCGGCCATGGCGTCGGCTAGATTTACTTCTTGGACGATGGAACAAGCGGCAGGTTCTTGATGATAAGTGATGTGATGATTGCAAGTTGAGCTTAAAAATAGTTCTGCAAATTTTCCAAACAAAAGAAAAGAAGCTCGATAAGAGGATAGAAAAAGAGGAGGGAATATAGAATAGTCGGTGAAACGGGCCCTTTTTCTCATATATTTGCTCCTTATCTTTAAGTTTATTACCGTTTGTACCATGTAAAGCCGGTCCAAATGAGGGTTTCGTTCCGGTTCACAATGATCTGAACGGACCGGTTTTGGATCGTGAGCCCACCAGCGTATACCGAACCATTCTTTCTGGATCTATCATAAGAAGGTCTGACCCATATAAAGGCCCAACCCAATTTCAGCTGCTCGTGCCTGAACCGGAGCTCCTACGGCTCTATGGTCCTCCTCTGCTCATTCATCTGATCTCTAGGACGGCAACTTCCTTAGCTCCGGCAGCCGTCGTGTTCTTCCCAGGAAGAAAGGTCAAGGTTGAGTGTTTTTCTTCATCCATCAACTGTAGTTCTTTGTGATTGATGATCCGGACAGATTTACACGTGAATTAATACTGCAGTTATCCCGTCTGGTTGCTCCCATCAGGAGAGTTCGGGACAAGGAAGCCTCCAATTCTGCTGAAAGTAAGGTTCTTCCTCGGCTTCGTGCTGGATAAGTTCAACCTTCGGTACTTGATATATATCCGGAGATGTCTTCTGCTCAAGATCCCTTTTACATCGTAAAAGAGGAGGTTCAAGGATCTGTAAGTCTGTTCTCAAAGATCTTACATGGAAGATGTGTTAGCTTCATAATCGACTTATTAGTTCTTTCAGTACTGTGTCTGCTGTATCTATTAGAAATGTATCTGCTCTTGAAGAAGGTTCTTTTTATGTCTTGTTGACCGATCTTATTCTCCGAACAAAATTCTCCTATCTGCTTCACTAGATCGATAAGTTGCAGTCGAGTTTTCATCGGTGGGAGCGCATTCCTTCTGATAGTGTAGAGCTAGGGCAGCTGACGAAGGAGCTACTCTCCAATTGTGAGAGCATAGAGTGGCAGGTGCATACATGTCCCTAAGCTCATGTCTGGCTCAAAAATGTGATTAAATTTGAGTTTTCTGATTTATCTCATCCAGAACTGTTTTTCACTCCTTGTTCATCAAGGAAGAACTTTGACTTACATGTTTCTCAAGCACTGTCTGACCATCTTTTACAATTTGAAGGTGGATGAATTGGATAAGACAATTAAGGTGGCAGCTAGAGATCCCGCTCTATATGGCATCAACGAGCTCGAACTTGAAAAACGGAGGAGGTGGACAAGCACTGCTCGGATACAGGTGAGAATAATCCTATTGAGAATTGAGAATATCATATTGAATAAAATAGAGAATTATTGTGGGTTATTAGTATATAAGTTTGGGAGGGTCCCAAACAGTTAATATCTTTTAAGTGAATGAGTTTAATCTCTTCTTTTGTTATAATATTTTCTAAAATGCTATCAAAGCTAATGGGTTCACACCTGTGAATGAAACTCAACTCGTGGTTTGCCTGATTATGAAAGAAAAAGTACTCAAGTCGTGGGTATTATTCTCACTCGTTTGAGACCGAAAAAATTATATCAAATTTCTAAACAGTTATTAAGTGCAGATTTAAAATTGCAGTAACAAATGTATTCATGCTGCACATGAGAAGGAGCGTTGATAATTGAAAATTACACGTTTAATAAAATAGAAAAGTATTATGGTATATTCTAAATCAAGTCTTCAAATACATACTACTTTCTAAGTTAGTACTCTTACTACTTTTAGGTGAGAGCGGATTGCTTTAATTTCCTAAGTTCTTGTTTGCTTGGGGACTGCGCATGACAGTTAATATAATCTAGGTCAAGTCTTCAAATACATACTGCTTTCTAAGTCAGTACTCTTATTACTTTTAGGTGGGAGCTGTGAAAAAGGCAGTAGTAAGTGGAAAGGAACTGAGCATCTCAGGCCCTACCAATGCCAATGGGATGCGGCGAGAGCTACTGAGGCTTCCTGATCCTCACCAGACAGAGGGATCCAATCACTACCATGACAATGATGATTTCATATCATCAGAGTCAGACAGACAATTGCTTCTTATGAAGTAGGGTCTTCCTCTTCATGATATTCATTTGAAATACTTTACACAGTATTGTTGAAGCTAATTGTACTGAATCTGGATGATATATGATGGAAATCTGAACTGCCTTGCAGGTTTTCTGGTACATTTATGGTTTATACTTGACTTTTCTTGGGTGCTTGCAGTTTTCTTTCCCTCTGCATGGAAATGTTTCATCTTTATGTTGAGTAATTTTCCCTTTTATACGGTAAACTAATTAGGTTGTAACCACTCTTAGGCAGCAGGATGAGGAGTTGGATTTACTTAGTGCAAGTGTGGAGAGAATTGGAGGCATTGGGCTCACTATACACGATGAGCTCAGTGCGCAGGTTAGGATTTGTATACTACTTTCCATATTGAAGAAAATATGCATCTGCCACATCTTTATGGTCACTAATCGTTACAACTCACTGAGAGATGGATGGATTTCTCTTGTATACATGTCATCTCTTCACTACTATTTCATCCAAAACCATGTAAAAAACAAGTTAACAAAGAACTAGGGAGTGTTTTCTGTGGTGTTGGTTTGTTCTGTTGTTTTATTTATATCTGCTTCTTGCAGGATAGAATTATTGACGATCTTGGCTCAGAAATGGACAGCACTTCCAATCGCCTTGACTTTGTTCAGGTAAACATAAAAAGCTGTAAACTATTAGCAGGACAAGTTCTATTTTACTCTCTAAATATTGCCTTCTCATGACACTGAATAGAGATCAAGCATTGCCATGCTGTCACCTGAATTAGGAAATGTCATCGCATGATGCATGAAGCAGAGCTTGATGGTTTTGCGGGACATGTTAAATTCATCAAGACGTGAATTTTGCTGGAATGGTTAGTCAGTAATGTCGAGTTCCTTATTTTGCAGAAGAAAGTGGCCATGGTCATGAAGAAGGCTAGCGCCAAGGGACAGTTCATGATGATATTATTCTTGCTCGTTCTGTTCATCATCCTGTTCGTCCTGGTCTTCTTCACATAATCTTGACCATACATGAGTTCAGGGATTGCGTTTGGTTGATAGAAGTGTTTGGACTACATTTCATTACTGTGTATAATGAAAATTACGGGACTTTGGTCCCCAGAAAACGTCCAATGCTGCCAATTTGTTGTGAAAACAGACAGTCCGTAGAAATCAAGAGTTTTGTAACCGATCTCCATTGTCTTACAAGCTAAGATCATCCTTGATTTCCTTACTGAATTAAGCATTGCAACTGACCGTTTCAAATTTTCATAATGTCACACATAGGAATGACAACTAAAGTGGTTGGGGTCTGGGTTCCCTTGGGCCAGGACCCCATCCGGTGGACTATAAAGCAGATATGGACTCGATCTGGACTTGGTATCCGGTTTCGAGGACGGACCCATGTTGAAATATGGGTTGGGTGTTGAGTGATTTGATATCCAATTGGAATAATTATTTTTTTATAAAATTAAAATTATAATATCAATATTATTAAAGAAAAATATAAAATTAAATATTCAAATTAAAAAGAAAAACATTCTAATTTCAAATAATTCAAATATATCACATTCAAATATTCATATTTACTAAATACATTACATTCATATTATATCACTACTACAAATAAATGCAAGTTGGGTTAAATATGATTGAATGTTTTATAATAGATTTCTCATTAAGATCCAAACATTTAGGTTGAAGTTAATCAATGGTGAACAATGATTCACTAGCTCCTATTGGGTTTGGGTTGAAGTTCATTAATGGTGATCAATGATTCACCGCCCTGTATTGGACAATTAATCATTGATAACCATCTTATAACAATTTTGTAATAAATTTTATCTCGATCTTTTAATTATTATCGAATAAAATAAATAAGATCATAATTTTTACATTTTTTTACGGGGTAAAGATTAAAAATTTAATTATATCGATATCTAAATTAATTTGATCAGTTAATTGCTATTCGAACTATTTTGGGTAAATATTTAAATTTAAAATAAGGTATATTTAGTTTACATTACATCCCAGTTAACCCAAACTTATTAGATCAAATTATAATAATAAGGACAACTAAATAAAAAAAATAAACTCCAATTATTCTTACAATAAAAATAAAAAACCACTATTTAAACTAGTTGAATATGAATTAGTGGGATAATCTCATAATGTTTATTAAAATTAAATACGAACTTTTAAGGTTTTTAAAAAAATTATATTTTTCTTAAAAAATTTTAAAAGATTTTTTAATTTATTAAATTGGTGGAGTACAAATGCTTGGAATCTCCCTATAACCTTCTAGGGCACGAAGAAATGATGGATTTGAACATCACTGGATCAAGACTGAGTATGAACGGGATAACCAATGGATCCAGAGTAGGGGTGAAGCTCAGTTGGACTAGGATACGATAGCGTGAGTATAATTAAATAGTAATTATAGTAAAATTTAAAATTAAAGTTTTTAATTACAACCAGGTTTTGTTATAATCCATAATTGTCTAATAATGTTGTAAATAAAATTAAAAGTTTTAATTATAGTAAATTATTTAAAATATATAAACTACTATTATTATACATCAATTAACTTTATACATAAATTATAATTTTCTAGTTATATAGAAGATTTAATGTATTGTAAGATGATATTATGTTATATAATTATACTAAATTATTTAATTTAAATAAATAAGTTTTATTGCAGATAAAATAGTTAATATAAATAAAATTAAAAATAATTATAATTTTTTTATAAATTAATATTATTGTATATAAAATAACTTGTAAATAATTTTAATAATTTTTAATTATATAAAATATTTATTGTACTAATAGATATTTAGGTATTGTACATAAAATTATTATTTTACTTTATATAATTATACTAAATTCTTTATTGTATATAAATATTATTGTACCTCACTATTTATTAAAATTGTATATAAAAATAATAAATTTTAATAATAAAAATTATTGATTATATAATTTATAAAATTATATTTACAAAAATATATAAATAATTTAAAGTTATTGAAAAAATAGATTAATTTTAATAATTATATTGTGTTTGATATATTTACAATTTCTTATTTATATAAAAATAAAATAATAAATAAATAGTTAATCAATTAATGTATAATTTTTAATATATATTAATTAATAGAAAATCAATTATAAGTTACAAAATTTTGAGTAACCACATTTAATTGAATATTATCTAATTAGTATTATCTATAAACCAAATGTGAGATCTTGAAATATTAAGATTTGAACGAATTACGGATAATCGATAAAAAAATAGTGTTTTGGTGAATATATATACAATTTGATGGTTAGTATCAATAAAATAAATGATAAGTTTTTTTGCAATAACCATTTATCGAAAAAATTGATAATCTATCTCAACTTGTTTGGTACGTGCATGAAAAATAAAATTATCACTTATATAAATGACATATAAATTATTATACCATAAATTAGAAGAATTTGAAGATGATAATACAAGTTAGTGAGTAATATATTGAATCCATATTAGTTCAGTTGTAGCGTTTCTCAAGATTTTATATTCAAATTCAGTGCTAGATCGTGCATCTGCACATTGCTTATTAGCACTCTATAAAATCAAATTGCTAACAAGGAAAAATTGAAAAATCACTAATAAAACGTCGATCATCAGAATTACCAGCCCAATCGGCATTGGAGAAATAATAGAGTTGAGATTGAGAATTTTTCCAAAAGTAAAGACTATTACTTGATGTGCATTTGAGATATTGAATAATTCGCTTAACTGCCACCCATTAATATGTAGTTGATTGATGCATAAATTGACATACTTGATTAACTGCATAAAAAATATTAGGTCTTATCAGTGTAAGATATTGAAGAGAAGCAATGACATGCTGATAAAAACGAGAATCATCTAGAGGAGTTCTATCATGAAGGGATAGGCGAGAGCCGACAGTAATATGTGTCAAGACATGCTTGCAATCAACCATAGCAGCTCAAGTGAGTAGATCATAAATATACTTCTATTGAGTCATAATAAGCCCATCGAAATGTGAATGTACTTCTATGCCAAGAAAGTGATGTAACGTGCTTGGATTCTTGATAGAAAATTCTTGTTTAAGGGCATTGAGGATAAAGTTTAGAGGAGCAGTACAAGATCCTATAAATATAATATCATATAAATAAACTAGAAAAAAAATTATAAAATTTGGGGCTTTGTAGATGAATAAGGATGTATCAGCCAGTGATGCTTCAAAGCCAAGTGTGAGTAAAAATGTACTTAAACGAAGAAACTATGGTCTAGGGGCTTACTTCAGACCATATAAGTACCGACGAAGACGACAAACATGATGAGCACATGATGAATTAATATAGCTCGATGATTGAATTATGTAAACATCTTCATCTAGATAACCATGAAGAAAGGCGTTGTCAATGTCCAATTGTTGAATATGCCAATTATGTGTAACGACAATGGAAAGTACAATACAAATAGTAACTGGTTTAATTACCGGACCAAAAGTAGCATAATAGTCGATACCTTCTTGTTGAGAAAAGTCTTGAGCTATGAGACGAGTTTTACATTGAGCCATAAACCCATCAGGATGTTGCTTTATAAATCTATTTACACCCCACAATATGCTTGTTGGGTGGAGCAGAAACAATATCACACGTGTGATTTTTTTTATAAAAGCATCATATTCAATATTGATTGAATGAACCCAACATGGATATTTTGTGCTTGTTTAAGAGTCCGAGGTTACTGGTAGAAATAGTAAAAAAACCCCAGAAGTTATTTGAAAACGACATGGGGGTAATGTACCATTTTGTGATATGGTAATCATGCGATGTGTGGATGAAGTAGAAACATCCTCCGGAGAAATTAAAGATTCAGCATTAGAGTGTTTAATGACAATAGAGTGAGTAGATGTAGATAGCTCATCATACATTATTATTGGAGAATCGGATTCAGGTATTGATAAAAAAGAGTAAGACGAGAGAGAAAAAATAATAGAATTACCATGAGTCATTGGAGTTATACCGACTGTTAACAAACACTTATCAAAATGAAAGTTAGTCTTATTAAAATGTACAGTTGGACTAATATAGATACGCCATTTGGTCAATACATCGATAACCAAAAAAATTAGTAGGATATCCAAGAAAGACACAAGCTTTGTAGTGACGTTAAAATTTATAAGTTTGGATATGACCGAAGATAAGGAAAGCACACACATCCAAAAACTTGTAAATAAGTGTAGATTGGTGGAGTTTTGTAAAGAATTTGGTAAGAAGATTGAGATTAAAATGTACTAGTAGGCAATTTATTGATTAAATAGATTATGGTTTCAAATACAAAATCCCAAAATTTGATGGGAAGATGAGAATGATATGTTTTATTTTTGCAAAATTATTTTGTTGTGGTGTGGGGGTATGAAAGATGATGTGTCATCTCATTATTTTGAAGTTCAACTTGAAAAGCTATATATAAAAATTTTTTGGCACCATCTGATAGAAAATTTTTAATTTTAGTGTCAAAGAGATTTTCAACACATAATCGGAATGTACGAAAGATTTAAAGAGCCTCCGAGAGATTTTTCATAAGAAAAAACCAAGAACATTTACTATAATTATTAGTGAAATGAATATAGTAAATATGTTAAATAGAAAATTGGACTGAAGTACCTCTCCATATATCAGTATGTACTAGCTGAAAAAGACGAGTTATTTTATAATTAGTAAAAGACTTTTGAGTAATCTTACTCAGTGAACATGCATCACAAAATATAGCACCAATAAAATTATTTTCTATTAAATTTGTGGATAAATTTTAAGATACAATAGAAATAGAAAATGTAGTATGTCCAAGTCTATTATGCCAAATGTTGCGATATATCTGAACACTTAAAATACGATAACTAATTGATGATAAATGTGTTGCACACAGACAGTACAAGCCTATTTTAGAGCTTCCCGAAATAATTCCTAATGAGTGAGACATCCTTTATGACAAAAAAATGAGGATAAAACTCAAAATAACAATAATTATCTTGAGTAAATTGGGAAATAAATAATAAGTTTATAGAGATAATGAGAATATATAATATTTTACTTAAATGAATTCATTTTAATGAGTTTGAAAAGAAAGTTGAACTAATAGAAAGAATTTTTAAAGCTCTAATAGTTTTAGAAAGTTCATATTACTTCGTATCTTTCTAACAATTTCTCAAGCTGGACCGAAGACTCCTTTGGTATCAATGTTCTTCTTGAACCTTTCCCGGCGTTCAGAACCAGCCTTGAAATGAATGAATTAGAAAGAACGAAGAAGTAAGGAAATGAGACGACTCTTTCTTGAATTATATCATAAAAAGATCTTCCCCTATATACCAATCACGAGTTTTTCTCCGTTCCTCTCGTATTTCGTCGTAACTCCCTTAATGCTAGGTTTTGAAAAAGACTTTTCATGTCATTCCCATTTAGGTCCGATTTGGATCCCTCCGTTGTTTCCTTTTCCTCGGGTCCTTTCTCCCCAGCAAGCAAAGGCTCGAAAGCCGGAGCGCGCTAGTGCGCGCGTATAGAGTCCGCTTCGTTCGCGTCTGCGCTCTTATAAACAACGCGCACTCAGGAATGGTCTTTTTCACTTCTTAAGTGCGCTCATACTACGTTTTCTCGCATGCTCTCAATCCTACGCGCTTTTGTCGCTAGCGCGCTCTCCGTTTTCTCGCTTTCTCCGTTTTCGAGCTTTACCAAAAATGTCTTTCTTGTACTTCAGGTGCAATTACGTTACGACCACTCAACAAACTTGGTTGACGAACATGGTTTATGCGCCGCTAATGTAGCGACTTGTCGAGCATTTGACAAACTCACACCATCCATTTCAAATAGGATTTGTCCCGTGGACACACGAGCAATCCAACCCGTCGGATTTCCTTTTCCTCTTCCCATTCTGACTTTTGTAGGTTTCCCGGTAATAGGGAGACCTGCGAGAACTCTTACCCATATCTTACCATTTCTTCGGGATTGTCCGCTCATAGCACGATGGAAGTGTTCGATTGTAGCCCGACGCGCTGCTTCAATGGCTCGATATGAAAGACGACCAGCTCTACAACTTTGAGTTCCATATCTTCCATAACTAAGTTGTATACCATCCGTTTTGCAATCTCTACTACATTTTTTATATTTTGTACGTTTCGGATATAGCACGTCCCTTTTGACTATATGAAATCCACACTTTGACACCTAAGATTCCGTAACGAGTAGATACTTCCGCAGGAGCATAATCGATTTTCTGATTAAATACATTACGAGATATTTTTCCATACTTTCCGCATTCAGTTCTAGCAATTTCTGCACCTTCTGATCGACCTGAACAGAGAGTCACTCTTACCTAAACTCTCCCTCCGAAATGGAGTAAGAGATACCGAAACCTTCTGATCGACCTGAACAGAGAGTCACTCTTACCTAAACTCTCCCTCCGAAATGGAGTAAGAGATACCGAAAATAGAGGACCCTTATTCGGTAAGCATCCCTGATCAGAGGTACCTCTAACTGGGGGATAACAACCGGTTGCAGTACCGGAGGAGCTTCGGGCGAGTAAGCTCGAAAACGGAAAGCGCGCTAGCGAGAAAGTAAGCGTAGGCGAGAAAGCTGGAGCAGCAAGCTCCGGTCCGAAAGGACCCGAAGCGAGAAAACTATGCGCGCACTAGCGCGCTCCGGCTTTCGAGCCTCCGCTTGCTGGCTCTCAAGCCGGAGCAGCAAGCAATGCGGACTCTATACGCGCGCACTAGCACGCTCTTTCGAGCCTTCGCTTGCTCTTTGGCGCGCTTCGCTTCCAGCGCCTACGCTTGCTAGCTGTCAAGCCGGAGCAGCAAGCGAGAAAACGGAGAAAACGCAGACGCGCGCTCTTTCGAGCCTCCGTTTGCTCTTTGGCGCGCTTCGGGTCCTTTCGGACCGGAGCTTGCTCTTTGGCACGCTTCATCCTTCGGACCCTACGCTTGCTCTTTGGCGCGCTCCGGCTTTCAGCACCTACGCTTGCTGGCTCGAAAGCCGGAGCAGCAAGCAATGCGGACTCTATACGCGCGCACTAGCGCGCTCTCCTTCGTACCCTCCGCTTGCTCTTTGGCGCGCTTCGGGTCCTTTCGGACCTCCGCTTGCTGGCTCTCAAGCCTCCGCGCGCACTCCGAAACGACCCTACGCGAGCAAGAGAGCAAGCGGAGGCTCGAAAGCAGGAGCGCGCCAAAGAGCAAGCTCCGGGGAGGAAGGACCGTAGGCTTGCTCTCTGGCAAGCGTAGGCTTGAGATAGAAAGCCGGAGCGCGCCGATTCTTTTCTTGCTAGCGCGCGTAGGGTCCTTCCGGACCTTCGCTTGCTGCTACGGCTTTCCCATTCGAGCTTCTCCTCTTCCACTTGAGAGATTTCTTGCGGAATTCTTGAAAGTCGGGCGTGGATATCCATATCGAAACTCTAACTCTAAGTCTTTTTTTCTTTCTAAGTTCGCGTCTCTCTTTATATAGACCGAAAAAAGCGAGAAAAGGTGGAGTGCAGACACTCTCGAGAAAAGGGAGAGGGCAGACGCGCGCGTAAGCTTTCTCGCCTCCGCTTGCTCTTTGGCGCGCTTCGGATCCTTTCGGACCTCTACTTGCTGCTCCGGCTTGAGAGCCAGCAAGCGGAGGCTCGAAAGCCGGAGCGCGCTAGTGCGCGCGTATTTTTCTCGCTTCGGGTCCTTTCGGACCTCCGCTTGCTATTTGGCGCGCTTCGAATCCTTTCGGACCTCTGCTTGCGGGCTCTCACGCCTACGCGCGCTAACGCGCTTGTAGTTTTCGAGCTGGGTACAAATAAGCCAGTAAAAAAAAGACACGTTGAAGCCAGTGAAAGAGGAGTAGGCAGAGGACGACGAAGCCAGTAGGGTAGGGAAACGAGGACAGATCACATGGTTTTGTACTGGTCAGCTTTGAGCTGTCGAGTAAGGATTGCTCTATCTCTTAAGAAAGGGGAGTACTTTCTGATGTGCGTTCTATTATTAGCTCCTATTCCTGAGGGAGTGATCGGGATTAAGCCGCGTGGCGATACCCGAAAAAAATAAAGGACTATTGGCTCTTTGGGGTGGGCCTTTCGTACTCCAATCCGTACGGGGAAAGGCTCATTTTTCAGCAAAATCCAGTGGAGGGGTTCCATATTCATGAAAAGTAGGGGTTGAACCATCTTACGGAACTAAGACAACAATTCTTACTAATAATAAGAAAGAGTTAAGCGCCTTCAAGCAAGCGTAGACTGCTTAATAGAAAGCCGGAGCACCAAGCGGAGGCGCTGGAAGCGAAGCGCGCCAAAGAGCAAGCGTATGCTCTAATAGAATAGAAAGCCTACGCAACAAGCGAGAAAACGGAGCGCGCATAGTGCGCAGTTTTCTCATTCGCTAGCGCGCTTTCTCCGTTTTCTTGTTCGGTAGCAAGCAAGCGGAGGTGCTTCGGATTCTTGTTTTCTACCTTTGCTAGCGCGTGTAGGGTCTCCCCTTCGCTTGCTCTTTGGCTCGCTGCGGGTCGGTCGTTCCTCTCCGGACCTTCGCTTGCTCCCCGGAGCTTGCGGCGGCTCGAAAGCCGGAGCGCGCGTCGTCTTTTGTTGCTAGCGCGCGTAGGGTCGCGTCTCCCCCCAGCAAGCGGAGGCTCGAAAGCCGGAGCGCGCTAGTGCGCGCGTAGTTTTCTCGCTTGCTCTTTCTCGCCGCTTTCTTGCTCGCGTAGGTCTCCCCTTCGCTTGCTTTCTTGCTCGCTCCGGGTCTCCCCTCCGCTTGCTGGGACCATGCTAGCGCGCGTAGGCTTGAGAGCCAGCAAGCGGAGGCTCGAAAGAGTGCGCGTCTGCGCGCTCCGTTTTCTCGCTTGCTGCTACGGCTTGAGAGCCAGCAAGCGTAGGCGCTGGAAGCGAAGCGCGCCAAAAAGCAAGCGGAGGCTCAAAAGAGCGCGCTAATGCGTGCGTATAGAGTCCGCATTGCTTGCTGCTCTCCTTCGGACCTGGAGCTTGCTCTTTGGCGCGCTTCGGGTCCTTTCGGACCTCCGCTTGCTGGGGAGTAACGATCCGGAGCGCGCTTGCTCTTTGGCGCGCTGCGGGTCGGTCGTTCCTCTCCGGACCTTCGCTTGCTCCCCGGAGCTTGCTAGGCGAGAAAGCCGGAGCAGCAAGCGATGCGGACTCTATACGCGCGCACTAGCGCGCTCCGGCTTTCGAGCCTCTGCTTGCTCTCTTGCTCGCGTAGGGTCGTTCCGAACCTCCGCTTGCTCTCTTGCTCGCTCCGGTTCGTTCCGGACCTCCGCTTGCTCTCTTGCTCGCTCCAGGTCGTTCCGGACCTCCGCTTGCTCTCTTGCTCGCGTAGGGTCATTCCGGACCTCCGCTTGCTCTCTTGCTCACGTAGGGTTGTTCCTCCCCAGCAAGCTACGTTGACTTTGGGGGTTTTGTAATTTGTTGTAAATTGAGGACAATTAGGAGCAATATGACCTAATTTTTTTTTTACATATTTGACAAACATAATGATAACCCCGTTGTTGATAATTGTGTGCGCCCGACCTATGTGCACTGGAAACTGGCCCATGAGACATTTTGTGCGGATTGGGCTGCTACCGATTGTTAATTTGTGGTTTCCATGATGCCAATTTTCGACAGTGTTATAAAAAGCTCGCATGTTGAGTGAAATGTTGTCTTTTAGATTCTGATGATAGATTGTTCATATAAGAGCCTAACATATGCTTTTATTCTTGATTTCCATATGTCATTCTAGGGTTCGAGAATCGCCCTTGAATCAAAGGTGAGAAACGAGGTCAACGCTTTGAAAATCGCTATGGAGAAAAATAGTTGGTAGATCCACGACGATAATGGCAAGTGACACCAACGAATGATAATGTTGTAGACAAAAGAGTACTCATGAGTGGCGACAATAAGATTTCTCTACTAATTTTGTAATTGAGCTTGGCTTTTTCAGAAATGAGTATGAGTTTGAGTTAATCTATACTTGTTTGCTTAAGTGTAGGAGTGAAGTCATGCAAAGACACTAATATTCTTTTCCTAATTTAGCAAAAATTCTGTATTTAATTTTAGATTAAGGTTTAGGAAGGTCAATCTGTACATAACTGGTGGCGAAACTAGCTATATATGTCAGGTAAACTTTTATTGTTCGATCTTTTTTAACTGTATCACGTCATTGAGAGTACAAGAGATCTTGATGAGATCGAACTTATTGAGCAAATAGGACTTCTAATTTATCATACATATCTGCAGAATTGTGAATTTCAATTAACGGTAAATTAACACGAGTGTCTAGTAATAATAAGATAGTGGTTAGAAATAATCTATTATAAATCTTTCAACTCTTTTAGGATGGGTTAGAAATAAAAGTGATATCATATTGTTGCGCTATATAAAATAGTCTATTTTGTCTAATTTAACCAGAATTAGTGGAATATTACTTGGAAGTTGAACTCATACTATTTAATAACTAATGTTAATTTTATATGTTAAAAAATAAAATATAGAATATGATAAAAATGGATAGGAGTTGAACAAAAGTTGATGTTAAGATAAAAAATGTAGATAATTTTCTAGTAAAAACAAGAATTGAAATGTAGAAATAAACAATAAAAATAATTATAAGTGTAGTTAGTATATAGTATCAAATTATATTAGCAAAACAAATTATGTTATCATGAAAAAAGTGATAAAGTTTAGTAATTTTATTGTTTTTGATACATTTATAATTTATTAATTATATAGGAATAAAATAATTAATTAATAATTAATTAATTAATATATTACTATTGATATACACTAATTAATAAATAATTAATTATAAGTTATAAATTTTTGATGAAATAAATATTATTTAGTTATATATAATTATATTATAAAATTAATTATTATAAATTATATATATTATTATTATTTTAAAATAATTACACTGGATAATAATTCTATTCACGTGATAATTGTTGATTGAATTTAATTCATATTAAATTAGGTGAACAAAATTCGAATCGTATGGCCCCTCCTATTTAAATTTAAATGGAAAACTAGTAAAAAAAACTCGATTTGAATTTAGATGTACAGTTATGATTTAAATCCAACCCATACGAATAAATAAGACAGATTCAGGTGATAGGTGAGAAGTAATAAGTACCGTTGCCATCACTATTCCACCGCATATCCCAGTTAGGGACCACGTCGCATTTGAGGGAGAGATCAAAGTCGGAGAGCATGATGTGGCCATCTTCTCGAACGAGGACATTTTCCGGCTTGAGGTCTCCGTAGATGATCCCCATCATGTGTAGGTACTCTAGGGCCAAGATGACCTCGGCAGCATAAAACCTACATGGAATTCAATATCCCAAATTATGATCAATAATCATTCCTCAACAAGGGCTTATAATATTATCTTTTCACCATCATAATACCAGTCATCACTTTCATACTTGGCAGTCGAGATGGAAAAGCTCTTGCAGGGGCGGCGGAGGCGGGCGGCGTAGAGATCGCCGCCTGGGCAGAACTCCATGACGAGGCAGGAGTAGTGGGAGACGTCGAACTCGGCGTAGAGAGTAGGCAGAAAAGGGTGATCGAGCATCCCCAGTATCTCCTTCTCCACTCCGCCCTCTGCAGCTTCTTCCTCATAGCCAACGCCTCCCTGACCACCACCTTCATCGCGTAGAAGCACTGCTGCTCCGGCATCCCCGCCGCTCCTGGGTTCATGTCCGAATCACATCACGAAAATTTAATGAGAACGCGTATACAAAAAGCGAAAATATGCACATGTTTATAAGTACCTAATCTGGCAGAGGTAGACATTTCCGATATCGCCACTGCCGACGCGGCGGAGGAGGCGAAAGTGGTCGAGGCCGATACGGCCGCCCTTGGTGCTCTTCAGCCGCCTCATGGCCTCCCAGGCGACCTGGTTTGCCTTGTGAGGCTTGTTGGAGCCGCTGAGGGAGGCAGTCTCAGTGGCCGCCTAGGAGCTGACGGAGACGGAGCTGGTGCGACGGCTGCTGAAGCTGAGGTTGCTAAGCCAGCTACGGCCGGTCACCCGCTGGAAAAAAAATTAGAAGGGAAGTCCAAATTTTGGACCCAGCCTTCGGGTCCACTTTTTTAGACCCGAACCCGAGGGTGGACCCGAGCAAACCCAAGACTACTCGGGTCGGGTAAAAATCCGGGTCTCGGGTCCATTGACAGCCTTCACACAATGTCTCGGGTCCGGTCGGTTATTAGCTTGAAAAATATAAAAATGGACTATCCACGTGTCCCATGATTAAGCAAACTTCCAAAGACATTGATTTTAGTGGGCAGCCTCTTTTTGATGGATGAGCATCCAATAATCATAATTAAAAAAAAACTGATGCATTTAAAAAAAGAAAAGAAAATGACAGCTGTCACACCATATGAAGGGTTGGAGTCCGAAAGAGCTCTTTTCCTTCCACACCGTGAAAGCCAAATATTCTCATTTCCTCACTCACCGCTCAGCTGTTTTCCATCTCCACCCTCTCTTTTGTATTAAAAGTTACAAAAGAATGGTTGGAAAATTGTATTAATGGTTGAAAAGTAGAGCTGTAGTTATACGACTGTACGCATACATATATATATATATATACATGTGGTTGACGGCAGATGTATAGTGGATGGTCCTGAGAGAGAGGAAGAAACCCAGAGGGTAAAAGGTTTGAGTGCTGTGTGGTGAAGCATTTGTAGCAGGAAAAGGGAGGGAGAGATAAAGAGATAACATGTTGAAGCTCTGTGTGTTTTTCGTGTTTGTGGCGAGCTCTGGATTTGGAGAATCTTCAGAGGCTGATCAGCAATACAGAAGACATGACTTCCCTCCTGGGTTTGTGTTTGGAGCAGGAACCTCTGCTTATCAGGTCACTGGCTCTCGCGCTCTCTCTCTCTCTCTATCTCTCTGTGCATCTGTCCCATTTTAATTTTAACAAAAGAGTTTCTTTTTTTTGGGATGAGTTATTGGGGAGATTGCATGAGACCGATATCGTTGTATGTGAAGGTTGAAGGTGCGGCAAAAGAAGATGGGAGGACTCCAAGCATATTTGACACTTTCACCCATTCAGGTTGGCCTCCATTTCTCAAATCTTGCAGGACTCTGTGTTTTATGCGTGCATGCCTGAGTTCCCAAGAGGATGACATGCACTGAATGTCATATCTATATCTTGATGCTAAACGTTCAGTGTAGTTTCTGATAGAACAGGGAATGATTGTCAATTACTGTTCTTGCCAAATTTCTCAAAGGGGGTTAAGAATCAACAGCAAGCCCTAGAGACCAGTAAGCATATTGTTTCATCTAATTTTGTTGACTTTTCTAGTTCAATTTGTAGGGTCTTCTCATGGAGCCAATGGAGATGTTGCGTGTGATCAGTATCACAAATATAAGGTGCAAGAATCGCCCGATCAAAAACACAAGGAAAAGAAGAATTGAAATAGATTTGCCATCCCTGTTCAGTGAACTAAGCAAGATTGTTCATATAGCTAATGATTGTATTGAATGAACATTGCAGGAAGATGTCCAACTTATGGTGGAGATGGGATTGGAAGCCTATAGATTTTCGATCTCCTGGTCACGATTGATTCCAAGTAACAAATTCTTTTGTTTGTAAATTCATGGCTCCTGAGAAAAACAAAAATGTAATATTAGAGATTTAGGCTGTCATATCTTTGTTTTATCAGATGGAAGGGGAGCCATCAACCCAAAGGGCTTGCAGTATTACAACAACCTCATCAATGAGCTAATCAGCCATGGTCTTACAGAATCATGAGCATTTCTTTTACCTTTCTTTTCAGTAAAAGCCTAACAGTCTTGATGAAAGAATGGAGAATACTTCCTATTAATATTTATTTGTTCGAGCAGGGATTGAGCCTCATGTGACATTGCACCACTCAGATTTCCCACAGGCATTTGAGGATGAGTATGGAGGATGGATAAGTCGAAAGATGGTGTATGACCTCTTGACTTGGCTACCGTGTTTCTCCTTATTTTGATCTCATCACACCTTCAGGTGGACAAGGGGACTGCCAATTTGCAATATAAATTCATGTTGACATGCAGGCTGGACTTTGCGGAATATGCAGATGTCTGCTTCAGGGAGTTTGGGGACAGAGTTCGGCACTGGACAACTTTCAATGAGGCGAATATATTCACAATAACGGGTTATAATTACGGGGCTTTGCCACCTCAAAGGTGTTCCTTTCCATCTGAGTTCATTAATTGCCAAAGAGGAAACTCCTCGACTGAACCGTACTTAGTGGCTCATAATATCCTCCTAGCTCATGCTTCAGCTGCAAGAATATACAGGAAGAAGTATCAGGTAAATAATCATATGTAGGAGTTCTTAGACCATGAATGAAAAGAATGAAAGAAAAGTTTTTAAAAGCTATCCGACTAATGAACTGATCCATCTTTTGTTTACAGGGCAAGCAAAAGGGATACGTAGGATTCAACCTTATAGCTTTTTATTTGACTCCTTTCACCAACATGACTGAAGACATCACTGCTACTCAAAGGGCAAATGATTTTTATCATGGATGGTAATGGCACAAAACTTTCATGTTCAAGATTGAAACATACTGATTCAAGCTGCAATAGGTTCTCAGCTATCATATACTTTTTTTCTTCTTCATGAAGTACGTGTATTTAGGATTGTGATCTGGTAAAATTGACCTTACCTTGTTTGTAGGTTTGCAGATCCCCTCATGTATGGGGAGTATCCAGAGACAATGAAGAAGAATGTTGGGTCAAGGCTCCCTTCCTTCAACAGCCTAGAGTCAAGACTAATCAAGGGCTCAGCTGATTTTTTGGCATTTAACTTCTATTTTGCAGCTAAAGTGAAGGACAATCCTAGGAGCCTGCAGATCCATCCGAGGGACTATTCAGCAGACATGGCTGCAGAATTGAGCAGTATGCCCCCAACAAATTGTTCTTTTTCATATGATTACAACAAATATATATCTTACGCACTATTTGCATTCGTGGCAGTGTCTCTGCAGAATGTGACTACAGAACTTGAGGTGGGGCATGTTCACAGATGAACTGATTTCAGTCTGATACTAATACAACAAATTAAATTGAATAGATCCATTTTCTTTTCCTGTTTCTTGCCCTTCTTTCTTCAGTATCCTATTACTCCTTGGGCTTTACAAGGCATGCTGGAATATTTCAAGCAGAAGTATGGAAACCCGCCTATGTACGTCCATGAGATCGGTCTGTCCTCTTCTCCACATTGTCAAAACTTCTCAGACATAGTAACTTGAATATTCTGCATCTCTTCATCTTCAATGTGTTTAATATTCAGTTTATTAAGACATGCCAAAAGATGGTTTACCTAAGAAAAAACTGTCATTACATGTCTTAACTCAGGTCAAAGGATGCAGAGGAACTCGACCTTAGAGGATTTGTCAAGGGTGAAATGTCTGCAAGAATACATGGGTGCTGTTCTTAGCAGCATTAGGTAAATAAGATTGATTATTCGCATGTCCAATGACTAATTACTTCACGTCAGATCTTTGTCATTGGTGTTATGCCTTTCTTTTTTCTCAACATAGGAATGGCACGGCTGTAAGAGGCTACTTTGTGTGGTCTTTCCTGGATGTCTTTGAGCTTTTGGATGGATACCGGTCGAGTTTCGGCCTGTATTACGTGGATCTTGATGACCCGAATAGGAAGAGATACTCAAAACTCTCCGCCCGATGGTACACCCACTTCCTGAAAGGTGACACAGCTAGCTTCATCAAGCTTATCCAGGATGAATCATCATCTTTTTCTCACAATCATGTAATGGTCAAGTGAATGCTTCTGCTTTGGTAAAGCTTTGATCCCCGCACGGTAGCTTGATTTGTAGTAAATAAAAGGAGATTTCAACCCCTATTTCCATCTCACCGCTGCCTGAAGTATGTTGTGGACATGTAAATCTCTGCTTAAGAATGCGATACCTGCAATGTGTTACCCTGAAGCGAAATAATAAATATATTTTAATCATACATCTGAAGCGAAACAAAGAATGAATGCGGCAGGAAACTAGGAGTGCCTTATTGTAAGCATAATTCAAGTGACATCATACAACTACCACAACAATTCTCCAGAATTTGCAAACACTGACACATCTACTGAACAACCTAAAACAAAGGGGAAAATGAGGCCCTCACTTGCAGATATACTCTTTCAAATCTTCAGAAAAATCTGGAAAAAAGGCGGAAATGAGGCACTCTTAAGAGAAAGAGATGCTCAACAGATCCATAATAATGTATGATAAGGCTATTGCTGCCAACCACCATACTGGTTTCGGTTCCCGCCCATCATATTTGAGCCACGGCCTCCACCGGAGCTTCCATAAGGGCCACCCTGAGGATAATTCGATGGGCCTACCCCGTAGCCACTGCTGCCTCCACCGCGGGGGCCACCACCCGGCATGCCACTTGAACCATAGGGTGGAGCTCTCCCCTGAGGAGGATAAGGCCCACTGTTGTAGCCTCCTCCGCCCCCGGTGCCACCACCCTGGCCCCCACGACTTGGGTGATTGTAGCCACCGCTAGGATTTCCACTCGAGGGGTACCTGTTTGGCCCTCCAGATGGACCACGGGGCTTTCCATAGTGATGGCCTGGGGCGCCACCTGCAGGAACTGGAGGTTGAGACCCATGCATGAGCTGGTTGGGTCCTTGCCTCATTTGCGCTGCATGGGACTGCCCCGACTGCTGAATGGGCGGAAGTCGGGAATGCTGTGATGGATGTTGGAGTTTCTGCCGTTTTGCATTCTCATCATGTTGCCTTTGTTGCTGACGCTTTTTCTTTGTCTGGAACTCGTGTGAGGATTCATATTTAGGCAAACTGCAGAAGATGGAATATAATTGAAGATAGTGCAAGGAAATGTCAAATATCCTTCCCACCTTCTGTCAATATAATGAAGCAACTTAAGAGGGAATGTATGAATGTGAAATACCTCTTTGGATCGCAAGGAAGCGGGTCAGTCCAAAAGTATTCTGCATCAAGCGCATCCTTGGCAGATATCCTCTACAATTGCAGCAGCAACAGAAAAACCCTTGTCAATCAAACACAACTAGAAAAACTCAAGACTACAGGAGGGAGATTAAAAAATCAGAAAGTAGACACTCCTGAAATTATTAGAGAGATCCATATTCAGCATCCTATAGTAAGATTGCATTTCCTCATGACATGATAGTTATCTTGTATAATTTAACCATCACCCCATCACTACTAACAACAACCCACAAGTTCTTGGCTTTCACTAAGCTCTGTTCAACCATGACATGAAACACCAGAGGATTACACATCTAACTTCAGCCTATCAAACAAAAAAGGATATTCAAAAAAAACAAACACCAAAACCAAAAGAAACACCTGAGAAGGATCAAGTGTCAGCATCCTTTCCAATAACTCTAGAGCATGGCGATCAAAGCTTCAAGTAAAAAGCAAATAATGAAAAACTGTTAGAACAAAATAGTACTTTACCCCCAAAATCTCAGAATAATAACAAAGGCATTTAATTAGTTATTGCCTGAAAACCTCTCTGAGCCGTCTCTTCATCGGTCTTGTTGGCTTGAAGTTATTATACCAAGGGATCTTTGAGACGCCAGGCCAATTTATCTCATCTGGAGATCCACATAGCTCAAAAATCTTGTTTAATTGCTCTGGCTGCAGTAAGAGCAGGATTTCCCCCCTTTTGAGTATCAACAGTTTGAAAGAATACTTGCATACAATTAATGGTAACTGGGATAGCAAAGTGTAAAGTACAAATATTTGGAAGAAGCTCATGACATCCAAATTCCATGGTAACGGAATGGATCTCATATAATATTTAAGATGCGTTAAACTACATTTGACTCATTCATATCGTTAATTTCATTCTATCAGCCGAAGTACCTCATCTTTTCCAGGAAAAATTGGTTTCCCATGAAGAAGCTCAGCGAAGATACAACCTACAGACCACATGTCAACAGCAGGACCATATTTTGTTGCCCCAAGCAACAACTCTGGAGGTCTGTGATGGACAGAAAAGAATCAGACTTTTCATGACTCACGTATCAGGCCCACAGGTATAATCTAAGGTTTCTTCCATATTCTATAACAAGACGAAAATGAACTATTATGGTCTAGATAAGAAGTACAACTCATAAAGAAAGTCATAATTTCTAGAGGCAAAATGACTAACCTATACCACAATGTGATCACACGGTTGGTAAGATTTGCATTGTGATCATTTGAAAACGACCGTGCAAGTCCAAAATCCGCAAGCTTCAGATTCCCCTCATTGTCAATAAGAAGGTTTGAACCTGTTTCACAGAGTACAATTAACAACTAACTCAATTCTAACAATAAATTTTCACCAGCAATGCAAACTTCAGGGATACCTTTTATGTCTCTATGAAGCACTTGATTAATGTGACAATAGTGAAGCCCAGTCAAAAGTTGTTTCATGTAGCACTGCAGGTAAGAGATGAAAGAAAAAGGAAGCAAAAGAAAGATGAAACTTTGAGAAAAGTTATTACTTTTTTTTTTGGTGTATATAACTCCTACAAAGTTATAGATCATAAATTAGAAGAATGAAAATTATCAAGCAGAATGGACTACCTTGATCTGAGGAACCGAAAATCTCATCCCAGGACGATCTGCAAGGCCTGTTAAATCATGGTCCATGTATTCAAATACCATGTAGATGCCACCCTTATATTTGTTGCCTTCTGCAAGACCCAGAAAGATTTTCTTTTTACAGATTTGCTCCTGTAGCTAAGGAATACTCTTTTTGACTATTTAGATAAATTAACATAAGAATTACACAAAAATGTGTACACAAAAATGCTAGCATCCACAGCTATCAGCCTTTTTTCTTTCAATCAAAACATTGGCAACATGTAAGAGAAACTTATTGATCATGCTTTCTTTCATCCATATCCAAATTCATACAAAAGCTTTCAATAAAATGATCTAAAAAGAAGCTAACACATGCATAACTGCAAGAAAGCTTACCAGGCCTCCCTTGCTCATCTTTCTCAGGGCCTACAACGAAAACCAATATCTTAATTTAAAAAAAAATTCCCATAACTGATATAAAACAAGGCAAAATGAGGGCATTTGCATAGATATAGAACTGTTCATTGAGCAGGACATATCTCAAAACTTACCTGGTGATGTCACGATTTCTTTCAGCTTGATAACATTCTCATGATGCAATTTCTTCAAAATTTTTATTTCACGAATGGCAGTGATTGGAAACTGCAGGAAAAGAAAAGAGATAAAAGTATGAATACTTGTAACCTTGAGAATTAAAACAATCAGGCAGTGGATGGACATACCCCCTCTCTCTCATTGTCCATTCGTATTTTCTTGAGAGCAACAATCTCACCTGTTCTCTTTTCTTTGGCCATGTAAACTTGACTGCATATATGAAACGATATTTAAACACATTGTTGGAAAATGGACAACCCATGTTCATCTATAACATCACTTCATACAATTAAAATCAACTTAGATTTCCTACTCCCAAAAGTAACAATCTTAAGGCAATCAGATGGCAGTCAATAACATATACACGTCTAATAGCACAAATAGCATAAAACAGTGCTCTGATATATAGCCACATAGGGGAAAGGGTAACTTCTGTATCCAACACAATGATTAACCATGGGAGATAAATGGTGCTTAAATCGAGGAGATTATTATGTCCAAGAACTAATCTTCATTGGAAAATTGCGCACTTAATAAGTCAATTGAGTAGCAATATTAGCTGTGATCAGTCCTTGTGGAAAGAAGAAGATGCCACTAGCAAACAAGATGTACTATGTGGAAACTCAAAGGAGGCCGTGAGCAATCAGGATACTGGTGTTGCCATCTCCTGATATATCAAATGTTGTTTCGATCAAATAATTCAGTAATATTAGTAATTCTATGAATGCCTCAAATTGATACAACATTTAAGGCACCCTGAAGGATCATGTTCATATATAAAACTAGTAACTAAAACATATGATAGGAACCATTAAGTTGGAAATGCAGTTTTAACAGAAACTCGTAAAATTTCATTAATGATAATCCAGTACATCCAAGTTACCACTTCAAGTAAGTGTTTGATTCTAAAAGGGGAACCGTACAAGAGAAACAAATCCCTAAAAGAATTTATTATAGAAGGCCATGAAGAAGGCAGGAAGGAACAAAAATATGTTAAAGCCCGAAAATTTCCCTAATGATGTTTAAAGCATAACCCTTGGAGTCATCATCCATGAACAAATAAGCATATATAACACACCTACAAAAGAAAGATAAAATTGATTTATGAATTAGACATATCTGTATGAAAATCGAAAATTTAAGCTGATTCAATTCAAGAACGACCTAGAAACTGCGAGAACAGCCAAGAACCAAGTGCAATTACGATAAAGGGAATCGTAGTCTCAACGGAAGGAGAAAGGAAGACAAAGGGAGCTGACCCATAAGTTCCTTCACCGATCTGCTCAAGCTTCTCGAAGCAGTCGACGCTCCTCGATCCCCAGGAGGGGGACTCGTTAATGTTCAGCTGTCCGGGAGCCGCCATGGCCATCATTAACCGCCCCTTCTCCTCTCCCTATCTTAATGGCCTGTAGATTTACTGACGTCCGCCGTAAGAGAGAGAGAGCGAGAGAGAGAGAGAGAAGAGAGAGAGAGAGGAGCGAAGGAGGGAGGGAGGGAGCGAGCTATCAAAGTTAGTCACTAGGCGGAAGCCCTTCTGCAGCTCAGCACCTCCAAAACTAGCAGTATTGAAAGGCGGAAGCCAACTCCAAGGATGAAATATAGAAGGAAAAAAAAAGCCGTTGGGCGGTGCCGGTGACCTTTGCGGTCTAGCATTTGTATTTTCCATGGACGATTATGCCACTACTTTTTTGGGAAATTGTCGTGCATGCCACGTACTGGACGTACGTGGGCCACAAGCCCAACAAAAATCGGGCCGCAGAAGTTTCTTTACCTGGGAATTTTTTTAATTTTAAAATTATTATATCCATTATATTTGAATATATTACTTAATTAAATATATATTCATTATGAACAAGTTTATTAATGTATTATTTAACTAAATATATATTATATTATATCGATTAAATATCCATACAATATCTAAGCCAAAGTTGATGGACACGTGGCCTAGACCGAGGGCTATCTAGGGAATGTGAGTTGTGAATGGCAAACGATAATTCATGTGAGAAGTAGAAGTTTGTGATATGATGTATGCATTGGTCAATGATTTATATATTGTGCATTTAATAAAATGGTATAGTTTAGAGTGCATAAAATGATTGATTTATATTAATTATACTAGTAAAATATATATTATTTGCCAAAATTGTTAATAAATTTTCTCTATATTTTCATTAAAAAATTTACATTAATATCGAGTGTTACATTTATTTTATAACTCGATTGATGTGTAAGGAAATGTAGATAATAAGAAACAAATTATATATTCGAAATTAACTTTAAAATAGTTAGAATAAGATGAGATGGTGTTTAAGTTATTGGGTATATTTATAATTTTCCTTTTTAAGCATATTAATTAAAAATATAATGATTTAGAAGTTATTAGATTTTTAATAAATAGTTAGAAATTGTAAGTGTATTTTTTTAACTAGGAGACAATTAAACTACTTAAATTTTCCAACTTTTCTGTACGCTCAAGTTTCTCTTTCTCCGCGTCCCAAATCTTTCCACATTAGGGTTGTTGAACCCGATTTCAATAGTCAATTCCAATTAGCAATACTACAAATTAAATGACTTTTGCTTAATTTCTTCTAATATTATATCATACGTTCCACAAGTAAGCTACATTTTTTATACTAATGACAAAATGAAGAAAGAAAAAAATCTCCAGAAATCAACTATAATATTAAGATTTCCATCTAAATTAGACCAAATTGAATTAGAATAAGTAGAATTAAATTATGTAAAGTATCTAAAAATAATAAAAATATAATTTTAGTTAAGTGTGTAAATAAAATAAAAAAGAAAAAAATTGAGAGTTTATTAGGTAAACTTTAGTTTGTTTGCATAACTTCCTATCCTTTTATATATTATATTTTTTCGATATTTACACATGATAGAAATCACTCAGAAAAATACTTATTTTGGATCAAATTTGTCTAAATTTATTATTTTTGTTTTGATGTAAGGATTGAGGTACAATAATAACCCGTTACATTTTTTCTATGTTAAAATAGTAGATATATTAATTAATATAGTACTGTTATAAATAAAATTTATAATAAAAAATACTTACCAATTTATAGTGAGAATTTAAACATTTTTCCTAAAAAATTTTAAAAAAATTAATGGGAATACAATAATTGAGAAGAATATAATTAAATATTTATTGAGTTACAAAATCCCATGAATTTTATCTTATTGGATATCGGTGCCAATTCGATCCGATCTCAAAGTCGGGGTGCGATAATAATCTGTCACATACACTCGATACTATAATAGTAGATACCTTTATCAAGATAGTACTAACCTGGGAGAACTCGGGGCACCTTCCCCGACTTGGCTGCCAAAGGGGATCGAAACTCTTTCGAAGAGTGGTTGCTTTGTTTTCTATGTGAGAGACGTGTCTACTATTTGGTACACCGACGACGCTCCGTTACTCAGTGGACACCCGTGTGGGTTCATTCGTGTAAGGAAGGCTCCCATAAAACTTTTGTACTGAGGTCAGACTCCTCTCATGTATAGTTAGCTTGAGCTTAAGCTCAAAAGTCGATTCACCAAAAAACTGGGCAGAGGACTTTTAGGGGGAAATTCTGATGATCGTGGGAGGAGAGGAGAGTTAGTTTTATAGGTGAAGTTTTCTAGGTTCATTGTGAATTCACCAGTGTTGGATTTGTATCATTTCATAGTGATTTTCCATGATGCTAAAGCTGATAAGGGTCGTCGAAAAACTTCCACAAATAATTGACCTAAGTTTATCGAAGAAGATGAAATTGTATATGCACGTGCATGCACACACGACAGGTTGTCACACAATAATTGGTTATAATCCTCTAATGTGTGCAACTGACTAGATAAAAATAATATGATTGTACATATTGCCACATGGTACTCAACAATTGGTCGTGGTTGATTGACTGTGTAAATATTGCCACGTGACACTCCGTGATTGGTTACCCCTATCTGATGTGGTTTAATCGTTGGTATCCATTCGACATGTAGCATACTAGGATTGGTTGTGCACATTGATGTGACTTATCATCCACTAACCGAATTGCCTCGCCATGTAGCGCGTGGTGATTGGCCGACTGGCCACGTGGTCCACAATGATTGATTGTGGCTGTCACAAGTATTTTTAGTAACCCAAAATTTTGATCGGAAATTTTTCTGTAATCGTATTATAAGTTTAAAATTCAATTGATATAATTGGAATAAATTTGATTTAAAATAAAATAAAAAGTGTTGTTTTTACCGAAATAAATAATTAAATGGAATGGATATGGTAAATATCTAGTAAATTCCTTTTTGTGAAAATAATGAGATAATTATGTGAATTTGGTTTAGTACGAAACTATTAGCATTTAGTATTATTTCTATGCCCCTACCATAAATACCCATAAATTAATTCCTACATTCAATTATTGAAATTAATACCCATAAATTAATATCTACATTCAATTATTAATATCCATGAATACCCATAATCCAGTAATAAACCGTTCACATTTAACAAACAATTTTACGAGCTTAGAATAATTTATCAGAGTGACACCAACTGAGCTAAGAGAGCAATTCGATATAGAAGAGAGCTACCTAGTCCTTGTTCAGACCTCAAACATTATCTTTGCCTTGATCACATTAGATCTACCATATTAATACTCACTATCTATTAAATTCTCAATCTCGACATCCACCATACAACAACCAAATTTAAGGAAAATAGGGAAGTATTGGAGCAGAGAAACACCAATAAAACCAATAAGGGATGGGTACCTGGGAATCCCTCCAAGATGAACATATCTCTAGATAAAATGTGAGTGGGCTAATTTACACTTCATACTCGGTTGGGATGATGAGCACTTTTTCTAAATTGGAAGCCACCGTGAGTAGGTTTATTCACATCATATCCAGTTGGGATGATGGGCACTTCGTAAATGAAAAACCACTTCTATGTGGGATTTTAACATCACACCAGTTGGAATGATGTGAGAACTAACTGAAAAAACTACCTACCGATTGTAAGTAGAGAGATCATACTCGGTTGATATGATAGACTTCCTAGAAGGAAGGAGAAAACTTGCTTGGCAGTTGTAAGCGGAGATGTCATCACACCTGGTTGGTGTGATGAGTTGAAAAGTTTTTTGTCAGAAGTCTTCTCCCCTAATTGTGTGCCAATACTTAAAAATTTTGGGAGACCTTCTTGACGAGAGCTAGAACAGCTCAGATAGGCCAGATGCCTCAGTTTTGGAACTTGTGGAGCTAAAATGCCCGATTTTTGGAAAATCACGTACAGTGGGCCCAAGGCTAGTTGGCACGAGTAGGAGCTCGTAAACAAACATATGATATGAAAGCCATGAAAAATCTTAATGAAATGGATATGTGTTTTTGCCATGGTACCAAGATAGGACCGACATACTCGATGGACTGGCAACAGTGTGTCAGGGCTACGTCGACGGACCAGCCTAGACAGACAGCTGTAGGTCGAGTTGAGGGTCGGGGCCATTGGACCAATGGCACCAAAGATAAATGGCTTTGTGGAAAAATTATTGTTTGTGCATGCACTTGAGGTTTGAGACCATTAAGATGCCTAAGAGGGGTAGTGATGTGTCATAGGGGCTACTGGACAACATGGTGTAGATAATGACAGTTTGTCGTACTAGCACTAAGGGAAGCTCGACATAGCTTCATGCGCATGAGACCGAGGTGGGGTTGGGATGAGGTATTTGTCCTCATATAGACACAAAGTTGATTTCGGGTTTGAGGGTCTGATATCATGAACATCCACTCAGACCCATGGTAGAAGTGGATGAGCTTATATCTAGGTGGCCGGTAAAGTTGCTCCGACACCACAAGTGGGTGAAGTGGACGAGCTGCCCTACGAATGTGTGATTCCCATCCTAAGGAAGAGCGTGTGTTATTTTCTAAATATATATAATGGGGAAAGGTTAAGAAAACCTTGGAAAGGATTTAAGAATACTTGAAAAAAGAAATAGTAAAACCTTGGAATAAGGTTTGGAAAAGAAATTAAAATCCTTTTGAAAGGAAATAACAACCTTGGCTAGGTAAATGTTTTGAAAACCAAACTTTGAGAAAAAACTTTTTTCTTAAAGAAATGATAACTTTGGTGTGGCTATTTTTAAAACTCATTCCCAACATCCGCTAATTAAGTTGTAGAACTCATCGCCTCCCTTTTACCCCTTTCAGGTAACTAAGGAAAAAACTAAACTTAAAGACCTTCTTGTGTGGGAATTGTAAAGACATGTATCTCTGTTTAAAAGATTTTGAGTTTTGTATAATTTTATTTCAGGAAATACAGGAAAAAGAATGCCTTACTCCTCGCGATTTAGAAAAGGGCAAAACCCTTCATTAACCAAACGAAGTGGCAGGCTGCTTGTGGGGATTCGACCAAACTGGGTCGGGGCGTGACAACTTGAGTGGTATTATAGCTTATTTACTCGAATATATTATCAAGACTATATAATATAGTAACTAAGATAAAGTTCTAACATTTCTAAATGGCTCCCAAAAGAGAAATTAAGAAAACTAGGATTGATGTCGCCAACTTTATCCAACAATCTGTCCCCGTAGGAATACTATCCTAAAATCTTTCCAATGCCTTAGGTGTAGTAGAAATAATAAAGGAACAAGAGACATTATGGAGAAGTACCTAATATCACTAAGGAATGTGGTGTCATTACTGTCACATCCTTAAATAAAAGGAGAGCCAACCTAACACTAAAGACACTATAAGGGATTTATAACCAAGAATGATGATTAGTAAGAAACTAGTATAGTTGCTCCACAAGCTGAAACTACTTCTTTTAATAAGAATAACGCCCAAAATATATTGTACCCTTATTAATAAAAATTCTAATTTTTCCAAAACCCTGTCCTTCAAATAAAGTCGCGTTCTAATAGCTACATGAGAAGTCAAATAAGATAAGAAGGAAAATAGAAAATATATCGAAGCAAAATATAGATAAAAGGAAAAGAGAAGTATGAGAAATATATTGGATGGGAAATAAAAGAATAAGGAAGGAATAGTAACCTAAGCTATTGAGCGGGTTAAATAAATTGTTCGAAAGTAAGTTAACAAATAGTAGAATAAAGAAAAAAATTTTAAAATTTTTTTAAGGTTAAATAAGAAAGAAATACCATAAAAATTGATTTAAGGTACATGTTTACAATATTATATTACAAACAGCAATGAAATTTTAATTGGAAAATTTATTAAATATTTGTTAAAATTATGATGACGTGTCACCCTCCTAACATATTTCATGTTGATCTGATATCTCAATCATATTTATTTAAAAAAAACAAATAGGATAATGCGATAGGAAGTGCACTTGTGTCTGCCCTTCGAGGAACCAAAGGACAGGATTGGGCCCCACCCTTGAATTTCGCTCGGAAGTGTGTCTATCCATCGAGGAACCAAAGGACAGAATTGGGCCCTTGGAGATCTTGTCGGAAGGTGACGACACTTAAGCACCCAAAGACTGCACTTTTTTTATTTTAATAAATATAAAAATATTAACTTAATATTTACATTTTTTTATTATTATTAGAAATATATGATGCAGTAATTTTATTTATTTTTTAATCAAAACTTTTAACTATTTAGGCATGATATTTATTATAATGCTAACCCATTCTCCCTCTCATTACTGTTTTATTAAATCTTGGGTAGAAATATTTATTTGACTACTAATTTTAATATTATTTAAAAGTAAATAAATTTTATAATATTATTGAGATAAGAATATAGTATCCAATTCATTATCTTATTCTATCGTAATAAATTTTTATAATTAAAATACATACCTCTCTATTATAATTTTTCGAATAATAAAATTGTTTTCAACAATGGATAAGTTACAATTTTTGAGCTTATACTTTAAATGATTCGATGTAATATAATTGTTCTTTTCGAGTTCCTAACTATTATATTTGTTATTGTGTATAAATTCAACTGGTCAAAATAATAATTATAATTAATATTATAAGTATTTTTTTATTAATTTTTGACATTATCAATCCTATTTTAGAGGTGAATCGATTAAGTGTATACTACACTGGAATCACTTTCTGATTCTGAATAAACTTACAATTTAGTTTTTATGGCAAAAAGAATTATTTGATAGAAAAATATAGAATTTAATAAAATACATTGTTACTCTCTTTCTATATGGTATAATATAATAGTTATATGACTCATTAACTTTACCCTATTATGCTCATCTATTTCAAATTAGTGTATAATATTTTGAAACGATGGTAAAAATTGGACAACATTTTCCATTATATTATCCCAAAAAATATACCCAAACTTGTGTAGTTTATGTATATTCAAATAAAATGTGCATAAATAATTTTTAGTTATTACAAAATGAACAGAAAGGACTAATAACTATATTTCTTCTATACAATATTACATTCATTGCTAGGCTATTTAAATATATTTTTCAAACAAAGTGCCTAATTTTTTTATTGGCATTGCACTTTTCACGGATTAGTGCTTTATCAGAATTATCAACATTTTTGTGTACTTATATAAACATTGTGTAGTTGTGTGTCCCGGTAAGCATATGCATACTTCATAGTAAGTTGCCCCAAATTCTCCCAAAGGCCAAATAATTCGGTATTCACATGCTGAGTTTTGAATAGGGATAATACAAATCATTTATTCTTCTTTAGCCATAATAATAGGTTTGATGCCTTCTAATTGTCAGATTTTTTTATGGTTGGTAAATTAATAAGCATACTTTCATTTATAGAAATTCATCACTTGAGTTATAATGGCTAGTCTACCATTTGGCATGTGCGATACCTAGAGATCTTTTCATACTTGGACATTTTCTATTTCACCTATTTGCCAAATAACTCTATTTCAGCGACTATTTCCTAAATTACAAGCTCTTCTAGAGTCACAAAAGGCATCTTCCCTTACACATATATATATATATATATATAGAAACTCTGAGTTATTGAAATACTTACTTTTTAATAATTTTTCCACTAAAGATTTTGGGTGTTGGAGTAGCCTCCAAAATGACGTCTGTTAGCTTAGCCCATGACACCTAGTGAGTAGTTCTTGTCACTCGATTACTACTCCACCAAAACCTGACAATTAAAGCAATTTTTTCATTGCACCACCCTTGAGGCAATAGAAAATTAGTTATAAAAGAATGTGGAATAGAATTGAGTGTAGTATTAATTAAGACTTCCTTGCCACTCTAAGAAAGGAGGGCCAATTTCCAACCTTAGATCTTGTTTGTTATTTTATCATTTAGTAACTACAAGTCATGTCGTTTACTTCTCTCTCACATTATTGGTAGACCGAGATATCAATCTGTTTACTTCCCCTCCAGTACCTACAACAAAGTCATAAGATGATTTTTAGTGACCTATCATGTATTAGAATTAAAGTATAATAAAGATTTAGTAGTACTATTTTCTATCCAGTTGCTAACCAGTATTTTCCTAGTACATGTTTTAACTTTTGTACATTATTTTGCCTTGCTTATAGAAAAAAAAACTAGGGCATTATCTATAAGAGGTGTGTTATTTTAGGACATGTACGTCCTATCTTTAAACATGTTAGCGTTATATTATTACTAGCTGCAATTAAATTGTGGGAGAGACAGTCTATTAGTAAAATAAATAAGGGGATTGTGGATCTCCCTATCTTAGCCACCTCTTAGGCCGGATCTTGTACGAGTGATATCCGTTCACTAAATTCCTATAGGTCACAAAGGCAACACACATTATTAGCTAGTTTATAAAAGTACGATGGAATCATATCCTCTCGAGTAGTTGTTTTAAAAAATTGCATTCCATCCTAGTTATAGGCTTTCAGCATGTCTAGTTTTACCACACATCACTCTTGTTTTCCTTTTTTTTTTTGGATTGAAAATACTGAAAATATCACGCCTCGACCCAGTTTGGTAGGAATCCCGTGAACAACCTACCACTCTCTTTGGTTTAAGTAGAGTCACCACTTCCCAAGACCACGAGAAGTCACGCGTAATTTCCAACCTTGTTCCTCGGAATAGCATTATACAAAACTCGATAACTTAAAAAAAAATCTTAGCATACCTGAATTAAGGCTTGTTGTCGAAATTTCTTTATAAGGTGTTTTCTTTCTTGGAAAAGATTTAAAGGGAGGGGTGAGTTTCTACAAATCAGTGAGCGAGTATTAGGATGAGTTTTAAAACACAATTTTCAAAGGATCATTTAAAATTTTTACTGTTATGTGAGTTTAACTCTTTTAACACTCCCCCTTGCATGTGAGGTGTTTAGCAAATAATCACACGCCATTTATCATAAAGGGTGCAAACATTTGTAGGTGCAGTACTCCGACTGCACCCACTTAGGGATCAGAGCGTCTTTACCGTCCATCTTGATAGAAGTCCTCAACTTCTACCTTAAGTTTGAGTGGACGTTACATGTCCAACCCTTAGACCTGAATGTACTCCATGGTCACTTATGTGGGACAAAACCTCATCCTGACCCCACCCCGGTCTTTGTGCAAGAAGCTACTTCAAGTTTCATGACTCACTGACATGACAATCTGCCCTTATCGCATCCAAGTTGTCCAATATCCCTTAGAACCAACACAAACCCTTTTGGGCGTCTCGATGATCCCGTATCATAATGCATACACAAACAACAGTTTTGGGATTAATGATCCATTATCTTTGGTGCCAATGGCCCAACGACCCCGACTATCGACTTGGGCTCCATAGTTGTTTATTTGACCAGTCTATCGACTTAGCCTTGACACACTGTCACTAGCCCATCGAGTCTTGTCGGTCCAGGTTCAGCACCGTAGTGATTCACACAAAATTAGCCAGTTATGAAAGTTTTCATGGCTCTTATATTCATGTTTGTTTACGAGCTCCAGCATGTGCCCACTAGCCTTTGACCCACTTCACGAGTTTTTCAAAACTAGGCCTTAGGCCCTATAAGTTCAAAACCGAGGCCTACGACATGTTGGAAGTGTCTCAGCTCTTAACAGAAAAATCTCCCAAAAATTTTAAGTAGTTGCACACAGTCAGGGGAGATCATTTCTAGAAAATGATTTTCAAAGTTTAAAGATGATGATCATTATCCCAACCGAGTATGACATTTAGAAGGCCCACTCATATGGTTTTCAATTTCAAAAAGGTTCTTATCATTCCAACTGGGTATGATGTTAAAAGTCTCAATCATAGTGGATTTTTAGTTTAGCAAAAGTGCTTATCACCCCAATCGGGTATGACGTTAGAAAATTCTCATTCACCTGATGACTGTGACATGTCCTTCCCCAGTTGAATTCCCAAATCCTTGTCATGCTCCACTTCTCACGTTCTTTGTCCAACTCGTCTCTACACAGTTTGAGTATTCTCATGAGGGAAGGTTCAGCATGAAAGGCCTCATATTTTCATGTATTTGCAACTAGGCCTCGACTTTTGCCTTATTGTAATTTGGTCCATAAAGTTCATAATCTTTGACTTTAGGTTCCTAATGCTAAGTTATTTTCAATTAAGTCCCTAGTATTTCTAATATCCTCCTTGGGTCCTTAATTTTAAAAAATCACCAATTGAGACTTAACTTTTTCAAAAATTTCCAATTGGTCCCTTAACTTTCCAAAATTACTAATTTGGCCCCAATTTTCCTAAAAATGACCAATTGGCCCAATTTTTCTAAAAATTACTAATTGGCCCTTTAGGTTCATCTACTTTTCTAATTGACCTTCAATGTTAGAAAAGTTGCATAAAGGTCCTTCAATTTTTGGAATCCCCAAAATTTCCCCAAAAGTTTTCCCCAATTCATCCTTTCCATAGACCCAAATTTGATTTCATCAAATTGACCTTTCAAATTGTGTTAATTGATCCTTATCATGTTGCTAATTGGTTTCCTCACTTCTCTATGATCTAATCAAGCTTTGAATCACCGTTTTGGGTCCGAAACGAGCTCACACAAAGCTTCACCAAAAAACTTAACGTAGAGAGAGAAAGCTTCAGTAACTTACCGTCGGAGTTACGGTGGTCTGAACTCTTAATTTGGGATGAAAGCTCTTGTCCACAAGGTCCTTCGAGGATTAAGAGCAACTACAATTCGTGTCCTGAGTAGTGAGAATTTGGTTAGTGAAATCTAGGCACTTTCTCTCTCTAGAATTAAGTTATTTCGATGAGGGATGACCAAATTGACTTACATGATTGCTTCGGGAGGTCGAGTATAGGCTGGAGAGACTTGAGGAGGGCTTGGTTTGGCCATAGGAGGTCGGGGATGGTCGAATTTGGACTAGGCAGAACATGGCAGCTTTGAGTCCTATGGAGCAGCTTCACTATTTAGACCCGCCAACGCTTCTCCGATGGTCCTTAGGTCAAATGGAGGGCATCGTTAGGTAGCTGACTTCCTCCGGAGTCTATAGGGCCCAAATTTGCCTTTTGAGGTTGAAAGATGTGTCCAAGTCGGAGCTCTAGCCCGAGCTTCGTTGGGAAACCGAGCACTTCTTCTTTTTCGGATGTTTGAGGTGTGTGGAGGACGAATGAAGGGGAGCACTTTATATAGAGAGCTCGGGGACCCTCAGCTCTACCTGTTTCCATATTGGTCGAGCTTATCCTCATTGAAAAATGCCATAATTGGAGGGAATATTCCCTTACCAGAAATGGAAGGTAGAATTCCTTCCATGAATAGTGTCATCAGCCGAAGGAAGGAGACAACACTGTTCCGCACATGCAAACTTGCCACGTGGCGGTCTATGATTAGTTGGCTCAGCTGATGCGACTTCCTATTCAACTGCCTCATTAGCCATTGACCCATTGGCCGGACAAGTGGCAACCTCTCATTGGTTATCCGTGTCTATGTGGCTGCTGACCGATTTCTGCTGACCATTGATCGGGACATATGTCGCTCTCCCATTGTTCAGTCTTTGCCAAGGTGGATTTTCCTTCTCTGACCATTGACTGAGGACACATGTCGCCTTCTAATTGGCCAACGGTTCTAGACACTAATTGAGCAATTGACTAGGCACGCTTCACCATGTGTTGCATGCTAGTTTGTTGCACCTGCTGATTGAGCACTAAATTGGCAGCGGTCCGTTGATTAGTTGGACCTTTTCTTCAAAGTCAAAAGATTTGAATCCCATTCACTGAGTAGTTGTACTCACCCCCTCACTTATACCCCTTTCAGGAAGTCTCGGAAAGCCGAACCTTAAAAAACTTGCGCAATTAAATGCCTGCAAGACATGTACGATTTATTTAAATTACTATGCAGTTTTGATTTATGATATTCCTGGAAAAAGGTGCAGGTCTAAAGAACTCCTTACTCTTTACGGTTTATAATATAAGGGGAAACCTTTTAGTAAATTGGGAGAGTGGCGGGTTGATCAGGGGGATCCGACCAAACTGGGTCGGGGCGTGACACAGTTAGTCGTACCAGAAGTCTTGAGAAGCTCGACATAGCTTCATTGCGCATGAGATCAGGGTGGGAATAGGATGAGGTCCTTGTCCTCATATGGACATGGAATATTTTTGGTATGAGGGTAGGACGTGAGAGACGTTCACTCAGACTTCGGGTAGAAGTCAGAGACTTTTATCAGGTTGGATGGTAAAGACGCTCTGATCCACAAGTGGGTGCAGTTGGCGTAACTGCATCTCGCGAATGTGTGTGATCCCTTCATGATGAAGGGTGTGTGTTGTATGTTAAACACACCAAATATAGAAATGGGAAAGAGGTTATGAAAACCATGAAAAGGATTTGAGAATCCTTGGAAAAAGATTTTGATAAATTGAAATTTGAAGAAAAATATTTTTTTTACTAAATAAGGAGTCTGGCACACTCTGATTAAAAATTAATTTTTGTGAAAACTCTCACCCAATACCCATTCACTAAGTTGTGGAACTCACCCCCCTTATGGCGGGTTGTTCACGAAGATCCAACCAAACTGGGTCGGGGCGTGACAGCCGAGGTCTCAGTGCACAGGAAGCTCCTCGAGCTTCTCGACCTACTGGATGACAAACCTTCTTTATGCACCCTGGTTCATCCAACAATTCTTGGAATCCATCACTACCTCATGCTAGGTGTCTTGATGGCTCGAATCTCACAGTGCATGCACAATCAACAGTCTTTTAAGTTATGGCCTTTATCTTTGGCCCTCCAGCACAATGGTCTATTGGCTTGGCTTTTGCCCATGCGTACTAGCCCAACCGGTTTGACAACTTGGCTTCGGCGGAGCAGCGGTTTGGCCCAACAAGCTTAATAACCCAGACTTGGCTCGATGGGTATCACGCACAATTTCCCGTTACTTGGATATTTTAGCATTACTCATCACATGCTAGTTCTGGACGTGTCCATACCCGTGTCCATCGGCCTTGGGCACACTTTCACGAGATTTCAAAAACATGGCCTTGGGCCCACTTCTCTTTAAAAACAATGGCCTTGGGCCCATTGGGACATCATAATCCCCATACATAATATATTCCCCCATAAATAATTTTTTTAGCTTGGTTCACATAGTTAAGGGGAAATATATTATCAAAATGTTTTAATTAATAAAAGATAGAAGACTGTGAGTACTATTGCATCATCAATCCAATCAGTACCGATGTCAGAAATCCCACTCATCTTTTATTTGAGTACGTGTTCATCCCGAAGGGATTCTTGCGTACACGTGTTTCCTCCTGCACCATCATGTGTGAATGTTCTCTCTTCTACTCCCACTAAACCCTTGGGTAAATTTGGGGTCTGTCGGATAACATTCCACTAAATTCTCGATTTTAGGGGCATTTCGGTAATTTCCCTTCTATCTTACTTTGTAGCCAAAGATGTCCGTAATCCCTCATTTCCAATTTTTCCAAACATCCCCTTAATGGCAGTCTCAAAATCCTAACCACCTAATGGGGGTAATTTGGTCATTTACATGACAGGGGCACTCTCATAATTTAAACTCATGTGTAGGGGTAATTTTTGCCTTCCACCCATTATCCTTTAGTTGAACAATGGCTTCAGGAAACCCCATTCATTCAAGCCCAAAAGTCCTCTCGACTGCAACTGAAGCGTGAGCTCTCTATCTCATTAACTGCTTCAATTTGTTTTCTCCCTATCTCCGGCATCTAACGTTTAACCCTTCTGCAAGTAATTGGTTTCGGCCTTTCCCCGATGTACTTGGCCTACCCCGCAAGGAAGCCCTCCCTACCATTTGAACCAATTCTATGATTATGTAAGCCATGATTATATATATATATATATATATATATATATCTTGTGAGCCCCTCTAACATAGTTCCTGCATGATGGAGAGTGCTTTCTCACACTTAGCCTGTATCGAAATTGACAACTCCTCTAATCACTGTGAAGCTGCACCTATTGCCCCTCCAATAGTTGGAACAGGAGAAGGTAGCGGTGGAGGAGTTTCGTTGGCAGTCATAGATAAATATAGAAATTTCTAAGTTATAGCACGAACATTCCCAATACTACTGCTGCTACCATCAACTCCTCGGCCGATATCATCATCAGCAAACCCTTCTTAACCTACTCCTCCTATTCCTTATCTACTTCATCGTCTTCATCTTTTTCCTCCTGGAGCCTATTCGCTTTCCCTATAATCATCCTCATCCCAATCGACCTCTCATGAAAACTCTCAACCCCTCCCCCCTTCTTCATGCCATCGTGCATCTTTCCAAACAATGGAATTGTAAACCCCGTCCCTTGAGGATAAGGAAACCGGGGAAAGAACCGGTAAACTCAAATGAGAAAATCAAACCGATTCACGAACCCCCAACCATTAGAGAATAGGCAAAAATAGAAATTTACACATCCCGAGTGACCCAAAAAGGCATAAAAATCATGGAAAGGGACTTAAGGACAATTTGAGAGAGAAAACTAGACTAGTTCAAGTGAACTGGATCCGAACTAAATTGAACCAATTTGGTCTGGTTTGAACCATCATTGAACCGGATGCAAAATTTATTTTTCTAGGTGGCCTAAAATATGAAGGAAAGCCTTAAAGGGATTAATGGCTGAGACGAGAGTAACGATCTAAAGCCATGAGAATGCTAAGCAAAACCTCTTGTAGGACGATTAAGAGATCGTAACTCTTATAAGAATCATGAAGTGATCGCGAGAGAGTAAGAGTTGACTAAAAGACTGGAAAAGTCCTTAATAAAGGATACCACTGAAACTGAGGAAGGATATAAGAAAGGTCAAAATTGGATGAAAGAAGTTAACACCGAAAACCTATGAAAACAAGTAGGTAGCACTTGAGAGGACACCGAGCTAAGGGTTTTTAAGATAAATGACATGACTACACGTATGAATAATGAGGTATCTGGGAACTCCCAATCCAGAAATATTGAGTAAACAAACTCAAGGGGAAGAACCTTGCTCTAAAAAAAGGAAGATGTGAATTTAAGGATATACCCTTGAGCTCTCTAGAAAGACATGTTTAATGGAAATGAGCTTCATGGAATGAGAAAGCAAGGGGAAAAGAAGAAATTCCTTAAAGTGCGTGTTAGATTGAGGCTAAGTGAAAATAAACGAAATATTTGTATGTCAACAAACTTTAAATTGACATTAAGAGGAATTATTTCCTGTGTTAGCAATGTGAAATTAAGTTTTGTTGACAAAACTCCTAAAAGAAAGGGAGAGATGTAAACACCATCCCTTGAAGATAAGGAAACCGGGGAAAGAATTGATCAACTCGATTGAGAAAACCGAACCGGTTCACTGACCCCAACCGTTATAGAATAGGTAAAAAGAGAAATTTACATATCCTGAGTGACCTAAAGAGACATAAAAACCATATAAAGGGACCTTAAAACAATCTAGGAGATAAAAACTGACCGGTTTAGATGAATCGAATTTGAACCGGATTGAACCGGCTTAGACCGGTTTGAACTATCATTGAACTAGATGATAAATTTATTTTTCTAGGTGGCTTAAAATATTCAAATTGGAGAATTGAAGCCACCATTGGATAGATAATGAATTTAGAAATTTTTATTTCGAAAAACTCGGTCAAATCGGGCTTGAACCTGGTTCGTAACGGTCCGGTCCGGTTTGGAACAATGTTGTTAAAAGAAAAAAAATTGATTATAAATTATATCGAGATTTTTAAATCCGACGAATTTTATTTCGAATTCGATATAAATGAACCTAATTTATTAAATTGATTATAACTAATTTAGTCGATTTAAATAACTCAGAGGAACGGATTAAATCCTAGAAATTAGGTGAAAATAAATATTTTAGAAATAAATATAAATATTTATTAAATATATGTATATAAAGTTGTTAAAAAGAAATTAAATAATATAAATGTGCATATATATATATATAAGTTAGATGTAAGCATATTAATTTTAAATTCTATTTTAATTTTTAAAAAAATATAAATAAATAATAGGTGAGGCCTAGCCCACCACACGGACCACAAGTGGGCCTCCCTATAAATACCCACTTATAATGAAACTCTACCATCTTTCTCATGTTTAAACCCTAAATTTCACTCTCACCTCCTCCACCCTCTCCAGGTAACCGCTTGTTGCTTCTCTCAATCTCATTTTCATGAAGCTCTCTGCCTTCCTTTCGTGTCCCACCACCAAAAAGTTTCGTCTCCGACTCTAGCGTCACACTCGTACGAAAAAACCCTCAAAATTAGGCTGGTCATCACCGTCACCACTATCTTCTTCTTCTCGCTTCTTTGATGATACATTGCAGTAGAAAATCACTTGTCCTCAATCTGAACCTCATCGGATCTTGCTCCTCCATATGTGCCTTCTTTGCCCTAGCTCACGGTGACTCTCTCACTGGCAGCAACTCGGCCACTCCCGCATGCGGCTTCCAAGAAGCTATCCGAAGCCAGCTCTTGATATTGGGCTCTAGAAAAGAGTGGATACTTCCATTTATTCTTGGAGGTAAAACTTTGTGCTCTTCCCAAAAACTCAACCGTAGTTTTTTTTTTAGAAACTATTGCTCCGTCGAGAGTAAAGGCAATGAAGTTAGCTCCAACGAGTGGACTGAAGAGATCGACTATCTCAACGAACCAAGTAGTGTCATCTTCACCATTGTACGAGATTTTCAAAATCGAGAATTTAGCTCCCAAGTTCCAAAATCGAGGCCTCCGGCCTATCAGAGCTATTCGAGCTCCCATCGAGAAGGTCTCCCAAATTGTTTAAGCATTGGCACATAGTTAGGGAAGAGCACTTCCGACAAAACATATGTTTTCTCTATCCATTATACCGCTTGGGGATAAGGACACCTGTCATGCCCCGATCCAGTTTGGTTGGATCCCCATGATCAACCCTCCACACTCCCGATTTATTAAAGCATTTTCCCCTTATTGTAAACCGTAAAGAGTAAAGCGTCCTTTAACCTGCACCTTTTCCTGGAATAGTATAATCAAAACTGCATGAAATTTAAAACTTTACATACTTGTCTTATAGGCATCTTAGTTGACGGTTTTTAAGGGGAGGCTTCACGGAATTTCCTGAAAGGGATATAAGGGAGGGGGTGAGTACGACTACTCAGTGAATGGGTTTTTAAAAGCTTTTAACTTTTAAGAAAATAATTATTATTGGAGTTTGCCAGACTCCTTTCTTTTCAAAAATCACTTCATTTTAAAAAGATTCGAGGTTTTCCATTATTTCTTAGTTACTGGTGTGTCATCACCCAACACACATCCTTCATCATGAAGGTTACACACATTCGCAAGTTAGTATCACTACTCAACCTCCTAGTGGCTTCAGAGCGACTTTTCCTGCCACCCAGATAGAAGTACGACCACTTCTACCCTGGGAATGAGTGGATGTACGTGACATTTGACTCACAATCCCGAAATCACTTCTTCGTGTCCGTATGAGAACATAGACCTCATCCCGTCCCCACCCCGGTCTCATACGCTTCGTGCTACTCTAGATTTCGCACAGACACCTGGAACTATGATCAACCCTTATACTCACTAGGTCGTCCAAGGCCCTTAGGACACATCAATACCCCTCATGGGTGTCTTGATGATCTCGTACTCATAGTGCATGCACAAACAATGTTTTCTTATCAAGCCATGTAATATGTGGTGCCACTAGTCCAACGGCCCTGATTCTCAACTCAACCCATAGTTGTTTGTCTTGACTAGTCCGTCGACCTGTCATGTCGCACCGTCGCTAGTTGACTGAGCATGTCAGTCCTATCTTGGTACCATGGCCAAACAATTCACTTATTAAGTTTTATGGCACATATATGATGTTCGTTTACGAGCTCCTACTCGTGCCAACTGGCCTTGGGCCCACTGTACGAGATTTTCCAAAAACTGGGCATTCTAGCCCTCAAGTTCCAAAATCGAGGTCCCCGGCCTATAAGAGCTACTCGAGCTCCCGTAAAGAAGGTCTCCCAAATAGTTTAAGCATTGGCACACAGTCAAGGGAGAACACTTCTGACAAAATAGGTTTTCACTGTCCATTATACCAACCGGTATAAGGACATCTCCGTTCATAACCGATGAATGGGTTTTCAACTTCCTTCGAGGAAGTCTCATCATACCAACCAGGTATGATCTACTTACAACCGGTAAGTAGTTTTTCCGCATAATTTTCACATCACTTTCTCTAAGTGGTGATGATTAAAATACCACTAAACAGTGGGTTTTTATACCGAGGTACTTATCATCCCCTATTGGGTAGGATATAAAATTTCCACTCACAACCGGTAGGTAGTTTTTATCTTTAAGTTGTGCTCATCATCCCAATCAGGTATGATGTTAGTAAACCCACTCACAACCGGTAAGTGGTTTTTAACTTTAAGTTGTACTCATCATCCCAACCAGGTATGACGTTAGTAAGCCCACTCACAACCGGTAAGTGGTTTTTAACTTTAAGTTATGCTTATCATCCCAATCGGGTATGACGTTAGTAAGCCCACTCACAACCGGTAAGTGGTTTTTAACTTTAAGTTGTGCTCATCATCCCAACCGGGTATGACGTTAGTAAACCCACTCACAACCGTAAGTGGTTTTTAACTTTAAGTTGTGCTTATCATCCCAACCGGGTATGACGTTAGTAAACCCACTCACTCGTTAATGTCGTGAATTCCACTAGACCGGTTCTTAGTATTCACGCGAGCTTTTCCTTGCTGGCATTCCCAATACTTCGTGTTCCTACACAATATGAACATCTTGGTTCATTATCCTTCGGCCTAATCGCCTTCATTCATTTCAAATGAATGAGAAAGTCAAACTTTCATTTATTTGCAATTAGGTCCCTAAAGTTATTTCTCTTTAACTTTAAGTACCATATGTCAGTTTTTCCTCAAATTAAGTCCCGAAACTTCTAAAATTTATCATAGGACCTCAATTTATTCTATTTCACAAAAAAGGGGTTTAATTTCCCAAATTTCCAATTTGGTCCCCCAAATTTTCCAAAATTACTATTTTGCCCTTCCTTTACAAAAATGGTAAATTTTGCCCCAAAATTTCAAAATTCCCTCAATTGGTCCTCCAACATTATTTTCATGCCCAATTGACCCTCAATTTCATAAAATTTCATTTTGGTCCTTTGAATTTTGAAAATCCCCAATTTTTCCCCAATTCCAACTTCTTAACACAGCTGAATTTGATTTCATCAAATTGACCCATCAAACGTTTCCAATTGTTGAAATCGAAGTTGAAATTGAGTTTCTACATGTTCATACGATCCTTTAGAAATGTGAATCGCAAGTTTTAACGCCGGGATGAACTCAATAGAGAGAGAAAGCTTCGATTACTCACTAGTGAAGGTACGACGGTCCGAGCTTTCGATCTGGGCAGATAGCTCTTGTTCTGAGGTTCATCCTAAAATCAAGAATTGCATCAATTGATGTGGAATTGGATTAGTATTTTGTCCTTGAAATTCGGTCGATTGTCTCTCTAGCACCGATCAAAAATTGTAAAGGGGAGCCGAATTGGCTTATCTTTCGGTCCTAATTCAGCCGTGGAAAGGCTGAGGAAGTGTTGGGAGGGCTTGGTTTGGCCTGAGGAGGGCTTGAAATGGTCGATTTTAGCTTGGCCGAAATAGGGCAGCTTTGGTCCGCCGGAGCTGCTTCACTGTTCCATCATGCCGGTGCTTCTCCAACGATTCTTGGATTGACTGGAGTTTGCTATCAGATAGTTGTCTTCTCCTCGGTTCTAAAGAGCTCGACCTCTCCTTTTGAGGATAAGAAAAATGTTTAAGTCGAAACTCTGGTTCAAGCTTCACCGGGAAATGGAGCAGTAGAGAGGGAGAGAGAAGTGTTTAGGTGTGAGGAGAATGAATGGGGATGACCTTTTTATATAGATGTAAAATCGTGTATTAAATGTGAGAGATTTATTACTAGTATTAATATTGACATAAATTATTGGTATTAATTTCAATAATTTAATTTCGGTACCAAATTATTTGTATTAATTCCAATAATTTAATTTCGGTACCAAATTATTTGTATTAATTCCAATAATTTAATTTAGGTATGAAATTATTGTTATTAATTACAATAATTAAATATATATTAATTTATGGCCATTTATGATAAGGCTTCGCATAAAAATTTTTGATCGAAATTTTAGGTTACAAAAAAAATCATACTTTCGAGGAGGCCACCTATCCTCACACTACCCTCGGGCAAGCATACTTAACTTTAAAGTTCTTATGGAATCTCGTTCACTTGAACTAATTTGGTTTTTATTTTCTAATTTGTCTTAAGTTTCTTTTCCAAGGTTTAATGAACCCTTTGGATCACTTAGAAGTTGTAATTTCCTAAATTGCCCATTCACAATTGATTGGGTTTGTGAACTGGTTCGGTTTTCTCACTCGGTTTAACCGGTTTCCTTCCCAGTTTTCCTTAGCTCAAAAGGGCGGGGTTTACAACACCTCCGTTCATAACTGATGAACCGGTTTTCAACTTCCTTCGAGGAAGTCTCATCATACCAAACGGGTGTGATCTACTTACAACCGGTAAGTAATTTTTCCGCATGATTTTTACATCACTTCCTTTAGGTTGGGATGTTTAAAATACCACTTAATAGTGGGTTTTCATACCGAGGTACTTATCATCCCCAACCGTGTATGATATAAAATTCCCACTCACAACCGGTAAGTGGTTTTTATCTTTAAGTTTTGCTCATCATCCCAATCGGGTATGATGTTAGTAAACCCACTCACCAGTTAACACAGTGAATTCCACTAGACTGGTTCTTTGTATTTACGTAAGCTCGTCCATGCTGGCGTTCCCGGTATTTCGCGTTCTAGTGAGGCCACGGCGGTTCGAGCTTTTGATTTGGACAGATAGCTCTCATCTTGAGGTTCATCCTTTTAGTCCTAATTTGGTTGTGGGAAGGTTGAGAAAGTGTTGGGAAGGCTTGGTTTGGCCTGAGGAGGGCTCAAATTGGCTAATTTCAACTCGGCTGAAATAGGGCAGTTTCGGTCCGTTGGAGCTGCTTCACTGTTCCATCATGCTGACACTTCTCCAGCGATTCTGGGATTGACTAGAGTTTGCTATCAAATATTTGTCTTCTCCCCGATTCTAAAGAGCCCGACCTTTTCTTCTGAGGTTAAGAAAAATGTTCAAGTCGAAGCTCTGGTTCAAGCATCACCGGGAAATGGAGCAGTAGAGAGAGAGAGAAGTGTTCAGGTGTCAGGAGAATGAATGGGGATGACCTCTTTATATAGGTGTAAAAATCGTGTATTAAATGGGAGAGATTTATTACTAGTATTAATATTGCCATAAATTATTGGTATTAATTCCAATAATTTAATTTAAGTATTAAATTATTGGTATTAATTATAATAATTAAATATATATTAATTTTTGGCTATTTATGATAAGGCGTACATTCATAAAAATTTTTGACCGAAATTTCGGGTTACAAAAAAAAAATCATACTTCCCAAGAGGTCACCCATCCTCACACTACTATCGGGCAAGCACACTTAACTTCAGAGTTCTTATGGATTCTCATTCACTTGAACCAATTTGGTTTTTCTCTTTTAATTTATCTTAAGTTTCTTTTCCAAGGTTTAATAAACCCTTTGGATCACCCAAAAGTTGTAAATTTCCAAACTGTTTGTTCCCAAATGATCAGGTTTGTAAACCGGCTCAGTTTTCTTACTCGGTTTGATCGGTTTTTTCCCGATTTTTCTTAACTCAAAAGTGCGGGTTTATAACTCTCCCCTCCTTTTAGGAGTTTTGTCGCTAAAACTTAGTTAGCTACCTTGCATGAGCAATCATTTCTTTTGATGCCCCTTTGGTGTTTGCTTAAGATGCAAACTTTTCTCTCATCCTTGCAATTAGTCCCTTTACAACCTTCACTTAAGGAATCCCTTTTCCTTTATATTATTTACTCCCTCCATGGAGTTTGTCATAACTAGACATACCTTACCTCAGGGTATGTTCTTAGATTTTATCTCTCTCTTTGCTTAGAGCAACATTCTTCCCCTTGAGGTCCTGTACTAAAGATTAGAAATTCCAAGATAACTAACCATTTCCGTGTCTAGTTAACTGCTTGATCATTGAAACCCTTAGCTCATCATCCTATAGAGCATTTCGTACTTATTTCCACGGATTTCTTTATCATCACCTTTTCATCCCATTTCGACTCTTCCTTCGTTCGTTGTTCATTACAAATCGGTCCAAATTATGTTTCACTTTGTCATGCTTATAAATCGACTCTTCCTTATTTTGAGTCATGTTTTCATCGGGATCGTTGGGTTTCTTGTCCCTTATAGCATGACATTTTCTAGATCTTATCTCTATATCCATTAGATCTCCAAAACACCTTCTTTAGGGTTATTTTTCAACCTCTCAGGGATTGCATAACTTCAACCCTCTTTTCCTCTGGTAGTATTCCTCGATGACCTTTACCATTATTAACTCAATTTACACAACTGTGTCGGTTCTCCTTACCCACTCATCCTTTTTTGACTTCCTTATTGAGTATTTTCGATTCTAATTATTTGATCTCCAGATGTTTTACTGACATGTTGGGACTTGTCCATTCTTAGGTTCATCATCACTCCCAATAACATCCTTTACTCAAGGATTTCCTTTGGCCTTAACCCGCTCTTACTTGTTTGTAACCACTTCATAGTTCATTATTCCCATTTGACCCTTTTCAGTCTATTGTTTTGTTTCGGGGAGTTCCTTTTTTACGTTTTCATTCACTAATGTGTCCCTCAAGGTAGAGACTTTCGTTCTAGGAGCTACATGTTCAACCTTCTTACCATTACTTGAAGGTTCCCTTTTCTCTCTTTCTTCGTACCCTTATCTGTGTTAGGGTATCTGTTTTGCTTTAGATCCTTCTCTATCCACAACTTTTATTTTATCCCTTGTTCCTTACACAAAATTCCCACTCACAACCGGTAAGTGGTTTTTATCTTTAAGTTGTGCTCATCATCCCAACCAGGTATTATTTTAGTAAACCCACTCACCCGTTAATGTAGTGAATTCTACTAGACTGGTTCTTTGTATTCACACGAGCTCGTCCATGCTAGCGTTCCAGGTATTTCGCATTCCGGTGAGGGCACAGTGATCTGAGCTTTCGATTTGGGCAGATAGATCTCATCTTGAGGTTCATCCTTTTAGTCCTAATTCGGTCGTGGAAGGGCTGAGGAAGTGTTGGGAAGGCTTGGTTTGACAAGAGGAGGGCTCGAATTGGCCGATTTCAACTCGGCTGAAATAGGGTAGCTTTGGTCCGTCGGAGCTGCTTCATTGTTCCATCATGCCGACGCTTCTCCAACGATTCTTGGATTGACTAGAGTTTGCAATCAAATAGCTGTGCTTCTCCCCGGTTCTAAAGAGCCCAACCTCTCCTTCCGAGGTTAAGAAAAATGTTCAAGTTGAAGCTCTGGTTCGAGATTCACCGGGAAATGGAGCAGTAGAGAGAGAGAGAAGTGTTCAGGTGTTAGGAAAATGAATGGGGATGACCTCTTTATATAGGTGTAAAAATCGTGTATTACTAGTATTGCGATAAATTATTGGTATTAATTCCAATAATTTAATTTTGATATTAAATTATTTGTATTAATTTCAATCATTTAATTTAGGTATTAAATTATTGGTATTAATTATAATAATTAAATATATATTAATTTATGGCTATTTATGATAAGGCCTACGTTCGCATAAAAATTTTTAACCGAAATTTTGGGTTAAAAAAAATCATACTTCCCTAGAGAACTTTAGAGTTCTTATGGATTCTTGTTCACTTTAACCAATTTGATGTTTCTCTTCTAATTTATCTTAAGTTTTTTTTCCAAGGTTTAATGAACCCTTTGGATCACTCGAAAGTTGTAAATTTCCAAATTGTTTGTTCCCAAATGATTAGGTTTGTAAACCAACTCGGTTTTCTTACTCGGTTGGACTGGTTCTTTCCCAATTTTCCTTAACTCAAAAGTGCAGGGTTTACAAACTGCCCTTATACACATTAGGACGTTCAGAGCCCTAGGACGCATCACTACCCCTTTTAGGCGTCTTGAAGGTCCCATAACACAGTGCTTGCACAATCAATAGTTTTTCACATAATGCCATATAATCTGTGGTGCCACTGTATCAACGACCTCGACCCTCAACTCGACCTGCAGCTATTTGTCTTAACTAGTCTGAAGACCTGTCATGTCGCACTGCCACAAGTCCATCAAGTATGTCGGTCATGTCTCAGTACCATGGCCAAACAACTCATTTACTTAAGTTTTCATGGCATATTAATCATGTTTGTTTACGAGCTCCTTCTTGTGCCAACTGGCCTAGGGCCCACTGTTCGAGATTTTCAAAATTGGGTATATTAGCCCCCAAGTTCCAAAATCGAGGCCTCCGACTTATATGAGCTATTCGAGCTCCCATCAGGAAAGTCTCCCAAAAATTTTAAGTAGTGGCACACATTCAAGGGAGAGCACTTCTGACAAAAAAAACTTTCCCATTGTCCATCATACCAATCGAGTATGAGGACATGTCCGCTTATAACCGATAAGTAGGTTTTCCACTTCCTTCCAAGAAGTTTTATCATACAAACCGGGTATGATCCACTTACAACTGGTAATTAGTTTTTTCGTATGATTTCCACATCATTCTTCTCAGATGTGATGATTAAAATACCACTTGGCAGTGGATTTTCACTTATGAAGTGCTTATCATCCCAACAGGTTATGATATTAAATATACCACTCACCCGTTAATGTAGTGAATTCCTCTCGGTTGGTTCTTTGTATTCACGCGAGCTTGTCCTTGCTAGCATTCCCGATACTTCGTGTTCCTACACGATATGAACATCCTTGTTCATTATCCCTCGGCCTAATAGCCTTCATTCATTACAAATGAATGAGAAAACTAAACTTTTCATTTATTTGCAATTAGGTACCTAAAATTATTTTTTTCTCTAATTTTAAGTCATTAATGTCGGTTTTTCCTCAAATAGAGTCCCGAAACATTTAAAATTCACCTTGGGACGTCAATTTATTCAAATTCACAAAAGGGGTTCAATTTCTCAAATTTCCAATTTGGTCACCCAACTTTTCCAAAATTACCATTTTGCCATTACTTTTCAAAAATGGTAAGTATTGCCCCATAAATCCCAAAATTAACCAATTGGTCCCCCAACATCTTTATCATGCCCAATTGGTCCTTAATTTTATGAAATTGCATGTTAGTCCCTCAAAATTTTGAAATTCCCCATTTTCCCCCAATTTCAACATTCTAACTCAACCGAATTTGATTTCATCAAATTGACCGATCAAATGAGTTTAATTGTTAAAATTGAAGTTAGATTGGAGTTCCTACACCTTCATACGATTCAATTGTACTTTGAATTGCACGATTTGATGTCGGAATGAGCTCATATGGAACTTCACCGGAAAACTAGACTTAGAGAGAGAAAGCTTCGAAAGCTTACTATCGGGGGCGCGCTGGTCCGAGCTTTTAATTTGGGTAGATACTTGTCCTGAGGTTTGTCCTATGATCAAGAATTGCATCAATTGATGCTGAATTGAGTGAAAATTTTGTCATTAAAGTTATGTCGGTTCTCTCTCTCGCACCGATCAGAATTTACAAAGTGGAGCCAAATTGGCTTACCTTTTCGCTCTAATTCAGCTGTAGTAGGGTTGCAGAGGTGTTGGGAGGACTTGGTTTGGCTTGAGTAGGGCTTGAATTGGCCATTTTCAGCTCATCCAAAATAGGGCAGCTTCAGTCCGCTGGAGCTGCTTCACTGTTTTATCACATCGACGTCTCTCCAGCGACCCACAGAGCGAATTGAAACCATCGTTGGGTAGCTGACTTCTCCCCGATTCTAAAGAACCCAACCGTGCCTTCTTTGGCTTAAAAAAGACCCTATATCGGAGCTTTGGTTCGAGCTTCACTGAAAATTGGAGTAGTTGAGAGAATGGAGTTTTCAGGTGTGGAGAGGATAAATGAGGAGGGCCTCTTTATATAGGAAGCTTGGGGACTTCTTGGCCATCCGATTGGTGCCCTAATGGTGGTCATTCATTACCTGAAACTCCCCGGCCAGATACTTTTCAACTTTGTCGGCGTTGCCCAATTTTCTGGTGAGTGAACAGTGTCGTCATCTAAAGGAAGAAGACGACATTATTTCGAACCAACCGAACTAGGTTCAAAGCTTAAACTGGCTGGTTCATGCCTGATTCGACCTAGTTTTTCAAAATTAAAAATTTCTAAATTCATCTAAATTCATTCTCTATCTAATGATGACCTCAAATCTCAAATTTAAATTTTCTATCCCAACTAGAAAAATGAATTTAGCATTTGGTTCAATTGTGGTTCAAATCGGTCCAAACCGGTTCGGAGCCGGTTCACCTGAACCGGTTTGGTTTTCATCTCCAATTCATCCTAAAGTCCTTTTTCTTTACTTTTGTGACTCTTTAGGCCACTCAGGATTCATAAATTTCCTAGTTTGTCCTTTCTCTATCGGTTCCGGTTCATGAACCGACTTAGTTCATAATCCGGTTCAATCTAGTTGGATCCGGTTCATCTGAACCGGACTGGTTTTTCTCTTCCAATTTGTCCTAAGGTTCTTTTCCAAGGTTTTATGAACCCCTTGGATCACTCGGGAGTTTCTCAATGATCAGTTTGTGAACCGATTTGGTGTTTCTCACTCGGTTTGACCGGTTCTTTTCCCGGTTTTCCTTAACTCCAAAGGGCGGGGTTTACAACTCTCCCCTCCTTTTAGGAGTTTTGTCCCCAAAACTAAATCAGGATTTTTCACTTTGAAATAAACTTGTCTTAATGTTAACTTGAAGATGTTAACACTTCAGTCATTCTATCACTTAGACCACTTTGAATTACACGCTTCAGGAAGTTCCTTTCCTTTACATTATTTACTACTTCCATGGAGTTTATCATAACTAGTATGTCTTGCCCGCGAATTTAAAAGTATTTCCCTAGGTTCACAGCTTCCTTTGCTTAGGGCAAGATTCTTCCCCTTTGGGGTTCTTACTCAAGATTTCAGGATTGGGGGTTCCAAAGTGCCCAATCGTTCCTTTGTCTAGTTATTCTCTTCATCGTTGAAACCCTTAGCTCAGCGTTCTTTCGAGCATTACATAATTTATTTCACAGGTTTCAATGTTATTACCTCTTCGTCTTATTTTGATCCTTCCTTCATCCATTATTTATTACAACTTTTGTCTAAGTTATGTCTGACCTCGTCATACTTACGAACAGACTCTTTCTTATTTGAGTTACATTTTTCTTCGAGATTGTTGGGCTTACGTATCTCTTATAGCACGACAATGTTCCTGAATCTGTCTTTGATCATTAAAATTTTAGAACACTTCCTTACCAGGTGTTCCCAACCTTTCAGGGATTGTATAGCTTCGTCTCTCTATTCGTCTGATAGTATTTCTCGACTACCTTTAATCATTGACCGACCTTAATTTCTTAGTTCACCCTTTACTTTCCTCTCTAAGGTATCCCTGATTGTCGGGTTTTATTTTGTGTACTCCTCACCATGCCCACCTTATTACTCTTCTTTAGAGTGTAATCTCCACTACTTTCTAGTCCTTCTTAGGGTCTCGTTTATTCTCCTTGACCATCCTATTGCTTCCTTCTATTCTAGGTTCGTCGGAAATCTCTAATTGGCTTCTTTGCTCTCCCAATCAGTTAATACATTGGCTATCCTGACATACCCTTATCCACTTATGGTTCTTTATGAGATTCTTTATGTCGGTGTAAGCCTTTTAGGATCCATCTTGGTGGTTCCTTAGCTTTGGAACTTCCCTTTTTGTGGTTACTTCCTACTTGTATCCTCTACCTAAGGATTCCCATCCTGGTTCAACCTCTTTAACGCTTCTTGGAGGCTTTTCCTTCTTTCCTTTTTATGAGTAGTCCACTTGTCATGGTGTCCTTCGATGCCATCTTCCTACTTACCTACTCCTTAGGTTTAGCTTACTCCTTGGGTCTTCCTAGTATGCTTCCTTAGGGTTTCCTTCTTTAGGAGAATCCTTTCCCTTCTTTCTCAAAATCCTTTTTATTTGTCCTTAAGGGTGTCCAACTTTAACTTTCATGATATCCTCGGATGCCATCCTTCCTGCTTCACCTTCGAGGTTTGGTGGGTACGTCCATAGGATTTTCTTTTACTCGTATTTCATTACAAGTTTTATAAGAAATGGAACTTTTATTATAATAATGATGAATTATAGGGTTTTTGGATATATTGGTCTAAGGGAGCTATGGTAAGTGCTAACTATAGTACTAGGTTCATCTTGTGCTTCCTTTTGATTGAGGTTGTATATTGAGGTTGGTACTCTTGACGTAGTGGCTATGTCTTGTCCTCCGTCTAGTGCCCTTGGGTTTCCTTGAGGTGGTGGATGGTCACTTCATTGGGTATTACCTCGAAGGGTTGGACAACTCTTTGCAAAGTGTCCGAATTATCCGCATTCAAAACAGGTTGGACACGACCCTTCATGACTTTTCCGACACCTAGGGTAAGAGGGGTTTCTCTTTTGTGGGGTTGTACTTGTCTCTCTTTGAGCATGGTAATTATCATTTCGCCTAAAAGACACCAATCTTGTCCCCCATTTTTGTATATCAGGCTCCTTTTGACCTCTTTAGTTGTTCTGTCCTTCCTCTTCCTTTCAGCCGGCTTGTTCTATCTGACGACGTCTTGTCTGTACCAGATGTTCACACTCATGGGCCATGCTAATGATAGCACCCAAATCCATGAGGCATCCTAGTACTCCCATCTGGTCTCTTATATTCATGTTGAGACCATCCATGAACCGTTGGCAAATATCTGCCGGTCTGGCTAAGTTTGGAGCAAAAGGCCTTTAGCTCATTAAACTTAGTCTCATATTCCAATATAGAGTTAAGCCCTTATCATAGTCGAAGGAAATCCTGCTTCTTCTCATTAATTAGGTGAGGGGCCAAGTACTCCTCCGCGTATCTCTCCTCAAACTGCTTTTAGGAGGGTGTGGAATTATGTAGGCTCTGGATAGTGTCCCACCATCTTTTGGCACTACCCTCCAAGAAAAATTATGTCAGGATCACTATATCCTTTGGTGATATTTTGACTATCTCCATCAGCTTGTTGATGTTAACCAGCCAGTCCATGGTGGCTCCAACATCTTTCTCTCTGAGAAAAATCTTACACCTTAGTTGACAAGAGTCTTGAGATACTTGGGAATATCAATTAGAAGGGGATGATTAACAGGAGGAGGATGAGTTTGTACTTCCTCAGGTTTAGCCCGAGAGTTGGTGCCTGCCTCAGGGACGAGGTTAGGTTACCCAATACTCGACTGAACTCTTCATACAACCTCTGGTGTTCTGAGCTTGGTCCAAGTGGAACTGTTTGGGTTTCTCGAGGAGTTTCTATTGAAAAGGGTGGTTGGGCAGTGTGGGAGACTACAACTCTAGTTCTCTTGGTTCCTTTCTTGGAAGCCATCTGAAAATTTTGAAAGTATCTCTATTAATTACTATGTACTCTAGTCTTGATAATGTATTCAAGGAAATAGGCTTTGATACCACTCAAGTTGTCATGCCCCGACCTAGTTTGGTCGGATCCCCATGAACAACCTGTCACTCTCCCGATTTATTCGGGGTTTTTTTTCCTCTTCTAAACCGTGGGGAGTAAGGCATCCCTCTTACCTGTACCTATCCTGGAATAATATTAATTAAAACTAAATATATAGTTTACATACCTACCTTAAGTTTCGGCTACTGATAAATCTTTAAGGTTGGTTTTCCCTTGTTTTCTAGAAAATGGGTAAAGGGAGGGGCTGAGATTGACAACTAAGTGAATGGGTGTTAGGAGAGAGTTTTCACAAAAATCAATTTTTAATCGGAGTGTGTCAGACTCCTTATTTCATAAAAAATATTTTTCTTCAAATTTCGGTTTACCAAAACCTTTTTCAAAGGTTTCCCAATTCATTTCCAAGAATTCTCAAATCCTTTTCATGGTTTTCATAACCTCTTTCCCATTTTCATATTCGATGTGTTTAACATACAACACACACCCTTTATCATGAAGCGATCACACACATTCATGAGATGCAGTTACGCCGACTGCACCCACTTGTGGATCAGAGCGTCTTTACCATCCACCCTGATAGAAGTCTCTAACTTCTACCCAAAGTCTGAGTGAACGTCTCTAATCTCCTACCCTCAGACCAAAAATACTTCATGTCCATATGAGGACAGAGACCTCATCCTGTCCCCACCCCGGTCTCATGCGCAATGAAGCTACATCGAGCTTCTCAAGAGTTCTGGTACGACTAAATGCCCTTATACCCACCACGTCATCCAAAGTCTTGGGACGCATCACTACCCCTCTTGGGCATCTTGAAGGTCTCATAACACAGTGCATGCACAATCAACAGTTTTTCAAATAATGCCATATAATCTGTGGTGCCAGTGGTTCGACGGCCCCGACTTTCAACTCGACCTGCAACTGTTATGTCGCACTGCCACAAGTCCATTGAGTATGTCGGTCCTCTCTCGGTACCATGGACAAACAAATCATTTACTTACGTTTTCATGGTATATTAATCATGTTTGTTTACGAGCTCCTGCTCGTGCCAACTGGGCTAGGGCCCACTATTCGAGATTTTCAAAATTGGGCATATTAGCCCCCAAGTTCCAAAACCGAGGACTCCAACCTATATGAGCTATTCGAGCTCCTGTCAAGAAATTCTCCCAAAAATTTTAAGTAGTGGCACACAGTCAGGGGATTAGGTCCCTAAACTTTCAACTGTCCATCATATCAACCGAGTATGAGGACCTCTCCGCTTATAACCAATAAGCAGATTTTCTACTTCGTTCTAAGTAGTTTCATCATACCAACCAGGAATGATCTACTTACAATCAGTAATTAGTTTTTCCTTATGATTTCCACATCACTCTTCTCAAATGTGATGATTAAAATATCACTTAGCAGTGGTTTTCATTTCTAAAGTACTTATTATCCCAATCGGGTATGATATTAAATATCCCACTCACCCGTTAATGTAGTGAATTACTCTCAATTGGTTCTTTGTATTCCCGCGAGCTTGTCCTTGCTAGCGTTCTCAGTACTTTGTGTTCCTACATGATATGAACATCCTTGTTCATTATCCCTCAGCATAATAGCCTTCATTCATTCCAAATGAATGAGATAACCAAACTTTTCATTTATTTGCAATTAGGTCCCTAAAATTATTTTTTTCTCTAACTTTAAGTCCCCAATGCTAGTTTTTCCTCAAATAGAGTCTCGAAACTTTTAAAATTCACATTGGGACCGCAATTTATTCAAATTCGGTTCAATTTCTTAAATATCCAATTTGGTCCCCCAACTTTTCCAAAATTACAATTTTGCCCCTACATTTCTAAAATGGAAAGTTTTGCCCCAGAATTTTCAAAATTAACCAATTGGTCCTCCAACATCTTTATCATGCCCAATTGGTCCTTAATTTTATGAAATTGCATATTAGTCACTCGAATTTTCAAAATTCACAATTTTCCCCCAATTATTTTTTCCAATTTCAACCTTCTAATTCAGCTGAATTTGATTTCATCAAATTGACCGGTCAAATGAGTTTAATTGTTGAAATTGAAGTTAGATTGGAGTTCATACACCTTCATACGATCCAATTTCACTTTGAATCTCACAATTTGATGCCGGAATGAGCTCAAACGGAGGTTCGCCAGAAAACTGGACTTAGAGAGAGAAAGCTTCGAAAGCTTATTGTTGGGGTGCGGTTGTCCGAGCTTTCAATCTGGACAGATAGCTCTTGTCCTGAGGTTACTCCTAGAATCAAGAATTACATCAATTTATGCCGAATTGAGTGAGAATTTAGTCATCAAAGTTCTGTCGGTTCTTTCTATAGCACCGACAGAAATTTATAGAGGGGAGACAAGTTGGCTTACCTTTTACACTCTAATACAGCTGTGAGTCAGTTGTGGAGGTGTTGTGAGGACTTGGTTTAGCCTGAAGAGGGCTCGAATTGTCCATTTTCAGCTCGGCCAAAATAGGGCACCTTCGGTCCGCCAGAGTTGCTTCACTCTTCTATCACACTGGCGTCTCTCCAGCGACACTCGGAGCAAATGGAGACTAACGACAGGTAGCTGACTTCTCCCTGGTTCTAAAGAACCCGACCACACCTTCTTTGGCTCATAAAAGACCCTATATCAGAGCTCTGGTTTGAGCTTCACCGAAAATTGGAGCAGTTGAGAGAGAATGGAGTTTTCAGGTGTGGAGAGGATGAATCAGGAGGGGCTCTTTATATAGGAAGCTTGGGGACTTCTTGGTCGTCCAATTAGCACCTTAATGGTAGTCATTCATTGCCTGAAACTTCCTGGTTGAAGACTTTTCAGCTTCATCGGCGCTCCTCGATTTTCTGGCGAGTGAACAGTGCTGTCATCTGAAGGAAGAAGACGATACTATTCCGAAACGGGTTCAAAGCTTAAACTAGTCGGTTCAGGCCCGATTTCACTGAGTTTTTCAAAATTAAAAATTTTTAAATTCATTATCTATCCAATGATAGCCTCAAATCTCAAATTTGAATTTTCTAAGCCGCCTAGAAAAATGAATTTAGCATATGGTTCAATAGTGATTCAAACCGATCCGAACCGGTTTAATCCAATTTGGATCTGGTTCACCTAAATCGGTTTTTTTTTCATCTCCAATTCATCCTAAATTCCTTTTACTTGACTTTTGTGACTCTTTAGGTCACTCAATATTCATAAATTTCCTGATTTTTCCTTTCTCTATCGGTTCCGGTTTATGAACCGACTTGGTTCATAAACCGGTTCAATCTAGTTGGTTTCAGTTCATATGAACCGTACTGATTTTTCTCTTCCAATTTGTCCTAAGGTTCTTTTCCAAGGTTTTATGAACTCCTTGGGTCACTCCGGAGTATTAAATTTCCTAAATTGCCCGTTCTTTGATAATTAGTTTGTGAACCAGTTTGGTGTTTTTCACTCGGTTTGACCGGTTCTTTTCCTGGTTTTCCTTAATTCCAAAGGGCGAGCTTTACATAGGCAGTAGGAGAAAAGAGGTCTCGTCCCTCAAAGTGGACATGATGAAGTGATCAAGGTTTGAGGGTCGGACTATATATGTCAACTCAAACTTAGGGTAGAGGAAGTGTACCTCTATTAGGGTGGACGGTAAAAGGGCTCTCGTCCACAAGTGGAACGGTTAGGGATCGTTCTATGAATGTGTGATCCCTTTGATGATAAAGGGGGTATGATTGTGTGTGCTAAACTTGAAACATAAGGAAATGATAACTTAATATCGTGTGAAAGGATTCTTAACTAACAAGTGGTGGCTTGTTAAGTGGAATCCCAACTAATAAATGTATTTCAAACTTGTTAAATATAAGTCAATTCTTTAATATATCCACAAGCTTACCCATGGTGACCCATGTTTTACCTAAAACTTCCTGAAACTCTATTTAGAGTATGAACTAAATCCTGAACATGAAGTCACGATGTCAGCAAAGCCCTCTCACTAGGTTGTCAAACTCATTCCCCTCCGATTAATCATTTCAGGAAAAAAAATGGTGAAGATGGAAACATATTGATGGGGAAAGCCTAACCTAAACCCAAGGTATGTCTTACCTTTAGTATATAGTCCCGATATATGGTTTCCGAAATTTATTTTCCAAAGGTTTAATTTATTAATTTGGAAAATAATTTTAGATATTTTGTTTTGAGCCTTGTACTCTATCGGCTTTACGATGATGAGGCGCCCATTGTTGTAAAATCGGGAGGATACAACGGTTGTTTGTAGGTCCGACTGGGGAAACTAGGTCAGGGTGTGACATGCATGTTTTGGATGGGTCCATACCCGCGTCCATCGGCCTTGGGCTCACTGGCATACCAAGCCTAAGCTCCAGAATTAGCTCCCAAATATTTTAAGCAGAGTCACCCAATTAGGGGAGGATAATCCCAAGAAAATTCATTTTCAAAGTTAAACCATCATTCTCACTAAAATATGCGTTATAGCTTTCCCACTCACCCGGTAATCTTGACGAGTTTCCCCGACGGAGCCTGGCCTCGCGTTGTGCTTCCGGAAGTCAGCGTTCGAGCAGTCTACTCCTACATGACACGAATATCCATATTATAAGGCTTGACTAAGGGACCACATCTTTTCAGGTGTTTGCATACAGGCCCTCACATTTTGCCTTAATTGAAATTGAGTCCCGAAAGTTTATATTTTTACCTTTATGTCCTTATTTGTCCCTTCTTTTCAATTAAGCCCCCAAGATTTTCAATTACCCTTCTGGGGTCCTTAGTTTCAAAATTGCCCATTGACCCTTCAATTTTCCAAAATTGCCATTTAGTCCCCAATTTCCCCAAAATTGAAAATTTACCCCAAACTTTTCAAAAATTGCAAATTGGTTCTCCACTTTATCCAAATTACCCAATTGGCCCTCAATTTGGAGTGAATTTCACGAAAATGCCCTCAATTTCATCAATTTTCCATTCGGCACCAATTTTTGAAAAATACCCAATTTGCCAACTTTCTCAAAATTTTCACTTTGGCCCTCGAATCTCAATTTCTTCAAATTGACCATCAAAATGTGGTTAATCTTCCCCATTCTTGGTTTGGATCACTCCTTTATATTTTCCTCGTCATTTTCAGCCATGAACCGCTTCATTTGGCTTAGAAATGAGCTCAAATGGAGATTTGCTAAAAAAATACAGTTTAGAGAGAGAAAGCTTTGATATCTTACCAGTAGGGGTCTAGTGATTGGAGCTTTGGGTACCACTGCGTTGCTCTCGTCATGGGGATCCTCATTGGATCAAACCACGCCACAATTGATGACCTAAGTAGTGTGAATTTCAGTGTTAAAGTTTTTGCAGGACTTAACCGTGAATAGTATTTTCCGGTGAAGGGCGGCAGAGGGAGCTTACCTTCTTAGCTTGGGGGAAGGTCGGGACACCTCCAAGTGGGGCGTAGGGCGTCTGATTTAACCATAATTGGCCAAGGGAAAACTCGAAGTGGTTGCAAGGGGCTGGGTAGTTTTCTGACCCAGGAGCAGCAGTACTGTTCAAGCTTCCTCGTTCTTCCTCGGTTGCTCTCAAGCTGAACGGAGGGTAGGGCTAGGTAGAAGACTTCCTCCTGATTCCAAATACTCCCAATGTGGCTTCGAAGACTGAGAAATGTCCCGTCGCCAAAGCTATGGTTTGCTGCTCATCGAAAAATATACTCTTCTTCTTCACTCGATTGTGTGATGCTGAGAATGAATGGAAGGGTGCTCTTTATATAGGGAGCTCGACAACTATTCAGGCTACCCGCCGGCGTAAGACTCGGACTCGACCTTCGACTCGACCGCTGGTGACCGGACTTGAGAGTTTTCGAGTCATTGGAGACTCTAGCTTTTCTGGCCTCTCTCTCTCTCCTCCATTCACTCTATCTATGGCTGAAGGTTGAAGACGATGATGTGGTGGACATGCCATGTGGCAAGTTGTGATTGGCTAGTTTTTCTAACATGGAAGTCCAGCTCGGCTGCCGTGTCAGTCGTTGCCCTGTTGATTGGATACGTGGTAGCCTTTTATTGGATGCTCACATCTATGTGGCATGCTGACGGGTCACCTGCTGACCATTGATCGAACACGTGGCAGCCTCCCATTGGTTACCTGTGTCTACGTGGTTTGACCCAAAGGATGGGTCTTACACGTGTCATACTTCGTATCCGCATATGTGGGACAAGACCTCTCCCCTTCCGACCTCGATCTCAGCGTATATGAAGCTCCTCAAGCTTCCTAACATACTAGATGACAATCTTCGCTTATGCTCCCTCGGTAGTCCAGCAACCATTAGAACTACAACCACTCCTTACCGGGTGCCTCGTTGGTTCCGAACTCATGGCATGCACAATCAATAGTCTTATTAGTATGTCATTATCTTTGGTGCTACTAGACCAACGTGCTTTGACAACCCAGTTTCGGCTCTACAACTACTATCCCAACGAGTATAACAACTCAGTTTCGGCTCAGTAGCTACAAATTCAATGAGTTTGACGACTCAGCTTCGGCGTAGTAGCTAAATTTCACAATCAATCGGTTATGTTAATCTTTTAAGTATATAGGCTTAATTTGTCTACGAGTTGTAACTCGTGCCCAATGGCATTGGCCCATTGGAGTAGCTCTAACTCATCCCAGAAATAGCTCCCAAATCATTTAAGAAGGTTCATACAGTTAGGGGAGACTAATTTCGGAAAATTAATTTTCAAATTTAAAAGCATGACCACCATTCCAATCGGGACTGATGCTGGAAGTTCCCACTCACCCGATAATCGTGACGTGTTTGTCCCGAATGGTTTCCAATTTGCGGCGTGCTCCACTGCACAAGTACCTGGACACTCAGTTTCTCTAGGATCCAAGAATTCACATAAGGTGATGCAGTAGGTAAAACCTCATTCTCACATATAGGTCCTTTAATTTTGCGTAATTTGCATTTAGGTCCCTAAATTATTTAATCTTTGTATTTAGGCCCCCGATACCCCTTTCTTCCTCGACTAAGTCCCTAAGGATTTCTCAATTCCACCTAAGTCCTAAGTTTCCCATTAATTTCAATTCAGCCCCAAATTTTTTAAAATCCCCAAATTTCTCAAAATTTGCATTTCGACCCCCGATTTCTTATTTCCTCCAATTGAACACATAAACACTATTAATTCCTGCCTATCATGCTGCTATTTGATTCCATGACTTCCTACGATCCCCCTAAACTTTGAATTTCCAAATTTGACTTAGTTTTGAGCTTCAACGAAGCTTCATCGGAAAATAGGTTCTAGAGAGAGAAAGGTCGGTTTGCTTATTGGTGAGGGCACATCGGTCGGAGCTTTGGTGTGCACCTCACAGGAAAGAGGAGTCGTCTATTTTCTATGGCTGCCCGAGCAATGGGGAGGCCGAGTGGGGAGGTGCTCCTTATATAGAGGCCTCAGAAACTTATATCGCAACCGACCGACGCAAGACCCGGCTTTGGACTCACCCGATTCCAGTGGCGGCAGCAAATTTTTCGGGCATCGGAGACTCGGTCTCTCTCTAACACTCGCGCTCTACTCAACTGCCCAAGGTTGAAGATGACACTGTTCTACGCGTGTGAGCTTCACACGTGCGAACTTCCATGTGACACTCTATGATTGGCTGGCCTTGGTGATGTGGCATCCAACTCAGCGTCTAAGTCACCCTTTGGCTCATTGACCAGCCACGTGGCAACCTCCCATTGCTCACATGTTCTATTGTGGCCGCTGACTATACTCAATCAATCTTTGACCGTGACACATGGCATACTCTGATTGGCTGATTTAAATTAATTAGATTTCACTCCTTACGCACTACGCGACTGTTGCGTATTAGCCTCTCATTGGTTGATTTAAATAATCCTATCTCTTTGGGGCACTGTGCGGCTGCCACGTGTCAGCTGTGAATTGGTTAATGTCATTTGACGTGGCTTTGTCATGTGTCAACTTATGATACTAACGTGGCACCTTGCCACGTGTCTGCTTCCTATTGGTTAGTCTGGCTGACTCGGCTTCTTTACCATTGACCGCTGACCGGGGACACGTGTTGCTCTCCTATTGGTCGATCATTGCTGAGATGGATTTCCTACTCTGACCATTGACCGAGGATGCATGTCACGCTCTAATTGGTCAGCACTTCCACGCGCTAACTAAGCGCTGAAAGGGCGCACTTTGCCACGCGTCGCTCGATGATTGGTCGTACCTCCTGACTGGGTCCTGACTTCACAACTACCTGTTGACCAGCTGTACAACTTACCAATCCAGTCCGACTAGGTTCGATGACCCGAATTCCAAAATCGGTCGGTTGAGACCCGATTCAATTGGTTCCCTTGAAATTGGTCATGGAAATTGAGGGACAATTAGTCATGGAAAATATGTTGGAGGACCAATTGGTCGATTTTTTAAATTTATTGGGGTCAAATTGCCATTTTTGTAAAGTACGGGCAAAATGGTAATTTTTTAAAAGTTGGAGACCAAATTAAAAATTTGGGAAACTTGAACCCCTTTTTGTGATTTTGAATAAATTGAGGACACAAAGTGAATTTTAGAAAGTTTTGGGACTCAATTTGTGGAAAAGTTAGCATTAGGAACCTAAAGTCAAAGAAGAAAAACTTTAGGAACCTAAATGTAATTAACTGAAAAGTTTGGGCATTTTGTTCATAGAGGAATTAAGGCTATCATGCCAAATGTTAATAAACAAGGATGTCCAAATCGTGTAGGAACACGAAAGACTGGAACGCCAGCAAGGATAAGCTCGCATAGAGGCAAAAATCCAACTAAGAAGGGATACACTGCGAACATCAAGTGAGTGAGATTATTCACATTATACCCAATTGGGATGATGAGCACCTCGAAAATGAAAAACCACTAATATGTCGAATTTTAACATCACACCTAGTTGGGGTGATGTGAGAACTACACAGAAAAACTATTTAACGATTGTAAGTAAATTATACCCGGTTGGTATAATAAACTTCCTCGAAGAAAGTAGAAAACCCACTTACCGGTTATAAGCGGAGATGTTATCACACCCGGTTGGTGTGATGGACGAGTTGAAAAATTATTTTGTCAGAAGTGTTTTCCCCTGATTGTGTGCCAATGCTTAAAACACTTGGTATACTTTCTTGACGAGAGTTGGAATAGCTCATATATGCTAGAGGCCTCGGTTTTGGAACTTGGGGTGCTAAGATGCCCGTTTTTTTTAAATCACGTATAGTGGGCCCAATGCCAATTGACATGAGCAGGACCTCGTAAACAAACATGATGATAAGCCATGAAAATTCTTAATGAATGATTTATGAGATTGGCCATAGTACCAAGACAGGACCGACATACTCGATGGACTGGCGACAGTGCGACATGACCAGGTCGACGAACCGATCTAGATAAACAGCTGCAGGTTGAGTTGAGGGTCGGGGCCGTTAGAATAGTGGCACCAAAGATAAATGTCCTTGTGGAAAACTTTGTTTGTCCATGCACTTGCGATTCAGGACCATCAAGACGCCCAAGAGGGGTAATGATGTGTCCTAGGAGCTACTAGATGACATGGTGAGGATAAGGGTAGTTTGTCGTGCCAGCAATCAAGGAAGCTCGACGTAGCTTCATACGCATGAGATCGGGGTGGGGTCGGGATGAGGTCTCTATCCTCATACAGACATGGAGTTGATTTTTGGGTTTGAGGGTCGGATGTCATGAACATCCACTCATTCCCAGGGTAGAAGTGGATGGGCTTCTATCTAGGTGGCCGGTAAAGTCGCTCCGACGCCACAAGTGGGTGCAGTGGACGGGCTGCCATGTGAATGTGTGACCCCTTCATGATTAAGGGCGTGTGTTGATTGTTAAACACACTAATTGTGGATAATGAGGAGAGTGTTTAAAAACTAAAATTTGAGAAAGGAATAATATTAAAGGAAATAAGGAATCTGACACACTCCAATTAAAAACTATTTTATAAAAACTCTTTTTCAAACACCAATTAATTGAGTTATAGAAACTCATCCACCTTTTCTATCCCTTTTCAGGATTTAAGGAAAATGACTAAAGATAACACTCGAACCTACTTTTTGTCAGGTATACTTAAAAATTTATTTATAAGTTTGCATTATTATTGATCTATGTTATTCTAGTTTATAAACCGAACTGGTTTAGTTTTCTCATCTAATTTCATTCATGATTCTTCCCCATGATTTTTATGACTTCTTGGTAACTTTGAATTTTTAATTTTTCCATTTTTTCCTTTCTTTACCATTTTTTGACTCACTAAATGGCTTAGTTTTCTCATATAGATTGTCGAGTTCATGTCACAGTTTCATTGGTCCAAGAGGACGGGTTTCACATTTTAACCAGCACATAACATATCAAAAAAATTCATATGAGCCTAGTCCATCACTTGACCGTCTCCTCAATAAAGAAAGTGTCCTATGTCCCAATATTTTTTTGTCCCAATGGACTTAACTACTTAGCAAGCATCGGTATTATGAGCACTTCATCCATTAAAATCATCTTTGCTTTAGTGGGCATGCATTCATTTATTTGCACTTCTAATGTAAACCCCGCACTTTTGAGTTAAGGAAAATCGGGAAAGAACCGATCAACCCGAGTAAGAAAACCGAGCCGGTTTACAAAGCCGATCATTTGGGAACAATCAATTTGGAAATATACAATTTCTGGGTGATACAAAGGGTTCATTAAACCTTGGAAAAGAAATTTAAGACAAATGAGAAAAGAAAAACTAAATTGGTTTAGGTGAATGAGAATCCATAAGAACTATGAAGTTAAGCGTGCTTACCCGAGAGTAGTGTGAGGATGGGTGACCTCAATATATTAATTATTATAATTAATACCAATAATTTAATACCTAAATTTAATTTAATACCAAAATTGAATTATTAGAATTAATACCAATAATTTATGGTAATATTAATACTAGTAATAAATCTCTTCCATTTAATATATGGTTTAACACCTATATAAAGAGGCCATCCCCATTCATTCTCCTCACACCTGAACACTTTTCTCTCTCTCTCTCCTGCTCCATTTCCCGGTGAAGCTCGAACTAGAGCTTCGACTTGAACAAAGGTCAGGCTCTTTAGAACTGGGGAGAAGACAGCTATCTGATAGCAAACTTCAGTCAACCTGAGAATCGTTGGAGAAGCGTCGGCGTGATGGAATAGTGAAGCAGCTCCGGCGGACCGAAGCTGCCCTATTTTGGCCAAGCTGAAATCGGCCATTTCAAGCCCTCCCAACACTTCCTCAGCCTTTCCACGACCGAATTAGGACTGAAAGGTAAGCCAATTCGACTTCCCTTTACAATTTTTGATCGGTGCTAGAGAGAGAACCGATAGAATTTCAATGATCAAATTCTAACACAATTCAGCATCAATTGATGTGATTCTTGATTCTAGGATGATCCTCAAGATAAGAGCTATCTGCCCAAATCGAAAGCTCGGACCGTCGTACCCTCACTGGTTAGAAATCAAAACTTTCTCTCTCTATAATCTGTTTTCCGGCGAAGCTCCGTTTGAGCTCGATCCGGCGTTAAAATTTGTGATTTCAAAGTTCCTTAGAATCGTATGAACATGTAGGAACTCAATTTCAACTCCAACTTCAACAATTAGAGGTGTTTGATCGGTCAATTTGATGAAATCAAATTCGGTAGTGTTGAAGAGTTGAATTGGGGGAAATTTGGGGATTTTCAAAATTTGAAGGACCAAAATGATATTTTATGAAATTGAGGGCCAATTGGGCATGAAAATAATGTTGGAGGACCAATTGAGAAATTTTAGAATTTTGGGGGCAAAACTTATCATTTTTGTAAAGGAAGGGCAAGATGGTAATTTTGGAAAAGTTGGAGGACCAAATTGAAAATTTGAGAAATTAATCCCCTTTTTTGTGAAATGGAATAAATTGAGGTCCTATGATAAATTTTAGAAGTTTCGAGACTCGATTTGAGGAAAAACTGGTATTAGGGACTTAAAGTTAAAGAGAAATAACTTTAGGAACCTAATTGCAAATAAATGAAAGTTTGACTTTCTCATTCATTTGGAATGAATGAAGGCGATTAGGCCGAAGGATAATGAAGCGAGATGTTCATATCATGTAGGAACACGAAGTACTAGGAACGCCAACAAGGACAAGCTCGCGTGAATACAAAGAACCGGTCTAGTGGAATTCACGGCATTAACGGGTGAGTGGGTTTACTAACATCATACCCGGTTGGGATGATGAGCACAACTTAAAGTTAAAAAACCACTTACCGGTTGTGAGTGGGTTTACTAACATCATACCCGGTTGGGATGATGAGCACAACTTAAAATTTTAAAACCACTTACCAGTTGTGAGTGGAAATTTTATATCATACCCGGTTGGGAATGATAAGTACCTCAGTATGAAAACCCACTATTTTGTAGTATTTTAAACATCACTACTTAGAGGAAGTGATGTGAAAATCATGCAGAAAAACTACTTACCAGTTGTAAGTAGATCATACCCGGTTGGTATGATGAGACTTCCTCAAAGAAAGTTGAAAACCCATTCATTGGTTATGAACGGAGGTGTCCTTATACCGGGCGGTATAATGGATAAAAAAAATATGTTTTGTCGAAAGTACTCTCCTCTAACTGTGTGCCAATGCTTAAACAATTTGGGAGACCTTCTCGATGGGAGCTCGAATAGCTCTGATAGGCCAGGGGCCTCAGTTTTGGAACTTGGGGCTAAATGCCTGATTTTGAAAATCTCGTACAGTGGGCCCAAGGCCGGTTGGCACGAGCAGGAGCTCATTAACGAACATGATATATGTGTCATAAAACTTAATAAGTGAATTGTTTGGCCATGGTACCAAGATAGGACCGACATACTCAGTCAACTAGCGGCAGTGTGACATGACAGGTCGACGGACCAGTCAAGACAAACAACTACGGGTTGAGTTGAGAGTCAGGGCTGTTGGACCAGTGGCACCACAGATTACATGGCAATATGAGAAAATATTTTTTGTGCATGCACTGTGAGTATGGGATCATCAAGGCACCCATGAGGGGTAGTGATGCATCCTAAGGGCACTGGACAACCTGGTGGCTATAAGGGCAGTTCGTCATTCCAGGTGTCTGTGCGAAATCTAGAGTAGTACCAAGCGCATGAGACCGGGGTGGGGACAGGATGAGGTCTCTGTCCTCATACGGACACGAAGAAGGGATTTCGGGATTGTGGGTCGGATGTCGCGTACATCCACTCATTCCCAGGGTAGAAGTGGTCATAGTTCTATCCGGGTGGCAAGAAAAGTCACTCCGAAGCCACTAGCGGGTTCAATAGTGATACTGACCTTCGAATGTGTGTAACTTTCATGATAAAGGATGTGTGTTGGGTGATGACACACTGGTAACTAAGAAATAATGGAAAAACCTCAATTTTTAAATGAAGGGATTTTTGAAAAGAGAGGACTCTGGCACATTCTATATAAATATTTTTCTTAAAAGTTAAAAGTAGACCTTTAAAAACCCATTCACTGAGTAGTCGTACTCACCCCCTCCCTTATATCCCTTTCAGGAAATCCCGGAAAGCCTATCCTGAAAGACAATCAACTAAGATGCCTGTAAGACAAGTATGTAAATTTTAAAATTTCATGCAGTTTTGATTATGCTATTCCAAGAAATGGTGCAGGTTTAAAGGACGCCTTACTCTTTACGGATTATAATAAGGGGAAACCCTTTAATAAACTGGGAGAGTGGCAGGTTGTTCACGGGGATCCGACCAAACCAGGTAGGGGCGTGACATCTTATGTAAGTTTTTTATGTCATACTACTATTATTTTCATACATCATGTATGTTCTCCGATCGGTCCAATCGGACACGCCGCCAACGTTCCCACTCACCTCGTGTCATGGAACTTGTTCTCTCCATAAGAGATTCTGTAAATCCCACTCTTTTCTACAATATTTAGCATAATAGAGTTAGACTCACTTTTAACCCTTCAATAATTTAACCTATCGTACTTTTCTTATGGTTTAGCCCTCATAGGTCTTGGCTACCCAACTCACTAGTCAATAAACATGCCCTTAATCATTACTTTTCTAAGGTTAATCCATCGGGATTAAGGTTATTCTATTTCCACTTAGCAATTATTGGAGTGCCATATTTCCTTTATTTACACCCTAGGGTCCAACTTTTCCAAAATTATTATTTGATCTATAACTTGGGCAAAATTAGCATTTTATCCCTATACTTTTAAATTTCTTCTTTTCAGACCTTAGATTTTCCCAAGACTTTCAATTGGGTCCCCCAATTTTATTTGAGTATTATTCTGGTCCCAAATAGGCATTGGAGCAAGTTCATGCCCTATTTCTCATTAATTATCGAATGGCCCCTAAGTTTTAGCAAAATTACCATTTTGCCCCTCTTCCTTACAACTTAACTTTCGGGACTTCATTTCCCTTTATTTTCCACATGCAAGCCCCTAAACTTTCTTTAATTATGTTTAGGTCCTTGGAATATCTAAAAGTTGTATTTTGGCCGCCCAAATCCTTTTATTTGTACTTTAGTCCTTAACTTTATCTTTATTGTAAATAGGTCCCTAGACCTTCCAAAATAGACAAACCTAGTCTCTAAACTTCACCAAACTTTCCAATCAGCCCCAAAAATTGGTTTAGCCCCTTAGGAAGACCCTATATAAAGATCATTTATATTTGGGACCCCTAACTTTCAAATATTTGCATTTTATTCCCTGAATTTTGACCCATGATAAAAGTATCTCTAAAAATTCCCAAATAAAGTGTTAAGATCCCTTGGCATCCCTCTAGTCCATCATAAACTTAGTTTGGCTGGAGTTGGCTAGAATTATTCCGATCGGGCTTGATTAGAAACATGCATGCAAACGAGTAAGAGTCAGGTCAAAGCTAAGAACTCACCGGAGACGGCACTCGGTCATCGAGGTTGGTGCAGTTGGGAAGTTGACTTTCTTAGGAGTCTGTGGCCACTTAGATCACCTTAATTGGTGGTTCGTAGCTCATACATGGTCTATTTTAGTTAGCTCGACCACTAAACCCAAGATTTTGAACTTAAAAAATTTAATTCTCTCAAAAATTACTCAAATTGGGCAAGGCTAGTTGCTAGGGAAAGTTTTGAGTGTGAGGGATTTCCTGAATTTTTCTTAGCTCGAGAGTGTTGTCATGGCTGTCTGAACTAGCATCTAAAACAAGTGCTATGTTTTTTATCACTAGAGTTCATGTACTGTGCGATCGCGCTGACAATTGTAGAGGTGGAGTTTAGGAGCTTAAAACTTGAGTTATAATGCAATCAAAAGTTTGGGTTTTAAAGTGTAAATTTTGGAAATTCGAGCACTAAAATGAAAATTCTAAAAAGTACGATGGTTAAAACATAAATAGGGATGATTTAAGGACTTAAAGAAATGAGTTGGAAAATTTTGAGGTCGAATTGTAAAAAAGAAAAATATAGGGACATAAATGCAAATATTGGAAAAATAGTAACTTAAATGTAATTATGGGTAAAAAATAAGGACATAAATGTAATTAAGGGAAATATAGGAACACAAATGTAATTAATTAAGACAACCAAACCAATGCCCAATATTTTTATAATGTGGTTTAGGGCTGATATTTTAAAAGATTAGATAAGGCCCATGGTTAAAAAAAGAATATTATTTGATTAAGGAGGGTCTATTAGAAAACAAATAAACCTTTCATTTATGTGCATGATTTTATGCTTGGCTAATAATAAGTCGACATTTGCTTGAGTTTGATGAGAACAATTATAAGATCAATGGACCCTTGGGTAGAGTTAGTGATGGTTTTGGAGGGATACTAGAAATATAAAGTAAATAAGGGGATTGATATTTTTTCTAGTAGGTCGACTTGGGAGTTAAAAGGAAAGTTGGTCCAACCATATGAATATGATTTGGTTGAGGGTCGAGAGAGTGGCGATGGAAAATTGACTTACTCATCTTTCTAGTGGTATCAAGATCGTTGCGAGAGGTCGTCAGATGGAGAAGTTATGCTCTCTAATAGTCATGTTGTCAAAGATGGGAGCAATCAAGCTTTAGAGTGAAATTTGAGTGATCTTCGACAATGGGAACATGCATTCCTTATATTTTACTCAATCCATAGTACGTGGCTTTGTGCATTAATTAATTTCCCAAATAGGTTAGTTTCTGGTTGTCTTCAGGGTTCATCGGTTTTCTGGGTGGATTCAGGTCAGAGCTCGGGCAAGGAAGACGATACATGCGTGCGTGTGCTCGATGTCACACCTTGATCGGTCCACGCTGTAGCAAACAGATTTCTGACGAATATTTTGGTCGATTTAGCGATTTTTTATAAGATTCACCCATTTTATGATCAGTTCTTAGAAAAATAAAAATACCTAAAAATTCTAAGTTCAATTTTCTATTTAATGTACACAAGAATTGATTATTTTGGATTTGTTTGACACCCTTAAAATTTTGGGGAGTTTTGTAACTTCCCTAGCTCAAACTCAATTCAAGCCAATTATTCTCAATCCTTAACCTTGTGTTCCAAGACATTCCTAAGGATTCCTCATGTCCATTTTTCACTCTTATTGGTCTCTCCATCAATTCATTCTCCCATTCTAATTCGAACACATTTCCCAATTCAACTCGATCAGATTCTTGAATTGGGAATTCCTAGTGTTACAAATCATCTAACCCTTACACTTTTATAGGCCCTAGTTCAAATACTGCTAAATAAATCTCTTGGGTTGTTACCCTTTTGGTTAGGTACTCATTTATTGTATCATAGATTATGAGGGTACCACTCTCAACAGTTCCTAGGGGTTATACAATCCTTCCGATAAATACAGCTCCTTAAATAAATAAAACAGAGAAAGTCTTTTTGATACTCCATTGATCTTCAATCCAATCACCTGTAGCATTTTTTTATTTTTCACATTCGCTTTTTGGATAATTGTGGATTAGAGGATGTATTTGGTGTTCCTATCTCACTATTTAAGCCATTGTATTCTTACTTATTATCTCCATAACACTTTCTTAAATTCTCACATTTTGTTTAGTTAATCTCTGAGTTTTTTTCATAAGTTACACAGATGTCAACTCAGTTGAAATGATTTGGCTAACATGATATTGCAGCTAGGTTAGCATTTTTGTAGAATTCAAAATATTATGTATACTCCATTGAATAACGAATTTGCTCCTCTATTTCAATTGTTCATCAACCTCATTTATTGTTGGTGACAAAGTATGTCCCACCTACTTATAATTATCTCAAATGTGGGGTCCGTGAGGACTTTTACAACGTTCAATTGTTAGTGAGATTGGTATGATTCTACCTAATACATGTGTTACTATAGCGAATAGGAATTTCTCAATTTCTGTATACAATTTATCTCTATGGTTGGTACAATTGAATAGGAATTTCTCAATTTCTGTATACAATTTATCTCTATGGTTGGTACAATTGAAATAATATCTATTAAAATCCGAATATTACAGTTTTAAATTTTTTATAAATTTCACTAATATGTCAATTATTCTCTTTTATTTTGAATCTACACATGATTTTTTATCCGTGCAGTAACATATTAAAATCGATCCCATTTAGCAGTCTCATCGTTCTTCAATTGACTGGAAAAGACATTTTCTTTTTTATACTAAAAAACAGGTAAAAGCAGTACAGTCAAGACTCCAAAGAATGGATGGTTCCGAGATGCTTCGCCCCTTGCTTTTTACTACTCCATGCTGACTTTCCAATTCAATACAACTAGTACCATCTTGGATAATTAGATAATGGATACACAATATTTTTTTTATATAGTCTAAGTGTAAGTAAATTGGCATTTGTAATATTGTTTATAATTATATTATTATTATATAATACCAGTAAATTTATTGATATCAACGTCTACTACATTTTTAATGCCTTATATCATCTTACCATGTCCATCCCTTGTATATTCTCTCAAATTATTAATCATTTGAGATTAATTATGCTACAAATATTTATTTTTTTATATAAAAATAAAAGAATTAGCGTGAATCAAACAAAAGAAAATGAATATGGATTAAATTCACTCGAGTTCTGATAATTTTTTTAAGAATTAATTAATTAGACAAGAATAAGGATAGAGTACTATTCTTATTGTTAATGCCCACAACAATGAAATTTATTGTAATAGAAAAATAAATCGGTCTAGCTTAGAAATCGACCTTCCAAATGGTGAGAGTTCAAGTCTCTCTATCATGAGTACCCTTTTATCCTTTAATTATTTATCTTATTATTTTTTTTGTTATGGGTTAAAATTTTATTATTAATAAATGTAGTTATATTAATATAAATTTAAAAATTATTATTTTTAATAGTTTCAACTTTATATAACAAAATTAAGTATCTATTTTTTTATTTTCTGTTGAGTTATGTTTTTTATTTATTCTATTATTTCATGAATTTAGTTATATTAATATAAATTTTAAAGTTATAATTTTTAATAGTTTATATAATAAAATTAATTATATATTGTATATAATATATAATTGTTATTTTTACATGTAAAAGTGTGTTGTGTGACAATAAAGTATTATATTTAAATTTTATTATTTATAAGTAGTAAAATAATTACAATTTTATAAAATTATAATAATTCTTAATTTTAGTCGTGATATCAGCATTTATTTGTAACGTGTGTGTATATATATATACTTTATATTTATAATTTTTTAACTTGCTATAAAAAAATTATCTATAAGTTAGTTATATTTTTATAATCTCATACAATTGTAGAACAACAAACTGAAGTTTTATATTTTTTATCCATAATCAACTAAACAATTAGTTGAGTTTTGGGTGTTCTGGTACAAACAATTAAATACATGTAAGAACTAATAATTAGGAAAATATAAAATTACAATTCTAATTATTATTTATTAAAAATAAATATTTACAATATATATGTATAAATTTAAATGTGACACATCATATTTAACTATTATTTATTTAGTATATTATAATTGATATATTTTCATTTGTTAGCGATATCAATATATAATATTAATGTAAAGTGAAAAAGAATATAGAAACCATTGAAATTATTCACTCACTTGAGTTAAAGTTAGCTAAATATTCAAATTTTAAATGAATAATATTTTATTGGGTATTTAATTTACTTTAATATTAATAAAAATATGGGATAAAATTATTATTAGAATATATGTATTAAGAGATGAAAAGTTGAATTATAAAAGCGAGTTTGTTCGACCAGTGAAATCACTATCGAGTTGAAAAGAAAAGAAAAATATAAGGGAAGTTGAGGCGAAAATGCTAGTAGGAACCAAATACTAGTAGATATTAATGTTAGAAAAAAGAAAACAATTTTACATAAATAAAAAAAATTAATTTGATTAAATAAAAGTTAGAAAAAAAAAGTTAGAAAAAAAAAAGTTAAGATCCTATCATACTTACAAAATACTAATGGTCCACTAGAAATGTTCTTTATGGAAAATGTACAAAATATAAACAGGTTAAAAAATAAGTTGTCACAAAAAGTGGGATCAAAATATTAGATTAATTTAAGAAAATAAAAACTTTTAGTTTTAAAATATTTTAGGTGTTATAAGTTAGAAAAATAAATTTGTAATAGATTAAAAGAAAGTTAGAAAATTAATGGTGAGTTCTTCCTAATATTGATTTGAGATTGGATGATAGTAATATTAGAAATTTAACTATATTGGCTGTGTTGATTGTATTATATCCAATTAAAAATCACTAATTATAATAATATAAATCCTACCATCTTATATATATATATATATATTATTTTTCTATTTTATATTATATAAAATTATATTTTCACCATCCACACTATAATTAAATAATATGATCATATATCATTTGTTTAAACAGTTATTAATAATAAATACTAAATTTGAAATAGTAATAAATAATGAAATCGAGTTTAATATTTATTTATATAATCGAGAAAATCACTAACGAATTTTTAATATCGAATCAAATACAAATATAAAACAAATTAGTCTAATACAATTTAATAGATTATTATATGCTAATAAATAATTGAATATATGTAATAGTAATATAAATTTTATAGATACAACAAACTTATTTATTTTAATTAATCTATGAACTTATAGGTCTAACCCTAGTGATACTAATGAATTAAACAACGGATGGTTCCTTCAAGCTTCCCCATGTGCCTTTTGCTGTTACGGGTTGAATTTCCATTTCAATACATGAAGGACCATCATGCATAAAATGGCATCCTCATTAATTTTCCAATTGCTTTATCCTTTAATATATATTATATATTTAGTAATGAATACCTTAACATTTAAGTTGTGAGTAAATAAAAAAAATAATATGTAAATATTTATTTTATGGTTATTAGAAGTTGCGCATCAAATTTGTTATTTGTAAATCAATTGGGCATTATGATCAGTTGTAATATGGAGTAAATTATAAGGGTGATGTACATTTTTTCACTATAATATTCCATGGTCCGTTGATGAGAATGAATGGTAAGTTGCAGGTCATCATCAATGGCAATTAGGGTTTCTAGACAATACAATTAATATCCATTAGAATGAATTTAGGCCCACAAACAATCATATATGTCAGTGGAAGAAGAAGATGGGGTTTGAGTTTCTCTATTTAAAACATGTGTAGATATTTTTTTATTAACAATTTTATTAATATTTAAAATAAATAAATATTTCAGTAAGATAATACTCAAACCCTAACTTTCCACTTTCATTTTACTTATTTTTTCTAAAAATTACATACAAAAATTAAAAAATTTGTATCTAGGAAGGTTAAATTACATTATTATACCAAATATTTATGTTAAATAATATTTTTGTGACAAATTTTTGATATATTAGATTTTACTGTTTGAAAAAATTGACATATTTGCCGCTGAGTTAAATTTCAAAAATTGTTGATATAGATTTAATTATTTAATATATATATATATATTATGATATTTTTATATATTACGTCAATTTAAAAATAATTATAAATAAAATGTATAATTAAAAAATCATACATTTGTTTATTTACACTTTCAATTAAAAAATATTATTATACATTTTCTATTATTTTAAAAAATTAAATCTCTATATGACTAAATTCTATTTCTAATACTGTTTTAATTTCAATTTCTATTCTCATCATAAGTTTGCATTTCTTATACGAGATCTTAGAAGATGGAGGGGGAACGGAAACCATAGTATAGGGCAATAATTCAAACTTCAAATTTAATTGAGATAGTAGGGAGACTTGGGAGCATCATTGAGTTCTTGATGGTGTTGATTATGTGTTTGCACTTTGTAGGTGGGGTGCCCACCTGGGGGGTACGGGCACACAACTATACGAGGAGGTGAGTATGATTGACAATTTGAGTATATCAGACTGAATTGGCAGTTTGAATGCCTGCAGCAGTAACTGTGACTGTAGGAAACAATATGTGCAGGATTCAGGCTTAAGGGAAGCTTGAAGAAAACATGACAGACTAAAGAGAAGTTTGAATAAAAGAGGGCGGGTTGAATGCATGCAGATGGTTGCTTCCGGTAGAAGGCCACGAACATAGAAGTGAACGAGGGAGTTGAAGAAAATAGAGCATATTGTACTTGGAAGAATGATTCTTGCAGAGACATAGGTAGAGGGTATAAGGAAGATGAATTGCTTCCTAATATTGATATCAACATTTTTAACTGATTGTAGGATGAAGTTACAGTATTCAAAACGTTATACATTACAATCTTATGTCATAAATGTTGTGTATTAAAATATGATGAGTTTGTAATTTAACCTAAGACTGACCACTTATAACATTATATTACAAGCACTAAGGACATTTTTATAGAATATAATACATGTTAAAATGATTCTAATGGAGTCTATTTCATTTTTATATATCTCAATGATATGTATTTATTTAAAAATAAAATATATATATAATATTTTAATAAATAGTATTATAATTATTGTATTTGTGGATGGTTTTATAATATAATTATAAATTTAAATAGGATAATATTTCTAAAATTATAAAAATATAATATTCGCTATTTTATCTAATATTAGATAATATTTTTAAAAATAGTTATAGTATTTAGGGAATTAGATACCGTTGATACAGTATCTCTTATAATATATAATAAAATATTATTTATCGATAATTATTTTATTTTATATATACTTAAAATTTATTATTTATAAATAATAAAATATTTACAAAATTATAAATCTACCCCCAATTCTTTATTTTATATTATATCAGTCTTATCAGTACTAATAGACGAATGCAATCAACTCATTTCTATTTCAAAAGCAAACAATGCTTTTTGAAAAATGGAATCTAGCAGCCATTTCTAGAGTAAACAACGCGTTATTGTGCTAAGCGGATAAACTATACGTGTCACTTTCTCACTTCACAACTTAAAAGCAGTAGAAGACTATTGTGTTTTAGATTATAATTATTTCTTTTTTATTTTAACAAATATAAAATTATTATCTAAATATTTAAATTTCACTCTATCAATTAATTAAATTTTCTCCCGCTATATAAAATTATGATCTTGATTGATTAATGAAGAGTCTAACGCCTTTAGCGGAAGAAAGTCCCATACCTGATATTATGTGATCCTGTCCCATGGGAACACCATGATTGCAGAAGATTCCGTTCTTCTCTTCGGTTGATCAGATATAATTTCTTTTTTTTTTACACCCAAAAACACAGGTAAAAGCAGTCGAGTTAATGCCTAATCTCCTAATCCTGAGTAACCGGAAACAATTGATGGTTCCGCGATGCTTCTCGACCTGCTTTTTGCCATTCCTTGTTGAATTTCCATTTCAATACAGCAAGGACCATCATGGATAAAATGACATTCTCATTATTTTCACAATTTATGAATATATATTATATAATTTATTTATGAATACCTTAACATCTAAGTTATTAGTAAATAAAAAAAACTAAATTATATTTTTTTTTATCAAACTTTAGGGTAATTGACAGTTTTATACCTAATATTTGCAAATTTATATTTTAGCACGACATTTTTGATAGAATCAATATTTTTATGTTAATTTTAATTTAATTTAAAAAATTCTAATATAAGTTTAACCATGTGTAGTAGTATACTATCATTTTTTTCCTGATGTAACTCAGTATATAATGTAACAATCAACATAATAAATGGTGTAAAACAATGAAATAAGTTAAAAAAATATGATTTATTTGCATAATAATCTAATATCCCATTAACTAATTATAAATATTTTATTTTATATTAAATTATATATATTTATTTTACAAAACATATTATATATAATTTTTACTTAATAAAATTATAAATAAATATTATATACCATTAATAATTTACTTAATTAATTTTAAATTATAAATTAAATCTATTAAATTAATATAATATAAAATTATATATATTTTATGTTATTAATAAAAATATATGTAATTTAAACTAAATAAAATATTTTTATATGTATTATAATTTTTTATAAATTATAATATTATATAAATAATTATATATAATATGAGATCACATAAATTTATATACAATTTTATATAAAAATATAAATTATATATAATTTACCATCAATAAAATTATAATTAAAATATGTATAATATATATAAATTTGTATGATTATATCTAATAAAATTATGAATGAAAATTATATATAATTAAAATTTTGTGATAAATTTATAATAATAAATTAAATATTTTATATAAATATAATATAAAAGTATATATATTTTGAGTTATTAATAAAAATTATAATTAATTTAATTTACATGAAATATGTATATATGAATTATATAATTTTTTGTACATCTATGAATTATATAATTAACATAAATTATATATAATATTTTATTTAACTATTATATTTTTATTAATGATTCAATATATATAATTTTGTCAAATATTTAATTTATTATTAAAAAATAATTAAATAAAATGTTAATTATATATAAATTTATTTATATGTATTTAATATTTTAAAAATATATATGTAATATAAGTTAAATCAAATATTTATACATAAATTTATAGGGAATATATTAAATTATAAAGTAAATTTAAAAAATTTAATTTATTTATTATTTAAATATTAATTTTATGTTTATTAAAAGTTTCACATCAAAATTGTTATTCGTACATTAATTGGGCATAAATTGTAATATGGAGTAAATTATAAGGGTAATGTAGATTTTCCCACTAGAATATTTCATGGCTCCTAAATGATATCATCAATGACAAGTAGGGTTTCTAGAAGGAAGGAAAAATGTGAAGAAAGAAGATGAAACAACTACAATTACTATCCATTAGAATGAATTTAGACCCACAACACAATCACACATCTTAGTGGAAGGAGAAGGTGAGGTTTGACTGTGATTGCATGAGGGTGGGTTGAACTTGAAGGCTTGGCTTTCTCTCTACTTAAAAACACACGCATTTTTCATTAACAAATTCATTAACATTTAAATAAATAAATATTTCATAAGTGAAGACTCAAATTTCCACTTCACTAAGTTGATATTTATGTTTATTATTTTTCTTAATGCTGAATATATTTTCTTAGTGAACCTACCTCATTTTCCCAATTGCACTCTCCATTTTCTTATTTAAAAAAAATTGTATAACAAAAAATAAAAAAATACCCTCATTTATATTAAATATCAAATAAATATCATACATTTATATTTTTTTTACTTCAAGTAACCGACACACCCATTAATTTGAGTTGAGGGTAGTTTGTTTTGCACATGTGATGAGTAAATTTTTTTGCTCAACACTTGTGATGGGTAGATCAACTTCCTTATAATTTACCATATTTCTTAGCATTTGATTATATAATTAAAAAATACATATTTATAAGAGCTTTACTATTAGTAGTTTTTTTTTATGGATGGGATTTCTAGATAGAAATATTTTAAAACAATTAATGGAAATAATTAACATATTTTAATAATTTAAGCTTAAATTTATATTTATATTTCGAATAGAATAGAAATTTAGACAAATTTCAATTAATATATTTTTAATTTTCACCTTTTTTTTCGCTCAATGGAACTAATTCTGAAATGTAACGTTTAAGTCACCGCCATAAGGATTTCGTGGAGGTGACGTCAACACCTCCACTCGTGGGGTCTAGTGGGGTCTAGCGTGTGATATCAGGCCCCATCCTTAGTTGGCCTTCTCGATTCTCCCCTTTTTTAATGAGCTTCTCTTCTCTCTCTCACTTTCTATCTGACGTCTCACCAAGCCTCGTGCAGTTTCTCCCTGTTTCCGCTAAAGTTCAGGTACGTTTGAAGGATTTTGAACTCACATATGATCATCCTGCCATGGCTTTAAGCTTTTTTATACATGTGTTTTCATTTGTCTGAAAATGTTAGACTCTAGTATGTCGGCTTGAATCGATCTTTCTGTGATGTTTCAGAGTCTGATCTTCAATTTAAAATTGAGGTGTATGAAGTTTATTAAGCTCTGTTTACTCTACTTTTGTCTTGTTACTGAAAAATTATAATATTGTTTCTATGGAATTATCGTCTGTATTCTTCACTCCTATCGAAGAATTTCTGCTTTAGGTTTCCTATAATTTTGTGAAATTACTCGTTACTTTGAAGTAAGTATGCAATTATAACATCATAATCCTAAAATGAGGAACATAAAAAACTTAATATATCTCATACTTATTATTACCTTTTTATATTGAAAAATAAAAAAAATAAAAATTTTATTTTATTTAAAACCTAAATCTCTTCTCTTCATCCCCTTACCTCGAAACAATTCTCTTTCGCAATTTTATTAACCTGAAATTGTATGGAGAGGGAAGGTTCATTTTTAAGTACTCTGGAAATATAGGATAGTACAGGGAGGGCGGGGCCTGGCTCACAAGGTTAGTTGACCTGGGTAAGAACCGTGGTGTAGGGGATAGGAATCCCTCCTGGCCCACAACCTTCTCCCTAATCCTATAGGAATTTGGGTGTGGGTCTTTTGTCCAATTGAAGTTTTTCTTTTCTTTTAATTTATTATTATTTAGTGTTAAGAGGGGAAAAAATGAAATAGAGATTCTCAGACGAAGTAATAATATAAGATTAATGGACGAATATTTGTGTGAAAGTATTGTTTAACTGTATTATATATTCATTTACAAATATATTAATTTCGATCATTTCGTGTGTACTTACTCTGAAGGATTTCTGTTGCCACACCAATCAATGGTGTCAAAATATCGTCGACCCAAACATGCCAAGTATTCCTTGGTAGTGCGTGACTTCCCACTAGGTTGTGGGACTCGGGCTTCAGAAATCATCATCCCTAGAGGAAATGGTGCCACTAAGTCTGCTGCTGTGAAAGCGTTGTTGCCAGAGAGGAGTCCCCACCATTCAGCAACGAGGAATACTGCACTTGTAGTTCGTCACACTCGCGCCATTACTTCGAGCTTTGAAGGGAATTCTTCTCCACGAGTGAAAGTTAGAGATACTATAAATCTATTTCGTGCTCTATGCAAGGATATCTCTCAAGGAAACATGGAAGCAAGAAGTTCCAAGGAAAAAATCAAGAGGGTTGATCTTAAGGCATGGGAAATCCTCAAGGATTTGGAGGCAGACATCTATGGAGGCAAGCTATTCATTGGTGTCGTGCCAGGTGTGGAGATAGGAGACACATTCTTTTACAGGTAATAATAATTATAATTATACATTTATAATACATTTGCGACAACAATTTCAGCAATTAGCTCGTCTTACTAACAAACGAGATTTGAATTTCTAACAACAGGATTGAGCTGAATGCGGTGGGACTTCATCGCCCTCCTCAGAATGGTATAGATTTTACGAAGGAGAATGGCGACATCATCGCCATAAGCGTGGTCGCCTCGAACGACACGGACAACATGAACAGCCCTGACGAGCTGATCTACGTTGGGCAGGGAGGGATCGCGAGATCGGGCGGCGTCTGCAGGGACTGCAACGAGGACCAGAAGCTAATTCGTGGGAACCTGGCGATGTGCAACAGCGTCGGCGTGAAGAACCCCGTGAGGGTCATTCGGACGGTGGGGACTTCCATCTACGACAGAGAGCTCGTCACTCACTCCAAAGAGATATTTGTGTACGATGGCCTGTACGTGGTCGAGAGCTGCTACGAAGGACATGGGGTAAATGGTCGACTCATCTTCAAGTTCAAGCTCAAGAGGCTCCCAGGTCAGCCGCCTATCGCCCGTTACCGTTGATGAGTGAACAAAAATGCAGTATGAACAAAGCTGGTGATAATAGCACTTTGCTTATAGCTAGCCTGCCTGTACATACAGTCTTAGTAACTCTGTTTGCTTGTAGGTAGTCTGTACATACAGTCTTAGTGTCGTCTGTCTTGGTTCTCTGACATGCCAACATCTGTTGCTAGTATGTTATTTGCATAATAGTTTAGGCTATCTTCAAGCTTCCACTAATCCTCGCCTTTTGTCATGTCTTGTCACCGAAACTTGCGTTGATGTTTACTTCCCTTATTTTCCTAATTAACGAGCTAGGTCAGATAAAATTCCCACTTGTATTGTTTATATATTAATACTGTAGCATCGAATGTCATACTTAACTATGAGTTAATCCTTTTATGTCGATTTTCAACGAAATTATCTGAAATTTTTGGAAAATTGGCCAGTATTAAATACAAAATAAATTTATAAATTTTTAATTTCAAGAAAATGGTTGGAATGTTACGACTAATTTTTTAATTTCCGACGGTCAAATGACAAATAATCGGTCACCGCACAATTAACATGCGCAATCAACGCTCGCAGGTGTGTTAAGGTGCCATTTGTCAGGCGGTAAACGATGGCTAGTAAGCAGCAACACAGTCAATTATAAGCTGTCTCCGTTTACGGATAACATACCAATTGAGTCAGAATGCTGGGTTAGAATAACCGACCAATTACTAACGGCAATGTATTCAGTCGATTGAATACATGTTGGTTTGATGCTACGTGTTCGGCCTGCACGTGCTAGATTCGTTCTTTAATAGTGTTATATTACTATTTTCTTTTTCAGCTAACGGAAATTTACTTCGATTTAGGTAATTTTCGATTAAGATTAGCATTACCAATATAAAAATTAGTTGGATAGAGGATACTCGACCTTCCTATATAAAAAGTTATACTAAATTGATATTTCACCTATCTCAATTCTCTCTTCTTTCTAAAATACCCTGTTCTCTAGCAAAACTCGAAAAATATCTCCGATTTGGGCACTTTTCTTAGCCACAGAAGTCGAATTCGGGTTCTACAGACTCGGTAGGAAGTCAGCTACTTGATGCCTACCTCCAACTGATCCGAGGATTACGGGAGAAGCGCTGGCTAGATTAAACAGTGAATCAACTTCAGCGGACTGAATCTACTTTGTTTCGGTTGATCGGAATTCAACAAATTTTGACCTCCTACTGTCGAATCGAGTTCTCCCATAGCCCTACGATCACCACACAACCTCTGTAGAGGTTAAATATAAGCCAATTCGGGCCTACTTCGTTGTCGTTATTTCCCGGTTCTAGAAAGAGAAAGTGACGAAATTTGTCAATCGAATTCACACTAATCCTTAAGCAATTGTCCCAATTCTTAATTTTAAGAGAACCTTGAGGGCAGGACCTATCTCTCCCGATTAAGAACTCTCCCGATTAAGAACTCGTATTGCTACGCCTCTAACGGTAAACTTTCGAAGTTTCCTCTCTCTATGTTCAATTTTCCAACGAAACTCCATTTGAACTCATTTTGAACTCAAATTCAAAGTACAATTGAATTGTATAAAGGTTTAGAAACTGATGCATATCATCAATTTGAAGAAATAACCCAATTGAATGGCCAATTTGAAAAAATCAAATTCGGTCAGTAAAGGGGTAGAAATTGGGGGAAATTTTAGGGATTTCAAATAATTGAGTGACTTACATGCAATTTCTCAAAATTGAAGGCCAATTGACAATGATAAAGATGATAGAGGACCAATTGGTCAATTTTTAAAATATTTGGGGCCAAATTGCTATTTTTGGAAAGTAGGGGTAAAACCGTAAGTTTTGAAAAGTTGTGGACTAAATTGAGAATTTGGGAAACTTGATCCCTTTATACAATTTTAAGTAAATTAAGGATACCATGAGGATATTGGAAGTACTCGTTACTTAATTTGAGGAAAATTTAACACTAGGGACATAAAGTAAAAATGTATTAACTTTATGGATATTAGTGTAATAAACTATAAATGTGGGCCTCGTAGCCAATACTAAAAAGCTGTGAAGCTTTTATGCAAAACCCTAATGTATCCTTATTTGGCTCAGAAAATACCATATTCTGGTTTGATCTTCGTCAGAAGGAGTGGTTCTTTATATAGGAAGCTTGGGGACTTTTTGGCCGTCCGATTGGTGCCTTAATGGTGGTCATTCATTGCATAAAACTCCATGGCCAGAGACTTTTCAGCTTTGCTCACGTTGCACAATTTTCTATCGAGTGAACACTGCTGTCATATAAAGGAAGAAGATGATATTGTTCCGAACTGGACCGGACCGGTCCAAATCGAGTTCAAAGCTTAAACCGGCTGGTTCACACCCGATTCGACCAATTTTTTTTAAAAAATTCTAAATTCACATAAAATTTTCTATCCAATGGTTGCCTCAAATCTCAAATTTAAATTTTTTAAGCCACCTAAAAAAATGAATTTAGCATTCGGTTCAATAGTGGTTCAAATCGGTTCAATACTGTTCGAATCCAGTTCACCCGAACTGGTTTGGTTTTCATTTCCATTTCATCCTTAAGTCATTTCCATGACTTTGGATCACTCGGTATCCATAAATTTCCCGGTTTTCCCTTTCTCTATCGGTTCCGATTTGTAGACCAACTCAATTTTCAAATTGAAAAGAACTGGTTCTTTCCCCGGTTTTCTTATTATCAAAGGACAGGGTTTACAACTCTTCCCTCCTTTTATGGGTTTTATCCCCAAAACAATTACATGCTAAATAATTGAGGGTAACTATCCCTCATCACACTTTCGATTTCCCATGTCTCTTCTTACACGAGTCCGTTCTACCATAGAACCTTGACCATATGAATCCTCTTATTCCTTAAATTCTTGTCCCTCCGGTTGATGATTTGTACCGGTTCCGTTTGATAGGTCAGGTTCTCTTTCAGCTCTAATCGAGGTCGGTCCAATACATGACTAGGATCAGGCTGATACTTCTGAAGCATAGAGATGTGAAATACATCATGTATTCACTACAGGTCTGGGGGTAGTTCCAATTTATAGGCCACCGGTCCTATCCTTTGAATGATGAGATATGGACCAATATATCTTGATTTCAATTTTCCTCTTTGCTGGAGCCTAAGTATTCCCCTCAATGGGGACACTTTGAGGAATACATGATCTCCTACTTTAAACTCCAGATCTTTCCTTTGATTATTCTCATAACTCTTTTGCATGTCCTGTGCGGTCTTAAGGTGACTCCTGATTTGTTTTATCTTGTCCGTGGCATCCTTGATTAGTTCTACCCTTTCTAACTTTCTTTCCCCCACTTCTTCCCAAAATAGAGGAGTACGACATGGTCGTCCATAAAGGGCTTCATAGGGAGCCATCTGAATATTGGTCTGATAACTATTATTGTAAGTAAATTCCATCAGATACAAGTATTCTTCCCAACCTTTGTTCATAGTGAGTACACACGCTCTTAGCATGTCCTCCAAGATTTGGATGGTTCGCTCAGACTGCCCATCTGTCTGAGGAAAAAACGTCATGCTCATGTGGAGTTTGGTTCCGATAGCACTTTGTATGCTTGGCCAAAACCTTTAAGTAAATCTTGGATTTCTATCTGATACTATACTCACTGGGACGCCATGGATTCTCACGATTTCTTTCATGTATAAGACGACTAGTTGTTCCACTATGTTTGTCACCCTTATATGAAAAAAATGAGCTGATTTGGTCAATATATCCACAATGACCCAAATCACATCTCGTCCCTTTCTTGTCACTGGTAGTCCTGTGACAAAGTCCATGGTGATATTCTCCCATTTCCACTCTGGAATTGGTAAGGGTTGTAGCGGTTCTGACGGTATCTGATGCTCCACTTTTGTCTACTAATAGGACAAGCATCGGGCTACATATTCCACAATGTCCCTTTTCATACCCTTCCACCAGTATCCTTGTTTGAGGGTGTAGTACATTTTGGTACTGCCAGGATGCATAGCATATACCGAATCGTGTGCCTCTTTTAGAATTAGCCTTTTTAGTTCCTTATTTTGAGATACACATACCCTACCCTTGTAGGTCAGCACCCCATCGTTGCGTATGTTGTAGTCCGATTTAGTTTCTCTATTAACCAGATCCAAATAGGGTTGAAGCTCCTTATACATCTTTTGTTGAGTCTAGATCTGCTCAATTATACTAGGTCTCACTACCACATTGGCCACTAGGCATCTTTCTCGCTTTTCCATTTTCAGATCCACCTCCATTCTTCCCAATTGCTGCAACAGGGGTATGTAACTTGTCTTTACTTGTGTCGCCTTAGTTTGGTACTTGCGACTTAAGGCATCTACTATCACATTTACCTTTCTAAGGTGATATTCTATTACAAGGTCATAGTCTTTAACCAATTCCAGCCATCTCTTCTGGCGGAGATTTAACTCCTTCTGAGATAGGAAGTACTTAAGACTCTTGTGATCTATGTATATCCTACACTTAACCCCGTAAAGGTAGTGTCGCCAAATCTTTAGGGCAAACACTATTGTAGCTAATTCCAAATCAAGAGTTGGGTAGTTTCTATCATGTACCTTAAGTTATCGCGAGGCATAGGCGATAACCTTCCCTTGTTGCATTAAAACACACCCGAGTCCTTGTCCGAATGCATCACTATAGACAATGTACTCTCCTGCATTAGAGTTAAGTAAGGAGAGTACTAGTGCGGTTGTCAGTCGAGTCTTTAATTCCTAAAAAGACTTCTCACAGCTTTCATCTCACTTATACTCAACTCCCTTCCTGGTGAGTCGAGTCAGCGGAGCTGCTATTTAGAAAAAGTCTTGCACAAACCATCTATAGTATCCTACCAGACCTAAGAAACTTCTTATTTTTGTAGGATTCCTTGGAGCCTTCTAATTTGAAATGGCTTCCACCTTGGTTGGATCTACTCCATCCTTGGACACTATGTGTCCTAAGAATCCTACTTCCTGCAGCCAGAACTCACACTTGGAGAATTTTGCATATAATTGATTTTCCTTTATTATCTTCAAGGTGATTTCCAAATGCTCTTCATGTTCTGATATGGTTCGTGAGTATATAAGGATGTCATCTATGAATACTATCATGAACTTGTCCAAATGTGGTTGGAACATACGGTTCATCGAATCAATGAAAGCTACAAGGGCATTCGTTAATCCAAACGACATTACCCTAAACACATAATGTCCATATCTGGATCGGAATTCCGTTTTTGGAATGTGCTCCTCTCGAATCCTAAGTTGATGATAGATCGACCGAAGGTCTATTTTGGAGAAGTAAGCTGCTCCTTTTAATTGATTGAATAAATCATCTATCCTCGGAAGTGGGTATCGATTCTTAATGGTGACCTGGTTCAGCTCTGACCTGTGCGGTCTTAAGACGTCTCCTGATTAGTTTTATTTTCTCCGTGACATTCTCGATTAGTTCTACCCTTTCTAGCTTTCTTTCCCCCACTTCTTCCCAAAATAGAGGGGTACGACATGGTCATCCTTAAATGGCTTCATAGGGAGCCATCTGAATACTGGTCCAATAACTATTATTATAAGCAAATTCTATTAGGCACAAGTATTCTTCCCAGCCTTTGTTCATGGTGAGTATGCACACTCTTAACATATCCTCCAAGGTATGAATGGTTCGCTCAGACTGCCCATCGATCTAAGGATGAAATATTGTGCTCATGTGGAGCTTGGTTCCCATGGTACTTTGTAAGCTTGGCTAGAACCTTGAAGTAAATCTTGGATCTCTGACTGAGACTATACTCACCGGAATGCCATGAAGTCTCACTATCTTCCTCATGTATAAGACGACCAGTTGTTCCACTGTATTCGTCACTCTTATAGGAAGAAAATGAGTTGATTTTGTTAATATATCCACGTTGACCCAAATTACATCTTTTCACAGGTAGTCCTATGACAAAGTCCATGGTGATGTGCTCCCATTTCCATTCCGGAATTGGTAAGGGTTGCAGTAATCCTAACGGTTTTTGATGCTCCGCTTTTATTTGTTGATAGGATAAGCATCAGACTACATATTTCGCAATGTCCCTCTTCATGCCTTTCCACCAATATCCTTGTTTGAGGGTGTGGTACATCTTGGTACTGCTCAGATGCATTACATACATCGAATCGTGTGCCTCTTCTAGAATTAACCTCTTCAGTTCCTTAATTTGAGGCACACATACCCTACCCTTGTAGGTAAGCAGTCCATCACTCTATAGGTCATAGTCCGATTTCGTTTCTCTATTAACTGAATCCAGATAGAATTAAAGTTCCTCATCTGCTTTTTGTTGAACATGGATTTGTTCAGTTAGACTGGGCCTCACTACCATGTTAGCTACCAGGCATCTTTCCCGCTTGTCCATCTTTAGGTCCACCTCCATCCTTCCTAATTGTTGCAACAAGGGTATGTAACTCATCTTTACTTGAGCCACCTCAGTTTGGTACTTGCGACTTAAGGCATTTGCTACCACATTTGCCTTTCTGAGGTGATATTCTATAACAAGGTCATAGTCCTTAACCAATTCCAACCATCTCCTCTGGCAGAGATTTAACTCCTTCTGAGTTAGGAAGTACTTAAGACTCTTGTGATCTGTGTATATCCTAGACTTAACCTCGTAAAGGTAGTGTCGCCAAATCTTTAGCGCAAACACTATTACAGCGAATTCAAGATCATGAGTTGGGTAGTTTCTTTCATGTACCTTAGTTGTCGCTAGCCATAAGTGATAACCTTCCCTTGTTGCATCAATACACATCCAAGTCCTTGTCCGGATGTATCACTATAGACAGTGTACTCTCCCGCATTAGGGTCAGGTAGGGAGAGTATCGGTGTAGTTGTCAATCGAGTCTTTAACTCTAGGAAAGACTTCTCACAGCTTTCATCGCACTTATACTCAACTCCTTTCCTGGTGAGCCGAGTTAGAGGAGTTGTTATCTTAGAAAAGTCTTGCACGAACCGTCTGTAGTATCCTGCCAGACCTATGAAACTCCATATCTCTGAAGGATTCCTTGGAGCCATCCAATCTAATATGGTATCCACCTTGGCTGGATCTACTTTGACTCCATCCTTGGACACTATATGTCCTAAGAATCCTACCTCTTGCAGCCATAACTCACACTTGGAGAATTTTGCATATAGGTGATTTTCCTTCAATATCTCCAAGGTGATTGCCAAATGTTCTTCATATTCTAACCTAGTTCGTGAGTATATAAGGATGTCATCTATGAATACTATCACAAACCTGTCCAAGTGTGGTTGGAACATACGGTTCATCAAATCCATGAAGGCTGCAAGGGCCTTCGTTAATCCGAATGACATCACTCTGAATTTGTAATGTTCATATCGAGAACGGAATGTTGTTTTGGGAATGTCCTCTCATATTCTAAGTTGATGTTTGCCTGACCAAAGGTCTATTTTAGAGAAGTACGTTGCTCCTTTTAATTGATCGAACAAGTCATCAATTCGTGGAAGTGGGTATCTGTTCTTGATGGTGACATGGTTCAACTTTCTATAGTCTATACACAGTCTCATGCTTCCATCCTTTTTCTTTATGAATAGGATGGGTGCACCCCATGAAGACTGGCTAGGACATATGAAATCCTTCTCTAATAATTTGTCCAATTGCTCCTTCAATTCCTTCAGTTCCGCCGGAGCCATACGATATGGGGCTTGTGATATGGGGTTTGTTCCTAGGATTATTTTTATAGTGAACTCCACTTGTTGATTGGGAGGCAGTCTGAGTAGCTATTCTAGAAATGCTTCTGGATAGTGCCTAACTACTGGAATGTATTCCATTCTCTTCTCTTCAGACTCTTCGTTGACGACCATAGCCAAGAAAGTCGTACAGCCTTTTTGTATAATCTTTTGGGCTTTCAGATGGGACACCATCTATACTTCGCTTTTCCTTCGATCTCCTTGGAACTTTAATCCATTTGTCTCGGGAGTGTGGAAGGTCACCGTCTTCTTTCCACAATCCATCCTGGCCTGATGGTTACTTAACTAATCCATCCCAAGGATTACTTCAACTTCCTTCAAGGTTAATGGAATCAAGTCAGCTTCAAGTTTGATTCCTCTAATCTTTATCTCACATCCTTTTAATTGCTTATTCCTATTTAACCCTTCTCCTAAAGGTGTGAGAATGTTGAGACTTTGTTCTAGTGGAGTAAATTCTAGGGGTACACTTGAAATCAACTCTTCATTGATGAAGGATCTCTTAGCTCCTGAGTCAAAGAGGGCATAAACTTGTTGTCCCTATTGTATATATACTGATTGAAGAAGCGTGTATTTTAGAGGAAAGCTTTTCCTTATTAAATAAAAATTTTCATTTTACAAGATTCTCTTGAACTAGTTTGGAGGGTTTTGAGATATACCTGCTACAGTGCTAGGGTCTCTTCTAGCCTCTTCTTGGGTGAGGTTGTATACCCTATCTGGTACTCGTGTTGTAGCGTTTGGCCTAGGATTCCTGGGGTTCTCTTGAGGTGGTCCAAGGGTATTCCTCTGCTTGTTCTCCCTGAGAGTGGGACAGTCCTTTGCAAAATATCCCACTTGTCTGCATGCAAAGCAGGTCAAGCATGCTTCCTCATGGTTCCTTTGACACCTTGGACATCGAGGGTTTCCTTGAGGAAAGGTTGGGACTATTCTCTAGGGCGATGGTGGCATGTCCTTTCTCCTTTGAAATTCCATTCTATTTCCCCATTTTGAACCATTATGCTCCTTCCGTCCTCCTTGATAGTTTTGACCCTTATCTTCTTTCCAGGTCATTTGCTCCATTTGACAACGTTGGGTTTGAACTAGTCGCTCACACTTGTGAGCCATACTAATTACCGCTGCCAGGTCCATTGGGTGTCCTAGTACTTCCATACGGTCTTGTATTTCCATATTGAGACCATCCATGAACCGCTGCCATATGTCTACCAGTTCAGCTAGGTCGGGAGAAAAGGGTCTTAACTCGTTGAATCTTGTTTAATATTTTGATATGGAGTTTAGCCCTTACGGAAGCCTAATGACCTCATGCTTCTTCTCATTAATTAAGTGAGGTGCAGAGTACTCCTCCGAGTACTTCTCTTCAAGCTATTCCCAGGTGGGGGTGGAGGTATGCAAGTTTCGGACATTGTCCCACCACCGTTTGGCACTTTCCTCCACGAAGAATTTTGTCAGGATCACCATATCCTCTAGTGGTATCTCGACGATTCCCACCAGCTTCTTAATATTTGCTAGCCAATCTATGGCAGTACCAGCATCTTTTTCTCTGAGAAAGGGTTTACACCCTAGTTGATGGAGAGTCTAGAGGTTTCTAGGAATGTCTACTGGAGGGGGATGGTTAACAAGGGGAGGATGGCATTGCACTTCCTCTAGTTCAACCCAAGAATTGGTGTGTGCCTTAGGGATGAGGTTAGGTTGCCCAAATACACGAGTGAACTCATCGTACAACCTCTGGTGTTCCATGCAAAGTCTAGGAGGAGTTGTTTAGGCTTCTCTGGGAGTTTCCACAGGTAGGAGTGGTTGGGTAGTATTGGAGACTGCAACCCTAGTTCTCTTGGTTCTTTTCTTCGGAGCTATTCTGAAAATTTAAGATCAATCCTATTAGTTACTATATTTTCTAGTCTTCATTATGTATTCGAGGAAACATGCTCTGATACTACTCAAGTTGTCACGACCCGATCCAGTTTGGTCAGATCCCGTGATCAACCCGTCACTCTCCTCGTTTATTAAGGGCTGCTCCTTCTTTTAAACCATGAGGAGTAAGGCATCCTTTTAAACTTGTACCTTTCCTATAATAACATAAATCAAAACTACATAAAATTTTAAACTTATCATACCTACTTCACAGGTGTGTTAACTTGTGGACTTTAGGTAGTGTCACGCCCATACTCGATTTGGTTAGATCCCCATGATCAACCCGCCACTCTCTTGATTTATTAAGGGTTGTCCCTTGTTTATAAACCGTGAAGAGTAAGGCATCCTTTAAACCTGCACATTTCCTGGAATAACATAAATCAAAACTACATAAAATTGTAAACTGATAAAACCTATCTCATAGGTGTATTAGTTGATGGTCCTTGGGGTAGGCTTTTCGGGATTTCTCGAAAGGGATATAATGGAGGGGGTGAGTACAATGAATTAGTGAATGGGTTTTCAAATTTTAATTTTTAGGAAAAATGTTTGATTTTGAATGTGCCAGACTTCTTATTTTTTTTCTTTAAAAACCTATCATATCAAATTTCAGTTTTTGTCACCATTTCTTATCAATTACAACGTGTTATCACCTAACACACATCCTTCATCATGAAGGTCAAATACATAATCGCAGGCCAGTACGTCCACTGAACCAACTTGTGGCATCTAAGCAACTTTATCGGCCACTAAGATAGAAGTACGTCCACTTCTACCCTGAGAATGAGTGGATATTTGTGACATCCGACCCTCAATTCTGTAACAATTCTCTGTGTCTATATGAGGACAGAGATCTCATCCTGACCTCACCCCGGTCTCATGCGCTTGAAGCTGCGTCAAGCTTTGTAAGGCTTCTGCTACGACTAACTACCTTTATATCCACCAGGTCATCCAGGGCCCTTGGAGGCATCACTACCCCTCTTGGGCGTCTTGAAGGTCCCGTAAGTAGAGTGCATGCACAATTATCATTTTTCACATGATGCCATATAATCTGTGGTGCCACTGGTCAACGGCCCCGACCCTCAGCTCACCCTGTAGCTGTTTGTCTTGACTAGTCTGGAGACCTGTCATGTCGCACTGCCGCTAGTCGACTAAGTATGTCGGTCCTGTCTTGGTACCATGGCTAAACAATTCATTTACCTAAGTTTTCATGGTATATAAATTATGTTTGTTTATAAGCTCCTGCTCGTGCCAACTGGCCTAGGGCCCACTGTTTGAGATTTTCAAAATTGGGCATATTAGCCCCCAAGTTCCAAAACCGAGGCCTCTGGCCTAACAGAGCTATTCGAGCTCCCATCAAGGTCTCCCAAATTATTTAAGCAGTGGCACATAGTCAAAGGAGAACACTTCTGGCAAAAATATATTTTCCAACCGTCCATCATACCAACCAACTATGAGGACATCTCCGCTCATATCCGATGAACGAGTTATCCACTTTCTTCGAGTAAGTTCCATTATATCAATTGGGTATGATCTACTTATAACCGGTAAGTAGTTTTTCCATGTGATTTTCACATCACTCCTTTCAGGCGTGAAGTTTAAAATACCACTTAGCAGTGGGTTTTCATTTTCGAGGTGCTTATCATCCCAACCGGGTATGATATAAAAATCCCACTCACCCGATAGAGCAGTGAAATTTCTCTTAGCCGGCTTGTTGTCCTTACTCAAACTCGTCTTAGCTGGTGTTATCGATACTTTGTGTTCCTACGCGATATGGACATTCTTGTTAATTATTATTTGGCCTAAAAGCCCTCATTCATCCCAAATGAATGAGAAAACTAGCTTTTCCTTTATTTGTAATTAGGTCCCTAAAGTTATTTTTCTTTAACTTTAAGTCCCTAATGCCAGTTTTTCCTCAAATTGAGTCCCAAAACTTTTAAAATTTATCTTAGAACCTCAATTTATTCAAATTCACAAAAGGGGTTTAATTTCCCAAATTTTCAATTTGGTCCCCCTAACTTTTCCAAAATTACCATTTTATCCCTACTTTACAAAAATGGTAAGTTTTGCCCCAGAAATTCAAAAAATTACCCAATTGGTCATCTAACATCTTTATCATGCCCAATTGGTCCTCAATTTTATGAACTTGCACTTTAGTCCCTCTAATTTTCAAAATTCCCAAATTTCACCTAATTTTCCCCCAATTTCAACATCCTAACTCTGTCAAATTTGATTTTATCAAATTGACTGATCAAATAAGTTTAATTGTTGAACTTAATTTGGAGTTAATACACATTCATACAATTTCATTGCACTTTGAATCGTACGATTTGGTGTCAAAATGAGCTCAAACAGAGTTTTACCGGAAAACTGGACTTATAGAGAGAAAGCTTCGAAAGCTTACCATCGAGGGTACGGTGGTCCGAGCTTTCGATCTGGATAGATAGCTTGTGTCATGAGGTTTCTCCTAGGATCAAGAATTGCATCAATTGATGCTGAAATAAGTGAGAATTTTATCATCAAAGTTTTTTCGGTTCTCTCTTTAGCACCAGTTAGAAATTACAAAGGGGAGCTAAATTGGCTTACCTTTCAGCTCTAATTCATCTGTAGGAGGGCTTTGGAGGTGTTGAGAGGGCTCAGTTTGGCATGAATAGGGCTCAAATTGGCCGATTTCAGCTTGGCCAAAACAGGGTAGCTTCGATCCGCTGGAACTACTTGACTGTTCTATCAGGCCGACGTTTCTCCGACGACTCTCATAGCAAATGGAGACAACATGCGTGTAGCCAACTTCTCCTTGGTTCTAATAACCCGACCCTGCCTTGTTTGGCTTAGAAAAATGCCCAAGTCAGAGCTATGGTTCGAGCTTCACCAAAAATTGGTACAAAGAGGATGAATGAGGAGGGGCTTTTTATATAGGAAGTTCGGGGACTTCTTGGCCATTTGATTGGTGCCTTAATGGTGGTCATTCATCGCCTAAAACTCTGTGGCTGGAGACTTTTCAGCTTCACCGGTGCTGCGCGATTTTTCGGTGAGTGAACAGTGCTGTCATTTGAAGGAAGACGACGACATTGTTCCGAACTGGACCGGACCAGTACTAACCGGGTTTAATGCTTAAACCAGTCGGTTCACCCCCAATTCAACTAAATTTTTCAAATCAAAAAATTTATAAATTTTTATAAATTCATTTTCTATCTAATGGTGGCCTCAAATCTCAAATTTGAATTTTCTAAGCCACCTAGAAAAATGAATTTAGCATCCGGTTCAATAGTGGTTCAAATCGGTCCAAACTGGTTAAATCTGGTAAAGATCCGATTCACCTGAACCAGTTTGGTTTCCATCTCCAATTCATCCTAAAATCCTTTTTCTTGACTTTTGTGATTATTTAAGTCACTCGAGATCCATAAATTTCCCATTTTGCTCTTTCTATATCGTTTCCGGTTCATCAATCGACTCGGTTCATAAACCGATTCAATCCAGTTGGATCCGATTGATCTGAACTAGTCTAGTTTTTCTCTTCCAATTTTCCCTAAGGTTCTTTCCCAAGACTTTATGAACCCTTTGGGTCACTCGGGAGTTGAAATTTTCCAAATTTCCCGTTCTCTGATGATCGGGTTTGTGAACCGGTTGGTGTTTCTCACTCGGTTTGACCGGTTCTTTTCTTGGTTTTCCTTAACTCAAAAGGGCGGGGATTATAGATAGGCTTTCCCCGGGATTACCTGAAAGGGGTATAAGGGAGGGGGTGAGTTTAGCAACTCAGTGAATGCTGTTTAAAGTATTTCTTTCAGAAAATAGTTTTAATTTGAGTGTCTCAGACTCCTTATTTTTCCTTTAAAACCATTCATTTTCAAATCTCAGTTTTTCATAGCCATTTCTCATCACAATAGTATGTTTATCAACCAACACACGCCCTTCATCATGAAGGGAACACACATTTGCAGGCCAACACATCCATTGTACCCACTTGTGGCATCGGAGCGACTTTACCGGCCACCTAGATAGAAGCACGCCCACTTCTACCCTAAAAATGAGTGGATGTACGCAACATCTAACCCTTAATCCTATAACAAAACTCCGTGTCCGTGTGAGAATAAAGACCTCATCCCGACCCCACTCGGTCTCATGCGCATGAAGCTACGTCGAGCTTCCAAGACTACTGGCATGACTAGTTGCCCTTATCTCCACCATGTCGTCTAGTAGCCCTAGGACACATCACTACCCCTCTTAGGCATCTTGAAGGTCCCATATCCTAGTGCATGCACAAATCAACAATTTTCCACATAAGCCATTTAATTTGTGGTGCCACTAGTCTAATGGCCCCGACCCTTAACTTGACAGGCAGCTGTTTGTCTCGACTGGTCTGTAAACCTATCATGTCGCACTACCGCTAGTCCATTGAATATGTCGGTGTCTTGGTACCATGGCCAAACAATTCATTCAATTAAAGTTTTCATGGCTTAAACTCATGTTTTTTATGAGCTCTTACTCGTGCCAACTGGCCTAGGGCTCACTGTAGGAGATTTTCAAAATCGGGCATATTAGCCCCCAAGTTCCAAAATCAAGGCCTCCGGCCTATCTTAGCTATTCAAGCTCCCATGAAGAAGGTCTCCCAAAATGTTTAAGGGGAGAGAACTTCTAACAAAAATAAACTTTTAGTCGTCCATCACACCAACCGAGTATGAGGACATCTCCGCTTATAACCGATAAGTGGGTTTTCTACTCCCTTCCATGAAGTTTCAACATACCAACCGGGTATGATCTACTTACAATCGGTAAGTAACTTTTCCGTGTAATTTCCACATCACTCCTCTAAGGTGTGATGGTTAAAATACCACTTAGTAGTGGGTTTTAATTTCCAAGGTGCTTATCATTCCAACCGGGTATGATATAAAATCCCACTCACCCGATAGTGTAGTAAATGTCCTCTCAACTGGCTTGTTGCCTTCACGTGAACTTGTCTTAGCTAGCATTCTCGATACTTAGTGTTCCTACACAATATGAACATCCTTGTTCATTATCATTTGGCCTAATAGCCTTCATTCATCCTGAATGAATTAAATAACCAAACATTTTATTTATTTGCAATTAGGTCCCTAAAGTTATTTTTCTTTAACTTTATGTCCCGAATGCCGGTTTTCCCCCAAATTGAATCCCGAAACTCTAAAATTCACCTTAGGACCCCAATTTATTCAAAATCACAAAAAGGGGTTCAATTTTCTCAATTTTCTAATTTGGTCCCCAACTTTTCCAAAATTACCATTTTGCCCCTACTTTACAAAAATGGTAAGCTTCACCCCAAAAATTGGCCAATTGTCCTCCAACATCTTTATCATGCCTAATTGGCCCATGATTTTATGAAATTGCACTTTAATCCCTCAAATTTTTGAAATTCCTAATTTTTCCCCAATTTCAACCTTTCAACACATCTGAATTTGATTTTATCAAATTGACCAATCAAACGAGTTTAATTGTTGAAATTGAAGTTAGATTGGAGTTCCTACAACTTCCTACAACTTCATACAATTCAATTACACTTTGAATTGCACGATTTGATGTTGAAATGAGCTCAAATGGACTTTCGCAAGAAAACTGGACTTAGAGAGAGAAAGATTCGAAAGCTTATTGTTAGGGGCGCGGTGGTCCAAGTTTTCAATTTAGGCAGATAGCTCTTGCCCTAAGGTTCCTCCTAGGATCAAGAATTGCATCAATTGATGCCAAATTGAGTGAGAATTTAGTCATTGAAATTTTGTCGATTCTCTCTGTAGCACCGATCGAAATTTGCAAAGGGGAGCCAAATTGACTTACCTTTCCACTCTAATTCAGCTGTAGGAGGACTGCGGAGGTGTTGGGAGGACTTGGTTTGGCCTGAGAAGGGCTTGAATTGGCTGATTTCAGCTCAGCTGAAACAGGGCAGCTTTGGTCCACCAAAGCTGTTTCAATGTTCTATCTCACTGATGTTTCTCCAACGACCCTAGGAGCAAATGGAGACAACATGCGTGTAGCCGACCTCTCCCCGAATCCAAAGAACCTGACCACACCTTATTTGGGCTAGAAAAATGCCCAAGTCGGAGCTCTAGTTCGAGCTTCACCGAAAAATGGAGCAGTAGGAAAAGAGTGGAGTTTTCAGGTGAATGAGGAGGGGCTCTTTATATAGGAAGCTCGGGGACTTCTTGGTTATCCGATTACTACTTTAATGGTGGTCATTCATTCCCTGAAACTCTCTAGACTAAGACTTTTTATCTTCACCGATGCTGCTCGATTTTCTAGTGAGTGAACAATGTTGTCATCTGTAGGAAGAAGACGACACTGTTCCGAATTGGACTGGACTGGTCCAAACTGGGTTCAAGGCTTAAACTGGATGTTTCAAGCCCAATTCGACCAAATTTTTCAAAATTAAAATATTTGAAATTCATTCTCTATCAAATGGTGGTCTCAATTTTACAATTTAAATTTTCTAAGACACCAAAAAATGAATTTAGCATCCGGTTCAATAGTGGTTCAAACCGGTCCAAACCGGTTCAATTCGGTTCACCTAAACTGGTTTGTTTTTCATCTCCAATTCATCCTAAAGTCCTTTTTCATGACTTTTGTAACTCTTTAGGTCACTTGGGATCCATAAATTTCTCGGTTTGCCCTTTCTCTATCGGTTCCGGTTTATAAACTGACTCTATTTTATCTTTGGAAATTACCGATTCTTTCCCCGGTTTTCTTATTATCAAAGGATGGGGTTTAAAAAGAAGGTCTCCCAAATGTTTTAAGCATTGGCACAAAGTCAGGGGAGAACACTTGTGATCAAATTCACTTTTAACTAATCACACCAACCAAGTGTGATGATATCTCCTTTCACAACCGGTAAATGAGTTTCTCCTTTTCTCAAGGAAACTCATCATACCAATTGGGTATAATGTTCATTTATTTCTACTTACAACTGGTAAGTATGTTTTATCCATTAAAAATAGTGCTAATTATCCCAACCGGTATGATGTGTAAATTAGCCCACTCACCCGGTGATCGTGATACGTTCGTCTCAAGTCAGCTTCCAAGTCCACGCTAGCTTTTCCTTGTTGGCATTCCGGTCTCTCATGTCCCTACATAATTTGGGTATCCTTATCATTTAAGGTTTCGCATGACAACTATCATTTTCTCAGGTATGAGCTACTATGCTCAAAATTGTTGGTTTATTACACTTAGGTATAAGTTCATTTTTCTTAACTTTAGATCCTTAATGCTAACTTTTCCCCAAATTGAATCATAAGGTTTCCAATATCCCCTTTAGATCCTCAATTTAGTCAAAATTGTGTAAGGGGATCAAGTTTTCCAACTTTTTAATTTGGTCCCCCATTTTTTAAAAATTACAAATTTGCCCCTACTTTCCAAAAATAGCAATTTGGCCCCAAATGTTTTGAAAATTGACCAATTGGTCCCCCATCATCTTTCTCATTGCCAATTGGCCTTCAATTTTAAGAAATTGCATGGAGGTCCCTCAATTTTTTGAAATCCCCAATTTTCCCCAAAAGTTTTGCCCAACTTCTCTCCTTCAAACTAACCAAATTTTATTTCTTCAAATTGGCCATTCAATCAAGGTTAATTGCTCCAATTGATGGTATGGATCAGTTTCTACACTTCCATACGATTCAATTAAGCTTTGAATCGCAACATTTAGGTCCAAAATGAGCTCAAATAGAGCTTCGCCGGAAAACTATTCGTAGAGAGAGAAAGCTTCGAAAGCTTACTGTCAGAGTTGCGGCGGTCCGAGCTCTCGGTCTGGGGAGGTAGCTCTCGTTCTAATATTCCTTATTGGATCAAGAATTGCTACAATTGAAGTCCAAATGAGGGTGAATTTTATCAGATAAATTCAACACATTTTCTCTCTAACACTGACCGACAACCACGGAGGAGGGCCAAATTGGCTTACCTCTCAGCTTCGTTGAGGCTGTGTGAGAGCCATGTAGGTGTCGAGGAGGCTTGGTTTGGTTGGAGGAGGTCTGAATTCGGTCGAATTCAGCTTAGCCAAAATAGGGTAGCTTCAATCTCTCAGAGCTGCTTCAATGTTTTATTCCATCGGTGCTTCTCCGATGGTCCTCGATTCAAAATGAGGTTGCTATCAAGTAGTTGACTTCCCCAGGCGTCTATAGGGCCCAGCCTTGCCTGTAAACCCCATCCTTTAATAGTGAGGAAACCGAGAAAGAACCGGTCAATTTCCAATTTTAAAACTGAATTGGTCTACAAGCTCAATTATTAGGAAACGGACAAATGGAGAATTTACAACTCCCATTTGACTCAAAATGGTTCATAAACTTTGGAAAAGAACCTTAGGACGAAATGGGGAGGAAATATTGGATCGGTTCAATTGAACCGGGTTCGAACCGGATTGAACCGATTTATGAACCGAATTGACTCATGAACCGGAATCGATAGAGAGACGGAAGACTGTGAAATTTATGGATACCAAGTGACCCAAAGAGTCCTAAAAGTAATGGAAATGGACTTGAGAAGGAATTGGAGATAAAAATCAAACCGGTTCAGGTGAACTGGATCGGAACCGGTTTGAACTACTATTGAACCAGATTCTAAATTCATTTTTCTAGGTGGCTTAAAGAATTCAAATTTGAGATTTGAAGCCACCATTGGATATAAAATGAATTTAGAAATTTTTAGATTTGAAAAATTCGGTCAAATGAGGGGTGAACCCACCAGTTTAAGCTTTGAACCCGATTGGCACCGGTTTGGTTCGATTCGGAATAGTGTCATCTTCTTCGTTCAAATGACAACACTGTTCACTCGCTGGAAAATCAAAGTAGCGATGTAAACCCCACCCTTTTGAGCTAAGGAAAACCGGGAAGGGAACCGGTCAAACCGAGTGAGAAAACCGAACCGGTTCACAAACTTGATCAATTGTGAATGGGCAATTTAGGAATTTACAACTCCCAGGTGATCCAAAACCTTAGGATGAATTGGAAGGGGAAAATTAGACCGGTTTGGATGAACCGAGTCCAACAGGATTGAACCGGTTTTTGTACCGGAACCGATAGAGATCGGGCAAAACAAAGGAATTCAACTCCATTTTACTCCAAAGAAATTCATAAACCTTGGGAAGGAACCTTAGAACAAAGTGGGAGAGAAAAACCAGACCAATTAAGGAGAACTGGACCCGAACCGGATTGAACCGGTTTATAGACCGAGTTAGTTTATGAACCAGAATCGATATAAGAATGGTGAACCGGGAATTTTATGGACCCTAAGTGACCTAAGAAGTCACAAAAGTCAAGGGAATGGACTTGTGAAGGAATTAGGGATGAAAACCAACCGGTTCAGGTGAACTGGATTCGAACCGGTTTGAACCACTATTGAACCGAATCCTAAATTCATTTTTCTAGGTGGCTTAAATAATTCAAATTTGAGATTTAGGCCACCATTGGATAGAAAATGAATTTAGATGAATTTATAAATTTTTAGATTCAAAAAACTCGGTCAAATGAGGGGTGAACCGGCCGATTTAAGCTTTGAACCCGGTTCGTACTGGTCCGGTTCAGAACAGTATCATCTTCTTCCTCAGGATGACAGTAGTGTTTACTCACCGGAAAATCAAAGCAGCGCCGATGAAGAAGAAACAATTTAATTTGGTACGTTTCATGTCTTCAATGCCTGTCACAAAGGTGCCAAACGGATGGCCAACAGGTCCCCGAGCTCCCTATATAAAGAGCCCCTCCCCATTCATCCTCTCCACACCTAAAAACTCCATTCTCTCTCAACTGCTCCATTTTTCGGTGAAGCTTAAACTATAGCTTTGATATGGGGTCTTTTCTGAGCCAAACAAGGTGAGATCAGGTTCTTTAGAATCAGGGAGAAGTCACCTACACGCATGTAGTCTCCGTTTGCTCTGAGGATCACCGGAGACACGTCAACGTGATGAAACGGTGAAGCAGCTCTAGTGGACCGTTGCTGCCCTATTTTGGCCGAGTTGAAATCGGCCATTTTGAGCCCTCCTCAGGCTAAACCAAGCCTTCCCAACACTTCCTTAGCCCTCCTACAGCCGAATTAGGACTGAAAGGTAAGCCAATTCGGCTCCGCTCTATAATTTCCGGTTGGTACTAGAGAGAGAATTGACAAAATTTCAATGATGAAATTCTAACTCAATTTGGCATCAATTGATGTGATTCTTGATTCTAGGATGAACCTCAGGATAAGAGCTATTTGTCCAGATCAAAAGCTCAGACCGACGTGCCCTAACCGGTAAGTAATCAAAGCTTTCTCTTTCTATAGTCTGTTTTTTGGCGAAGCTCCGTTTGAGCTCGTTCTGGTGTTAAAACTCACGATTCAAATTTCTATGAAATTATATGGACATGGAGAAACTCAATTTCAACAATTAGAGGTGTTTGATTTTCAAAATTTTGAGGGACCAAAATGAAACTTCCTAAAATTGAAGGTCAATTGGGCATGATAAAAATGTTAGAGGGCCAATTGAAGAATTTTAGAATTATTGGGGTGAAACTTACCATTTTTGTAAAAGAAGGGCAAAATGGTAATTTTGGAAAAGTTGGGGGACCAAATTGGAAATTTCGGAAATTAATCCACTTTTGTGAAATGGAATAAATTGAGGTCCTTTGATAAATTTTAAAAGTTTCGAGACTCAATTTGAGGAAAACCCGGCATTAGAGACTTAAAGTTTAAGAGAAATAACTTTAGGGACCTAATTGCAAATAAATGAAAGTTTGACTTTCTCATTCATTTGTAATGAATGAAGGCTATTAGGCCGAAGGATAATCAACCAAGATGTTCATATCGTGTAGGAACATGAAGTACCAGGAACGCCAACAAGGAAAAGCTCGTGTGAATACAAAGAACCGGTCTAGTGGAATTCACGGTATTAACGGGTGAGTGGGTTTACTAACGTCATACCCGGTTGGGATGATGATCACAACTTAAAATTTAAAATCACTTACCGATTGTGAGTGGGATTTTTATATCATACTCGGTTGGGAATGATAAATATTGTTAGAGAAGGTATTATGGACTGATAAGGGGTCGGGCCCATGTCAACTTAAAAGCCATGACTTGTAAGTAGTGGTACCTTTCCAACCTTATAGACCCACAACACTTCTCTATATTATCCAATATGGGATTTTATTCTCAACACACACCCTCATGTGCAACGTGGATACACTTACCACGTGTAATTTTTAAACCCGCCCTCAACAAGGACGAGGGGGAAAGTAGAGGAAGGTATCATGCTCTCGTTGGAGAGACTTGGAAGGGGAGAAGAATCAAAGAGATTGTATTGTAGAAGATGATAGATAAGGGGAGAAGAATCAAACCACGAGTTGGGTTTCCAAACTCAGGTCAGGTACGGGTGCAAGCCCACTCGCTTTAACACCATGTTAGAGAAGGTATTGTGGACCGATAAGGGGTCAGACCCATTTCTACTTAAAAGCCATGACTTGTAGGTAGTGGTACCTTTCCAACCTTATAAACCCATAACACTTCTCTATATTATCCAATGTGGGATCTTATTCTCAATAAATATATTGGAATGAAAACCCACTACTATGTGGCATTTTAAACATCACAACTTGGAGTAGTGATGTAAAAAATATGCAAAAAAACTACTTAACGGTTGTAAGTAGATCATATCCGGTTGGTATGATTAAACTTCCTCAAGGGAAATTGAAAACCCGTTCATCAGTTATGAGCGGAGATGTCCTTATACCCGGTCGGTATAATGAACAGTTGAAAATATATTTTGTTGGAAGTGCTCTCCCCTAACTGTGTGCCAATGCTTAAATGATTTGGGAGACCTTCTTGACGGGAGCTTGAATAGCTCTTATAGGCTGGGGGCCTCTGTTTTGGAACTTGGGGGCTATTATGCCTGGTTTTGAAAATCTCAAACAAGTGGGCCATAGGCCAGTGGGCACGAGCAGGAGCTCGTAAACAAACATGAGATATGTGCCATAAAACTTTAATAAATGAATTGTTTGGCCATGGTACCAAGATAGGATTGACATATTCAGTCAACTAGTGGCAGTGTGACATGACAGGTCTCTGGACCAGTCAAGACAAACAGTTGTAGGTTGAGTTGAGAGTCGGGGCCATTGGACCAATGGCACCACAGATTATATGGTATGATAAGAAAATATCGTTTGTGCATGCACTATGATTACAGGATCATCAAGATGCCCATGAAGGGTAGTGATGCATCCTAAGGGCCTTGGACGACCCGGTGAGTATAAAGGCAGTTCGTCGTACCAGGTAACCGTGCAAAATTTGGAGAAGCACTAAGCGCATGAGACCGGGATGGGGACGGGATGAGGCCTCTATCCTCATACGGACACAGAGAATTGATTGAGGGATTGAGGGTTGGATGTCACATACATCCACTCATTCTCAAGGTAGAAGTGAACGTACTTCTATCTAGGTGGCCGGTAAAGTCACTCCGATGCCACAAGTGGGTTCAGTGGACGTGTTGACCTGCGAATGTGTGTTTGACCTTTATGATGAAGGATGTGTGTTGGGTGATGACACACCGTGATTAAATAAGGAAATGGTGGTATAACCCGAGATTTTAAATGAAAGGATTTTTGAAAGAAAAGAGTATGACACACTCCTACAATTCTTTTTCTCAAAGTTAATTTAAAAAAAAACATTCACTGAGTAGTCGTACTCACCCCCTCCTTTCTATCCCTTTTTCAGGAAAAGAGAAAATGACTAGAAATAATACCGAGCCCTACCTTCTGTCAGGTATGCTTAAATTTTCTTTAAGCTTGCATTTTATTTGATATATGTCTTTCCAAGGAAAATGGTCGAAATTACGCCTAGCTCATCTCAAGTTAAAGTCGGAGGAAACTCTTCTTGAACTGAGAGAGCGGCGGGTTGTTCACGAGGATCCAACCAAACCGGGTTGGGGCATCACATTGCCTTTTGAGGCTAAAAAAATACCCAAGTCGGAGCTCTAGTTCTAGCTTCATCGAAAAATGGAGCAGTTGAGATAGAATGGCGATTTGAGGTGTGAGGAGGATGAATGGAGAGGAGCTCTTTATATAGGGAGCTCGGGGACCCTCTGCCCGACCACTTTCCATTTTGGTTGAGCTTATCCTCGCTCGAATATGCCTTGATCAGAGCGAATATGCCTTCGTCAGAGAAGGAAAGTTTCTGAACCGATGAATAGTATTGTCATCCTGAGGAAGAAGACGACATTGTTCCAAACTGGACTGGTCCGGTCCGACCAGGTTCAACGGCGAAAATCGGTCAATTTAGGCCCGATTCGATCGGTTTTCTCAAATCTAAAAATTTCTAAATTCATTTCCTATCCAATAGTGGCTTCAATTTTTCAATTTGATCACTTTAAGCCACCACAAAAAATAATTTTAGAATATGATTCATGTATGGTTCAAACGAGTTCAATCCGATTCACCCTGAACTAGTATAGTTTTCTCTTCCCATTTATTCTAAGGTTCTTTTCCATGATTTTTATGACTCTTTGAGTCAATTGGGATTTTTCAATTTCTCATTTTACCCTTTCTTTATCGGTTTGGTTTTGTTAAGTGGCTCAGTTTTCTCTTTTTAATTGAATGGTTCTTTTCCTGGTTTTCTTATCTTTAAAGGACGAGGTTTACAGTCGGCACCAAAGAGAATGGCTTAATCATGAAAAATACTTGTCTGTGCATGCACTTATGGTACGGAACCATCAAGACACCCTATGAGGTAATGATGGGTTCGAAGGGTTGCTGGACGACATGGTGGTGATAAGGGCAGATCGTTGTGCCAGTCAGTTATGAAGCTTTGGGAGCTTCTTGCGCATGAGATTAGGGCGGGTCAGGATGAGGTCTCTGTCCTCATATGGACCGAAATGGCATTCGGGTATGAGGGTCGGATGTTTGGGACGTCCACTCAGACTCAGGGTAGAAGTCTCAGATTTCTATCTGGGTGGACAGCAAAGTCGTGTTGATCCCCAAGTGGGTGCAGTCCGGGACTGCCCTACAAATGTGTGTACCCTTCCTGATGAATGGCGTGTGTTTGTTGGCTAAACTTCTCTCAAGGTAAGGGAATGGGCTAAGAGAGCTAAACGCACCTAATATGCAAATGGGAAAAAGTCTTGAGGTTTGAGGATTGAGAAAATCCTTAAAAACCTTAAAAATGTTAAACCTTAGCATGGTTTTGATAAATTATACCTGTTTGAAAACTCACTCCCAACACACACTCATTGAGTTGTAGAAACTCACCCCTCCCTTTACCCCCTTTTTAGGAGTAGGGAGATCACTAAGAGAGTTTGGGAAGATGTATCCTCCGTCAGGTACGCTTAAAGTTCTTTTAAACTTGCTTTAGTTTGATTTATGCTATTCCAGGAAACAAGGTTTGAACTTTCGCCTGACTCTTCTTGACTAAATGAAGGAAAACCCTTCTAGAACCAATGGAGCAGTGGGTTGCTCACGGGGATCTAACCAAACCGAGTCGGGGCGTGACATATAAGTGCCCCAACCTTCCCCCGAGCTAAGAAGGTAAGTCCCCTCTGCCGCCCCTCGCCAAAAAACATTGTTCCCAGAGCATTTCTGTAAAAACTTTAACTGAGAAATTCACAATGCTTAGGCCACCAATTGAGGGGTGGTTTGATCCAGGAAGGATGCCCACGAAGAGAGCAACTCAGTGACAGCAAGAGCTCCAGTGATCAGACCCTCACCGATAAGATATCAAAACTTTCTCTCTATATTGCATTTTCCAGTAAAGTTTCGTTTGAGTTCATTTCTAAGCCAAATGAAGCAGTTCAGGGCTTGAAATGATGAGGAAAACATAGAGAAGATGATTCAAATCATGAATGAGGGCAATTAACCGAGTTTTAGGGACCAATTTAATGAAATTGTGATTCGGGGACCAAATTGTAATTTTTGAGAAATTGGGCAACTTGGGGATTTTGGGAAAATTAGGGACCGAAGTGTAATTTAAGGAAATTCAAGCGATTTTCCTAAAATTAACTCCCAATTGAGGTCCAATTGGGCAAATTGGATGAAATGGAAGACCACTTAGCAATTTGGAGTAATTAAGAGCCAATTGGCAATTTTGAGTAATTAAGGGTCAATTGGCAATTTTGGGAAATTAAGGACCAAATGGCAATTTTGGAAGAATTGAGGGCCAATTGGTGGTTTTAGAAAAATTAAGGACCCAAGAAAGATAATTGGAAATTCTAGTGGCTTAATTGAAATTAAGGGATGAATGGGGACCTAAATGTAAAATTTTAAACTTTAGGGATCTAAATGTAATTAAGGCATAATGTGAGGACTTATGCACAAATACTTGAAAGTATGTGGAGCATAAGGGTGGTCTGTTGTCTAATATGTTGAGAAGCTCGGGAGCTTACTGTGCATTAAGACCAAGACAGCAGGAGGAAAGAGGTTTTGTCCCAAAAAGTGGACATAAAGTGTGATTGAGGTTTAACAGTCGGACAAGCAAGGTCCTCTATCAGTATGGACGATAAAAGTGTTACGGTCCAGTGTTATCCTTTTATATGATAGGAATGGTGTGTGATTATGTGCAAACCCGAGAAGGGGTTGAATGTGAAATGCTATAAAACTGATGACACATAATTAAATACATCCCTAAGATTTCTCTCATTCACGGAGTCGTGGAACTCACCCACTCCCCTAAACATTTTTTAGGAAAGGAGAAACTACATGGAAGCCTTCTCGCGCTAGGACCCAAACTAGGTACGAATGTGATTTTCAATTTTGTTTAATGTCATTTCGAGAAAGCATAGCGGGTAATACGCCTGACTCTTTCTACTCCAATGGGAGGAGCTACCTTATCAAGGTTCAGGGGAGTGGCGGGTTAATCACGGGGTTCTGACCAAACTGGGTCGGAGTGTGACAGAGAGAGTAGCAATGGAAAACTGACTTCCTCATCTTTCTAGGGGTATTAAGATTGTCGCGAGAGGTGGTCGAATGGAGTAACTATACTCTCTAGTAGTCGGGTCACCGGAGTTGGGAGAAATCAAGCTTCAGAGTGAAGTGTGAGTGATCTCCGACAATGGGGACATACATTCCTTATATGGACACGTTCTAAATTTATGTGGCTACCCATCGATAGTTTTATTTACTCAATCCATAGTATATAGCTTTTTGCATTAATTAATTTCCCCAATAGCTTATTTACGGCTTCGAACTATTAGTGAACAACGTAATCGAGTTTAATATTTTTTTATATACTCAAGAAAATCACGATGCGAATTTTTTATATGGAGTCTGATACTAATACAAAACCAATTACTCTAATACAATTTAATAGATTATTGTATGCTAATAAATAATTAAATATGAGAAATAATTATTAGTAATAACAATTTATACCAATATATAGTTAAAGATTATAATTTATAAATAAGGTAATACTCTCAAATTTATAGACACAACAAAATTATCTATTTTAATTAATTTATGATCTTATAGTCAAGTTGAATTCTAACCCTATTGATACTGATGAGTTAAACATTAAACAACGGATGGTTCCTCCAAGCTTCCCCATATGCCTTTTGCTGTTACGGGCTGAATTTCCATTTCAATACACGAAGGACCATCATGCATAAAATGGCATCCTCATTAATTTTACAATTGCTTTATCATTTGATATATATATTATATATTTAGTGATGAATACGTTAATATTTAAGTGGTGAGTAAATAAAAAAAATTATGTATATATTTATTTTATGGTTATTAGAAGTTGCACATCAAATTTTTTATTTGTAAATCAATTGGGCATTATGATCAGTTGTAATATGGAGTAAATTATAAGGGTGATGTACATTTTTTCACTATAATATTCCATGGTCCGTTGATGAGAATGAATGGTAAGTTGCAGGTCATCATCAATGACAACTAGGGTTTCTAGAGGAAGGGAAATAGGTGAAGAAGAAGACGAGACAATACAATTAATATCCATTAATATCCAATAAGTGGAAGGAGAAGATGGAGTTTGAGTCTCTCTATTTAAAACATGTGTAGGTATTTTTTTTATTAATAATTTCATTAATATTTAAAATAAATAAATAAATATTTCAGTACTCAAACCCTAACTTTCCACTTTCATTTTACTTATTCTCTAAAAATTATATGACAAAAAATTTTAAAAAATTGTTTTTAGGAAGGTCAAATTACATTATTATACCAAATATTTATGTTAAATAATATTTTTGTGACAAATTTTTTATATATTAGATTTTATTGTTTGAAAAAATTGACATATTTCTCACAAGTTAAATTTCAAAAAATGTTGACAGATTTAATTATTTAATATATATTATTACATCATCATTTTATGATATTTTATATATTACGTCAATGAAAGAATGATTCTGGCAGAGACATAGGTGTAGGAGTGGAGGATACAAGGAAAAGGAATTGCTTCCTAATGTTGATTGTAGGATGAAGTTACCAGTATTCAAAAGGTTATATATATTACAATCTTATGTTATAAATGTCGTGTATTGAAATATAAGGAGTTTGTAATTTAACCTAAGACTTTGACCACTTATAACATTAGATTTCAAGCAGTAAGGATATTTTTATAGGATATAATACATGTTAAAATCATACTGATGCTGCAGTAATATGAGTCCTATTTCATTTTCATATATCTCAATCATATATATTTATTAAATGGTATTATAATTATTGTATTTATACATTATCCAATCGGAAATAAAAAAATATAACTTGCATTCTGCTCAACTATTTATAAAAAAAATACCTAATTCGAAAATATTATTTCACTCATTTTATAATATAATAATTTTATACAACATAATTGAGTAAAATTTTATACCTTATTTTATTATTGTTTAATGTCATTATGTCAATCGATAAATATCTATCTTATCCGTTATCACGACACTAACAGACAAATGCAATCAACTCATTTCTATTTCAAAAGCAAACAATGCCTTTTGACAAATGGAATCTAGCAGCCATTTCTAGAGTAAACAACGCATTAATGTGCTAAGTGGATAAACTATACGCGTCATTTTCTCACTTCACAACTTAAAAGCAGTAGAAGACTATTGTATTTTAGATTATAATTATTTTTTTATTTTAATCTAATGAAGAGTCTACCACCTTTAGCGAAAGAACGTCCCATGCCTGATATCATGTGATCCTGTCCCATCTCAACATCAAGAGTGCAGAAGATACCATTCTTCTCTTTCGGTTGACCAGACATAATTTCTTCTTTTTTTTTACACCCAAAAAATAGGCAAAAGCAGTCAAGTCAATGCTAACTTACTGGTCGTGAGTCACTCGAAACAATTGATGGTTCGGCGATGCTTCACGACCTGCTTTTTACCTTTCCTTGTTGAATTTCCATTTCAATACAGCGAGGACCATCATGGATAAAATGGCATCCTCATTATTTTCACAATTTATGAATATATATTATATAATTTATTTATGAATACCTTAACATCTAAGTTATTAGTAAATAAAAAAAACTAAATTATAATTTTTTATCAAACTTTAGGGTTATTGACAGTTTTATATCTAATATTTGACAATTTTTATATTTTAGCACGAAATATTTAATAAAATTAATATTTTTATGTTCATTTTAATTTAATTAAAAAAAACTATAATATGAGTTTAAAGATCTGTACTAATATATTATCATTTTTTCTGATGCAACTGAGTATATAACGTAACTGTATATAACTGTCAACATAATAACTGGTGTAATATAATGAAATAAGTTTAAAAATGATTTTACGATGTCACGTCAGCATCCTCACGGGATCTAGCGTGTGATATCACGTGCGATCTTTAGTCACGGTAGCCTTCTCAGTTCTCCGTTTTTTAATGAGATTCTCTTCTCTCTCACACACTTTCTCTCTTACGTCTCACCAAGCCACGTGCATTTTCTCCCTGTTTCCTGCTTCCGCCGAAGCTCAAGTGCGTTTGAAGGATTTCGAACTCACATATGATCATTCAGCCATAGCTGTAATCTTTTTATGTTTTCATTTGTCTGGAAATGTTAGACTCCAGTATGTCGGCTTGAATCTGTCTTTCACAATTTTATTAACCTGAAATTGTATGGAGAGGGAAGGTTCATTTTTAGGTACTCTGGGAATACAGGATAGTACAGGGCATAAGAACAGTGGTGTAGGGGATGGGAATCCCTCCTGGCCCACAACCTTCTCCCTAATCCTATAGGAACTTGGGTGTGGGTCTTTTGTCCAATTGAAGCTTTTATTTTCTTTTAATTTATTATTATTTAGTGTTAAGAGCGGAAAAATGAAATAAAGATTTTCAGACAAAGTAATAATATAAGATTAATGGACGAATATTTGTGTGAAAGGATTGTTTATCTGTATTATATATTCATTTACAAATATATTAATTTCGATCATTTCGTGTGTACTTACTCTGAAGGATTTCTGTTGCCACACCAATCAATGGAGTCAAAATATCGTCGACCCAAACATGCCAAGTATTCCTTTGTAGTGCGTGACTTCCCACTAGGTTGTGGGACTCGGGCTTCAGAAATCATCATCCATAGAGGAAATGGCTCCACTAAGTCTGCTGCTGTGAAAGCGTTGTTGCCAGAGAGGAGTCCCCACCATTCGGCAAAGAGGAATACTGCACTTGTTGTTCGTCACACTCGCGCCATTACTTCGAGCTTTGGAGGAAATTCTTCTCCACGAGTGAAAGTGAGAGATACTATAAATCTATTTCGTGCTCTATGCAAGGATATCTCTCAAGGAAACATGAAAGCAAGAAGTTCCAAGGAAAAAATCAAGAGGGTTGATCTTAAGGCGTGGGAATTCCTCAAGGATTTAGGGGCAGACATCTATGGAGGCAAGCTATTCATTGGTGTTGTGCCAGGTGTGGAGATAGGAGACACATTCTTTTACAGGTAATAATAATTATACATTTATAATACATTTGCGACAACAATTTCACAATTAGCTCGTCTTACTAACAAACGAGATTTGAATTTCTAACAACAGGATTGAGCTGAATGCGGTGGGACTTCATCGCCCTCCTCAGAATGGTATAGATTTTACGAAGGAGAATGGCGACATCATCGCCATAAGCGTGGTCGCCTCGAACGACACGGACAACATGAACAGCCCTGACGAGCTGATCTACGTTGGGCAGGGAGGGATCGCGAGATCGGGCGGCGTCTGCAGGGACTGCAACGAGGACCAGAAGCTAATTCGTGGGAACCTGGCGATGTGCAACAGCGTCGGCGTGAAGAACCCCGTGAGGGTCATCCGGACGGTGGGGACTTCCATCTACGACAGAGAGCTCGTCACTCACTCCAAAGAGATTTGTGTACGATGGCCTGTACGTGGTCGAGAGCTGCTACGAAGGACATGGGGTAAATGGTCGACTCATCTTCAAGTTCAAGCTCAAGAGGCTCCCAGGTCAGCCGCCTATCGCCCGTTACCGTTGATGAGTGAAGAACAAAAATGCAGTATGAACAAAGCTGGTGATAATAGCACTTTGCTTATAGCTATAGCTGGCCTGCCTGTACATAGTCTTGGTAACTCTGTTTGCTTGTAGGTAGTCTGTACATACAGTCTTAGTATCGTCTGTGTCTGTCTTGGTTCCGTGACATGCCAACATCTGTTGCTAGCATGTTATTTGCATAATAGTTTAGGCTATCTTCAAGCTTCCACTGATCCTGGCCTTTTGTCATGTCTTGTCAGCGAAACTTGCGTTGATGTTTACTTCCCTTATTTTCCTAATGATCGAGCAAGGTCAGATAAAATTCCCACTTAACAACGAGTTGGGATCCTTTTAAGAGATATGGAGAGCCTAACATACAAAGTAAGGCAGAGTTGCATTAAGACAGGGGAGGGGGGACATACCAAATTCGGGGCACTTCCTTTCTTTCATTTTCCTCCAGTCTGTTTTTCTCTCACTTTCTTATTCTTCATTTAATCTCTCTAGACTCCTCCGCTCTACAGCGGTGGAGGAGAAGAAACAAACCGCCTAGGCAAGCTAAACAGATCTTTCTCCTCGAAGGGAGATGTCCACTCCCGAGAGCCCATGGCGGATGTTTCTGCACCGGCAATGGCATCCTGCAACCCCGAGAAGTGTTTAGAAACACCGCTGTCACCGAAAGCAGGCCTCATTGCAGGCTTGGAATCTGCTCCCAGACTTCTGAAATCATGCCCATTGCTCCCACCATGGGAGCTCCTCATGAGACCTGCTAATCCTAGCCAGAGTGTCCCGGGCCTCGACGGAGGCAGGCCATGATCCAAGGACCAGTCAATGCTGGTATAATCTGGCTGGATGGTCGAGCTTCCGTTGGTCCAGTCTACGGGAGAAAAAGCCCCGGAGGAGGTGCTCGAACCCAGCCCAGAGAAAAGCCCGAGTGAGGATACAGCTGCTAGTGTAGGAGATACGCCTGCTCTATTCCACGAAGCATTTCCATGGCTCGCGCCAGGGGTTTCTCTAATCCCACTTCCCCAAGTGTATAGCTGTTGCTGCTGTTGGTACTGAAGTGGGTTATACACCTGAGTGGAACCTCCCTGACTACTATGGGCAAGGTTTCTATTGCCAGTAGAAGAGATTTGAGGCAACGCCCCATTTGGCTTCTTCCCGTCGAGGCCATTGGTGGGATACCAACTGTTACCGGGTCCAGGAGAACCGATATGGTGGGAGGAGACCTGCTTTGAATTGGCTGATTGAGGTCTCTGCATCATTATAAAAGGTTCCCGGATCGACCCAGCTTGGAGGCTATCCGCCTCAACCCCGGAGACCACATGACGTGTTTCCGCCTTAGATTGAGGCGGCAATGCCTGTACAGCAGACGATGCTAAAGAGTATGATATAGGAGTGCTAGAACCTGGCATAGGCCACCTCTTTTCAGCTGGCATTGTAGACTGTTGTGGTTTCGCCCATTCCAACTTTGGTGTAATTCTCTTAACTGGCAGAGCAGTCTTTGCACCAGGTTCTGAAGGCCCAATGACAACAGCTGATGCTGCTTCCAGCTTTGTATAATTTAAGTCTCTTTCATCCCTCCTTAGCTGCTGCGTTGATGGACTAGGAATAGGTCTAGACTGCAGTCTTGCCAAGTTCTGGGTAGCAGAAAGTTCGCTGTTCCCAAAAGTTGGCGGATCTCCAGTTTCTTGGAGCTTTGGAGGACCATTAGATGCATCCTGTTTCTGCTTTTGTAAAACTTCCGCTGCTTTCTCCAGGTCCCCCTCTGAAGAGACAACGGCTCTCTCCACCTCCTGTTTGGAGCACTTATACCTTACTTCCATATCTGCAATACGCGCAAGCTCTTCTGATATGTCAATCTTTAGGTTGGCCCCGCTAAGTTTCTGTTCTACTTGGTGGTCAGGATCTTCACCTCCTTCAAATAGCCATGAAACTGACTCCTCCACTTTCCCTTCGTTCAACATGAGAGCCATTGTTGCCCGTTCATGAGAGAACCCCATTGCCACTAGCTGCTCAGCAAGTGCCTCAAGCTTCCTTGACATGAGATAGCCACTACATCGTTCATGCAGCTCCTGTGCTCGTCTCTCCTTCTGGCGCTGGTGCTTTTTCTCATTCTTCTGACGAATTTTTTCTCTCTTATCATTGTCAGCGCCCGGTGGAATGCTCTCCTGGCGGACAGGAGGATTTGATGATTTATCTTTGTGATCTTCTGACTCACCAGACCAGCTATCGTTATTTGAAATGGAATCGTATTCAGTGCCATTGGAACCCCCACCGTGCTCATCTGTCTCATCTATATTCCGGAAGCGGCCATTGGCTTGAAGTGGCAACGTGGACGAGTTCTGAAGAGTTTCAATTGTGTGAAATGTCCCCATGAGCGGATTGTATGCACTGGAACTCGATGGTCCTGAAGGCTTAGATGCAGACTTTGGAGGTTCCTTGGTAGTTCTTTTGTCCTTGGACTTAGATTTTGATGTGGGAGACATTTCTGTATGATTCCTGCAGATAAAATAAGTGATGAAAATAGCCTTTTAGATGCAACAATACAAACATGCAGCAATATCCAAGTTCAGTATCATCAAATTTGAATCTAATCCCATTAAGATTAACCCAACATGATAAAATTTTTTTCCCTTTCACCAGTTTCTATGATTTTATTAATGCAAGAAAAAGGAGTGCATTATGCACAAAATGAATTTTCCAATCTGGATGCCAGGCAAAGTTATTTGCATCCATGACTTACTGTTCCCCCATTTCACTTGTCAATAATCAACAGGGGCGAGTAATTTATACTCACTTCCCACTAAGGGAAAATCTACCAGTACACACACACACTATATATATATATATATGAATGTTTACAATCCTTCATAGGACTTCAATTGACAAATGCATGCAAGTTAAAGACGAACGCACACCAAAGAAATCCTTGAAGCTTTTCACCTACTATCAGCTGCGTACTTTGTCGCATGACTCAAATGGTTGTTCTTGACAAATGACAAATTGATAATTTGTATTAACATTTTTATTATAAAAGAAAAAAAAAGATAACGAGGGAAAATATCTATGTACCTGGATAATCGACAAATTCGATGCTGAACTCGCGAGAAGATTGAAAATTTTCACCTTTTCTTAAGATCTATCAATATACCACGGGACCTAGTGCATACAAATCGGGCGAAATGGACAAATGATGCAATTTTATACCGATTCTTGTGAAAATCAGGAGAAGCCAATCCGCTATCTAATGAATCAAAGCAAAGCTATAGTGCCAGACCACCAAATCGAAAAATAAAGAGAAATGTGGATGCGAGCGACGGAAACGAGTTCCAAGATCGATCTATTGATCCATTCACAAAGGGAACTCCCAAGGGAAACGACCTCTGAAACCTCACTGGCTGACACTCAAATTATCACCGAGCTTCCGAATCATTTATCTTGGCCGATCCACATTGCCGCATCAGCCAGAAAATATGACAGACGTTGATACAATCAAGGTGGAAAGAGGAGCGAGACAGAGAGAGAAAGGGCCTGACCCGAGAGAAAGGGATACTAAGTATGTAGCCGGAACGTGGATGCGCAATCGGAGATTGTGAATCGATGAATTGGTAGCTGTATCGGTGTGCTAAAGAGGGAGGACAATGGCGATTTCGAGGCTCAACAGAAATTTGTTATTAGGGTTTTTTTGACAGGAAAGAAGTTGAGAGGGGAGAGAAAGGTGATGATTTGTCTTCGTTTCGATGATTGAGATTTGAGAGAGAGAGGGAGGGAGTACAGTGACAAGGGAGAGGAGTCGATAGAGTGAGAAAGGGGGCGGCATTAACGGGGACGGCTTCCTTTGCATGTATTCTTTCTATGATTTGACTCCCAGTTTTTTTTTTAAATTTATATAATATCAAATTTATTTTTGTAACTTAACTTATATCAATACTACGAATAAATTCTTACCATATGTTTTTTTTTCATAACATGCGGAATTCGAGATTTGTTTTTATAAAGCCTAAAACATTTAATGTGACTATAGGATAGATTACAATTTTTACATATTTTTGTAAAAATAATTAATATTTTAATATAAACATTAAAAATATAATAATTGAATGCAACACATTTCAAAAATTAATATTTTAATTTACAAACTAATAAAATTGCATTAACACCATTAATATGATACTAGTGATATTAACAAATATATTAATATTAATATGATATATAATTTAAAAATTAAAATAAAAATATGTGCATTATGTTAGAATCTTTAATACACTATTTACCATTGTGCAAAAAAAAATAATACACTATTTTCCCTCCCTATAATATATATTTTTTTGGTTACTTACTACTAATAACTTTAATTTGATAAAAATATAATATTTTATTAATTTATAATATTATCTAATATAATTCTTGATTATCATTCACTCTTATTTAATACCAAATTAATTGTATACAATTATTAATAACATATTTAAAATATTGAAAATTGAAATTATATATTAAATAAAATAAAAATATTGTGGTATATAAAATTAAAATAGTTTCACAATTTTTAATTAATTATTTTTAAATAAATATTAATTTAATAATTTACAGATTTACCAATTCATTTTCAAGAATTCTAAAATTATTTACACAGTTTTAATAATTTATTTTCTATTTTCATATTGGGTGTTTTTAACAAACAAGACACGCTATTCATTAGAAAGGTATACACATATTAACAAAATGCAATTAGGCCAACTGCACCCACTTGTTTATTGGAGTGTTTTTATCATCCACCCTTATATAAGTTCTTGATTTTTACCACCCACCCTTATATAAGTCATTGACTTCTATCCGTAATCTAAGTGAACATCTCCGATTTTTAACCCTCAAACCCAACCCCACCCCGGTCTCATGCGCATGAAGTTACGTCGAGCTTCACTGACTAATTGCACGACAAACTACCCTTATCTCCACCATGTCGTCCATTAGCCCCTAGTACGCATCACTACCTCTTGGGCATCTTGATGGTCCCGAACCTAAAGTGCATTCACAAACAAAATTTTCCATAAAACCATTTATCTTTGGTGCCACTAGTCCAATGGTCCCAACCCTCAACTCGATTTGCAGTTGTTTGTCTAGATCGGTTCGTTGGCCTAGTCCTGTTGCACTACCGCCAGTCCATCGAGTATGTCGGTCCTGTCTTGGTACCATGGCCAAATCACATAATTCATTCATTAAGAATTTTCTTTGCTTATCATCATATTTGTTTACAAGCTCATGCTCGTGCCAACTGGACCTGGGCCCACTGTACGTGATTTTCCAAAATCGGGCATTTTAGCCCCAAAGTTCCAAAATTGAGGCCACTGGTCTATCTGAGCTATTTGAGCTCTTGTAAAGAAGGTATCCCAAAATTTTTAAACATTGGCACACATTTAGGGAAGAGTACTTCTAACAAAATAACTTTTCTACTTGTCTATCACATCAATTGAGTGTAATAACATCTGCACTTACAACTGGTAAGCGGATTTTCTACTTTATTTTAGAAAGTTCATCATATCAACCGGATATAATATACTTACAACTGGTAATTAGTTTTTCCACGTAGTTTCCATATCACTCCAACTAGGTGTGTTGTTAAAATTCCACATAAAAGTGGTTTTTCATTTCCAAAGTACTAATCACCCCAACCGGGTATAATGTGAATAATCTCACTCATCCAATATTTGTAGTGTATTTCCTCTTAATCGGCCTTTTGCCTCCACTTAAACTTATTCTTGGTGGCATTCTGGTCCTTTCGTGTTCCTACATAATTTGGACATCCTTGTTTATTAACATTTGACACAATAGTCTTCATTCCTCACATATGATCAAAATGCCTAAACTTTTTAATTATTTGTATTTAGGTTACTAAAGTTCTTTTTCCTTAACTTAAGGTCCCTATTGCTAATATTTCCCCAAATTGAGTCTCGAAACTTCTAAAATTTACTTTGGATCCTCAATTTATTTAAAATCATAAAAAGGGGTTCAAGTTTTCCAAATTTCTATGTTGGTCCCCAACTTTTCAAAAATTACCATATTGCCCCTACATTACAAAAATAGAAATTTGACCCAAATTATTTTCAAAAATCGACCAATTGGTATTCCAACATCCTTTCCATGGCCAGTTGACCCTCAATTTTTGGAAATTGTACTTTGGTCCCTCAATTTTACGAAATCCCCAATTTCCCCAATTTTCCCTCTTTTAAATTGGTCGAATTTGATTTAGTCAAATTAACCATTTAATCGAGGTTAATTGATCCAATTGAAGATATGGATTAGTTCCTACACTTTCACACAATTCAATGGAGCTTTGAATCGTGTCATTTGGGTCTGAATTGAGCCCAAACAGAGTTTAATCGGAAAATTGAACTTAGAGAGAGAAAGCTTCGAAAGCTTACCGTTGGAGGCACGACAGTTCGAGCTTTCGATCGGCAGGTAGCTCATGTCCTGAAAATCCTCTAGGATCAAGAATTGTAACAATTCTTGTCAAATTGAGTGAGAATTTGGTCAATAAAGTTTCACCATTTCTCTCTCTAACGCTAATCGGAATTTACAAAGGGGAGCCAAATTGGCTTACCTTTCAGCTCTAATTCGGTCGTATGAGGGCTGTGTAAGTATTGGGAGAGCTTGGTTTGGACTGAGCAGGGCTCAATTTAGTTGTTTTCAGCTCGACCGAAACAGGGCATCTTCGGTTCGATGGAGCTCCTTCACTGTTTGATCATGCTAGCGCTTCTCCGGTGATCCTCAGAGCAAATGGAGACTACCGTCGATTAGCTAACTTCTCCCCGAATCTAAGGAACCTAACCTTACCTTATTTGGCTTAGAAAAATGCCCAAGTTAGAGCTCTCGTTTGAGCTTCACCAAAAATTGGAGCAATAGAGAGAGGAGTTTTCAGGTGTGATGAGTAGGAATGGAGATAAGCTCTTTATATTGGAAGTTCGGGGACTCCTTGGTCATCCGATTGGTGCCTTTATGGCAATCATTAATGGCATAAAACGCCCTGAACGAAGACTTTTCATCTTCGTCGATGCTGCTCACTTTTCCAGCGAGTGAACAGTGTTGTCATTTGAATGAAGAAGACAACATTGTTCCGAACCGGGTTGAATGCGTAAACTGGCCGGTTCAGGTCCCGATTCGACCGAGTTTTTCAAAATTAAAAATTTTTAAATTCATTCTCTATCTAATGGTGGCTTCAATTATCCAATTTGAATATTTTAAACCACCTAAAAAAATGAATTTAGAAATTGGTTTAACAGTGGTTCAAACCAGTTCAATCTGGTTCGGTCCGATTCACCTGAACCGGTCTAGTTTTCTCTTTCAATTCATCCAAAAGTTTTTTTTCATGATTTTTATGACTCTTTAGGTCACTCTAGGAGTTTTAAATTTTCCTTTTTACCCTTTCCTTATCGGTTGTGGTTTGTGAACCAACTCGATTTTCTCATCCGAGTTGACCAGTTCTTTCTCCGGTTTTCTTACCTTTAAAGGATGGGGTTTACATAGATACTCGCAACTATTTAATATATAATAATTTTGAGGACAAAACTCCTAAAAGGAGGGGAGAGTTGTAAAACCCGTCCTTGGGATCAAAGAAAACCGAGAAAAAAACCAGTATAGATTTATGTGTAAAGAAATGAGTCAATTAATGAACAAAAAAGTTAACATGGGAAATTGGAAAATCCCAAGTAACAAAAAATTCACAAAAATTACAAGGAAGAGCCGGGAAGTGGAATTAAGGATAGAACCGGATCGGTTCGAGGTGAACCAGACCCGAACCAGACTGAACTATGATGAACCATAGTGAACCAATTACACCAAAGAGTAAATGGCTTATGAGAAAAATTATTGTTTGTGCATAATGTAAAACCCGCCCTTTTGAGCTAAGGAAAACCAGGAAAAAAAACCGGTCAAACCAAGTGAGGATTCAGAACCGGTTCACAAATCCGATTATTTCTGAACGGGCAAGTTGGGAATTTACAACTTTCGGGTGATCCAAAGGGTTCATTAAACCTTCTAAAAGAAACTTAAGACAAATTAGAAAATAAAAATCAAAATGGTTTAGGTGAACTAGATTACATAAGAACTTTAAAGTTAAGCATGCTTGCTCGAGAGTAGTGTGAGGATGGGTGACCTCTTGGGAAGTATGCATTTTTTTGTAACCCGAAATTTCGGTCAAAAATTTGTATGTACGCCTTATCATAAATTAATATATATTTAATTATTATAATTAATTCCAATAATTTAATTCTGAAATTTAATTATTGGAATTAATACAAATAATTTAATACCGAAATTAAATTATTGGAATTAATACCGAAATTTAATTTATTAGAATTAATACCGAAAATAAATTATTGAAATTAATACCAATAATTTATGGCAATATTAATACTAGTAATAAATCTCGCCCATTTAATACACGGGTTTTACGCCTATATAAAGAGGTCATCCCCATTTCATTCTCCTCACACCTGAACACTTCTCTCTCTCTCTACTACTCCATTTCCCGGTAAAGCTCGAACGAGAGCTTCGACTTGAACAAAGGTCGGTCTCTTTAGAACCGGGGAGAAGACAGCTATCTGATAGCAAACTCCAATCAATCCGAGAATCATTGGAGAAGCGCCGACATGATGGAATAGTGAAGCAACTCCGGCGGACCGAAGCTGCCCTATTTCGGCCAAGCTGAAATCGGCCATTTCAAGCCCTCCTTAGGCCAAACCAAGCCCTCCCAACACTTTCTCAGCCTTTCCACGACCGAATTAGGACCGAAAGGTAAGCCAATTTGGCTCCCCTTTACAATTTTCGATCAGTGCTAGAGAGAGAGTCGACCGAATTTCAATGACGAAATTCTAATCCAATTCTGCATCAATTGATGCAATTCTTGATTCTAGGATGAACCTCAGGATGAGACCTATCTGCCTAGATTGAAAGCTCGGACCGCCGTGCCTTCACCGGTGAGAAATCAAAGCTTTCTCTCTACAGTCTATTTTCCGGCGAAGCTCCATTTGAGCTCGTTCCGGCGTTAAAATCTGTGATTCAAAGTTTCTTAGAATCGTATGAACATGCAGGAACTCAATTTCAACTCCAATTTCAATAATTAGAAGTGTTTGATCAGTCAATTTGATAAAATCAAATTCGGTAGTGTTGACGAGTTGAAATTGGGGAAAATTGGTGATTTTCGAAATTTATACAATTTTATGAAATTGAGGGTCAATTGGGCATGAAAATAATGTTGGAGGACCAATTGAGGAATTTTGGGAATTTTGGGGCAGAACTTGCCATTTTTGTAAAAGAATGGCAAAATGGTAATTAGAAATTTGGGAAATTAAACCCCTTTTTGGTGAAATTGAATAAATTGAGGTCCCATGATAAATTTTAAAAGTTACAGGACTCAATTTGAGGAAAAACCGACATTAGGGACTTAAAGTTAAAGAGAAATAACTTTAGGGACCTAATTGCAAATAACTAAAAGTTTGGGTTTTCTCATTCATTGGAAATGAATGAAGGCTGTTATGCCGAGAAATAATGAACAAGCTTGTTCATATCGTGTAGGAACATGAAGTACCGGGAACGCCAGCAAGGACAAGCTCGCGTGAATACCAAGAACCGGTCTAGTGGAATTCACGGCATTAACGGGTGAGTGGGTTTACTAACATCATACCCGGTTGGGATGATGAGCACAACTTAAAGATAAAAACCACTTACCGGTGGTGAGTGGAAATTTTATATCATACCCAGTAGGGAATGATAAGTACCTCGGTATAAAAACCCACTGTTTAGTGGTATTTTAATTATCACCACTTAGAGAAAGTGATGTGAAAATTATGCGAAAAAAAAACTACTTACCGATTGTAAGTAGATCATACCTGGTTGGTATGATTAGACTTCCTCGAAGGAAGTTGAAAACCCGTTCATCGGTTATGAACGGAGATGTCCTTATACCGGTTGGTATAATGGACAGTGAAAACCTATTTTGTCGGAAGTGTTCTCCCCTGACTGTGTGCCAATGCTTAAACTATTTGGGAGACCTTTTCGACGGGAGCTCGAATAGCTCTGATAGGCTAGGGGCCTCAGTTTTGGAACTTGGAGGCTAAATGCCCGATTTTGAAAATCTCGTACAGTGGGCCCAAGGCCAGTTGGCACGAGCAAGAGCTCGTAAACGAACATGATATATGTGCCATAAAACTTAATAAGTGAATTGTTTGGCCATGGTACCAAGATAGGACCGACATGCTCAGTCAACTAGCGGCAGTGCGACATGACAGGTCGACGGACTAGTCAAGACAAACAGTTGCGGGTTGAGTTGAGAGTCGAGAACATGGCAATATAAGAAAACATTGTTTGTGCATGCACTGTGAGTACGGGATCATCAAGACGCCCATGAGGGGTAGTGATGCGTCCTAAGGGCACTGGACGACCTGGTGGCTATAAGGGCAGTTCGTCGTTCCAGGTGTCTGTGCAAAATCTGGAGTAGCACAAAGCGCATGAGACCGAGGTGGGGACAGGATGAGGTCTCTGTCCTCATACGGACATGAAGAAGTGATTTCGGGATTGTGGGTAGGATGTCACGTACATCCACTCATTCCCAGGGTAGAAGTGGTCGTACTTCTATCCGGGTGGCAGGAAAAGTCGCTCCGAAGCCACTAGCGAGTCGAGTAGTGATACTGACTTGTGAATATGTGTAACCTTCATGATGAAGGGTGTGTGTTGGGTGATGACATACTGTGGTAACTAAGAAATAATGGAAAAATCCAAATTTTTAAATGATGGGATTTTTGAAAACAAAGGAGTCTGGCACACTCCCTATAAATATTTTTCTTAAAAGTCAAAAGCTTTTAAAAAAAAGCCCATTTACTGAGTAGTCGTACTCACCCCCTCCCTTATATCCCTTTCAGGAAATCCCGGAAAGCCTCCCCTTAAAGACCATCAACTAAGATGCCTGTAAGACAGGTATGTAAAGTTTTAAATTTCATGCAGTTTTGATTATGCTATTCCAGGAAAAAGGTGCAGGTTAAAGGACGCCTTACTCTTTACAGTTTACAATAAGGGGAAAACCCTTTAATAAACTGGGAGAGTGGCGGGTTGATCACGGGGATCCAACCAAACTGGATCGGGGCGTGACACATAAACTGAGGTACGGGATCTTCAAGACGCCCAAGAAGGGTAGTGATGCATCCTAGGGGCTACTAGATGACATGGTGCAGATAAGGGCAGATTGTTGTGCCAGTAGTCAAGGAAGCTCGACGTAGCTTTATGCACATGAGACCAGGTGGGGTCAGGATGAGGTCTCTATCCTCATATGGACACGAAATATTGTTGGTTTGAGGATAGGACGTCAGATTCGTTCTCTCAGACTTCGGGTAGAAGTCAAAGATTTCTATCAGTGTGGATGGTAAAGATGCTCCATCTACAAGTGGGTGTAGTCAGCGTAACTACATCTCGCGAATGTGTGTGATCCCTTCATGATGAAGGGCGTGTGTTGTTTATTAAATACACCGAATGTGGAAATGGGAAAGAGGTTATGAAAACTGTGGAAAGGATTTGAGAATCCTTGGAAATGAATTGGGAAACCTTGGAAAAAAGTTTTGATAAACCGAAATTTGAAGAAAATCATTTTTTTATGAAATAAGGAGTCTGACACACTCCAATTAAATAAATTATTTTTTGTGAAAACTCTCACCCAACACCTATTCACTAAGTTGTCAAACTCACCCAGTCCCTTTACCCATTTTCAAGAAACCAAGGGAAAACCAACCTTAAATATTTATTGGTAGTTAAACCTCAAGGCATGTATGTAAAATTTATATTCAGTTTTGATTACTGTTATTTCATGAAAGGTACAGGTGAAAAGGACGCCTTACTCTTCTTGGTTTAGGGAATGGGAAAACCCTTAATAAACCGTGAGAGTGGCAGGTTGTTCATGGGGATCCAACCAAACCGGATCAGGGCATGACAACTTTAGTGGTATCAGAGCCTGTTTCCTCGAATACATTATCAAGACTAGAGAACATAGTAATTAATAGGGATACTTTCAAAATTTTCAGATGGCTCCCAAGAATTAAACCAAGAGAACTAGAGTTGTAGACTCCGACATTGCCCAGCCACCCCTTCTAGTAGAAACTCCCCGAGAAACTCAAACAGTTCCACCTAGACCAAGCTCAGAACACTAGATGTTGTATGAGGAGTTCACTCGAGTATTTGGGCAACCTAACCTCGTCCCTAAGGCAGGCCCCAACTCCCGGGCTAAACTAGAGGAAGTATAAACTCATCCTCCTCCTGTTAATCATTCCCTTCCAGTTGATATTCTGAAGTATCTCAAGACTCTTCGTCAATTAGGGTGTAAGCCTTTTCTTGGAGAGAAAGATGCGGGAGCTACCATGGACTTGCTGACTAACATCAAGAAGCTGATGGGGATAGTCAGAATATCACCAGAGGATATGGTGATCCTGACATAATTTTTCTTGAAGGGTAGTGCCAAAAGGTGGTGGGACAATGTCCGGAGCCTGCATACTTCCACACCTTCCTGGGAGCAATTTGAGGAGAAATACGTGGAGGAGTACCTAGCCCCTCACCTAATTAATGAGAAGAAGCAAGATTTCCTCTAACTACGACAAGGACTTAACTCTATATCGGAATATGAGACTAAGTTTAATGAGCTAAGGCCTTTTGCTCCATACTTGGCCGGATCAGCAGATATCTGCCAATGGTTCGTGGACGATCTCAACATGGATATAAGAGACCGGATGGGAGTACTAGGATGGCCCATGAATTTGACTACCATCATTACATGGCCCATGAGTGTGAACATCTGGTACAGACAAGATGTCGTTGGATAGAGCAAGTTGGCCGGAAGGAAGAGGAAGGACAAAGCAACCAGAGAGGTCAAAAGGAGCCTGGTAGACAAAAATGGGGGATAAGAATGTGATCTTTTAGGAGAAATGACGGTTACCATGCTCAAAGGGAGACAACTACAACCCCATAAAGGAGAAACCCCTCTTACCATATGTGCCGAAAAAGTCATGAAGGGTCGTGTCGAGCCTATTTTGAATGCAGACAACTCGAACACTTTGCAAAGAGTTGTCCAGCCCTTCTAGGTAATACCCAATGAAGTGACCATCCACCACCTCAAGGAAACCTAAGGGCACTAGACAGAAGACAAGACATAGCCACTACGTCAAGGGTACCAACCTGAGTATACAACTTCAACCAGAAGGAAGCACATGATGAACCTAATACTATAGCTAGTACCTACCATTGCTCCCTTAGACCAATATAACCAAAAACCCTATAATTCATTCTCATTATAATAAAAGTTCCATTTCTTATAAAACTTGTGATTAAATATGAGTAAAAGAAAATCCTACGGGCATACCCACCAAACCTCCAAAGAAAGGTGAAGCAGGAAGGATGGCATCCGAGGATATCAGGAAAGTTAAGGTTAGATACCCTCAAGGATGAATAAAAAGGGATTCTGGGAAAGAAGGGAAAGGATTCTCCTAAAGAAGGAAACCATAAGGAAGCATACTAGGAAGACACAGGAGTAAGTTAAACCCAAGGAGCGGAAAGGACGTTGTGACAAGTGGACTACCCATAATAAGGAAATAAAGAAAAAGCCTCCAAGGAGCATTAGGGAGGTTGAACCGGGACAAGAGTCTCTAGGTAGAAGGATAAAGGTGGGAAGGGAGACCTTAAAAAGGGAAATTTCCAAGCTAAGGAACCTAATAAAGAAGCATAAGTGGATGAGGGTATGTCGAGACGACCAATTGTGACTCGTTTAGGAAGAGCAAAGAAGCCAAATAAGGATTTCAAACGAACCTAGCGAAAGGGAGAAGCTAGTAACAATGACACGATCAAGGATGTCCTAAGAAGGATCAAGAAGTAGTAGAGACCACACCCTAAGAAGGACAATATGATGGGCATGGTGAGGAGTATACGAAATAAGACCCGACAATTAGAGATACCCCGGATAAGAAAGTAAAGCGTGAACTAGGAAATTAAGGTTGGCGAATGATTAAAGGTAGTCGAGAAACACTACTAGACGAATAGAGAGATGAAGCTATACAATCCCCAAAAGGTTGGAAGGTTGAGAACAACAATTATAGAAGTATTAAAAAAATTAAAGATGGTCAAAGACAGGTTCTAGAATATGTCATGTTGTAAGGGACATGTAAGCCAACAATTCTGAGGAAAAATATGACTCAAGTAAGGAAGAGTCAATTGGTAAGCATGACGAGGCCAGACATAATTTAGATCGAAGTTGAAATAAATAACGGATGGAGGAAGGGTCAAATTAGGATGAAGAGATAATAACATCGAAACCTGTGAAAACAAGTACGTAATGCTTGAAAGAATGCCAAGCTAAGGATTTCAACAATGAAGAGAATAACTAGACAAAGGAACGATTGGGCATCTTGGAACTCCCGATCCTATAATCTTGAGTAAGAACATCAAAGGGGAGAATCTTGCCCTAAGTAAGGGGAGATGTGAACCAAGGGATATACCTTTGGACTAGCGGGTAAGACATACTAGTTATGATAAAACTCCATGGAAGGAGTAAACAATGTAAAGGAAAAGAAATTCCTTAAGTGTGTGATTGCTAAGTGAAAGAACGACCAAAGTATTAACATATCCAAGTTGACATTAAGGGAAGTTTATCCTGGAGTGAAAAATGCTGATTTAATTTTGGGGAAAAAACTCCTAAAAGGAGGGGAGAGTTGTAAACCCCGCCCCTTTAGGATGAGAAAAACCGGGGAAAGAACCGGTCAACCTGGGTGAGAAAACGAACCGGTTCACAAACCCCAACCGATAAAGAAGGGGTAAACCAGGAAATTTATGAATCCCGAGTGACTTAAAGGGTCGCAAAAGTCATGAGAGGACTTTAGGATGAATTAGAGGTGAAAATCAAACTGGTTCAGGTGAACCGAACCTGAACCGGATTGAACCGGTTTTGGACTGGTTTAAACCACTATTGAACCGGATGCTAAATTCATTTTTCAAGGTGGCTTAGAAAATTCAAATTGGAGAATTGAGACAACCATTAGATAGATAATGAATTTAGAAATTTTTAATATTGAAAAACTCAATCGGATCAGGCATGAACCGGCCGATTTGAGCTTTGAACCTGGTTCGGACCGGTATGGTCCAGTTTGGAACAATGTCGTCTTCTTCCTTCAGATGATAGCACTATTCACTTGCCGAAAAATCGAGTAGTGCTGGCAAAGATGAAAAGTCTCTGGCCAAGGAGTTTCAAGCAATGAATGACTGCCATTAAGGTTCCAATTGGACGGCCCCGAGCTTCCAATATAAAGAACCCCTCCTCATTCATCCTCCTCACACCTGAAAACACCACTATCTCACAATTGCTCCATTTTTTGGTGAAGCTAGAACAATAGCTCTAACTTGGGCATTTTTCTAAGGTAAAGAAGGTGTGGTCGGGTTCTTTGGATTCAGGGAGAAGTCAGCTACATGCCTATGGTCTCCATTTGCTCTAAGGATCGTCAGACAAACGTCGGCGTGAAAGAATAATGAAGCAGCTCCAACGGACCGAAGCTGCCCTATTTTGGTCGAGCTAAAAATGACCAATTCGAGCCCTTCTTAAGCCAAACCAAGCCCTTCCAACACCTCCACAACCCTTCTACAGCTGAATTAGAGTAGAAAGGTAAGCCAATTTGGATCCACTATGTAAATTCCGATTGGTGCTAGAGAGAGAACCATCGGATATTCACTAACTAAATTTTCCCTCAATTTGACATCAATTGATGCAATTCTTAATCCTAGGAGGAAACTCAAGACGAGAGTTATCTGCCCAGATCAAAAGCCCGGACTGCCGCACCTCCGACAGTAAGCTTTCGAAGCTTTCTCTATCTACGTTTAGTTTTTCGGTGAAGCTCCGTTTGAGCTCATTCCCACATCAAATCATGTGATTCAAAGTGCAATTGAATCATATGAAGGTGTAAGAACTTCAATCTAACTTCAATTTCAAGAATTAAACTCATTTGATTGGTCAATTTTATAAAATCAAATTCAACTGAGTTAGAATGTTGAAATTGGGGGAAAATTAGGGATTTCAAAAATTTGAGGGACTAAAGTACAATTTCATAAAATTGAGGGCCAATTGGGCATGAAAAAATCTTGGAGGACCAATTGGGCAATTTTGGGGCAAAACTTACTATTTTTGTAAAGTATGGGCAAAATGGAGACCAAATTGAAAATTTGGAAAAACTTGAACCATTTTTGTGATTTTGAATAAATTGAGGTCCTAAGGTGAATTTTAGAAATTTAGGGACTCAATTTGGGGGAAAATCGGCATTAGAGACCTAAAGTTAAAGAAAAAGAACATTAGGGACATAATTGCAATAAATAAAAAATTTTGAGTATTTTATCCATTCACGATGAATGAAGGCTATCAGGCCAATGGATAATGAACAAGGATGTTCATATCATGTAGGAATACGAAATACCGGGAACGTCAGTAAGGACAAGCTCACGTGAAGACAAATAACCAGTAAAGAGGAAATTCAGTACATTAACGAGTGAGTAGGATTTTTATATCATACCCTTATGGGATGATAAGCACCACAAAAATGAAAACCCACTACTAAGTGGAATTTTAACCATCACACCTGAATGGAGTGATATGGAAATTATGTGAAAAAACTACTTAACGTTTATAAGTAGATTATACCTGGTTGGTGTAATGAACTTCCTAGAAGAAAGTAGAAAACTTGCTTATCAGTTATAAGCAGAGATATCCTCACACCCGGTTGGTATGATGGATAGATGAAAAGATTATTTTGTCGGAAGTGCTCTCCTCTGATTGTGTGCCATTGCTTAAACTTTTTGGAGACCTTATTAATGAGAGCTCGAAATGCTTATATAGGGTGGAGCCCTCAGTTTTGGAACTTGGGGGGTTAATATGCCCGATTTTGAAAGTCTCATACAGTGGGCCTAAGGCCAGTTGGCACGAGCAGGAGCTCGTAAAAAAACATGAGTTTAAGCCATGAAAATTTTAAATAAATGATGTGTTTGGCTATGGTACCAAGTCAGGACCGATATACTCGATGGACTAGTGGCAGTGCAATAAGATAGGTCGATAGACTAGTCGAGACAAACAGCTGCAGGTCAAGTTGAGAGTCGGGGCTGTTGGACCAATGGCACCAAAGATTAAATGGCTTATGAGGAAAACTATTGTTTGTGCATGCACTAAGGTACAGGACCTTCAAGATGCCCAAGAGGAGTAGTGATGCGTCCTAGGGGCTACTGGACGACATGGTGGAGATAAGGGCAGATTGTCGTGCCAGCAGTTAGGGAAGCTCGACGTAGCTTCATGCGCATGAGACCGGGGTGGGGTTGAGATGAGGTCTTTGTCCTCATATGGACACAGAGTATTGTTGGTCTTAGGGTAGGACGTCAAAGACGTTCACTCAGACTTCGGGTAGAAGTGAGAGACTTCCATCAGGGTGGATGGTAAAGATGCTCTAATCCACAAGTGGGTGCATTCGACGTAATTGCATCTTGCGAATGTGTGGTCCCTTCATGATGAAGGGCGTGTGTTGTATGTTAAACACACTTAATATGGAAATGAGAAAGAGGTTATGAAAACCGTGGAAAGGATTTGAGAATCCTTGGAAAAAGGTTTTGATAAACCAAAATTTGAAGAAAAGTATTTTTTATGAAATAATGAGTCTGACACACTCGGATTAAAGAAATTGATTTTTGTGAAAACTCTCATCCAACACCCATTCACTGAGTTGTCGAACTCACCCCCTCTCTTTACCCCTTTTCAGGAAACTAAGGGAAAATTAACCTTAAAAATTTATCGGTAGTCGAACCTTAAGGCAGGTATGTAAATTTTATATTCATTTTTTATTAATATTATTCTAGGAAAGGTACAGGTGAAAAGGATGCTTTACTTCTCACGGTTTAGGGAAGGGAAAAACCCTTAATAAACTAGGAGAGTGGCGGGTTGTTCATGGGGATCCGACCAAACCAGGTCGGGGCGTGACAAATGTTGTCCATGGAAAACATGACAGTTACTACACTTGACTCTCTTGATCTCCTAAAGGAGTCCCTTTTTGGGGTCTAGGAGAGTGGCAGGTTGTTCACAGGACCTCGACCAAACTGGGTCAGGGCGTGACACTTTCTCTCTCTAACATTGATTTGCAACGACGGAGGAAAGCCGAATTGGCTTACCTTTTAGTTTTGTTGAGGTCGTGTGAGGGTCGTTGGGGCGTTAGGGAGGCTTGATTTGGCCGAAGAAGGTCAGAATTTGGCCGAATTTAGTTCGGCCAAAATAGTGCACCTTCGGTCCGTCGGAGATTCTTCACTGTTTGATTCCGTCGGTGCTTCTCCGGCAATCCTCAGGTCGAAAGGAGGTTGTTGTCAGGTAGCTTATTTCCTCCAGAGTCTGTAGGACCCGACCTTACCCTCTAAGGCTAAGAAAAATGCCCAAGTCAGAGTTCTGGCTCGAGCTTCACCGGAAAATGGAGCAGTTGAGAGAGAATGGCGATTTGAGATGTGTGAAGGATAAATGGAGAGGAGCTCTTTATAGAGGGAGCTCGGGGACCCTATGCCTGACCACTTTCCATTTTGGTTGAGCTTATCCTTGCATGAAAATGCCCTGATTGGAGCGAATATTCCTTCATTAGAGAAGGAAAGTTTTTGAACCGATGAGTAGTGTTGTCATCCTGATGAAGGATATTGGTGGAACTGAATATTCCAACAGTCGACGCAGGATATTGGTGGAACCCATGGTCGAAAAAAATTTGATAGATCTAACTTTGTGAAAAAGGCCCAAGGCTAGCGTTTACAAAAAAAAGTGAGTTCAAGATCATATTTTTGAAAACTCGAGAAGTGGGCCTAAGGCCTAAGGAAATAGCCCTTGCCCCATAAACAACCTTAATGGTATCTGGAGCATGTTAAAATACTAAAAATATGTTGATATTGTGTGAAGTGGGTCGTGTACAGTAAATGTTATCGAGCTAGCGACGAGTCTCACCCGTAAGGGTTGATAATGCAAAGATAAATGGTCTTCAGGTAAGACCATTATTTTTGTATTATCATAAAAGGATTATAAATATGTCAAGTGTGAGGTTGTGATGGTTTTGAGGACTCTTGGTCGACAAGTTTGCTATAAGTGAAGCTCTCGCTAAACTAGTATGTCATGGGTTGTGGGAGTCCCATGCGCATTAGACCTGGTATAGGTGGAAGTTTTAGTCCCTATACAGCGAACAACTCAGTCGATTTGTGTGGGTGTTGAGCTATAGTGCTCACATAAACGAGTGGTCAAGTTCATAGTCTCATACAAGTGTAGTCGGTAAAAGCGCTCCACACCACAAGTGGGACACATTGGATTTTCTATTATGTGAAATGTGTGATCTCTTTTATGATTAAAAGGGTGTGTAAATTATTTGTCTAAATGCAAACCCATTAAAGCTAAACAAATAAATCTATGTAAAATCCTTTTAGATAGGAATGAACATTATTAGTTTGTCAAATATAAGCCCTTGTAATTAAACTTGAATAGATAATAGTTTATGAAATTTCTCAAAAATAGAAAAAATAAGTTGTTAGTTTGTTAGTATATTAAAAAATATTTTTGGTTTAAAATTGATAAATAATTTCTAAATAATCTTAATTTATTATTTTAGAATATGTGTTAAATTGTGGATAGTAAGCCACAATATCAGCTAGTCCTACTCACTATTTTATAAAGACTCACTCAACTCTAATACCCGCAGAAAACTTAGATTGAAGAGTAGAGATCTGATCATACACTTGTATACATAAGGTACACATCAAAACCTTACAATTTAATTTTTTGGAATTTTGGTAAGTACGTTTTAGAAAAGTTGTTATATTCTGAATTTTTCTTCTATTAGGACTTTCGCGGTAACATATATTGCTCTATTATCGAGAGAAGTGACGGATTATACTTATATTTCAACCGAGACAAACAGGGTTAGAGCGAGACTTCATGGATTGCACTTATTTGAGTAGTTCAGACTCTTCAAACACAAAACAAACTAGCGTTGGGTCAGATTGTCCTATTCGAATTAGAATTTAGAGATTGTGCTTGTTTGAGTAGTTTATACTCTTCAATGCACGAAATAAATCACTATTGGTTCAAATTGCCCTATTTGAGTCATGTTGGTTCATTCATGTTAGAATTTGGGAACGACTCTTGTGTGATTAGTCCATATTCTTTATACACAAAATAAACCATCGTTGGGTCGGGTTAGCCCATTCGTGTTAGAATTTAGGGACTAAATTTATGTGAGTAGTTGATACTCTTAATGCACAAAACAAACCACAATCAATTCGGGTTGGCTTGTTTAGTCCAGATCGAAAATTTTAACCAGAAACGAGTCCAAAATTGAGCATTTTTTCGAACACAACTAACACCAATTCGGGTCTGGATCGAGTCAGTCCGATCCGAACCTCGGGTCCAGGTACTAGTATAACCTCATGGACCCGAACTTTGGATACAAATTTGGGCACACGAACCCGACATTCGGGTCAAGTCCAGGTTATGTAATACAAAACCTGACCCTACTCGAGCTATTGACCAACCTACTTTAATAGCCACACATAACTTTTTTTTTCTTTTTATAATTAAAATTTTCATTATGACATTTTACATGATATGATATGATAGAGCTATAGTGAAATAAATTTATTTTAAATTACATAAGCATATATTTTGTTTGCATAAATAAATTACATATATTAGACCATTAAAAAATTATTTTTCAAGTTTATGTTACATAGAATTTCAAATCATATTTTTAATAATAAAATTAAAAATAAATCTAATAGGATGACTATAAAATGAAATTGAGACTAAGTGTTGATTAAGAGATAGTTAGAACCAAATTATTTGTTAGGCCAAAGTGATAATTTATTTGATGCTATTGACAATCCAAATCATTAAAAATTAAAAACTTTGCCAAACATTATATTTTGACCTCTTACCTTCCTTGGTGTTGCCTTGAATTGATTATTAATTATGGAGCAAGCATACACTTTTCTAATGTTTACCCACTCCAATGTTTTAATTATTATTGTTATTTTGTCAATTAATATTAAGTAATTAGCCATAGTTCTAGTAAGCAAAAGTATGTATCTAGCTAACAAAATACTCCCATGGTTTGGAATATATGAAGGAAGCAGGTTATTGTTGTTCTTATCCAGAAACTGAGGTTCAAAGAACTCATAACTATTTTGAACAGTGGGTGGGACATCAGAATTTTCCTTCAATGCCCTGGTTATAATATATTAGATGGTAGGGAAATAATGTAAATGAATTGTGTGATTTTGTTAATATATTTATAATAGAGAAATACATGATTGAGTACAGCGGTAGCTAAAGCTGACCTAAGAGTAGAGGTGGCTGGAGCCATCCGGGGCCCACCTAGCTATTATTAGTCTTCTTTTCTTGTGATCTTGCCTTCTTTAATTAGCATGCACTCCCTTATCCCTCTTATTAATACCTATACCTATACCTTTTTGATTGAACCAACCTTCACATTTTTTCTAATAGGAAGGAATGCGTGCAACTCTACAATGTGTTTGATTTTTTTGAGGGAAACCATGACCAAGGTTCCAGCATTGCCGGGTTGAGAGACTACAAGGGAGGATCGTTCATTTTCTACCATCAATCATACGGGTTGCACATGTGATTTTTATTTTTAAATTGCTATATACTTTTTTAGAAAATTAAGGCATTATTTTCAATTTATCTGTTGTGAGAAATTGGAGGATAACCTGATTGTTCTAATACTACTAAATTTGACATTTTATAGTATAAAACAATAATTTTGTAAGATTAACATTATTATTTCACTACATTTCTCCAAGGTATTCTAATGTTAAATGAACCAAATGCTCCCACGTGGTAAATCATATGCTTTTTTTATTAATCCTAGTACATCGAATTTTATATTAATCCAAACACGCCATAAGAGAAGCGAACCGGGAATGTAGATATTGGGTCGGGCCTAGGCCTAGGCCACGTGGCCATAATATGGTTATTGGGCCGTACCAGCCCATATGAGTAGTGTTGTGTCCGTTGCAGGTCAACAAACGGCTAGAAAATTCCAAAAGTACGCTCCTGCAGGACGCTATATGGAGCGTCCGATCTGAGAGATCTGACGGAGTTCCCTCCAGCGAATAAGACCGTTGGGCAAGTCCGACTCTCCTTTTAAAGCACGATTACCTCCTCAGATCCACAACACCGCACTGTAGAATTTCACTCGCGCGGATAAAGGGAGCCCTCCCGCTGTCATTTTCAGTGAAATTCGAACGTGGAGGAACTCTTTCTCGCAAAGGCGACGGGGAAGGTGGCGGGCTTGGGAGAGGGAGAAGGAACGAGAGGGACGCGGAATAGCCGTCTCCAGGGGTTCCTGTCTTCCTTGATCGCTAGCATCGGAGGAGTTTTAGGGTCTTTTCACGAAGCTGAGCAGCAATTCACGGTTCCGGATATGGATATGAAGGCAGTCGATGCCCCTCAACACCCCAGAGGTGATTTGGACAGTTCTTGATCGATCCGTTTGGGGTTCTCGGGTTCCAAATTCTGGAATCTCGAACTAGCGGTGTCTTGTGGCTTTAAATTCCATGTTCTTTTGACAATCTGGGGCAATTTGACATTTGGTTCATGACTTGTATTCCTTGTTACGACATTGGCTAGGTGCTCAGAAGCAAAAAAATGCCTTGGTGGGGGAGGCAAGAAATAGGAGGGTTCTTCAAGACATAGGTAACCTGGTGAAGGAGCAGCAAGCTGCTCGCCCAAAACCTTCCAATCAAATTTCACATCCTGCTAGAAGGTTTGATCCACTGAACCAATACGCCATATAAATTCATCCCATTATCTCCTGTTTGTCATGCGTACTTTGTTGACTCTGCAGGTGTACTGGAGTTCAAGCCCAAGAAGCGGTAGCAGTTAGAGAGGTAGCAGAATTTAACCATCTCAGTATTTCTCACCCATTTTTTCCTATTCTGGATCATCCAGCCCTTAGCTAGTGCTATCTTGCAGAGATCAACAACAGAGATCTTTGATGTGACTAAAGAAGCTACCGGTCAACTAGGGCATGACTCGGAGGAGGTGGCAGCAGTGCTCAAGGCAGAGGATACCATTTTGCTAAGCTCCAGTTTACATGATAAATGTTTAGTCACTGCTAGAGGACAGGAGCCCGAGGATATCATTGCAATAAGCTCCAGTGAACACGAGAAAGGTTCAGCCACTGCTAGGAGTGCATTCAAAGGAGGATCTTCAAGGAAGAAAAAAGCTTTCACTTCAGTTCTCACGGCTAGAAGCAAGGTGGAATCTATGGTTGAGCTTATCTCTTCTGTTTGACTGTTTTAAAGTGCAAGTACTAAAGTACTAGGAATTACTATCTCAGGCTGCTTGTGGGCTATCTGGTAAACCCAAAGATCCAGTGATCAACATTGATGAAGGTGATTCTAATAATGAGTTAGCAGTGGTTGAATATATTGAGGATCTCTACAAGTTCTACAAGGATGAAGAAGTAATTGCTTGCTGAATTTTCACCTTTAGAAAATGCGTTCATGATAACAGTATGTTGTTGTTGACAGATAGCATACCTTTTGCAGAATGAAGCAATGATGCATGACTACATGGACACCCAACCTGAGATAAACGCCAAGATGAGAATGATTCTTCTTGACTGGCTGATCGAGGTCCACCGCAAGTTTGAATTGATGCCCGAGACTCTGTATCTCGCTATTAATATCGTGGACCGGTTCCTCTTTGTGAAAGCTGTGCGAAAGAAGGAACTGCAGTTAGTTGGGATAAGCGCAATGCTCATAGCATCAAAGTATGAGGAGATTTGGGCTCCCCAGGTCCTGCTCTCACTTTTTTTCTTCTATTAACTTAACAGCTAAAGTATAAACTCTCACATTCAAGTTTGATTTTGACCATGAAAACCTCAATTGCAGGTCAATGACTTTGTATTCATATCAGATAATGCCTATACTAGCGAACAAGTTCTGATGATGGAGAAGTCAATCCTGGAGAAGCTTGGATGGTATTTGACAGTTCCTACACCGTACGTTTTCCTTGTGAGGTACATCAAGGCCTCCCTTCCATCAGACACAGAGGTGAATATCTATCTCTAAACATGGTTGTTCTCCAGATGATTATGATCTGAACTTAGCCACTTATCCTTTACTGCTGATTCAGATGGAGAATATGGTATTGTTTATTGCCGAATTGGGTCTAATACACTACCCAACTGTTGTTTCCTACTGCCCATCGATGATTGCGGCTTCTGCTGTCTATGCTGCTCGGTGCACGCTCAAGAAAAGTCCCATCTGGACTGAAACCTTAAGGCACCACACAGGCTACAACGCTGACCAGCTCATGTAAGTCTGCGCTCATCAGTTGATCTGACCAAATTCGATAATTACTTTTCCCGACTCATCTTTTGCTGTATTTACTTACATTGTTCAGGGACTGCGCGAAGCTGCTTGTTACTTTCCATGCTGCAGCTGCAGACAGTAAATTGAAGGCAGCTTACCGTAAGTTCTCAAGTCCAGATCGTGGAGCCGTGGCTCTTCTTCCAGCAGCAAACAAAGAAACCCTCGACTAAGAATATCTCTTTTGAAAGTAGTGTGTATCTAGAAAATGTAGTGTGTCTTCTGTTTGGATGTGGAGAACCCATTGCTGTGATGGGCTTGTTGGGCCTTAAGTTTAGGAAAGTGATGCATCATGTTTCTTTGGTGATCTTCCTGGAAGAAATTGTAGAGTGTCTTCTGTTTTGTTTTGGATGTGGGAGAAGCCCATTCTGATTCTCTAGAATGACTGATTCAATCTATTATTTCACTGGCTGTTGTTGTAATGTCGAACTCCAAGCTAAGAAAATAGAGCGATGCAACATCTGATTTGTCATGTTCCTGCAAATTCACACTTCATCACTTCTGCATTAATAATATTCATCACTTCATCTTATTTGCCATTAAATTTTCTGCAAATAATATTCATCACTTCATCCCACCAACATCTTCATCTTCTCTATTTTCAGCAATTATGGGTTTTCCCATTGCCAAGCTCCGGTCTCCTTCGCAAGAACTCGTCCGAGGGGATTCATCCACTGGTAACATCTGATTTTCTAGAATTACCATGTTTCTTTGGTGGCTTCTTTAATCTATTATTTCAATGGCTGTTTGTTGCGACTACATTCACAATAAATAAGACTCATGCAACATGTCTAAATCATGTTCCTGCACTGCAACCCATTAATTTTCTGCAAATTATCATCACTTTATCCCACAACATCTTCCTCTTCTCTATTTTCAGCAACTATGGTTTTTCCCATTGCCAAGCTCGGGTCTCCTCCGCAAGAACTCGTACGAGGGGATTTGTCATCCACTACTGGTACTTCATCTATCCTCACTTTAACCCCACAACATCCCTTCCTATGTTGTCCCTCTTCCACTAATCTTTTTCTGCAACTGTGGCTTCCATTCCCATTGCCAAGCTCCAGTCTCCTCTGCAGGAACTCTGAGTTCTCCTTCCACACCTCTCCATTGGTATACACCTCCTTCTTCCATATTGGAACAGATGCCTTTAACTCGTCAATCAGAAATCTACAAGCCTCAAGAGAATCCGCTCGGTGAACAGAAGATACAGCAACAAATACGCTTATCTCTCCCACAGGAACTGGACCGAGGCGATGAGCAACAGCTATGGAAATTAGATCCCAGGAAGATCTGGCTGATTCACAAATTGTTTTCATTTGTTTAATGGCCATTGGCACATAGGCTTCGTACCTCAACTCTAGGACAGTCTTGCCCTCAAATGTGTCTCTTGTTGTTCCAGAAAATGTTGCGACTGCACCGGCTTGTGGTGAGCCAACAAAATTCATGTATTTGACCACATCAATAAGATTGTGCTCTTCTAATATTTCTACCAGCGTTCTATCCTTGTTGGCCATATGATGATTCCCACCTATATCAACCTATGTCCTGTTTCAGTCATAAAACATGAAAAATCACAATCAGGCATTCGAGAGTATAATGTAATTCTTTTGACAAGTGAGAATAGAATGAATTGAAAATCATATATAGACCCATAATATTGATCAGAATCACTCCTTTCTGGTCTCTGAAGTTTCTAAGAGACAACTTTTGGATTAAAACTATATTTTCATGAAGACGGCAAACAATCAATTACCCCACACCCATCAAATCCTATTTCATATGCTTACGAGCCTGTGATCCAACAACCACCTCAAATCACAAGTGGACCGAGAACCATACTAAGTCAGACGTTTAACTTATATGTCCTCCCTTGGTAGCAATGAATAGAAGGAATGAAACCGGAATGATATTTAAAAAGTAATTTTATTAACTATATTACGAAAATTGGTATAAGTGATTCCATTTTAATACTCTCTTCTTGCTATCATGGAATGAACAACTCCTACAAATAATTAGAGAGTATTCATTTGATAGGAAGAAGGGACTTCACATCCACCAACTATTGTAATGTAGTTAAGTAAAAAAATCTCTTCAAACCTCGTTCAATTCCAATCCATCCATCCCGGGATCATATAGAAGAGATGAAATTCTGTGCAAGCTTCACTAATCTCCAGATCCCACAGGCTTCATCTACAATTAGAGACTACGAGCCCAATGAACAGAACAAAACTACCGAATTCAATCAAATATTAAAGAATCTCTTGATAATGAACGAACATTCATATCTCCTCGAATCAATTAGAGGGTACATCCTCCAGATAAGAGCTGAAACTGATTGCTTTCTTTGCTCAGGCTGGGTAACTTTATAGCAAACGAACTATTGAGACTCATAATTCTACGGAACCATTTCACTACCACAGTTATAAGGCTAATTCATTCAACAAAAACCACCAACTGCAGAAACCTATAGACTGAAGAGATTCGAAATCTCGACAGAAAAGAAATCTACGCGAAGAATAAAAAAGTGCCTCCTAGAATCAAAGACCTTAATTGGAAGTGCAGATAAAAAGAGGCGCGTAAAGCGACGTTCCGATGAAGACTTACCAGGAGCTAGCTCTAATCCCTACGGAAGCGAAGTTCCAATCTTATGCTCCTGTCGCTGCTCATTTCTCAAGTCAAAAGCATCAAAACTTATCTTCTATTTGCCTGATGAGTCCCTCAATTTTTGCGATATCCCAATATCACCCACTTTTCAATTTTAGGGTAAATTACATTATATACAAGTTATTTTTACTTTATCACAAATTAGTACAAGCTCTGTAGGAGGGCCACAGTGGTTGATGCCCCTCCCTCCCCATTGGATCTCACTTTTTTTAATTGATATATTAGTAATTTTATTTATCCATATTATATATTTGATCATTTATAGGATATAATTATATATTTTTTAAATTTTATATATTAAATTATAATATTTTAAATGTTAAATTATAAAAAAGGCACCAAATAATTAAATCAAGTGACATTTTACCAAACTTTTGAAAAGAACAATTTTCCTACCAAAGAACCACAATCACAAAATTAAGAGTATTACACTTTATCAACTAATTAAAAAGACTTATAATATTAAATTATATGATAAATATATTAGTAAAAATAGTAATTTTTTATTTAACCTTATATAAATTATACTAACAAAAATAATAATATATCAAACTATAATATAATGTTATTTATAAAATATTAAAATATTAAAATTTATAATAAAAATTATTTATATAATATTTACTGAATATATATATAAACAATTTGACATATATAATTATATATTAATAATATTGAATAATTTTATTTTCATAATGATTTATATAGATAATGAAATAAATTAGATTTAAATAATAAAAATAATAAAAAAAACTATGTACATAATTATAAATGTTAAATTACAAAATACGGAACATTTTGTTAATTGATTGAAATATCACTTTTAGTAAAACATTTTATAAAATGAATATATTTAGTATCAATTTTAACATTTATTAAGAATACATTAAATAGACATTTATCATTTGTGAAGTAAGCCAAACCAAAAGGTTAAAAGAATTAAACTCTACTTATGAGATAAACCAGTTTGATGTCCTCAAGTCAAATTATTTGAGAAAATAAATTATATATATATTTCTTGATAAATATTATATAAATAAATTTTTTATAATATAAATAATTTTATTGTATATTTTAATATTTTTTATATCTTATTAAATAAATTATATCAATAATTTAACATATTTTATCAATATAAAATATATTTATGATTATACAGTTTATATAAGGTTAAATATTAATAAATATTATATTTATTAATATATTATATTATTATATAAATATAGTTTTATATATCATATTTTATTATATATTTAAAATTTTATTATATAATTATGATTATTATTATTTAATATCATAAATATGTTTAATTTTGCTTTGAAGCAAGTTGGCCAACAAAAAAAATATAATTATGAACCCATTATTGGTATCTAAAATTAAATTAATAAATAATAGGTAATAATATTTAAAGAATGGATAAAGGAAATGTTGTTTGTGGAGAAAAAGAATATAACGTATAATTTTGGAATTCTGCACATTTCATTAATTATATCATATTTTGATTTATATAAAAATATTTTAGAAAATAACAAATAAATACAATTGTAGTAATTTATATATTTATAGTTACAAAGGGCCGTTTGTTACCATTTTGCATTCATGTTACCATTTTGCAATCCTTATGTGATAGTATTGAAAGAAATAGTCTTAATTTGTTTGTAATTGGATAAGGTGAAGATTACTGATCTTGAATTAGTGACCTGAGTTTTACTCCCTTGTAAGTTTAAGGGTAGGTCACAGATATTGAGCTTAGATCGCAAGAGAAGAAAATGAGCAGATGTGAGGCCGTTATTGAGAATAAGCTGATTTGTTCGCGAATAGAGTGATAATCAATTTCGATATGTTTAGTTCGGGCGTGAAAGACGGGATTGACAGTCAAATAGATGGCAGATAGATTATCACACCAGAGGATGGGTGGTCGGGAGAGAGGAAAACGAATTTCCCGGAGAAGAAATTTGAGCTAGATCAACCCAATAGTGGCAGTCCCAATACTTTTATATTCAGCCTCGATACTAGAGCTGGAGTGAGCAACGGTGCGTTGCTTTTTGGAGCACCATAAAATCAGGTTGTGACAAAAAAGGATAATAAAACCACTAGTAGAGTGACCATCAGGGTTGCCAACCTAGTTAGCATCCGAAAAATAATGAAGATCAAGAGTGGAGTGACACCAAAAGGTAAGGCCAAGATGTGAAATATCTTGAAGATAACGGAGAATATGTTTGACGACATTCCAATGGGCATCAGTGGGTTAATGCATAAACTAGTAAGCCTGGATAACCACATAGGGAATATCAGGTCGAGTGAGGGTGAGATACTAAAGAGAGCCCACAATCTGATGGTACTGAGCGGGATCACGAAGAGGGGCCCCAATATGAGTAGATAGGCGAGGCTTAGGAGCGACGGGTGTAGAAATGTGCTTGCAAGTAGACATGGCAGCCTTGGAGAGAAGGTCTTGAATATATTTGTGCTGTGTAAGATGAAGACCCACAGAGGAAGCGGTAGTTGCGATACCGAGGAAACAGTGAAGAGAGTCCAAATCTTTGATAGAAAATTCAGCTTGTAGAGCTTGGAGGATAGTGGAGGTGGGAGCATTTGAAGATCCTGTAATAATAAGATTATCAACATATACAAGGAGGAAGATAGTGAAGTTCGAGCCATGATATATAAAAAGAGAGCTATATGATATAGAGGTACAAAAGCCCAACTGTTGAAAAATGAACTAAGACGGATAAACCAAGCATGTGGAGCTTGTTTGAGGCCATAAAGGGAGTGGCGATGTTGACATACATAATTAGGAAAATAGACATTAGTGAATCCCAATGGTTGAATCATATATACTTCCTCGGTAAGATGACCATGTAAAAATGAATTGTTGACGTCTAACTAATGAAGATCCTAGTGTAGAGAGATAGCAATAGAGAGAATAACCCGAATAGTGATTGGCTTGACAACAGGACTGAAAGTGTCATCATAGTTAAGGCCAGATTGTTGAAAAAAACCTTTGACAACAAGATGAACTTTATACCAAGCAAGTGACCCATCAAGATGCTTTTTAATTTTGTAGACCCATTTACAGCTAATAACAGGATGGTGTGGTGGCGCAGGAACAAGATCCCAGGTGTGATTGACATGTAGAGCGAAAAATTTCGCACGCATGGCATCCATCCAGTGGAGGTCATGACGAGCTTGAGCAAATGTGTGAGGTTCCTGAGACGAAGCTACAAACAGAGAGGGAGTGATAATAAAACATCATGGGGGTAAAGTACCATACTAAGAACGGGTAATCATACGAGGGGCCAACGGAGTAGGAATTACAGGCACAGGAGAACCAGTCGACATAACATCAAGAGGAGAGGTCTTATGCATATATAAAGGGGAGTTGGGTACCATACCTGTGTCTGAGGAGGAAGCCGAGACAGGTGAAGGAATTGGGAGGGATGGTGGGGAGTATGCGGTGGGAGCAGGGAAGAAAGTATCTTTCAAAAAAAGGGAAAATGAATTCATGAAAAATAACAGTGCGACAAATAAAGATGCGCCCGGTGCAAGGGTTTAAGATACGATATCCAATAAAATTGGAGGGGTAGCCAAGAAAAACACAAGAAAGAGAGCTAGGCTGAAGTTTGTGAGAGAGGTAGAGATACAAGTATGGAAAACAAAGACAGCCAAAAATATGAAAAGAAGAATAATCGGGAGACTCACCAGTGAGTACCTGAAGAGGAGAATGGAAGTTAAGAGATTTAGTAGGAAGACGGTTGATGAGGTGGATAGCAGTCTCGAAGGAAAAATCCCAATATTTGGTGGGGTCATGTGAGTGATGAAAGAGGGTGAGCCCTATGTCAACAATATGATGATGTTTGCATTCAGCAGAGCCATTTTATTGAGGTGTGTGAGGGTGGGAAATACGGTGAATAATATCTGCAAACTGTAATTTAGATTGAAAGGAATGGGACAAAAATTCCTTGGTGCCATCAGATTGTAAGTGTTTAATGGTGCAATCAAGTAAGTTTTCTACTTGGAGGCAAAAAGCTCTGAAGACAGAAAGAATATCAGAGCAGTACTTCATAACAAAGAACCAGAAGAACTTACTATAGTCGTTGAGGAAACGAACATAATATGTATGACCTGTGTGAGATAGAATAGGTGACGGCCCCAAATATTTGTATGAACCAAGTCAAGGGGGTGAGACTTTTATGATTAGTTAATGAAAAATGTTGTTGAGTGATTTTGCTACAAACACAAGATTTACAAAAGGGTAAAGATAAAATATTCTTCATTAAAAGATGTTGAGAAGCACACGATTGACAATTGAAAACGCTGAACGGCCCTAGCGTTGATGCCACACAAGAACAAAACGACTAACACATGCAGTAGGTAAAATAGGAAATAATGAAGGACAAGTATAGTCCACTCTTACGGCTCCTGTAGTAACTAATGATGAGAAAATAAATCTTTTATAGGGAAGTAAGTAAAATGAAACTCAAAATAGCAGCAATTATCTTTAGTAAATTGGGAGACAGATAAGAGATTTAAAGATTAAGGGACATAGTAGACATGATGAAGGAAAAATTTAGTAGTCATATGAGACAAATTTTTAGTGACATGATTATTAGTGCCTAAATCAATATACCAATTAAGGTGATGGGGGTAGATGTCACTATTGTGCAAAGAATGAACTTGTGATCGTGGAGTGATGGGCTTTAATTTGTAGGCGAAACAATGAGAGGCCAAGTGACCAAGAAGCTCACACAATTGACAATTGACCAAGAAGCCCACACAATCTACCACTAGGGTTGAATGGAGAGTTCTCCTACAGACGGGACCTGGGAAGAAGGTGGAGCGACGACTTGCAAAGGAGAGTGGTGGTGAGGGAGTTCAAGGAGTCCTCGGATTCCCTTGGCAGTGGTGTGGTCTAAAGCAGGCAAGCCAAGCAGTCTGGAGAGGGGTGCAGAGCCCTAGTCCGAGCCGTATTTTTGCATGCGTCGTGTGTCCTGAGCGAGTAGAAGTGCTTTTATAGCGTAGAGGGACATGGGGACATGGCTTCAAGAAGGAGACATAGCGAGAGTCAATGCTTTGCACTCGCGATCCAGCCCATCAAACAACTTATTTTTGATTTCATGGTCTGATTTTGCTCTGCCGATTTGAGCAAGATTAGTGGCTAGATTTGAGATCTGGGATAGGTAAGTAGCCATAGGTTGGTCTCCTTTTTGCAATTCATGCCATTGCTGATCAATAATATCTTTCTATGCACGAGTTTGTTAACTATAAAGCATTTCCAATTGGCTTCGTGCTTCAACAATATTTGTCCCAATTATCTAGAGATTTACTTTAGTAAATAAAGATGCATTAATAGCTGTTAATGTAAATTTATCATGAGTAACTCAAGATTTATAATCTGGATTGATAACTTCTAACTCTTTATTGCTTTCTTTGAGCAGTATGATTTCAGGTTGTGGAGTGCTGCTATCCACATAGTCAAACAGCTGGTAAGCTTTCAGTAGATTAATCATGTTATTATGCCATAGGTAGTAGTTAGTGTTATCCCACTTAGTTAGTAAAGTAGGTAGAGAACTGGGCAGAATAATAGTGGTTGTACTGCTCATTTAACAATCGCTGGATGTATAAAGTAAGATGAGAAGATTATTTGATGCAGTGTCAAGACAAGGATTTTCAAACAAGGAAATAGATTATGCCCCAAGAAAAAGTGAGTCCTTAAATTTATACACGCTCTCATACCATGAAAAAAGTGGAATAAGGAAATATTATGTGACAAGAAGAATAATACATATAATTTTAAAATTCTGCATTGCCTATTCATTCTATCACACTTATTTATACAAAAATATTTCAGAAAATAATAAATAAATATAACCGTGTTACTTTTATGCAGTATTTACCTGATAGTATTAGATTACTAGATTAAATGGGTAATCGGACTTTTAAACAATTATATATTAATTTTAAAACATAGTTGTACTTAAACTTTGAAAAATAGACCTATATATTTTGATAGCATAATATTTAATTACTAAATATAAATATATATTTAACATTGTAAATATATAATTATTATTTTTTCCTTAATAACATTTAGGATATTGATATTATATTTATATGATAAACAATAAAATATATTTATAATTCTAATTTGATAATTTTTACATATTAAAAATTACAAGTTTTATGGTACCTTAAACAGTTTGCCATTAATTTGAGTGTTTATTTTGTCTATTGACATCAGACTTCCATTCGCCCCCAAAAGTTGATTTTAGTTCTCAAACAGGCTGATGTAACCACAGGTGATGATACACTATGCCAAAAAAATTGATACAGTATTGCACTGATACACTATGCTAAAAAAATTGATACAGTATTGCACTGCGTAGTAGAGAGATCAAGCTTACTCTAATGTATCAATTTCTTAACCAGCCAACACATTCAAGAATCCTCAGATTCTTATCGGCCTCCAAGTTGAAGTCCCAGAAGAAGATAAAAAGAACGCTACAATCTGCCCAAAAAGGACAGATTAAAACTGAAATACCCTAAAAAAACATGAGGGTTGAACAGCCAAATGGCCAAAGATGAAAACTCAACTGGTCCTACAAACTTATGATACATGGAGTGGTTAAAAAAGGAAACTCACGATCATAATTTACATTTCTGGATACGGATAATGTGGCTTGGCTCTACTGGGTATTTGAAGACCTGTCTTCTGGCCCAGTAAGAACAATCTAGCAGTTCAATGGAATCAATGTTAAAACTCGAAAAAAAGAGAGTGCGAATGTTGGGTAAGGACTACCCTATCATTGATACTTGCAATATCATGTAAACACTTACATTGCAGTCGTATGCAAATCTTCTTGCCAGCATTATTGCTGCATTCCTTTCTCTCTCAGATTCGAATGCTAGTACGAAGGAAGTGCCACTCTTGACTTGCCAAAATAATGCTTGAGGTGCAGCATTCCCACCTCCTCTAACCCCACAAAGCTGGAGAGGAGTAAGAAACATTAGAAAAACCCAGAATATGAAGCATTTCAAAACATTAAAAGGTAAACTATGCCTTTTAACATTTATTGCCAATTGAGGATGGAAAATTCCAGGCTCTAGTCTGGTTCAACATTCGGTTTGCATTTCACTACTTGCACATTTTCCATATCCTAACATGGGGATAGATATAAAATGTCCTTTCAGAACAAAGGACCCCTCTGCATCTATATGAATTCCCAGAAAACCAAACAGATAACTGCCTCACCTGCATCGTATTGGAATAGTACTCTTTAGCAATAGTCGTCTTTCCCTTGCAAAGCTTCATCCTCATGTTGCCCACATGAAGATGATGGATAGCTTCTGAAGGATTCTCTACACCAGTCATCTGAGTAACCACCACCTAAAGAGAGAAATTACAGAGATCTTCATTTATAAAAGTCAAAAGTAGTTCAAGCCAATCCCAGAAAATCAGTGCTACATACATTGAACTCTGTATCGTGCTTCCTCATTAATGCTTCTACATAACTTCCCAAGCCAGGAGCTGCATACCAAAACCAAACAATGCTTACAGAATAATACACAAACAAAAATATTCCATTTTGCAGCTGTTGCAGTAAAGACTACAAAAAAGGAGGGAACCACAAATCAACCTGGCTCAATTGGTCCAGTGGTTGATAGTGTAATTTTCTGTCCATCCAAAAGAATATCAGCCTGGATGACTCGACCCACATCAGAAGGCTCTGGAGCATAAACTGATTTGGTAGCTCCTGCCAAATTTGAAAAAGAAAAGTGTTGTTATGAGCAAGAAAAAGATGGTTAATTAGGACCTGAACACATTTTTCTATGACATACAGCATACACGAGTTCAACTAGATGTAGGATGTGTTGGAGATGAAAGTTACCAGAGATAAGATCCATCTTGCCACCTTCTGATGACACTCGGTACCACTGGACTGTGCATATTGAGATTTCTGGGGCATTATCTGAACATGGAATAATCTGCAGGATTGACCCTAATGCTTCGGGGCCATCTAATTCATATAAAAGAGGATTCATCTCCCCCCTTTTAGTCATAGCCAACTGGAAATGGGAGTTGTAAAAAATGAGTACAGAAAGAAGCTCTTACGTCATAGATTACAGTCCCTTTCTTCTCTACATGCACCCATCCAAATACCACAAAACTGAACAGAATGTAGGAAAAAAGGAAACTGCACACATGCACCTCTTTCTGAAGCTGAATAGCACGCCTAGACTTCTCTTCAAGTTGGATCCTTAGTGCTCGGAGCTCATGTTCCATGTCCATAACCTAGGGTAATGTTCATTTTCTTTTTAATCAATACAAAAATAAATAACTTATGAAATTGTTCATGGGTTCCTAAAACAGGAATATGATAACATTGCTTTGCCAAGGAATACAAGCTCCCATTATTTTCTAGTGCAGGGGCATGGAAAATTAATGCTTTCACTAATCACAATTTGATTGCAAAAGAAACTATTTATTTGAAAACAAGATAAATAATATTTTCAACCAGAAAAAGTATTTAAGTAGTGCAAGGTAGCACAATTGTGGATATACTGCCCAAGAGGGACCCATGAACTACAACCAGAGTCAATTGTGAATACCTTTAAAATTAAAGATGTAATACCCAAATTCGGATACTAACTATAAGACCTGAAAAATCATAAACTAGATTAGACCGGGAATGAGTCGAATTAAATAAGAAATTAAGTGAAAGCCGGATTATGGGATTGGAACATAAAATAGAGAGAGGAAAGCAAAGAAAAATTATCCTGTATTTGAGTATTTAGAATGGAAAATCTAGAATACGAGTCGAAATTAGAACAAATCGAATTGATCATAAAACAAACGGAATTTTTCAAAGAAATTCAAGTGGGTAAAAATATAATTATTGGCTTTATCATTCAGTCAAATTGGAGTTGAATCGTGCCAAAATGGCCGAAATTGCCTGAATCAGTTGAAAATTTTAGCGGAAATCAATCTAAACAGTGTCTGTCGGCAGCCTATACCGAACCGTCACATCAGATACTACAACCAATCATGATGTGTTACGTGACATGACAGCCAATAATCGCATGTCATATGGCGAAACGGTAAGCGAATGTTGAACCGTCAGCAGGCGCAACCAAGGAAAGTGCACCACAGGTCAAATGGACACTGTGGATCACAGTTGAGACACATCGGACAAGAACAATTAATCAGAGTGTATCCTGTATCAACTAATACTGTGGACGACAGTAAAACATGTTGGACAAAAACGACCAATCACAGATCCCACGTTGACTAAAACAAAGAAGTGAAAATAAAAAAATGTTATTTATTTATAAGGTTGAGATGAAGGCACCACTTATTATTTATGGGTTTTAAGTGGATATGAGTCCACTTATAATTTATGAGTTTTAAGTGAATATGCACGGAACTCTTTATCTGTCAAAAATACTCTCTAATAAAATTAATAATATGTATATACCTTACTAGGTTGGTGCAGCATTTTGATCCTTCTAGCCTCTTGCACCTCTTTCATCAATTCTTCCAAGTCCTATACATGGCAAAAGAACTAGGCTCTGAATATAATCAAAAAATGGAATCACCATCTTGAGATTATCATGAGCATTAAGGTTGTTTTTTTCAAACAGAACATGTCATTAGAACCCAAAGGATTGCTGAAGATTTCTACATTGGTTAGTTCCTTTTGGGAACTAAGAATAGCAGTTGAGGGTCTAAAGAAAGTAATCTGGCTCATACCTGTTTCCCCGAGGCATGAGACAGACGTTCTTGCTCTTGGAGAGCATATTCTACTCGTTGAACTGCAGCTCTTGCTCTTTCAATTTCAGCACGAGCAAAAGCCCTTTCCTCATCAACAAGCTTCTTAGCATCTTCAGAGGCCTATTGTACAAAAATTTCACAGAGCTATTCAGTGACTAGCCCCATATAAGCTGCAACCACAGCTGCTCGTGCAATCTTGTAGAAAAGATGAACGAAACATGACCCAATGAGGGCAAGATCTTTAAAAGTTACTTAGATGTTGACATATCAAATTTCCTTAGCTTCAGAAAAAAAGAATTTGTAGACCTGCTTAAGGAAATCAGCAAGTTTCTTCACTTCAGCCTTTTCCTGTATCAGCTCTCCTTCCCTCTGTGTCAGCTGAACAGCTAAAGCTTCAACCTGAAGGATGTGGCACATGAATTTTTCCATTTGTGGGGATTGCTATAACTCTAATTATGCGAGTCAACTTCAAAGCAAATCAGGAAACACTTAATACCTATGAATTCATAAATCTTTTAAAGAGAAACTAGAATATAGCAGAGATAGCATATTAACCATTGCAACAGCATCTTCTACATCATCCTTATTCCGACCTGCCACACGTCCTCTCAGGGCCTCCAGTGCATCCCTGAGTTTCTTCAGAAGAACATGTTTCTCCAATGAAGCAGCTTCCCTGAGTCTAGCCTAAATTTCCTCAAACAGGTTTTTTGGATGAGTCAGTACCAACAAACAGGTTGACCAACTGACAAACTTGCATTGCCACTTCTAATTCAACTACCTTTCAGACATATAGCTTGAGCTATTAACATCTCATACACAAAAGCCACTAGCATAGAAAGTTTACCTCTTCAGACAATTTAACTGCAGCAGCAAAGCCCTTCTCAAATTTGTTGGCGAGATCACGAACTGAAAGACGCTTATGCTGTTCCAGAAGCAGTGCGGTCTCTCGTGCAACAACTTCCTTCATGGAAATAACCTTTGGGTCTTCTTTTGAATCCAAAATCTGATTGTTTGCACCAAGCTTGTAATTTGGGAAGCGGCACGAAGCAAATATCACGTCCCTAGAAACAGCGTGAGCTGCCTCTTTTTGCATTGTATTGGCAAAATCACGGCTTATCCGAGTCATAATTTTCATAGATCCCTTCTGTTTTAAGCAAGAAAACTGCGAGCTTGAAACAACATCTAATGTATAAGGAACTTCAATCCATGCGAGATCGTCTCATTACCGGAAATTGTCCAAGAAAAGAAGCACAGTCGAATTCAAGAGCAGTCAACACACTAAGTGGAGCAAGAAACAATGACGTGATAGCTACAGTGCTTAGGGACAACTTATGGTCAACCACTTCTAGCCAACCCTCAAATAATAGCTATAATGCACCAATTCTTAGACAAAGAGGCTTCTACAGGTTACGAGGATGGGCTGCGATGTCATCCATTAATAACAAACAGAAAAAGGCAAAAAAAAAAAAACAATTAAAAGACTTGGAGCCCTGCTCCGCCAGTAATCACAGAAGTGACAACCCAGAACAGGATTCCGAAGCTGTAACTAGAACCGAATTAAGAAGAAGCAGACCTAGAAATGGCAACAGAACAAGAGTGTGAGCTCTGGAGCTACTTACAGTGATAATGTAGAAGAGGAAAGTCGCGGAACAATTAAGAATGGAGAGCTGAGATTCGCAGGTTCCCTGGATCAGCGGGAAGCTATCTCGAATTTGATAACTTAAAACACGAATTGAATGCAGGATAGATCAATCAATTAATCTGTAGAGGAAGATAGGAACGAGTAAAGCCTGTGCTTAGCTTTTTCAAAAAAGATCGAGGAAAAGTAGTTATGAGGAAAGAGAAAGAATGGAGAGAGAGAGAGCGCTCTGTATTTAATACACACCTCAGTTCAAAACCTAAGTAAAGAATTCCTTTTCCCCTTTTCTTTTCCTCCGTCTCTAATTACTTAAAAATACTTAAAGTGCCACTTAAATTTGAAATAAAGGACCTCCCTCTAGGATAGAGTGTAAATCCCACGTGTCAAATTGATATTTTTAATAATTTATCGGGTTTCAAATTTTATGCTCATTTAAAAAAAATGCACCAAAATTATTTTAAATTACTCGTATTTGAATTACAGGCAGCCCAAGCTCCTCATTAATTTATCTCCTTGGTTCATGTTAAACAAATGTTTTTTTCATTATTAAGGTTACATATTATTAACTTATTATTAAAATTTATTTCTAATTTTTTATTTATATTACGTGTATTTAATAAAATAGAAAATGATTTTTTATTTATAAAATTGTAAAATTTACATTTTTTGAGAGGTGGGTTTACAATTTTTTTTATATCCATACATCATTAACTTAATAGAAAATATAACATACTTCAGTTTTAATTTAAAAACTAAATATGGGTGTCCCTTGTAGTTGTAGCTACATGTGTTTCTATATACATGGTCAATGTTTAGACCCATAAAATAATGCCCACAAAGCTACACTTGCATTTCTTGTCTACACGGCTAAGCACATGGCAATATAAATAATTTCATTCTTTAATTATTATTTAGGGAAAAATAATGGATCACGTGTACTATTTTTCCATTTATTTATTTTTATTTCGTATGGAAAAAAATATTGTATAGGAACAAAATCTAAATTATTTGATATTTTATTATTTCACATGTCAACCTTAAAATATGATATGTATTTTGAATATTATTATTAAATTATTACATAAAATATGAAAAATTTCAAAATTCTCAGTTATAATTAATAATTATTTTAAAATGTATATTTATTATATATATTATAAATAAAATAGTAAATATAAATTTTTGGATACGTATTAAAAATTCCACATATATATATATTTTGTAAAATATGATATTTTAAAGTAATGGACGTGATTTACGGGCCATCTCCTCCACCATACCAACCACTATGCCAATTTGTCATATATATATATATATATATATATAGTAAATGATTGTGCATTATTGCATAATAAATAAATTAAGAGTATGCCATTTAAAAAATAAATATTACAAATTTATAAAAAAGTGCATTATCACCTATTATTTATTGCTTTTTAATCATTTATCACTTGTTATCAAAGTTAACCCTTGATTTGTGTCTAGCAAATCAATTAGTTGTTAAATGGAATATGAAATAAATTCGTCAAGCCACTCTCACCGGTTTGAGGAATGGCTAAACTATCTAACCACTAATTGCCTTCCTATCTAACTCTCACCTATTATTAGTTCTGAATGGTTATGGTCTGGCTGAGCGGATCAACCCGACCGGCTCTATTCCGATCCGAGTCATCCACTCTTGAACCAAAGGACTCAGGCCAAGTCATTGTAGTCCACTCTGGCCTCCATCGGTAGATGATGTCTTCCACATGTCCTCAAACTTAAGGAAGGTACCAACCTTAGGAAATGGGAGTAATTGTACATCAAATATAGAAGAGGGGACCAAGAGGGAAAATGAGCATCATGTTATGGTTTAAGTTATTATTATTAAATGTAGAAAAGGACAACATGTACAAAAAAAATTAATAGAATATAGTGATTTGGTATAATTTATAAATATCTCTTTTGAAAAAAATAAATTAAGGGTTTGGATAATTTCATTTAAAATAAAACACAATTGTTTTTATATTTTGGATTCTATATCTCATTTAAAATTATTTTAACACTATTTTATATATTTATATTATATTTTCTTTATGTTTTTTTATCCTTTTATTTTTATTTTTATATATTTTAAATAAATTTATGTATTAATAAAATATTCTATAAAATTGTTTGATATAATTATATAATAAAACTTGTATATATAATATAGTTTTTTATATATAATTTTTTCTTATTACAATTATATAATATTTATATAAATATTATTATACAATTAAAATTAATTTATTTTTAATAATAACAATTACTTATTTGTATCATATTATCATGCCACAAAAATACCATACGAATATAATACATATACTATAATTTATGATATATTATATCATATTTATATATAGTCATTATTATACAATTTACATTTATTCATTTTTCAACCGTAACTATAATATATTAACGTTATATTATATAGTTATAGGATAATTTGATTTTTAGAAGTGATTGTTACCACCATCATAAATCAACATATTATATTATCTCTTTGATAAATTTGTGGTTCCATTTCTTAATTTGTTGGAAAACAATTTAATAAAGAGTTAAATTTGTAAAAAGTGACATTTACTCATAATTTAAATATGTGAGTTTTTACTCTTCAATTTCCTCTTGAACTGATTTATTCATTCCTCTCTCAATTTTCTCTTGTGTGTTTTTCATGGTGTTGTCCGGTCTCCTCTCTGATTTAGTATCTCCAATATTCCCCGAATGTTTGTTTTATATGATACCTTGTGGTTTGTTTGTTGTGTTTGATTTCCTTTTGGCATGTATTGATTTTGTTCTTGGATCCCTTTAAGGATATGAGACATTTGCCATCAATTCTGAGATATGGTTAGTTCCCTTTTGATCTTAACACCCTTCCTTTATTAAAACGTTTTATTTTCTCAATTTCAGTTTATTCTCTTCCAGGATTTCTGTCAAGTCACCGAGTTCTCCACGTTCCAGCAAAGTCCATACAGAAGGCTTGTTCTTCATTCACCGAGATCACTACGTTCCAGCATTGTTCCTGAGATACTTAGAAAGTTTAATAGTGAATATATTGTCACAAAATATTGTACTAGCCTGAGTTTATTTCTCATTCAGGTGTTCTAGCATTTGTCTTAGCCATATGGTCTTACATACACAATTATTAACTGTCATATTCTAATTCAGTTTAACTATGGGCGGCTTCTTGGAGGACCACGGGATGCAATTATTTTAAAAAATAAGACAACCTCGGTATTATTGTTTGTATAAGCATATAGTAAATATTTTGTATCTTAAACCCATGTTACAAGGTCTTTTTAAATATTTGAATATACGTATAGCTACTTGCATACGCTGCTAATTTGGATGTTCCAAGTTCTTTTCAAATATTTGAATATACGTATAGCTAGCTGCTTGCATATGCTCCTCATCCATAAATGTACTAATGAGACTTGCATCATACAAGTAAACTTTCCATAAAAGAAAACTTCCCGTAATCTATTTAAAATATGTATTATCTATGTTTGTGTTATTATTTCCTTTGCAAAGCTTTGTATTAATAGATATAGGAGTTTCAATAGGTTTGCATTAAGCCATTAAATCTATTTAATAATTCATTTATATACTTTATTTAATTTATCAAAAGTATTTTGTCACTTTAAATAATTTCAATTCCTATAAAATAATAATTTCAAATTCTTTCTTCATGATATCTTTAAAACTTTGTAACATAACATCATTATCACTATAACTATTAAATCATCTATATACAAACTCATAATTAAATTATGTCTTATTTCACATTATTTTATAAATAGTGTTTATTTACACCAATATTTTTAAAAATATTAAGTTACAAAGAAATTTCCAATTCTACCGTACCATGATGTGATTGTTTTAAACCATATAATTCCCTTTTTAGAAGATATATTTTGTATTGCTCACCTTTTTAATGTATCATTCTCATTATTTTATATATACAAATTCATCCAATTTTTTATATAAGAATACACTTTTTACATTTAATTAATGAATAATCTAGTTGTTTATTATTAATAATGCTAACAATATGTGTACATTTTTGCAACATGTGCAAATGCTCCAATGTAATATACTCCATTGTTGTTTGTATCCTTTACCCACTAGTTTAGTGTTATATTTATCAATATCTTCATTTTGATTAAATTTAGTTTTATATATCCACTTTTCTCCTATTATTTTTACTTTTTAGTAATTTAGTAAATTCTCATGTTCCATTTTTATTATTAACTTTATTTATACATCCATTGCATCTCTCTAACATTTTCTTTGTGTGTGTTTTATTATATTCAATAGGATCTCATAGTTCAATACTCATTATATAAGTTTTGCATCCATCTTGGGACCTCTCACTCTTTCTTACTATCTTAATTGAACTCCTGTATTTTCCTCACTTTCTTGATTATATGAATTCTCAATATTCTCGTTCCATTTTTCATTAAATTTACATGTTTTCTGATTGTTAATATTTGTTTATCGATTTTCCAAAGTTTCCATCTACTAATAATGTCGATTCATCTATAATAGGTTATTGTTCCCAATTCCAGTTTTCATTTTCTACAAATACTACATTTATGCTTATGATTATATTATTTTTTATTAGATCATATAATCTGTAACCCTTAGATTCTTCACTATATTATCTACCTTATTCCGGTTAATACTTTTTAAATGAACACATGATATGCATTCAAATATTATAAAGTATCCAATTGAATGTTTTATACCACTCCATGCTTTCTTAGGAATTTTATCTTTAACTGATTTAGTAGGACTATTATTTAATACATGTATTGCCCATTTTACCGCTTTAGTCCAAAAATCTTTAGGTAAATTTATTGTTGTAAGTATAGTTCTTTCCATATTCATTAACGTTATATTTTTTCTTTTAACAACATTATTTTATTGAGATGTGTAGAATGTGATTAATTTCCTTGTAATTTCATTTTCTTTATAGTATTCCTTAAATCATTTTGAGGTAAATTCACCTCATCTATATGTTCTCAAATATGTTATATATAATCGAGATTCCTTTTCTACTCTAATTTTGAATTGTTTAAACATTTCTAAAGCTTGTGATTTTTTAGTTAATAAGCTTATCCAAGTTTTTCTACTATGATCATCATTAGTAAAGGTAAGGATGTACCCCATTCCTTCTCTTGATATTGGTGTAATAGACCCACATATATCTGAATGGATTAGCTGAAGAGGTTTGTGCGTTCTCCATCTGGATTGTTGTGGAATTGATGTTCTTGTTTATTTCCCCTGACAAACAACTTGAGCACACTTTAGAAGATAATTGTATATATGACAATCCCTTTACTATATCTTTGGATTTTAATAACTCTATCCCACTCATACTCAAATGTTCATATCTTTTATGCCACATATAGATTGTTGATTTATATCAAGTTGATAACAATTTTCTTATTTTGGTATTTTGATCATGTATTCTACAATGAACATTTTGTTAGGTAGCTTACTGACTTCGATTAATATTCCCTTTTTAGAATGATTTAATCTAACCTATTAGTTGCTATATTGATGTTTATTTTGTGTTCTTGTAGTTGTCCAATACTTGAATGTAAGAAAACTAAATTAAGAAAAGATAATATGTTAATAGATATGCCATAGACATAAGAAACAAAAACAACTTTTTATTAATCAATGACTCAATAAATTATATAATAGACATGTCTATTTATATGATCAAAATAACATAAATATAAAAATAAATAATACTAGTCATTCCCATATTGTTACAAATATTAATCCACTCTTTAGGTTCTAACTCTTTATTTAAATAATTAGCTAATTGTTCATTAGTCTTTATATAGTTTAGCTCCACGATCTTGCTCTCAAGTTTTTATTTGATGAAGAATCGATCAATTTTAATATGTTTGGTTCTATCATGTTAAAATGGATTGTTAGCAATGTTGATCACTGATTTATTATCACAACATAACTTATTGGGTTCTTTTCTAAATAAAAATAACCCCATAAATAAGTTTTTTATCTATATTATCTCACATATGCCTTAAGTCATAGCTCTGTATTCTGCTTCTGTTGTTGATTTGGCGACCACATCCTATTTCTTACTTCTTCAGAATACAAGATTAGCTCCGAAAAATATACAATAGCATGATATCGATCTTCTATCATCTACACAACTAGCCTAATCAGAGTTACAAAATCCTTTCACTCTATTATGACCTCGAGACTTGAACCAAAGACCTTTTCCGAGGCTACTCTTTATATATTTCAATATTCACATAACTGCCTCCTAATGTTTTGTACTATGATCATGTATATATCTAATTACAATACTAACCACATATGTGATGTCTTGTAGTATGTGACACAAGTAGATAAATTGTTCAACAATTCTCTGATATTGTTCTTTATTCACTAGGTCCACTAACTAAGCACATAATTTATGATTTATTTCAATTGGAGTGAAAGCATTTCGACAACCCAACATCCCTGTTTTAGTAAGTAGATCTAATACATATTTTCTCTAAGAAATCACTATTTCTGTCCTAGACCTAACTATCTTAATATCGATAAAATACTTAAGGGGACCCAAATCTTTCATTTCAAATTATTTGCTTAATCTTTGCTTTAGTTGCAATATCTCATCACTATCATATCTAGATATAATAATATCATCTACATATATTGCGAGAATAACAACTTGACTATTTGAGTGTCGATAGAAAACTGTGTGATCTCCATTACATTGTTGATACCCCATTCTAACTACTGCATATCGGAATTGATCAAACCAAGCTCTTGGTGATTGCTTGAGTTCATACAAAGACTTTTTGAGTTTACATTCCCTCTTAGTGGTCTTCATCATATCAAATCCAGGTGGAATCTCCATATACACCTCCTCTTGTAAGTCTCCATGTAAAAATGCATTCTTTACATCTAATTGATTTAATTTCCATCCAAAGTTGGCAGAACATGATATAAGCATTTTGACAGTACTCATCTTAGCAACTGGTGCAAATGTCTCATCATAATCTATTCCATATGTATGACTGTAACCTTTTGCTACCAATCTTGCTTTATACCTCTCAACCATTCCTTCGGCATTTTGCTTAACAGTGAATACCCATTTGCATCCAACAACCTTCTTTCCACTTGGATGTAAGACCAGTTTCTAAGTCTTATTTTCTCTAATGCATGCATATACTCATGCATTGCTGCAAGCCACTTTGGAACATTTTTGGCCTCTTGCCAATTTTTCAGTATGTGCAATGATTGTAATGATGTAATAAATGTCTTATATGTAGATGAGACATGCATATGAGACATATTTAGATATGTCATGTTCATAACCATGTCTAATTGGAGGTTTTCATGCATTAGCTTTAGGTTATTTACGAATAGAAATAGGTAGAGATTCATTACCATCTCGTGATGACGAGGAATCATCAAAAGATCGATGGGTATCTGGGACATATGGGGACAATGGTTGTGGTATAAGTATTTGTTATTGTCTATCTCAATTTTCTTTATCTTCCTCACCCCGAGCATAACTCTTTTTCCTTATACTATAAACCTTCAATTTTGGTTCATCAGTCCCTTATTCATTGCTACTCGATCACTTAGGACATATGATTACACCTATAATGACATCTTCAACTGTCTTATCACTGATTTTCTCTTTATTTCCATGTTGTACTTCAGGCAAATCATCTAGGACTATGGATGACTTTGTTGATTCACCATAAAAGGGTTCATTCTCATGAAATGTCACATCCATACTCACAAAAAGTCTTCTCTTAGTTGTACACCAATACTTGTAACCCTTGTGAGTGCTAGAATAGCCTACATAAATACACTTCAATGCACATGGATCAAGTTTGGTTATTGTGGGACACTGATCTCTTACAAAACACATGCAACTAAATACACGAAGATGGACTGAATATATATTGCGTCCCATCAAAAGTTCATAAGGATATTGAAATTTTAATATTTGAGAAGACATCTAGTTAATTAAATATGTTGTCATCAATACTGCTTCACTCTAATAGATATTTTGGAATGTTCATTGTAAATAGAAGAGCACGAGCTACTTTAACAAGTGTCGATTTTTCCGTTTAGCCACCCCATTCTATTCTAGTGTATCTGGACATGTGGTCTGATGCAAAATTACATTGGTAGATAAATATGATGGGAACTCTCTATTAGCATAATACCATTATTTGTAATGAAGAGTACTTACTTTGACATTATATTATTTTTGCACAAAAGCAAAAAAATATTTAAAGTAAACCTATGTCTTAAACTTATTTTTCATCAAATACACCCACGCCATCCTTGAGTAACAGTTAATAAATGTAACAAACCATATGAATCCACCAATCAAAGTAACTGGACATAGTCCCCAAACATCAGAATGTATCAATAAAAAAGGTGAAATACTTCTTAAACCAATAGAAGAATAACTTGTTCTTGTGTGTTTTTCAAACTCATAAGCATCACATATAAAGCTTGCTATGTTCTATATTATTCATCAAGTCAGGTCTTACCCTCTTAAGATTCTCAAAAGATAGATGATCAAGACATCGATACTCCAATATGATTTCATTCATCGCTCATTTAGATAGAGTAGTAGTTAAAATCGTGTTAGACCCTTCTCTCACAAGATACCACAATCCATCAAGCCTCTATCCAGTCCCAACTGTTCTCTTGGTATTCCTTTCATGAAGAACACATGAATCTCGATCAAAGATTACTTGACAGTTCAACTGATCACTAATTGCACTAATTGATAATAAATTAATAGGAAATGATGGGACATGTAAGACCGATGATAATGTAATTGTTGAAGTGCATTTAATCAAGCTGGATCCCCTAACTGGTTGAAATGTGCCATTAGCAGTTTGAATTTTCTTATGGGAAGAAGGTGGACAACAAGTAATGTAATAAACCCTACTGATGTTCCTGTCACATATCTTGATGCGCTTGAATCAATGATCCAATTTGTGGAAGATAGTTTAGAAGAAAATGAATGTGTAATACTACTTGAGTCCGCATTATCATAACACATGTAATCATTTAAAATGTTAGCATCTTTAGTAGAAGTACGATAGGTTTGTCCCCCAAATCGTCCACGACCTCGACCTCCGACTTCACATCCTTAGAGGCTCCCACAACTTGTTCCACCCCGTGTAAGGATACATGTCGATGGACAATTCTAACTAATATGTCCATTCTTCCCACAATTGTACCATTATTGGTTGTCAATAATTTGTATTGCTAGAGTAGAGTGAACTAGTGTTGTTGAGATCTCAAGAGTATTCATAACTTTTTGTCTTAACTGCTCATGGATCAGGGTAGTAATAACATATTCCATAGGAGGAATTGGAGATTGATGACATATCATTGCTCTCTTGTATTCATATTTTGGGTTTAATCCCCTCAAGAGGTGAATCATATGTCATCACTTCATTCATGCTTAGATAGAAGTTGTATCTGCAGGATCAAATGTAATTAATGGATCATAATAATTAAGTTTGGATCATAACATTTTCTACTTAGTACTGTACTTTATTATACTTCGCTCCCACTGCTTTAGTGCATCCAACTTATCTTCAATCTTAATCACGATCATCATATTCCCAATAACAAAGAATTGTGGAGCCAAAACCTTCCATATATCAAATGCTTTACTAATACCTTCTAACAACCCCGCGATTAAAGGACAAAGTGATCCTATTATCCATGCAACCACTAGAGAATTAGTCACCCTTTACACTTTCCATGATGTGCTGGTAGCATCAGTGGGTTCTTCATATGAGCTGTCCATGTAGTCTTCCAAATATTATGACTCTAGTATGAGTCTCATCCTTCTCGACCAACTTAAATAGTTTTTCGTTTCTTCTTTGCTCTATTGGGAGTAATTACAACTTCAAATCTCGATTAGGAATCTTATTACGTGAAGGCGATATATCGTCTCTTCCTACAAACAACCTGGCCATACCTTCTAAAATTTCCTTTAACTCCCTTCCCATTACCTTTGCATCCATTTCTCCATCTCCTACGACAATCTATCTATGTCATGTCTTGAGCCTTTAGATCAAACAAAAAACTTGAAAATACCTGAAAACCTTAGTTGTGATACCATGTAAGAAAACTAAATTAGGGAAAGAGAATATATTGATTGATATGCTATAGGTATAAGAAACATAGACAACTCTTTATTGATCATCGAATCAATGAATTAAATAATAGACATGCCTATTTATAGACTCAGAATAACATAAATATAGAAATAAATGATACTAGAATATATGATATAATCTTAACCAATAAGATTATATCATATATCATAACTACCTTAAACAAAATCTATGATATAATCTTAACAAATAAGATTATATAATATATCGTAACTATCTTAAATACTATCATAATAATATATATTAGAAAATCATTTTTCAAGTACATAATATACGTATGTAATTATTAGGTTATACTTTCCTAATTGAAGAGCTATATCCCCATTTCCTAGTACCTTTAATATTGAATTATCACCTAGTTTGTCATATTGACTAAAGTTTTCATTGAATCTGAAAAAAGTTTCTCTACATTTGCTCATGTGATTATTATATCTTGAGTCTAATACCTAATATGTTTTAATTTTAGTAGATGGTACCTCATCTTCTGCTATTAGGTTGATTTCGCTTTGTCCTACACTGTTAATGAAATTTGTGTTATGGTTTGTCCAAGTGGGACACTCGAACTGTAGTGTCTTGGCTTGTGACATTTAAAACATGTCACTTGTCCTCTATGTGCTGTTGGTCTTCCTCTTCCTATACCTCTACTCATGTATCCACGGTAGTTTCTTATTCCTCATTGATACATTCCTTTACTTGGTACATTTATTGAATATTGAGGCCTTTCATTGGTTAAACTCAAGACTTGGTCTTTTGTCTACTAATTGATCAATCTTCTCTATTGAACCATTAGACTACTTTGTAGCGATTCAATTGTCATTTCTTTAGTATTGTGAGTTTATTCTATGGTGCATACCACATGATTATATGCAGGTACTAGTGATCTCAGGAGTTTTTCAAAAACATTCCTTTGACTTAGTGATTCGCCACAGATTTACATTTTGGATACTACCTTGAGTACTCTGGTAAAATAATCTTCAATTTTCTCTCCATTCCTTATGGTTATTATCTCATATTCCCAACATAATGCTTATAGTTGACCTTTCTTTACTCTCTTGCTTCCTTGAAATTTTTGCTTTAGTGCTTGCCAGATTTTTTTTGATGTATCATGGTTTCAAATTGTCTCCATGATGTCTATGATAATTACAAGATAGAGGTAATGCTTTACCATCATGTCTTTCAACTTAAGATAATGAGTCATCTTCTCATCTAATTCATATGTATTTTTAGGCATTCCTAGCTCGATAACTTCCTAGTATTCTTTGGTACGCATGTAGTTTTCCATCATTGAGCTTCAGTGTATGAAATGACCATCAAATCTTGGGACTACAGCATGGAAGGTGTTGTCTGGTTCCTTATCTGCTTCTCTAGAATTATGCAGTTCAACGGGAGGTATGTTAGAAACCTAGGCCACTGTTGGAGATCTATATACCTCGTTACTTGAATTAAGGAAACTAGAATAGAGATCTGGAAAATTTTGAATGAAAACCAAGGTTTAAAGTGAACTAGAATTGGTAAAAAAATTAAAACGGAAAGTTAAGTGATCCCAAATAATCAATGAAGTTCTAAAAATCAAAGAAAAATGATCATATTGCAAATTAGATGTGAGAACCAAACTAATTTAGGGTGAACCAGAGCCGAATCGGGAAGTACCAGTTCGAAGATTCTTTTTTAAAGTTGACTTAAAAATGTCAATTTGGGAAATTGAAGTCACCACTATGTAGAAAATAAATTTAGATAAATTTTAAAATTTTTAATTTTTAGAAAACCGATCGAATTAGGCTTGAATCAACCGATTTTCTATTTCTGGTCATTGAATTCGGTCCAATCGAACCGGTCAACGGTACAACTGGTCAATGGACTACGTGCGAGGTTAGCGTCCCGTCAGCGCGTGACCAATCAATATACGACATGTGGCAAAGCGTACCCCATTAGCTGTTTGGTTAACATATGAAAACATTGACCAATCAGAGCATAACAAGTGTCATTGATCAATGGTGGGATAAGGAAACACCACGTCACTAAGGACTGACCAATAGGAGTGTGACACGTGTTCTCAATCAACGGTCAACTAAGGAAAATTCCTGTAAACCCCACCCTTTTGAGTTAAGAAAAACTGAGAAAAGAACTGGTCAAACTAAGTAAGAAAATCGAACCAGCTTACAAACCCGATCATTTGGAAACAAACAATTTAAAAATTTACAACTTTCGAGTGATACAAAGGGTTTATAAAACCTTGGAAAAGAACCTTAAAACGAATTAGAAGAGGAAAACTAGATTGGTTCAGATGAACTAGATCCCATCAAAATATCGAAGTTAAGCATGTTTGTATGAGAGTACTGCTAAGATGGGTGACCTCTTGGGAAGTATGTTTTTTTAGTAACCTGAAATTTTGGTTAAAAACTTTTTATGCGAACGTACATCCTATCATATATATATCCAAAAATTAATATATATATATATATATATTTAATTTTAGAATTAATACCAATAATTTAATACCTAAATTAAATTATTAAAATTAATACTAATAAATACTCATCAATTTATGGCAACATTAATACTAGTAATAAATCTCGCCCATTTAATACACAATTTTACACCTATATAAAGAGTTCATCCCCATTCATTCTCCTCACACTTGAACATTCTTTCTCTCTCTCTACTGCTCAATTTCCCGGTAAAGCTTGAACTAGAGGTCGGGCTCTTTGGAACCGGGGAGAAGTCATGCATGTAGTCTCCGTTTGCTCCGTGGGTCGCCGGAGAAGTGCCGACATGATGGAACAGTGAAGCAGCTCCGGCGGACTGAAGCTGCCCTATTTTGGCCAAGCTGAAATCGGCCAATTTGAGCCCTCCTTAGACCAAACCAAGCCATCCCAACACTTCCTCAGTCCTTCCACAGTCAAATTAGCACGAAAAGGTAAGCCAATTCGGCTCCCCTCTATAATTTTCGACCGGTGTTAGAGAGAGAACGATGAGAAAATTCTAACTCAATTCAACATCAATTGGTGCAATTCTTAATTCTAGGATGAACCTTAGGATAAGAGCTATCTGCCCAGATCGAAAGCTCAGAATGCCGTGCCCCCGACGATAAGCTTTCAAAGCTTTCTCTCTCTATAGTGTATTTTCTAGTGAAGCTCCGTTTGAGCTCGTTTCAGCGTCAAAACTTGCGATTCAAAGTGCTATTGAATCGTATGAATATGTAGGAACTCAATTTCAACAATTAGAAGTGTTTGATCGGTCAATTTGATAAAATTAAATTCGGCTGTGTTAAGGAGTTGAAATTGGGGATTTTCAAAATTTGAAGGACGAAAATGCAATTTTATAAAATTGAGGGTCAATTGGGCATGATAAGAATGTTAGAGGGCCAATTGAGGAATTTTAGAATTTTTGGGGTAAAACTTACCATTTTTGCAAAGGAAGGGCAAAATGGTAATTTTGGAAAAGTTGGGGGACCAAATTGGAAATTTTGGAAATTAAACCCCTTTTGTGAAATTGAATAAATTGAGGTCCCAAGGGGAATTTTAAAAGTTTTGGGACTCAATTTATGGAAAAACCGGCATTTGGGACTTAAAGTTAAAGAAAAGTAACTTTAGGGACCTTATTGCAAATAAATAAAAGTTTGGTTTTCTCATTCATTTTGAGTGAATGAAGGCTATTAGGCCAAGGGATATTGAACATGGATGTTCATATCATGTAGGAACACGAGGTACCGAGAACGCAATGAAGGACATGCTTACGTGACTACAAAGAATCGGTCTAGTGGAATTCACTGCATTAATGGGTGAGTGGGCTTACTAACGTCATACCCGGTTGGGATGATGAGCACAGTTTAAAGTTAAAAACTACTTATCGGTTGTGAGTGGGATTTTATATCATACCTGGTTGGGAAAGATAAATATCTCGAAATGAAAAACCCACTATTTAGTGGTATTTTAAACATCGCCATTTAGAGAAGTGATGTGAAAATCACGTGGAAAAACTAATTACTGGTCGTAAGTAGATCATACCTTGCTGGCATGATGAAACTTTCTCGAAGGAAGTGGAAAACCCGTTCATCGATTATGAGTGGAGATGTCCTAACACTCAGTTGATATGATGAACAGTTGAAAACATATTTTATCGGAAGTACTCTCTCCTGACTGTGTGCCAATGCTTAAACGATTCGGGAGACCTTCTTGACAGGAGCTCGGATAGCTCTTATACGTCGGGGGCCTTGGTTTTGGAACTTGGGGGCTATTATGCCGAGTTTTGAAAATCTCAAACAAGTGGGCCATAGGCTAGTGGGCACGTGCATGAGCTCATAAACAAACATGAGATATGTGCCATAAAACTTTAATAAATGAATTCTTTGGCCGTGGTACCAAGATAGGATCGACATATTCAGTTAACTAGTGGTAGTGCGACATGACAGGTCTCCGGACCAGTCAAGACAAGCATCTGCAGGTTGAGTTGAAGGTCGGGGCCGTTGGACTTATGGCACCACATATTATATGGCATAATAAGAAAATAATGATTGTGCATGCACTGTGATTACGGGACCATCAAGACGCTCAAGAAGGGTAGTGATGCATCCTAAGGGCCTTGGACGACTTGGTGAGTATAAGGGTAGTTTGTCGTACGAGGTGACCATGCAAAATTTAGAGTAGCACCAAGCACATGAGTCCAGGGTGGGGACGGGATGAGATCTCTGTCCTCATACAGACATGGAGAATAAATTTCAGGATTGAGGGTCAGATGTCACGTACATCCATTCATTATGAGGGTAGAAGTGGATGTGCTTCTATCTAAGTGGTTGGTAAAGTCGCTCCGACGCCACAAGTGGGTTCAGTGGACCTACTGGCCTACGAATGTGTGTTTGACCTTTATGATGAAGGATGTGTGTTGGGTGATGACACACCGTGGTTAATAAGAAACGATGGTAAAAAACTAAGATATGAAATGAAAGGATTTTTTAAAGAAAGGAGTTTGGCACACTCCAATACAATTCTTTTTCCTAAAGTTTAAAAATTTTGAAAACTCATTCACTGAGTCATTGTGCTCATCCCCCTCCCTTATATTCCTTTCAGGAAATTTCGGAAAGCTTACCCTTAAAAACCATCAACTAAGACGCCTGTGAGTAGGTATGATAAATTTAAAATATTATATAGTTTTGATTTATGTTATTCTAGGAAAAGGTGCAGGTTTAAAGGACGCCTTACTCTTTATGGTTTATTATAAGGGGAAACCCTTTAATAAACTAGGAGAGTGGTGGGTTGATCATGGGGATCCGACCAAACTGGGTCGGGGCGTGACAACAAGAGTGGTATTATAGTCTATTTCCTCGAATATATAATCTAGACTTGAAAATATAGTAACTAATAGGATTTATCTTAAAATTTTCAGATGGCTCCCGGAAGAGAAACCAAGAAAACTAGGAATGACTCTACTCAATACTTTATCCTCGTAGGAAGACAACCCTATAAGTTCCCAATGCCTGAGGTATGGTAGGAATCTCAAAAGATCAAATTGGGAAGTATCTGGAAAAATGGTGCTTGGACATATTGAGTGCACAACTCTAAGTACAAAGGAAGCCAAGCGGGAAGCTATAAATGCTAGCAAAGGGTGTATAACCTTACCTAGGAGGATGCTTATCAAGAATCTCGTAGCTCCTTATTTATTTTATGACCACTTTCTGTAATATGGCAAATACCCCAACATATTGTAGTATTCTATTAATGAAGTACTCCCAATTCCTAGAAACCTTGTCTCTCAAAGAATGTAATCTTGTTGGGAAGATGGCCCCAAGAAAAGTAACCAAACAAAACCGCGATTCCCTAGACACCACGAAGATCAAGGATAAAGGAATGAATCATAGAGATTATTAGGCAAAGAAGGTATGACAAGAAAACCGTCATGGTAAGGAGTATAGGAGAACTCTTGGAGTAACTAAGCAAGAAACAACCTATTATAAGGTACAAAAGAGATAGGACATGAAAGATTGTCCCACACCACTAGGATTTAGAACAATACTTTACAAGAAAGACACCCTCACAACTATAGGAAATCCAAAAGGATACCATCCCAAGAAACATGACTCCATCTCGTAGTTTCAACCACAGACAGGAGGAAGCTCTTCAAGATTTTAGCGAAGTGGCAAGAAGGAAAATAAAGCTAAAGGTAGGATCTCAATAAAACCCCAAATCGAACAAAAAGGTACCTGAAGAGAATTCTCCCTTAAGGAAGAAATTCCAACAATTTAGGAGCAAAGAAAGGAGTACATCCACAAGAGAAGATAAGCCTAGCAATTAATGATAAATGGGATGTCTTGAGATTGCAAGTACAACTTCTTTTGGAAAAAGCAAAGAAGTCAAAATTGGAGTCTCTGACCAACGTAGCAAAAGTAAGCAAACCATAATAACAAGATAGTTAAAGAGAATGAACGATGCCCTAAGGAAGTCTGGGAAGTAGTAAGGAATACACTCTAAAAAAAGGCCACTAGAAGGATCATTAAGGACAAGAAGATTCGAGAGACAACTGCCTCAAGAGAATTAGACAAGGTGAATAGTCTGGGTGAGGTAGGTAATGAACTACCCTCGTGAGGGTCATAGAGTAAACTCCAACAAAGAAGGAAGAGGTGGAAATGCCAAATATTGGAGAAAAGAAGGATGAAAGAAATTCTTAAAAGGACCAATGACCAAATTAACGATGGAATTCAAGCCAAGAAAGTTGTAGGTAAGCCTTTCACATAACGGTCAGGAAATCTTGAAACAAGGAAAATTTAAACTCTCCCTAAAAGAAATAGACGTGTACTGTGTTATGAGTAGGGTTGAGGATAGAGAACTAAAGATATACCTGCAAAATTTCAAGAGCAAGTATAAATAGAAGAGGACGACATCAAAGGATGCCATTTAAAGGTAGATATTCCCTTGAACCAAGGAAAAAGGGGAGAATCCTACTGAGGAAGGAAACCTTGGAAAGGCATATGTATCCCAACTAAGAGATAATGGAACCAAGTGAAAGGGACAAAGAGATAAACTTACAAATGAAGCGCAATCTAAGGTGAAAGAACTAAGAAAGCATACTGGGATGACCCAAGAAAATAGGTTAAAAGGAACGGGGAAATAGGAATTTAGCATCAAAAGATGCAGTGACAAGTAAGAATGAGTGCACTACCTATACTAAGGTAATAAAGGAAAGAACGTCTGAGAAATGTTGGGAAAGCAAGTCTTCCAAATAAGATGTGGCTAAGGAGAAATAACCATGATTAGTGAGACAGGTCGTAGTCTCACGCGCATAATGATGCTTAAAGAGATGACAGTTGAGCATAGTATAAAGTATGCGAAATAAGACTAATAAGATCCTCAAATAAAGAATAAGGGACGAAATGGAATTTTAAGATGGGGAAGGATTCTAAGCATGCAAATGCCACAGTATAGAAGGAAAAGTAAGGAAACGGAGGAAGAAATCATCAAGGAATGGTAAGAAGGTTGAGCATGTAGCTCCTAGGATAAAAGTCTCGGCCTTGAGGGACATAGTGGAGAATGAAACCGTAAAAAAGGAACTTCTTGAACAAAACAATAGACAAATAGACCAAAAGGGGTCAAATGGGAATAATGAGCTAAGAAATGATTACGAACAAGTAAGAGTGGAATAAGGACAAAGGAAAATCCTTGAGTAAAGGATGTCATTGGGAATGAGGGTGGACTTAAGCAAGGATGAATCCCAGCTTGTTGGTAAATTATTGGAAAACCCAATCATTGGAACCGGAAAGACTCAGTAAGAAAGTTGAGAAAGAACGAGTGGGTAAGGAAAACTGACACAACTATGTAAGTTGATTTGATATTGGTGAAGGTAGTCGAGGAATACTACTAGAAGAAAAGAGGGATGAAGTTATACAATCCTTGAGAGGTTGAAAAATTGGGAATAACCCTAAAGGAGGTGTTCTAGTAATCTAATGGACATAGATACAAAGTCTAGAAAATGTCATGCAGTAAGGGGGCATGTAAACCCAACAGTCCCGAGGAAAAACATGACTCAAAATAAGGAAGAATTAGTTAGTAAGCATGATAAGGTCAAACATAAATTTGGACTGAAAATGTAATGAACAATGGACGAAGGAAGAGTTGAAATAGGATGAAAAGGTGATAATAAGGAAACCCGTGAGAATAGGTATGTAATGTTCTAAAGGACATCAAGATAAGAGTTTCAATGAGCAAGAGGTTAATTAGGCGTGAAAATGGTTATGTATCTTGGAATTCCCAATCCTGAGTACGGGACCCCAAATGGAAAAATGTTGCTCTAAGCAAAGATATATGTGAATCTAAGGATATACCCTTAAGTAAGATATGTCTTGGTATGATAAACCCCATGGATGGAGTAAGTAATATAAAGGAAGAGAAATTCCTTCAGTGAATGATGTAAAAAGGGTAAATTAGAAGAACAAGATAAGAGTTTGCATGTTAAACAAATACCAAATGGATATTAAAGGAATTTGTTCCTCATGCAAGGTTGCTAAGTAAGTTTTAGGGACAAAATTCCTAAAAGGAGGAGAGAGTTGTAAACCCCACCCTTTTGAGTTAAGGAAAATTGGGAAAAGGTCCGGTCAAACCGAGTAAGAAAATCAAACCGGTTTACAAACCTCATCATTTGAGAACAAGCAATTTGGAAATTTATAACTTCCGGGTGATCCATAGGGTTCATAAAACCTTGGAAAATAACCTTAAGATAAATTAGAAGAGAAAAACTAGATGGGTTCAGATGAACTAAATCTCATCAGAACATCGAAGTTAAGTGTGCTTGCGTGAAAGTACTGCAAGGATGGGTGACCTCCTGGGAACGTACGTCCTATCATAAATAGACATAAATTAATATATATATATATATATAATTCTAGAATTAATATTAATAAGTTAATAACTAAATTAAAATATTAGATTTAATACTAATAAATACTCATCAATTTATGGTAACATTAATACTAGTAATAAATCTCCCCCATTTAAATATTCATCAATTTCACACCTTAACATTTTCTCTCTCTCTACTCTCCATTTCCTGGTGAAGCTCGAACCAGAGCTTCGACTTGAGCATTTTTCTTAACCTCGGAAGGAGAGGTCAAGCTCTTTAGAACTGAGGAGAAGTCAGCTACACGCCTGTAGTCTCCGTTTGCTCCGAGGGTCGTCGGAGAAGCGCCGACATGATGGAACAGTGAAGCAACTCCAACAGATCAAAGCTGCCATATTTTGGCCAAGCTAAAATCGGCCAATTTGAGTCCTTCTCAGACCAAACCAAGCCATCCTAACACTTCCTCAGCCCTCCCACGGCCGAATTAGAATGGAAAGGTAAGCCAATTCGACCCTTCTCTATAATTTCCGACCGGTGTTAGAGAGAGAACGATGAGGAAATTCTAACTCAATACGACATCAATTGATGCAATTCTTAATTCTAGGATGAACCTCAGGACAAGAGTTATTTGTCCAGATGGAAAGCTCGGACTGCCGTGCCCCCGACGGTAAGCTTTTGAAGCTTTCTCTCTCTACAATATATTTTGCGACGAAGCTCCGTTTGAGCTTGTTCCGACATCAAAACTTGCGATTCAAAGTGCTATTGAATTGTATGAAGATGTAGGAACTCAATTTCAACAATTAGAAGTGTTTGATCGGTCAATTTGATAAAATTAAATTCGGTTGTGTTAAGGAGTTGAAATTGGGGAAAAATTGGGGATTTTCAAAATTTGAAGGACCAAAATGCAATTTTATAAAATTGAGGGTCAATTGGGCATGATAAGAATTTTAGAGGGCCAATTGAGGAATTTTAGAATTTTTGGGGTAAAACTTACCATTTTTGCAAAGGAAGGGCAAAATGGTAGTTTTGGAAAAGTTGGGGGACCAAATTGGAAATTTTGGAAATTAAACCCCTTTTGTGAAATTGAATAAATTGAGGTCCCAAAGGGAAATTTAAAAGTTTTGGGACTCAATTTGAGGAAAAATTGACATTTGGGTCTTAAAGTTAAAGAAAAATAACTTTAGGGACCTAATTGTAAATAAATAAAATTGTGGTTTTCTCATTCATTTGGAGTGAATGAAGGCTATTAGGTTGAGGAATATTGAACATGGATGTTCATATCGTGTAGGAACACGAGGTACTGAGAACGCCAGCAAGGACAAGCTCGCGTGAATACAAAGAACCGGTCTAGTGGAATTCACTGCATTAACGGGTGAGTGAGCTTACTAACGTCATACCCGGTTGGGATGATGAACACAATTTAAAGTTAAAAACCACTTACTAGTTGTGAGTGAGATTTTATATCATACTGGATTGGAAATGATAAATACCTTGAAATGAAAAACCCACTATTTAGTGGTATTTTAGACATCACCATTTAGAGAAGTGATGTGAAAATCACGCATAAAAACTACTTACCGGTCGTAAGTAGATCATACCCAGTTGGTATGATGAAAGTTCCTCGAAGGAAGTGGAAAACCCGTTCATCGGTTATGAGCGGAGATGTCATCACACTCGGTTGGTATGATGGACAGTTGAAAACATATTTTGTCGGAAGTACTCTCCCCTAATTGTGTGCCAATGCTTAAACTATTTGGGAGACCTTCTTGACGGGAGCTCGAATACCTCTTATAGGCTAGGGGTCTTGGTTTTGCAACTTGGGGGCTATTATGCCTAGTTTTGAAAATCTCGAACAAGTGGGCCATAGGCCAGTGGTCACGAGCAAGAGCTCATAAACAAATATGAGATATGTGCCATAAAACTTTAATAAATGAATTATTTGGCCATGGTATCAAGATAAGACAGACATATTTAGTCAACTAGTGGCAGTGCTACATGATAGGTCTCTAGACCAGTCAAGACAAACAACTATAGGTTGAGTTAAAGGTCGGCGTCGTTGGACTAGTGGCACCACAAATTATACGACATGATAAGAAAATACTGATTATGCATGCACTGTGATTACGGGACCATCAAGACACCCAAGAGGGGTAGTGATGCGTACTAAGTGCCCTGGACGACCTGGTGAGTGTAAGGGCTGTTTGTCGTACCAGGTGACCGTACAAAATTTGGAGTAGCACCAAGTGCATGAGACCGGGGTGGGGATGGGATGAGGTCTCTATCCTTATACGGACACAGAGAATAAATTTTGAGATTGAGGGTTGGATGTCACGTACATCCACTCATTCTCAGGGTAGAAGTAGACGTGTTTATATCTAGGTGGCCAGTAAAGTCGCTCCGACAACACAAGTGAGTTCAGTGGACATACTGGCCTGCGAATGTGTATTTGACCTTCATGATGAAGGATGTATGTTGGGTGATGACACACCATGGTTAATAAGAAATGGTGGTAAAAAACTAAGATTTGAAATGAAAGGATTTTTGAAAAAAAAGGAGTCTGGCACACTCCAAAACAATTCTTTTTCCTAAAGGTTAAAAATTTTGGAAACCCATTCATTGAGTTGTTGTACTCACCCCTCCCTTATATCCCTTTCAAGAAATTTCAAAAAGCCTACCCTTAAAGACCATCAACTAAGATGCTAATGATAAATTTAAAATATTATGCAGTTTTGATTTATGTTATTCCAGGAAAAGTTGTAGGTTTAAAGGACACCTTACTCTTTATGGTTTATAATAAGGGGAAACCTTTTAATAAACCGGAAGAGTGGCGGGTTGATCATGGGGATCCAACGAAACTGGGTCGGGATGTGATAATTCCTATCAATAGGGCTGATCAATGAGTGACTAGCACATGACAAAGGTGCCGGGACAACAATCGACTAGGATGTCCTAGAAAGGTCAACCAATCAAGAGTCGACACGTGGCAAGTCCATGTTAGATGGTCACAACTAATCAGAGGAGGACAAGTGGAAATGACACAAGGCATAAGGTGGGAAATTGACGAATTTAAATAAACTAATTAGAGGATGCCTCATGGCACGATAATCAAACATATAGTTTTGGTCAACTTCCATATAAGATATAGCGAACAATGGGAGGTCACCACGTGGCTAGTCAATGAATCAACATATAACTTAGATGTTGAGTAAGATGTTGCATCATTAACACCAATCAATCACAACACACCACATGTGCGATGCTCGTGCGCACGCGCACAGTGTCGTCTTCTTCCTTTAGGCAACTAAATAGGGGAGGAGGCCGAATGTCACCATAACTCTGGCGGCCATTAATCCTTTTTTGCAAGGGTGTAACTAGGAGTTAATGGCTGATCGATGGATGAATAGATAGATATGTCAGTCCCCAAGCTTCATATATAAAGAGCCCCACTACATTCATCCTCTTCATCCATCAAAAGCTTGAATAAGACAGAGTGCTGTATTTTTTGAACACTTGCGAACCAGAGCTTCGACTTGGCACTTTTCTTCACATGAAAAGGTGAATTAAGGTTCCTTGGATTCATGCATAAGTTCTTTACATGATTGTACTCTCAATTACATTGAGGATCACTAGAGAGGCACCAATGAGCTCACGTAGTACCGCTACTCTCTCGGCTGTCTACAACTAGAGAAACCCAAGCTCAATTCGAGCCACCCTTGGGCCAATCACGACCAAACCACGCCCTCGAGACCTTCCCTGTTGGACTCCACACCTTCCCTAAACCATCGTGGTAAGTCGCCACCACCACCCTTTGAAGGAATTTATTGTTCACAATGCGTTTTAATTGAAAATTAATTCAATGAATTTGAACTACTTAAGCCATCAATTGAGGCATGACTTAATCTAGGAAGGATCCCCAAGAAGAGAGCAATCCTTTGGCATAAAAGTTTAGACCATCGGGCTCTCACCGGTAAGTAATCGAAGCTTTCTCTCTCTAGAACATTTTTTCGACAAAGCTCCATTTACGCTCATTTCTAAGCCAAATTGAGTGATGCAAAGCTTGAAATGATCCTAGGGACATAGGGGAGATGATTAGAATTATGTTAGGACTCAATTGGGAAGGTTTAAGATCAAATTGACATCAATCAAAGTTAGAGGACTAAATTGCAATTTTTAAGAATTTGGTGATTTAATTAAAAATAATGAGAAATTATGTACCCAATTGGAAATAAGGGGAAATTAAGGACCGAAAGGAAGATTTGGGAATCTTTGGGGACCTAATTAGAGATAAGGAATAACTTAAGTACCAAATTGTAATTAACGAAAAGTAATGGGTCTTGAGCATAAATACCATATTGTTATTTGGGACTTAATTGCTGAATTTTTTGTAGGAACCGATCACCTACACTTACGTGCGAAGGAAAGGCACGCCAAGCTCAGAAATTCCCTTGTTCGAACAAGTCTCGGAATACGGATGAGTGAGATTTCTGACATTGAGTCCGATTGGACTAATGATGCATTATTACCTACAAGAATTGAAAACCTTTTTTCTAGAAATATAATCCCATAATTGTGAAAAAATGCTTAAACTATTTTGGGATTTATTTCTATTGTGAGCATGAATCATGATAGTAGGACTATGCATGAATGGTATATGGATACACCTTAAGGGGATGATCTAATTCAAGTGTCGATGTAGGATATCGGTAGGACCCTTGATAAAAAAAGAGTGTAGTTAATTTAGTTATATGAAAGTGGGCCTAAGGCCATAGTTTTGAAAAGAGAAGTGGGCCTAAGGCCATAGTTTTGAAAAGAGAAGTGGGCCTAATGCTGTTTTTAAAAAACTTATACAGTGGGCTTAATGCCAATGAAAATTGGTTAAATCTCGTAAATAAATTATGATTTAAGAGCCTAAGAAAAATTATAACAAATTGATAATATTTGCTTAAGTGGATGAGCCAAAGTCGGGTTAGAGCTAGTTAGGCTAGTAACGCAAAAAAAAAAAATATTTTATATCAAAATACACTTTTTTGTGATTGCCATCGCTTGTAACCAAGGAGATGCCTTGTAAAATCTGACCCTCAGACCCAGTAAACTGGGGAAAGAATCGACAGTTTGAGAAAACCGAGCCAAAAAAGGAACAAAAAATGACAAAGAAGGGCTAAAATGGGAAATTGGAAAATCCCAAGTGACTAAAAATTCAAAAAATTCACGAGGAAAGAACTAGAAAGTGGAATTGATGAGAGAACCGTACTAGTTTGGGGTGAACTGGACCCGAATTGGACTGAACTGGGATGGAGTATAGTGAACCGGTTCACCAATTCATTTTTCTAGGTGGACTAAAAATGTCCATTTGGGAAATTGAGGCTACCACTAGATAGAAAATGAATTTAGAAATTTGTAAATTTGAGAAAACTTGTCGAATCTGGACTGAACCAGCTGATTTTCGAATTTTGGATAGTGAACCCGATCAACAGACAATAAACAACGGTCAATTATAAACGGTCAATGACTGACACGACAACCACGCTAGCACTCATGTCAGAAAAACTGACCAATCATAGTGCGCCACGTGGTACGATCGCCACATCATCGTCTTAAACCTTCAGACACTAACAAAGAGAATGTAGGAGAGAGGGACGCTAGAAAAGTTAGAGTCTCCAGCGACTCGAAAAACTCTCTGGTCATGTCATCAGTGGCTGAGTCAGAGGCCGAGTCTTACGTTGGCAGGTAGCCTGAGCAGTTGCCGAGCTACCTATATAAAGATCACCCCTCCATTCAACCTCAGCATCCCAAAATCGACCGAAGAAGACGAACTACTCAGTTTTCCGAAGAGCAACAAACCAAAGCTCTAACATCAGGGTTTTTCTCCATTTCTGAAGCTGCATTCGGTACCATTAGAATCGGGAGGAAGTCGTCTACACAGCTGCACCCTCCATTTTGCCTGAGATCCATCGTAGAAGAACGAGGAAGCTCATATAGTAACTCTGTTCCTCGGCTATCAACAGCCAGAGCCGCTCGAGCTCAACTCGAGCCATCCCCAGGCCAATTCTAGCCAAACCAAGCCCTCCAAACACCACCTAGAGCTATCCCGACCTTCCCCAAGCTAGCACAATAACCCCCTATGTCGGAAAACATTGTTCACGGTCGATTTCTTCAAGAACCTTAACACTGAAATTCGTACTGCTCAGGCCACCAATTGAGGCACAATTGGATCCAGGGAGGATCCCCAGGAGGAGAGAAATCTAGAGAAAGTAAGAGCTCCGGTCGTCGGACCCTCACCTGTATGATATCAAAGCTTTCCCTCTCTAGACTAAATTTTCTAGCGAAGCTCTGTTTGAGCTCATTTCTAAGCCAAATTGAGCGGTTTAAAGCTTTAAATGACAAGATAGACGTAGGGAAGATGATTCAAATCACCAATTGAGACAATTAACCATGTTTTTGGGGCCAATTGAATGAAATTATGATTCGGAGACCAAATTGTAATTTTTTAGAAATTGGACAATTTGGGGATTTATGGGAAATTGGGGGCCGAATTGCAATTTAAGGAAAATTAGGGCATTTTCATGAAATTAACTCCTAATTGAGACCCAATTAGGCAGTTGGATAAAATGGAGGGCCAATTGGCAAAATTTGAAAGTTCAAGGATCAATTGGTAATTTTTTAGAAGTTAAGGACCAATTGGCAATTTTGGGAAAATTGAGGACTAATTGGTAATTTTGGAAAATTTAAGGATCATGAGGAATAATTGGAAGTAATAGGGACTTAATAGAGGTTAAATGACGATTAGGGACCCAAATGTAAGGTTATAAGCATTAAGGGACCTAAATGCAATTAAGGCATAAGGCGAGGGCCTATGCGTAAATACCTAAATCTATGGGGTTCCTTATGTCGGTTCTCTTGATAAGGGTATTCGAACCATGCAATAGCTGATTGTTCAAGTACCAGTGCAAGGAAGCGCACCACGAGTTAAGATCTCACTGGGACGGCCACGTCACTATTATTGGGTGAGTGGGAATCGTTATGATGTCAATTCTGGTTGGAATGACGGTTAAACTTTGAAAACTATTTTCTTGGAATTAGTCTTCCCTGACTTGATGAATCTGGTTAAAACATTTGGGAGCTAATTCTAGGCTTAGGCTTGAGATGCTAGTGGACACAAGGCTGATGGATACGGGTGTGGACCCATCCATAATGGAAATGTGATATATGATGCTAAAAGACCTAAATAATGGGAACCTTGTGTGATACCCATTGAGCCAAGCTGAGTTGTCAAGCTTGTTGGGTCGAACTGCTGCTTCGCCGAAGCTAGGTCGTCGAACCTATTGGGCTAGTATGCGTGGGCCGAAGCCAAGCTGACATACCATTGTACTAGAGGGCTAAAGATAAATGTTATAATTTAAAAAGACTACTGATTGTGCATGCACTGTAATGTTCATGCCATCATGACATCTAGCAGAAGGTAGTGATGGAGCCCAAGGACTACTGGACGACCAAGGGTGCATAACGACAGTTATGTCGTTCAGTAGATCGTGAAGCCAAGTAACTTCCCGTGCATGGAGACCGAGGCAGTAGGGGAAATGAGGTCTCGTCCCAATAAGCGAACATGGTGAAGTGATCAGGGTTTGAAGCGTCAAACTATTGATGTCCACTCAAACTCAGGGTAAAGGCAGTGCACCTCTATTTGGGTGGATGACAAAGACGCGCCGAACCCAAGTGGAACAATCTACGACTATTATGCAAATGTGTGATTCCTTTCTTTGATAGAAAGGACGTGTGATTATTTGCTGAGGCATCTCCCGAGAAAGGGGAAATGTTCAAAAAGAGATAAACTCATATTACAATAAATTTAAGAGCATAAAACTTCATTTTTCTAGGTGGCTTAAAACATTCAAATTGAGGAATTGAAGCCACAATTAGATAGGGAATGAATTTATATGAATTTAGAAATTTTTAATTTTGAGAAAATTGGTCGAAAATGGCCTGAATCGGTCAATTTACGCATTGAACTTGATCAGACAGGTACGGTCCGGTTCGGAACAATGTCATCTTCTTCCTCAAGATGACTGCATTGTTCATTCAATAGAGAAACATATAACACCGACGAAGGAAAAACGACTTCATTTAGACCATTTTAGGGCGAGGATAAGCTCGACCAAAAAGGAAAGATATCGTGTAGAGGGTCCCCGAGCTCCCTATATTAAGAACTCTTATCCATTCATCTTCCACACACCTAAAATCTCCATTCTCTCTCAAGTGCTCTAGTTTTTGGCGAAGCTCAAACCAAAGCTCTGACATAGGCATTTTTCTCAGCCTAAGAAGGTGAGGTCGGGTTCTATAGATTATGGGGGAAGTCAGCTACCTCACAACAAGTTCCTTTCAACCCGAGGACCATCGGAGAACCACTGACAAAATCAAGCAGTGAAACAGCACCGATAGACCGAAGTTGCCCTGTTTTGGTCGAGCTGAATTCAGCCTAATTCAGCCCTCCTCCTACCAAACCAAACCAAGCCTTCCCAACACCCCCACAACCCTCATATGACCTCAACTGAACTGAAAGGTAAGCCAATTCGGCCCTTATCAGTCGTTGTAGATTAGAGTTAGAGAGAGAAAGTGCTAAAATTTACTAACAAAATTCTACATCAATTCTCCATCAATTGTAGCAATTCTTGATCCTAGAAGAAACCTTAGGACAAGAGCTACCTTCCTCAATCGATTGCTCGGATTGCCGTACCTCCGACCATAATCTTTCGAAGCTTTCTCTCTCTACAAGCAGTTTTTTTGCGAAACTCTGTTTGAGCTCAATTCGGACCTAAATGCTACGATTCAAAGCTCAATTGAATCGTATGGAAGTGTAGTAACTGATCCATCCTCCAATTTGAGCAAATAAATCTGATGGAATGACCAATTTTAAGAAATCAAATTCGGTCAGTTTGAAGGGGATAAATTGGGGGAAATTTTGGGAATTTCGGAAAATTGAGGGACTTATTTACAATTTCCCAAAATTGATGGCCAATTGGCCATGAGAAAGATGTTGGAGGACTAATTGGTCAATTTTTGAAACATTTAGGGTCAAATTGTCATTTTTCGAAAGGAGTAGCAAAATGGTAATTTTTGAAAAGTTGGGGACCAAATTGGAAATTTGGAAAACTGGAGCCCCTTATACAATTTTGAGTCAAATGAGGACTCAAAGGAATTTTTGAAAACCTTAGGACTCAAATTTGGGGAAAATTGGCATGAGGGACCTAAAGTTAAGAAAAATGAACTTTAGGGACCTAAGTGCAATTAATCGTTAATTGGTGAGCCTAGGCTCTTATGCAAACCGTAATTGATAAGGCTGCCCAAATTGTGTATGGACAAATTGACCGGAACACAATCAAGAGAAAGCTCGCGTCGACTTGGAAAACCAATTGAGAACGAACACGTCACAATTATCGGGTGAGTGGGCATAATTACATCATACCCGGTTGGGACGGTGAGCACTTAGAAAGGAAAAACCACTTGTAAGTGGGACTTTAACATCATACACGGTTGGGGTGATGGGCGATTTAAGCTAAAACCAACTTACCGGTTATAAGTAGAAGAAATCATACCTGGCTGGTATGATGCACTTCTTTGAATGAAGGAGAAACCTGTTTCCTAGTTGTAAGCGGAGATATCATCACACCCGGTTGGTGGATGAAGAGAAAATATATTTTTGTGGGAAGTGTTCTCCTTTGACTATGTGCCAATGCTTAAACTATTTGGGAGACCTTTTTGATGGGTGCTAGAACAGCTCAGATAGGCAAGAGGCCTCAGTTTTTGAACTTATTGGGCTAAATACCCAATTTTGGAAAATTACATGTAGTGTGCCCAAAGCTAGTTGGCACGAGCAGGAGCTTGTAAACAAACTTGAATTGAGAAAGCCATGAAATCTTTAAAGAAATTGTTGTGTGATTTTGCCATGGTACCAAGTCAAGATCGACAGTACTCGATGGACTGGTGGTAGTGCACCAGGGCTAGGTCGACGGACCAGCCTAGATAAACAGCTGTAGGTCGAGTTGAGGGTCGGGGCTGTTAGACCAGTGGCACCAAAGATAAATTGCTAAATGGGAAAACTATTGTTTTGTGCATGCACTTGATGTACATGACCATCATGATGCCCAAGAGGGGTAGTTATGGGTACTAAGGGCTATTGGACGACATGGTAGATATAAGGGCAGTTTGTTGTGCCAATTAGTCGGGAAGCTTGAAGTAGCTTCTTGTGCATGAGATCGGGGTGGGGTCGAGATGAGGTCTCTATCCTCATACGGACACAAAGTGGTATTCGGGTCTCAGGGTTGGATGTCGAGAACATCCACTCTGACCCAGGGTAGAAGTGGACGGGCTTCTATCTTGGTGGCCAGTAAATACGCTCCGAGCCACAAGTGGGTGCAGTGGACGGGCTGCATTTGCGAATGTGTGTACCCTTCTTGATGAAGGACGTGTGTTGTTTGTGAAACACACCTAATGACCAATGGAAAGAGGTTTTGAAAAACCAAAATTTGAGGAAATATCCCTTCTTAAAAGAAATAAGGATTTTGACACACTTTGAATAAAATTGTTTTCTTTAAAAACTCACTTCAACACCCGCTCACTAAGTTGTTGAACTCACCCCTCCCTTCTTACCCCTTTTAGGTAACCTAGAAAAGATCATTTTTAAAGTCATTACTAATTTGGAACGAGACAAGTATGGCTATTTTAAATTATTCAGTTTTGTATAAGGCTATTATAGAAAGACAAGTAAAGGGATGCCTTACTCCTCGTGGTTTAGAAAGGGAGAAACCCTTGATGAACCGCAAGAGTGGCGGGTTATTCACGGGGATCCGACCAAACCGGGTCGGGGCATGACAACTTGAGTGGTATCAGAGCTTGTTTCCACGAATGCATTATCAAGACTATATAACATAGTAATTAAGAAGAATAAATCTTAAAATTTTAGATGGCTCGCAAGAGAGGAACCAAGAGAACAAGAGTCGCAGTTTCTAACACTGCCCACCAACCCCTTCCTATGGAAACGCCCTGAGAAGCCCATACAGTTCCACCTATACTAAGCTCGAAACATTAGAGATTGTACGAAGAGTTCACAAGAGTGTTTGGATGGCCTAACCTTGCCCCTAAGGTGGACACCAACTCTCGGGCTGAGCCTAAGGAAGTGTAATCTCTTCCCCCTCCTATTAGCAATCCCTCACCAGTTGACATCCTGAAATACCTCAAAACTCTCTGTCAATTAGGGTGTAAGCCGTTCCTAGGAGATAAAGATGTTGGAGCCGCTATGGACTGGCTGGCCAACATCCAGAAGCTCATGGGGATAGTTAGGATTTCACTAGAGGACATGGTGATCCTGACAAAGTTTTTCCTAAAGGCCAGTGCAAAAAGGTGGTGGGATAATATCAGAAGTCTACATACCATCATCCCCACCTGGGAACAATTTGAGGAAAGGTACATGGAGGAGTATTTGGCTCCTCATCTGATTAATGAGAAGAAGCAAGATTTCCCCCAACTCCGACAAGGGCTTAACTCTTTTTTAGAGTACGAAACTAAGTTTAATGAATTAAGACCCTTTACCCCTAACCTGGCCAGACTGACAGATATATGGCAACGATTCATGGACGGTTTCAACATGGACATACAAGATCGGATGGGAGTACTTGGACGCCCCACGAATCTGGCAACGGTAATCAGTATCGCTTACAAATGTGATAGACTGGTACAAAGCTGACGTCGCCGGATGGAGCATGCGTATTAGAATAGGACAAGGGTCATGGTTGTCATGGAGGATGGAAGCAAAATGGTCCGAGATGGGGAAATAGTGTAAACTGGTTTGGACCGGTTTGAACCACTATTGAACTGGATGCTAAATTCATTTTTCTAGGTGGCTTAAAAATTTCAAATTTGGGATTTGAGACCACCATTGGATAGAAAATGAATTTAGAAATTTTTAGATTTGAAAAACTCGGTCGAATGGGCGGTGAACCAGCCGGTTTAAACTTTGAACCCGGTTTTGACCGGTCCGATCCGATTTAAAACAATGTCGTCTTCTTTCTTTAGATGACAACACTGTTCACTCGCCAGAAAATCGAAGTAGCACCGGTGAAGAGGAAATGTCTCCATTCAATACGTTTTCGGCCATCAATTCCTATCATAAAAGGTGCCAATCGGATGGCCAAGAAGTCTCCGAGCTTCCACCCCCTCCCCATTCATCCTCTGGACACTTGAAAAGCTTACTCTCTCTTAGTTGCTTAGTTTTTTGGTGAAGCTTGAACCAGAGCTCTAATATAGGGTAATTTCTAAGCCAAAGAAGGCAAGGTTGGGTTCCTTAGAATCAGGGAGAAGTTAGCTACACAGTGGTAGCATCCATTCGTTCCGAGAGTTGTCGGAGAAGCGCCAGCGTGATCGAACAGTGAAGCAACTCCGGCGGACCGAAGCTACCCTATTTTGGCCGAGTTGAAATCAGCCAATTTGAGCCCTCCTCAAGCCAAACCAAGCCTCCTGACACTTCCTCAGTTCTTCCATGGCCGAATTAGACGGTAAGGTAAGCCAATTCGGCTCCCATTTGTAATTTCCGATCGGTGTTAGAGAGAGAGTTGGTCGAATTTCAATGAAGAAATTCTAATCCAATTCGACATCAATTGATGTCATTCTTGATCCTAGGAAGAACCTCTAGAGGAGAGCTACCTGCCCTGATAGAAAGTTTAGATTGTCGGGCCCTCATCGGTGAGCAATCGAAGCTTTCTCTCTCTACAGTCTATTTTCCGGCGAAGCTTCGTTTGAGCTCATTCAGCATTAAAACTCATGATTCAAAGTTCTATGGAATTGTATGAATATGGAGAAACTCAATTTCAACTTCAATTTCAACAATTAGAGGTGTTTGATCGGTCAATTTGATAAAATCAAATCCAGTTGTGTTAAAGAGTTGAAATTGGGGGAAAATTTGGGGAAATTGGGGATTTTAAAAAAAATCGAGAGACCAAAATGAAATTTTCTAAAATTGAGGGTCAATTGGGCATGATAAGAATATTAGAGGGCCAATTGAGAAATTTTAGAATTTTTGGGATAAAATTTACCCTTTTTGTAAAGGAAGGGCAAAATGGTAATTTTGGAAAAGTTGAGGGACCAAATTGGAAATTTGGGAAATTAAACCCTTTTTTTGTGAATGTGAATAAATTGAGGTCCTAAGATAAATTTTAAAAGTTTCGGGACTCAAATTGGAGGAAAAACCCGGCAATATGGACTTAAAGTTAAAGAAAAATAACTTTATGGACCTAATTGCAAATATATAGGAAGTTGGGTTTTATCATTCATTTGAAATGAATGAGGGCTAATAGGCCAAAGAATAATGAATAACTATGTTCATTTTATGTAGGAGAATGAGAGATCGAGAACGCCAACCGAAGTCCAGCTTGCTAGGGATGGAAATCGACTAAGTGAAATTTCACTGCACGATCAGGTGAGTGGGATTTTATGTCATACTCAGTTGGGAATGATAAGTATATCGGAATAAAAACCCACTACTATGTGGTATTTTAAACATCACAACTTATAAGAGTGATGTGAAAACCATACGAAAAAACTACTTACCGGTCGTAAGTTGATCATACTCGGTTGGTATGATGAAACTTTCTCGAAGGAAGTTGAAAACCCATTCATCAGTTATGAGCGGAGACATCCTTATACCCGGTCGGTATAATGGGCAGTTGAAAATATATTTTGTTGGAAGTGCTCCCCCCTGATTGTGTGTTAATGCTTAAACTATTTGAGTGTCCTTCTTGACGGGAGCTCGAATAGATCTTATAGGCTTGGGGCCTCGGTTTTGAAACTTGGGGGCTATTATGCCCGATTTTAAAAATCTCGAATACTGGGCCATAGGCCAGTGGGCACGAGTAGGAGCTTGTAAACAAACATGAGATATGTGCTATAAAACTTTAATAAATGAATTATTTGGTCATGGTACCAAGACATGACCGACATACTCGATCAACTAGCAGTAGTGCAACATGACCGGTCTCCGGACCAGTCAAGACAAACAGCTACACGTTGATCTGAAGGTCGGGGGCGTTGGACTAATGGCACCACATATTACATGGCATGATAAGAAAATATTGTTTGTCCATGCACTATGAGTACAGGACCTTCAAGACGCCCCTGAGGGGTAGTGATGTGCCCTAAGGGCCCTGGACGACCCAGTGAGTATAAGGGTAGTTCGTCATAATAGGTGATCGTGTGAAATTTGGAGTAGCACTAAGTGCATGAGACCCGGGTAGGGACAGGATGAGGTCTCTATACTCATACATACATGAATCAATTTCGGGATTGAGGGTTGGATGTCATGTACATCCGCTCATTCTTAGGGTAGAAGTGAACGTGCTTCTATCTAGGTGGCCTATAAAGTCACTATGAAGCCACAAGTGGGTTCAGTGGTTATACCAGCCTGCGAATGTGTGTTAAACCTTCATGATGAAGGATGTGTGTTGGGTGATGACACACCATGGTAAATAAGGAAATGATGGAAAAATCCGAGATTTGAAATTGAATGGATTTTTGAAATAAAGGAGTATGGCACACTCCAAATACAATTTTTTTGAAGGTAAAAGTTTTGAAACCCATTCACTGAGTAGTCGTACTCACCCCCTCCCTTATATCCCTTTCAATAAGTGTTGGAAAGCCTGTCCTTAAAGACCCGCAAATTGAAACACCTGCAAGACATGTATGATTAATTTAAAATACTATGCAGTTTTGACTTATGTCATTTTAGGAAAAAGTTGCAGGTTCAAAGGACGCCTTACTCCTCCTAGGTTTAATAGAGGGGAATCCTTTAGTAAACCGGGAAGAGTGGCGGGTTGCTCATGGAGATCCAACTAAACTAGGTTGAGGTGTGACAAATAGGGTGGGTTTCCAAAGGAGGAAGGATGTACCACCACCCCTACGAAGAGGGATCCCCACTTTACCACAAGGAAACCTTCGTTGCCCTAGATGCCAAAGATACCATGAAGGTGCCTATTTGTCATGTTTCGCATGTGGGCAGGTGGGGCACTTTGCCAAGAAATACCCCACTCTTAGGGAGAATAAGCAACGAAATACACTTGGACCACTCCAAGGGAACCCAAGGACTCCTAGGTAGGATGCCACAACCAAGGTACCAGCTAGGGTATACAACTTCACCCAGGAAGAGGCTAAAAAGGACCCTAGTATCGTAGTGGGTAGTTCCCATATCCTCCATAACTAAGATTGAGGCAAAAACTTGTAAATTGATTTTTCTTATCCAATAAAGAAATTTATTCTTCTAAAACATGCGTTCTTTTCAATCAGGGTACATACACTTGTGGTGGAGAAAAGTCTACGCACTCTTCGACTCGGGAGCAGAGAGATCCTTTATAAAGGAAGATCTAATCCCAAGTCTTCCCCTAGAAGTCACCTCCCTAGAACAAAGCCTTAACATCCCCACACCCTTAGGAGAAGGACTGAATAGGGACAAAAAATTAAAGGGATGTGAGATCATGATTGGAAGAGTTAAACTAGAGGCAGATTTAATCCCATTACCTATAAGGCAGGTAGAAATAATATTGGAAATGGATTGGTTAAGTACCCATCAAGCCAAGATGGACTGTCGTAAGAAGGTAATAACTTTCCACACTCTTGAAACCCTCAAACTATGTTTCTAGGGTGACAGAAGGAAGGGAAAAGTATAAATAGTGTCTCACATAAGAGCTCAAAGGATGATTCGGAAAGATTGTAAAGATTTTCGGGCAATGATCTTCAATGGGAAGTGCGAGGAGAAGGGACTAGAAGGTATTCTGGTAGTTGAACACTACCTGGACGTATTTCCAAAAGAATTACTCGGATTACCCCTAAGCCGACAACTGGAATTCACTATTGAAGTAATCTTCGAAACACATCTCATATCCCAAGCCCCTTATCATATGGCTCTAGCAGAGTTAAAAGAATTAAAGAAGCAATTGGATGAACTATTGGAGAAGCGTTTCATACGCCCTAGTCAGTCTACATGGGGTGCACCAATCCTATTCGTAAAGAAAAAGGATGGGAGCATGAGGCTATGCATAGACTATCGAAAGTTGAACCAGGTCACTATAAAGAATAAGTATTCACTTCCACATATCGACGATCTGTTCGATCAACTAAAAGGAGCAGCCTACTTCTCCAAGATAGACCTTCGGTCAGGATACCACCAGCTTAGGATCCGAGAGAAAGATATCCCTAAGACGACCTTTCGGTCTCGATATGGCCATTATGAGTTTAGGGTGATGCCTTTTAGCTTGACAAATGCCCCTGTAACCTTCATGGATTTAATGAACCGAGTGTTCCAACCGCACTTAGACAAGTTTGTGATAGTATTTATAGATGACATTCTTATGTACTCACAAATTAGGCTGGAGCATGGAGAACATCTAGATATCACCTTGGAGATATTACAAGATAACCGCTTATATGAAAAATTCTCCAAGTGTGAGTTTTGGTTGTAGGAGGTAGGGTTCTTAGGACACATAGTGTCTAAAGATGGAGTCAAGGTAGACCCAACAAAGGTGAAAGCCATATCCGATTGGAAGGCCCCCGTGAATCCCTCTAAGATATGCAGTTTCTTGGGCTTGACAGAATACTATAGATGGTTTGTGTTGGATTTCTCTAAGATAGCTGCCCCTTTGACTCGTCCTACATGGAAAGGAGTGAAGTATAAGTGGGATGAAAGCTGTGAGAAATCCTTCCAAGAGTTGAAGACCCATATAACAACGACACCTGTACTCTCTCTGCCTGACCCATGTGAAGGGATGTATACCGTATACAGTGACGCGTCCAGACAGAGACTTGGATGTGTATTAATGCAACAAGGAAAGGTCATCACCTATGCCTCGTGACAACTAAAAGTCCATGAGAGGGACTACCCTACTCACGACTTGGAGTTAGCTGCGATAGTATTTGCCCTTAAGATTTGGTGATACTAAATATACAGGATTAAGTGTAGGATATATACTAATCACAAGATTCTCAAGTACTTCTTGACTTAGAAGGAGTTGAACCTATGCTAGAGGAGATGACTAGAGTTAGTAAAGGATTATGACCTTGTGACAGAATATCACCCCGTTAAGGCCAATGTAGTTGCAGACGTTCTAAGTCGCAAGTATCAAATCGAGGCGACATAGATAAAGACAAGCTACTTGTCCTTTTATAGCAGTTAGGAAGAATAGAAGTGGATCTTAAGGTGGACAAGAGAGAGAAATGCTTATTGGCAGACATAGTGGTAAGACCCAGCCTAACGGAGCAAATTAAGGTCCAGCAAAAGGGGGATAAGGAACTCCAACCCTATTTGAACCCAATCAACGAAGGGATCAAATCGGACTACAACCTTTGAGGTGATGGAGTACTAAGCTACAAGGGTAGAGTGTGTGTGCCTCAAGATAAGGACTTGAGGAGATTGATCATGGAAGAGGCACATGACTCTGTTTATGCAATGCATCCGGACAACACTAAGATGTACTGCACCCTCAAACAAGGTTATTGGTGGAAAGGGATGAAGAGGGATATTGCGAAATATGTAGCCCGATGCTTGTCCTGTAAGCAGATTAAAGCAAAGCATTAGAAACCTTCAGGACTGCTATAACCCTTGCCAATCCCAAAATGGAAATGAGAACACATCTCTTTGGACTTTGTCATGGGGCTACCTGTGACTAGAAAGTGATGAGACACAATCTGGGTCATTATGGATAGATTGGCCAAGTCCACCCATTTCCTACCTATAAGAGTGACGGATTCGGTAGAACAACTGGCCGTCTTATACATAAAGGAGATTGTGAGACTCCATGGCATCCTAGTAAGCATAGTGTCGGATAGAGACCCTAGATTTACCTCGAGCTTTTGGCCTAGTTTGCAAAATGCCTTGGCAACTAAGCTTTACATGAGTACAACATTTCATCCTCAGACCGATGGATAGTCTGAGCAAACAATCCAAACCCTAGAGGACATGTTACGGGCATGTGTACTCACCATGAATAAGGGTTGGGAAGAATAATTGTGCCTCATGGAGTTTGCTTATAATAATAGTTATCACACGAGTATTCAAATGGCTCCTTATGAGGCCCTTTATGGATGACCATGCTATACCCCCTTGTTTTGGGAAGAGGTGAGAGAAAGTAAGTTGGAAAGGATCGAACTAATTGAGTATGCCATAGAAAAGATTAAGATAATAAGGAGTCGACTCAAGGTCGCTCAAGATAGGCAGAAGAGCAATGTGGACCATAAGAGAAGGGACTTGGAATTTGACGTGGGGGACCAAGTGTTCCTCAAGGTATCCCCATGTAGGGGAATACTTAGGTTTCAACAATAGGGGAAGTTGGAACCAAGGTACATTGGTCCCTACCCCATAGTCCAAAGTATAGGACTAGTGGCATATAAATTAGAACTACCTCCGGACTTACAAAGAATACATGATGTATTCCATATCTCGGTACTCCGGAAGTACTAGCCTAATTCAAACCATGTGCTGGACCAACCTCCACCAGAGTTAGAAGAGAACCTGACTGATTTGGCATAACTAGTCCAAATCATTGACCGAAGAGAAAAGAACTTAAGGGACAAGAAGAATTCCTATGGTCAAGGTTCTTTGGCAGAACGGACCCGTGTAAGAGGAGACATGGGAAATCGAAAGTATGATGAGGGATGGGTACCCTCAGTTATTTGACATGTAAATTGTTTTGGGGACAAAGCACCTAAAAGGAGGAGAGAGTTGCCAACCTTGTCCCTTTATAATTAATAAAACTAGGAAAAGAACTGGTCATTTCGAAAGAGGAAACTGAGTCGGTTCACAAACCATAATCGATAAGGAAAGGGTAAATTGGGGAATTTACAAATCCCGAGTGACTCAAAGAGTCATACAAATCATAGAGAACTTTGGGATAAATGGGAAGACAAAACCAGACTAGTTCAGGGTGAATCAGTCTTGAACCAGGTTGAACTGAATTGAATTGGTTTGAACTGATTTCAAAATTCATTTTTGTAGGTGGCTAAAAATATTCAAATTGAGGAATTGAAGCCACCATTAAATAGAGAATGAATTTAGAAATTTTTAATTTTGAAAAAATCGGTCGAATTGGGCCTGAACAAGCCAATTTACGCATTGAACCTAGTCAGACCGGTTCGGTCCGGTTCGGAACCGTGTCATCTTCTTCCTCAAGATGAAAACATTATTCATTCAATGTAGAAATGGATAACGTCGATGAAGGAAATATGGCTCTGTTCAGACCATTTTAGGGCGAGGATAAGCTCGACCAAAAAGGAAAGATGTCGGGCAGAGGGTCCCCAAGCTTCCTATATAAAGAGCTCCTCTCCATTCATCCTCCACACACCTGAAATCTCCATTCTCTCTCAACTACTCCAGTTTCTGGCGAAGCTCGAACTATAGCTCCGACATAGGCATTTTTCTCAGCCTAAGAAGTTGAGGTCAGGTTCTATAGATTTCGGGGGAAATCAGCTACCGGACAACAACTGCCTTTCAACTTGAGAATCGTTAGAGAAGCACCGATAGAATCAAACAGTGAAGTAGCTCTGATAGACCGAAGCTACCTTGTTTTGGCTGAGCTAAATTTGACCAAATTCAGCCCTCTTCTAGCCAAACCAAGCCTTCCCAACACTCCCACAGTCCTCATACGACCTCAACTAAGCTGAAAGGTAAGCCAATTCAGCCCTACTGAGTCGTTGCAGATCAGAGTTAGAGAGAGAAAGTGATAAAATTTACTGACAAAATTATCCATCAATTAAATATATATTGTAGCAATTCTTGATCCTAGAAGAAAATTCATGACAAGCGCTACCTTCCCCGATCGAGTGCTCGAACCGTCGCACCATCGATGATAACCTTTCGAAGCTTTCTCTTTATATGAGTAGTTTTCCGGCGAAGCTCCGTTTGAGCTCAATTCGAACCCAAATGTTGCGATTCAAAGCTCAATTAAATCATATGGAAGTGTAGGAACTTATCCATACCTCCAATTTGAGCAAATAACCCCGGTGGAATGGTTAATTTGAAGAAATCAAATTCAGTCAGTTTGAAGGGGAGAAATTGGTGGAAAAGTTTTGGGAAATTTTGGGAATTTTAGAAATTTGAGGGACTTCTTTGCAATTTCCCAAAATTGAAAACCAATTGGCTATGAGAAAGATGTTGGAGGACCAATTGGTCAATTTTTGAAATGTTTGGGGTCAAATTGGCAATTTTAGAAACTAGGGGCAAAATGGTAATTTTTGAAAAGTTGGGGACCAAATTGGAAATTTGGAAAACTTGAGCCCATTATACAATTTTGAGTAAAATGAGGACTCAAAGGAAATTTTGGATACCTTGGGGCTCAAATTTGGGAAAAATTGGCATTAGGGAACTAAAGTTAAGAAAAATGAACTTTGGGGACCTAAGTGCAATTAATTATTAATTGGTGAACCTAGCCTTTTATGCCAAACTGTAATTGATAATGCTGCCCAAATCGTATAAGAACAAGTGTGACCAAAACGCAAGCAAGAGAAAGCTCATGTCAACTTGGAAAACCAACAGAGGACGAATACATCACATTTATCTGGTGAGTGAGCATAATTACATCATACCTGGTTGGGATGGTGAGCACTTAAAAATGAAAAACTACTTGTAAGTGGGATTTTAACATCATAACCGATTAGGTGATGGGCGATTTAAGCTAAAACCTACTTACTGGTTGTAAGTAGAGGAAATCATACTCGGTTGGTATGATGCACTTCCTTGAAGGAAGGAGAAACCCACTTGACATTTGTAAGCGGAGATATCATTACACCCGGTTGGTGGATGATGAGAAAATATATTTTTGTCAGAAGTGTTCATGACTGTATGCCAATGCTTAAACTATTTGGGAGACCTTCTTGACGGGAGCTAGAACAACTCAGATAGGCTAGAGGCCTCAGTTTTTGAACTTATGGGGATAAACGTCCAGTTTTGGAAAATCACATGAAGTGGGCCCAAGGCTAGTAGTCACGAGCAGGAGCTCATAAACAAACTTGAATTGAGAAAGCCATGAAAGCTTTAAAGAAATTATTGTGTGATTTTGCCATGGTACTAAGTTAGGACCGACAATACTCGATGGACTGGCAGTAGTGCGTCAGGGCCAGGTCGACAGACTGACCTATACAAACAGCTACATGTCGGGTTGAGGGTCGGGGCCGTTGGACCGGTGGTACCAAAAATAAATGGCCAAATGTGAAAACTATTGTTTTGTACATGCACTTGAGGTATAGGACCATCAAGACACCCAAGAGGGGTAGTAATGGGTCCTATGAGCTACTGGATGACATGGTGGAGATAAGGGCAGTTCGTTGTGCCAGTCAGTCGGGAAGCTCAAAGTAGCTTCTTGCGCATGAGACCGAGGTGGGGTCGGGATGAAGTCTTTGTCCTCATACAAACACATAGTGTATTCAGGTATGTGGGTCGGATGTCGAGAACATCCACTCAAACCCAGGGTAGAAGTGGACGAGCTTCTATCTTTATGGCCGGTAAAGACGCTCTAAGCCACATGTGGGTGTAGTGGATGAGCTACACCTACGAATTTGTGTACCCTTCCTGATGAAGGGTGTGTGTTATTTGTGAATCACACCTAATGGTAAATGGAAAGAGGTTTTGAAAAACTAGAATTTGAGGAAAGATCCCTTCTTAAAAGAAATAAGGATTTTTTCACACTTTGAATAAAGATGTTTTCTTGAAAAACTCACTACCAACACCAGCTTGCTGAGTTGTAGAACTCTCCCCCTCCCTTCTTACCCTTTCCCGGTAACTGAGGAAAGAACCTTTTTAAAGACATTATTAATTTGGAACGAGACAAGTATGGCTATTTTAAATTACTCAGTTTTGTATAATGCTATTCCAGGAAAGACAAGTAAAGGGACACCTTACTCCTCACGGTTTAGAAAGGAGGAAACCCTTGATGGACCACGAGAGTGGCAGGTTGTTCATGGGGATCTAACCAAACTGGGTCGAGGTGTGACACATTGAGACCGAGGGGAACCAAGAGATGTCTCGTTCTTCAATAGTGGACAACTTCATTCGGAAATGTTTTGGGGTTGGGCAATGGTGCTTACACAGACAAATGGTCGAGGTTATAGCCTCGCACCAATGTGGTAGAGGTAGCCTCTCACCAATGTGGTAGAGGTAGCCTCTCACCAAGGTAGACGGTAAAGACGCTCAGGGCCACATGTGGGACAAATCGAGGTTGTAAACTCACCCTTCCTTATCCCTTTAAGGTTTTAAAAATGTCAAGGAGGACATTATAAGACAAACTATCAACTCAATATGTATTTCACTTTACAAATTTATTTACAACATTGTTTATATTCTGACATATTGAGAAAACATAAACTGATGCACTATTTTCTATTGTTTAGTGCCTTGCTCCTGTCAATACTATAATAATGGTTGTGATCTCTATTATAGTATTGAGAGCAGTGGTGGTTGTTCACAGGATTCTGACCAAACCGTGTAGGGGAGTGAAATAGCCTGTGATGAGTTCAAATTATCTACAGTAAGAAAATATTTTTTAACCATTTCCAAATGTTGTAACAAATTTCTATTTTGTCCTTTTTCATAAAGAAACTTTTACAATGAAGCTTCAGTAACAATGGTGTTTGGTTATAAAGAAAATGATGACGTCTTTGCAAATTCTATCTAACATTGTCATTACCTTTTAAACGACTTCGTTTCGAGTATTTGTGTTCGGTTATAGGTGAACTGAATGAGGTAAAAACTTCCCTCCCTTCCAAACAAATCTACTTGATCTCCTTTTGTGTGCACACTATATTTTGTCACATGTTATTAGAAGATTTGTATGCATAATTTTTCTTCTGAGATTTCTGCGTATATTGTGTTGTTCACTATTGCACGACTCCAATGGGGATGTTTTGATATCTTCTTGTGCATATGTTCACTTAGATTTTGTCCCCTTTTGTGTAGACATTCCACTTGGATTTGACACCTTTGATTTCTCTATTTAAGTAGGGTTTGAGATGAAGATTTGTTCATTACTCTCTCAATTTCCTCCTGTATTTCTGATGGTGTATCGAGTCTCCTCTCTAATTCAGTATCTCTAGGTATTTCCCAAATGTTTGTTTTGTAGAGTTTGTGTGACACCTTGTAGTTTGTTTGTTGTAAACCTTGTCATCTGGGACTAATGAAACCGAAAATTTTTTAGAGAAAAACTAAGAATTTAAATGAACCAGAATTTGTAAAAATGGGGTCATAACGGGAATTTGAAAAATATCAACTAGCCAATCGATCACAAAAATCATGGAGGGGAACCATTAAGTGGATTGGATGTGAAAACCAGACCGGTTTAGGGTGAACCAGACCTGAAGCCCATTGAAATAGGTTGAACTATGAAGAACCGGTTCAAAGATTCATTTTTCTAGGTGGCTTAAAAATATCAAATTGGAAAATTGAAGCCACCATCAGATAAAAAATTAATTTAGAAAATTTTAATTTTTGGAAAGCTGTTCAAATTGGGTCTGAACTAGCCGATTTATGATTTCGGGTCATCGAACCTGCTCGGACTGGACCGGTAAATGGTCCAACTGGTCAACGGACTATGGCTAGGTTAGCACCCAGTCAGTAGGTATGCCCAATCAGTGAGCGACATGTGGTGAAGCGCGCCTAGTCAACCACACAGTCAGTGTGACTTGTGTCTTTGGTCATCAGTCAAAGGAGGAGAATCCACGTTAACGATGATAGACCAATAGGAGAGTGGCACGTGTCCTGGTCAACAATCAATGTCAGAAAGGCCTCGTCAATAGAGACCACCAATGAGGAGTTAACACATGGCAAAATTGTCATGTATGCGTCCGCCGACTGACAGGACCCCAACCAATGAGAGGCTAACACGTGGTAGGGCATTGTGTGTTAGGAGGGAAATCTAATGCATTTAAATTAGCCAATCAGAGGACGCCACGTGTCATGGTCAACGGCTGACCAAACACGGTCAATAGCCACATTGGAACGAGCAGCAAATAAGAAGCTACCATGTGTCTGGTCAACGAGTCAAAGGTTGACTAAGCATCTGAGTAGGAAGCCGCGTCAGTAGAGCCTGCCAATCATAGTGTGCCATGTGGGAAATCTGCACATGTGAAGCTCGCACGCGCGGAGTAGTGTCATCTTCAACCTTAAATTGAAGGCAGCCCAAGATTGCCAGAAGGAGACCAGATCCTCCGCGTCCAGAAATTTGGCCACCACCATTGGAAAAGGGCGAGTCAGTTACCGAAACCGACACCAACGGTAGCCTTGTCAATTGTCGAGACCCTTATATAAGGAGCACCCTCCCACTCATTTTCCCCACCACTCAGGCGGCCCCTGAAGACAGACAATCCCTTTTTTTGGAATAGTGCATACCAGAGCTCTAGCGTCGGGCATTTTCTCAACCAAAGGAGCTCCGATTGGTGGCAACAAAACTTGGGAGAAGTCCTTCGACTAGCTGCACCCCTAGCTTGACCAGCGACTTCTTGTAGGAGCACTAGAGTGATCGCACGGTGAGTCTACTCCGACGTGCTCAAAACAACGAGTTCTTCCATGGAAAATTCTAGCCACCTCCGGCTTCCTATAGCTGAAACCACCCCTCCCCAACACTTCTTGACCACCTCCAGTGACCTTGAGGTAAGCCAATTTTAGCTCTCTCCATTGGAACAGTAAAGTTGCAAAGCTCTGCACAGAAAAAACCTCTCTCCTTCAATTCCCTTCGTCTGACAACCAATTACTGCAGGACTCGATTCTGGTAGTACACCCTTGACGAACACCAATTGCCCATATCCAAAGCCCCGACCATCACCCCTCCACCTGTAAGAACATAGAGCTCTCTCTCTAGAAATTGTTTTCTGGCAAGGCCCATTATGGCCAACGAGCCTTCTTAGGAAAGTTTCTGGCTTTGACCCGACTTATACCTGTACGTGTGTGAGTTACTAATCAAGCCTAATCAAAGCAACCCCGACCAATTCTGATCAAACTAAATTTACAATGTCCTATAAGAAGGCTTGGGGGACTACCCCACTTAATTTCATAATTTTTAGAGATACTTTGTTAGTGGGTCAAAGGGCGGGGTCTAAACTATAATATTTTGAAAGTTAGGGGACCTAATTGCTATTAAGTTTTTTATGGGGTCTTCCTAAGGGAAAAAATAAAGTATTGAGGTTAATTAGAAAGTTTGGTGAAGGTTAGAGTCTAGATTTGCCTATTGAGAAATGTCTAGTGACCTATTTGCGCTAAAGGTAAAGTTAAGGACTAAAATGCAAATAATTTGTGTGGACAAAAGATGACCTTTGGGCAGTCTAATGACCTAAACTTAATTTAAGAAGTTTAGGTACTAATATGAGAAATTTGGGGGTCAAATGAATCTCGATGTCTAAGTTCTCAAGTTGAGAATTAATGAAAAATTGGGCTTGGAATTTTTCCAATACATATTTGGGACCATAATGGGACTTAAGAAAACTTGAGGGACCCATTTGAAAAACTTGGGAAAGTCTAGGGTCCAAATTGAGAAAATTGTAAAGTGAAAGGGTAAAATGGTAATTTTGCCCAAAGTAAGGACCAAATGGTAATTTGGGGAGAATGGAACCATTAGGTGGTGATTTGAGAAATATGATCACTTCACTAAGTTCCAAGTGAACTTAGGCCCAAGAGGTTAACCTTAGACAATGTTAGACTGAGGTCAGGTTACCGGCTAGTGTGTTGGGTGACCGAGGCAAGAAGGGCTAAACTATAAAGTCGTAGGAAGAGTACGATTGGTGAAATATTGAAATGGTCAAAAGTGGAATTGACCTTGTTTTTGCAATCATTGTAGATAACGCAAGAACTCTAGCGGAATTAAAAGCGGATCCCAAAAACCCTTGCAAAACCAACAAGTTTCATGCTGTGAGGTGAGTGGGCATTAACGACAAGTCCAATTGGCCTTATCGAAACATTTCATACATGTTTGAATTGATTTAATGCTTATGAGTAGAAATCTAGTCTTGGAACTCATATAAGTAGTGTAAAATGACTAAGATAATGATCATTAAAACAAATGTGATTTCAATTGTTAAAGAAGGAATCGGTCGTGAGTTTGGGGTAAAGGGCATAATTTCGGTTCAGAAGAACCGACAAAATTTCTTGGGCCTTGAGACTTGTTGTGACTTGGGGGAGATAGCCAAGTAATCGGTCGGACTCCCTAGTGAGTGTTATTGTTAGGTCCTACAATGACTTAGTGACTGGGGCACGAAGTATGCCATATGACCTTAGGTATGGGGCTAGATGCACACATTGTGATATGAGGAGACGACCAATAGACCAGCTGGACTCACGAGATTTGATCGAATTATGTGAGGAGTTGGTCCAATGAATAATCAGACTCCCAAGTATATCCATATTTTATACATGTTGATTGTGTATTATTATGCTGTGTAAATATGGTATTCGGGCAAGTGATATGCCAAGTTCCTAGGTAATGAGATGCGTTAAGCACCATTACTTGACTTGACCATGAGTGCAAGGGGTATGACCAAGAGTCATGAGATTGCTTGTTGTGAATACATGTATAGGAGAGTGGGGGTGATGGATGGACACATGTGTGGTTATGCCATTACCCAAGGGAAAAATGGGAAGGAGATCGGGGAGAAATTTGTGTAATCTTCCATGTTTTTTCGAGAAAACTAGATGATGTATGGGTATCATCCCAGTACACTGCTACAACTAGATGATGATAAAATTGAGTTGCAAGTGTACGAGGCATAGGCCGAAGAGTGGCGATAATGTGACAATGACTCGGATGATGTACGGATACCGACCCATGTTGTTGTGTTAAGGGTTATGTAGCCCATCGTGTTTAAGTCTTGTGTGGTTGATGGATGAGGCACAGGTTGTGAGTAGCCCGAAAATGCTGACTGAGTGTAGGCCATCCCTTGTGTGCAAGACATCATTTGTTGATGTGTCACACATAGCATTAATGTATTGATGATTCAAAGGAACCATATGAGAAAACTAACAATATTCTGACTGTAGCTTAGAGTACCAGTCGGATGGCCCAAGACCTATGTCTTTAGAGGAGAAGTAACTCACGGTACTCGAAAGGGCTGAATATGAGTAATAAAATAGAAATATTATGCTAGGTAGTTTATGGGAGGACGTCTATGTCATAAGCCATATAGTGTATCTGGGTTTGGTCAGAACCCTGTGAGCAATTTGTGTAAATTTGGATGGATGGGGAACCCAACTATAATTATTGAAAATTTTCGTACCAAATAGGATGTTATAATTTTTAGAAACTTGAGGTTGAATATTGAAAAATATAGGAATCTAAATGTCACTATTGAAGATGTAGAAACTTAAATATAAAAATAGATAAGTTTTGGACGGAATAAAAAATATAGATAGAACTTCATATAAGATACTTAAATAGACAATAATTGAGTATATTAACTATGGTAGGACAACTAAATACACTCTATCACAATGAGATCTAATACTCATCAAGGAAGCTAAAAATAGATATTTGAGGGAATTTTTTTTGTGTTGAGTTTAATTAGAATTACCACAAATTTTACAACTTTAAAAAATTATAATGTTGTGTGCATTTGAAATATTGTCCTCAAATATAAAAAAATAACATGAAGATTTCATTTATATTTCACAAATAGATTAGTAGAGATTTTATTTATCTCTTACAAACAGAGTAACTAACTTACCTCGGAATCCAATATTATGAATATTTTGTACTGTTAATTAGTTAACTAGTTATTTTATGATTGTAACTATTTACTTCGATTTGAGTAATACTATTTATATTCTTTGCATGGACAACAGTTAAAAAATTATCCCATAATACACTAAGTACATATAATTTTTATTTTTTATTCCTTTAATAAATATATGTGCAAAAAAATTATTAAGTAAATATGGTGCTTCAATTCATGTTTTCTCATAAATATTTATGAAGTAAATATTATTTTCATTTCTAAAAAAATAGTCCAAAATAATACCAAGTGAGGATGTCTGTACATTTCAAGTGAATAAATAATTAAAAATATTATAATAATTTTTTTTCCAATTTAAAAAAATTAAATAGATAGTAAATAAATAATTTAAAATATTATATTAAAACACCAATCACTAAATAATAGAATAATAGAGTAATAAGTCTGGCGGATTGCTGAATTACCATCAAAATTATATCAACATATCAATTTTAGGGTTTTTTTTATATTAGCATATCAATTAGAGTTATTAGTAATCACAAAACCTTTCGCATAGGAAGTATCATAGAAAAAGAGAAATAAAAAATTAAATTAATGGAGACTATTGAAAATATCACTTAAAAAATAAAATAAAAAATTAAATTAATTGTGATGATGGGATAAGTGCGAGTATAAAAAGAAATTGTGAAACTATTGATTATTCACTATGCTTTTAATAAGTAAAGAAAAAAATATTTCACTCTTAAATAATGGCTAAAAATTAGTTAAATAGCATTTGAATAATTTATGACATTTTATATAAAAGTGAACTCAACTTTTTCTATAGTAATTATTTAATAATCATATGTATTTTCCCTTCTCCAACCTCCCACCCATCAATCCCAAATCAATACATCTTTTATACTATAACAGTACACAACTCAATATTTCAACATTGTATCAACAGAAAATTAGCCTATTAATAAATTTTACAAAATTAGTCAACCAAAAAATTTTACAAAAATTTACAAAATTAAATATAGAGTGAAAATAATTAAAAATAAAATTAAAACAAGAATTACTAAAAAATAAAATATTAAAGTAAAATATTTTCAAGCAAAATCACTAAATTTTGAGTATTTTCTAATTAAATATTTAATATTATATTGATTTAAATATATTAATAATTTTAAAATAGCTTAATATAAATAAAAAATTAGATTAATTCAAATAAAAATTTGATAATAGAAAATTTTATATTGAAAAATTTGTACTTTTGTTTTAATATATTTCAACTTATATTAATTATAGTCATGAATTTCATAAAATGAAAATATGAGTTACTAAATAATAGAATATTAGAGTAAAATATTTTCAAATAACACATCTAATTGTGAGCCATAGAAATGTAAATAGTCTTTTTTTTTTAATCTGTTCAATCATGACCCATGATCAATTTATTTTTACTTTTTAGAGAAATTTTCCTATATATGATTTTTGTATGTATGTTATTTAATAGAGTTTTCTAAACACATACATATATTTTATTAATAAATATATAAATATTAACTTTATTGATTTAATTGAATAATATGCTAAAAATCTCACTCATTTTAACTTGAGTTCTTTTAACATGGTGAGTGTCTTCCTCCTCCTTCATCTTTTTCTAATAGGAATTTCTTTGTCCTAAAAAATATTTCAAATACAGTGATTGAATGAATATGTCTTATATGGTTCCTTCACATTTTCTATAAATTTATGGTTTTACCCTTTAAGGCTAGATTTATCTCATTCCTACTTTATTAAGTTCTATTTTACTAATGAAATATGCATAATTTTTTTTATTATTTATATTTAAGCTCTTAACCTTTATTTTTTCTTATATTTTTTATCCCTAAAATTTTCCAACATTTTCCCTGGGTCTTTAGATTTTCATTTATCCTGTTTGGGTAACTCTGGTGATCAATTTAGTTAGTGCTTAATTTTCCAAGAAAATTTTAATTTGGGGCAATAGTAGGTAATTGAGTTTGTTCAAATCTTTAATTTATCATCTGATTAAGTTGATAATAAGTATATTAGGGTTGAATTTGAATAAAATTTAAAATTCATGGGCAATTATGTAAATTTAGATCAATGGGTGACCAAAATATAATTATTAAAAATTTATAGATAAAATAGGAGGTTAGAATATTTAAAAACTTAAAGTTGAATATTAAAAAATATAGAAATATAAATGCCACTATTTAAGGTTAGGTTTAGTAAGATAAATATAAAACTAAAGAAATTTTGTAATATATAAGAAATATCAATAGAAGTCGATATAATATACCTAAATGGACAATAACTGAATTCACATGTTATCATAGAAAAACTAAATAAAGTGGTTCGCACTTAATTATAAAAACTAATAATATCCAAGTAAATTAAAAATAAGTGAGTGAATTTTTATTAGTGTTGAATTTAATTAGAATTACAATAATTTTTTATAAATTTTATAAATTATAATGTATATATTTAAAATATTGCGCTAAAATATAAAAAAAATAACATAAAAATTTTTACAAATAAAACAGTGGAGATTTCATTTATCTCTTACTTAAATAGTGATACAATATCATAAATATTTTGTACTCATTTTTTTGTTGAGTTTAATTGGAATTATCATAATTTCTTAAAACTTTTAAAAATTATAATATTGTGTGATTTAAAATATTGTACTCAAATATAAAAAAATAATATGAAAATTTTAATTATATTTTATAAATAGTGTAGGGTAGATCTTATTTATCTCTTACAAATAATACATTAATAAGTACATATAATTTTTATTTTTTATTCATTAAATAAAAATATGTACAAAAAAATATATTAAGTAAATATGATTATTCTATTCGTGTTCTCTCGTAAATATTTATGAATTAAATAATATTTTCTATTCTAGAAAAAAATAGCCCAAAGTAATACCAAGTGAGTATGTGTATTGAATACATAATTAAAAATATTATATTAATTTTTTTACCAATTTTAAAAAATTAAATAGATGGTGAATAAATAATTTAAAATATTATATTAAAATATCATTAATTAAATAATAGAATAATATGATAAAAACTCTCAATGGATCCTGAATTAGCATCAAACTTATATCGGCATATCAATTCGTGATTCAAAATAACTTATGGTCACAAAAACTTCATGGAAAGTATCAATGATAAAAAAAGAGAAATAAAAATTAAATTAATTGAGTCTATTGAAAATATCACTTATAAAAAATAGAAATAAAAGATTGAATTAATTATGATAATGGGGAATAGGTGTGTATATAAAAGAAAATTATGAAATTATTGATTATTTACTACTTTTAACCAGGAAAAAAATATTTCACTCTTAAATAATGACTAAAAATTAGTTAAATAGCATTTGAATAATTTATAATATTTTATATAAAAGTGAACTCAACTTTTTCTATAGTAATTATTTAATAATCACATGTATTTTCCCTTCTCCAACCTCCCACTCAACAATCCCAAATCAATACATATTCTATACTACATCAACACACAACTCAATATTTTAACATTGTATCAACAGAAAATTAGTCTATTAATAAATTTTACAAAATTAGTCTACCAAACAAATTTTACAAAAATTCATAAAATTAAATATAGAGTGAAAATAATTAAAAATAAAATTAAAACAAGAGTTACTAAAAAATAAAGTATTAGAGAAAAATATTTTCAAACAAAATCACTAAATTTTGAGTGTTTTTTAAATAAATATCTAATATTATATTGATTTGAGTATATTAATAATTTTAAAATAGCTTAATATAAATAAAAATTAGATTATTTAAAATAAAAATTTGATAATAAAAAATTTTATATTAGAAAATTTGTACTTTTATTTTAATATATTTCAACTTATATTAATTATAGTCATGAATTCCATAAAATGAAAATATGAGTTACTAAATAATAGAATATTAGAGTAAAATATTTTTAAATAACACGTCTAATTGTGAGTGTTGTTTAATTAAATATCCAATATTATGAGTATCTCAATTAATTTAAAATAACTTAGTATAAATAAAAAATTGGATTAAATGAAATAAAAATTTGATAATAGAAAATTTTATATTGGAAAAATTGATAATTTTGTTTCAATATATTTCAACTTATATTAATTATAGTCAAATATAGTTTATGAATTTCACAAATCATATAAAAATTATAAATAAATATCAACAATTATTAATGCACTTCAATTTTTTCCTCCTTTAAATACCCATTTCTCCATTCCATATATCACATAACTCATCACTAGTTTCTAACTCTCCATTCCATCGTTGCAGATTTATTGATAGTGAGATCCCTCCAATAATGGCATGCGGTAAATTTGCACTCATCACTTTTTTTGTCATTCTCCTAATCATGCAGCATGAGGATATGGTGAGGCCGGTGACGGCGGATTCCGAGAAGATTCCGAGGCCGCCATCCATAGGCTGAAATGGGATATACCATTTAAAGAAGGTCATGCCGGAAGCTTTTAGGCCCACCACCCCGGTAATAGCCCCGGTATTGGTCATGGTCACTCTCCACCTAGTCCTAATCACTGAAAAAGGAGATGATGGATGATGGGTGTGCTAGAAACCGAGATCATGTAGTAGATGGAGATAGATGGCACACGTGGAAGATTTGCATGCTATGCTATGTTTTCTTTTTAGATTTTTTTGGTATGAGGGGATGCTGGCAACTATATTTATATGTATTGGATTGGGTGAAAATAATAACCATGGATGTGGGAAGATCTCAAATAAAAATGTCAGTTTCTATATGATTTTATATGTTTTTTAAATATAATTTTATCAAATATGAATATAAAGGAAAGGTGGACATATGAATTTAAAGAGTAGCGGTTAATACGGTGGTTATTGAAATCATATATAATATAGATAAATCTTAACTAGTTTCTTAAATCTATTAGATTGTAAATCTCATAATTGTTCTAATTCTAATTCTCAGCTTACAATTCTAAGAGACTAGTGAATAAAAAAAATATTGTAAATAAGTCGAGTATGATAAGAAATCATCTTTTAGAATAAATAAAAATTTAGTTTTTCCTTTATTAAAATTTTGTTTACTTGATAATGACAAGACAACTAACATGAAGGTATACCAATAAGGATCGAAGTAAATAGTGGAGAAAAGATCACCTAAGGAATAAAAAATATGGGTTAGCTTTAGTTAGTCTTATCTTTTAAAGTAGCCAAGTAAGTTTTTCCCTGCCATGAGAATAGTGAAAAGACAATAAGACTTGTAATGAAATTCTAGAAGAGTATACTTAGAGTTCACCAAGGAAGACATAGCCTAACTAAGGGAAGATAAAAGAAGAGCGTGAAGTACGATGCAATGGAAGCAAACATAAAAGGGTACATGAATAGTGAAAGTTTAATTACTATAAAGAGTTAAGTAAATTCCTTACAGATAAAAGTAAGGAAACTAAGAAAGATTGAACGGTTATCAGGGAAACTAGTGGAATGGAAGCTGACCAGAAGGAAAGTAAGAAAGATATAGGAACGTATAAGATGCTAAGTCACTTTGGGATAAGACAAGGAGAAAGGTAAGAGGAAAGAAATATGGTAGGAAGAAAATCCGGAGGAATAATACAATTACCTTGAAAGAGTTGATGATAAGTAGAATACAAATTATGAGAAACTCAACAACCACCATGAGACTTCTTGAAGGAAGGATAAGGAATAAAAAAGAATAGGAGGATAGGGAAAAATTCAAGGTGAATAACCAGAATAATGTCAGAGAAGTGTAAGAAAAGAATAGAGGAAAAACTTTCAAAAAGTGTTAGGGAGGTTGAACGTGAAACTCCCATGATGAAAGTCTCTAGAAAGAAGGATAATGATAGAAAGTGGGACCATGGAAGGAGAAAGTTTCAAGCTAAGGTAACCGACAAATGAACCATCATAAACTAGGATTAAAATAAGGACATCATTAAAAGACATAGGTGGTTAAGGAAATACCTGGATGGCCAGGTGTGACCTGCTCTAGAAGAGTAGGGGAACTAATAAGGATTTCAAACGAACCTAGCTGAAGGAAATAAATAATAACAATAGAATAATCGAGAAGAATAAACGACGCCCTAAGATGGACCGCGAAGTACTGAGGACTATGCCCTAAAAAGGGAAATGAGATGGACATTAAGGATATGAGAACTCAAGAGACGACGACCTCAAGATCACTTGATAGGGAGAGTAAAAGGATCGAGGCAATTAGTGAACTAACCCTTGTGAAGGTCAATACTCTAGTAAAGAAGGGAGAAGTGGAAAGGCTAAAATCATTTGTGAAATAAGGATGAAGGGAAGGCTTAAAGAAATCAATGGCTATGATGGAAGTAACGACCATGAGAAGCTTAAACAAACCTCTTGCAGGACGATCAAGAGATCTTGAAATAAAGAAGATGTGAATTCCACCTAAAAGAAATAGATGGATCCGGGGAAATAAGGGAGGATGAAGACGAGGTATAAAAGAAGTACACGTAAGTTTTCAAGAGTAAGGTAAGCAAGAGAGGATGACAACAGAGAATATCATTTAAGGCTAGATGTCCTAAATAGCAAAACTAGAAGAGAACCCCGAGAGAAAAGAGTATAAACTACCAAGGAAGGAAACCTTGGAAGGATATAAGTGTCCCAATTAAGAAGTAATACGACCAACAGAAGTAGAGATGAGATAAACTCGTCCAAGATATGCTGGTTGAGATGGAAAGATCATTTGGATAGGCTCGTTATAGTATTCATAGATGACATCCTTATATACTCACGAACTAGGTCAAAATATGAAGAGCATTTGGCAACTACATTAGAGATATTAAAGGAAAATCAATTATATGTAAATTTTTCCAAGTGTGAGTTCTGGCTGCAGGAGGTAGGATTCTTAGGGCACATCGTATCTAAGGACAGAGTAAAAGTAGATCCAGCTAAGGTGGAAGTCATATCAGATTGGAAGGCTCCAAGGAATCCTACACAAATAAGAAGCTTCTTAGGGTTGGCAGGATATTATAGACGGTTTGTGCAAGACTTTTCTAAAATAGCAGCTCCTCTAACTCGACTCACCAGGAAGGGACTTGAGTATAAATGGGATGAGAGTTGTGAGAAGTCTTTTCAAGAGTTAAAGACTCGATTAACAACTGCACCAGTACTATCCTTACCTAATCCTAATGCATGAGAGAACACAGTCTATAGTGATGCCTCTGGACAAGGGATTGGATGTGTCTTAATGCAACAAGGGAAGGTCATCGCGTATGCCTCGCAACAACTAAAGGTACATGAAAGAAATTACCCGACTCATGATTTAGAATTAGCTGCAATAATGTTTGCCCTAAAGATATGACGACACTACCTTTACGGGATTAAGTGCAAGATATACATAGATCACAAGAGTCTTAAGTACTTCCTAACTCAGAAGGAGTTAAATCTCCATCAGAGGAGATGGCTGGAATTGGTGAAGGATTATGATCTTGTGATAGAATATCACCCCGGAAAGGCAAATGTGGTAGCAGATATGGCAACACTACCTTTACGGGGTTAAGTGCAGAATATACATAGATCACAAGAGTCTTAAATACTTCCTAACTTAGAAGGAGTTAAATCTCCGTCAGAGGAGATGGCTGGAATTGGTGAAGGATTATGATCTTGTGATAGAATATCACCCTGGAAAGGCAAATTGGTAGTAGATGCCTTAAGTCAAAAGTATCAAATTGAAGCAGCACAAGTAAAGACAAGTTACCTACACTTGTTGCAACAATTGGGAAGGATGGAGGTGGACCTGAGGATGGACAAGCAGAAAAAAAGCTTGGTGGCTAATGTGGTGGTGAGGCCTAGTCTAACCAAGCATATTAAGGCTCAACAAAAGACTGATAAAGAAATTCAATCTTATTTGGACCCGATTACTAGGGAAAGAAAACCAGACTACGACGTGCGAGATGACGGAGTACTAACCTATAAGGGTAAGGTATGTGTGCCTCAAGATAAGGAGTTGAAGAGATTAATTCTGGAAGAGGCACACGATTTGGTGTATACTATGCATTGGGGCAGTAGTAAGATATACCGCACCCTCGAACAAGGATACTGGTGGCATGAAGAGGGACATTACAGGATATGTAGCTCAATGTTTGTCCTGTCAACAGATAAAAGTAGAGCATCAGAAACTGTTAGGACTGCTACAACCCTTACCAATTCCGAAGTGGAAATGGGAGTACATCACCATGGACTTCGTCATGGGTCTACCAGTGACAAGAAAGGATCGAGATGTGATTTGGGTCATAGTGGATGGATTGACCAAATCAGCTCATTTCCTTCCTATAAAGGTGATCGACACAGTAGAACAGCTGGCTGTCTTATACATGAAGGAAATCGTAAGACTTCATGGTGTCTCGGTGTGTATAATATTAGATAGAGATCCAAGATTTACTTCTAGGTTTTGGCCAAGTTTACAAAATGCTATGGGGACCAAACTTCATATGAGCACCACATTTCACCCTCAGATAGATGGGCAGTTTGAGTGAACCATACAAACCTTGGAAGACATGCTGAGAGCGTGCGTACTCACCATGAACAAATGTTGGGAGGAATACTTATGCTTGATAGAATTTGCTTACAGTAATAGTTATCAGGCCAGTATTCAGATGGCTCCCTATGAAACCCTTTATGGACGACCATATCGTACCCCTCTATTTTGGGAAGAAGTGGGGGAAAGGAAGTTAGAAATGACAAAATTAATTAAGGATTCCATGGAGAAGATAAAATTAATGAGTCATCTTAAGACCGCACTAGACAGGCAAAAGAGTTACACGGACAATCGAAAGAAAGATCTGGAGTTCGATGTGGGAGATCAAGTATTCCTCAAAGTATCCCCATGGAGGGGAATACTTAGGTTCCAGCAAAGAGAAAAGCTGAAACCAAGATATATCAGTCCATATTCCATCATTCAAAGGATAGGACCAGTAGCTTATAAATTGGAACTACCTCCTGATCTGTAGAGAATACATGATGTATTCCACATCTAAGTGCTTCAAAAATATCAGCTTGATCCTAGTCATGTACTTGACCGACCTCCAATGAAACAAGAAGAGAACTTGGCCTATCAGACAGAACCGGTACAAATCATCGATCGGAGAGACAAGAATTTGAGGAACAAGAAAATTCCTATGGTCAAGGTTTTGTGGCATAATGGACATGTGTAGGAAGAGACATGAGAAACCGAGAGTGCGATTAGAGATAGTTACCCTCAATTATTTAATGCGTAACTGTTTTGAGGACAAAACCCCTAAAATGAGGGGAGAGTTGTAAACCCCGTCCTTTGATAATGAGAAAATCGGGGAAAGAATCGGTCAGTTCAAATTTTAAAATCGAGTCAGTCTACAAGCCGATTATCAGGAAACGGGAAAATTCAAGAATTTACCACTCCGATGTGAATCAATTCATAAACCCTGGAAAAGAACCTTAGGACAAAATGGGAGAGAAAAAATAGACCGGTTCGAGTGAACCAGATTCGAACCAGTTTATGAACCAAGCCGGTTTATGAGCGGAAACCCATAGAGAGAGGACAAATTGGTAAATATAGGGACCCTAAGTGCCCTAAGGAGTCATAAAAGCCATGAAAAAGGACTTTGGGATAAATTGGAGATGAAAACCAAACTGGTTTAGGTGAAACGGATCCAAACTAGATTGAACCAGTTTGGACCGATTTGAGCCACTATTGAACTGGAATCTAAATTTATTTTTCTAGGTGGCTTAAAGAATTCAAATTTGAGATTTGAGACCACCATTGGATAGAAAATGAATTTAGAAATTTTTAGATTTGAAAATTTTGGTCGAATGGGGGGGGGGGGTGGGGAGAGGTGGTGAACCGGCCGATTTGATCTTTGAACCCAATTTGGACCGGTCCAGTTCGGTTTAGAATAGTGTCGTCTTCTTTCTTCAGATGACAGCACTGTTCACTCGCCAGAAAATCGAAGCAGTGCTAGAGAAGAAGAAACATCTAAGTTCAATACATTTCAGGCCATCAATGTCTATCAAAAAGGTGCCAAACAAACGCCGACGAGTTCCCGATCTCCCTATATAAAGAGCCTCTCTCCATTCATCCTCTCCACACTTGAAAAACTCACTCTCTCTCAACTGCTAAGTTTTCTGGTGAAGTTCCAACCAGAGCTCCGATATAGGGCCATTTATGAACCAAAGAAGGTAAGGTTGAGTTCTTTAGAACCGGGGAGAAGTCAGCTACACGGTGGTGACATCCACTCATTCCGATAGTCGCCGGAGAAGCATCGGCGTGATCGAACAGTGAAGCAGCTCTAACGGACCGAAGCTGCTCTATTTCGACTGAGCTCAAATCAGTCAATTTGAACCTCCTCAGGCCAAACCAAGCCCTCCCAACACTTCCTCAGCCCTCCCGTGGCCGAATTCGGACCAAAAGGTAAGCCAATTCGGCTCCCTTCTATAATTTTCGACCGGTGTTAGAGAGAGAGTCGATAGAATTTAAATAGCGGAATTCTAATCCAATTAGACATCAATTGATGTCATTCTTGATCTTAGGAGGAATCTCAGGAGTAGAGCTACCTATTCAGATAGAAAGCTCAGACCGCCATGCCCTCATCGGTGAGTAATCGAAGCTTTCTCTCTCTACAGTCTGTTTTTCGACAAAGCTCCATTTGAGCTCGTTCCAGCGTTAAAACTTATGATTCAAAGTGCTATGTAATCATATGAACATGTAGAAACTCAATTTCAACTTCAATTTCAACAATTGGAAGTGTTTGATTGGCCAATTTGATAAAATCAAATTCGACTGTGTTAGTGAGTTGAAATTGGGGGAAATTTTGGGGATTTTAAAAAATTCAAAGGACCAAAATACAATTTTCTAAAATTGAGGGTCAATTGGGCATGATAAGAATGTTAGAGGGCCAATTGAGAAATTTTAGAATTTTTGGGGTAAAACTTACTATTTTTGTAAAGGAAGGGCAAAATGGTAATTTTGGAAAAGTTGGGGGACCAAATTGGAAATTTGAGAAATTAAACCCCTTTTTGTTGATTTGAATAAATTGAGATCCTAAGATAAATTTTAAAAGTTTCAGGACTCAATTTGAGGAAAAACCGACATTAGGGACTTAAAGTGAAAGAAAAATAACTTTAGGGACCTAGATGCAAATAAAGGAAATTTTGGTTTTTCTCATTCATTTGGAACGAATGAGGGCTATTAGGCCAAAGAATAATGAACAACTATGTTCATTTCGTGTAGGAAAATGAGACATCGGTAACACTAGCTGAAGTTAAGCTTGCTAGGCATAGAAACCGACTAAGTGGAATTTCACTGCACGATCAGGTGAGTGGGATTTTATATCATACCCGGTTGGGGATGATAAGTATCTCGAAATGAAAACCCACTACTTAGTGGTATTTTAAACATCACAACATAGAGTAGTGATGTGAAATTGACGCATAAAAACTACTTACAAATCGTGAGTAGATCTTACCCGGTTGGTATGATGAAGCTTCCTCGTAGGAAGTGGAAAACCTGTTCATCGGTTATGAGCAGAGATATCCTCATACCCGATTGGTATGATGGATAGTTGAAAACTTATTTTTGTCAGAAATGCTCTCCCCTGACTATGTACCACTGCTTAAACGATTTGGGAGACCTTATTAACGGGAACTCGAATAGGTCTTATATGTCGAAGGCCTTAGTTTTGGAACTTGAGGGCTATTATGCCCAGTTTTAAAAATCTTGAACAATGGGCCATAGGCCAGTAGGCACAAGCAGGAGCTCGTAAACAAATATGAGATATGTGCCATGAAACTTTAATAAATGAATTATTTAGCCGTGGTACCAAGACAGGACCGACATATTATGTCAACTAGCGGCAATACAACATGACAGGTCGATGGACTAGTCAATACAAACAGCTGCAGGTTGAGTTGAGGGTCAGGGTCGTTGGACCAGTGGCACCACATACTATAAGGCATGATGTAAAAATACTGATTGTACATACATTATTATTACGGGACCATCAAGATGCCCAAGAGGGGTGGTGATGCATCCTAAGGGCCCTGGATGACTTGGTGGGTATAAGGGCAGATCGTCAGACCAGGTGACCATGCGGAATTTGGTGTAGCATCAAGCACATGAGACCGGGGTGGGGTCAAGATGAGGTCTCTGCCTCATACGGACACGGAGAATTGTTACGGGATTGAGGGTCAGATGATGTGAACATCCACTCATTCTCAGGGTAGAAGTGGGCGTGCTTCTATCTAGGTGGCCGGTAAAGTCGCTCCGAAGCCACAAATGGGTTCAATAGATGTACCAGCCTACAAATGTGTGTTTGACCTTCATGATGAAGGATGTGTGTTGGGTGATGACACACCGTGATTAATAAGAAATGGTGATAAAAATCGAGATTTGAAATGAAAGGATTTTTTGAAAGAAAATAAGGAGTCTGGCACACTCCAATACAAATCTTTTTCTTAAAAGTTAATTTTCAAAAAACCCATTCACTGAGTTGTAGAAACTCACCCCTCTTTTCTATTATTTTATCAGGAAAAGAGAAAATAACTAGGAATAATACCGAGCCTTACCCTCTGTCAGGTATGCTTAATTTTCCTTATACTTGCATTTTATTTGATATATATCTTTCCAAGGAATAAGGTCGAATATACGCGTGGCTCATCTCAAGTTAAAGAAGGAGGAAAATCCTCTTGAACCGAGAGAGCGACAAATTGTTCACGAGGATCCAACCAAACCAGGTTGGGCGTGACAAATATTTTATTTTCCAATATCCAATATGGTATCAAAGCTAGTGGGCTCGTACCCGTACTTGACTCGAGACTGGAAACCTGGCTCGTGGTTTGCTCCAGTATAGATGGAGGAGTAAAAATACCTAACTCGAGGCTATTGTCCCCCCTCGTCCAAGACCGAAAGGATAATACCCGACTCATAGACAGTTGTTTAGGGCGGGTGTTGAGAGGTGTTAAGAATTGCACGTGACAAGTGTATCCACGTTGCATGTGAGGGCGAGTGTTGAGAATGGAATCCCATATTGGATAAAATAGAGAAGTGTTGTGTGGGTTTATAAGGTTGGAAAGGTTCAACTACTTACAAGTCATGGCTTTTAAGTAGACATGGGCTCGACCCCTTATCGGTCCACAATACCTTCTCTAACACTATTTCTAAACTCACTCCCAATACCCACTCACTAAGTTGTAGAACTCACCCCCTCCCTTTTACCCATTTTAGGTAACCAAAGGGAAACCAAAACTTAAAAGCTTCCTTGTAAGATAGGTATGTCAGTTTTAAGATATTCGGTTTTATATAATGTTATTCCATAAAAGATAGGAAAGAAGGACGCTTTACTTCTCACGATTTAAAAAGGATGAAACCCTTTACAAAATAAAGTAAGTGGCAGGTTGCTCACGGGGATCCGACCAAATCGGGTCGGAATGTAACAGTTGGTGTATAGTCTTTTTTTCTTAATCTGGTTCAGTAATGACCCATGATCAATTTATTTTTCCTTTTTAGGGAAATTCCCCTATGTCATTTTTGTATGTATATTATTTAATAGAGTTTTCTAAACACATACATATATTTGATTAATAAATATATAAGTATTAACTTTATCGGTTCAATTGAATGATATACCAAAAATCTCACTCATTTTAACTTGAGTTCTTTTAACATGGTGAGTGTCTTCCTCATACTTCAACTTTTTCTAATACGAATTTCTTCGTCCTAAAAAATATTCCAAGTACCTAGTTATATTTTATTTGGGTATGTAGAATGATTGAATCAATATGTCTTGTATGGTTCCTTCACATTTTCTATAAATTTACGGTTTTACTCCTTAAGGTTAGATTTATCTCATTCCTCCTTTATCAAGTTCTATTTTACTAATGAAACATGCATAAATTTTTTTATTATTTATATTTAGGCCCCTAACCTTTATTTTTTCTTATATTTTTTATCCCTAAGTTTTTCCAACATTTTCCCTAGGTCTTTAGACTTTCATTTATCCTGTTTGGTGATCAATTTAGTTAGTGCTTAATTTTCCAAGGAAATTTTGATTTAGGGCAATAGTAGGTAATTGAGTTTGTTCAAATCTTTAGTTTATCATCTCATTGAGTTGATAATAAGTATATTAGGGTTGAATTTGAATAAAATTTAAAATTCATGGGCAATTTTGTAAATTTGGATCAATGGGTGACCAAAGTATAATTATTGAAAATTTATAGATAAAATAGGATGTTAGAATATTTAAAAACTTAAGGTTGAATATTGAAAAATATAGATATATAAATGCCACTATTTAAGGTTTAGTAAGATAAATATAAAACTAAAGAAATTTTGTAATATATAAGAAATATCAATAGAAGTCGATATAATATACTTAAATGGACAATAATTGAGTCCTTATAGGACAACTAAATAAAGTGGTTCGCACTTAATTATCAAAACTAGCACTATCCGAGTAAATTAAAACTAAGTGGTGAATTTTTATTAGTGTTGAATTTAATTAGAATTACAATAATTTCTTACAAATTTTATAAATTATAATGCATATATTTAAAATATTGTATTTAAATATAAAAAATAACATAAAGATCTTTTACAAATAAAATAGTGAAGATTTCATTTATCTATTACTTAAATAGGGATACAATATCATAAATATTTTGTACTCATTTTTATGTTGAGTTTAATTGGAATTACTACAATTTCTTAAAATTTTTAAAAATTATAATATTGTGTGATTTGAAAATTGTGCTTAAATATAAAAAAATGACATGAAAATTTCATTTATATTTTACAAATAGTGTAGTGTAGATCTTATTTTTCTCTTACAAATAATACATTAATAAGTACATATAATTTTTATTTTTTATTCATTAAATAAAAATATGTGCGAAAAAAATATTAAGTAGATATGATTATTCTATTCTTGTTCTCGTAAATATTTACGAATTTAATAATATTTTCTATTCTAGAAAAAAAATAGCTAAAAATAATACCAAGTGAGTATGTGTATTAAATAAATAATTTAAAATATTATATTAAAACATCAGCCACTAAATAATAGAATAATAGAGTAAAAAGTCGAAATGGTTGTTAAATTACCATTAAACTTATATTAGCATATCAATTCGTGCTTCAAAATAATTTATCGTAATTACAAAATCTTTAACACGAGAAATATTAATGGTAAAGAAAAGAAATAAAAATTAAATTAATTGGATCTATTGTAAATATAATTTATAAAAAATAAAAATAAAAGATTGAATTAATTGTGATGATGGGAATATGTGCGTATATAAAAAAAAATTGTAAAACTATTGATTATTTACTACACTATTAATATGTAAGGAAAAAAATATTTTACTCTTAAAAAATTAGTTAAATAGCATTTGAATAATTTATAATATTTTATATAAAAGTGAACTCAACTTTTTCTATAGTAATTATTTAATAATCATATGTATTTTCCCTTCTCCAACCTCCCACTCAATAATCCGAAATCAATACATCTTCTATACTACATCAGTACACACCTCAATACTTCAACATTCTATCAACACAAAATTAGTCTATTAATAAATTTTACAAAATTAATCTACCAACAAATTTTACAAAAATTCATAAAATTAAATATAGAGTAAAAATAATTTAAAATAAAATTAAAACAAGAGTTACTAAAAAAATAAAATATTAGAGTAAAATATTTTCAAATAAAATTACTAAATTCTGAGTATTTTTTAATTAAATATCTAATATTATATTAATTTGAGTATATTAATTATAGTCAGGAGTTACTAAATAATAGAATATTAGAGTAAAATATTTTTAAATAAGATGTTTAATTGTGAGTGTTGTTTAATTAAATATCTAATATTATATTAACATGAGTATCTCAATTAATTTAAAATAGCTCAGTATAAATAAAAAAATTGAATTAAATGAAATAAAATTTTGATAATAGAAAATTTTATATTGAAAAAATTGATAATTTTGTTTCAATATATTTCAACTTATATTAATTATAGTCAAATATAGTTTATGAATTTCACAAATCATATAAAAATTATAAATAAATATCAACAATTATTAATGCACTTCAATTTTTTCCTCCTTTAAATACCCATTTCTCCATTCCATATATCACATAACTCATCACTAGTTTCTAACTCTCCATTCCATCGTTGCAGATTTATTGATAGTGAGATCCCTCCAATAATGGCATGCGGTAAATTTTCACTCATCACTTTTTTTTGTCATTCTCCTAATCATGCAGCATGAGGATATGGTGAGGCCGGTGACGGCGGATTCCGAGAAGATTCCAAGGCCGCCATCCATAGGCCGAAATGGGATATACCATTTAAAGAAGGTCATGCCGGAAGCTTTTAGGCCCACCACCCCGGTAATAGCCCCGGTATTGGTCATGGTCACCCTCCACCTAGTCCTAATCACTGAAAATGGAGATGATGGATGATTGGTGTGCTAGAAACCGAGACCAAGCAGTAGATGGAGATGGATGGCACACGTGAAAGATTTGCATGCTATGCTATGCTATGTTTTCTTTATAGATTTTCTTTGGTATGAGGGGATGCTGGCAACTATAATTATATGTATTGGATGGGTGAAAATAATAACGATCGATCTGGGAAGATCAAATAAAAACGTCAGTTTCTATATGATTTTATATGTTTTTTAAATATAATTTTATCAAATATTTATCCTATTAGTTTAATTTACTTTATAAAATTCTAATACATGGTTTGGCTCTTTGCCACTTGAGTATGGTTAGAAGACCAAATATAAATTAATTAGGATTGTTATAAACATTTAAATGGTTTAGTTTATTTAGAATGATAATGACAAGGTGTTTATTTTAAAATATTAAAATATTTTTAATATATTAACACTAAATATTTCAAATGTTTTATACCTCCGTAAATTTAAACAAATTTTATTGGCAAGTATAATTTTGATTAAGTGGCAAGCCACATGTTTTTTACTTTATAACGATATTTAATAATATATTTTATTTTATTAAATATTTAGTGAAAATTTATTAAAACTACCACGTAATCTATTGACAAGAACATATAATTTTTATTTCATTATTAGAATGTAAATATAATTTTAATAACTAGTTATCTATAATTACTTATAAATCAAATTATTTTTTCCAAATCCAACTAGGAAACGAATAACTAATATTAATATAAATTTATTATATATTCCAATTGATTATTTAATATAAATCTATTAACTAAAATTTACCAAATTTAATAAAGGGTGAATAAATAATTAAAAAATTAAATGAAAACACGAGTTACTAATTAATAAAATAGTTGGGATAAATAAAAATAATACTTGAGAGAATTCCAAATGTAATGTTAAAGGGATGCTCACTAGTCAAATATCCAAAGTTTATTATTTCAATATTTGATAAATTTGAGAAATATGATTGGTAAATCAAAACGAAAAAAAAGAATTAATTGTGACTAATATAATGGTTGAAAATTTAATGATAGAAAACATTATTTTAGGAAAATTGTATTATCTTAATGGGCTAATATGATTCAATTTTATTAATAATAGAAAAAATATAATTAAAAGTTTCAATAATCACATAAAAATGTGAAATAATTACCGATATTGTACTTGTATATTTTTTATAATATCTTCTTATATACTAGCTTCTCCATAGTATATATTAAAGAACTCATCACTTATATCTGATTGACGGAACTCATCACTTATATCTGATTCCATCAATGAATCTTTGAATAAGAGGTGGAGCTTTAGCTTTAGCGTGATGAATCCAATAATTGGGCAAATTTGCAAGTTTACTTTTTTTTTTTATCAAAACTTAATACTAAAAATCGGATTAAAATAACACACCACATATCAACCAAACCCATGAAAATTATTGAAAATATCTAAATAACTTATTTCAAATTTTTAGATCATTTATCTAAATAAAAAATTTTAAAAAATAAAATGAGATTATTTATTAAAGTCCACTAGAGTCAAATAGTGTATTTATTTTTATCAATAATAAAGGTACACATGCCATGTTCTACTTCCCCTTATTTTTGCTGATAATAACTCGATTAATATGTAGTAATTCGAGATTAAGCAGTTATGTTTTACACCATCAAATAATCGGATAATCTTGTCAACTTTTACTTTTCATATTTTAATCTATTATCACTCGTGCACTGCCTCCAACCTCCCTAATTTAGCTGAACAATACTATTATAATGCTAAAATTTTCAAACTATAATTTGGAAACCAAATTGGATAAATTGAATAAATAACAAGTTAAATTAGGGGTAAATTAACCAAAATTAACCGAATTGACTGATTTATTAGTCAGAAATCTATTCACTATAGTATGAATCGGACGATTATACGTTGGGTATACGACACATGCTAAACATGCCGTGCACAGTACATATGTCGTCTCCTTCACTCAACCGCCGTCTCGAAATTCGACTTGGATCTGATCACAAGCCTGATTCTCGAGCAAAAGTAATGTGATTTTCAACATTGACACCCAAAAACAAATTAATATAAAAGGATGTGAAGGTCTAATCTGATCAACTATGCACATGATTTGATGGACTGTTGGTTCCCAAACTGTCCATTTAAGTTTTAGCTCCACTCTCATCCATCAACCACCGGAATTTTCTCTAAAATTCAATCTATTTAATTTTTCAGTGACTTCAACTATACAGCTCATAAGTTTCATTTCTAACCCCCAAATATGGTCATTATAGTGGTGTTAGAACTGTAAATAAACTAGTTTTTGAATTCCACATCTTTTTTATATCGAAGTGTCTTATACAAGCACATACTAATCAAATAGTAACACTACTCTTTTAGTCGAAAATATAGCAGTACATTTCCAAACTTATCATGACCTCCTCGTTGGTCAATAGTGGCCCAAATTAATACTAGGGACCCCTCTCAGTTTCCTCTAGCTAATACAACCGGTTGTTCGAGTTAAAGGTAAGCCTTGTGGCCGTGAAAATTCTAAAAAGGTTTAGTGGCATCACATATTTGAACTTTCTCTATAAATCACATTTTTATATGATTTAGACCACCATTTGTGGATGATTCAAGATGGTACGGATGTGCAAGGAAGTCAAATTTCAAACCCAACTCACATTGAAGACCTACTCGTTATCTCCGACAAGTTCCCGTTGTTTTTTTCGAACCGTGTGTTTTCAGATGAGAGGCCAAACAAAGTCAAAACGATACTGGTCCAACCGAGACTAGCTAAAAAGTGACCAAGGGAACCTGAGAAACATTTTGATGGTCATATTAAGGAATTTTATGAAGTTTATTGAGATGTTTTAAGGAATGGAAAAGTTTGATGACTCAAATGTCATTTTTAAAAAAATATGGGGTTCAAAATATAATTTCAGGAAAATGGGGACCCAAATAAGACTCAATAGAAGTATAGCGACCTAAAATGTAGTTTGATAAAATATAGGGACCCGAAGTGATAGCTTGGAAGAGGCTAAGGGAGCTAAATGAAAACTTGAAAAAAGGTTAGGGGCAAAATGATAAATATTTTAATGTTTGGGACAAAAATGGGATTTATGAGAATTTGAGAACTCAAATGAGACAAGAGAAAGGATGGAGACCTGAAATAAAGATATGAAAGAGTTTAGAATTTTAAAAAGAATAAATGGAAGTAGGTGCAATATTGTAATTTAAGGAAGTTTAGGACTAAAATGTAATATTTGAAAAGGTTAGGTATCCAATGAAAGACTTTGATGTTTGGGGTCTTAAAATAAAGATGGATAAATAATGGGGGAAAAGTCTTGAAACATTAAGAATGTGGAAATACATGTATAAATGGGACTGTCGACACGTGAATCGAGCAAACCAAGCTCGATGGACAAAATCGTATTTTTTGAAAAATTACGAAACAATATTAGAGTTACCATGAATAACTAAATTTGACCCCATGAATATGATTTGATTTATGAAGTACAAAGCATCTCTCAAATATACGGGAAAACATGATTCCTGAGACATTGGATACCCTATGGGATTAACAAGTTATGGATATATAATGGTGGGTGAGATTTATTGATGGTGAGTCTGATTTACCGACTGTTGCATTTTACAACACTTTATAAAACTATGATATTATGCATGATTTTCTTTGAAAAGTAGTGGAAAAACTAAATGAATGCATGTTCACATAAATAAATGGATAATTGAGATTACTTACCTAATATAAGGGCTAATGGACTCATGTTAAAGATACACGTAATACTATGTGATATGAGGGCATGAGTCTTTAAGTAATATGGTGAGTGGAGACGGTCAAGTGAGTACCGTGCTCCAAGGAAATCAATGTACTTTATGTGTACTACATGATTTTGATCATTTCTTATGTAAACCCCGTCCCTTTATAGTTAAGAAAATCGAAAAAAAGAATCGATCATTTTAAAGTAGGAAATCAAGACGGTTCACAAACCATAACCAATAAGGAAAGGGTAAAATGGGGAATTGACAAATCCCGAATGACTCAAAAAGTCATACAAATCATGAAAAAGAACCTTGGGACAAATGGGAAGAAAAAACTAGATTGGTTCAAGGAGAACCGGACATGAACCGAATTGAACCAATTTGAACCATACTTGAACTAATTTCTAAATTCATTTTTCTTGGTGGCTTAAAATGATCAAATTGGGGAATTGAAGCCATCATTAGATAGAGAATGAATTTAGAAATTTTTAATTTTGAGAAAACTGATCGAATCAGGCCTGAACCGACTGATTTACGCATTGAACACGGTCGGACTTGTCCGGTCCGGTTTGGAACAGTGTCATCTTCTTCCTCGAATGACATCACTGTTCATTAATGTAGAAAACGAATAACACCAGTGAAGGAAAAATGGCTCCGATCAGGCTATTTTAGGGCAAGGATAAGCTCGACCAAAATGGAAAGTTGTCGGGTACAGGGTCCCCGAGCTCCCTTTATAAAGAGCTTCTCTCCATTCATTCTCCACACATCTCAAATCTCCATTCTCTCTCCACTACTCTATTTTTCTGGTGAAACTCGAACCAAAGCTCCAATATAGGCATTTTTCTCAGCCTCAAAAGGCAAGGTCGGGTCCTATAGACTCTAGGGGAAGTCAACTACCTGATAGCATATTTCTTTTGACCCCAGGAATGCCCGAGAAGCATTGGCGGAATCAAATAGTAAAACAGCTCCGACGGACCGAAGCTGCCCTATTTTGGCTGAGCTGAATTTGACCAAATTCAGCCCTCCTCCGGCCAAACCAAGCCTACCCAACACCTCAACATCCCTCATACGAACTTAACAGAGCTAAAAGTTAAGCCAATTCGACCATACTTAGTCGTTGCAGATTGAGGTTAGAGAGAGAAAGTGTCGAATTTCACTGACTAAATTCACCTTTGATTTGAATTCAATTGTAGCAATTCTTGATCCTAGAAGGTACCTCAGGATAAGAGCTACTTCCCCGATCGAGAGCTCAGATCGCCGCACTTTCGACGGTAAGCATTCGAAGCTTTCTATCTCTACGAGCAGTTTTCCGGTGAAACTCCGTTTGAGCTCAATTCTGACCCAAATGTTGTAGTTCAAAGCTTAATTGAATCGTATGGAAGGTAGGAACTGATCCATACCTTCAATTGGAGCAATTAACCCTGATTGAGTGGCTAATTTGAAGAAATCAAATTCGGTCAGTTTGGTTGGAAGAAATTAAGGGAAACTTTTGGGGAAAATTGAGGGACCTCTTTGCAATTTCCCAAAATTGAAGGCCAATTGGCCATGAAAAAGATGTTGAGAGACCAATTAGTCAATGTTTGGAACAATTGGGATCAACTAGATGATGTACGAGTATCATCCCAGTACACCGCTACAACTAGATGATGACAAAATTGAGTTGCAAGTGTATGAGGCATATGCCGAAGAGTGGCGATAATGTGACAATGACTCGGATGATGTACGATACCGACCCATGTTGTTGTGTTAAGGGTTATGTAGCCCATCGTGTTTAAGTCTTGTGTAGTCGATGGATGAGGCACGGGCTGTGAGTAGCCTGAAAATGCTGACTGAGTGTAGGCCATCCCTTGTGTGTGGGACATCATTTGTTGATGTGTCACACATAGCATTAATGTATTAATGATTCAAAGGACCCAAATGGGAAAACTATCAAAATTATGGAAAGAAAACTATCAAAATTTCTTAGATTAGAGAGATCATTTAAAGTGTTAAAACTCATTAATAATAATTACAACAATAAGTTATCTGATAAATATACTGTTAGCTATAGCATACATATTTCTAATTTAATTTGTTTTGATGTAGGTGATGAAGGAACAGCAGATTTGAGGACAAATCATTTTCAAGAGGGGGAGAATTATGTGAATCCGACAAAAGAGTATATAAATTCACAAGTCCAATCAAACGAACCTGCAATGGAGTTGGACACTTTATCACCAAATGGGATAAATGATTATTTGAGACTTCAAGAGGGCCCAATCACAAGGTTAAGGGGCTAAAAGATTCAAACAAGCTTTATATGGGCAAATTAAAGAGATTACCGAAAAAAAAATCCAAGTGGAAGCCCAATTGAAGAGCCCAAGAAAAGCCCACAAGAAGGTCCAAATTTAATTAATGAGTAGAGATTTATTAATATAATAAATCTTCTACTATATTAAATGATAATATTAGATATTTAATTAGTTAAATTTAGATTTTTAAATTAGTTATAAAAATATCTTAGATATTTAGATTAGATATGGTTGGCATGTAACCATAAGATATATTTTCCTTGTTTTTAGGCTATTCGGTTGTTATCTGTGCCTATAAAAGGCATACTCCACAGCATTGAAGGACAAACACTTTGGAATTTCAATCTTGTAAGGTTTTGTCTTCTTTCTATCATGAAAGAGCTTTTGAACTTATCAGGTTTTTACCTATGGCATTCAAGTAATCAAGACTTATCACCCGAGGTTTTCTAAGAGTTCTTCTTAGAGGATTTGGGTGTGGCGTCTACATATCCTATACCTTATTTCCCACATAACAAGGTATACTACATCTTTTCGTACTTGTGTCGTGAAAGTCTTGGGATCGTTGCCATATTTGGTGTAGGGTGTCATCAGCATATTGGTGGGGTTCACATCACTTTTGGTTCATTTCCTTATTTGGGATGGGATTCTCCTCGGTCCCCGGGGTTTGTTTGGTTACTTTTCTTGAGGCAATCTTCCTACAGTTGAGATGTAGGCTTACATCCTTGTTTAGAGACATGGTTTCAGAAACTTTGAATTCTTCATTAATGGAGAAGGAGTACAATATATTAGGGTCTTAACCATATTACAAAGATGTGGTCATGAAATAGGTAGAGGACTACGGGGTGTGTGCTAAGCATCCTCCGTTATAAGCCCTAACTAGTGTTCCTGGTCTCAAGCTTGGCTTCCTTTGTGCTCAGGGTGTGTCCTCAATAGGTCCAAGCATCATCCTCTGGGATACTTTGTTGTTTGGTCCTTCAGGATTTCTACCATGCCCCAGGAATTTGGGAAGCTTCTAGAGTTGTCTTCTTATGAGGACAGGGTGCTGTGCAGAGTCATCCCTAGTTTTCTTAGTTCCTCTCTTGGGAGCCATCTGTAAATTTTAGGAGAAATCCTATTAATTATTATATTTTCTAGTCTTGAATATGTATTCGAGGAAACAGGCTCTAATACCACTCTAGTTGTCACGCCCCGACCCGGTTTGGTCGGATCCCCGTGATCAACCCGCCACTCTCCCAGTTTATTAAAGGGTTTCCCCTTATTGTAAACCGTACAGAGTAAGGCGTCCTTTAACCTGCACATTTTCCTGGAATAGCATAATCAAAACTGCATGAAATTTAAAACTTTACATACCTGTCTTACAGGAATCTTAGTTGACGGTCTTTAAGGGTAGGCTTTCTGAGATTTCCTGAAAGGTATATAAGGGAGGGGGTGAGTACGACTACTTAGTGAATAGGTTTTTAAAAGCTTTTGACTTTTAAGAAAATAATTATTATTGAAGTGTGCCAGACTCCTTTCTTTTCAAAAATCCCTTCGTTTAAAAATTTGGGTTTTTCCACCATTTCTAGTCATCACCCAACACACATCCTTCATCATGAAGGTTACACATATTCGCAAGTCAGTATCAGTACTGAACCCACTAGTCACTTTGGAGCGACTTTTCCTACCACCCGGATAGAAGTACGACCACTTCTACCCTAGGAATGAGTGGATGCAAGCGACATCCGACCCACAATCCCGAAATCACTTCTTCGTGTCCGTATGAGGACAAAGACCTCATCCCGTCCCCACCCTGATCTCATGCGCTTGGTGCTACTCCAGATTTCGCATAGACACCTAGAACGATGATCTGCCCTTATACTCATTGGGTCGTCTAGGGCCCTTAGGACACATCACTACCCCTCATGGTCGTCTTGATGATCCCGTACTCATGATGCATGCACGAACAATGTTTTCTCATATTGCCATGTAATCTTTGGTGCCACATGTCCAACAGCCTCGACTCACAACTCAACCCACAATTGTTTGTCTTGACTAGTTCGCCGACCTATCATGTTGCACTGCCGCTAGATGACTGGGCATGTCGGTCCTATCTTGGTACCATGGCCAAACAATTCACTTATTAAGTTTTATGGCACATATATCATGTTCGTTTATGAGCTCCTGCTCTTGCCAACTGGACTTGGGCCCACTGTACAAGATTTTCAAAATCGGGCATTTAGCCCCCAAGTTCCAAAAACTGAGGCCCCCGGCCTATAAGAGCTATTCGAGCTCTCATCAAGAAAGTCTCCCAAATAGTTTAAACATTGGCACACAGTCAGGGGAGAACACTTCCAACAAAATAAGTTTTCACTGTCCATTATACCAACCGGTATAAGCACATCTCCATTCATAACCGATCAACAGGTTTTCAACTTTCTTCGAGGAATTCTCATCCAATCGGTTATGATCTACTTACAACTGGTAAGTAGTTTTTCCGTAAAATTTTTTCATCACTTTCTCTAAGTGGTGATGTTTAAAATACCACTAAACCGTGGGTTTTTAAACTGAGGCAGATGATGGGATAAGGACCTATGTATCTTATTTCAACTTTCCCCATTGTTGAAACCTAAGTATTCCCCTCCATGAGGATACTTTTAGGAACACTTGGTCCCCTACATCAAATTCAAGATCCTTTCTCCTTTTGTCTACATAGCTCTTCTGCCTATCCTAGGTGGCCTTGAGTCAACTCCTAATTATCTTGATCTTTGTTGTGGCATCTTCAATTAATTCGACCCTTTCTAGCTTTCTTTCCCCCACTTCTTCCAAAAATAAAAGGGTATGACATGGTCGTCTATAAAGGGCTTCATAAGGAACCATTTGAATACTGTCCTAATAACTATTATTGTATGCAGATTTCATTAGGCACAAGTATTCATCCCAACCCTTATCCATGGTGAGTATGCATGCTCTCAGCATGTCCTCTAAGGTTTGGATCATTAGCTCAGTCTTTCCGTCGGTCTGAGGATGAAATGTCATACTTATGTGGAGCTTGGTTCCCAAGGCACTTTGCAAACTTGGCTAGAACCTTTAAGTAAATCTAGGGTCTCTATCCGATACTATGCTCACTGGGACGCCATGGAGTCTTACTATCTCCCTCATGTATAATACGGCTAGTTGTTCCACTGTATCTATCACCCTTATAGGTAGGAAATGGGTGGATTTGGTCAATCTATCCACAATAACCCAAATTGTGCCTCGACACTTCTTGGTCAAAGGTAGTTCGGTGAATAAATCCATGGTAATGTGCTCTCACTTCTACTCTAGGATTGGCAGGGGTTGTAGCAATCCTAATGGTTTCCGATGCTCCGCTTTAATTTATTACACGACAAACATCAGGCTACGTATTCCACAATATCCTTCTTTATTCATTTCCACCAATATCCTTATTTGAGGGTGTGGTACATCTTAGTACTTCTTGGGTGCATCACATACAAAAAATCGTGTGCCTCCTCCAAAATTAATCTTTTCAGTTCCTTATCTTGAGGCACACACATTCTACCTTTATAGGTTCGTAATCTGTCGCCACAAAGGTCATAGTCTAGTTTTGTTCCGTTGTTGACCGGATCCAAATAGGATTGGAGTTCATTATCCGCTTTTTGTTGTACCTTAATTTGCTCCGTTAGGCTGGGTCTCACCACCACGTCAACCAGTAAGCATTTCTCTTTTTTGTCCATTCTAAGGTCCACCTCCATTCTTCCCAACTGTTGCAACATGGGTATGTAGCTTGTCTTTATCTACACCGCCTTAGTTTGGTACTTTCAACTTAGGGCATCTGCCACCATATTTGCCTTTTCAAGGTGATACTCTATCACAAGGTCATAGTTTTTCACCAATTCTAGCCATCTCCTTTGGCAGAGATTTAACTCTTTCTAAGTTAAGAAATACTTAAGACTCTTGTGATTAGTGTATATCCTACACTTAACCCCGTATAGGTAGTGTCGCCAAATCTTTAGGGAAAATACCATTGCAGCTAATTCCAAGTCATGGGTAGGATAATTCCGCTCATGTACCTTAAGTTGTCATGAGGTGTAGGCAATAACCTTTCCTTGTTGCATCAGTACATATCCAAGTCCTTGTCCGAATGCGTCACTATAGATGATGTACTCCCCCGCACTTGGGTCAGGAAGAGAGAGTACCGGTGCAGTTGTCAAACGAGTCATCAACTCCAAGAAAGATTTCTTATAGCTTTCGTCCCATTTATACTCTATTCATTTCCTAGTGAGTCCAGTCAACGAAGTAGCTATCTTAGAGAAATCCTGCATAAACTGTCTGTAGTATCTTGCCAAGTGTAAGAAACTTTGTATATCTAAGTTCCTTCCAATCGGATATGACTTCCACCTTTGTCGGGTCAACTTTGACTCCATCTTTGGACACTGTGTCCTAAGAACCCTACCTCCTGCAATTAGAACTCACACTTGGAGAATTATGCATATAAGCGATGTTCTTGTAATATCTCCAAGGTATTGCCAGATGTTCTTCATTCTTCAGCCTAGTTCGTGAGTATAAAGGAATGTCATCTATACATACTATCACGAACATGTCCAAGTGTGGCTGGAATACTCGGTTCATTAAATCCATGAAGACTGCAAGGGCAATAGTTAAGTCAAAAGGCATCACCCTAAATTCGTAATGCCCATATTGGGACTGGAATGCGGACTTAGGAATGTCTTCCTCTCTAATCCTGAGTTGATGGTAGCTAGACTGAAGATCTATCTTGAAGAAGTAAGATGCTCCTTTTAGTTGATCAAACAGGTCATCCGTTCGTGTAAGTGGATATTTGTTCTTGATGGTAACCTGGTTCAATTTTCTATAGTTTATGCACAGTCCTATGCTCCCGTCCTTTTTTTTACAAATAGCACTAGTGCACCCCATGGAGACTGGCTAGGGCATATGAAGTCCTTCTCCAACAACTCGTCTAGTTGCTCCTTCAGTTCCTTCAGTTTTGCTGGAGCCATACGATAACGTGCTTGGGATATGGGGTTTGTTCCAGGGATAATTTCTATGGTAAACTCCAATTGTCAGCTTGGGGGTAATCTAGGTGATTCTTTGAGGAATATCTCTAGATAGTGTTTTACTACTAGAATATCTTTGGGTCCTTTCTTCTTAGACTTTTCATGGATGATTGTTGCTGGAAAAGCCCTACAACCTTTCTGTATCATCTTTTGAGCTTTGATATGGGACACTATCTGTACTTCATTCTTTCTCCGGTCTCCTTAGAATTTTAGTCCGTTTGTCTCGGGAGTGTGGAAAGTTACTATCTTCCTTCCACAATCCATCCTAGTTCGATGCGTACTCAACCAATCCATTCCAAGGATTATTTATGCCTCCTTTAGAGGTAACGAAATCAAATCTTCTTTGAGTTTGACTCATCCAATCTTTATCTCAATCCCTTTAGCTATTTATTCTTATTTAACCCTTCTCCTAATGGTGTGAGGATGTGTCCTAGAGGGGTGAGTTCTAGGGGTAAACATGGAATTAGGTTCTCTTTGATGAAAGATCTCTCTGCACCTAAGTCGAAGAGGGCGTAGACCTTTTGTCCCCACAATTGCATATACCTTGATTGGAGAAACACATATTTTTAGAAAAAAGATTTTCCTAATTGAATAAAATTTCAATTACAGGTTTTTCTTAATCTAATTGGGAGGGTTTTGGGAAGTACCTACTACGGTACTAGGGTCTTTCCTAGCCTCTTCTTGAGTGAGGTTGTATACCCTAGTTGGTACTTTGGCTGTGGCATCCTGCCTAGGATTCTTGGGGTTCCATTGGGATGGTCCAAGCATATTACGTTGCTTGTTCTCCCTTAGAGTGGGGCATTCCTTTGCAAAGTACCCCACTTGTCCACATGCAAAACATGACATGCAAGCTCCCTCGTGGTACCTTTGACAACTAGGGCAGAGAGGGTTTCCTTGTGGTAAGGTAGAGATTACTCTTTGGGGAGGTGGGGGTGCATCCTTCCTCTTTTGAAATCCTACTTTATTTTCCCATCTTGGACCATTATGCTCCCTCCATCCTCCATGATGGATTTGGCCCTTTTCCTCCTTCCGGGTTGTCTGCTCCATTCGGCAGCGTCAGGTCTACACTAGTCGCCCACATTTGTTAGCCATACTAATCACTACCACCAGATCCGTGGGGCATCCTAGCACTTCCATATAGTCTTGTATGTCTATATTGACACCGTCCACGAATCGCTAGCATATGTCTACCGGTCTAGCCAAGTCAGGAGCAAAGGGTCTTAACTCATTGAATTTGGTCTCATACTCCGATATCGAGTTAAGCTCTTGCCGAAGTTGGAGGAAATCATGCTTCTTCTCATTAATCAAATGAGGAGCCAAGTGCTCCTTCGTGTACCTCTCCGCAAACTGCTCCTAGGTGGGTGTGGAGGTATGCAGGCTTCGGACATTGTCCCATCATCTTTTGGCACTACCCTCCAAGAAAAATTATGTCAAGATCACCATGTCCTCTAGTGATATCCTAACTATCTCCCATCAGCTTCTTGATGTTAGTCAGCCAGTCCATGGTGGCTCTCGCATCCTTCTCTCCAAGGAAAGGCTTACACCCCAGTTGACAGAGATTTTTGAGATATTTGGGGATGTCAACTGTAGGTGGATGGTTAATAGGAGGAGGATGAGATTGTACTTCCTCCAGTTCGGCTCGAGAATTGGTGCCTGCCTCAAGGATGAGATTAGGTTGTCCAAATACTCGAGTGAACTCTTCATACAACCTCTGGTGTTCTGAGCTTAGTCCAGGTGGGGTTGTCTGGGCTCCTCGGGGTCTCCACAAGAAGAGGTGGTTGGGTAGTGTCGGAGACTACGACTCTAGTTCTCTTGGTTCATCTCTTAGGAGATATATGAAAATTAAAAATTATCCCTATTAGTTACTATGTTCTCTAGGCTTGATAATTTATTCGAGTAAACAGGCTCTGATACCACTCAAGTTGGCATGCCCCGACCCGGTTTGGTCGGATCCCCGTGAACAACCCACCACTCTCTCGGTTTATTAAGGGTTTTCCCCTTCTCTAAACCATGAGGAGTAAGGCGTCCCTTTTACAGTACCTTTCCTGGAATAACATTAATCAAAACTGAATATATTAACCTTGCATACCTATCTTGCAGGTTCAGCTATTGGAATGTCTTTAAGTAAGTTTTCCCTTAGTTACCTGAAAAGTGGTAAAGGGAGGGGGTGAGTTCGACAACTCAGTGAGTGGGTGTTGGGAGAGAGTATTCAAAACATCTTTAATCGGAGTGTGCCAATCTCCTTATTTCTTTCAAAAATATTCTTTTCCTTAAATTCCCGAATATTTAAAACCTCATTTCCATATTAGGTGTGTTTAACAATCAACACACGCCCTTCATCAAGAAGGGAATCACACATTCGCAAGGCAGCCCGTCCACTGCAACCCACTTATGGCGTTGAAGCGACTTTACCGGCCACCTAAATAGAAGTCCATCCATTTCTACTCTAGGAATGAGTGGATGTTCACGACATCCAACCCTTAAACCCAAAATCAACTCTATCTCCATATGAGGACAAAGGCCTCATCCTGACCCCACTCTAGTCTCATGCGCATGAAGCTACGTCGAGCTTCCCTGACTGTTGGCACGACAAAGTGCCCTTATCTCCACCATGTCGTCCAATAGCCCCTAGGACGCATCACTACCCCTCTTGGGCGTCTTGATGGTTCTGAACCTTAAGTGCATGCACAAACAAAAGTTTTTCATAAAGCCATTTACCTTTGGTTCCACTGGTCTAACAACCTCGACCCTTGACTCGACCTGTAGCTATTTGTTTAGACCGGTTTGTCGACCTGGTCCTATTGCACTGTCGCTAGTCCATCGAGTATGTCAGTCTTGTCTTGGTACCATGGTGAGATCACACAATTTATTCATTAAGAATTTTTATGGCTTAAACATCATGTTTGTTTACGAGCCTCTGCTCGTGCCAACTAGCCTTGGGCCCACAGTAGGTGATTTTCCAAAACTGGGCATTTTAGCCCTCCAGTTCCAAAACCGAGGCCTCTGGCCTATCTGAGCTGTTCTAGCTCTTGTCAAGAAGATCTCCCAAAATTTTTAAGCATTGGCACACAATCAGGGGAAAACACTTCTAACAAAAATAAAATTTTTATCCATCACACCAAACGGGTGTGATGAAATCTTTGCTTAAAACCAGTAAGCGGGTTTTCTACTTACTTCGAGAAAGTCCATTATATCAATCGGGTATAATCTACTTACAATGGGTATGTAGTTTTTCCGCATAGTTCTCACATCACTCCAATCAGGTGTGATGTCAAAATTCCTCATAGAAGTGGTTTTTCATTTCCGATTTGCTCATCATCCCAACTAGGTATGATGTGAATAAATCCCACTCACCCGTTAACCGTGACGTGTTCGTCCTTGGTTGATTTTTTTTTCCAAGTCGACGCGAGCTTCTCTTACTAGCGTTCCGGTCCTTCATGCTCCTACACAATTTGGATAACCTTATCTATTAATACTTGGTATAATAGCCTTTGTTCCTCATGTATGAACGAGTAAACTCAAAATTTCCAGTTAATTGTACTTAGGTCCCTAAAGTTTTTTTTTACTTTAGGTCCCTAATGCAAACTTTTCCCCAAATTGAGTCCCAAAACTTCCAAAATTCACTTTGGGTCCTCAATTTACTCAAAATCACTTAAGGGGTTCAAGTTTCCCAAATTTCCAATTAGGTCTCCAACTTTTCAAAAATTACCATTTTGCCACTACTTTATAAAAATGGCAATTTGACCCCAATTATTTTTAAAAATTGACCAATTGATCCTCTAACATCTTTTTCATGGCCAATTGACCCTCAATTTTAGAAAATTTGCAAATTGGTTCCTCAATTTTACGAAATCCCTAATTTCCCCCAAAATTTTCCCAAATTTTCCCCCTTTCAAACTAGCCAAATTTGATTTCATCAAATTGACCATTCAATCGAGGTTAATTGTTGAAATTGAAGGTGCTCGATAAGGCAGAAGTTGTAGTAGCATAAGTGTTTCTTTGTAGGAACGTTCACGAATCTAATCAATAACCCTTCATGCTAATTGAGTTCCTACACATCCATACGATTTAATTGAGCTTTGAATCGCATGAATTGAGGCCAAAACGAGCTCAAATGGAGCTTCGCCAGAAAACTTTGCATAGAGAGAGAAAACTTCAAAAGCTTACCGTCGGAGGTGCGGTGGTCCAAGCTTTCGATCGGGGTAGGTAGCTCTCGTCCTAAGGTTCATCATAGAATCAAGAATTACAACAATTAATGTCAAATTGAGTGAGAATTTGGTTAGTGAAGTTTCACCGTTTTTCTCTCTAACACTGATCGAAAATTACATAGGGGAGCCGAATTGGCTTACCTTTCAGCTCTAATTCGGTCGTGTGAGAGTTGGGAGAGCTTGGTTTAGCTGTAGGAGAGGTCAATTTGGCCGTTTTCAGCTCAACTAAAATAGGGCAGCTTCGGTCCGCTGGAGCTGTTTCACTGTTTGATTACACTAGCGCTTCTCCAACGATCCTCAGATCGAATGGAGACTACCGCCAAGTAGCTGACTTCTCCCCGAATCTAAAAAACCTAACCTTGTCTTCTAAGGCTCAAAAAAAATGTCCAAGTCATAGCTCTAGTTCAAGTTTCACCGAAAATTATTGGAGGAATCTCCCTAACCATAAACCTGCAATAAAGTTGCAACGATGGAATGGAGAGCTAGAAACTAGTGACAGTTATGTGATATATGGAACGGACAAATGGGTATTTAAAGGGAGGAAAAAAATTGAGGTACCATATTGATAATTATTTATCATTTTTATATGATTACTGTAATTTATAAATTATATTTTACTATAATTAATATAAGTTAAAAGATATTTACACAAAAATAAAAAATTTTCAAGATAAAATTTCACTATAATCAATCCAATTTTTTTTATTTCAGTAATTATTGTACCTTATATTTAAAATAATTGAGATTAGCATATCATTTGAAATGATTTTACTCTATTATTTTATTATTTAGTAACTCCTGATTTTATTTTATTTTTTTAATTTTTTCACCCTCTATTTAATTTTGTAAAATTTGTTAATTGACTAATTTTTTTGTTGACATAAGGTTGAAATATTGAGTTCTGCACCAGGTTGAATATGTATTGATTTGGAATTGTTGGGGAAAGGAAAATATATATGATTAGTAAATAATTGTAATAGAAAAAATTAAGTAAAATATTATTTTTACGCCACTTTTATATGAAATGTTATAAACTATTTAAATACTATTTAACTAATTTTCAATCATTATTTAAGAGTGAAATTTTTTTATTTGCATATTAGTAAATAATAAATAGGTTCACAATTTTTTTATACTACTCCTATTCCCAATGTTCACAATTAATTCAATTTTTTATTTCTATTTTTTAATAATTTATATTTTAAATAGTCTCAATTAATTTAATATTTTATTTCTATTTTTTATACTATTGATATTTCTGTTTTTTTATACAATTTCCATGACAATTCACCAACTCTTCTATTTTTTGTTGGATTTTTTTACTCTATTATTCTATTATTTAGTGACGGGTGTTTTATTATAATATTTTAAATTATTTATTGACTATTTATTTAATCTTGTAAATTTTGCAAAAAAAAATTAATATGATATTTTTAATTATTTATTCACTTGAAATGTATACACATGTTGCTTTGAGAATATAATAAATTTGTATTAATTTAGGTTAGTATTTTTCCTAGGAGGGACAATAATATTTAATTCGTAAATATTTATTAGAGAACATGATTAGCATTATATTCATTTAATGATTTTTTCGCACATATATTTATTGAATAATTAGAAAATAAAAATTATATATACTTATTAAGATTATGTGATACTTTTTTAGTTCTATCAATCAAATGAATAGAAATATTATGGTTCAAATAAATCAACTAAGTTAAGAGTTAGAATACTGACTAATTAACATATGACTAGTGCAAATCATTTGAGATATTGCATTCGCAAGTAAGTATTGAAGTTATGTTTATAAAAGATAAATGAAATATTTACAGTGATTTTTTATAATTGAGCACAATATTTCAAACGCACAAAATTATAATTTTTAAAATTTTTAATATATTATGTCTAGTCCAATTAAAATCAACACCCATAAAAATCGATTCATACGAATTATATTTACTTTTTATTGTCCATTCAAATATATTATAATGAGTTTTATTGCCATTTCTTGTACGGCCCAAAATTTTTCCATTTTTATATTTAGTTACCTAAACTTTAAATAGCAACATTTAAATCTCTATATTTTCTAACTTTCAACATCAAGTTTTTAAAAATTATAAAATCATATTTGATCAATAAATTTTCAATAATTATATTTGGATCCTCCATCTATCAAAATTTATGTAAATATCGCTAAATTTTAAACTTCATTCAAATTCGATCCAAAACATAGAATTTGACCCCTATTATATTTCTTATCAACTCACTCTCTATATGATGAAATAAAGATTTGAGCAAACTCAATTAGCCTATTTTTGCCCCCAATGAAAGTTTCGCCAAAATATTATACAGTACGTGCACGACACTAGTGTAGTTGGTTAGCACCATGGGCATAGGAAGGTTGGGGACTTTCTATGGGACCTCCCTATATTAAGCCATGTCCTAATTGACCACCAGAGTTGTCAAAATGGTATAAATGAAAGTCTAAGGACCTAGGAAAAATGTTAGGAAAACTTAGGTGTAAAAATATAAGGAAAATGGAACATTAGAAATCTAAATGTAAATAATAGAATGTTTATGCACATTCATTAGTAAAATAGAACTTGACAAATGAGCAAATAAGATAAATCTATTTTTAAAGGTAAAACCATAAATTTATAGGAAATGTGAAGGAACGATACAAAACGTATCGATTCAATCGATCTACATATCCAAATAAAATATAACAATGTATTAGAATGTTTTTAGGTCAAAGAAATTCATAATAGAAAAAGTTAAAGTACAAATAAGACACTTAACAAGGTGAGTGAGACGTCCAATTACATTAATAAAGTTAATACTTATTTATTTATAAGTAAAATATATGTATATATGTTTAGGAAACTCTATTAAAGAAAATATAAAAATAATTATGGGTCAAGACCCAATGAGATTAAGAAAGAAAGGATTATACACCACAGTTTAAGAAAGAAAAGAATACAATCCACTATTTAAAAAATAAAGAATTATCGTCTAATATTTAAGAAAAATAGGTCATGACCTAACATTTAGGAAAATGGGCTATGATTCTACCATTACTAAAGGTGTGGTATGAGCTAAGCTTTAAGAAAGATAGGATACAATCCAACTTTTGAGAAAGTTGGGATATAACTCAAGTTTATGAAAAGTTTAAATAAAATGGACTATGGTTGTCACACCCCGATGAAGAGATTCCAAGCGTACCACAAGTTGAGAAAATGGAGTATTGATTCTTTTTTAATCATCGAGCTATCTATATAAGGAGCATCACCTCACTCAATCTCTATGCACCTCGAAAATTATTTCTCCTTTGATAGCTCCAATTTTTAGTGAACTCAAACCAATGCTCCAATCACACCCTTGTAGTAACAAAAATAGTGTTCTTAAGTCATTTAGAATCCTAGAGATGTTCTCTGCATGACCAAAACTATGCCTCAACCCGATGATGACTAGAGGAGTGGCATAGCCATCAAGAGTAACCTTGCTTCTATGGTCAAAATATGTGCATCATCTTTTCGAAGGAATTCTAACCAATTATGAGGCCAAACGTAAGTGGACCAACTCCTGATGTCATACCATGATCCGATTTGGACGAAATTCTATGAATAACTTATCACTTCTCTCAATACCATAATAGGAACATTTTAATCTTCATATTATTGACAGAAGCAATGCTCAAGACTGAAATAAAAATATTATACGAGATAAGTTTTTCCAAAAATTTGTCAAAATAGATATTACAGTGCATAAATAATTAAAAGGGAAATAATTCGTTAGTAACTCATCATGTTTTAGGACCCGGAGTAGGGGTAAGAGAGGGGTGAGTTCAAAACTCAGTGAGGGTTTCTACTTATATCGTAACTTCCTATCCACGAGTCATTTCATACTTAAAATTTTTAACCTTTTCATAATACAAGATTTAAAATATTCCGATAAACAAGCTACAACTTGTCTTATCATTTTAAAATTTTTTCCCTAGATAAATCCATACTTGTCTCATACAAGTTTTAAAACCAGTTTCTTCCTAGTTGGAAGAATTTCTCATATTTTGTATTTGGTGGATTTATATCAGTTTTCATACATAAACACCATTTATCAGTAAAGGGATCACACAGTCGTATAAAAAACACTCAAAGGCTAAAACTTCAATATGTTCCACTAGTGGCCGAGAGTATCTTTACTATCCACCCTAATAAGAATCAACAACCTCTACCAAATCGTTTGTGTGAGCATCTTGGCCCAATCCCTTTACTTATCGATACTCTGATCCTCAAATGTAGGGGTGCTACCTCACTCTTCTATCCCTTCGGTCTCAGTACGCACAAAGCTCTTAGAGTTCAAGATATACCGGAATAGCACACCTTCCCTTATACTAACCTTATTGTCCAGTAACCCATAAAACTAATACTACCCCATATTGTGCCTCTATTTGGTTCCAAACGATTGTAATAACATACATGAGTATTTTGATTTAAGACCTTTATCTTTGTGCTGCTATTCCAATGGGCTCTAACCCGACTCTAGTCCTGCGACATTAATAAACATTATCAATTTGTGATAGTTTTGTAAGCCTCTTAAATCGGAACTTATTTACGGGTTTGCCCCATTTCCATTAGCCTTGGGACCACTCATACGAGTTTTCAAAACACAGTCTTGGGCCCACTTTAGTTTTAAAAAAAATGTGGCAATGGACTCACTTTCACAAAACTAGATCTAGCCAACCTATTGTTGACCATAGGCTTCGCCCATTTTTAGAATCGACGGTTGGAACTAGTCCATTTCCCTTGAAGTGTATTCATACACCGTTCAATGGTTGTCCTATTAACATGCTACATGTTTTCTTCAAAAATATAATCTCAAAATTTTTAAGCAATTTTACATAGTCACGGGGTTATATTTATGGAAATTTGATTTAAAGATAAATCATGCTTCTAAGTATGCATTATTGGTCCAATCAGACTCGATGACAATAATCTCACTAACTCGAGATCCATGACTTGTTCGTCCGAGACAAAATTTTAATATCTCAAGTTGGATTCTCGATTGTAGGTAGAGGCCTTCCTTACACACTTTGTGATCACATATAATAGATCCATCAATTATCTGATAATTACACTTAGTTCCCTGTATTTTCTTTAATTACACATAAGTCTCTAAGTATATTTTCATGACAAATAAACTTCAAATTATTTACCATAAATTCCCCAATTTACTTTATTTGCAATCTTATTCCCAAATAATTTTATTTAATATAAAATTATTTTAAATTACAAATAAAAATTTTTATTTACTTTTAATTAAAATTAAATTTCCTAAAAATCATATTGGTTGCAATTAAGACTCCAATTTCATTTAAATTTTTAATTGACCCTCAATTAATGTTAATTGCATAAAAAACCTCAAATCACCAAATTTCTACAAAATTGTACTTTTGGATCATAAAATATCATTTCATCAAATTGACAGATTAAACTTGGTTAATTACCTCCTATCATGCTATTAATAATCTCCACTACATCTCCACGGCCATTTTAAGCTTTGAATTGTTCAATTTGGCCTAGAATTCAGCTCAAACAAAATTCCGTTTGAAAATATTTTTAGAGATAGAAAACTTCGATTTTTTACCGTCAAGGATGCGATTGCCAAAACCCTTGATTTGGGGAGCTAACTCACTTCAAGTGGATCATGCTAGGATCAGATTTTACATCAATTAGTGCCCTAAGTAGAGAGAATTCATTTAATAAAATTTAAGTAGTTTTCTCTCAGTAATTTCACTATTCCGACGAATGAGAGCGGCAATTGTTTTCTTCGAAGGCTAAAAGAGAACTAGGCTTGGTCGTGGAGAGTTGTGAAAGGGTCAACTTAGGCTTAGGAGGTCTGAGTTGGCTGAAATTCAGCTCGAAAGCTTATTAGATCTCTAAAAAATAAAATTGTGACTAAGAAAAATAGCATATTCACTGACAAAATCACAATTATCAGAATTACTAGTCCAATTGGCATCAGAGAAGTAATGGAGAGTTAGAATAGTGGCGCCAAAGGGTAATGTTAAGATGAATAATTATTTGAATGTAGCATGTGTTTGATAGTAATACAATAAATATCAGTATATTGATTTATAAATTGACATACTTAATTCAATAGGAAAGATAAGGATTAAGGGTAGGAAAATACTGAAGTTAACCCACAATTTGATGATACACAGTGGGATTTGAAAGAGATTTCCTAACTTGAGAGAGAGTCGGCATCTAATAACAATAGGCGTAAATCAACTTTGATAATAATTAAAATATTTGAAATATTTTTTGTTAATATATTAAAAATATTCTAATATTTTAAAATAAGCACATTGTTCATATCATTCTAAATAAATTAAATCATTTAAATGTTTATGACAATCCTATTTAATTTATATTTGATCTTATAACCATAACTAACTCAAAAAGAGCAAACTACTTGTTAGAATTTTATAAAGTAAATTAAACTAATAAGATATATATTTGTTAAAATTATATTTAAAAACATATAGAAACTGAAACTGAGGTGTTTATTTGAGATCTTCCAAGATCTATCATTATTATTTTCACCCCATCCAATACATATAAATATACTTGCCAGGATCCCCTAATACCAAAGAAAATCCATAAAGAAAACATAACATAGCATGCAAATCATCCACGTGTGCCATCCATCTCCATCTATTGCATGGTCTGGTTTCTGGCACACTCATCATCCATCATCTCCATTTTCACGCACTAGGTGAAGATAAATGATGACCATGACCAGCACCGGGGCTATGACCGGGGGTGGTGGGCTATGACCGGGGGTGGTGGGCCTAAAAGCTTCCGGCATGACCTTCTTTAAATGGTGTATCCCATTTTGGCCTATGGATGGCGGCCTAGGAATCTTGCCGGAGGCAGCCGTCACCGGCCTCACCATATCCTCATGTTGCATGATTAGTAGTATGACAAAAAAAGTGATGAGCGCAAATTTACCATATGCCATTATTGGAGGAATCTCCCTAACAATAAACCTGCAACGAAAACAATAAACTTGCAAGGATGGAATGGAGAGCTAGAAACTAGTGACAGTTATGTGATATATGGAACGGACAAATGGGTATTTAAAGGGAGGAAAAAAATTGACGTACGACATTGATAATTACTGATATTTATTTATCATTCTTATATAATTAATGTAATTTATAAAATATATTTCATGATAATTAATATAAGTTAAAATATATTTACACAAAAATACAAATTTTCCAAGATAAAATTTTATATTATCAAAATTTCATTATAATCAATCCAATTTTTTTTTATTTCAGTAATGACTGTACCTTTTATTTAAAATTATTGAGTTGCTCAAGCTAATATAATATTAAATAATTGATTAGATAACACTCAAATTAGCATATCATTTGAAATGATTTTACTATAATATTCTATTATTTAGTAACTCCTGTTTTCATTTTTTTAATTTTTTCACCCTTTATTTAATTTTGTAAAATTTATTAATTGACTAATTTTTTGTTGATATAAGGTTGAAATTTTGAGTTATGCACAAGGTTGAACATGTATTGATTTGGGATCGTTGGGTTGGATGTTGCAGAGAAAATATATATTATTAGTAAATAATTGTTATAGAAAAAATTTAGTAAAATATTATTGTTATGCCACTTTTATATGAAATGTTATAAACTATTTAAATGATATTTAACTAATTTTCATCCATTATTTAAAAGTGAAATATTTTTTTTATTTTCTTATCAAAAGAGTGGTAAATAATATTGAGCAAAAAAATAGTAGTAAATAATCAATAATTTCACAATTTTCTTTTATACTACTACTATTCCCACTGTTCACAATTAATTCAATTTTTTATTTCTATTTTTTGATAATTTATATTTTCAATAGTCTCAATTAATTTGATGTTTTATTTCTGTTTTATTTCCCATTATAAACATTTTTGTGGTTACGGCAAATTATTTTGAAGATACAATTTTGATGGTAATTCACCAACCATTCCATCTTTGGTTGGACTTTTTTACTCTATTATTCTTTTATTTAGTGACGGGTGTTTTAATATAATATTTTAAATTATTTATTCACCATCTATTTAATCTTGTAAAATTGGCAAAAAAAAATTAATATAATATTTTTAATTATTTATTCACTTTAAATGTATACACATGCAGCTTTGGGAATACAAGAAACTTGTATTAATTTGGGTTAGTTTCTTTCTTAGAAGAGACAATAATATTAAATTCGTAAATATTTATTAGAGAACATAATTAGAAGCATTATATTTATTTAATTATTTTTTGCACATATGTTTATTTAATTATTAGAAAATAAAAATTATATATAGTATTAAGATTATGTGATACTGTTTTAGTCTCCTCCGTGAAATAAATATATATATATATATATTATGGTTCAAATAAATCAACTAAGTTAAGAATTACAATACTAAAACGACTAATTAACATATAAATTTGGGATATTAGATTCACACACGTAAGCATTCAAGTTATATATATAAGGAATAAATGAAATATTCACACACAAAATTATAATTTTTAAAATTTCTAATAAATTATTCTGATTCAATTAAAATCAACACCAATAAAAATTCATTAATACGAATTATATTTACCTTACTTGGTGTTGGTGTTGGTGAGTATTAGCTTCTCTACTTAATTACATTTAATTATCATACAATAATTTATATACTAGTTTATTGTCTATTCAAGAATATTATATTAAGTTTTATCTGTATTTTTTATACTGCCAAAAACTTTTTTATTTTTATATTTAGTTTTCTAAAAACTTTTTTATTTATTTTTTTAAACTTTAAATTGTAATATTTAGATTTTTATATTTTCTAATATTCAATATCAAGTTTTTAAAAATTATGAAATTTTATTTGTTGAATAAATTTCCAATAATTATAATTGGATCCTCCATCTATCCAAATTTATATAATTGTCCCTAAATTTTAAACTTCATTCAAACTCGATTCAAAACATAGAATCCGACACTATTATACTTCATATCAACTCACTCATCTCTACATAACGAAATAAAGATTTGAACAAACTCAAGCCTATTTTTTTCCCCAAATCAAAGTTTTGCCAAAATATTATGTAGTACGTGCAATTTACCATAATCTTACAAATACCCGGTAGTTGGCTTGGACCAGGGGGAATATGAAGGTCGGAGACTTCATATGGAACCTCCTATATTAAGCCATGACCATCAGAGTTGTCCAAGGGTATATATATATATATATGAAAGTCTATTAATCTAGAGAAAATATTAGAAAAACTTAGGAGTAAAAATGTAAGGAAAAAAGAACTTTATGGATTTAAATGTAAATAATAAGAGGTTTATGTACATTTAATTAGTAAAATAAAACTTTACGAAAGAGCATATGAGATAAATCTATCATTAAGGAGCAAAATAAATTTATAGAAAATGTGAAGGAATGATACAAAATGTATCGATTCAGTTGATCTACGTACCCAAATAAAATTAACAGGGAATTGGAATGATTTTAGGTTGAATAAATTCATTATAGGAAAAAGTTGAAGAAGAAGTAAGACCCTCACCATGTTAAATGAATTAAATTTGAGGTGAATGGAATTTTTAGTATTATGATCAATTGGATCAATAAAGTTAATTTTTATCTATTAATAAGTTAATATATATATATACACACACGTGTGTTTAGGAAACTCTATTAAAGAACATACAAAAATTATATGGGGGAATTTACCTAAAAAGGAAAAATAAATTGATCATGGGTCAAGATCCAACGAGATTAAGAAAGCACCATTGTTTAAGAAAGAAAAGAATACAATCTGTCATTTAAAAAATAAATAACTATAATCTAATGTTTAAGAAAGAAAGGGCAACAATCAAATATTTAAAAAAATATTTTTTTAGTACCAACATTTAAGAAAAATGGGTTATGACCCAACATTTAGGAAAATGGGTTATAATTCTACGATTATTAAAGATGAGGTATGAGCTAAGATTTAAGAAAGATATGATACAATTCAACTTTTGAGAAAGTTGGGCTATAACTCAAGTTTATGAAAAGTTTAAATAAAATGGACTATGGTTGTCATGAGATTCTAGGCATGTCACGAGTTGAGAAAATGGGGTATTGATTCCTTTTGAGTTATCGAACTCTCTATATAAGAAGCACCATCTCACTCAATCTCTCCACACCTCAAAAATTATTTCTCTTTTGATAGCTCTAATTTCTGGTGAATCTCAAACCAATGCTTCGATCAACCCTTTCAATAACCAAAATGAGTGTTCTTAAGTCATTTAAAATCCCACGGAGGTTCTCTACATGACTAAAACTATGCCCCATCCCGATGATGACTAGAGGAGTGACATAGCCATCACTTAGTAAACTTGCTTCCATAGTCAAAATATGTGCATCATCCTTTCGAGGGAATTCCAACCAATCCTGAGGCCAAATGTAAGTGGACCAACTCCTGATATCACATCATGACACAATTTGGACGGAACCCTATTAATAACCTGTCACTTCTCCCAATACCATAATAGGATCATTTTAATCTTCATAGTATTGACAGAAGCAATGCTCAAGACTAAAAAGGAAAACATTTTATAAGATAAGTTTTTCCAAAAATTTATCGAAATAGATATTGTAGTACATAAATATTTAAAAAGGGAAACAATTCATGTACCAGGTTGGTAACTCATCCTCTAACATTTTTTGTGCCATGTTTTAGGACCCAGAGAGGGAGTAAGGGAGGCGGGTGAGTTCATAACTTAGTGATGGTTTCTACTAATATCACGACTTCATGTCCACGAGTAATTCCATACTCAAAAGTTTTAACCTTTTCATAATAGAAGATTTAAAATATTCCGATAAACAAGCTATAACTTGTCTTATTATTATGAAAAGGTTTTCCCCTATATAAATCCACTACTTGTCTCATACAAGTTTTAAAACTAGTTTCTTCCTAGTTAGAAGAACTTCTTGTATTTCGTATTGGGTGGATTTATATCAGTTTTCATCACACAAACACACAAATACTCTTTCTTAGTAAAGGGATCAAACATTCATAGAACAAACCCTCAAATGTTGCAACCTCGATATGTTTCACTAGTGGCCTATAGCATCTTTACTGTCCACCTTGGTGAAAGGCCACAACCTCTACCATATCGTCTGTGTGAGCACCTTGGCCTAACCCCCAAACTTATCAATACTCTTATCTCCATATGTAGGCGTGAGACCTCACTCTTCTACCCCCTCGATCTTAGTGTGCATGAAGCTCTTAGAGCTTAAAGACATACCAGAATAGTATAATTTCACTTGTACCAACATTGTTATCTAGTAGCCCAAATAACCAATACTACCCCATACCAGACATCTCTTTGGTTCCAAACAATTGTAATCACATACATTAGTCTTTTGATTTAAAACATTTATCTTTGTGTTGCTATCCCAACGGGCTCTAACCCAACTCTAGCTTAGTAGTATCAGCAAACATTATTAATTTGTGATAATTTTGTAAGACTCTTAAATAAAAACTTATTTACGGGTTTGCCTCGTTTCCATAAGCCTTGGGCCCACTCATACGAGTTTCCAAAACACGATCTTGGGCTCATATTAGTTTTAAAAAAAATATGACATTAAGCCTACTTTCATAAAACTAGATCTAGTCAACCTATTATTGACCATGGGCCTCGCCCATTTCCTGCATTGACAGTTGGAACTAGTCCATTTCCCTTGAAGTATATCCATATATCATTCAATGGTTGTCCTATTAATATACTATATGCTTTCTTCAAAAATATAATTCCAAAATATTTAAGAAGTTTCACATAGCTAGGGGGTTATATTTCTGGAAATCTGATTTTAAGATAAATCATACTTCTAAGTATGTATCATAAGTACAATCAAACTCAATGCTAGTAATCCCACTCACCCGAGATCCGTTACTTATTCATCTTAGACAAAATTTGTAAACCCCGCATTTTTGAGTTAAGAAAAACTGGGAAAAGAACCGGTCAAACCGAATAAGAAAACCGAGCTGATTTACACTTGAGAACAAGCAATATGGAAATTTACAACTTTCGGGTGATCTAAAAGGTTCATTAAACCTTGGAAAAGAAATTTAAGAAACTTTAGAAAATAAAAACCAAATTAGTTCAGGTAAACTAGATTTCATAAAATCTTCAAAGTTAAGCGTGCTTGCCCGAAAGTAGTGTGAGGCTGGGTGACCTCCTGGGAAGTATGAATTTTTTTTGTAACCCAAAATTTCAGTCAAAAATTTTTATGTACGCCTTATCATAAATAATCATAAATTAATATATATTTAATTATTGTAATTAATACCAATAATTTAATACCTAAATTAAATTATTGGAATTAATACAAATAATTTAATACCGAAATTAATTCCAATCATTTATGGCAATATTAATATTAGTAATAAATCTCGCCCATTTAATTCACGGGTTTTACGCCTATATAAAGAGGTCATCCCCATTTCATTCTCCTCACACCTGAACACTTCTCTCTCTCTCTACTGCTCCATTTCCTGGTAAAGCTCGAACCAAAGTTTCGACTTGAACAAAGGTCGGGCTCTTTAGAACCGGGGAGAAGACAACTATCTGATAGCAAACTCCAGTCAATCCAAGAATCGTTGGAGAAGCGCTGACATTATGGAATAGTGAAGCAACTCCGGCGAACCGAAGCTGCCCTATTTCGGCCAAGCTGAAATCAGCCATTTCAAGCCCTACTCAGGCCAAACCAAGCCCTCCCAACACTTCCTCAGCCTTTCCACGGCCGAATTAGAACCGAAAGGTAAGCTAATTCGACTCCCCTTTACAATTTTCGATCGGTGCTAGAGAGAGAGTCGACCGAATTTTAATAAAGAAATTCTAATCCAATTCCGCATCAATTGATACAATTCTTGATTCTAGGATGAACCTCAGGACGAGACCTATCTGCCTAGATCGAAAGCTCGGACCGTTGTGCCTTCACCGGTGAGTAATCGAAGCTTTCTCTCTCTATAGTCTATCTTTTGGCAAAGCTCCATTTGAGCTCGTTCCAGCATTAAAATCTGTGATTTAAAGATTCTTAGAATCGTATGAACATGCATGAACTCAATTTCAACTCCAATTTCAATAATTAGAAGTGTTTGATCGGTCAATTTGATGAAATCAAATTTAGTAGTCTTGAAGAGTGGAAATTGGGGGAAAATTTGGGGATTTTCGAAATTCAAAGGGCCAAAATACAATTTTATGAAATTGAGGGTCAATTGGGCATGAAAATAATGTTGGAGGACCAATTGAGAAGTTTTGGAATTCTTGGGGCAGAACTTACCATTTTTATAAAAGAAGGGCAAAATGGTAATTTTGGAAAAATTGGGGGACCAAATTGGAAATTTGGGAAATTAAACCCCTTTTTGGTGAAATTGAATAAATTGAGGTGCCATGATAAATTTTAAAAGTTACGGGACTCAATTTGAGGAAAAACCGACATTAGGGACTTAAAGTTAAAGATAAATAACTTTAGGGACCTAATTGCAAATAACTAAAAGTTTGGACTTTCTCATTCATTGGAAATAAATGAAGTCTATTATGTCGAGTAATAATAAACAAGGTTGTTCATATCGTGTAGGAAACCGACATACCGGGAACGCCAGCAAGGACAAGCTCGTGTGAATACAAAGAACCAGTCTAGTGGAATTCACAACATTAACGGGTGAGTGGGTTTACTAACATCATACCCGGTTGGGATGATGAGCACAACTTAAAGATAAAAACCACTTACTGGTTGTGAGTGGAAATTTTATATCATACCCGGTAGGGGATGATATGTACCTCGGTATAAAAACCCACTGTTTAGTGGTATTTTAATCATCACCACTTAGAGAAAGTGATGTGAAAATTATGCGAAAAAAAAACTACTTACCGGTTGTAAGTAGATCATACCCAGTTAGTATGATGAGACTTCCTCGAAGGAAGTTGAAAACCCGTTCATCAGTTATGAATGAAGATGTCCTTATACTGGTTTGTATAATGGATAGTGAAAACCTATTTTGTTGGAAGTGTTCTCCCCTGACTGTGTGCCAATGCTTAAACTATTTGAGAGACCTTCTCGACGGGATCTCGAATAGCTCTGATAGGCCAGGGGCCTCGGTTTTGGAACTTGGGGGCTAAATGCCCGATTTTGAAAATCTCGTACAATGGGCCCAAGGCTAGTTGGCACGAGCAGGAGCTCGTAAACGAACATGATATATGTGCTATAAAATTTAATAAGTGAATTGTTTGGCCATGGTACCAAGATAGGACCGACATGCTCAGTCAACTAGCGGTAGTGCGACATGACAGGTCGACGGATTAATCAAGACAAACAGCTGCGGGTTGAGTTGAGAGTCGGGACCGTTGGACTAGTGGTACCACAGATTACATGGCAATATAAGAAAATATTTTTTGTGCATGCACTGTGAGTACGGGATCATCAAGACGCCCATGAGGGGTAGTGATGCGTCCTAAGGGCACTGGACGACCTGGTGGCTATAAGGGCAGTTCGTCGTTCCAGGTGTTTGTGCGAAATCTGGAGTAGCACCAAGCGCATGAGACCGGGGTGGGGATAGGATGAGGTCTCTGTCCTCATACGGACACGAAGAAGTGATTTCGGGATTATGGGTCGGATGTCATGTACATCCACTCATTCCCAGGGTAGAAGTGGTTGTACTTCTATCTGGGTGGCAGGAAAAGTCGCTTCGAAGCCACTAGCAGGTTCAGTAGGGATACTAACTTGCGAATGTGTGTAACCTTCATGATGAAGGATGTGTGTTGGGTGATGACACACCGGTAACTAAGAAATAATGGAAAAACCCAAAATTTTAAAATGAAGGGATTTTTGAAAATAAAGGAGTCTGGCACACTCCATATAAATGTTTTTTCTTAAAAGTTAAAAGTAGACCTTTAGAAACCCATTCACTGAGTAGTCGTACTCACCCCCTCCCTTATATCCCTTTCAGGAAATCCCGGAAAACCTACCCTTAAAGACCGTCAACTAAGATGCCTGTAAGATAGGTATGTAAAGTTTTAAATTTTATGCAGTTTTGATTATGCTATTCCAGGAAAAAGGTGCAGGTTAAAGGACGCCTTACTCTTTACGGTTTACAACAAGGGGAAACCCTTTAATAAACTGGGAAAGTGGCGGGTTGATCACGGGGATCCGACCAAACCAAGTTGGGGCGTGACAAAATTCCAATATGTCGGGTTGGATTCTCGGTTACGGGTAGAGGACTTGCTTACACACTTACATGATCATGGATAACAGATTCATCAATTATTCGATAATTACATTTAGTTCCCTATATTTTCTTTAATATATTTTCTTGACAAATAAACTTCAAATTATTTGCCATAATTTCCCCCAATTTACTTTATTTGTAATCTTATTCCCAAATAATTTTATTTAATATAAAATTATTTATTACAAATAAAACTTTTAATTAAAATTAAATTCCCTAAAAATCATATTGGTTGCAATTAAGCCTCTAATTTCATTTAAAATTTTAATTGACCCTTAATTTATGTCAATTGCACAATTGAGTGAGAAAAGATCTAGAACCATGAAAGACCAATTGAGTGAGAAAAGATCTAAGGCACATAAACCAAGTGCGGAGTGCCTGCTTGAGACCATAAAGTGATTTACGAAGTCAACAAAAATAATGAGGAAAAAGAGAGTCAACGAAACCTGGTGGTTGTTGCATGTAGACTTCTTCAGCAAGATGGCCGTGAATAAACATATTATTGACATCAAACTAACGAATATGCCAATTAAGTTAAACTACCATAGGAAGAATCACTCGAATGGTAACTGACTTAATAACAGGACTGAAGGTCTCATCATAATCAAGCCCATGTTGTTGGGAGAATCCTTTGGCAATGAGACAAGTCGTGTATCAAGCAATAGAACCATGGGATTTTCTTTTCTTTTGTAGACCCACTTGCAATCGACAATGGTTCAACCAGACGGTGTAAGCATCAAATCCCATGTGTGATTGTGGAGAAGAGCAAAAAATTATTCTTGCATATTATGCATCCAAGGGGCATAACAACAAGTTTGTGTGTAAGTGCGGGGTTCTTGTAAAGTTGTAATAAATATAGAAGGGTTAATAGTAAAACGCTGCGGGGTAGAGAGTCATCTTGCGAGCAAGTGACCATTTGAGGAGGAGCCAGAGTAGGGTCTTGGTTTGTAGGAGAGACAGGCGGAGAAGGAGGGTCAATATGTGTAGTGGGAGAAGAGTGAGGTGACATACCTAAGTCTAAAACCGAAGTAGGGATAGGATGGAGGACCAGGAGGAGAACATCAAAGCTTTCCACGAAAGTGAATGGAGGCTTACTATTTGCTAAGAAGGGAAATACTCTTTCGTTAAAAAGAACAGTACGGCATGTGAAGATGCGATTAGTACAAAGATAAAAAACATGGTACCCTAAATAATTAGAGGGATAGCCAAGAAAAATACAAATAGCAGACCGTGGTTGAAGTTTATGAGACAAGTAGGGATGAAGATAGGGAAAATAGAGACAACCAAACACATGCATAGTGGGAGACCCGACCCTCAAACCAAGTAAACCGAGGGAAGAACCGGCGGTTTTGAGAAGACCAAGCTAAAAAAGGAACCAAAAATGATAAAGAAGGGTTAAAATGGGAGATTGGAAAATCCCAAGCGACCAAAAACTCACAAAATTCATGAGGAAGAACTGGGAAGAGGAATTGATGAGAGAATTGGACCGATTTAGAGTGAACCGGACCTGAACCAAATGGAACTGGGATAGACTATAGTGAACTGGCACACAAATTCAATTTTCTAGGTGGCTAAAAAATGTCAATTTGGGAAATTGAGACCACCATTAGATAGAAAATGAATTGAGATGAATTTAGAAAATTTTAAATTTTAGAAAATCGGTCGAATCAGATCCGAACATGCCAAATTTCGAATTTGGGTCACTGAAACTGGTCGGACTAGATCAGTCAACAGTTCGACCGGTCAATGAACTAGTCAATGGTCAATGGTCAACGATACCACGTCAACAACCACACAAGCACGATAGCTAATGGGAGGCTACCACGTGTCCGATCAACGGTCAACGAATGACCAATCAGCATGCCATGAAGACACAGGCAACTAATAGGAGGCTGCCACGTGTCCGGTCAACGAGTTAACGGCTGATATGGCTGTTGACTTAGACCTCCACATCAGAAAAATCGGCCAATCACAGTGCACCACATGTCACACCTTCCACGTCATCATCTTCAACTTCTAGCTGCTGATAGAGAGAAGAGAGAAGAAAGAGTCACCAGAAATGCTGGGGTCTCAAGCGACTCAAAAAATGCTCCGGTTAGGTTGCTAGCGATCGAGTTAGAGACCGAGTCTTGAGCCCGCGGGTAGCTTGAGCAGTTGACGACCTCCCTATATAAAGAGCACCCCTCCATTCAATCTTAGCATCCAACAATCGATCGAAGAAGGTCGAGAGCCACCGTAGAAGAACGAGGAAGCTCAAACAGTAACATTGCTCCTCAACAGTCAATAGCCTGAGCTGCTCGAGTTCAACTCGAGCCATCACCAGGCCAATGTCGGCCAAACCAAGCCCTCCAAACACCACCTAGAGGTGTCCCGACCTTCCCCTGAGCTAGCACGGTAAGTGTAAACCCCGCACATTTGAGTTAAGGAAAACCGGGAAAAGAACCGGTTAAACCGAATAAGAAAACCAAACCGGTTTACATTTGGGAATAAGCGATATGAAAATTTACAACTTTCGCTTGATACAAAGGATTTATTAAACATTGGAAAACGAACTTAAGACAAACTAGAAAACAAAAACCAAATTGGTTTAGGTCAACTAGATTCCATAAGAACTTCAAAGTTAAGCGTGCTCACCTAAGAGTAGTGTGAGGATGGGTGATCTCTTAGGAAGTATGATTTTTTGTAACCCGAAATTTCGGTAAAAAAATTTTATGCGTACGGCTCATCATAAATAGCCATCAATTAATATATATTTAATTATTGGAATTAATACAAATAATTTAATACCGAAATTAAATTATTGGAATTAATACAGTAATTAAATTATCGGAATTAATACCAATAATTTATGGCAATATTAATACTAGTAATAAATCTCGCCCGTTTAATACATGGGTTTTACTACTATATAAAAAGGTCATCCCCATTTCATTCTCCTCACACCTGAACACTTCTCTCTCTCTACTGCTCCATTTCCTGGTAAAGCTCGAACCAAAGCTTCGACTTGAACAAAGGTCGGGCTCTTTAGAACCAGGGAGAAGACAGCTATCTGATAGCAAACTTCAGTCAATTCGAGAATCGTTGGAGAAGCGCCGACATGATGGAATAGTGAAGCAACTCCGGCGGACCAAAGCTGCCCTATTTCGGCCAAGCTGAAATCAGCCATTTCAAGCCCTACTCAAGCCAATCCAAGCCCTCCCAACACTTCCTCAGCCTTTCCACGGCCGAATTAGGACCGAAAGGATGAACCTCAGGATGAGAGCTATCTGTCCAGATCGAAAGATCGAACCGTCGTGCCTTCACCGGAATGCGAAATACCGGGAACGCTAGTAAGGACAAGCTCGCGTGAATACAAAGAACCAGTCTAGTGGAATTCACGGCATTAACGGGTGAGTGGGTTATTCGCATCATACCCAGTTGGGATGATGAGCACAATTTAAAATTAAAAACCACTTACCGGTTGTGAGTGGGTTTACTAACATCATACCTGGTTAGGGATGATAAGTGCCTCGATATAAAAACCCACTGTTTAGTGGTATTTTAATCATCACTACTTAGAGAAAGTGATGTGAAAGTTATGCAAAAAAAAACTACTTATGGGTTGTAAGTAGATTATACCCGGTTGGTATGATGAGACTTCCTCGAAGGAAGTTGAAAACCCGTTCATAGGTTATGAACGGAGATGTCCTTATACCGGTCGGTATGATGGACAGTAAAAACCTATTTTTGTCGGAAGTGCTCTCCCCTGACTGTGTGCCAATGCTTAAACAATTTGGGAGACCTTCTCGACAGGAGCTCGAATAGCTCTAATAGGCCGAGGGCCTCGGTTTTGGAACTTGGGGGCTAAATGCCCGATTTTGAAAATCTCGTACAGTGGGTCCAAGGCCAGTTGGCACGAGCAGGAGCTCGTAAATGAACATGATATATGTGTCATAAAACTTAATAAGTGAATTGTTTGGCCATGGTACCAAGATAGGACCGACATGCTCAGTCAACTAGCGGCAGTGCGACATGACAGGTAGACGGACTAGTCAAGACAAACAGCTACGGGTTAAGTTGAGAGTCGGGACCGTTGGACTAGTGGCACCACAGATTACATGGCAATATAAGAAAACATTGTTTGTGCATGCACTGTGAGTACGGGATCATCAAGATGCCCATGAGGGGTAGTGATGCGTCCTAAGTGCATTGGACGACCTGGTGGCTATAAGGGCAGTTCGTCGTTCCAGGTGTCTGTGCGAAATCTGGAGTAGCACGAAGCGCATAAGACCGGGGTGGGGACGGGATGACGTCTCTGTCCTCATACGGACATAAAGAAGTGATTTTGGTATTGTGGGTCGGATGTCACATACATCCACTCATTCCTAGGGTAGAAGTGGTCGTACTTCTATCCGAGTGGCAGGAAAAGTCTCTCCGAAGCCACTAGCGGGTTCAGTAGTGATACTGACTTGCGAATGTGTGTAACCTTCATGATGAAGGATGTGTGTTGGGTGATGACACACTGTGGTAACTAAGAAATAATGGAAAAATCTGAATTTTTAAATGAAGGGATTTTTGAAAACAAAGGAGTCTGGCACACTCCATATAAATGTTTTTCTTAAAAGTCAAAAGCTTTTAAAAAACCCATTCACTGAGTAGTCGTACTCACCCCCTCCCTTATATCCCTTTCAGGAAATCTCGGAAAGCCTCCCCTTAAAGACTGTCAACTAAGATGCCTGTAAGAGAGGTATGTAAAGTTTTAAATTTCATGCAGTTTTGATTATGCTATTCCAGGAAAAAGGTGTAAGTTAAAGGACGCCTTACTCTTTACAGTTTACAATAAGGGGAAAACCCTTTAATAAACTGGGAGAGTGGCGGGTTGATCATGGGGATCCGACCAAACCGGGTCGGGGCGTGACAGTAAGCCTCTCCACCGCCCCTTCATTGGAAAATACTGTTCATAGCTGATTTATGCAAAAACTTCAACATTGAAATTTGCACTGTTCATGACACCAATTGAGGTGCAATTTGATCCAAAAAGTATCCCCAAGAGGAGAGCAATCTAGAGAAAGTAAGTTCTTTGGTCGTCAGACCCTCATTGGTAAGATATCGAAGCTTTCACTCTCTAGACTGAATTTTTTAGCGAAGCTCTATTTGAGCTCATTTCTGAGTCAAATCGAGCAATTCAAAGCTTAAAATGATGAGGAAGATGTAGGGAAGACGATTTAGATAACCAATTGCAACAGTTCACTCCATTTTGGGGGGGTCAATTGAACGAAATTGTGATTCGGGGACCAAATTACAATTTTTGAGAAATTGGGCAATTTGGGGATTTTCGGGAAATTAGGAGCCGAATTGTAATTTAAAGAAAAATGGAGCATTTTCATGAAATAAACTTCCAATTGGGACCCAATTGGGCAATTGGATGAAATGGAGGGCCAATTGGCAATTTTTGGTCCAAGACCAATTCTTGAAAGTTCGTGAAGTTGGCCCAAGACCAATGTACATAAAAACCATGAAAACTCTCAGAAAAATTGATAATGTTGTGTGATTGGCTATGGGGCCAAGACAAGACTGACAAAGCTCGATGGGCTAGTGGCAGTGCGCCCAGACCAAGTCGATGGGCTGGTCAAGGCAAACAGATGCAGGCCAGGTTGAGGTTAGGGCCATTGGACCATTGGCACCAAAGGGCATGGTTAATGAATCAAAACTATTGTATGCATGCATGAGGAATTCAGGAGCATCTAGATGCCCAAGAGGGGTAGTCGATGAGTCCTAAGGGTTGTTAGATGACCTGAATGCAATAAGGGCGGGTTTGTCATGCCAGTCAGTCATGAAGCTTTGATAGCTTCCTGTGCACTGAGACCATGTCCGGAGGAGAAATGAGGCTTTGTCCCACAAAGCGGACATGATGAAGCATTGAGACCAAGGCCGAAGGGGAAATGAGGTCTTATCCTACCAAGCAAACATGATAAGGGTTTGAAGGCTTGGACTATTGATGTCCCCTCAAACTCAGGGTAGAGGCAATGTACCTCTATTCGAGTGGATGACAAAGACACGATGAACCACAAGTAGAACATTCGGGGACTGTTCTACAAATGTGTGATCCCTTTCTATGATAGAAAGGGTGTGTGATTGTTTGTTAAGGCATCTCCCAAGTAAGGGGGAAATGTTCAAGAAGAGACGAACTCATATTACAATAAATTAAAAGCATAAAACTTTTTCGATAAACTGATTGTTTTAAAAACTCACTTCCCAACCCCCACTCACTAGGTTGTAGAAACTCACCCTCTCCCATTAACCTTTTTCAAGAGAAACACCTCGCCTCGATGAGCCTAGCTGGGAGAAGAAGCCAATGGTACCGTCATCAGGTAACTCTATGTTTTCTAAACGTTTTTATGGAAAACAAGTACTCCAATGCCTTTACCTTCCTTAGACTATTCACTAGAAATACTAGATTAGTACGAGGAAGGGTGGCGGGTTAATCACGAACCCCGACCAAACTAGGTCGAGGCATGACAACTTAAGTGGTATCAGAGCAAGGTTTTCCAAACAAAATTTCAAAACTAAAAGCCCTAGAACACTAACCCACAATAAACTTTTGTAAACAGATATGGCCACCCCTATCGAAACTGAACAGACACACAAAATCATAACCACCCTGGAACTAGGCAGAAATTCTACCCCGCATAAGGGCATTAGCTTGGGAGCTCAAGAGCCTGGAAGGCCCCAACCCATAAGACCAAGGATGTCTCTTGAGCCAAGAAGACTTTTCGAAGAATTAATCAAAGTATTCGGAGAACCTTGCTTCACACATAAGAACGGGGACCGTTCCGTGAGAAGTGTGCACCCGAGGATGGTGACACATGGAGGCCCCTTGCAAGCACCAAGAAAAACTTCCCAAAGCCTAGGATGGAGAAGAAGCTATAGAGATCTACACAAGGAAGTAACTTGCTACAATTGTGGACAGAAGGGACATTACGCCCGAAGGTGCCCAATACCACTAAGGAATGTGGTACCTAGTCCTAGAAGCACTACCTCCACAAGTAGGGAAAGGAAATGAAGAAATGAAAAGAAAGGGAAAGAGGACAGAAGAAGCCTCTCCTCCGCGTAAATACTTAAGGGCCCACGTAGGAATCGATGTAGGGATAACCTGCTATAGGTGTGGAGGAATAGAACACAGGATGAGAAAATGTTCCACGCCACCAGGATGGATGGCAATACCTCCTAAGAGGAATACCTCCCCGACTACCGGAGCCCCGAATGATAGAAGGCAGGAAGCCACCCTAGAAGCCACAACTCCAAATGAGGATTTCAATCCCAACCCGAGGATAATTCCTGAAAACTCTAGCATAAAGGTTCCCAACCTTTCTTCGAGGAAAGAGGTCCCCAAAATGTACTGTATTCAATTCCCAAGTAATAAGATTTTAAATTCTCATAAAAATTTTGTTGCCCCAACTCATAATGAGTATAATCAAAATCTCATGCCCCAGGACGAATAAGGAATAAAAAGGGACAAACCTAATAAAGACAAATAACCCCTTTAAAGGAGGTCAAGGTATTCCGACCTCCCCGAAAGAGAGAGGGAAGGTAAAACCATGCATAGAGCTAAACCCAAAGAACAGACAAACAATGAGGTAGCAGGAAAGGCGATAACCCAAGTAGGATAGGAAAGGTGATTATAACCCGGAGGCGAAGGATGGAGTTTTCAAGGAGAAAAGGGATCTTGGAAGAGTAAATCCACTAACTAAGGAATGACGAACATCAAGACTAGTCTCTAACCCCGTCTACTTGAGGAAACCTAGGTTTAGATGACGAGGCGTAATTGGGAGTGCATAAGATGAAGACGAAAACTAGAAGTTACTCAGGTAAGAACATGGAGTTAGGGATGGCAAAGTGTAACTATTTGGGAAAAGCAGAGAAGCCAAGTAGGGTTGTAGACCCACCCCGCGAAAGTAGACAACTAGTAACTGTAAGATAACCAAAGGAGACGAAAACAATGCCCTAAACAGGAACAGAAGGAGTGATGACAACCATACCCTGAAGAAGGTGATAGGATGACAAGGAGAGTGTACCCAAGGCCCAAGGAGTGAAGCGAAATCCAAGGAGCAGATAGTAGGATAACCAACTCAAGTGATACCATAACACGTGGGAATGGGTGGAATACCCATGATGGAGTAACCTAGGAAAGGGTACTCGAGAAACCTTGGAAAATACGCCCTTCCACTAAGAGGTGATTACTTGGACATGGGGGTAAAAGCAAGTTCAAAGGAATAAATGAACGAAGAAAAAGGGAGAACTAGAGCGATAATAAGCTAAATCAAACCCCGAGTTGACCACAAGTGTCACGCCCTGACCCGGTTTGGTCGGAACCCCGTGAGCAACCCGCCACTCTCCCGGTTTACTAAGGGTTTTCACTTCTTTAACCCGGGAGGAGTAAGACGTCCTTTAAACTTGTACCTTTCTTAGAATAACATAAATAAAAACTGCATAAAAAATTTAACTTTCATACCTGTCTTGTAGGTGTGGCTAGCAGGAGGTCTTTGGGTAGGTTTCCCTTGGTTACTTGAAAAGGAATATAAGGGAGGGGTGAGTTCAATGACTCAATGAATGATTTTTTAAAATTTTGAATTTTTGGAAAAGTGTTTGAACTGGAGTGTGTCAGACTCCTTATTTTCTTTTAAAACAACTCATCCTTAAAATCTCATTTTCATAGTCATTCCTCAATCCTCAATCATAACTGGTGTGTTTATCAAAACAACACACGCCCTTCATCATGAAGGGAACACACATTCGAAGGGCAGCACGTCCATTGCACCCACTTGTGGTGTTGGAGCGACTTTACCAGCCACTTTGATAGAAGCACGTCAACTTCTACCCTGAGAATGAGTGGATGTACGCGACATCCGACCCTCAATCCTATAAATAAAAACGTGTCCATATGAGGAGAGAGACCTCATCTTGACCCCACCCCGGTCTTATGCGCATGAAGCTACGTCAAGCTTCCTAGACTACTGGCACAACAAACTGCTCTTATTTCCACCATGTCGTCCAGTAGCCCTAGGACGCATCATTACCCTTCTTGGGCATCTTGAAGGTCTCGTACCTTAGTGCATGCACAAAAAAATAGTTTTCCACATAAGACATTTAATCTGTGGTGCCACTGGTCCAACGGCCCCTACCCTCAACTCGACGTGTAACTGTTTGTCTCGACTGATCCGTCGACCTGTCATGTCGCACTGCCGCTAGTCCATCAAGTATGTCGGTTCTGTCTTGTTACCATGGCCAAACAAATCATTCATTTTTAAGTTTTCATGGCTTAAACTCATGTTTATTTACGAGCTCCTGCTCATGCCAACTGGCCTTGGGCCCACTATATGAGATTTTCAAAATCGGGCATAATAGCCCCCAAGTTCCAAAACCGAGGTGTCACGCCCCAACTCGGTTTGGTCGAATCCTCGTGATCAACCCGCCACTCTCACAGTTTACTAAGGGTTGCCCCTTGTTTATAACCCATGAAGAGTAAGGCGTCCTTTAAACTTGTACCTTTCCTAAAATACATAAATCAAAACTGCATAAACTTTTTAACTTACATACCTGTCTTGCAGGTGTGATTAACAGGAGGTCTTTGGAGTAGGTTGCCCTTGGTTACCTGAAAAGAGATATAAGGGAGGGGGTGAGTTCAATGACTCAGTGAATGGGTGTTTAAAGTTTGACTTTTAGGGAAAATATTTGAATTGCAATGTGCTAGAATCCTTATTATCTTTTAAATTTTCTCATTTTCAAAATCTCGGTTTCATAGCCATTGCTCACTCCTCAACCATAACCGGTGTGTTTATCAACTAACACATGCCCTTCATCATGAAGGGAACACACATTCGCAGGCCAACCCATCCCCTATACCCACTTGTGGCATCAGAGCGACTTTAGCGGCCACCTAGATAGAAGTACGTCCACTTCTACCCTAAAAATGAGTGGATGTATGCGACATCCGACCCTCAATCCCATGAATAAAACTCTGTGTCTGTATGAGGACTGAGACCATATCTCGGTCTCGTGCGCATGAAACTCAAACATAGAAGCTTCAAAAAGCCCTAAATATAGTAGCTTTGTGGAGTCCAAACACAGAAACTCTATGGAGTACAAACACAGAATTCCATGACTGGCTGGTTTGATGAGAAACACAAACCCAGTAGCTTCTCTTGTCCCTTATTGCCACCATGTCATCCAGCCGTCCTTTGGATGCATCACTACCCCTCTTGGGCATCTTAATGGTCTCGAACCTCAAGTGCATGCACAAACAAAGTTTTTCCTCAAAAGCCATTTAATCTTTGGTGCCACTAGTCCAACAGCCCCGACCTTCAACCCGACCTACAACTGTTTGTCTCGACTGGTCCATCGACCTGTCATGTCACACTACTGCCAGTCTATTAAGTATGCCGATCCTGTCTTGGTACCATGGCCAATCAATTCATTTATTTACATTTTATGGCTCAAATTCATGTTTGTTTATGAGCTCTTACTCATGCCAAATAGCCTATGGTCTACTGTTCGAGATTTTCAAAATCGGGCATATTAGCCCCAAGTTCCAAAATTGAGGCCTCCGGCCTATATGAGCTATTTGAGCTCCCGTCAAGAAGGTCTCCCAAAATGTTTAAGCAGTGGCACACAATCAGAGGAGTGAACTTCCGATAAAATTAACTTTTAACTAACCATCACACCAACCGGGTATGAGGACATCTCAGCTTATAATCGATAAGCGGGTTTTCTACTTTCTTTTAGGAAGTTTCATCATACCAACCAGGTATGATCTAATTACAACCAATATGTAATTTTTCCGTGAGATTTTCACATCACACTTCTCAGATGTGATGATTAAAATACCACTTAGTAGTGATTTTTCATTTTCGAGGTGCTTATCATCCCAACCGAGTATGACATTAAATATCCCACTCACCCATTAATGTAGTGAAATTCCTCTTAATCAGCTTGTTGTCCTTACTCGAACTCGTCCTAGCTGGCGTTCTCGATACTTCGTGTTCCTACACGATATGAATATTCTCATTCATTATTCTTTAGCATAATAGCCCTCATTCATCCCAAATGAATAAGAAAACCAACTTTTCCTTTATTTGTAATTAGGTCCCTAAAGTTATTTTTTCTTTAACTTTAAGTCCTAAATACCGATTTTTCCTCAAATTGAGTCCTGAAACTTTTAAAATTGATATTAGTACCTCAATTTATTCAAATTCACAAAAGGGGTTTAATTTCCCAAATTTCCAATTTGGTCCCCCAACTTTTCCAAAATTACCATTTTGCCCCTACTTTACAAAAATGGTAAGTTTTGCCCCCAAAATTCCAAATATTGCCTAATTGTTCCTCCATCATCTCTATCCTGCCCAATTGGTTCTCAATTTTATGATATTGCACTTTAATCCCTCTAATTTTTGAAATTTCTAAATTTCCCCCAATTTTTCCACCAATTTCAACCTTCTAACTCTACCGAATTTGATTTCATCAAATTGACCAATCAAATTAGTTTAATTATTGAAATTGAAGTTAAATTGGAGTTCCTACACCTTCATACGATTCAATTGCACTTTGAATCGCACAATTTGATGCCAAAATAAGCTCAAACGGAGCTTCGCTGGAAAATTGGACTTAGAGAGATAAAACTTTGAAAGCTTACTATCGGGGGCACAAAGGTCCGAGTTTTCAATCTGGATAGATAGCTTGTGTCCTGAGGTTCCTCCTAGGATTAAGAATTGCACTAATTGATGCAGAATTGAGTGAGAATTTCATCATTGAAGTTCCGTCGATTCTCTCTCAAGCACCGGTCAGAAATTACAAAGCAGAACCGAATTGGCTTACCTTTCAGCTCTAATTTAGCTGTAGGAGGACTGTGGAGGTGTTGGAAGGAATTGGTTTAGCCTGAGAAGGGCTCAAATTGGCTGATTTTAGCTTGACCGAAATATGGCAGTTTCGGTCCGCTGGAGCTGCTTTACTGTTCGATCACATTGACACTTCTTCGGTGACCCTCGGAGCAAATGGAGACTATAGGCGTGTGGCTGACTTCTCTCCGGTTCTAAAGAACCAGACCACGCCTTCCTTGGCTCAGAAAAGACCCTATATCGGAGCTCTAGTTCAAGCTTCACCGAAAATTGGAGCAGTTGAGAGATAATGGAGTTTTTAGGTGTGAAGAGGATGAATGAGGTGGCGCTCTTTATATAGGAAGCTCGAAAACTTTTTGGACATCTGATTAGCACCTTAATGGTGGTCATTCATTGCCTAGAACTCCCTGGCCGGAGACTTTTTAGCTTCACTAGCGTTGCGCTATTTTCCAGCGAGTGAACAGTGCTGTCATCTGAAGGAAGAAGATGACAATGTTCCGAACCGGACTAGACCAATCCGAACTGGGTTCAAACCTTAAATCGACTAGTTCACCCCCAGTTCGACCGAATTTTTAAACTCTAAAAAATTCTAAATTAATTTTCTCTCCAATGGTGGCCTCAAATCTTAAATTCGAATTTTTTAAGCCACCTAGAAAAATGAATTTAGCATCTAGTTCAATAGTGGTTCAAACCGGTCCAAATGGGTTCAATCTGATTCGGATTCGGTTCACCTGAACCAGTTTGGTTTTCATTTCCAATTCATCCTAAAGTCTTTATTCATGAATTTTGTGACTCCTTAAGTCACTCGGGATCCATAAATTTTCCGGTTTTCCCTTTCTCTATCAATTTTGGTTCATGAACCAACGCGGTTCATAAATCATTTCAATTTGGTTCGAATCCGATTCTCCTAAACCGGTCTGGTTTTCTCTCCCAAATTATCCTAAGATCCTTTTCCAAGGTTTTATGAACCCTTTGGGTCACTTGGAAGTTGTAATTTTCCCAAATTTTCCATTCTCTAATGATCGGGTTTGTGAACCAGTTTAGTTTTTCTCACTCGAGTTGACTAGTTCTTTCCCTGGTTTTCCTTGTTTTAAAGGGACGGGGTTTACACAAGGCCTCCGGCCTATTTGAGCTATTCGAGCTCCCGTCAAGAAGGTCTCCCAAAAAGTTTAAGCAGTGGCACACAATAAGAAGAGAACACTTCTGACAAAAATAAACTTTTAACTGTACATCACACCAACCGGGTATGAGGACATCTCCCCTTATAACTGATAAGCGGGTTTTCTACTTCCATCCATGAAGTTTATCATACCAACCGGATATGATCTACTTACAACCGGTAAGCAGTTTTTTCATGTAATTTCTATATCACTCCTCCCAGGTGTGATGATTAAAATACCATTTAGTAGTGGGTTTTCATTTTCGATGTGCTTATCATCCCAACAAGGTATGATATAAAAAACTCACTCACTTGATCGTGTAGTGACTTCCTCTTATTTGGCTCTTTGACTCCACGCGAGCTTGTACTTGCGGGCGTTCTCGGTACTTTGTGTTCTACACATTGTGAACATGTTTGTTCATTATCATTTGGCCTAATAGCCTTCATTCATCTCGAATAAATGAAATAACCAAACTTTTCATTTATTTGCAATTAGGTCCCTAAAGTTATTTTTCTTTAACTTTAGGTCCCTAGTGCCAATTTTCCCCCAATTTGAGTCCCGAAACTCTAAAATTAACCTTAGAACCCCAATTTATTCAAAATCACAAAAAGGGGTTCAAGTTTTTCCAAATTTCCAATTTGGTCCCCAATTTTTCCAAAATTACCATTTTAATCCTACTTTACAAAAATGGTAAGTTTTGCCCTAAAATTTCAAAAATTGCCCAATTGGTCCTCAAACATCTTTATCAACACCTAATTGGCCCATAATTTTATGAAATTACACTTTAGTAGCTCAAATTTTCGAAATTCCCAAATTTCGCCCAATGTTTCCCCAAATTTCAACCTTCTAATTCAGCCAAATTTGATTTCATCAAATTGACTAATTAAATGAGTTTAATTATTGAAATTGAAGTTAGATTGGAGTTCGTACACCTTTATATGATTCAATTACACTTTGAGTTGCATGATTTGATGCTGGAATGAGATTAAATGGAGCTTCACCTGAAAACTTAATGTAGAGAAAGAAAGCTTCGAAAGCTTACCATGAGAGGTATGGTAGTCCGAACTTTCAATATGGGCAGATATCTCTTGTCCTGAGGTTTCTACTAGGATAAAAAATTGCATCAATTGACGTCAAATTGAGTGAGAATTAAGTCATTGCAAATCTGTCGGTTCACTCTCTAGCACCAATCGGAATTTACAAAGTGAAGCCAAATTTGTCACGCCCCGACCCGATTTTGGTCGGATACCCATGAACAACCCACCACTCTCCCGGTTTATTAAAGGGTTTCCCCTTATCATAATCCATAAATAGTAAGGCGTCCTTAAAACCTGTACTATTTCCTAGAATAGCATAATCAAAACTGTATAAAATTTTAAACTTTACATACCTATCTTACAGGCATCTTAGTTGACGGTCTTTAAGGGGAGGCTTTCCGGGATTTCCTAAAAGGGATATAAGGGAGGGAGTGAGTACGACTACTTAGTGAATGGGTTTTCAAAGGTCTACTTTTAACTTTTAAGAAAAACATTTATATGGAGTGTCCCAGACTCTTTTCTTTTCAAAAATCCCTTTATTTAAAAATTTGGGTTTTTCCATTATTTCTTAGTTACTGGTGTGTCATCACCCAACACACATCCTTCATCATGAAGGTTACACACATTCGCAAGTCAGTATCACTACTAAACCCGCTAGTGGCTTTAGAGTGACTTTTCCTGCCACCGGGGTAGAAGTACGACCACTTCTACCCTGGGAATGAGTGGATGTACGCGACATTCGACCCACAATCCCGAAATAACTTCTTCGTGTCCGTATGAGGACAGAGACCTCGTCCCGTCCCCACCCCGGTCTCATGCGCTTGGTGCTACTCCAAATTTCGCACAGACACCTGTAACGACGATCTGCCCTTATACTCACCGGGTCGTCCAGGGCCCTTAGGACACATCACTACCCCTCATGGGCGTTTTGATGATCCCGTACTCACATTGCATGCACAAACAATGTTTTCTTATATTGCCATGTTATATGTGGTGCAACTCGTCCAACGGCCCCGACTCTCAACTCAACTTGCAGTTGTTTGTCTTGACTGGTCCGTCGACCCATCATGTCGCACTGCCGCTACTTGATTGAGCATGTCGGTCCCATCTTGGTACCATGGCCAAACAATTCACTTATTAAGTTTTATGGCACATATATCATGTTCATTTATGAGCTCCTGCTCGTGCCAACTGGCCTTGGGCCCACTGTACGAGATTTTCAAAAAATCTAGGCATTCTAGCCCTCAAGTTCCAAAACCGAGGTCCCTGGCCTATAAGAGCTATTCGAGCTCCCGTCAAGAAGATCTCCCAAATAGTTTAAGCATTGGCACACAGTCAGGGGAGAACACTTCCGACAAAATAGGTTTTTACTCTCCATTATACCGACCGGTATAAGGACATCTCCGTTCATAACCGATGAACGGGCTTTCAACTTCCTTCGAGGAAGTCTCATCATACCAACCGAGTATGATCTACTTACAACCGGTAAGTAGTTTTTCCGCATGATTTTCACATCACTTCCTCTAAGTAGTGATGTTTAAAATACCACTAAATAGTGGGTTTTCATACTAAGGTACTTATCATTCCCAACCGAGTATGATATAAAATTTCCACTCACAACCGGTAAGTGATTTTTAATTTTAAGTTGTGCTCATCATCCCAATCGGGTATGATGTTAGTAAACCTACTCACCCGTTAACGCAGTTAATTCCACTTGACCGGTTATTTGTATTCACGCGAGCTCATCCATGCTGGCGTTACCCGTATTTCACGTTCCTACATGATATGAACATCCTTGTTCATTATTACTCGGCATAACAGCCTTCATTCATTTCCAATGAATGAGAAAACCCAAACTTTTAGTTATTTGCAATTAGGTCCCTAAAGTTATTTCTCTTTAACTTTAAGTCCCTAATGTCGGTTTTTCCTCAAATTGAGTCCCGTGACTCTTAAAATTTATCTTGGGACCTCAATTTATTCAATTTCACGAAACAAGGGTTAAATTTCCCAAATTTCCAATTTGGTCCCCCAATTTTTCCAAAATTACCATTTTGCCCTTCCTTTACAAAAATGGTATGTTTTGCCCCAAAAATTTCAAAATTCTTCAATTGGTCGTCCAACATTATTTTCATGCCCTTGACCCTCAATTTCATAAAATTGCATTTTGGTCATTTAAATTTCGAAAATCCCCAACTTTTTCCCCAATTTCAACTCTTCAACACTACTGAATTTGATTTCATCAAATTGATCAATCAAATACTTCTAATTGTTGAAATTGGAGTTAAAATTGAGTTCCTGCATGTTCATACGATTCTAAGAAACTTTGAATCGCAGATTTTAACACCAGAACGAGCTCAAATGGAGCTTCGTCGAAAAATAGAATGTAGAGAGAGAAAGATTCAATTTCTCACTGGTCAGGGCACGGCAGTCTGAGCTTTCGATCTAGGCAGATAGCTCTCATCTTGAGGTTCATCCTAGAATCAAGAATCACATCAATTGATGCCGAATTGAGTTAGAATTTCATTATTGAAATTCTGTCGGTTCTCTCTCTAGCACCGACCGGAAATTGCAGAGGAGAGCATAATTGGTTTACCTTTTAGTCGTAATTCGACCGTGAAAGGGTTGAGGAAGTGTTGGGAAGGCTTGTTTTGGCCTGAGGAGGGATTGAAATGGCCGATTTTAGCTTGGCCGAAATAGGGCAGCTTCGGTCCACTAGAGCTGCTTCACTATTCCATCATTCCGGCGCTTCTCCAACAATTCTCGGATTGACTGGAGTTTGCTACCAGATAGTTGTCATCTCCCCGGTTCTAAAGAGCCCGACCTCTCCTTTCGAGGTTAAGAAAAATATTGAAGTCGAAGCTCTAGTTTAAGCTTCACCGGGAAATGAAGCAGTAGAGAAAGAGAGAGAAGTGTTCGGGTGTAATGAGAATGAATGGGGATGACCCGTGTATTAAATGGGCGAGATTTATTACTAGTATTAATATTACCATAAATTATTGGTATTAATTCCAATAATTTAATTTCCATATTAATTCCAATAATTTAATTTCAGTATTAAATTATTTGTATTAATTCTAATAATTTAATTTAGGTATTAAATTATTGGTATTAATTACAATAATTAAATATATATTAATTTATGGACCGAAATTTCGGGTTACAAAAAAATTCATACTTCCCAGGAGATAACCCATCCTCACACTACTCTCAGGTAAGCACGCTTAACTTCAAAGTTCTTATAAAATCTTGTTCACCTAAACTAATTTGATTTTTATCTACTAAATTTTCTTAAATTTCTTTTCCAAGGTTTAATAAACCCTTTAGATCACCCGGAAATTGTAAATTTCTATATTGCGTGTTCTCAAATGTAAACCGGCTCAGTTTTCTTACTCGGTTTGACCAGTTCTTTTCCCGGTTTTCCTTAACTCAAAAGTGCGGGGTTTACAACTCACCCCTCCTTTTAAGAGTTTTGTCCCCAAAACTTAACCAATATATTCCACATCGGGAATAATTTCCCTTAATGTCAACTTGGGTTTTCTTGACATGCTAACACTTTTATTGCTCTTTCGCTTAGTCCTCGTAATCATTCATCTAAGGAATTTCTTTTCATTTATCATGCTTACTCCTTCCATGGAGTTATAATAACGAGGCATGTATGGCTCATTAATCCTAATGTATATTCTTAGGTTCACATCTCCCTTTATTTAGGATAAGGTTCTTCCTTCTGGGGATTTTACTCAAGATTTCAGGATTGGGAGTTCCAAGGTGCCCAATCATTCCTTTGTCTAATTATTCCCTTCATCGTTGAAACCCCTAGCTCGACGTTCTTTCAAGCATTACATACTTGTTTTCACAAGTTTTTGTGTTATTATTCTTTTGTCCCAATTTGACCCATCCTTCATCCGTCATTGATTACAACTTCAGTCAAATTTATGTTTGACCTTGTTATGTTTACTAACTAACTCCTTCTTACTCGAGTTACATTTTACTCGGGATTGTTGGTGCTTATATGTCCCTTATGATATGACATAGTTCTGAACCTGTCTCAGTCCATCAGACTCCTACAACACCTCTTTTAGGGTTGTTTCCAACTTTCCAGCCTTCCAGGGACTGTATAATTTCATCACTCCTTTCATCGGGTAGTATTCCTCAACTACCTTGACTGTTACCCAATTATCATTTGTATCTTAACAACATGTCTTACATAATTGTGTCGATTTTCCTTACCCACTCGTCCTTTCCCAACTTCTTTATTTGGTCTTTTTGGTGCCAATTATTTGGTTTCCCAATAGTTTACCAACAAACTGGGATTCTTTCCTTCTTAAGTCCTTGGCATTCCTTATTCAAGGGTTTTTCCTTTTTCCTTAATCTACTTTAACTTACTCATATTTACTTCATGATTCTTTATTCTACAATAATTGCTTTCGATCTATGTGTCGATTACTTTGCTTGGGAAGGTTTCCTCCTTCCGATTTTGTTCTCTACTATGTCCCTTACAATAGAGATTTTCATCTTAGGAGTTACATGCTTAACCTCCTTATCATTCATTGTATGGTTCTTTCTCCCTTTCTTCGCACCCTTATCTATGTTAGTTCATCTATTTGCTTTGGATCCTTCTCTATCCACAACTTTTGTTTTATCCCTTGTTCCTTACATAGGACACTTCCAATTATTAGTTTTATTTTGTACATTCCACACTATGCTTGGTTATCTACTCTTTAAGCTTCGTATGCGTGTGTGGGCTATGACCCGTCTTACCAATTGTGGTTATTCCTTCTTAGCTACACCTTATTAGGGAACTTACTTTCCCAACATCTTCTCGGACATTTTTCCTCTATTACCCGAGTATGGGTTGTCCAATCATTCATACTTGTCAAAGCATCTTTTGATGCTAACCTGTTAAATAATTTATGTTAAGGAGGATTCACATCCTTCTTATTTCAAAATCTCTTGTTCACCCTTCTTGAGGCTCACTTAACCGTTCCAAGACTTTAAACTATAAATCTAGTTTTGACCATCGATTTCTTTAAGGATTTCCCTTTGTTCTTCTCTTCTTACGTTTTGGCCTTTTCACTTCTCCCTTCTTTGTTGTGGTTTAAGTCCATGGTTCTCTCGAAAACTAATTCTTTAACTGTCTTCTTCTCTTTATTTTTCTGGTCTAATTGCTTGGACAGTTGTATCACTCGTTCTTCATGCCCATCCCATTGTTCTTCAGAGAGTGTAGTCTTTACTGCATCTCATCCTTTCTTAGGGTTTTGTTCACTCTCTTTGTCTATCCATAGTTACTAGTTTCTTTTTTCTACTCGATTCTTCTGGAATTATTTCTTGATACTCCTGCTCTTTCTCCAAACAGGTCATATTGGGACATCACGATACTTCCTTGTTAGGATTCTTTCCTTTTCTTTTGACATTCCTTTTTGCATTTGCTCGAGGGGATTTTTACCCTTAAATGACATCCCTTGATGCCATCTTCTCCTATTTACCTTTACTCCATAATTCTTGCAGGAAATCCTGTATACTCTATCTGCATCTTCATTCGTACCCAGTATCTGTCTACTTCTTTATGGAGCGTACAAATCTTTCTTGTTTCAAGTTTTCTTGACTGTTATGTGAGAGGCTTGCCTATTCCTTTATTGGCTTGAGTTTTAGTCGTTAATTGGCCTTTGGTCCTTTCAAGGATTTCTTTCATCCTTCTCTTTCAGAGTATTTGACCTTTCCGCCTCTCTTCCTTGTCGGAACTTACATCATGGTTCTTCCACATATTAGCTGGTTAATTGCCCTGCCTCCACCAGTCCCTTGGTTTAGGTCTTCTTAGGGCAGTTGTCTTCTCGAGTACTCATGTCTTTAACGTCATCTCACTGACCTTTTTAGGGTGTAGTCCTTTCTACTTCCCGGTCTTCCTTAGGTATGTTGGTCAGAGACTTTGATTTTTTACTTTTCTACTTTTTCCAAAAGAGGTAGTACTTTAAAATTATATCACTTTTCCAAAGCAGGTTAATCTTGGCCTTTGATACTTCCTTCCTTCAAATAGTTTCTAATGAGGGGTTGGCTCCTTGCACATCTTCCAACCAATGATTCCTTTTCACAACGTATTCCTTCTCTTCTTCACTCTCACTATGTTATTCCCTAGAGTTTCGAGGGACATTTTTCTGTGTTTGCCCCTTATGAGAGGGTTCTAGGTATGCTTCTCATGTACCTTATCCCTATTCATGAGGTATCCTTCTCGATTTAACCTTCTTAAGAAGTTTTTGTATTCACCTCGTCTTTTCTTGATCTCTTTTTTAATTGTTTATGTAACCCACTCTATACCCTATCAGTCTCCAATCCTTCATGTCCTTCATGACCTTTGAGGAGGTATTGCCATGAATCTATTAGGTGTGGAACACCCCTTCTTTCCTTACACCTATAATAGTTCAACTTGGTACTTGTTCTTTAGTAGGGTTGGGCATCTCTTCAGGTAATGTCCCATCTTCATTCCCTTACATGGATTGTTGTGGTTCTTCCTTTCCTTCGAGTGGGGCTTTTTCCAGGGTTACTATTGGTTTGGTGCTTTACCGTTCTTGAGTTTGATCACTTTGACAGTTTTCTAGTTGAATCACCTTTACTAGTGTCATGGTAAGAGTCCTCCTAGATTTCCTGATTCATCTTCCATCACTGGGATGTGACTCTTCCTTAGTTTCTAGGATAGTGTGGGTTTGTTTTATTTTCCTTAAGCCATATTTAATAGTAAGATCACATCCTCAGAAGATAGAGTTTTGGGGAATTTGAATCTTTTATTAACATGAGGATAAAAATGGTTGGGCTCTCAACCCTATCACAGAAAATGGTCACAAATTAACTAGGGAGCTATGGAATTCTTGATAAGCATCTTCCTTTATACTTAGGGTTGTGCCATCAATAGGTCCTAGCACCATTCTCCAGGATGCTTCCCCATTTGGTCTTTCGACATTTCAGCCTGGTCTCAAGCATTTGGAAAGCTTCTAGGGTTGTCTCCCTATGGAGGTAGGATGTTGAGTAGAGCCATTCCAAGTTTTCCTGGTTCCTCTCTTGGGAGCCATCTGAAAATTTTAGGATAAATCGAATTAGTTACTATATTTTCTAGTCTTGATTATGTATTCAAGGAAACAGGCTCTGATACCACTCTAGTTGTCACGCCCCGACCCGGTTTTGGTCGGATACCCGTGAAAAACCCACCACTCTCCCGGTTTATTAAAGGGTTTCCCCTTATCATAATCCATAAAGAGTAAGACGTCCTTTAAACCTGCACAATTTCCTAGAATAGCATAATAAAAACTGCATGAAATTTTAAACTTTACATACCTGTCTTACAAGCATCTTAGTTGACGGTCTTTAAGGGGAGGCTTTCCGGGATTTCCTAAAAGGGATATAAGGGAGGGAGTGAGTACGACTACTTAGTGAATGGGTTTTCAAAGGTCTACTTTTAACTTTTAAGAAAAACATTTATATGGAGTGTCCCAGACTCTTTTCTTTTCAAAAATCCCTTTATTTAAAAATTTGGGTTTTTCCATTATTTCTTAGTTACTGGTGTGTCATCACCCAACACACATCCTTCATCATGAAGGTTACACACATTCGCAAGTCAGTATCACTACTAAACCCGCTAGTGGCTTCAGAGTGACTTTTCCTACCCTGGGAATGAGTGGATGTACGCGACATTCGACCCACAATCCCGAAATAACTTCTTCGTGTCCGTATGAGGACAGAGACCTCGTCCCGTCCCCACCCCGGTCTCATGCGCTTGGTGCTACTCCAAATTTCGCACAGACACCTGTAACGACGATCTGCCCTTATACTCACCGGGTCGTCCAGGGCCCTTAGGACACATCACTACCCCTCATGGGCATTTTGATGATCCCGTACTCACATTGCATGCACAAACAATGTTTTCTTATATTGCCATGTTATATGTGGTGCAACTCGTCCAACGGCCCCGACTCTCAACTCAACTTGCAGTTGTTTGTCTTGACTGGTCCGTCGACCCATCATGTCGCACTGCCGCTACTTGATTGAGCATGTCGGTCCCATCTTGGTACCATGGCCAAACAATTCACTTATTAAGTTTTATGGCACATATATCATGTTCATTTATGAGCTCCTGCTCGTGCCAACTGGCCTTGGGCCCACTGTACGAGATTTTCAAAAAATCTAGGCATTCTAGCCCTCAAGTTCCAAAACCGAGGTCCCTGGCCTATAAGAGCTATTCGAGCTCCCGTCAAGAAGGTCTCTCAAATAGTTTAAGCATTGGCACATAGTCAGGGGAGAACACTTCCGACAAAATAGGTTTTTACTGTACATTATACCGATCAATATAAGGACATCTCCGTTCATAACCGATGAACGGGTTTTCAACTTCCTTCGAGGAAGTCTCATCATACCAACCAGGTATGATCTACTTACAACCGATAAGTAGTTTTTCCGCATGATTTTCACATCACTTCCTCTAAGTAGTGATGTTTAAAATACCACTAAATAATGGGTTTTCATACTAAGGTACTTATCATTCCCAACCGGGTATGATATAAAATTTCCACTCACAACCGGTAAGTGATTTTTAATTTTAAGTTGTGCTCATCATCCCAATCGGGTATGATGTTAGTAAACCCACTCACCCGTTAACGCAGTGAATTCCACTTAACCAGTTCTTTGTATTCACGCGAGCTCGTCCATGCTGGCGTTCCCGGTATTTCGCGTTCCTACACGATATGAACATCCTTGTTCATTATTATTCGGCATAACTGCCTTCATTCATTTCCAATGAATGAGAAAACCCAAACTTTTAGTTATTTGTAATTAGGTCCCTAAAGTTATTTCTCTTTAACTTTAAGTCCCTAATGTCGGTTTTTCCTCAAATTGAGTCCCGTAACTTTTAAAATTTATCTTGGGACCTCCCCCAATTTTTCCAAAATTACCATTTTGCCCTTCCTTTACAAAAATGGTATGTTTTGCCCCAAAAATTCCAAAATTCCTCAATTGGTCCTCCAACATTATTTTCATGCCCAATTGACCCTCAATTTCATAAAATTGCATTTTGGTCATTTAAATTTCAAAAATCCCCAATTTTCCCCCAATTTCAACTCTTCAACACTACCGAATTTAATTTCATCAAATTGACCGATCAAACACTTCTAATTGTTGAAATTGAGTTCCTGCATGTTCATACGATTCTAAGAAATTTTGAATCACAGATTTTAACGCCGGAACGAGCTCAAATGGAGCTTCACCGGATAATAGAATATAGAGAAAGAAATCTTCAATTTCTCTCCGATGAGGGCGCGTCAGTCTAAGCTTTCGATCTAGGCAGATAGCTCTCATCTTGAGGTTCATCCTAGAATCAAGAATCGCGTCAATTGATGCCGAATTGAGTTAGAATTTCATTATTGAAATTTTGCCAGTTCTCTCTCTAGCACCGACCAAAAATTGTAGATGGGAGCCGAATTGGTTTACCTTTTACTCGTAATTCGACCATGAGATGGCTGAGGAAGTGTTAGGAAGGCTTGGTTTGGCATGAGGAGGGCTTGAAATGGCCGATTTTAGCTTGGCCGAAATAGGGCAACTTCAGTACGCTGGAGCTGCTTCACTATTCCATCATGTCAGCGCTTCTCCAACGATTTTCAAATTGACTGGAGTTTGCTACCAGATAGTTGTCTTCTCCCCGGTTCTAAAGAGCCCAACCTCTCCTTTCGAGGTTTAGAAAAATGTTGAAGTCAAAGCTCTGGTTTAACCTTCACCGGGAAATGGAGCAATAGAGAGAGAGAGAGAACTGTTCGGGTGTGAGGAGAATGAATGGGGATGACCTCTTTATATAGGCGTAAAACCCGATTATTAAATGGGGCGAGATTTATTACTAGTATTAATGTTACCATAAATTATTGGTATTAATTTCAATAATTTAATTTCAGTATTAAATTATTTGTATTAATTCCAATAATTTAATTTAGGTATTAAATTATTGGTATTAATTACAATAATTAAATATATATTAACCCATCCTCACACTACTCTCGGGCAAGCACGCTTAACTTCAAAGTTCTTATGGAATCTTGTTCACCTAAACCAATTTGGTTTTTATCTTCTAAATTTTCTTAAATTTCTTTTCCAAGGTTTAATGAACACTTTAGATCACCCGGAAGTTGTAAATTTCCATATTGCGTGTTCTCAAATGTAAATCGGCTCGGTTTTCTTACTCAGTTTGACCGGTTCTTTTCCTGGTTTTCCTTAACTCAAAAGTGTAGGGTTTACAAAATTGGCTTACCATTCCACTCTAATTCAGCTTTAGGAGGGTTGTAGAGGTGTTGGTAGAGCTTGGTTTGGCCTGAGAAGGACTCGAATTGGTTATTTTCAGATCAGCCAAAACAGGGCAGCTTTGGTCCGCCAGAGCTGCTTTACTGTTCTATCACGCCGGCGTTTCTCCAACAACCCTTGGAGCAAATGGAGACTACAAGCATGTAACTCACTTCTCCCTGAATCCAAAGAATCTAAACACACCTTCTTTGGTTAAAAAAAGACCCTATATCGAAGCTCTTGTTCGAGCTTCACCATAAAATGGAGCAGTAGGGAGAGACTGAAGTTTTCAGGTGTAAGGAGGATGAATGAGGAGGAGCTCATTATATAGAAAGCTTGGGGACTTCTTGATTGTCCGATTGGCGCCTTAATGGCGGTCATTCATTGCCTGAAACTCCCTGGCCGAAGACTTTTCATCTTCACTGGTGCTACTCGATTTTTCAGCGAGTGAATAGTGATGTCATATAAGAAAGAAGATGACACTTTTCCGAACCGGAACGGACCGGTCCAAACCGGGTTCAAATATTAAACCGGCTAGTTCAGACCCGATTCGATCGAGTTTTTCAAAATTAAAATTTTCTAAATTCATTCTCTAATAAATGGTGGCCTAAATTCTCTAATTTGAATTTTCTAGGCCACCTAGAAAAATAAATTTATCATCTAGTTCAATAGTGGTTCAAACCGATCCAAACCAGTTCAGTCTAGTTCAGATCCAGTTGACTTGAACCGGTTTGGTTTTCATCTCCAATTTATCCTAAAGTCATTTTTCATGACTTTTGTGAGTCTTCAAGTCACTCGAGAGTTGTAAATTTCCCAAATTGCTTGTTCTCTAATGATTGGTTTTGTGAACCAGTTTTGTTTTCTCACTTGGTTTGATCAGTTCTTTCCTTGGTTTTCCTTAACTCCAAAGAGCGGGGTTTACATCAAGAGAATCCATTTCCATTGTCAAACTAAGTTTTAGAAACAAAACTTCTAAGAAAAGAGGAGAGTTGTGAAACTCGACCCTTGGACCAAGTAAACTGGGGGAAGAATTGATGGTTTTGAGAAGAACGAGTCGAAAAAGGAACCAAAAATGACAAACAAGGGTTAAAATGGGAGATTGGAAAATCCCAAGTGACCAAAAACTCACAAAATTCATGATGAAGAACCGGGAAGCGAAATCGATGAGAGAACCAAACCCGAACCAAACAAAACTGGGATAGACTATAGTGAACCGGTTTACAAATTCATTTTTGTAGGTGGCTTAAAAATGTCAATTTGGGAAATTGAGACCACCATTAGATAGAAAATGAATTTAGATGAATTTAGAAATTTTTAAATTTTAGAAAACCGGTCGAATGGGGTCCAAAGCGGCCAAATTTCGAATTCAAGTCACCGAACCCGGTCGGACTGGACCGATCAACGGTCAACAAACCAGTCAATGGTCAACGACGCCACGTCAACAGCCACGCAAGCATGGGCAGACAATGGAAGACTGCCGTGTGTCCAGTCAATGGCTCAGCGGTTGATGTGGCTGCTGAATTGGACCTTCACGTTAGAAAAATCAGCCAATCACAGTGCGCCATGTGGCACACCTGCCACATCATCATCTTCACCTCTAGCCACTAAGAGAGAAAAGAGAGAAGAAAGAGTTGCCTGAAAAGCTGGGGTTTCCGACGACTCGAAAAATGCTCTGGTCATGTCGCCGGCGGTCGAGTCTTACACCAGTGGGTAGCCTCAGCAGTTGCCAAGCTCCCTATATAAAGAACACCCATCTATTTAATCTCAGTATCCCACAATCGACCGAAGAAGGCGAACTACTTAGTTTTCCAATGAGCAGCAAACCAGAGCTCTGACATTGGAGCTTTTCTCCACCTCAAAAATTACATTCGATACCATTAGAATAGGGAGGAAGTCCTCTACCCAATTGCACCCTCCATTTCGCTCGAGAGCCACTGTAGAAGAACGAGGAAGCTCAAATAGTACCATTGCTCCTCGGTCGTCAGTAGCTCAAGCTGCTCGAGCTCAACTCGAGCCTTCCCTAGGCCAATGCCAACTAAACCAAGCCCCCCAAACACCACCTAGAGGTGCCCCGACCTTCCCCTAAGCTGGAAAACACGGTTCACAGTCAATTTCTACAAAAAAAAATCAACACTAAAATTCGCACTGCTCAGACCACCAATTGAGGCGCGGTTTGATCTAGGGAGTATCCCCGAGAGGAAAGCAATCCAGAGAAAGCAAGAGCTCCGGTTGTTAGACCCTCAGTGGTAAGATGTCAAAGCTTTTTCTCTACAGACAGAATTTTCCTGCGAAGCTCCATTTGAGCTCGTTTCTGAGCCAAATCATATAATTCAAAGCTTAAAATGACGAGGGAGATGTAGGAAAGACGATTTAAATCACCAATTGCCATTTTTGGGGGTCAAATGAATGAAATTGTAATTCTGGGACCAAATTGTAAATTTTGAGAAACTAGGCAATTTGGGAATTTATGGGAAATTGGGGGCCGAATTGAAATTTAAGGAAAATTGGGGCATTTCATGAAATTAACTTCCAATTGGGACCTAATTGGGTAATTGGATAAATGGAGGGCCAATTGGCAATTTTTAATAGTTCAAGGAGCAATTTGCAATTTTTAGAAAGTTAAGGACCAATTAGTAATTTTAGAAAAATTGAGAACCTATCGGTAATTTTGGAAAGTTTAAGGACCATGAGGAATAATTGAGAGTCCTATTGACTTAATCAAGATCAAATCAAAATTTAGGGACCCAAATGTAAGGTTATAAACGTTGAGGGACCTAAATGTAATTTAGGCATAGTGCAAGGACCTATGCGCAAATACTCGAGACTATTAGGTCCCTTATGTCGATTCTCCTGATAAGGGTACTCGAACCATGCAGGAGTTGATCATTCAAGTACCGGTGCAAGGAAGTGTACCACAAGTCAAGATCTCGCCGGGACGGCTACGTTACTATAATCGGGTGAGTGGGATTTTAGCATCATACCCAATTGAGGGTGATGAGAATCGTTTTAAAGTTTGAAAATAATTTTTCAGGAATGGCCTCCCTTGACTACATGAACTTGCTTAAACATTTTGGGAGACATTCCTGATAGGAGTTGGAATTGCTCCAATAGGCTTGAGGCCTAGAATTTGAAAATGATAGGGTCAAAGGCCTATTTTTTGGAAAACTCGTGAAGTGGGCCCAAGGCTAGTGTGCACGGGTTGGACCCATAGACAAACATGAACTATAAGAACCATGAAAACTCCCAAAAAAATTGGAATTGTTATGTGATTGGCCACAGGGCCAAGACAGAAATGACAAAACTCGATGGGCTAGTGGCAGTGCGCCCAGACCAGGTCGACCGACCGATCAAGGCAAATAGCTGCAGGCTAGGTCGAGTGTCGAGGTCGTTGGATCGTTGACACCAAATAGCATGGTTAATGAATCAAAACTATTGTATGCATGCATGAGGAATCCTAAAGCATCTAGACGTCCAAGAGGGGTAGCCGATGAGTCCTAAGGGTTGTTGGATGGCCTGGATGCAATAAGGGCGGGTTTGTCATGCCAGTCAGTCATGAAGCTTTGATAGCTTCCTGTGCACTGAGATCGAGGCGGGAGGGAAAATGAGGTCTCGTCCCACAAAGCGGACATGATGAAGCATTGAGACTGAGGCCTAAGGAGAAATGAGGTCTCGTCCCACCAAGCAGACATGATAAAGGTTTAAAAGGTTGGACTATTGATGTCCCCTCAAACTCAGGGTAGAGGCAGTGCACCTCTATTCTGGTGGATGACAAAGATGCACTAAACCACAAGTGGAACGATCGGGGACTATTCTGCGAACATGTGATCCTTTTCTATGATAGAAAGGGCGTGTAATTGTTTGTTGATGCATCTCCTGAGCAAGGGGAAATGTTTAAGAAGAGATGAACTCATATTACAATAAATTAAAAGCATAAAACTTTTTCGATAAACTAATTTTTTGAAAACTCGCTTCCTAACCCCCACTCACTGAGTTGTAAAAACTCACCCCTCCCATTAACCTTTTTCAGGAGAAACACCTCGCCTCAACAAGCTAGGCTGGGAGAAGAAGCCAATGGTACCGCCATCAGTTAACTTTATGTTTTGCAAACTTTGTTATTGAAAATAGGTACTCCAATACCTTTATCTTCCTCAGACTATTTAGTAGAAATACTATATTAGTACGAGTAAGGATGGTGGGTTGATCACGAACCCTGACCAAACTGGGTCAGGGCGTGACAACTTAAGTGGTATCAGAGCAAGGTTTTCCAAACAAAGTTTCAAAACTAAAAGAACACTAACTCACGATAAACGTTTGTCAACAAATATGACCACCCCTATAGAAACCAAACGAACACATGCTATCATAACCACCCTAGAACTAGGCAGAAATCTAGCCCCGCACGAGGGAATTAGCTTGGGAGATCAAAAGCCTAGGAGGACCCAACCCCTAAGACCAAGGATGTCTCTTGAGCCAAGAAGACTTTTCGAAGAATTCGTCAAGTTATTCGAAGAACCTTACTTCACACCCGAGGATGGTCACACATGGAGGCCCCCAGCAAGCACCAAGAAAAACTTTTCAAAGCCTGTGATGGAGAAGAAGCTATAGAGATCCACACAAGGAAGTAACTTGCTACAATTGTGGACAAAAGGGACATTATACCCGAAGGTGCCCAATACCACTAAGGAATGTGGTACCCACTCCTTGAAGCACTACCTCTACAAGTAGGGAAGGAAATGAAGAAAGGAAAAGAAAGGGAATGAGGGCAGAAGAAGCCTCTCCTCCGCACAAATACTGAAGGCCCCACATATGAACCAGTGTAGGGATAACCTGCTATAGGAACCGGTGAAGGGTGGTGGGTTGATCACGAACATCGACCAAACCGGGTCAGGGCATGACACATAGATTTATAATTAGGATGAGTATGATGAAGTACCTCATAAGGAGAATGAAACCCCAAGGATTGAGTAGGAAGACAATTAATTAAGTAGACACATGTATCAAAGGTAAAATCCCAAAATTATGATGAAGCATGAGAATGAATTAAGAGAGTGAGTCACATGTCTACAATATGACAATGTTTACGTTTAGCTTATCCATTTTGTTGGGGGCGTGTGTGGGCATGAAATGCGGTGACTGATGTCGACAAGCTGAAGTTCAAATTGAAAGGAGGTAGAAATAAATTCATTGGCATTATCTAACTGGAGAAATTTAATTTTGCAATTGAGCAAATTTTCAACTTGAAAACAAAAAGCTCGAAAAATAGATAGAATATCTGAACGTCTTTTCATAATAATAAACCATGATAACTTAATATAATTATCAAGAAAATGAACATAGTAAAGATGATTTGTGTGGGATGTAACAGGAGTGGGTCCCCATATGTCGGTATGAATCAGCTCAAGAGGATTAGTGCTAAAATGGTGAGTTAAAGGGAAAGAATTCTGAGAGATTTTACCACAAGAACATGAATCACATAATGATAAAGGCGAGATAGCTTTCATTGATAAATGTTTAGAAAGCACACGACTAACAATAGGAAAAGTAGGATGTCCTAAACGTTGATGTCATAATGAAGTAAGTTCAGTACGACTTACACAAGAAATTGGAGATAAGGTAGAAGGATTATGACTGATATGAATACAATATAATGCTCCCTTGCGACTTCCACGTATCAGCTCTTGGTGAGAAACAACATCATTGATGAGTAAGTGAGTAGGATAAAATTCAAAATAGAAAGCATTATCTCTAGTAAATTGAGAGACAAAGAGTAAATTAAGAGAAAATTGAGGAAAATAGTAGATATTGTTGATATAAAAGCGACGAGTATAAGATATAAGACAGGTAGATCTAGATGATAAAATGGGTAAACTTGTCCCGTCTCCAATTAGCAAATGCTTATGAAATATCTCATTCTCCTGAATAGACATATGAGATAAATTATTAATACCATTAGTGCTCGCTCCTGAATCAACATATCAGTCAAGATAATCTGGACTTGATTCATTGTAATTAGCATAGAAAACTTGAGGTGTCAAAGAGATAACTTGAGAAGTTGAAGAAATAGCCTTGAATTCATAGGAAGGACAATGATGAGCGGAATGTCCATTTTTTCCACAAAGTTGACAGGACTCCAAAGGCCGAGAAGCGGGATGAGTGGTCTATTGTCCTGTAATACCAAACTAAGTGGGTTGATTAAAACTCGTATTACCCAAATTAAAGTATTGACGCGACCTTAATCCGTAATTTATTAGGATAGATCTAGACCAATAATAAGAGCAGGGCCCAAGCCCATTTGAAGTCGTTCGCCCCATGCACGCGAGTTATTATTTGCACCCATTTTTCAATTAGGGTTGAGAGAAGTTTGAGGATGTGATGAGTAATAGCAATTAAAGTGTCCAGTGCGCACAATAACAAGAGTGGAAAAAAGACATAGAGAAACCTTAGTATTGTATCCATATTTTTTAAAACAATTACTAATATTGACTTGTTTGATTTGTAGGCTATATACAATAATATTAAATAAATACTTAAAGAAAAATAGAGATTATAAGTAAACGGTAATAGATTTGTTGTTGTCGAGATAAATATAGTTATTGTGATACAGTAGTTCTTATACAATAAAAAAATTTTAAATAACAAGTAGACTATGTTTAAAGATAGGTTTGATAAGTAATATGAATAAATAACATTAATCACCGTTTATTGATAAATAATATGAATAGATAACATTAATCACCTTATATTGATAAGTAATTCAATAAATTTTAAATAACAAGTAGACTATGTTTAAAGATAGGCTTGATAAGTAATATGAATAAATAACATTAATCACTATTTATTAATAAGTAATATCAATAAATAACATTGATGACAATTTATTGATAAGTAATTCAATAAATTATATATATATATATGCTTATTTATAAGTTTATAAAAATATAAATATTAAAATAAATAATATTAAAATATATATAATATAATATTTACTAATTAATATCATATATATATATAGTAACTATTTAAAATAATATTATAATATTATTATTAATATTAGTATAGTTATTAGTTACCACCATGGTAATTATTTATTAATTAAATACATTGAATTATATAATTTAAAATAATACCTAAAATAAAAATAAAAAATATTATAATATAATATATTTATTATTATTATATAAATATTTTTATTTATTTAAAATACTATCATAATATTTTTTATCAATATTTAACTATTTTCCCCAAACTCTACAAGTTTAAATAGGATGGTGATAACAAGGTGGTAACTAGATCAAATTACTAATTGGGAGAGTACTTACAATAGGAAAACTCTTATTAACTCAAGTCACAAAGAAATAGAGGAGAGGGGTATGACAAGAAAGTAGCACAATATATTTTAATAAGGTGAGTGGATTGACAAAAATATTTTAAATATTTAAGTGTACATATTTTTAAACTTGTGTGAATTATCCATTAAAAAAATATTTTGAGTATCCCAATTCATTTACATTAATTTTATATTTAGTTATTAGAATAATGAATAATTTATACAAAAAATTTGGTACTATTTCGTAATAATTTAATTTCACAATAAATAAAATTAAAAAGTATAGCGTATTTATAAAATTAAAAATGTTTTACTAATTAGTAAATATGAAAACTAATTAATAAGGTTAGCGCAATTATATTAATAAAATATATATATATATATATATATAATTCTTTCCCATATAAAACGTTTTAGTGTGAAAACACATATCTGAAACGTTTAACACTTAAAAGGGGGCAAGGGTTTCAGAATCAATTATCCCACATTGGGGGTGCTATGGTATACATGAGAAGTGAGATGAATTTAAAATAAAAAGCGTAGACTAAAAACAAAAGGGAAGAGGATGGAGGGTGAAGCCAGAAAGTTCAGGCAACGGAGGAGAGAGAGCTTATCTGCCCCAATTTGCTCTTAGAGTGTTCAATCGTCTGCCCTAATTCGGATTAGGATTTATAGGGAAGCAACTCTTTCTTGAAAGCATCCCCGAAACCGTCGGAAGGATCCGATACCCGATAGGCCATTACTGCCCTAAGATAATTGTTGGAGACTCGGGGCCCCCTGCGGCCATCCGATCTTGCAGAACTCTCTCAGACGCCGCCACTACAATCGGAGTTGATTAACGTCCATTATCCAGTCTCCTAGCATAGTTGGTGGATCTGCTGAAGGTGGGTATCTGATTTCTATGAATCGAATATGGAAGACGGGCTAAATTTTTCGACCTGATTAGAATCTCCGGACTGTCTTTTTTCGTGGATTTTCGGGGGTGTTCTGCTAGGATTCGATCCAGTGGGGCAAGGGGCGGTATGATTAGTTTGAGGACTCCATTTCAGTGGGAGAGAAAATCCACTGTGAAGGTCTTCTTTCCATGACTTCTAAATCCCCTGAGAGATTCGTAATTGGACATGGTAGTGCGTGTAGATGCTCTCTATAATGTCGATCTTCATTGCATAGAATGATCAACGATGTTTCTGTTCATAGGACACGCTGCAGAAATCATTACTATATCAACTTGGGACTTTTGGAATCCTTTTTTTGTCGGTGATTGCTAGCCATTATATATTTTTTTGAAGATTTGTGGATAAAACTAGAGGGTCTCACTTTTATTCAACCATGATTCATTAGATGCCACTAATCCTTAATTTTTTGTTACATACTGAGATTTCTGTCCATTTGAGACATCATTTCACGTCTAGAGGGTAGGGAAGATGTTGGCTAATTTAAGAAATCTTGGCTAGTGACATTGTAATGCCCTTGTGTTTATATTGATATGGAAAACAGATGCAAATTCTCCATCAAAGTCATCTTCTAGATTTCTGAATGTTTTTACTTGTATTTCAGTTGGGAGTGCACATCCTTCATGCATGCCAGCAGTTTGGAGAGAAGTTAATGATCAAGGGCTTCTAGATGAATCTGATTATAGCTTTTAGCATGATATGGTGAGTCTAAATTTCTATATTTTATTTTTGCTTAATAATCTCTGGTGTCTCTTCTTTTGAGTTGGGATATAAGGAATCTGAACTGAGTTATAGGATTGAAAACTTTGTGCAAGAAACAAAATTGCATACAGTTGCTTTAAATTTGTGGTGACTGAGTAGTAATCAACAGTGAAAAGCCTCTTGTATTTACATTACATAATTTGTGGTTTATCAAGCCAGACAAATCACTGCACGTTGTTGCCATCCTTTTGGATATTTCTATGTACTACAACTTGATGTTTTATCTATGGACAAACGCTTGGAATTTTTGTTTACTTCATTTTGTCTATGATGGTTTGCCCTTTCTTGCTTGATCCATCTTTGACTTCAAGGTATTGTCTCCAGCAGTTGAGACGTTCTCCAGACCTTCAATGAATCAGGAAATTCATACTAGAGAAGACTCAGGTATCTCTTTTTTTCTGCTTTTCTACTTTGGAATATTAAGTAGATCACTAATTAATTATGTCCTTAGTATGATTGACAGCAGACAAGTGAGATATTCTTGTCCATTCACCTTTGAAATCTCAATTGAGTTGATAGTGGAAATTGTAATATGCCTTGTCTTCTTTTGGATAAAATTGTGCAGATAGTCATTACAATGGAAGTTCCAACCAGAAGAATCTCCTAATGGATTCGACTCCATCTGGCAGTTTACACCCACAAAGAAATGGAAAGGCAGATCAAGATGCTGAGGTTGACAAAGATAGGTCGAATCCTCCACATGAAGCATCTAAATGTAATAATGAAGATGAGAAAGAAGAGAAGTCTGCTGATAAACCTGCCTTGCTAGACCACCCTCCTATCAAATCTGTTCCCTGTGATGATGGTGAAGAGACAGATTCTATGGAGCAGGATGTGAGTACTGGTGATTGTGCTTCCATTTAGTAGTTGCAGAGAACTGTAACTATTTTATTAAAATGATTTATGGTGCTGATATTTTGTTTCTATTTTGATGCAGGTAAAAGTATGTGATATTTGTGGGGATACAGGCCGAGAAGATTTGCTTGCAGTATGTTGTAGGTGCAGTGATGGAGCAGAGCACACGTAATGCATATATCTTTGTATTTTCTGGAAGACTTTCAATATGAATCTTTATCTCTCTTATTTTCTTCCAGTTTCCTAAGATATTTTATTTGTATTTTCTGCCAATCAGCTACTGCATGCGTGAAATGCTGCAGAAAGTCCCAGAAGGCGATTGGCTTTGTGAAGAATGTAAATTTTCTGAGGAGACTGCAGCTTCTAAGTCAGGTAAAACATAAATTTGTTTGATCTGGAATTAAGAGTAAATACTTTTTATGCAGAGAAAGTGAAGATCTATACATAAAAAAATATTTAATTGAATGTGTTTGCAGCTCTTGTTTATGAAAGGAAAATTTCAGGTAAATCCATTCAAATTTTAGGCAAAAGGCCTGCTGAAGAAAATAGGGTTGCATTTACAAAGAAGCAGGCACGGGACATTATTGTTGGATATCCAAGGATGAATAATCTGAATGGAACAGCTGTATCTTCTGGAAATTCTCCCTTGAACATGGAGAAAGGAAAAGCAAGATCAGTCCATGAATTTCATGAGAGTCCTCACTCCCCAAGTGCTTCAAGAGTTCAAGCCTACAAAAGTAATATTTCTACCTCTATAGTATTTCAATATGCTAACATATTGGTGTGGAGCACAAACTTAATGAGTTTAACACTTATCTATTTGCAGATACTTTGTTGAAGTCCAATTCTTTTAGTGCCTTGACTGCAAAGCCAAAAGTTAAGCAAGTTGAAGAATGCTTCCCGCAGAAGCTAAAGGGAGCCCACCATCATTCTTTATTGGATACCAAGACAAGTTCCTTAAGGGCACTAGGAAAATCTACATCATTAAAATCTGTAAATCGAGGAGGGCTGGATTTCCCTGATTCTAAAATTAAAACATCTCTACCCAACTTTTCAAATACACAGGAATTGAAAGGAGGCTTTGAAGAGAAGAGCGAGGATAATCCATCCAGTAGAAATAGGTTATCCAGATTAGATCAGGACCGCCCATGTGCAACTAGAAGCAGTTCTATTCCACATACTCGGAAGTTGGTTAAGAAACTGCCTTCTGAAACTCTTTCCCATCCCTCTGTGATTGACAGCCGGGATTCCAACTTTTTACAATCTGACTGCAAATTAGACCCTTTGCTTTCTAAATCATCCATTTATGTTGCTCGCCGTGGCAATGATGTGCCTGTGGGTTCAGGTGAAGTTTTTCTTGTTCATTGCTGATGTGTTTGTTATTATTCTGTTGACTTCCTTTCATGGTTATGTGCTTCCTTTTCATGTCAACCATGCAATCGGGGTGTTATCAGTTTTCCTTTTCTTTGATTTGGCACTCTTTTGGTTAGAAACTAATTTACGAGGCTTATTTTTCTTTTCTTTGTTTTCACTGCAGCAGAATCTTCATCCAGTGATGGTGGATATAATATCTCTTTCAAGAAAAGGTCTAATCAGGTCAGTCCAAAGAGCGGGATGGTTCCACGTCTATCTTCATCACATGAGAAGCCATGCAATACTAGTGCTGGTGTATCTCAAGCTTCTGAGGTTGCTATTTCTGCTACTAAATTTGTTAGAGGGGTTATGGATTATCGAAGCAAGTCCAATTCTGCTGTTACATCTGCGATGCTTAAAAAACCTGGTATATATAGAAGGAATAAAGGACTGGATAAATCTGGCAGTTCATCACTACCCAATGCTACAGAAACCCAAGAACGAGCAGTATTCCAGGATAATTTGAAGAATTCTGAAAATACAGTGCAGTTGAATTGTGTCAATGAAGTTACACACTCTCTTAAAGCAGGGATCTTAGCTTCCAAAAGGAAGCCTTTGCTTAGAGAAATACCTTCAATATGGAAGGCTTCCATCATTCCTGAGGATGAGTGCATCTGGCAGTATGCTTCCTGAATTCCAAACTTATTTGAGTTTCTGCAGATACATTTTCTACGTTCTGTTTTTTCTTCTCTTTTACCAAGCACTTTTGTTATTATGCCTTTCAGTGTTTCTGTGTTTTCTTCAATTACAAGTCTTGATCTATGAAAATGTGATACAGTTTTCGTTTTTATCTACAGGGGTAGATTTCAAGTGCAAAGAGGCAATAAACAGATAGACCTGGATGGAGGATTTCAAGCACATTTACCTTCCTCTGTATCTCCCATGGTTCAGAAAATGGTTCTGAAATTTCCAGATAAAATTGCATTGAATGAAGTCCCTAGGGTGAGCTCATGGCCTGTTCAGTTCCGGGATAACGGGACTAGGGAGCATCATATTGCTCTATATTTTTTTGCTCAAGATCTTGAGAGGTATCCTCCACACAGTTCTCTTTATCTTTGTTGATCTTCATCTTCATTCTCTGGTCTTGAACTCTGCTCTGATACAGCTATCAAAGGAACTACAAGGGCTTGCTTGACAATATGATGAAAGGTGACTTGGCTCTTAAGGCAGATTTTGGCATTGCTGAACTTCTGATTTTTCCATCAAACCAGCTTCCTGAGAAATCCCAACGTAAGAACAACTATGTGAGCATCATCTCATTGATTTTAACTGACCATTGTGGCTTGTCCACACCCCCTGTTCATGTGACAGAAGGATGATGACATAATTATTTACCATATTCATTAAGAGGCTTTTCTATCAATTTGCTCAGTTAACTTGGAGAAATTAATGATGTAAGAAATGTGGGAAGATTTCAATTTATAGTGAAATCATTTTTTTAAAAAGTACACAGGGGAAGGCTTCTATATCAGCTCATGTATCTATTTAGCACAAGAGAATAAAATTGTTCAAAATTGTATGCATTTTTCAAGATTTGAATATTATTTTTTAGAATCCTTAATTTGTGCTCCTATTGACAGGTTGGAACATGTCATTTTACCTTTGGGGCGTCTTTAAGGGAAGTCGGGCAAACTGTTTAGACAGTAGAGTTGGGGAAGGAGAAAGCTCTATAAAGAAGCAAAAAATTGAAACTAGTGGAGCCAAAGAGTGCAATGGCTCCAAAGACGTAAACTTTTTGACAGATGAAGTCTTTCATCAGGTTCAGGATCTTAATGAGTGCTCAACTGTTGCAGAGAATCTAAAGCAGATGCATGATCTCAATGACTGTGTAGCTGTTGAAAAAAATCTAAAGCAGGTTCATGACCTTGATGAATGCCCAGCTCTTGCCAATAATCTAAAAGGAGAAACCCATGGCAATGGGTTAACAGTAAAAGGAAAGGAAGCTGCTGAGAGGTTCTTATTTCATTTGGGCTCCCAGGACTCGAAGGAACTAAAGACAGGAGATAGCTCTATTCCATGGAAACCTGTGTCTTCATTGAAGAATGAGCTTACATATTATGCCGGTATGCCTGTACCTAACCTTGAGCTTGCACTTGGAGCTGAGACAAAGTCCGCCAGCAAGGGAATTTCCTTTTGGGTTGACCAGAGCAAGTCTTCACCAACAGATATGCATGCTCCCCCTACACGGAATGAGGAGGATGATCCTTCTGCCTCTCTGTCTCTCTCCCTGTCATTCCCATTCCCACAAGATCCGGGAAGTATGAAGCAGTTCCGGAAAGAGAAATTTCTGCGGGAAGGCACTACGTGAATACTTGTGATTTGCTCCTCCATCCCTGGGGCCCCGCCAAATAATATGATGGGAGCAACTTGGGGGCACTCCGTCATCTGTTGATGATTTTTGGAATCGATCATAGAGGAGAGCCTTGAGATGTTAAAAGCTGCACCAATTGGCCCTGTAGGGAACCTTACCATCTGTGTACATAGCATGGCTGAAGTTTAGTGACCGTTTTCTTTTTACTTATCACCGTAGTACTTATAGCTTCTCCAGTTCTTTGTTGTCCACTAGAGATGTAAACTTTTCTGTTTACCACCTGGAAAAAAAGAAGAGAATCTGAGGAGATTAGTTGGCATTATTATCACTTCATGGCTTATATTGTAGAAAGCTACAAATAGCTATTGCCTGTGACAGGTTCTACTCTCTTTCAATAGCCATTTGTTTTTTAAAAAATCATTTTTGATAGTTTGTGTTGTCTGTGAGATCCCATATTAAATTTATTGGATCAATTTATGCTAATACTCTTTATAAATACTATTTGGAAGATTACTGAGATACTATGATATTTAATTCTTATTGTTACAGAAAATTTATTTTGCATAAAAATTAGTGGAAATATATGAATAATTGTAAAATAATTTTGTAAGTCATTTTGTATATAAAATAGATTCCTCTGTTATTAAATAAGTCTATTTATATAACAAATAGATTTCCAAGTATAACAATTATGTCACTAATATGTGCACATTAAATCAGTTTAAAATTATAAATCAAATGAATTCAGCCTTCACTGATGTAATTAATTAACACTACTAAATTGTATTATCTTTTTCTTTTGTTCAATTAATAAACTGTATTATCAATTAGACAATTTATTATTATTATTTACTTCATTTTATTTCTCTTTATTACTATTTTTTAACAAATTAACTTTATTAGGTTATTCCCTCTCTCCTAGAGTAGAGAATTCATTCGACCGTTGTGGTGGTGTCCATAGTGATCCTTGGTTGACAAATCTCTTGGTTAGGGCGCTAGGAAGGTTTTGATTCACCGATCTACAACAAAGGGATTAGTAACAGGAGCGATATAGTACGAGATTTTTTACGGACGAGTTTAAGACAATAATAAACTTTTCGAGTATTCTTGTAAATATTTTAGTTTTTGTTATTTCTGTTAAACAGATGGTAAAATATGTGAAAGTATTATATGTACCAAATTTATGAGCTAAATTTGATTGAACATATAATAATTTTTTCGGGAATAGTACCCGAGTTGGTTATCACTTGTCTCTCCACTCTCTATTCATTCATAAAGGATTCAAGAGTTATTTGTGATTCCATGGATGTTCTTGGATAAATTAATCTCAAATTTAGTAATCACACAAATATCGTACTTATCAAATATTCTAGAGATTGTGTTAGTGAATTATAACTCTACATAAAGAACATAATACTAATATTAAAATTTTTATATATAACCTAAAAAAATTATTAATAAAATATTTGTTGGTATCTAATTTGAAAAGTGATATTATCATATTTGATTTACAACTTTAATTTGATATATTTTATTTATTAGTCTAATATTTAGTATCAAAATTTTTAAAAATAAAATTTAAATTTAATTACACCAAAAAATTAAGTATGAACTGTAAATAAAATCTCGAATCGAAATTGGAGATTAAATCATATTTAGAATTAGTTTGGAATAAGATTTTACATCATTGGTAAAATAACATTAATTACTTTCGAATAACCTCTGACAAGAAAAATATTTAATTGAAAATTAGTTCGAATTGGAATTAAATCGACTAGATTTGAAAATTTCACAATTTTTTCATTAAATTTAAAAAACACAAAAAATAAAAATTATTAAATTCAAATAATAGAAAATTGGTCAAATTATTTTTAGAAAAATAATTGGATTAAAAATCGATTAAATTGAATGTGAGTCACTAAAAAAATGAAAAAAATGTTCCAATTAGATAAAATTTGTTGAAAACCAGTTTTGAACAATCTCAAATTGATCGAATTCTGTTGAAGGATGTGCAACATGCATAGGTGTGTGACTCCACAACATGCCCTCCCCTTGGTCGACAAGAATCTGAAAACCTAATCTACTTTCCATTATTTGATGCATTCTAACCTTCCATGGAAATAAATTCTTACATTGATAAGTGTGGTATGATTTGATTAAAGAAATCTATGATTATGTATCTCTTTAAATTTAAAACACGACCATATAAGAATTGATTCACTCTCGCCGACGAATCACTAGAATCATCTTTGTAAGTGAGGTCACTCTATTTTCTATCGACACGATTAATGAAAGTCATAACATTTTTTCTGACCACCAAATCGAGTGATTCAAGTGTCATTAGAATTTTACTTAAGTCAACTTTCCAATGTTCTCTTGGTCAGACATAGTCGACCACTTTACCAGTGCTAGCGTGATAAAATAATGACTAAGCTTAGACGATTGGAAATAGGAAATTATCTTCTTAGGCCATTTCTAACACTCTTGACGACCAAGCATGATAAAAAAATTCCACAAACACCTCTTGTTCGCTTGAAATCCCATTGACCTCTTAAGTTTTGGGTAAGTATTGATCTCAAATAAATTTATAAAAGTCTTAACTAGCATTCAATCATGATAAAGTGTAGTAAAATGACATTTTTCAACTACTCCGACATTCATTTGAGGTGATTCAAGTGTCCATAGTCTCTTATAGTAGTCATCTTTCCAACTGCACCGATGCAACCAGCCGAGTCACTATCTCTAGCGAGATTTCGACCTTAACTTGATTTCTGCACTATTCTAGAAGGTTTTAGAAAATGACCCTAAAAGGTACTATTCAAGCTAACTCTGATCGAGCATGGACTATGATTACCTAGGGGAGCCCTTAGTGACCTCATATATACATTTCATAATTTTTTATAAATATTTTGTTGAGCAACAAAGATTAGAGACCAAAATATAATTTTGGTAAAGTTAGAGAATCCATTTGGGAATGAGAAATTTTTAGGGTCTCTACGAGGGTCTGAAAAAGGTCGATTGACCAATGAGAAAAAATAAAAAAAGATTTGAGACTAAAATTATGTGTTTTGGAAGCTTAACAACCTAGATAGTAACTTAAGAAAATATTAGAGGTAAAAGTGTAAATTTTGGTCACTAAGTTGGGCAAAACTACAATTTTTCCATTTATAACTTAAAACCCTTATTTTTTTAGATTCTACACTTTTCCAAGTCTTTCAATTTGAGTCCAAAGTTTCCTTGGGTCCCATTTTAATCCCCAAAATACCTTACAATATTTTCTAAGTCTTATTTCACACTATTGGAAAAATAGTCCTTAAGTTAGGCAAAATTACCATTTTGCCCTTACTCCAAATCTTCCATTTAGATCCCTAGACTTTCTTTCATCTCATTTAGATACTTAAATTTCCCAAAAATCACTACGGGTGCACAAACTTATTTATTTCCACTTTAGTCTGTAAACCTTCTATTTTGTTACATTTAGGTCCTTAGGTATTCCAAACATGCCAAAAGTCGGGATTTATTCTAAACTAATAACTTAACAAATAAAAGTCGAGTCAAGGTCAGAAACTCACAAGAGACGATGTCTGGATGGGTAGGACGGGTGCAGTTCAAAAGCTAACTCTTAAAGTAGTCTCTAACCACTTGAAGCACCTAAAATGGAGGTTTTTTCCACCTTTAATGCATGTTTTACTAATCTTTGTTATTACTTAAGCAAATTTGAATTTCTCATAATTAGTTTGACCTCCATACTTACCTAAATCATATGAAGTAAGTGGTGTTCAAAAGTTGAGGCCACAGGGAGTCTACACAATTATTCTTAGTCTTTTTTGCTCATCGAGGCTATTGGAATTGGCTCCCAAAACAAATGCTCTATTTTTGGCTGGAGAGGTTCTGGTACTGTTCAATCTGGTCGATGATGGTAGATTGAATGTCAATGGTTGAGAGAGGTGGCACTGAAAAGCTAACTCTTGTAGCTTTTCAGGGATACTAAGAATGTCAAGTTTGGTGACTAGATGGGGAAAGGGTGCTCTATGCAAGTGCTATCACTAAAAAACGAAGCTACATGTATTTTAGAGAGAATTATGTTCTCAAACCTGCATGGGAACATCTAATCTTTATATGGTTGACCTCTAAATTTAGGTTGTTACCTAACCATATCTCTAATGCATCATTCCATAGTTTATGACTCTCTAAATGAATTAATTTCCCAAGAGGTGGGTTCGGAATTTCGGCTGGGGAAAGTCGAGTTTTATCTAGGTTTGGAGCACCTAGTCGAGCGAAGGAGACGTGTGTGTGGTAGAGTTGTGCACCCATGCGTGTGACGTGTGTTTCATTCCCTTGGCCGGTTTGGCATTGTTCTTAACCAGTTTTCAACAAATTTCTCGACTGGTTCGACCGTTTCTTGGTAGGTTCATCCCCAATTCGGCCGATTCTTGACCCAATAAAATTTCTAAAAATTCTTTGTACAATTTCCTATTAAATTAATTCAAGAATCATTAAATTCTAATTTGTTTAGCCCCTCTAAAAATTGGGAGGTTTTACGACCTAAGTCAGTTCAAATCCAGTTTGAACCAATTATTCCTCGGGTTTTTCCCAATACTTCATTTCCCATCCTAAAATGTTCTACGAGGGTACTTTCATGCCCTTTGTCACTGTCATATGTCTCAATTTCAAACCATATACCATAACTAGTTCGATTTTAAATTCTTGTGTCTGATTTTCCTTCTCGGCTTTTCCTTAGTTCCTGGTTTGGTTCGACTTGATTTCTAGTTTGTGATTCTCGGTGTTACATATCTCATGTCATATATGCATCATGACTTATTTAGGATGCTCATAATCATTCTACATCATGCCTCATGCATGTCTTGTCACTTCCTATGCTCATAACATGACATGATAACATATTTAATCATGCTTCATATAGTATTTTCATGCTAATGCTTATATCATGTCCCATACATCACATATTAAACTCAATTTCTTAGCGCATCATATTATCATATCTAACTAAACAAAACAAATGCACGACATAATGTTTTGCTTCCTATATGATTGATGCATATCATATTCATGCTTATTTTCATATCAACATATAATTCTTTATACTATTATATCCTTAGATTGGTCTATATAAAGGACTACGAACGATCCAATAGGACTCGTCATCAGTAATCCCACTCATCCCGGGGTTGGAACATGTTTGTTCCAACTGGGTTTCCAAATACACGGGCCCAGTTCCATCGCGCTATGTTCGATATGCTACATAACACAAATTATTGCATGGTGAGTTGATATCCAAAATATTGGAGGTCTAATTCCCAAATTCTCGGGGTCCTTACTAAGGGCATCAGTGTCATCTAACCTCCTAACTTCTTAAATTTCCACATTGCCATTCTAATTTTCATAATACTTAGACCTCATTCTTTTCTTTAACTACCATTTGACTCTTATATTTCCTATTTATTATCCTGGGGCCCTTAAAGTTTTCTTTATTTATAATTTTGCACCTATAATCCTTGTAATTATATTTTTACCCTAAACCTTACTAATATTACCATTTTACTCTTAAATTTTATAAGATTGGCATTTTAACCCAAACTTTTCCTAACTTATTATTTTTGCCCCAAACTTTCTTAATATTATATTTAGACCCATAAATTTTGTTTAAATTTCCATTTAGGCACCAACTTTTCATAATTTACCGTTTTACCTCTATACTTTGCAAATTTTATAGTTTGACCCTAATCTTTCTTAAAATTATTCTTTTTACCTCAAACTTCTCAAATCTATCCATTTAGCCCACTCATGGTTTAAAATGGCCATTTTGCTCCTCATTAGGCAAATACACTAAAGTGCCCTTCATTTTACCCTAAAATGACTGTTTTGCCCTTTTTCTTCTAAAAACCATTTTCAACACCTGCATTTGCCTTGAAATTACTTCTTAGCCTCTCATACTTTCCTTAGTGACCAATTTATAACCTTTTCTCTAATTGCACATTGGTCCTCAAACTTCCTAAACCTTACATTTTTGTCCCTAAACATAGTAAGTATACCTAATCAACTTCAATTTCTGTAACACCTCCCCAGATATCTTTATTTAACTCCTAAGGGTTCATGGGAAGAGTTGGGGGTCCAACCTCGATCACAATTGGCTGAATTTGGTTGTTTTCTAAACATGCTCAGAAATGACAAACAATGTACAAGCGGAAGTCAACTAAGAAATACTCACCAGAGAGAGCACCACTGATGGTCGGTGAGTAGACGTTTTGAAACCATATAAGAGGTAGTTCATTCTGGAGTGGTGGTTGGCCAAATGGTTACCGGAGCTAGCTGAATTTGGGCATGAACTGATGGTGGTTGGGCATTCCAGCACATACCTGACAGAGGAAATAAGTTCATGGTGGTCTAAACTTCCCTTGTCGAAGGTCAATTGTAAACCCCATCCCTTTACAGTTAAGAAAACCGGGAAAAGAACTGGTCATTTCAAAATCGGGTAAATTGGGGAATTGACAAATCCCGAGTGACTCAAAGAGTCATACAAATCATGGAAAAGAACCTTGGGATAAATGGGAAGAGAAAACTAGATCGGTTCGGGGTGAATCGGACCTGAACTGGTTTGAACCATACTTGAAGTGGTTTCTAAATTTATTTTTCTTGGTGGCTTAAAATGATCAAATTGGGGAATTGAAGCCATCATTAAATAGAGAATGAACTTAGATGAATTTAAAAATTTTTAATTTTGAGAAAACCGGTCAAATCGAGCATGAACCGACCAATTTATGCATCGAACCCGGTTGGACCGGTCCGGTCAGGTTCGGAACAGTGTCATATTCTTCCTTAGGATGACATCACTATTCATTCAATGCAAAAAATGGATAACGCCAATGAACGAAAAATGGCTCCGATCAAGCCATTTTAGGGCGAGGATAAGCTCGACCAAAAAGGAAAGTTATCGGACAGAGGGTCATCGAGCTCCCTATATAAATAGCTCCTCTCCATTCATCCTCCACACACCTGAAATCTCCATTCTCTCTCAACTACATTTCTCGGTGAAGCTCGAACCAGAGCTCTGATATAGGGATTTTTCTCAGCCTCATAAGGCAAGGTTGGGTCCTACAGACTTCGGGGGAAGTCGGCTACATGATAGCACCTTCCTTTCGATCTAAGGAACGCCGAATAAGCGTTGACGTAATCAAATAGTGAAGTAGCTCCGAAAAACTGAAGCTACCCCATTTTAGCTGAGCTGGATTCAGCCAAATTCAGCGCTCCTCTGGCCAAACCAAGCCTTCCCAATACCCCCATAGCCCTCATACAACCTCAACAGAGCTAAAAGGTAAGCTAATTTGGCCCTCCTCAATCGTTGCAGATCGGAGTTATAGAAAGAAAGTGCTAAATTTTACTGACAAAATTCTCCCTCAATTCAATATTAATTATAGTAATTCTTGATCCTAGAAGGAACCTTAGGACAAGAGATATCTTACCCGATCGAGAGCTCGGACAGCCGCACCTCCGATGGTAAGCTTTCGAAGCTTTCTCTCTCTACGAGTAGTTTTCAGCAAAGCTCCATTTGAGCTCAATTCGGACCTAAATGTTGCATTTCAAAGCTCAATTGAATCATATGGAAGTGTAGGAACTGATCCATACCTTCAATTTGAGCAATTTACCCTAATTGAATGGCCAATTTGAAGAAATTAAATTAAGTTAGTTTGAAATGGAGAAACTGGTGGAAACTTTTGGGGAAAATTGGGGATTTCAAAAATTTGAGGGAGCTCTTTGCAATTTCCCAAAATTGAAGGCCAATTGGCCATGAGAAAGATGTTGAGGGACTAATTGGTTAATTTTTGGAACATTTGGGGTCAAATTGCCATTTTTGGGAAGTAGGGGCAAAATTGTAATTTTTGAAAAGTTGGGAAGCAAATTAGAAATTTGGAAGACTTGAGCCCCTTAACCTTGTTATCCCTAAAAATGGAAAACCGAGAATATGATGAAGAAATAATTTTGTAAAGAAATTAAGGAGTATGACACACTCCAAATCATTTTATTGAAATTATTTTTAAAACACCTATTCAGTAAGTTGTAGAAATTCACCCACCTTTTTATTCCTTTTCAGGAATTAGAGAAATGACTAGGGATAACACCAGGATTTACCCTCTGTCAAGTATGCTTTAATTTCTCTTAAGCTTGCATTATTACCCTCTGTTAGGTATGCTTTAGTTTCTCTTAAGTATTTTGTCGGAAGTACTCTCCCCCTTACTATGTGCCACTACTTAAACATTTTGGGAGACCTTCTTGATGAGAGCTCGAATAGCTCTGTTAGGTCGGAGGCCTCAATTTTGGAACTTGGGGGCTAATATGACCGATTTTGAAAATCTTGAACAGTAGGCCCTAGGCCAGTTGACATGAGTAGGAGCTCGTAAACAAATATGAATTTGAGCCATAAAACTTAAATGAATAAATTGATTGGTCATGGTACCAAGATAGGACTGACATACTTGATAGACTGGCAGCAGTGCGACATGACAGGTCGACGGACCAGTCGAGACAAACAGCTGTAGGTCAAGTTGAGGGTCAGGGCCATTGGACCAGTGGCACCAAAGATTATATGGCTTTTAAGGAAAACTTTGTTTGTGGATGCACTTGAGAATCGAGACCATTAAGATGCCCAAGAGGGGTAGTGATGCATCCTAAGGGCTGCTAGATGACATGGTGGCGATAAGGGAAGAGAGAAGCTATTGGGTTTGTGTTTCTCATCATACTAGTTAGTCATGGAGTTCTATGTTTGTACTCCATGAAGTTCTGTGTTTGTACTCAACGAAGTTCTATGTTTGTACACCACGAAGTCTCTGTGTTTGGAATCCGCGAAGCTGCTATGTTTGGGACTTCCTGAAGCTTCTGTGTTTGAGGCACGAGACCAAGATATGGTCTTTGTCCTCATATACGAACATAGAGTTGTAATTATGTGTGTTCCCTTCATGATGAAGGGTGTGTGTTAGTTGATAAATACACCGGTTATAGTTGAGGAGTGAGTAATGGCAATGAATCTGAGGTTTTTGAAAATGATAAATTTTAAAATAAGGAGTCTGGCACACTCAAATTTAAATATTTTCCCCTAAATGTCAAACTTTAAACACCCATTCACTGAGTCATTGAACTCACCCCCTCTCTTATATCCCTTTTCAGGTAACCAAGGGAAACCTACCCAAAGACCTCCTATTAGTCAAACTTGTAAGACAAGTACGTAAGTTAAAAATTTTATGCAGTTTTGATTTATGTATTCCAGGAAAGGTATAGGTTTAAAGGACGCCTTACTCCTCCTAGGTTTAAAAGAGTGGAAAACCCTTACTAAATCAGGAAGAGTGTCGGGTTGCTTACAGTGATCTAACCAAACTGGGTCGGGGCGTGACATTATTTGTGATAGCTTCCTCATTCCGGTCTTGCTCTCTACTATGTCCCTTACAATAGAGACATTCACCTTAGGAACTATACATTCAACTCTCTTATCATTTCTTCGAAGTTTTCATTCCTTCCTTTGTTCGTACCCCTTCCTATAACAGGGTATTCGTCCTTTTGAATCCTTCTATAACTAAAATTTCAGTCTCTTTCCTTATCCTTTACCTGAGACATTTCCAATTATCGATCTCATTCTGTTTACTCCACCCTATGTCTAGTCGTTCTCTCCCTAGGCTCTACCAATTCGAGCGTTGGTCATTACTAGCCCTGATGTCAGTGATCCTTTACTTAATTCCCTTCCTAATTGAGGGTTAACTTTTCCAAGGGTTCTTAGATGTATTTTCCTCTGTTTCCTCTTTTATGGGTTGTCCACCCCCTTCTTAATTACACGACATCCTTTGATGTGTTTTTCCTACTTACACATTAATTGGACTTAACTTGCTCCTTGGGTCCTTCTCTGTACCTTTCTTTTGTACTTGCTCTCTCCATCTTGATTTGCATATCTTGAATAATTTTATCTCATCTCCATTTCTATGGATCCCATTACCTTTTAATTTGGAAAACCTTTGTCCTTCCCAAGTTTCCTTCCTTGGCAAATTATACTCTTTTCTCTCGGGTTCTCCTCCCGTTTTGCCATTTTAGAATATCGAATCTTAAAAGATATTCCCTGATTCCATCCTTTTCGTCTTACATTAATCTTGAGAACTTACATGTATCTCGTCTTCATTCTCCTTTCTTTCCTGTCTTCATCTATTTCTTCTAGATAATATTTACATTTTCTTTACTTTAAGATCTCACGTCCATCCTCTGAGAGGTTTACTAAATTTTATCCTCTCTTGAGTTTGGTCGTCAATTCAATCTTGGCAGTTGATCTCTTTACATTTTTTTTTCATCTTTAATATTAACTATTTGACTTTTCCATCTCTCTCTTCTTACTAGAGTTTAAATTTATAATCCTCCCGAGGGTTAGTTCATTAATTGCCTCAATCTTATCATTCTCTTGTCATGTGATCTTGAGACCGTCGTCTCTTGAGTCATATTATCCTTAATAGTCATCTCATTTCTTTCTTAGGGTGTAATCCTTACTACTTTTTGGTCCATCCTAGGGCGTCGTTTTATTCTCCTAGATGATCTGGTTATTATGAGTTATTTTTTTCAATTGGTCTATCTAAAATCCCTATTTGATTTCTCTGCACTCCTGTACGTAGATTATACTTGGTCCTCCAAGTATTTACTTATGTCCTTTAAGGAGGTCCTGACTTCAGCTCCAATTTATGATGTTTCATTTGTTGATTACCTTAGCTTGGAACTTCCTCATTTCCCCAGTTTTAGTTCTTATCCTTGTCCTTCTTCTAGGGGCTCCCATCCTGGGATTTTTAAGTTCATTCTCCCTACCGATCCTCGAAAGTTCTTCCTTTATTATTTTCTTATACTTCTCAACCTTTGTATGGTTATTTACTCTGGATTCTTCCTTATCTTCTATTCCTTTTTGTTCCACATCCTTGCTTCCCAAAAGTCCCTTATTACTGTTGAGTTCCTAAGGATTTTTGTCCTCACTCTCTTCCAAGTATTAGTATTATTTCTGGGGCTTTCTTTCTATCGTACCTCTTTCTTTTCTCCTTTTCTTTGTCCTATTTTAATTGTATTAACATCTTCAGTGCTCCCTATAACTTTCTTTCTTTCTTCTTGGTCAGCTTCCATTCCTTTGGTTTTCCTTAGACTCTCATTAGTCCCATGCTCTTTGATGCTCACTTCCCCTGCTCCAAACTTCTCCTTCCTTTCCTTAGTAAGGATTTGTCTCCCTTGGGTGAACTTTAGGAGTCTCTTCTTTGCCAAATCTTACTTTAAAGGTTGAGGTTACCTAGTAATGACTCGTTTTTCCTTCCTTAGGTGATTTCCACCCTTTACTTTGATTTTTATTAGCATACTCTTATTGATTGAATTCATCAAAGAGACCCAGAAATTTTATCAAGAAAATTAGACCTTTATTCATTTAAGAAATATTTTCTTGCCACAGTTAGTTTATTATAGAAATTTTCTACCCCTAATCCCTTGGGGTCATAGGCCGGGAGTTAGCCTTAGAACGATTGTGAGATTCTTGATCAAATGGCTCTTAGGAACTAGTTGGAGTCCATCCATATTCCCTTATGGGACGAACTTCATTTATGGCCTCCAGTCCATATTGCCTTAATACCTCTACCTCATACTCATATGTCCACTTCATCCATTGAGAGGGATTGAAGCTAGACTGAGTAGGTGGGGGTACTTGGTGGACTTTTATGAAGGTGTCATACGCATCCAAGTAGTTTTCCCAAGCCTCCTTCTTAGTGGGATTTCTCTCTGGTTATTGTGGGCCTAGAGGAGGGGTTGGGCTCCTGGAGGAAGGGATATGTTCCTCTTGTTTGGGAGGAGGGTAGGTGATACCCTCTGGTTCTAATAAGGCTCCCACGAATTTTCGGTAATCCTCCACCATCTCCTTGGGCACTCTCTTCTCGCCCTTTAGGAACCGTTGAACAGCTGCCTCTCTAGGGGTAGGCATCTTTTTCAAGGTCAAGTGGGGATGATTGGATTTCAAGGCAAACTTTCTAGGGATTCTCCTTCCTACACAATAGTTAAGTTTTCGTTAGTGTCAGGGCATAATATTGATAATATTTCAAGGGAACTTAGCTCTGATACCACTCAAGTTATCATGCCTTGACCCAGTTTGGTCGGATCCCTGTGAGCAACCTGCCGCTCTCTTGGTTCAAGAGTGGTTTCTCCCATCTTTAATTCAAGAGGAGCTAGGCGAAATCTCAACCTTGTTCCTTGGAATAACATATATCAATAATAATGCAAGTTTAAGAGAAATTTAAGCATACCTGATAGAGGGTAAATCCTGGTGTTATCCCTAGTCATTTCTCTAATTCTTGAAAAGGGATAAAAAAAGGTGGGTTAGTTTCTAAAACTGAGTGAATGAGTGTTTTATAAAAAAATCAATAAAATGATTTGGAGTGTGTCAGACTCCTTAATTTCTTTTCAAAATTATTTTTTTATCATATTCTCAGTTTTCAAAACTTTTTCACATTATCCACATTCGGTGTGTTTAACAATTAACACACACCCTTCATCATGAAAGGATCACACATTCGTAGGTCAACCCGTCCACTACACCCACTTGTGGCGTCGAAGCGACTTTACCGACCACCTAGATAGAAGCACGTCCACTTCTTCCCTAGGAATGAGTGAATGTTCATGACATTCGACCCTCAAACCCGAAAAGAAACTTCATGTCCATATGAGGATAGAGACCTCATCCCAACCCACCCAAGTCTCATGCGCATGAAGCTATGTCGAGCTTCCCTGACTGCTGGCATGACAAAGTGCCCTTATCTCCACCATGTCATCCAATAGCCCCTAGGTTACATCACTACCCCTCTTAGGCGTATTGATGGTCCCGAACGTCAGTGCATGAACAAACAAAGTTTTCCATATAAGCCATTAATCTTTGGTGCCATTGGTCCAATAGCCCTGACCCTCAACTCGACCTACAGCTGTTTGTCTAGACCAGACTATCGACTTGGTTTTACCGCACTGCCGCCAGTCCATCGAGTATGTCGGTCCTATCTTGGTACCATGGCCAAATCACATCATTCATTAAAATTTTCATGGCTTAACATCATGTTTGTTTATGAGCTCTTGTTCATGCCAACTGGTCTTGGGCCCACTGTACAAGATTTTTAAAATCAGGCATTCTAGCCCCCAAGTTCCAAAATCGAGGACACCCGCCTATCTGAGTTATTCGAGCTCTCGTCAAGAAGGTTTCCCAAAATCTTTAAGTAGTGGCACATAGTCAGGGGAGAACACTTCTAACAAAATATATTTTTTCTCGTCTATCATACCAATCGAGTGTGATGACATCTCCGCTTACAACCGGTTAACGGGTTTTCCACTTCCTTCCAGGAAGTTCATCATACCAATTGGGTATGATCTACTTACAACCGGTAATTAGTTTTTCTGTGTAGTTTTCACATCACTCCAACCAGGTGTGATGTTAAAATTCCAAATAGTAGTGGTTTTTCATTCCGAGGTGTTCATCATACCAACCGAGTATGATTGTGAAAATTCCCACTCACCCGATAGTGTAGTTTATTCCTCTTATTTGGTTCTTTGCCTCCATGTGAGCTTCTCTTTGTTGGCGTTCTCGGTCTCTCGTGTTCCTGCATGATTTGAACATCCTTGTTCATTATCATTTGGCCGAATAGCCTTCATTCCTCAGAATGAACAAAATGCCCAAACTTTTAATTATTTGTATTTATGTCTCTAAAATTCTTTTTCTTTAACTTTAGGTCCCTAATGCCATTTTTCCCCAAATTGAGTCCCAGAACTTTCAAAATTTCACTATGGGTCCTCAATTTATCCAAAATCACAAAAAGTGTTCAAGTTTTCCCAAATTTCCAATTTGGTCCTCAACTTTTCAAAAATTACCATTTTGCCCCTACTTTACAAAAATGGCAATTTGACCTCAAAATTTCCAAAAATCGACCAATTGGTCCTCCAACATGTTTTTCATGGCCAATTGGCCCTCAATTTTTGGGAAATTGCACTTTGGTTCCTCAATTTTTCAAAATCTCCAAATTTCCCCAAAATTTCCCCCCCAATGTCCCCTTTTTAAATTGGTCGAATTTGATTTCATCAAATTGACCGATCATTTGAGGTTAATTTTTGAAATTAAAGGTAGATTTGAGTTCCTACACATCCATACAATTCAATTGAGCTTTGAATCGCATGATTCGATGCCAGAACGAGCTCAAATGCAGCTTCGTCGAAAAACTAGACTTAGAGAGATAAAGCTTACCGTCGGGAGCACGATGGTCCGAGCTTTCGATCGAGGTAGGTAGCTCTTGTCCTGAGGTTTCTTATAGGATTGAGATTCACCTCAATTCATGTCAAATTGAGAGAGAATTCAGTTAGTAAAATATTGGCGGTTCTCTCTCTAACACTGATAAAAAATTTTAGAGGAGAGCCAAATTGGCTTACCTTTCCGCTCTAATTTGTTTGTGTGAGGGCTGAAGAAGTGTTGGAAGAGCTTGGTATAGCCTGAGGGCTCAGTTTGGTTGTCTTAAGCTTGACATAAATAGGGCAGCTTCAGTCCACCGGAGCTGCTTCACTAATTGATTATATCGGCGCTTCTCTGATGATCCTCGAACCGAATGGTGACCTCCTTCGGGTAGTTGACTTCTCCTCGAGTCTAAGGAACCCGACCTCACCTTCTTTGGTTCCAAAAAGCCCCTACGTCGGAGCTCTGGTTCGAGCTTCATCAGAAAATTGAGTAGCTGAGAGAGAGTGAAGTTTTCAGGTGTGTGGAGGATGAATGGAGAGTGGCTCTTTATATAGGGAGCTCGAGGACTCTCCGGTCGTTTGTTTGGTACCTTAATGAAAGTCATTGATGGCCTTAAATGTCCTAAATAGAAACATTTCCTTTCCGTCGGTGCTGTTCGATTTTTTGGTGAGTGAATAGTGCTGTCATCTGAAGGAAGAAGACGACACTGTTCCGATCCGAGCCGGTCCGAATCGGGTTCAACATTTAAACTGGTCGGTTCAGGCTTGATTCGATCGAGTTTTTCAAAATTAAAAATTTTTAAATTCATCTAAATTCATTCTCTAACCAATGATGGCCTCAATTCTCCAATTTGAATTTTCTAAGCTACCCAGAAAAATAAATTTAGCATCTGGTTCAATGATGGTTCAAATCGGTCCAAACCGGTTTAGATTCGATTTGGTTTTCTTTCCCAAATTGTCCTAAAGTCCCTTTCCAAGGTTTTTATGACTCTTTGGGTCACTTGGGAGTTGTAAATTTCCCAATTTGCCCATTCTCTAGTGGTTAGGGTTTGTAAATAGGTTCAATTTTCTCACTCGGGTTGACCGGTTCTTTCTCGATTTTTCCTTAACTCCAAAGGGCTGGGTTCACAGCTCAGATAGGCCAGAGGCCATAGTTTTTGAACTTATGGGGCTAAATGCCTGGTTTTGATAAATCACATGCATTGGGCCCAAGACCAGTGGACACGAGCTAGAGCTTGTAAACAAGTTTGATATAAATTCTGCAAGAATATTAGGGTCCCCATAAGGGTATGTAATTCTTCTAATAGTAATGTTGACTTTTCGGTTTATATAATTTGTTCTTTTTGTATAGCCATCTATAATTCTTCAATTATTTGCGACCTACCTTCTATTAATAACTTTGGGAATCCCATATAGATTATAACTTGAATTAGATCAATTCTTTTTTGAATCTCTATGCATGCAATTCCCTCAACACCGGAGGGTATTTTCATATTTTTTTTGTATATAATTTTTTATACAATCTCATATTTTTTGATATTCTTGTAGACCTTCATAATAAGTTTTTGGTTGTGCAAACCAAATAGAATGATGACTTTGAGTCGTACCAAGTGGATTTAAGTAAAGGAAACCCATGAAATTTCTAATGAAATTGTTATGTTATTTTGCCATGATACTGAGTTAGGACCCACAATATTTGAAGGAGTGGCGGCAATGCGTTAGGGCTAGGTCGATGGACTAGTCTAGACAAATAACTTCATGTCAGGTTAAGGGTTGAGGTCGTCGGACCATTGAAACCAAAGATAATGGCTATATGTGAAAACTATTGATTGTACATTCACTTGAGGTACAGGACCATCAAGACGCCTAAGAGGGGTAGTGGTGGGTCCTAAGGGCTACTGGACGACATGGTGGAGATAAGGACAGTTCGTCATGCCAGTCTATCACACCCCGACTCGGTTTGGTCAGATCCCCGTGATCAACCTGCCACTCTCCTGATTTATTAAGGGTTGCTCCATCTAACTGTGAGGAGTAAGGTGTCCTTTTAAACCTGCACCTTTCCTGGAATAACATAAATCAAAACTAAATAAAATTTTAAACATATCATACATGCCTCACAGGTGTGTTAACTTATGGTCTTTGGGTGGCTTTTCATAGGATTTACATGAAAGGGGCATAAGGGAGGGGGTGAGCTTAATGACTTAGTGAATGGGTGTTTAAAGTATAACTTTCAGAAAATAATTTAAATTGAAGTGTGCCAAACTCCTTATTTTTCCTTTAAAACCTTTCATTCTCAAATCTTAGTTTTTCATAGCCATATCTCATCACAACGGTGTGTTTATCAACCAACACATGCCCTTCATCATGAAGGGAACACACACTCGCAGGCCAACACGTCCATTGTACCCACTTGTGGTGTTGGAGTGACTTTACTTGCCACTTAGATAGAAGTACATCCACTTCTACCTTGAGAATGAGTGGATGTATGAGACCTCATCCAAACCCCACCCCGGTCTTATGCGCATGAAGCTACGTCGAGCTTCCAAGACTCCTGGCACGACTAACTACCCTTATCTCTACCATGTCATCCAGTAGCCTTAGGACACATCACTACCCCTCTTAGGCATCTTGAAGGTCTCATATCTTAGTGCATGCACAAATTAACAATTTTCCACATAAGCCATATAATCTGTGGTGCCACTGGTCCAATGTTCCAAACCCTCAACTGGTCCGTAGACCTATCATGTCACAGTGTTGCTAGTCCATTGAGTATGTCGGTCTTGCCTTGGTACCATGGCCAAACAATTCATTCATTTAAAGTTTTCATGGCTTAAACACATGTTTTTTTACGAGCTCTTGCTCGTGCTAACTGGCCTAGGGCCCACTGTACTATATTTTTCAAAATCGGGCATATTAGCCCCCATGTTCCAACAACCGAGGCCTCCGACCTATCTGAGCTATTCGAGCTCCCGTTAAGAAGGTCTCCCAAAAAGTTTAAGCAGTGGCACATAGTTAAGGGAGAGTACTTCCAACAAAAATAAACTTTTAGCCATCCATTACACCAACTGAGCATGAGGACATCTCCACTTATAACCAATAAGTGGGTTTTCTACTTCCTTCCAAGAAGTTTCATCATACCAACCGAGTATGATCTACTTACAACCGCTAAGTAGATGTTCCATAAATTTTCCACATCACTCCTCTCATGTGTGATGGTTAAAATACTACTTAGTAGTCGATTTTCATTTCCAAGGTGTTTATCATCCCAAAATTACCATTTTGCCCCTACTTTACAAAAATGGTAGGTTTGACCCAAAAATTCCAAAAATTTTCCAATTGGTCCTCCAAAATCTTTATTATGCCCAATTGGCCCTCAATTTTATGAAATTGCACTTTAGTCCCTCAAATTTTCAAAATTTTCAAAATTCCCAAAATTTCCCCCAATTTCAACCTTCCAACACAACTAAATTTGATTTAATCATATTTACTGATCAAATGAGTTTAATTGTTGAAATTGAAGTTAGATTGGAGTTCCTACACCTTCATACAATTCAATTGCACTTTGAATCGCACAATTTGATGCCGAAATGAGCTCAAATGAAACTTCGCCGGAGAACTAGATAGAGAGAGAAAGCTCGAAAGCTTTCCGTCAGGGGCACGACGGTCCGAGCTTTCAATTTGAGCAGATAGCTCTTGTCCTGAGGTTCCTCCTAGGATCAAGAATTGCATCAATTTATGCCGAATTGAGTGAGAATTTAGTCATTGAAAATTTGTCAATTTTCTCTCTAGCACCAATCAGAATTTATAGAGGGGAGTCAATTTGGCTTATCTTTCCGCTCTAATTCAGATGTAGGAGGGTTGTGGAGGTATTGGCAAGTCTTAGTTTGTCCTGAGAAGGGCTCGAATTAGCCAATTTTAGCTTAGCCGAAATAGGGCAACTTCGGTCTGTTGGAGCTGCTTCACTATTCTAACAGGCCGGCGTTTCTTCGATGACCTTCGAAGCAAATGGAGACTACAAGCGTGTATTTGACTTCTCCCCGAATCCAAAGAACCCGACCACACCTTCTTTGGCTCAGAAAAATGCCCAAGTCGGAGCTTTGGTTTGAGCTTCACTGGAAAATGGAGCAGTAGGGAGAAAGTGGAGTTTTCAGGTGTGAGGAAGATGAATGAGGAGAGGCTTTTTATATAGGAAGCTCGAGGACTTCTTGGCCATTTGATTGGCACCTTAATGGCAGTCATTCATTGCCTAAAACTCCTTGGTTAGAGACTTTTCATCTTCGTTGGCGCTGCTCGATTTTCCGACTACTGAACAGTGCTGTTATCTCAAGGAAGAAGACAACACTATTCTGAACCGGACCGCATCGGTCCGAACCAGGTTCAAAGCATAAACTGGCTGGTTCAAGCCTGATTCGACCGAATTTTTAAAAATTTCTAAATTCATTCTCTATTAAATGGTGGCCTCAATTCTCTAATTTGAATTTTTAAGTCACTTAAAAAAATGAATTTAGCATTGGGTTCAATAGTGGTTCAATCCGGTCCAAACTGATTCAATCTAGTTCGGATACGGTTCACCTGAACTAGTTGGTTTTCATCTCCAATTCATCTTAAAGTAATTTTTTCATAACTTTTGTGACTCTTTAAGTCACTCAGGATCCATAAATTTTCCGGTTTGTCCTTTCTCTATTAGTTTCGGTTTATAAACTGACTCAGCATTTCTCTTTGAAAATGACCGATTCTTTCCCCAGTTTTCTTATTGCGGGAAATTTGTGAATTTTGAAAATTAAATGGAATAAAGTGCAATTTCATAAAATTGAGGACCAATTGGGCAATTTTTAGAATTTTTGGGGCAAAACTTACCATTTTTGTAATACTCTTGAATTTTGGAATGAGACAAAATTCAACGAGTTAGCGTCCCACCCTCAAGGAGAACAAGCAGAGTAATACTCTTGTTCCACCTCAAGGGAATCCCATAAACCCTAGGCCAGTTGCTACAGCAAATGTACCAGCTAGGGTATACAACCTCACCTTGGAGAATGCTAGAAGAGACCCTAGCACTATAGTGGGTACATCCCAAAACCCTCCAAATTAGTTCAAGAGAGTCATTTAAACTAAACATATTTTGATTTAATAAAGGAAAATTGTCTTCTAAACAATACGTTTCTTTAATCAGGGTATATATAACTATTGGGACAACAAGTCTATGCCCTCTTTGACTTCGGAGCTAAGAGATCATTCATTGAGGAAGAGTTGGTTTCAAGAGTACCCCTATAACTCACTCCACTAGAACAAAGCCTTAATATTCATACACCTTTAGGAGGAGGTTTAAACATGAATAAACAATTAAAGGGATGTGAGATAAAGATTGGAGGAATCCAACTTGAAGCTGACTTGATCCCACTACCCCTAAAGGAGGTTGAAGTAATCCTGGGGATGGATTGGCTGAATAACCATCAGGCATGAATGGATAGTGGAAAGAAAACGGTAACCTTCCACACTCCCAAGACAAAAGGATTAAAGTTCAAGGGAGATAGAAGGAAAAGTGAAGTATAAATGGTGTCCTATCTAAAATCTCAAAAGATGAAACAAAAAGGCTATATAGCTTTTCTGGCCATGGTTGTAGACAAAAAATCTAAAGAAAAGAGACTGGAAGACATTTCGGTAGTTAGGCACTACCTAGATGTAAACCCCGCACTTTTGAGTTAAGAAAAACTGGGAAAAGAATCGGTCAAATCGAGTAAGAAAACCAAGCCGATTTACAAACCCGATCATATGGGAACAAACAATTTAGAAATTTACAACTTCCAGGTGATCCAAAGGGTTAATTAAACCTTTAAAAATAAACTTAAGACAAAATAAAAGAAAAAAACCAAATTGGTTCAAGTGAACGAGATCTCATAAGAACTTTGAAGTTAAGCGTGCTTGCTTGAGAGTAGTGTGATGATGGGTGACGACCTCCTGGGAAATTTACAACTTTCGGGTGATCCAAAGGGTTAATTTAACCTTTGAAAATGAAATTAAGACAAAATAAAAGAAAAAAAACCAAATTGATTCAGGTGAACGAGATCTCATAAGAACTTTGAAGTTAAGCGTGTTTGCTTGAGAGTAGTGTGACGATGGGTGACCTCTTGGGAAGTATGATTTTTTGTAACCCGAAATTTCAGTAAAAAATTTTTATAGGCCGTATGCCTTATCATAAATGGCCATAAATTAATATATATTTAATTATTATAATTTATACCAATAATTTAATACCTAAATTAAATTATTGGAATTAATACAAATAATTTAATACCGAAATTAAATTATTAGAATTAATACCAATAATTTATGGCAATATTAATACTAGTAATAGATCTCTCCCATTTAATACATGGGTTTTACACCTATATAAAGAGGTCATCCCTATTCATTCTCCTCACACCTGAACCTCTCTCTCTCTCTCTCTCCCTCTACTGCTCCATTTCCCGGTGAAGCTTAAACCAGAGCTTCGACTTCAACATTTTTCTTAACCTCAAAAGGAGAGGTCGGGCTCTTTAGAACCGGGGAGAAGTCAGTTATCGAATAGCAAACTCCAGTCAATCCGAGAATCACTAGAAAAGCGACGACATGATGGAACAGTGAAGCAGCTCCGACGGACCGAAGCTGCCCTATTTCGACGAAGATGAAATCGGCCATTTTGAGCGCTCCTTAGACCAAACCAAGCCCTCCCAACACTTCCTCAGCCCTCCCACAGCCAAATTAGGACTGAAAGGTAAGCCAATTCGGCTCCCCTCTACAATTTTCGGCCGGTGCTAGAGAGAGAACCTGTAGAATTTCAATGATGAAATTCTAACTCAATTCAGCATCAATTAATTTGATTCTTGATTCTAGAATGATCCTTAAGATGAGACCTATCTGCCCAGATCGAAAAACCAAATTAGTTCAGGTGAACAAGATCTCATAAGAACTTTTAAGTTAAGCGTGCTTGCTTGATAGTAGTGTGACGATGGGTGATCTCCTGGGAAGTATGATTTTTTGTAACCCGAAATTTCGGTCAAAAATTTTTATAGGCCGTATGCCTTATCATAAATGGCCATAAATTAATATATATTTAATTATTGTAATTAATACCAATAATTTAATACCTAAATTAAATTATTGGAATTAATACAAATAATTTAATACCAAAATTAAATGATTGGAATTAATTACAATAATTTATGGCAATATTAATACTAGTAATAAATCTCTCCCATTTAATACACGGGTTTTACACCTATATAAAGAGGTCATCCCCATTCATTCTTCTCACACCCGAACACTTCTCTGTCTCTGTCTCTGTCTCTATACTGCTCTATTTCCCGGTGAAGCTTAAACCAGAGCTTTGACTTCAACATTTTTCTTAACCTTGAAAGGAGAGGTCGGGCTCTTTAGACCGGAGAGAACTTAGTTATTTTAAGCCCTTCTCAGACCAAACCAAGCCCTTCCTACACTTCCTCAGCCCTCCCACGGCCAAATTAGGACTGAAAGGTAAGCCAATTCGGCTCCCCTCTACAATTTTCGGTCGGTGCTAGAGAGAGAACTGGCAGAATTTCAATGATGAAATTCTAACTCAATTCAGCATCAATTGATGTGATTCTTGATTCTAGGATGATCCTCAAGATGAGAGCTATCTGCCCAGATTGAAAGCTCGGACCGTCATGCCCTCACCCGTGAGATATCGAAGCTTTCTCTCTCTATAGTCTGTTTTCCGGCAAAGCTCCATTTGAGCTCGTTCCGGCGTTAAAATCTGCTATTCAAAGTTTCTTAGAATCGCACGAACATACAGGAACTCAATTTCAACTCCAATTTCAATAATTAGAAGTGTTTGATTGGTCAATTTGATGAAATCAAATTCAGTAGTGTTGAAGAGTTGAAATTGGGGGGAAAATTGGGGATTTTCGAAATTCAAAGGGCCAAAATGCAATTTTATGAATTTGAGGGTCACTTGGGCATGAAAATAATGTTGGAGGACCAATTGAGGAGTTTAAAAATTTTTGAGTTTTGGTTGAAGGAAATGCAAAATTGCCATGTGTGAATTTTGGTTGAAGGAAATGCGATTCTTAGGACACATAGTGTCCAAGGATGGAGTTAAGGTAGATCCAACCAAGGTGGAAGCCATATCGGATTGGAAGCCTCCAAGGAATCCTATAGAAATAAGAAGTTTCTTAGGTCTAGCAGGATACTATAGACGGTTTGTGCAAGATTTTTCTAAAATAGTAGTTACTCTAACTAGACTCACCAGGAAAGGAGTTGAGTATAAGTGGGATGAAAGTTGTGAGAAATCTTTCTTGGAGTTAATAACTCAATTGAAAATTGCACCGGTACTCTCCTTACCTGACCCTAATGCGGGAGAGTACACCATTTATAGTGATGCATCCGAATAAGGACTCGGATGTGTCTTGATGCAACAAGGGAAGGTTATCGCTTATGCCTCACGATAACTAAAGGTACATGAAAGAAACTACCCGACTCATGATTTGGAATTAGCTACAATAGTGTTTGCCCTAAAGATATGGCGACACTACCTTTACGGAGTTAAGTGTAGGATATACACAGATCACAAGAGTCTTAAGTACTTCCTAACTCAAAAAGAGTTCAATCTCCTCCAGAGGAGATGGCTGGAATCTTGATTTCGGGCTCCACAATCTTCCTAAGGGTTTCTCCTAATCCTATTTCATCTCTCATGGCCTCTCATATCATGCAAGTATCCATTTGGAATTTATAGTTCTAGCATTAATCCCACTTATCCATTTTCAGCTAATTTGCCCTACTCGTGGGATATAGTCCCATTCTTATGTCTAGAAGACAAACTCTCGATCTCTATATATATTGTCATTCATGGTTCTTAGTATTATTCTTGCGACTTCATGCTCTTCATTTTTATGTTTCATTTGTAAAATTTAGCATGCTCTCCGAATATTTTTAACATAAGAAAAACATGTATGAAACCACGATCGGTCCAATGGGACTCGTCGCATATAAACGCACTCACCTAAGAATCCGAATACGTGTTCGTTCTAGTTTAGTTCCAAGTATCTATGGCCGATGATTGCCACTTGACCAAGTGCAGTGGTATGAGCTACAATTCCATAAATACATAACATACTATCAAGTTCAGTTCTAAAAAGTATTTCATGATACCATCCTATAATTTCCTAATATTACGGTTTTAGCCCTTTGGGTTGGCTTTACTCAAATCTCATGTTTGAAACCCATTTATTAGACTCTCAATCATAGCTCCTAAGTCCCAATATTTTCATTCTATTTATAGGCCTTTTCCTCATGGTGCTGAGCCTTTTTCCACCTTTTCCACTAAGGTACTCATACTTATCATTTATTGCATATTAGTACCTAACTTTTCCAAAATTACATTTTAGTCCTCCTAATCTCTATTTACTCCTTTTAGACATAGATTTTGGTAAACCCTATTTTCCTTACATTCTCAAACTTTTCTTAGCTTCATAAGTGGTCCCTAACTTCTCACATATTTCATTTTAGTTCTCTAACTCTTAAAAAATACAATTTAGTGCTTTAAACTATACAAAGAGTTACACTTTGGTCTTTAGCTTATTCTAAGTTATCATTTCATATCTCTAAACTTTTACCACTTTCCTCTACATCCTTATACTTCTATTGAACCTCATTCAGGTTCAGAGTTTTATGAAAATTATAGCTAGGTCCCTAAACTTTTCAAAATTTACACGCTAAGTCCCTACGGTCACTCTTTAGCCAATCGTTGTCAAAATAGTGTCATTTTGGCCTTGTTCGTCATGTAGTTGACTCTCCCATGAGTCTATGGATACTTGGATCTCATTTTATGGTTGCCAAAACTGCTTGAAATGTTTGATTTTGAAAGAGGTGTTAACAGTGGAGGGCCTATGGAGGTTCTCAAAATTTTCATGGTTAAGAGGCTTACATATAGCCCGAAAGACCATCGTTGTTGGCAAGAGGTGTCTGAAAGGGTTCTCCAAAAGAAGCTTTGATCGTATTTGGTAGCCTAATAGGTCGGGGTGGGCCTCAAAAGCTCTTGATCTATTTCTAGTCAACAGAGCAGCATTACTATTCCTTTGGTTTATCGTCGGGAGATAGAGTGTCAGTGGCTGAGAGGGGTGGGGTTCGAAAGATGACTCTTGCCCAATTCTAAATACATCTAGATCACTAAGCTTGGTGGTCAAAATTAAAAACAAAAATGTATGGTTCGAAGGTCATAGGAAACTAGAGGTGTCTAGATTTTAGAAAGAACTTTGGTGATCCTCCGGTGAGAGGAGGGCTGACCCTAATATAGGGAGGTCGGGGATTGAGTTATCTACTCATCCATGTCCATAGCTGAGCAGATGGGATACCCTAGACCCTATTTTTCTTTTTATCTTTTTGGGAGAAATAAGCCAAGAATCTTCCTTGACACCCTGGTTATTTCTAGGTTGTTATCCGAATCCAGGTCGGGTGATCATATAAAACCTGTCCTATGGGACCAAGAAAAACCGGATAAAGAATCAATAAAATTTTCATGTGAGTGACTGAGCCATTTAATGAACAAAACATTGGTAAAGAAGGGTTAACATGAGAAAATGGAAGATCCCAAGTGACCAAAAATTCATAAAAATTGTGAGGAAGAACTAGGAAGTGGAGTTGATGAGAGAACTAGACCAGATTGGGGTGAACCAGACTTGAACTGTACCAAGCTCCCTATATAAAGAGCTCATCTCCATTCATCCTCCACATACCTAAAATCTCTATTTTCTCTCAAGTACTCCATTTTCCGGTGAAGCTCAAACCACATCTCCGACTTGGGCAATTTTCAGAGCCTTAGAAGGCAAGGTCAGGTCCTTTATATTGCAGGGGAAGTTAGCTACCTAATAGCATCTTCCTTTAGACCCGAGGACTGCTAGAGAAGTGCCGGTGGAATCGAATAATGAAGCAGCTCCGACGGATTGATGTTGCCCGGTTTTGGCCCAGATGAATTCGACCAATTTTAGCCCTCCTCCAGCCAAACCAAGCCTCCCCAACACCTTAACAGCCCTCATAGAACCTCAACGGAGCTTAAAGGTAAGCCAATTCGACCCCCTCTATCATTTTTGGTTGACGTTAGAGAGAGAAACTATGAAACTTCACTGACAGAATTCTCCCTCAATTCGATGTGAATTGTAGCAATTCTTGATCCTAGGAGGAACCTCAGGATGAGAAATATTTGCCCAGATAGAGAGCTCGGACCGCTACACCTCCAACGGTAAATTTTTTGAAACTTTCTCTCTCTACGCATAGTTTTCGGTGAAGCTCCATTTAATCTCAATTCGGATCCAAATGATGCAATTCAAAGATCAATTGAATCATATGGAAGTGTAGGAACTGATCCATACCTTCAATTGGAGCAATTAACCCCGATTGAATAGCCAATTTGAAGAAAGCAAATTCGGTCAATTTGAAGGGGAGAAATTGGGGGAAAATTTTGGGGAAAATTGGGGATTTCATAAAACGGACTTAAACCTTGGGACTCAATTTGAGTCCCAAGGGAAATTTTGGAAACCTTGGGACTCAAATTGGACAAACATGGGCATTAGGCACCTAAAGTTAAGAGAAATGAACTTTAGGGACCTAAGTGCAATTATAGATCAATTGTGAGCCTAGGCTTTTATGCCAAACTAGAATTTATAAGGCCAATTCATGTAGGGACAAGTGTGACTAGAACGCAAGCAAGAGAAAGCTCGCGTAAAGTGGGAAAACCAATCGAGGACGAATACATCAGGGTTATCGGGTGAGTGGGCTTATTTACATCATACTCGGTTGGGATGATGAGCACTTTAGAAATGAAAAACCACTTGTAAGTGGAAATTTTAACATCATCCTGGTTAGAGTGATGAGTGAACTAAGCTACAACCTACTTACCAGTTGTAAGTAGAGGAAACCATACCTGATTGGTATGATGGTCTTCCTTGAAGGAAGGAGAAATCCGCTTGCCGGTTGTAAGCGAAGATATCATCACACCCGATTGGTGGGATATAGCAAAAATACATTTTTGTCAGAAGTGTTCTCCCCTGACTATTTGCCAATGCTTAAACTCTTTGGGAGACTGTAAACCCGGTCCTTTGGTGTTAAGGAAAAATCGGGAAAGAACTGGTCAACCCGAGTGGGAAAATCGAACCGGTTCATGAACCCTAACCACTAGAAAATGGACAAATTTGGAAATTTACAACTTACGAGTGACCCAAAGAGTCATAAAAACCTTGGTAAGGGACTTTAGGATAATTTGGGAGAGAAACCCAAATCGGTTCAAGTGAACTAGATCTAAACTAGATTGAATCGGTTTAGACCGATTTGAACCATCATTGAATTTGATACTAAATTCATTTTTCAAGGTGGCTTAAAATATTCAAATTAAAGAATTGAAGCCATAATTGGATAGAGAATGAATTTATAAATTTTTTATTTTGAAAAACTCAGTTGAATCAGGCTTGAACTGGCCGGTTTAAGCGTTGAACTTGGTTCGGACCGGTCCGGTCCGATTCGAAATAGTGTCGTCTTCTTCCTTCAGATGACAACACTGTTCACTCCCTGGAAAATTGAACAGTGTTGGTGGAAAGGAAATGTTTTCATTTAAGGTATTTCAGGCCATCAATGAGTGTCATTAAGGTGCCAAAAGGATTGCCAGAGAGTCCCCGAGCTCCCTATATAAAGAGCTCATCTCCATTCATCCTCCACACACCTGAAAACTTCACTCTCTTTCAGCTACTCAGTATTCTAACGAAGCTCAAACATAGCTCTAACATAGGGGTTTTTTTGAGCCAAAGAAGGTGAGGTCAGGTTCCTTAGACTTGGGGAGAAGTCAGCTACCCGAGGTGGTTACCATTCGATCTAAGGATCGCCGGAGAAGCGTTGACGTAATCAAATAGTGAAGCAGCTCCAGCGGACTGAAGCTGCTCTAATTCGGCTGAGCTGAATACGACCAAATTTAGCCATTCTCAGGCCAAACCAAGCTCTCCCAACACTCACTCAGCCCTCATATGACCAAATTAGAGCGGAAAGGTAAGCCAATTTGGCTCCCCTCTGTAATTTTCAATCAATGTTAGAGAGAGAACCGATGATACTTCACTGACCGAATTCTCCCTTAATTCAATATGAATTGATGCGATTCTTAATCCTAGGAGCAACCTTAGGATGAGAGCTACTTGCCCCGATCGAAACCTCGGACCGTCGCACCCATGACGGTAAGCTTTCTAAGCTTTCTCTCTCTAAGTCTAGTTTTTTGGCGAAGCTCCATTTAATCTCATTTAGGCGTCAATTCATGCGATTCAAAGCTCAATTCAATCGTATAGATGTGTAGGAACTCAATTTTATCTTCAATTTAAACAATTAACCTTGATTAATCGGTCAATTTGATGAAATCAAATTCGGCTAGTTTGAAAGGGGGCATGTCACGCCCCGACCCTGTTTTGTCGGATCCCCGTGATCAACCTGCCACTCTCTCGGTTTATTAAATGGTTTCCCCTTATTATAAACCGTAAAGAATAAGGAGTCCTTTAAACCTACACCATTTCCTAGAATAGCATAATCAAAACTGCATGAAATTTTAAACTTTATATACCTAACTTATAGGCATTTTAGTTGATGGTTTTTAAGGGTAGGCTTTCCGGGATTTCCTGAATGGGATATAAGGGAGGGGGTGAGTACGACTACTCAGTGAATGGGTTTTCAAAGGCCTACTTTTAATTTTTAAGAAAAACATTTATATGGAGTGTGCCAGACTCCTTTCTTTTCAAAAATCTCTTTATTTAAAAATTCAGGTTTTCCCATCATTTCTTAGTTACCACGGTGTGTCATCACCCAACACACATCCTTCATCATGAAGGTTACACACATTCGCATGTCAGTATGACTACTGAGCCCACTAGTGGCTTCAAAGCCACCCGGATAGAAGTACAAGCACCTCTATCCTGAGAATGAGTGGATGTACACGACATCTGATCCTCAATCTCGAAATCGCTTCTTCGTGTCCAAATGAGGACAAAGACCTCATCCCGTCCCCACCCCGGTCTCATGCGCTTGGTGCTACTCCAAATTTCGCACAGACACCTGAACGATGATCTGCCTTTATACTCACGGGGTCGTCCAAGGCCCTTAGGACACATCACTACCCCTCATGGGCATCTTGATGATCACGTACTCATAGTGCATGCACAAATAGAGTTTTCTTAAATTTCCATGTAATATGTGGTGCCATTTGTCCCAACGGCCCCGACTCTCAACTCAACCCGTAGTTGTTTGTCTTGGTTGGTCCGTTGACCTGTCATGTCGCACTGCCGCTAGTTGACTGAGCATGTCGGTCCTATCTTGGTACCATGGCCAAACAATTCACTTATTAAGTTTTATGGCACATATATCATGTTTGTTTATGAGCTCCTGCTCATGCCAACTGGCCTTGGTCCCATTGTATGAGATTTTCAAAATCGGGCATTTAGCCCCCAAGTTCCAAAACCAAGGCCCCTGGCCTATAAGAGCTATTTGAGCTTCCGTCAAGAAGGTCCCCCATATAGTTTAAGCATTGGCACACAGTCAGGGGAGAACACTACCGACAAAATAGGTTTTCACTGTCCATTATACCAACTGGTATAAGGACATCTTCGTTCATAACCGATGAACAGGTTTTCAACTTCCTTTGAGGAAGTCTCATCATACCAACCGGGTATGATCTACTTACAACCGGTAAGTAGTTTTTCTACAAAATTTTCACATAACTTTCTCTAAGTGGTGATGATTAAAATACCACTAAACATTGGATTTTTATACTGAGGTACTTATCATCCCCAACCGGGTATGATATATAATTCCACTCACAACCGATAAGTGGTTTTTAATTTTAAGTTGTGCTCATCATCCCAACCGGGTATGATGTTAGTAAACCCACTCACCCATTAATTCCGTGAATTCCACTAGACCGGTTCTTTGTATTCACTCGAGCTTGTCCTTGCTGGCGTTCCTGGTACTTCGTGTTCCTACATGATATGAATATCTCGGTTCATTATCCTTTGGCCTAATAGCCTTCATTCATTCCAAATGAATGAGAAAGTCAAACTTTCATTTATTTACAATTAGGTCCCTAAAGTTATTTCTCTTTAACTTTAAGTCCCTAATGTCAGTTTTTCCTCAAATTGAGTCCCAAAACTTTTTAAATTTATCATAGGACCTCAATTTATTCCATTTCACAAAAAGGGAATTAATTTCCAATTTGGTCCCCCAACTTTTCCAAAATTACCATTTTGACCTTCCTTACAAAAATGGTAAGTTTCACCCCCAAAGATTCTAAAATTCCTCAATTGGCCCTCTAGCACTTTTATCATGCCCAATTGACCCTCAAATTTAGGAAATTGCACTTCGATCCCTCAACTTTTTGAAAATCCCAAATTTCCCCCAATTCCAACTCTTTAACACAGCTGAATTTGATTTTATCAAATTGACCGATCAAACACCTCTAATTGTTGAAATTGAGTTTCGCCATATTCATATGATTCCATAGAACTTTGAATCATGAGTTTTATCGTCGGAATGAGCTCAAACGGAGCTTCGCCGAAAAATACACTGTAGAGAGAGAAAGCTTTAATTACCCACCGGTGAGGGCACGGCGGTCCCAGCTTTCGATCTGGGTAGATAGCTCTCCTCCTAAGGTTCATCCTAGAATAAAAAATTGCATCAATTGATTCTGAATTGGATTAGAATTTCGTCATTGAAATTTGGTGGACTCTCTCTCTAACATCGATCGAAAATTGTAAAGGGGAGCCGAATTGGCTTACCTTTCAATCCTAATTTGGTCATGGAAGGGCTGAGGAAGTGTTGGGAGGGCTTGGTTTGGCCAGAGGAGGGCTCAAAATGGTCGATTTCAACTAGGCCGAAATAGGGCAGCTTTGGTCGCCAGAGTTGTTTCACTATTCCATCATGCCGACGCTTCCCTAACGATTCTCGGGTTGAGTGGAATTTGCTATCAGATTGCTGACTTCTCCCCGGTTCTAAAGAGCCTAACCTCTCCTTCTAAGATTAAGAAAAATGTTCAAGTCAAAGCTCTATTTTGAGCTTCACCGGGAAATGGAGCAGTAGAGAGAGAGAGAGAGAGAGAGAGGTGTGAGGAGAATGAATGGGGATGACCTATTTATATAGGTGTAAAACCGTGTATTAAATGGGAGAGATTTATTACTAGTATTAATATTGTCATAAATTATTGGTATTAATTCCAATAATTTAATTTAGGTATTAAATTATTTATATTAATTCCAATACTTCCCAAGAGGTCACCCATCCTCATACTACTCTCAAGCAAGCACACTTAACTTTAGAGTTCTTATGGGATCTCATTCACCTAAACCAATTTGATGTTTCTCTTCTAATTTGTCTTAAGTTTCTTTTCCAAGGTTTAATGAACCCTTTTCATCACCCGAAATTTGTAAATTTCCAAGTTGCTTGTTCCTAAATGATTGGGTTTGTAGACTAGCTCATTTTTCTTACTCGGTTTGACCGGTTCTTTCCTGGTTTTCCTTTACTTAAAAGTGCGGGGTTTACAACTTTCCCCTCATTTTAGGAGTTTTCTCCCCAAAACTTAATTAGCAACGTTGCATGAGGAACCATTTTCTTTGATGTCCATTTGTTATTTGCTTAACATGCAAACTCTTCTCTTGTTCTTTCAATTAGCCCTTTTTACCTCCTTCACTTAAGGGATTTATTTTCCTTTATATTATTTACTCCTTCCATGGAGTTTATCATAACTAGACATACCATATTCCAGGGTATATCCTTAGATTCATATCTTTCTTTGCTTAGAGCAACATTCTTCCCTTTTAGATTCTGTACTCAAGATTTCTGAACTCCAAGATAACTAATCATTCCTGTGTCTAGTTATCCTTTTGGTAGTTGAAACCTTTAGCTCGATGTTATTTCGAGTGTTATGTACTTGTTTCCATGGTTTTTCTTTATTATCATTTTTTGTCCAATTTTAACCCTTCATTCATTCGTTGTCTATTATAACTTCGGTACAAATTTTTTTTTATATTCGACCTTGTCATGCTTATTAGCCAACTCTTCCTTACTTTGAGTCATATTCTCCTCGGGATTGTTGGGCTTACATGCCCCTTATAGCATAGTATTTTCTAGGACCTATCTCTGTCCATTAAATTCTTAGAACATCTCCTTGAGGGTCTCTTTTAGCTTTTCAACCTTTTAGGGATCGTATAACTTCATTCCTCTTTTCTTTTGATAGCATTCCTCAACTATCCTTTTTACCATTATCCTCTCCTCCATCATGCCTTTGAAGTTATGTCTCACATAACCGCATGGATTCCTCTTACCTACTCATCCTTCCCCAACTTCTTTATTGGATCTTTTCAGTTCCAATTGATTGGGTTTTCCAATACTATATCGACAAGCTAAGATTCATCCTTTCTTAGGTCCATCCTCGTTCCCAATGACATCCTTTACTCAAGGATTTTACTTTGGCCTTAATCCACTCTTACTTGTTCGTAATCATTTCACAATTCTTTATACCGAGTTGATTCCTTTCAGTCTACATGTCGATTTGCTTGGTTTGGGGAGTTTCCCTTTTTACGGTTTCATTCTCTACTATTTCCTTTAAATTAGAGACTTTCACCTTAGGAGTTACATGTTCAACCTTCTTACCATTTCTTAAAAGTTTCCTTTCTTCATCTCCTTACACCCTTTCTATATTGGGGCATTTGCCCGCTTTCAGTCTTCCATTGTCTTAAATTTTTCATTCCATCCCTTATTCTTTATTTGAGTAACTACTGATTATCAGTCTTATTTCGTGTACTCCACACTATGCCCAATTGTCCACTCTTTAGACTTCATATGCGCGTGTGGACTCTGACCTGTCTTACCAATTGTGGTTATTCCTTCTTAGCCACATTTTATTTAGAGGACTTGCATTTCCTTGTGTTTCTTGGACATTCTTTCTTTTTAAACTATTTCCTTGGATCGTTCAAGCACGCTTTCTTGGTTCTTTCACCTTGGCTTGAGCTTCATTTGCAAGTTTATCTCTTTATCCCTTTTTCTTGGTTCCATTATCCCTTAGTTGGGATGCATATATCCTTCCAGGATTTTCTTCCTTGGTAAGACTCTCCCCTTTTTCCATGGTTTTGGGGAATAACTACCTTTAAATGGCATCCTTTGATTGTCGTCCTCTTCTATTTATCCTTTCTCTTGAAATTTTGCAAGTATATTTTTGGTTCCCTATCCTCATTCCTACTCATACCACAATACACGTCCATTTCTTTTAGGGAGAGTTTAAATTTTTCCTTGTTTCAAGATTTCCTGACCATTAAGTGAAAGGCTTACCTACTCCTTTCTTGGCTTGAATTTCGTCGTTAATTTGGTCATTAATTTTTTTAAGGGTTTCTTTCATCCTTCTTTTCTCCAATATTTGGCCTTTCCACCTCTTCCTTCTATGATGGAGTTTACTCTATGACCCTCACGAGAGTAGTTTGTTACCTGTCTCGCCCCTACTTTTCACCTTGTTTAGTTTTCTTGAGGCAGTTGTCTCTCTAATCTCCTTGTCCTTAATGTTCCTTCCAATGCTCTTTTTAGGGTGTATTCCTTACTACTTCCCGATCCTCCTTAGGGTATTATTCATTCTCTTTGACCATCTCATTGTCATGGTTTGCTTACTTCTGTTATGTTGCTCTGAATCTCCACTTTGACTTCTCTATATTTTCCAAAGGAAGTTGTAACTAAAATTATATCACTTTTCCAAAGCAAGTTAGTCTTGGCCTCCGATACATCCTTCCTTCAAGTAGTTTCTAATGAGGGGTTGGCTCCTTGCACTCCACGTTATGTCCATCTGCCAACCAATGATTCCTTCAAGGCACTTGGTTGTATGCATCCCTCCAGAGTTCCCTTTCACTACGTATTCCTTCTCTTCTTCACTCTCACTGTGTCATTCCCTAGAGTTCTGGGGGAAGTTTTTTTGTGTTTGCCCCTTATGAGAGGGTTCTAAGTATGCTTCCCATGTACCTTATCCCTATTCATGAGGTATCCTTCTTGGTTTGACCTTCTTAAGAAGTTTTTGCATTCACCTCGTCATTTCTTGACCTCATTGTGAACCGTTTACGTAACCTGCTCCATGGTATTAGTCTCCAATCCTTCACGTCTTCCGTGACCTTTGAGGAGGTATTGCCCTGAATCTATGAGGTGTGGAACACCCCTTCTTTCCTTACACCTATAATAGTTCATCTTGGTACTTGTCCTTTAGGAGGGTCGGTCATCTCTTCAGGTAATGTTCCATCGTCATTCTCATACATGGATTGTTGTGGTTCCTTCTTTCCTTCGAGTGGGGCTTTTCCAGGGTTACTAGTGGTTTGGTGCTTTACCGTTCTTGAGTCTGATCACTTTGACAGTTTTCTTATTGAATCTCCTTTGCTAAAGGGTTATGGTAAGAGTCCTCCTAGGTTTCTTAATTCCTTGATTCATCTTCCATAACCGAGATGTGTTTTTTCCTTAGTTTCCAAGATAGTGTGGGTTTGTTTTATTTTCCTTAGGCCATATTCCCAACAAGATCGCATCATCAGGAGATAGAGTGTTGAGAATTTGAGTATTTTATTAATAGGGGGATACAAAAGATTAGGCTTTCGGACCTATCATAGGAAATGGTCACAAAATAACTAAGGGGCTATGAAATTCATGATAAACATCCTCCTTCATACTTAGAGTTGTCCCATCGATAGGTCCTAGCACCATTCTCCATGATACTTCCCCATTTGGTCTTTCGAGATTCTTCCCAGCTCTCAGACATTTGGGAAGCTTCTAGAGCTGTCTTTCTACGAAGATAGGGTGTTGAGTAGAGCCATTCCAAGTTTTCTTGGTTTCTCTCCTGGGAGCCATCTGAAAATTTTAGGATAAATCCTATTACTTACTATATTTTCTAGTGTTGATTATGTATTCAAGAAAACATGCTCTAATACCACTCTAGTTGTCATGCCCCGACCCGGTTTGGTCGGATCCCCGTGATTAACCCCCCACTCTCTCGGTTTATTAAAGGTTTTCCCCTTATTATAAACTGTAAAGAGTAAGGCATCCTTTAAACCTGCACCATTTCCTACAATAGCATAATCAAAACTGCATGAAATTTTAAGCTTTACATACTTGTCTTATAGGCATCTTAGTTGATGGTCTTTAAGGGTAGGCTTTCTGGGATTTCCTAAAAGGGATATAAGGGAGGGGGTGAGTACGACTACTCAGTGAATGGATTTTCAAAGGTCTACTTTTAATTTTTAAGAAAAATATTTATATGGAGTGTGCCGGACTCCTTTCTTTTCAAAAATCTCTTCATTTAAAAATTCAGGTTTTTCCATCATTTCTTAGTTACCACGGTGTGTCATCACCCATCACACATCCTTCATCATGAAGGTTACACACATTCGAAGGTCAATATGACTATTGAACCCACTAGTGGCTTCGAAGGACTTTACCGGCCACCCAGATAGAAGCACGACCACTTCTACCCTGAGAATGAGTGGATGTACACGACATCCGACCCTCAATCCCGAAATCGCTTCTTCGTGTCCATATGAGGACAAAGACCTCATCCCATCCCCATCCCGGTCTCATGCGCTTGGTGCTACTCCAAATTTTGCACAAACACCTGGAATGACGATCTGCCCTTATACTCACCGGGTCATTCAGGGCCCTTAGGACATATCACTACCCCTCATGAGCATCTTGATAATCCCTACTCATAGTGCATGCACAAACAGAGTTTTCTTAAATAGCCATGTAATATGTGGTGCCATTTGTCCCAACGGCCCCGACTCTCAACTCAACCTACAGTTATTTGTCTTGACTAGTCCGTCGACTTGTCATGTCGCACTACCGCTAGTTGACTGAGCATGTCGGTCCTATCTTAGTACCATGGCCAAACAATTCACTTATTAAGTTTCATGGCACATATATCATGTTTGTTTACGAGCTCCTGCTCATGCCAACTGGCCTTGGCCCCACTGTACGAGATTTTTAAAATCAGGCATTTAGCCCTCAAGTTCCAAAATCGAGGCCCCCGGCCTATAAGAGCCATTCGAGCTCCCGACAAGAAAGTCCCCCATATAGTTTAAGCATTAGCACACAGTCAGGGGAGAACACTTCCGACAAAATAGGTTTTCATTGTCCATTATACCAACCGGTATAAGGACATCTCCGTTCATAACCAATGAACGGGTTTTCAACTTCCTTCGAAGAAGTCTCACCATACCAACCGGGTATGATCTACTTACAACCGATAAGTAGTTTTTCCGCAAAATTTTCACATCACTTTCTCTAAGTGGTGATGATTAAAATACCACTAAACAGTGGGTTTTTATACCGAGGTACTTATCATCCCCAACCGGGTATGATATATAATTTCACTCACAACCGGTAAGTGGTTTTTAATTTTAAGTTGTGCTCATCATCCCAACCGGGTATGATGTTAGTAAACCCACTCACCTGTTAATTTCATGAATTCCACTAGACCGGTTCTTTGTATTCATACGAGCTTGTCCTTGCTGGTGTTCTTGGTACTTCATGTTCCTAAATGATATGAACATCTCAGTTCATTATCCTTTGGCCTAATATCCTTCATTCATTCCAAATGAATGAGAAAGTCAAACTTTCATTTATTTGCAATTAGGTCCCTAAAGTTATTTCTCTTTAACTTTAAGTCCCTAATGCCGGTTTTTCCTCAAATTGAGTCCCAAAACTTTTAAAATTTATCATAGGACCTCAATTTATTCCATTTCACAAAAAGGGGATTAATTTCCCAAATTTCCAATTTGGTCCCCCAACTTTTCCAAAATTACCATTTTGACCTTCCTTACAAAAATGGTAAGTTTCACCCCAAAAATTCTAAAATTCCTCAATTGGCCCTCTAGCATTTTTATCATGCCCAATTGACCCTCAATTTTAGGAAATTGCACTTCGCTCCCTCAAATTTTAGAAAATCCCCAATTTCCCCCAATTTTCCCCCCAATTCCAACTCTTTAACACAGCCGAATTTGATTTTATCAAATTGACCAATCAAACACCTCTAATTGTTGTAATTGAAGTTGAAATTGAGTTTTTCTATGTTCATACGATTCCATAGAACTTTGAATCACGAGTTTTAACGCCGGAACAAGCTCAAACGGAGCTTCTCCGAAAAATAGACTGTTGAGAGAGAAAGCTCTGATTACTCACCGGTGAGAGCACGACGGTCCGAGCTTTCAATTTGACCAGATAGCTCTCATCCTATGGTTCATCCTAGAATTAAAAATTGCATCAATTGATGCTGAATTGGATTAGAATTTTATCATTAAAATTTGGCCGACTCTCTCTCTCTAACACCGATCAAAAATTGTAAAGGGGAGCCAAATTGGCTTACCTTTCGATCCTAATTCGGCCGTGGAAGGGCTGAGGAAGTGTTGGGAGGGCTTGGTTTGGTCGGAGGAGGGCTTGAAATGGCCGATTTTAACTCGACTGAAATAGGGCAGCTTCGGTCCGTCGTAGCTGTTTCACTGTTCCATCATGCTGGCGCTTCTCCAGCGATTCTCGGGTTGACTAGAGTTAAATATTAGATAGCTGACTTATGCTCGATTATAAAAAGCCCGATCTCTCCTTCCGAGGTTAAGAAAAATGTTCAAGTCGAAGCCCTATTTTGAGCTTCACTGGGAAATGGAGCAGTAGAGAGAGAGAGAAGTGTTCGGGTGTGAGGAGAATGAATGGGGATGACCTCTTTAAATAGGTGTAAAACTGTGTATTAAATGGGAGAGATTTATTACTAGTATTAATATTGCCATAAATTATTGGTATTAAATTTAATAATTTAATTTAGGTATTAAATTATTTGTATTAATTTCAATAATTTAATTTAGGTATTAAATTATTGGTATTAATTACAATAATTCAATATATATTAATTTATGGCTATTTATGATAGCATAAAAATTTTTGACCAAAATTTCAGGTTACAAAAAAATTATACTTTAGAGTTCTTATGGGATCTTGTAATTTGGTTTTTGTCTTCTAATTTGTCTTTAGTTTTTTTTCCAAGATTTAATGAACCCTTTGCATCACTCAAAAGTTGTAAATTTTCAAATTGCTTGTTCCGAAATAATCGGGTTTGTAAACCGGCTCGATTTTCTTACTCAATTTGACCGGTTCTTTCCCAGTTTTCCTTTACTCAAAAGTGTGAGGTTTACAGTGAAATTGGGGAAAATTTGGGATTTCATAAAATTGAGGGACCAAAGTGCAATTTCCAAAAATTGATGGCCAATTTGCTGTGAAAAATTTATTGGAGGACCATTTGGTCGGTTTTTTGGAATTTATTGAGGTTAAATTTCCATTTTTATAAAGTATGGGAAAAATGGTAATTTTTTAAATGTCGGGGAGCAAATTGAAAATTTGGAAAACTTGAACCCTTTTTGGGATTTTGAATAGTGAGGACCCAAAGTGAATTTTTGAAAGTTTCAGGACTCAATTTGGGGAAAAATTGGCATTATGGACCTTAAGTTAAAGTAAAAGAACTTTAGGGACCTAAATGCAAATAATAAAAAATTTGAGCATTCTATTCATAAGTGAGGTATGAAGGCTATTATGCCAAATATTAATAAACAAGGATGTCCAAAAACGTGTAGGAACATGAAGGACTGGAAAGCCAGCAAGGATAAGCTCGCGTGGAGGCAAAAAGCCGATTTAAGAGAAATATACTGCACTATCGAGTGAGTGCAATTTTTCACATCATACCCGGTTGAGATGATGAGTACCTCAGAAAGGAAAAACCACTACTATGTGAAAATTTTAACATCACGCCTGGTTGGGGTGATGTGAGATATACGCGGAAAAACTACTTACCGGTTGTAAGTAGATCATACCCGGTTGGTATGATGAACTTCCTCGAAAGAAGTAGAAAACTCGCTTACCGGTTATAAGCGGAGATGTCACCACACCTGGTTGGTGTGATGGACAAGTGAAAAAGTTATTTTTGTCAGAAGTGCTCTCCCCTAACTGTGTGCCAATTCTTAAAAATTTTGGGAGACCTTCTTGACGAGAGCTCGAATAGCTCAAATAGGCCATAGGCCTCGATTTTGGAACTTGGGTGCTAAAATGCCCGGTTTTGAAAAATCTCGTACAGCGGGCCCAAGGCTAGGTGGCACGAGCATGAGCTCATTAACAAACATTGTGATAAGCCATAAAAACTTTTAACGAATGAATGATGTGATTTGGCAATGGTACCAAGACAGGACCGAAATACTCAATGGACTAGCGGCAATGCGACAAGACCTGATCGACAGACCGGTCTAGACAAACAGCTGCAGGTGGAGTTGAGGGTCGGGGTCATTGGACTAGTGGCACCATAGATTAATGGCTTATGGAAAAACTTTGTTTATGCATGCACTGAGGAACGGGACCATCAAGACACCCAAGAGGGGTAGTGATGCATCCTAAAGGCTACTGGATGACATGGTGGAGATAAGGGCGGATTGTCATGCCAGTAGTCAAGAAAGCTCAACCTAGCTTCATGCGCATGAGACCGGGGTGGGGTCGGGATGAGGTCTCTGTCCTCATACGAACAAGGAGCTGCTTTTCGAGTTTGAGGGTCAGATGTCACGAACATCCACTCATTCCTAGGATAGAAGTGGATGGGCTTCTATTTAGGTGGCCGGTAAAGTCGCTCTGACGCCACAAGTGGGTGCAATGGATGGGCTGCCCTGTGAATATGTGATCCTTTCATGATGAAGGGCGTATGTCGATTATTAAACTCATCGATTGTGGATAATGAGGAATTATGATTTTCAAAACTGAGAATTTGGGAATAAATAATCTTAAAGGAATTAAGGAGTCTAGCACACTCCAAATAAAAACTAATTTATTGAAACTTTTTTTCAAACACCCATTCACTAAGTTGTAGAAACTCACCCACCTTTTTTTTATCTCTTTTCAGGGGTTGAGAAATTAATAGGGCTAACACCAGGATTTACCCTCTATCAGGTATGCTTAATTTCTTTTAAGCTTGTATTTTTATTGATATATGTATTCTAGGGAACACACTTGAAATTTTGCTTGGCTAGTCTTGATTAAAGAAAGGGGGAAACCCTTCTTGAACCAAGGGAGTGACAGGTAGATCACGAGGATTCGACCAAACTGGGTCTGGGCATGATAGAGACCTTCTTGATGGGAGCTAGAACAGCTCAAATAGGCCAGAGGCCTCGGTTTTTGAACTTGTGGGAATAAATGCCCGGTTTTAGAAAATCACGTGCAATAGGCCCAAGACTAGTGGGCACGAGCAGAAGCTCGTAAATAAACTTGAATTGAGAGAGCCATGAAAACTCTAATGAAACTAATGTGTGATTTTTTTCATTGTACCAAGTCAGGACTGATAGTACTTGATGGATCAGCGGTAGCACGTCAGGTCCAAGTCGACGGACCGGCCTAGACAAATAGTTGCAGGTCAAGGCCATTGGACCAGTGGCACCAAAGATAAATGGCTATGCGAAAACTATTATTTTGTGCATGCACTTGAGGTACAGGACCATCAAGATGCCCAAGAGGGGTAGTGATGCGTCCTAAGGGCTACTTGATGACATGGTGGAGATAAGGGCAGTTTGTCGTGCCAACGGTCGGAAAGCTCGACGTAGCTTCTTGTGCATGAGACCGGGGTGGGGTCGAGATGAGATCTTTGTCCTCATATGGACATGGAGTGATATTTGGGTCTAAGGGTTCGATGTCATGAACATCCACTCAGACCCAGGGTAGAAGTGGATGGGCTTCTATCTTGGTGGCCGGTAAAGACGCTCTAAGCCATAAGTGGGTGTAGTGGACAGGTTGCACCTGCGAATGTGTGTTCCCTTCCTAATGAAGGGTGAATGTTATCTATTAATCACACCTAATGTGGAAATGGGAAAGAGAGATTTTGAGAACCAATACTTGAGAAAAGATCTTTCTTAAAGGAAATGATGATATTAGCACACTTTGAACAAAGTTATTTTTGAAAACTCACTCCCAACACCCACTCACTGAGTTGTAGAACTCACACCCCTCTCTTTTTACCCCTTTAGATTACCAAGGAAAGATCATCCCTAAAAGACCCTACTAATTCAAAACAAGATAGGTATGTTTACTTTAAATTACTCAGTTTTGTTTAATGTTATTCCATGAAAGATACATGTAAAAAGGACGTCTTACTCCTCGCAATTTAGAAAAGGGGAAACACTTGATAAACCATGAGAGTGGCAGGTTGTTCACGAGAATCCGATTAAACCAGGTTGAGGCATGACAAAATGAATCTAGATGAATTTAGAAATTTTAAAATTTTAGAAAACTTGTCGAATCGGGTCCGAACCAGCCGATTTTCGAATTTGGGTCACCTAACTTGGTCGGATCGGACGGGTCAATGGTTCAGTCGATCAACAGACCAGACCGGCCAATGATCAACGACGCCCCATCAACAGCCACACAGACACAAGCAGCTAATGGGAGGCTGCCATGTGTCCAATCAATGGTCAGCGGGCGACCCATTAGCCTGCCACGTAGATGCAAGCAGCTAATGAGAGGTTGCCATGTGTTCATTCAATGGTTGAAGTGGAGGTTGAGTTAGACCTCTATGTCAGAAAAATTGGCCAATCACAGCGCGCCGCATGGCACGCCTACCATGTCATCATCTTCAACCTCAGTCCACTGATAGAGAAGAGAGAGAGAGTCCAAGAAAGAGGGACTCTCCCGCGACTCAAAAATCCCTCTTGTTAGGTCGTTGACAAGTGGGGCAGGGGCCGAGTCTCACGTCAGCCGGTAGCCTGATCAATTGTCGAGCTTCCTATATAAAGAGCACCCCTCTATTCGTCCTCAGCATCTCATAATCGAGCGAAGAAGAAGTGTACTAGTTTCCAATGAGCAGCGAACCAGAGCTCCGACGACAGGACTTTTCTCAACCTCCAAAGCCACATTCGATGTCTTTGGAACTAGGAGGAAGTCCTCTACCTAGCCATACACTCCTTTCAACTTGAGAGCCACCGAGGAGGAGCGGGGGAGCTCAAACAGTGTTGCCCCTCCTCGGCCAGAAAACAGTCTGACCTTCTGCATCCCAATTCAAGCTTTCCCCTGGCCAATTATGGCCAAGCTAGACCCCCCACACTCCACCTAGAGGTGTCTCGTCCTTCCCCCGAGCGAAGAAGGAAAGTTCCATCCGCTGCCCTTCACCGAAAAACACTATTCATAACCATATTCTACAAAAACTTTAACTCAAAAATTCACACTGCTCAGGTCATCAATTGAGGCGTGGTTTGATCCAAAGAGTATCCCCACGAAGAGAGCAACTCAGTAACAACCAAACCTCCGGTCACCAGACCCCCACCGTTAAGATATCGAAGCTCTCTCTATAGACTGTATTTTCCAGCGAAACTTTGTTTGAGCTCATTTCTGAGTCAAATGAAGTGGTTCAAGGCTTAAAATGATGAAGAAAATGTAAGGAATGTGATCCAAATCATGAATGGGGGAAATTAACAATGTTTTAATGATCAATTTAACGAGATTTTAATATGGGGATTTTTCGAAAATTGGGATATGAATGGCAATTTGATGAAATTGAGGGCATTTTCATGAAATTCGCTCCCAATTGAGGGCCAATTGGGCAATTTAGACAAAATGGGGGACTAATTTGTAATTTTGAGAAGTTTGTGAACAAATTGCAATTTTGGGAAAATTGGGACTAAATGGTAATTTTGGAAAATTTATGGGTCAATGGGCGATTTTGATAACAATAAGGAAAATTGGAAATCCTATGGGGTTTAATAGAAACTAATGGGCAAATAAGGACCTAAAGGTAAAAGTACATGTTTTAGGGACTAAATTGCAATTAAGGCATAATGTGAGGACCAAAAAGATGCAGCCTCTTAGTCAAAACTTCTTAATATGGATATTCGTGCCGTGTAGGAGTAGACTGCTTGAGCGCTGACTTCAGGAAGCACCCTACGAAGTCAGACTCCGTCGGGACAACCTCGTCGAGATTACCGGGTGAGTGGGAATTGCTATAATGTCCATTCCAATTGGAATGACGGTTCATTTTGAAAATAATTTTTCTCAGAATTAGCCTTCTCTAACTAGGTGACTCTGCTTAAAACATTTGGGAGCTAACTCTGGGGCTTAGGTTCGGTATGCAAGTGGGCCAAAGGCCAATGGACATGGGCTTACCTTGACTGATGGTTTTCTTGTCATGCCTTCTTTGCCCAATAATTTCCTTGATTCATTCCTTTATTTGGGATGGTAACCTTCTTGGTTTCCATGGTGTCTAGGGTAACACGGGTTTGTTCGGTTAGTTTTCTTAGGCAATCTTCCTACAACTAAGGCGCAAGATCACATCATTTTCTAGAAATATAGTTTTTAGGAACTTGGAGTTCTTTATTAGTAGAGAAATAATACAATGTGTTGGGGTCTTAGCCCTATTACAAAAAGTGGTTACAAAATAGATGGGAAGCTACGGGTTCTTAACAAGCATCCTCCTTGACAAGGTTATAAGGCCTTGATGGCATTCTTGGCCTTAGGCTTGGCTCCCTTCGTACTCAGAATGATGACCTCAACGAGTCATGACACCATATTCTTGGACACTTACCATTAACATCTCTTGGTTCTTTGGGATTTCTCGGGTATGGAAGAGCTTTTTAGGGTGATCTTCCTACAAGGACAGGGTGTTGAGTAGAGTCGATCCTAGTTTTCTTGGTTCCTCTCTTGGGAGCCATCTGAAAATTTTAAACTTTCTCTTAATTACTATGTTATATAGTCTTGATAATGTATTCAAGGAAACGGGCTATGATACCACTCAAGTTGTCACGCCATGGCCCAATTTGGTCATGTCCCTGTGATTAACCCGCCACACTCCCAGTTTATTAAGGGTTTTCCCCTTCTTTAAACCGTAAGTAGTAAGGCGTCCTTTAAACCTGCACTTTTCCTAGAATAACATTAATCAAAATTGCATAAAATTTAAACTTAACATATCTGTCTTACATGTGTTGTTAACTGGAGGTCTTTGGTTGGGTTTTCCCTTAGTTACCTAAAAAGGGGTATAAGGGAGGGGGTGAGTTCAACAACTTAGTGAATGGGTGTTTAAAACTTGACTTTCAAAAAAATAGTTTGAATTGGAGTTTGACAGACTCCTTATTTCCTTAAAGACATTTAATCCTCAAAATCTCAGTTTTCAAAACCATTATTCTTCATTAACCACAGTCGGTGTGTTTAACAATCAACACATGCACTTGATCATGAAGGGATCACACATTCGCAGGACAGCACATCCACTGCACCCACTTGGGGCGTCGGAGCAACTTTACCGGCCACCTAGATAGAAGCCCGTCCACTTCTACCCTAAGAATGAGTGGATGTACGTGACATCCGACCCTCAATCCTGTAAAGAAACTCCGTGTCTGTATAAGGACAGAGACCTCATCCCGACCCCACCGCAGTCTCATGCGCATGATGCTACGTCGAGCTTCCCTAACTGCTGGCACGACAATTTGCCCTTATCTCCACCATGTCGTCCAGTAACCCCTAGGATGCATCACTACCAATCTTGGGCGTCTTGAAGGTCCCATACCTCAATGCATGCACAAAACAATAGTTTTCCTCAAAAGCCATTTAATCTTTGGTGTCACTGGTCCAACGGCCCTAACTCTCAACTCGACCTACAGTTATTTGTCTCGACTGGTCTATCGACCTGTCTTGTCGCACTACCGCCAGTCCATCAAGTAAGTTAGTCCTATCTTGCTACCATGGCCAAACATATCATTCATTTAAATTTTTCATGGCTTAAACTCATGTTTATTTACGAACTCCTGCTCGTGCCAACTTGCCTTGGTCCCACTATTCAAGATTTTCAAAATCAGGCATATTAGCCCCCAAGTTCAAAAATCGAGACCTCCGGCCTATCTGAGATATTCAAGCTCCCGTCAAGAAGGTTTTCCAAAAAGTTTTAGCAGTGGCACACAGTCAGGGGAGAGTACTTCCGACAAAATAATCTTTAAGTCGTTCATCACACCAATCGGGTGTGAGGACATCTCCATTCATAATCGATGAACGGGTTTTCTACTTCCTTCTATGAAGTTCATCATACCAACCGAGTATGATCTACTTACAACGGGTAAATAGTTTTTCCATGTGTTTATTCACATCACCCCATCTAGGTGTGATGTTAAAATCACACATTGTAGTGGGTTTTCATTTCGAAGGTGCTTATCATCCCAATTGGGTATGATATAAAAAATCACACTCACCCATGAATGTCGTGAATTCCTCTTAACCGACTTTTTGTCTCCACGCGAGCTTGTCTTGCCTGGCATTCTCGGTATTTCATGTTCCTACACGATATGAACGTCCTTGTTCATTATCCTTTGGCTTGATAGCCTTCATTCATCACAAATGAATAAAATACCCCAACTTTTCAAACAATTACAATTATGTCCCTAAAGTTCTTTTTCATTAACACTATGTCCCTAATGCCAATTTTTCCCCAAATTGAGTCCCGGAACTTCAAAACTCTATCTTGGGGCCTCAATTTATCCATAACTGTAAAAAGGGGTTCAAATTTTTCAAATTCCCAATTTGGTCCCCAACTTTTCCAAAATTACCATTTTGCTCCTACTTTACAAAAATGGTAAATTTCACCCCAAAAATTGACCAATTGAACCTCTAACATCTTTTCCATGGCCAATTGGCCCTCAATTTTGGAAATTTGCACTTTATTCCCTCGAATTTTTGAAATCCCCAAAATTTCCTCCAATTTGAACCTTTCAACCTGACCAGATTTGATTTCATCAAATTGACCTATCAATCAAAGTTAATTATTGAAATTGAAGGTATATTTGAATTTCTACACATACATACGGTTTAATTGTACTGTAAATCGCATGATTTGAAGCTGGAACAAGCTCAAACAGAGCTTCGCTAGAAAAATGGATGTAGAGAGAGAAAGCTTCGAAAGCTTACTATCGGGGGTGCGGCGGTCCGAGCATTCGATATGAGTAGATAACTCTTTTTCTGAGGTTACTCCTATGATTAAGAATCACATCAATTCATATCAAATTGATGGAGAATTTGGTCAGTGAAATTTCAACGGTTCTCTCTCTAAAACTGATCGAAATTTATAAAAAGGAGCCAAATTGGCTTACCTTTCCGCTCTAATTCAGCTGTATGAGGGTTGTGAAAGTGTTCAGAGGGTTTGGTTTGGCTTGAGAAAGGCTCAAATTGGCCATTTTTAGCTTGGCCGAAATAGGACAACTTCGGTATGTCGGAGTTGCTTCACTATTCTATCACGCCAACGTTTTTCTAGCGACCCTCGGAGCAAATGGAGACTATCGTTGGGTATCTGACTTCTAGCTGAATCTAATGAACCTGACCTCACTTCTTTGGCTCAGAAAAATGCCCAAGTCGGAGCTCTGGTTCAAGCTTCACCGAAAAATGGAGCAGTAGGGAGAGAGTGGGGTTTTCAAGTGTGAGGAGGATGAATGAAGAGGGGCTCTTTATATAGGAAGCTCAAGGACTTCTTAGTCGTCTGACTGATGCCATAATGGCGGTCATTCATTGCATAAAACTCCCTTGCTGAAGAATTTTCATCTTCACCGGCGCTACTCGACTTTTCAGCGAGTGAATAGTGATGTCATTTGAAGGAAGAAAACAACATTGTTCTAAACCAGACCGGACCGGTCCGAACTAGGTTCAATGCTTAAACCGGTCGGTTCATTACCGATTTGACCAAGTTTTTCAAAATTAAAAATTTGTAAATTCATCTAAATTCATTCTCTATCAAATGGTGGCCTCAATTCTTCAATTTGAGTTTTCTAAGCCATCTAGAAAAATGAATTTAGAAATCAGTTCAATAGTGGTTCAAACCGATTCAATATAGTTCATGTCTGGTTCACCTGAACCGGTTTGGTTTTCACTTCCAATTCATCCTAAAGTCCTTTCTCATGACTTTTGTGACTCTTTCGGTCACTCGGGATTTATAAATTTCCTTGTTTGCCCTTTCTCTAATGGTTGAGGTTTGTGAACCGGTTCAATTTTCTCACTCATGTTGATTGGTTCTTTCCCTGGTTTCCTTATCTTTAAGGGACAGGGTTTATAGAATGGCTATAACTTAAAAGACTCTTGATTGTGCATGCACTGTGAGATTCAGGCCATGAGGACACTTGGCATGAGGTAGTAATGGATCCCAAGGACTATTGGATGACCTAGGGTGCATAAGGGTGGTATGGCGTCCACTAGGTCGAGAAGCTCGAGGAGCTTCCTGCGCACTGAGACCAAGGTAATATGGGAAAGGAGGTCTCGTTCCACAAAGTGCACACTGTGAAGTAATTAGGGTTTGAGGGTCGGACTATTGATGTACACTCAAACTTAGGGTAGTGGCAGTTAACCTCTATGAGGGTGGACAGTAAAGGTGCTTCGGTCCATAAGTGGAACGGTCGGGGATCATTTTGCGAATGTGTGATCCTTTCTATGATAGGAGAGTAGTTGATGATCGTGTGCAAAACCTGAGAAGTAACTGCTTGTAAAATGTCGAATATCTTGAAAATGCTTAAATGAACATTTTCTAAAAGATCTCTCTCACTCACTAAGTTGTCGAACTCACCCCCCCTATCTCTAAATATTTTTCAAGACATGACTACGCCAACCTCTTCCTCCCCAAGATCTGCACCAAGTATAAAGATTTAAAATTCTAGTTTTGTTTAATGTTGTCTAGGGAAAACATGACTGGTATTACGCCTAACTCTCTTTGATCTCCTGGAGGGGTCCCTCATCGAGGTCAGGGAGAGTGGCGGGTCGATCACAGGACCTCGACCAAACCGGGTCGGGGCGTGACAACTCGGGTGGAGAAGACAACATGTATGCGCACACGCGTGTGGCACGTGTGTGTCCCGATTGGCATGCTGACCGGTTCGCACTATAGCGAACCAATTTCCAATGAATTTCTCAACCAGTTCAACCAATTTTGGCCTTTCTTTGGGTGGTTCACCTCAAATTCGACCAGTTCTTGGCCTAAACTGAATTTCTAAAAATTCTTCATTGAATTTCTTATCGTTTAAGATTAAGAACAACTATCTTTGAATTTAATTTACCCCTTCTAAAAACCGAGGGGTTTTACTACTCTAAGCTAGTTCGATCAATTTTGGCATCCCTTTGGTTGGTTCTCCATTGATCTGGCTGGTTCTTGGCCCAATTCTTTTTCTAAAAATACTACGTCCCATTCTAAATTGATTGTGCTTAATAATTGCTATTTTTATATTTGTTTAACCACTCTTAAAAATCAAGGGTCTTTTTACTTAATTCACCATATACCCCTTTTTGGCTCGGTTTCTACTTGGACTTCTCCCAATCCTTTATTCGTGATCGAGGAAGGTTTCCTTGGGGTTGTTTGGGTGTACTTCCCACTCGCAAGTTTTAGGATTTTCTACAGATTCTCCATTCAGTTTAATTTCCTTATTAGTTCATCGATATCCATCTCGATTTTCCAGCTCCACTTGGGTTTAGGTCTTGGTACATATTTTCCAATGTTACAACTTCTCCCCTCCTTTTTAGGAGTTTTGTACTCAAAACTTTTATGCACTAGCGGAGTGGATTTTCCTAACTATATTATATCTGGTTTGTAAACCCCGCCCTCTCGAAATTAGGAACTAGAAAGGACAACCGGAAAATTTCAAAGGACAACTAGGGATCTAAGGGAACTAGAATTGGTAAATAAAGGTTAGAACAGGAAATTTGACAATCAAAAGTGGGCAATAAAGACCCAAAACTCATGAAAGATAACCATGAAGGGAATTAGATGTGAAAATTAGATCGATTTAGGGTAAACCAGACCCAAGCCGGATTGAACCAGACTAAAACATGAAGAACCAATTCAAAAATTGATTTTTCTAGGTGCCTTAAAAATGTCAAATATGGAAATTAAAGTCACCACTAGGTAGAAAATAGATTTAGAACAATTTGGAAATTTTTAGAAAATCAGTCGAATCACCAGAGAAGAAGTCATCCACCTTGTTGCAACCTCCCTCACCTTGAGAATCACCAGAGAAATGTCGGCAAGTTCGCACGGTAACCTCTCTCCCTCGGCAGTCGACGACCAGACTGGGTCGAGCTCAATTCGAGGTACCCTTGGGCCAACCACAGCAAAACCAAGCCCTCCAGACCATCCCTAGATGAGTCCCAACCTTCCTAGAACCATCTTGGTAAGTCCCTTACGTCGCCCTTTGCTGGAATTCACTATTCACTGTGTGTTTTGCCCGAAAACTAAGTTAAGCAATTCGCACTACTCAAGCCACCAATTGAGGCATGAATTGATCCAGGAAGGATCCCCAAGAAGAGAGTAACTCAATGGAAGCAAAAGCTCTGATCGTTGGATCCTCATCGGTGAGTAATCGAAACTTTCTCTCTCTAGCATGATTTTCCCACGAATCTCCGTTTGAACTCATTTTTAAGCCAAATCAAGTGTTTCAAAGCTTCAAAGGAATCAGGGGACATAGGGAAGATGATTATTATCATGTTAGGGCTCAATTGAGAAGAATTAAGGTCGAATTGATAAAATTCAAGTTAGAGGACTAAATTACAATTTTTGGAAAGTCTGGGGACTTAATTGCAACTTTTAGAAATTTTTTAGATTTTCTATAATTAAGAGAATTATTATACCAAATTGGAAATTTGAGGAAATTAAGGATTCAAAGGAAATATTTGATAATCTTAGGGACCTAATTGGAAATAAGGTATACATAAGGTGTAAACCCCGCCATTTTGAGCTAAGGAAAATCGGGAAAAGAACCGGTCAAACTGAGTGAGAAAAACTGAACCAGTTCACGAAACCAATCATTTGGGAACAAGCAATTTGGAAATTTACTTCGGGGTGTTCCAAAGGGTTCATTAAACCTTAGAAAAGAAATTTAAGACAAATAAGAAGTAAAAAACCAAATTGGTTTAGGTGAACTAGAATCCATAAGAACTCTAAAGTTAAGCGTACTTGCCCGAGAGTATTGTGAGGATGGGTGACCTACGCCTTATAATAAATAGCCATAAATTAATATATATTTAATTATTATAATTACTACTAATAATTTAATACCTAAATTAAATTATTGGTATTAATTCCAATAATTTAAATAATTATGGTAATATTAATACTAGTAATAAATCTCTCCCATTTAATACACGGTTTTACACCTATATAAAGAGGTAATCCCCATTCATTCTCTTCACACCCGAACACTTATCTATCTCTCTCTCTCTCTCTCTCTCTCTCTCTCTCTCTCTCAAACCGAGTAAGAAAACCGAGTCTGTTTACAAACTCGATCATATGGGAACAAGCAATTTGGAAATTTACCACTTCCAGGTGATCCAAAGGGTTCATTAAACCATGGAAAAGAAACTTAAGACAAAAAAAAAAGAAAAAAACTAAATTAGTTCAGGTGAAAGACATCCCATAAGAACTTTGAAGTTAAGTGTGCTTGGTTGAGAGTAGTGTGAGGATGGGTGATCTCCTAGGAAGTATGATTTTTTTGTCACCCAAAATTATTGACAATTTTTTTTGTACGTATTATCATAAATGGCAATAAATTAATATATATTTAATTATTGTAATTAATACTAATAATTTAATGCCTAAATTAAATTATTGGAATTAATACAAATAATTTAATACCAAAATTAAATTATTAGAATTAATACCAATAATTTATGTCAATATTAATACTGGTAATAAATCTCTCTCATTTAATACACAATTATACACCTATATAAAGAGGTCATCCCCGTTCATTCTCCTCACACTTGGACACTTCTCTCTCTCTCTACTGCTCCATTTCCCGGTGAAGCTCGAACCAGGGTTTCGACTTGAACATTTTTCTTAACCTCGGAATGAGAGGTCGAGCTCTTTAGAACTGAGGAGAAGACAATTTGGCTCACTTCTGCAATTTCAGGCCGGTGCTAGAGAGAGAACCGGCAGAATTTTAATGATAAAATTCTAACTCAATTCGGCATCAATTGATACGATTATTGATTCTAGGATGATCCTCAAGATAAGAGGTATCAACCCAGATCGAAAGCTCGGACCGTCGTCCCCTCATCAGTGATAAATCGAAGTTTTTTCTCTCTACAATCTATTTTCTGACGAAGCTCCGTTTGAGATCGTTCCGATGTTAAAATCTATGATTCAAAGTTCCTTAGAATCGTATGAACATGTAGAAACTCAATTTCAACAATTAGAGGTGTTTGATTAGTCAATTTGAAGAAATCAAATTCGGTAATGTTGAAGAGTAGAAATTGGAGGAAACATTGGCGGAAATTTGGGGATTTTCGAAATTCGAAAGACCAAAATGAAATTTTATGAAATTGAGGGCCAATTGAGCATGAAAATAATGTTGGAGGACCAATTGAGAAATTTTAGAATTTTTGGGGCAAAACTTACCATTTTTATAAAGGAAGGGCAAAATGGTAATTTTGGAAAAGTTGGAGGACCAAATTGGAAATTTGAGAAATTAATCCCCTTTTTGTGAAATGGAATAAATTGAGGTCCTATGATAAATTTTAAAAGTTTTGGGACTCAATTTGAGGAAAAAACCTACATTAGGGTCTTAAAGTTAAAGAAAAATAACTTTAGGGACCTAATTGCAAATAAATGAAAGTTTGACTTTCTCATTCATTTGGAATGAATGAAGGCGATTAGGCCGAAGAATAATGAACCGAGATGTTCATATCGTGTAGGAACACGAAGTACCAGGAACGCCAACAAGGACAAGCTCGCGTGAATACAAAGAACCATTCTAGTGGAATTCACTACATTAACGGGTGAGTAGGTTTACTAACATCATACCCGGTTGGGATGATGAGCACAACTTAAAATTGAAAAATCATTTACCGGTTGTAAGTGAAAATTTTATATCATACCCGGTTGGGAATGATAAGTACCTCGGTATGAAAACCAACTATTAAGTGGTATTTTAAACATCACTACTCAAAGGAAGTGATGTGAAAATCATGCGGAAAAACTACTTATCGGTTGTAAGTAGATCATACCCGGTTGGTATGATGAGACTTCCTCGAAAGAAGTTGAAAACCCGTTCATCGATTATCAACGGAGGTGTCCTTATACCCGAGCGGTATAATATATAGAAAAAACATATGTTTTGTCGGAAGTCTTCCCTGACTATGTGCCAATGCTTAAATAATTCGGGAGACCTTCTCGACGGGAGCTCGAATAGCTTTGATAGGATGGGGGCCTCGGTTTTGGAACTTGGGGGCTAAATGCCCGATTTTGAAAATCTCGTACAGTGGGCCCAAGGCCAATTGGCACGAGCAGGAGCACATAAACGAACATGATATATGTGCCATAAGACTTAATAAATAATTATTTGGCCATGGTACCAAGATAGGACCGACATGCTCAGTCAACTAGCGGCAATGAGACATGACAGGTCGACGGACCAGTCAAGACAAACAACTACGGGTTGAGTTGAGAGTCGGGGTCGTTGGACTAGTGGCACCATAGATGATAAGGCAATATGAGAAAACATTATTTGTGCATGCACTGTGAGTACGGGATCATCAAGACACCCATGAGGGGTAGTGATGCGTCCTAAGGGCACTAGACGACCTGGTGGCTATAAGGGCATTTCGTCGTTTCAAGTGTCTGTGCGAAATTTGGAGTAGCACCAAGCGCATCAGACCGGGGTGGGGATGGGATGAGGTCTCTATCCTCATAATGGACACGAAGATTTTATTCCGGGAATGAGGGTCGGATGTCACGTACATCCACTCATTCCCAAGGTAGAAGTAGTCGTACTTCTATTCGGGTGGCAGGAAAAGTTGCTCCGAAGCCACTAGCGGGTTCAGTAGTGATACTGACTTGCGAATGTGTGTAACCTTCATGATAAAGGATGTGTGTTGGATGATGACACACCAATAACTAAGAAATAATGGAAAAAAACTGAATTTTTAAATTAAGGGATTTTTTAAAATAACAAAGTCTGGCACACTCCATATAAATGTTTTTCTTGAAAGTCAAAAGATTTGAATCCCATTCACTAAGTTTTTGTACTCACCCCCTCCCATATACCCCTTTTAGGAAGTCCCGAAAAGTCGAATCTTAAAAGACTTGCGCAATTAAACGCCTACAAGATAGGTATGATTAATTTAAATTACTATTCAGTTTTAATTTATGATATTCCTGGAAAAAGGTGCAGGTCTAAAAAACGCCTTACTATTTACGATTTATAATATAAGGGGAAACCCTTTAGTAAATCGTGAGAATGGCAGGTTGATCACGAGGATCCGATCAAACCAGGTCGGGGCGTGACATAAGGACAAAAATATAATTATTAGAAAGTTACGGGTCTTAAGTATAATTACCTTATTAATTGAGACTAAATTGCCCAATTTGCCTAGGAACGAGTTCCCTACAAGATTGTGCACAAGGAAGGCACACCAACCACGAAAACCTCCCGAGGATGACCAAGTCTTGAAATACGAGTGAGTGGAATTTCCGGCATCATGCCCATTTGGGGTGATGAATGTACCTTCATTAGAAAACTATTTTCCAAAAATGTTCTCCATTGATTGTGTGAACCTGCTCAAACCTTTTGGGAGATATTTCTAATGAGAGCATGAAGCATGTGTACTTAGAGCTAGAATTGCTCTAGTGGGCCCAAGGCCTCGGCTTTTGAAACTAATATGGCACAATTCCAAGTTTGGAAAATTTCGTTAAGTGGGCCCAAGGCCAATGGGAACGGGTTTAAACCCATAGACAAATTAATAATTATGAGCCTGTGGAAAACTTTCATAAATGGTTAATTTGTGTGATATAGGTACCGAGCCAAGGCCGGGTTGTTGAACTTGTTGGGTTGGTAGCTATCGAGCCGAAGTCAGATCTTCGAACTCATTGGGCTGGTAGTTACCGAGTCGAAGCTGGATCATCAAACTCGTTGGGCTGGTAGCACCAAAGATAAAGGTCTAAATTAAAAATACGTTTGCTTGTGCATGCTGAAATATAGAACCATCGAGGTGCCCAATATGGGGTAGTGTTGGTTCTAAGGGCTACTGGACGACCTAGGGAGCATAAGGGAAGCTTTGTCGTGCCAATATGTCAAGAATCTCTAGGAGCTTCATGCACATTGAGACCGAGGAAGAAGGGGGAGAGATCTTGTCCCACAATAGCTGACATGAAGTTTCGAATTAAGTCTAGGGATTGGGTAATGATGCTCGCATAGACTTGTGGTAAAAGGTGTAACCTCCTACCAAGGGTGGACGGTAAAGTCGCTACGGTCCACAAGTGGAACAGTCGGGGACTGTTCTACGAACATATGATCCCTTTGATGATAAAAAGCATGTGTTTGATTGTAAACCAAATACATAAAAAAATATTAAATTATCCCTTTTAATGATAAAGGGAAATGTGGAAGTCTAATTACCCAAGAATGAGTATGAAGATAAAATGTGAAACTTGAACAATCCCTTACCCTTATTCCCTTTATTACCCACTCACTGAGTTATCAAACTCACCCCCTCCCTTAAACCCCTTTTAGGGAAGCTTCTAAATCAAGAAGAGGGAAAGCCTCTGAAGCAAGCAGACTGAGTTATCGAACTCATCCCCTCCCTTAAACCCCTTTCAGGGAAGCTTCTAAATCAAGAAGAGGGAAAGCCTCCGAAGCAAGCAGAGATTTCCACGAAGAGGTAAAATTTCATTTAGTTGTTTTGTAAATTTTGGAAAACATATATGTTGGTAAGACTTTACCTTTTATGGCCTATCTTGGTAGGAATATCATCTTAGTGTAGGAAGGGGTGGCAGGTTGATCACAAGGTTTCAACCCAACCGGGTTGGGGCATGACATGAACAGTGAGGGTCTGAACTCCCATCTTTATCCATGTTTTAGCATGATGATTGGGTTTGCATTCTTGTGTGCAAAAATGATGGGGAGAAGGGCATGTGTTGCTCGAGCTCCCGATAACGTAATGCCTATAGCACTGTTAGAAGTAATGATCATGAGTGCCATAATATGACCTATAGTCATATGATTGTTATTTTGAATACTGGTATGGGGGATTAGGGGCGATAGATGGTTGCCTTAGCGGTTGTGTTATTGCTCAAGAGAAAATGGAAAGGAAATTAGGGAGTGCAAAGTGTTATCTTCCATGTTTCCTAGGACACCCGGAATACATATGGGTACCATCTTAGTACACTTCTACGATGGGTAGATGGTAGGATGAGTCATATATGTAAGGGTCATGGGCGGCAAGAGGCAGATTATGCAGCCATGACCCAAGTGATGAGATATCGGCTATTAGTATAGAGAAGGTTCGCAACCTTTCTACTTTAGTTCCTTGTTGGGCGCCTTCACAAGAGGGTAGTGCATTCTAGAGAGGTTTTCATTTGTGGGGCCCGAGTATCCTAATTAATGTACATACTTGAGTGTCATATTATGTGTGGGAGAGCTGACACAAGGCAACAAGGACCCTAGGGTGTAGAGGCACCGAGCTATGAGATGACACAAGTGAAGTGTCGATGGTGGGAAGAAAGCCATCAGGACTCCCACACTCCAACTCTCAGTCTGGGATCGCACGAGTAGCGATCCATTCTAGGCAAAATGTGATGGTGTGTTTTAAGGCCATGAGTTACCCATGCTTTTGTGTTGATGCCTAAGTTGTTGGGTTAAGGCACGGGCTGTGAGTAGCCCAGTCGTTCTGCCCGAGCATATGTCATGCTTTTGTTTGGGCCTGAATTGTCGAGTCGAGACGCAGTTTGTGAGTAGCCCTATAGTGCCACTCGAGCGTATCTCATGCTTTTTTCTAGGCCTGAGTTGTCAGGTCAATTTGTGGTCTGTGAGTAGCCCGGTAGTGTCGCCCGAGCATAAACCCTGCGTGTATGCGGGACTAAGTCCTAGTGTTTGTGTTTAATGCACCAGAAGTGTAAGTGGGAAAAAGGGGAGACCCAGGATAACCTTACCATAGCTTAGACTATGAGCTGGATGGCCTGAGATGTGTGTCTCAAGGGACGAGAATAAACCACGGGACTCATATAGGCAAATACAAGTGAAGCAATTAGTATATCATGCTAGTTAGTTTATGGGAAAGATCTGGGTCGTAAGCCAGGTAGCGGAGCGAGATTAATATCCCACTTACTGAGCTGTGAATTCACCCCTCCCCCCAAGATATTGCAAGTGGAAGTCAAGGAGATTAGGGACGAAGGTAGAAGGACATTCCCAAGCCATTTACCGTCCGAGGTAGCCTCCTACCCTGCTCACAAAGGTTGTAATTTATTGATTATCAACTATTGTATTCCCAAGTTGTTGTTAAACCATTTTTTAGGCACCATGATTTAAAGAAATGTTTCAAATTTCTATTGAAAAATAGAGATGTATTTTTTATTTTGAGTGTAAACCCCGCACTTTTGAGTTAAGGAAAACCGGGAAAGGAACCGGTCAAACCGAATAAGAAAACCAAGCCGGTTTACATTTGGGAATAAGCAATATGGAAATTTACAACTCTCGGGTGATACAAAGGTTTCATTAAACCTTGGAAAAGAAACTTAAGACAAACTAGAAAATAAAAACTAAATTGGTTTAGGTGAACTAGATTCCATAAAAACTTCAAAGTTAAGTGTGATTGTGCGAGGGTAGTGTGAGGATGGGTGACCTCCTGGGAAGTATGATCTTTTTGTAACCCGAAATTTCGGTCAAAAATTTTTATGCGAACGGCTTATCATAAATAGCCATAAATTAATATATATATATATATATTTAATTATTGTAATTAATACAAATAATTTAATACCGAAATTAAATTATTGAAATTAATACCAATAATTAAAGGCAATATTAATACTAGTAATAAATCTCTCCCATTTAATACACAGGTCATCCCCATTCATTCTCCTCACACCTGAACACTTCTCTCTCTTACTACTCCATTTCCCGGTGAATCTTAAACCAGAGCTTCGACTTCAACATTTTTCTTAACCTCGAAAGGAGAGGTCGGGCTCTTTAGAACTAGGAAGAAGACAGCTATCTGATAGCAAACTCTAGTCAATTCGAGAATCGTTGGAGAAGCGCCAACATGATGAAATACTGAAGCAGCTCCGGCGGACCGAAGCTGCCCTATTTTGACCAAGCGGAAATCAGCCATTTCAATCCCTCCTCAAGCCAAACCAAGCCCTCCCAACACTTCCTCAGCCTTTCCACGGTCGAATTAGGACTGAAAGTTAAGCCAATTCAGCTCCCCTTTGTAATTTTCGATTGGTGCTAGAGAGAGGGTCGACCGAATTTCAATGATGAAATTCTGATCCAATTCCGCATCAATTGATGCAATTCTTGATTCTAGGATAAACCTCAAGATGAGCGCTATCTGCCCAGATCGAAAGCTCGGACCGCCGTGCCTTCACCGATGAGTAATCAAAGCTTTCTCTCTCTATAGTTTATTTTCCGGCGAAGCTCCGTTTGAGCTCTTCCTGGCGTTAAAACTTGCGATTCACATTTCTAAAGAATCGTATGAACATGTACAAACTCAAATTAAACTTCAATTTCAACAATTGGAAACGTTTGATGGGTCAATTTGATAAAATAAAATTAGACTATGTTAAGAAGTTGGAATTGGGGGAAAATTGGGGATTTTTGAAATTCAAAGGATCAAAATGGAATTTTATGAAATTGAGGGTCAATTGGGCATGAAAATAATGTTGGAGGACCAATTGAGGAACTTTGAAAATTTTGGGGCAAAATTTACCATTTTTGTAAAGGAAGGGCAAAATGGTAATTTTAGAAAAATTGGGGGACCAAATTGGAAATTTGGGAAATTAAACCCCTTTTTGTGAAATGGAATAAATTGAGGTCCTATGATAAATATTAGAAGTTTCGAGACTCAATTTGAGGAAAAATCGGCATTTTGGACTTAAAGTTAAAGAGAAATAACTTTAGGGACCTAATTGCAAATAAATGAAAGTTCGACTTTCTCATTCATTTGGAATGAATGAAGGCGATTAGGCCGAAGGATAATGAACCAAGATGTTCATATCATGTAGGAACACGAAGTACTGGGAACGCCAGCAAGGACAAGCTCGCGTGAATACCAAGAACCGGTCTAGTGGAATTCACAGCATTAATGGGTGAGTGGGTTTACTAACATACCTGGTTGGGATGATGAGTACAACTTAAAGTTAAAAACCACTTACCGGTTGTGAGTGGGTTTACTAACATTATACCCGATTGGGATGATGAGCACAACTTAAAGATAAAAACCACTTACCGGTTGTGAGTGGAAATTTTATATCATACCCGGTAGGGGATGATAAGTACCTCGGTATAAAAACCCACTGTTTAGTGGTATTTTAATCATCACCACTTAGAGAAAGTGATGTGAAAATTATGCGAAAAAAACTACTTATCGGTTGTAAGTAGATCATACCCGGTTGGTATGACGAGACTTACTCGAAGGAAGTTGAAAACCCGATTATCGGTTATGAACGGAGATGTCCTTATACCGGTTGGTATAATGGACAGTGAAAACCTATTTTGTCAGAAGTGTTCTCCCCTGACTATGTGCCAATGCTTAAACTATTTGGGAGACCTTCTTGACGGGAGCTCGAATAACTCTTATAGGCAGGGGGCCTCGATTTTGGAACTTGAGGGCTAGAATGCCCAGTTTTTTTTTAAATCTCGTACAGTGGGCCCAAGGCCAGTTGGCATGAGAAGGAGCTCGTAAACGAATATGACATATGTGCCATAAAACTTAATAAGTGAATTGTTTGGCCATGGTACCAAGATAGGACCGACATGCTCAGTCAACTAGCAGTAGTGCGACATGACAGGTCGACGGACTAGTCAAGACAAATAGCTGCGGGTTGAGTTGAGAGTCGGGGCCGTTGGACCAGTGGCACCACATATTACATGGCAATATAAGAAAACATTGTTTGTACATGCACTGTGAGTACGAGATCATCAAGACGCCCATGAGGGGTAGTGATGCGTCCTAAGGGCACTGGACGACCTGGTGGCTATAAGGGTAGTTCGTCGTTCTAGGTGTCTGTGCGAAATCTGGAGTAGCACTAAGCGCATGAGACCGGGGTGGGGACAGGATGAGGTCTCTATCCTCATACAGACACGAAGAAGTGATTTAGGATAAGGCAATATGAGAAAACATTATTTGTGCATGCACTGTGAGTACGGGATCATCAAGACACCCATGAGGGGTAGTGATACGTCCTAAGGGCACTAGACGACCTGGTGGCTATAAGGGCATTTCGTCGTTTCAAGTGTCTGTGCGAAATTTGGAGTAGCACCGAGCGCATGAGACCGGGGTGGGGATGGGATGAGGTCTCTATCCTCATAATGGACACGAAGATTTTATTCCGGGAATGAGGGTCGGATGTCACGTACATCCACTCATTCCCAAGGTAGAAGTGGTCGTACTTCTATCCGGGTGGCAGGAAAAGTCGCTCCGAAGGCACTAGCGGGTTCAGTAGTGATACTGACTTGCGAATGTGTGTAACCTTCATGATGAAGGATGTGTGTTGGGTGATGACACACCGGTAACTAAGAAATAATGGAAAAACCCAAATTTTTAAATGAATGGATTTTTGAAAAGAAAGGAGTTTGGCACACTCCATATAAATGTTTTTCTTAAAAGTTAAAAGTAAACCTTTCAAAACCCATTCGCTGAGTAGGTGTACTCACCCCCTCCCTTATATCCCTTTCAGGAAATCCCGGAAAGCCTACCCTTAAAGATTGTCAACTATGATGCCTATAAGACAGGTATGTAAAGTTTTAAATTTCATGAAGTTTTGATTATGCTATTCCAGGAAAAGGGTGCAGGTTAAAGGATGCCTTACTCTTTACGGTTTACAATAAGGGGAAACCCTTTAATAAACTAGGAGAGTGACGGGTTGATCATGTGGATCTGACTAAACCAGGTCGGGGCATGACATTGAGCCTTAGTCCCATCAATTTTACTTTGGTGAAAGATCCCACCAGTGTAACATCGAGGGGATTTGGAGTGTAACATGGGACCATCGACTGATGAATCAAGTCGAGGCATGATAAATATCCTTAGACATACGGTATCAAACAAACACTTTTGGAACAACTATTGTGATTTGACTTGGAGAAGTGTGGAAATTTGCAGTTGTGAAAGATAGGTCAGGGAAAAAGTGGGAACAGCCAAAATGATAAGTACATAATAGTACTTATGTAGATAAGTTGCAAGTTTATGCAAAGGCCCTAGGTATTGGTGTTAAACAAGGATATTCATAGCATATTAGGATGTTATAAATAAGATAGTATACTGGTAACTAAGAGGTGTGATCTACAATCTAGGATGATTGAAATGAACCATTGATGATAATGTCTCTAGAAGGAGTCTTATAAGGAATGACATGATATTCCCGATGGACGTAGTGGAAAGAGGGTTACCTGAGCCTAAGATCAAGGATGAGGCCAAGTATAATAAGAAAGTTAACCCAAAAGGATGTTGGCATAAGAATGAGAATGTAAGACAATAAGCGTACACAATGGTGTTACAATAGTGTGAATTCGAGGAAGTAGAAATAGCCTATTAGATTATGGGAGGGAATCTTTTCCCCAATTTTGAGGACTAAAAACCTAAAAAGGAGGGAAGAAATTGTAACACCATAATTTTCAAAAACCTAATTTAAGCCGTTTGGACTAGAAATCTAGATCAAATTGGGAATGGAGTCCTGAACTAGAAATGCCAACAAGAACTAGAATGGAACCCTAGAACAAGACTCGAAGTCAAACTAGATCGATAAAATGAGGTTGAAAATGAGAATGAGAATCCAAGTCATCAATGGAGGTCCAATCTCGTTAGAGATCAGTTTTTTTAGCAAGAAATTGGGATTTGGAAAAAAAAAGTCAATTTTCAACCGACCAGGGGTCAGGATTTTGGGTTAAATTATCGAGGGGATCAAAGACTACAAGAAGGGAATTTTAGATTTATGGAAAGTTTAAAAATGAGGGGGAACCAAATCAGGTCGGATTCAACCTGACTTTGGTCGATCCGACATGACTCGTGGTTATAACTCGAATCCAGTCCGTTACCCACTTCCTTATAGTTTCTATAGATGACAGGTCATGGAAACACATTTAATTGACCCAATTTTTCATCAAATTGCACATAATTAGACCCAAAAATGTAATGATAACTCCCTTAGTGGTCTACAAGTGAAGTTAATTGCATTTCCATCACTCCATTAGATGGAATTTGATTGAAGAATTTTGAAAAACTGTCCCCATACTCATTCTTGACACCTAATTGTTCCTACTCCAAATTCTCCCTCCCTCGACCACCAAATGAAGTAATTTTAGTGTCAAAATACCACTAAGGGACTCTTCTTGAGTTTTATGGCCAAGTCTCATCCTGTTGGTGGTCAAAAAATGTCATAGAACGGACGTTTTGGCCGACCCCAATTTGGGACAAAAAATCACTGTTGCACCGCCACCCTTTTGAGATCAAATTTGGCCAACTCTAGCCACCACTCTAACTAACATAAGTGCCAAAAATACCCAGCATCTCCTCTACCTCCTACATGCCTTGGCCGACCTCCAGCAAGGGGATTTTCGGCCGCCACAAGTCGATTTCCCTTATAAGTCTATTCTGAAACTTTTGACAATAGTTGTTTGGGACTAAACTTCGCCCAGCTCTGGCGATCTCTTGAGTGGCCACCACTTCAAAATGAGTCATCATTGACTTAGCTTCAAAACGTCTACCCTCTAGCCGACGGTGGTGCACTCTTTAGTGAGAATTTCTAACAACTCCATAAGTAGCTCTATTTCGGACAGTTTTGGAACTTGGCTAATTTCAGCCAAATTTGATCGGGGTAAGACCCCCTACTCCACCTATGAGTCCTTAGGAGTATAATGAAGGTATTTGGAAGGGATTAGTGGAAATGGAATTTTTTTAGTTGATATTTAAAGTTTGGGGACTAAAGTGCAAAGTTGGAAAAGTTTAGGGATCGATTTTCAAAAAGGAAAAACCTGTGGAAATAGTCTCTAAGGGTTTAGAAGGTGATTTTAGGAAAAATGGGGATGTTTAAAGATTTTTTCGGAATGTTGGGGTCTAAACCCTAATTTTTGGTAAATTAGGAGCAAAAGCGTAATTTTTCTTAAAAGGGCAAAATAGCTATTTATGCTAAATGTAGGTTAAAATAGTTCATTTTAAACCATGGAGGGCAAAAGTGTATTTTTTTCAAAGTAGAGGTGGCAAAATGGGGTATTTGTAAGTGAGGAGCAAAATGGTAATTTTGTCAATTTTAGTGACCAAGTGTAAAGTTATGAATATTAAGGATCCATAAGTAATCTTTGGGAACATAGAGACCCAAATAAGTGTAAAGGAAAATCAAGTACCCAAATGAGAGACTTGGAAATTCTAAGGTCCAAAGTGAGAGAGCATGGATAAGTAAGGGCAAAATGGTAATTTTGCCATACTTGCGTACCAAAATACAACTTTGGAAAATTTAAGTATTCAAGTGAGAATATTGGAGAATTTAGGCATTTTGGCTAAAGTAACCAAATATGGACATACCTTTGATAGGTGGAATGAAACCACTAAAGCAGATTCATCGAAGTACGAGTCGAGCGAACCCGACCCAAGGGGAAAAACCATATTTTTTGGAAAATTACGGGGTGACACTATAGTTACCCGATAAAACTAAATATGACCTTGTTCATGTAAATTGATTTGTGTAGTGAAATTGTCATCCAAACGGTGTGGGAGTACATGCAACTAGAGGCATTCAGAAAACCCTTTGGGATGAACAAGTCTCGAATATAATTGTTAGTGGGTTTATAGATGACGAGTATTATTGGACCGATCATGGATCTTTACATGCTTTAAATTGAATTACAGAACATAGAGAGCATGATAGTGCTGGTTTGAGATAAACAACGATATGAAATGTGCATACTAAGCCATAAATTAGATTAATGACCCATGATGACATAAGAAACAATCTAGGACTAGGCATGTCAATGGGACCCAAGACCCGAGCTTTGGGTCCCTACCCGACCCGAGCGGACACGAGTAGCCTCGGGTCTGCTCGGGTCCATGCTCGGGTTCGGGTCCATAGATTGGACCTGAGATCAGTGCCTTAGATCCCACCGGCTGGACTCAAATGTCGGCCCACAATCATTTTGAATTTTTTTCCTTTTTTAATGCAACCACATCGTTTCATTAAATGTAGTAAAAAAATATTAAAAAATTTTAATAAAAAAGGGATTTAAAAATTGCTATATCTTTTTCTATCACGTCGTTATTGTAAACCCCGCCCTTTTGAGCCAAGGAAAATCGGGAAAAGAACCGGTCAAACCGAGTGAGAAACCGAACCGGTTCACAAACCCGATCATTTGTAAACAGACAATTTGGGAATTTACAATTCCTGGGTGATCCAAAGGGTTCATAATACCATGGAAAAAAACCTTAGGGTGAATTGGAAAAGAAATACCAGACCGGTTTAGATGAACCGAATCCAACTGGATTGAACTGGTGTATGAACCGAGTCGGTTCATGAACCGGAACCGACAGAGTTTGGGCAAAACAAAGGGATTCAACTCCATTGTACTCCAAAGAAATTCATAAACCTTGGGAAGGAACCTTAGAACAAAGTGGGAGAGAAAAACTAGACCAGTTCGGGTGAACTGGACCCGAACCGGATTGAACCGGTTTAAGACCGAGTCGGTTTATGAATCAAAATCGATAAAGAGATGGTAAAGTGGGAATTTTATGGACCCTAAGTGACCCAAGAAGTCACAAAAGACATGGAAATGGACTTGTGAAGGAATTGGGGATGAAAACCTAACCGGTTCGGACTGATTTGAACCACTATTGAACCGAATCCTAAATTCACTTTTCTAAGTGGCTTAAATAATTCAAATTGGAGATTTAGAAATTTTTAGATTTGAAAAACTCAGTCAAATGGGGGTGAACCGGCCGATTTAAGCTTTGAACCTGGTTCGGACTGGTCCGGTCTGGTTCGAAACAGTATCGTCTTCTTCCTCAGGATAACAGCACTGTTCACTCGCTAGAAAATTGAAACAGCACTGGCGAGAAAGAAACATTTTCGCTCAGTACATTTCAGGTCTTCAATGCCTATCATAAAGGTGCCAAACGGATGGCCAACGGGTCCTTGAACTCCCTATATAAAGAACCCCTCCCCATTCATCCTCTCCACATCTAAAAACTCCCTTCTCTCTCAATTGCTCCATTTTCCGATGAAGCTCAAACTAGAGCTCCAATATGGGGTCTTTTCTAAGCCAAACAAGGTGAGGTTGAGTTCTTTAGAACCGGGGAGAAATCAGCTACACGCCTGTAGTCTTCATTTGCTTCGAGGGTTGTCGGAGAAACACCGGTGTGATGAAATAGTGAAGCAACTCCGGCGGACCGAAGCTGCCTTGTTTTGGCCGAGTTGAAATCGGCCATTTCAAGCCCTCCTCAGGCCAAACCAAGCCTTCCCAACCCTTCCTCAGCCCTCCCACAGCCGAATTAGGATTGAAAGGTATGCCAATTCGGCTCCCCTCTGCAATTTTTGGCCGGTGCTAGAGAGAGAACCGGCAAAATTTCAATGATGAAATTCTAACTCAATTCAGCATCAATTGATGCGATTCTTGATTCTAGGATGAACCTTAGGATGAGAGCTATCTGCCCAAATTGACAACTCGGACTATCGTGCCCTCACCAGTGAGTAATCGAAGCTTTCTCTCTCTACAATTTGTTTTCCGGTGAAGCTCCGTTGAGCTCGTTCTGGCGTTAAAACTCGTAATTCAAAGTTCTATGAAATCTTATGAACATGGAGGAACTCAATTTCAACTTCAATTTCAACAATTAGAGGTGTTTGATTGGTCAATTTGATGAAATCAAATTCGGCTATGTTAAAGAGTTGGAATTGGGGGGAAAATTGGGGATTGTCGAAAATTTGAGGGACCGAAATGCAATTTCCTAAAATTGAGTGTCAATTGGGCATGATAAAAATGTTAGAGGGCCAACTGAGGAATTTTAGAATTTTTGAGGTGAAACTTACTATTTTTGTAAAGGAATGACAAAATGGTAATTTTGGAAAAGTTGGGGGACCAAATTGGAAATTTGGGAAATTAATCCATTTTTTGTAAAATGGAATAAATTGAGGTCATATGATAAATTTTAAAAGTTTCGGGACTCAATTTGAGGAAAAACTAGCATTAGGAACATAAAGTTAAAGAGAAATAACTTAAGGGAACTAATTACAAATAAATGAAAGTTTGACTTTCTCATTCAATTGGAATGAATGAAGGCTATTAGGCCAAAGGATAATGAACCGAGATATTTATATCGTGTAAGAACATGAAGTACCGGGAACACCAATAAGGACAAGCTTGCGTGAATACAAAGAACCGGTGTAGTGGAATTCACGGCATTAACAAGTGAGTGGATTTACTAACATCGTACCCGGTTGGGATGATTAGCACAACTTAAAATTAAAAACCACTTACCGATTGTGAGTGGAAATTTTATATCATACCCGGTTGGGGATGATAAGTACCTCAGTAGGAAAACCCACTATTAAGTGGTATTTTAAACATCACAACTTAGAGGAAGTGATGTAAAAATCATGCGAAAAAACTACTTATCGGTTGTAAGTAGATCATACCCGGTTGGTATGATGAGACTTCCTCAAAGGAAGTTGAAAACCCATTCATCGGTTATGAACAGAGGTGTCCTTATTCTCGGGCAGTATAATGGATAGAGAAAACATATATTTTGTCGGAAGTGCTCTCCCCTGACTGTGTGCCAATGCTTAAACAATTTGAGAGACCTTCTTGATGGGAGCTCGAATAGCTCTGATAGGTTGGGGGCCTCGATTTTGGAACTTGGGGGCTAAATGCTCGATTTTGAAAATCTCGTACAGTGGGCCCAAGGCCAGTTGGCACGAGCAGGAGCTCATAAACGAACATGATATATGTGCCATAAAACTTAATAAGTGAATTGTTTGGCCATGGTACCAAGATAGGACCGACATGCTCAGTCAACTAGCGGCAGTGTGACATGACAGGTCGACGGACCAATCAAGACAAACAATTGTGGGTTGAGTTGATAGTTGGGGCCGTTGGACTAGTGGCACCACTGATTACATGGCAATATGAGAAAATATTGATTGTGCATGCACTATGAGTATGAGATCATCAAGACACCCATGAGGGGTAGTGATGCGTCCTAAGGGCCATGGACGACCCGGTGAGTATAAGAGTAGTTGGCCGTTCTAGGAGTCTGTGCAAAATTTGAAGTAGCACCAAGCACATGAGACCGGGGTGGGGACGAGATAAGGTCTCTGTCCTCATATGGACATGAAGAATCAATTTCGGGATTGAGGGTCGAATGTCGCGTACATCCACTCATTCCCAAGGTAGAAATGGACATACTTCTATCCAGATGGCCGGTAAAGTCACTCCGAAGCCACAAGTGGGTTCAATGGTCGTGCTGGCCTGCGAATGTGTGTTTGACCTTCATGATGAAGGATGTTTGTTAGGTGATGACACACCGTGGTTAAATATGGAAATGGTGGGAAAACCAAGATTTTTAAATAAAAGGGATTTTTGAAAGAAAGGAGTCCGGCACACTCCAATAATAAATGTTTTCTTAAAAGTCTAATCTTTTAAAAACCCATTCACTGAGTAGTTGTACTCACCCCCTCCCTTATATCCCTTTCAGGAAATCCCAGAAAGCCTACCCTTAAAGACCATCAACTAAGACGCTTATAAGTCAGGTATGTAAAGTTTAAAATTTCATGCAATTTTGATTATGCTATTCCAGGAAAAGGTAGAGGTTAAAGGATGCCTTACTATTTACGGTTTATAATAAGGGGAAACTCTTTAATAAACCGAGAGAGTGGCGGGTTGTTCACGGGGATCCGACCAAACCGGGTCGGGGCGTGACAACTAGAGTGGTATCAGAGCCTGTTTCCTCGAATACATAATTAAGACTAGAAAATATAGTAACTAATAGGATTTATCCTAAAATTTTCAGATGGCTCCCAAGAGAGGAACCAAGAAAACTTGGAATGGCTCTACTCAACACCATATCTTCATAGAAAAACAACCCTAGAAGCTTCCCAAATGCCTGAGACCTGGCAGGAATCTCAAAAGACCAAATGGGGAATTATCCTAGAGAATGGTGCTAGGACCTATCGATGGCACAACTCTAAGTATGAAGGAGGATATTTATCAAGAATTCCATAGCTCCTTAGTTATTTTGTGATCATTTCCTATGATAGGGCCGAAAGCCTAATCTTTTGTAACCTTAAAGCTAAGAAATGATGAGGGAATGCAAAAAAAAAAACTTCTTAAGAAGATCAAACCGAGAAGGATACCTCATGACTAGGGATAAGGTACATGGGAAGCATACTTAGAACCCTCTTATAAGGGGCAAACACAGAAAAACGTCTCCCGAAACTCTAGAGAATGACACAGCGAGAGTGAATAAAAGAAGGAATACGCTGTGAAATGGAACTCTTGGAGGGATGTATACAACCAAGTGCCTTGAAGGAATCATTGGTTGGTAGATAGACATAACGTAGAGTGCAAGGAGTCAACCCCTCATTAGAAACTACTTGAAGGAAAGATGTATCTGAGGCCAAGACTAACTTGCTTTGGAAAAGTGATATAATTTTAAAGTACAACCTCTTTTGGAAAAAGCAAAGAAGTAAAAAATTGGAGTGTGTGACCAACATAGCAGAAATAAGTAAACCATAAAAATAAGATAGTCAGAGGAAATAAATGACACCTTAAGGAAGACCGAGAGGTAGAGAGGACTACAACCTAAAAGGTCAGTGAGATAGACGTTAAGGACAGGAGGACTCGAGAAACAACTACCCTAAGAAACTTAGACCAAAGGAATGGTGGAGATGAGGTAGTTAACGAACTAATACATGAGAAAGCCATAATTTGAGTTCCAACAATGAAGAGAGGGGCGGAAAGGTCAAATACTCGGGAAAAGAAGGATGAAAGAAATCCTTAATAGGACCAAAGGCCAAATTAACGACTAAACTCAAGCCAAGAAAAGAATAGGCAAGCCTCTCACACAATTGTCAAGAAATCTTGAAACAAAAAAGATTTAAACGCTCCATAAGGAAATACATTATGAAAGTAAACTTTGGAGGGATGCATACTACCGACTACCCTTGAAGAAATTATGGATGGGCGGATGGACCTAATATGGAGTGCAAGTAACCAACCCTTAATTATGAAATGTTTTAAAAGGAATGAAGTATTGTGATGGCCCAGTGTAACCTGTTTGGAGAAAGCTGGAGCACCAAATAATAATTTCAGTAGAAACAAGAAGAAACGAGTAATAAAGGGACGCCCAAAGATAATAAACAAAATTCTAACAAAGGTAGAGATGTAGTAAAGATTACACTATATGAAGAACGAGTAATACAGCTGCCCAAACGATTGGACCAGTGAAATGAAGAGGAAGAGAGTTAAAGAACTGATTTTCAAAAGAACCATGGATTTAAATTATAACAAAAAATGGAGAACTGAAAAGGTCAAAACGTTGGAAAATAAGAACGAAAATTTTTTTTTAAAGAAATCAATTGCCAAAATCAGATTTTGAAAAAATAGATATGCATGTAATAGTGATATTTTAATAAGTTTTTACTTATACAATTCAACACAATATATTTAAATTTAACTGGTTCACATTAGAATTTATTAGCTCACAATAGTATTTATATTATATGCATTAATTACCTATAAATTATTTAATAATTATTTTAGTTTATACCAGGCAATCAACTTTGTTGAAGATGAAATTATTAAATCACAATCTTCTTTTAACATATGAGTCATTTGTGTTTTAAAACCAATTTCAATAAAACTGGTAAAGACGGTTGAAGAACTCATTACAACACATATTTATATATTTAATATTATGTGTATTATGGACAAATATTTCAAGAACTTGTACCTTTATAAAATAATTGTATTAATTATTTTGTTTTAAATTTAAAATTCTCCATATATATTATGTGTAAATTAAATAGCTATATTATAAGAAGTATTCTACTAATTATCATACATGTACTTATATTAGTATATTCAAATGTTTATGATATGAAACTTTATAGTGTAATATAATATATATTATATTTCTAATATTATCTATAAGATATACCAATAATAAAAAATGATAAGTTTAGTAACATGAAAAAAAATAAAAAAAAATATGAATTTTTTGCTACGATAAAATATTATTTCTATTAGAACTAAGTTATACGATAAATTAGTTATTTTTTAAATTAATAATTCTTTTATATAACTTGAAAATAACTAAGTTAATATAAAGATATTTTAACATTTAAATAAATATGGACTTTGTAAAATTTTCTAGGATAAAAGCTTATTTTTAAAATAATTAATTTAGAATTAAAGTTATATGATAAGGTAATTATTTTTTAAATTGATAATTCTTCTATATAACTTGGAAATAACTAAATCAATATAAAGATATTTTAACATTTAAATAAATAGTAAATCAAACTGAAACATATAATTGATCTAATATTTTAATTGATTGAAGTTATCAAATAGGGAATTAATGAGTTAATAGACCAATTTGATTATTATGTCAAAGAATAAATCCATACTCATCAAATTTCCAATTTTTTTCTCCACGTTCTTATGAATATGGGATCCAGTCGTCAACCAAAGGGAATGTGAAAGAGAGAGGTTTTGATGATAAAATTCATACTGTTGCTTCTTGAAAACCTTGACACTTCGCATTCGTCAGACCTGATCATTTGATCCGTCCTTATCTTCCGTCAGATTGCCCAAATTTCGCATGTGGAAGTCTACTTCGCGAGTCCCCACCACGCGATTAGTGGCCGGAACTCCGATTGGCCGCCGCTCCTATTGCTGCCGATCTCTCTTCCTTTGCTAGTTGATACCCTCCTTTGCAATTTCATCTGCTTCAGGTTTGCTCATGACTGTCCCATGGGGAAGCCCTCCCTAGAGTTTGCCCCATGTCGTTCTTTTCTAGGGTTCATTCGATAGTGGTTCTCCGATCACTGTTCAGAGCTGTTATCAGGCACCTGTTTCGTGTATTTAATTATAAGTCTATTTGGTTATTGGTTAAAGGTGGCAAATTGAGCTTCTAGATAGGAAGAGAATTCACCTGTTGTTAAAGGGGTGTGCTGTTGTTCGCTTGACCCAAGGTTAGATGAGCATGTGGATAGCAGGGAGCTGCGTAATTGAGTCTCTGAGCTACTGCATAATCTGATTTTTGGTGCAACTAGAAAGGAGAGCAAGATGAATGTACATGCTCGTGTGTCCGGACAAGTGCCCGGACTTGTTCCCGATCAAACCATGGCACAATTGCCACCGGATGGCAATTCGTCTATGTACCCTATTCAAAATTTAGGACCTGCTGTTGGTTCCACGGGCATGACAAACATGGACCAGGATCTTAGTGCTCGGAATTTTATGCTGAAGAAAATGTAAGAATCTTTCAGTAGCAATATCTGGTCTTGTCCTCAATATTTCATGGATTGGCATTTCCTTGATGTCACCTCTGCTCCTTCCTTTTCAGTTTCTTGTTCTTAAGAAAGCGGCATCAACAGCAGACTATTAATGATGTTCAGAGGCGGAAGTTTTATGATATTGCTAAACGGTTAGAAGAATGCCTTTTTAAGTCAGCTCACTCAAAGGTTCATTTTCTTCTCTTAATTAAATATAATATTTTCTTGGCTTCTCTTGTTTAATAATGTTTGCTTTAAGTTTTATACTTTTGTTGAAATGTATTTGTTGTTCATTATGCTTGGACTATAATCTGTCCATTGGTTGGTAATATCAGGTTACACCTATTTGTTTATGCTTCTTATTTACTTGACATTGATGTAGGAGGACTACATGAATATGGGAACTTTGGAATCCCGTTTGATTGGTTTAATCAGGCGTTCTATTCATAGTAATCGACCGCCACCCTCTTCTTCTGTCATGGGTACAATGATACCAACTCCAGGGATACCGCATAATGTGAACTCAAATAGTATCGTGACATCTTCTCTGCACGCCACTGCAAATACTATGAACAATGTACATACAACTTCAGTCACATCCTCAAATATTCTTCCAAATGGTGGATTGCCTAATCAACCTTTGAACAGAGCTGATGGTAGTTCTTTGTCCTCTGATTCTTTTAGTAACTATTTTTGTGTTCATACTGCACAACTACAGTACCAATTGCCTCTGCAGGAGCACTCTCTAATGGGTATCAGCAAGTTCCATCTCAATTTTCCATGGCTTCTGGTGGGCATATCCCACACCTGAGTGCACAAAAAATGAGCAGTCAAATGATTCCAACTCCAGGTTTTAACAACAATAGTAACAATCAAAGTTTCTTGAATGACGAGTCCTCCAATAAAAGTGGAAGGTTCTCCACAGCTGAATCTGCCACTACAATGTCATCTTATGGGAAGGATCAGAAGATGAATATTGGTGGTCAGAACAGTGGCCATATGTTTCATAGCGAAAAAAATGATGCAATTCATTATGGTGTGCAGAAGAGTTCTTATACCTTTAAGAATGGAGCACCTGGTGCTTATCGTCCAGTGGTTGGAAACAACACTCAGCTTGCGGATGGAGTTGACATCTCTGACCAAAATATAGCTTATGACAGTTCTCCAAAAGTATCTCAGCATCACTTTGACCAGTATCAATGGCCATCTTTACAGGGTACCTTTGTAAATGTTGCTTATTTTAACATCCTTCACCTTTGCATACTCAATTAAAGGGAAAACCACTTAGCTTGATCAATTTGTTAAGGTCTTTTTATATCAAAAAACAAGTCTTTTGAGAATGGTTTGAGATTGTTCACATGCAGAAGGTTGACAAAGTCTTGCTAGACAACCCACTTGTCTAACACATTAGAGGCAAATCTAGGTTCTATCAGTTTATCTTCCTATGGTCATTTTTTAAAGTGAGGACTGATCAGTGGATTTCTTAAATATTGGTTTCAGGACAATTTCATAAAATTTGTTGGACTCATTCTTTCTATTTTATGTGTAACTGCACATATAATGGCTAGAAAATAAATTTTGGTATTTAAGATGACAAGAGTAAAGCAAGATGATATGAGAATTTTCTTTTATTTCTCTAAACAATATTGTTATTGGATATAAAGGGCGTGAAGCTTTTCATCAACAATATTATGATTTTCAGGAGATGGATATGCATGCAATAGTTATACTTTGATGAATTCTCACTCATTATCCAAGTCCAACACAATGCATTCAAATTTGACAAGTACACATCAGGATTCAGCTTCCACAGAAGGCTATGCTAGTAGTTTTTCTTCTCAAGGTGCTGCTGCAATATGCCTAGTCAATTCCAGCTGTAAGTTAGTAGCTTTGGAATCTGAGCGCAATTTTCTTAACCAGCAGAGGTGGCTTTTATTTCTTCGTCATGCACGTCGATGTACAGCTCCCCAGGGGAGATGTCCATCTGCTCATTGTGATGTTGCACAGAAGTTGCTGAGACACATGGAAAGCTGCAGCTTACCAGATTGTCCTTTTCCACGCTGCCGGCCTACTAAAGTACTTATCAATCATCATAGGTTTTGTGTAGACCAGCATTGCCCTGTTTGCATTCCAGTGAAAACTTACTTGCAGGGACAGCTTAAGTCACACTTAGTTCAGAACTCCACTTCCACTCCCCCAAGTTCTGTTGTTGGATCATGTAAGGCTTCACTTACTGGGGATAATTTGACAATGGTAAACCAGAAGAAGCGTGAAAGTTCAGAAGACAAAGTGCCTTCTCAAAAACGAATGAAGGTGGATGTTCAATTGAAATCTCTCAAAGTTGAGGATGGAAACTCTGCAGAGTTTATTTCTGTTTTAGAGCATACTGCTCCTCAGGCTGATTTAGATCAAGCTCAGCATACTATGCCGTTGAAGGAAAAAATGAAGATGGGAACTTCTGCCAGCTCTGAGTACAAGAGTCCTCAATATGGTGAGCCAAAAAGTGAAGATATAGAGAACATATCAAATCCAAGGCTTGATGTTAAACCTACCAGGGATACAACTAAGCAGAATACCAATCAGCTGGATAAAGAAGATCAAGTTAAGCTGGAGAATAGTGATCAGCCTGATGAACCTGCTGCAGTGACCAAGTCTGGGAAGCCAAAAGTAAAAGGGGTTTCATTGATTGAACTTTTCACTCCAGAGCAAGTGAGAGAACACATCAAAGGTCTGAGACAGTGGGTTGGACAGGTATAATACTTCAGTTTCTAGTGATATGGGTTATAAACACATGCATATTGGTCTCAGTTTCCTATGCTGCAAGGATTTGAAGCTGCATAGAATTTAAATTTTCACTGATGCTGTTTGGTGCTATCATATTGAACTGTTACATTTGAGATTTCAAGGATATGAATTGTGACTTTCTAGCAATTATGCATTTCTGACTATGAATACCAAAACACTAGCAGTTATGTATTTCCTTAAACCGTTGTGAATGTAATTGAACTTTTGAGGCCATCAATTATGTCTGTTTTGATAATCACTCACCTGTTTCAACTTGAAATGCTTCATTGTATCTATAGTTTTATTTTCACTTCAGCATATTATTGCTGTTGCTCATTCGTTATTCAAATCTGAAGCTGTGTGGGGATGCCTTGAAATTTTCCATGGTGTATAGGCTTTTTCTGAGTTAAATATATTTATAACTTTCAAAGAAGAAGGGAAATGATATGGGTACTTTGGAGTTACTATCCTTTGATTCCAATTATTATACCAATACAAGTATTGCTTTGTTTATGAGATTGGGGATTGTTCATTAGCTGAATACATCTGAGATAGTTTACTTGGTCATTACTCTAAGGTGAAAACTAAGTTGGGCTCCCCCTCAAATGTTACTAATGATGTGCTTTTATGTTGGATGTTGATGTGCTTCATTAGTGTTAGTTTGAATTTGGGTCCTTTTGATCCATTATGTCATTTTCTTCTGCATTAGTTAGCTTGTGACATATATTATTCTTTCATTTGTAGAGTAAAGCTAGAAAACTAAGTTGGGCTCCCCCTCAAATGTTACTAATGATGTGCTTTTATGTTGGATGTTGATGTGCTTCATTAGTGTTAGTTTGAATTTGGGTCCTTTTGATCCATTATGTCATTTTCTTCTGCATTAGTTAGCTTGTGACATATATTATTCTTTCATTTGTAGAGTAAAGCTAGAAAACTAAGTTGGGCTCCCCCTCAAATGTTACTAATGATGTGCTTTTATGTTGGATGTTGATGTGCTTCATTAGTGTTAGTTTGAATTTGGGTCCTTTTGATCCATTATGTCATTTTCTTCTGCATTAGTTAGCTTGTGACATATATTATTCTTTCATTTGTAGAGTAAAGCTAAGGCAGAAAAGAATCAAGCAATGGAGCATTTAATGAGTGAAAACTCATGCCAACTGTGTGCTGTGGAGAAGCTCACTTTTGAACCTCCACCTATCTACTGTATGCCATGTGGTTCTCGCATCAAGCGTAATGCAATGTATTATACTGTGGGAGCTGGAGATACTCGACACTATTTTTGCATTCCTTGTTACAATGAGGCCCGAGGGGACACAATTGTTGCTGATGGAATTACAATCCCTAAGGCAAAACTTGAGAAGAAGAAAAATGATGAAGAGACTGAAGAATGGGTAAATATTGTTTAAATTATTGTCATGTTGTCTTATTATTATGCTTGAATTTCTATTTGACTTTTGTACTTCTCTCCAGTGGGTCCAATGTGACAAATGTGAAGCATGGCAGCATCAAATCTGTGCATTATTTAATGGTCGTAGAAATGATGGGGGACAAGCAGAATATACCTGCCCCAATTGCTACATTGATGAAGTTGAAAGAAGGGAACGTATACCTTTGCCTCAAAGTGCTGTTCTTGGGGCCAAGGATTTGCCAAAGACAGTTCTTAGTGATCACATAGAACAGAGGCTAGTAGGGAGACTTAAACAGGAGAGACAGGAAAGGGCAAAAATTCAAGGAAAAGGATATGATGAGGTAACTAAATAAAAAATTTTAAATAGGCAAGTAATTGGACAATTTATACAGATGCTAAAATGTCTTTAAATTCCCTGTCACCCTTACTTTTAATACAATTCACGGAGTAATTGAATTGCAAAAGGTTTTTAATGGAAAACTAATAAAGCTTGCATACAATTGTTATTTAAATATTGCTAAAGAAAGTAATTCTTCTTTAAATAGCTGCATTCTTAAAACAATAAGGGTCTGTTAGTGAAGATAGGAGAAAAAATTTATAGTATTCTTACATTGTGTATTACTTCCAATTGTTCAGGTTCCTGGTGCAGAAGCCCTTGTTGTGAGAGTTGTCTCTTCTGTTGATAAGAAGCTTGAGGTGAAGCAAAACTTTTTGGAAATTTTTCAAGAAGAGAATTATCCAACAGAATTTCCATACAAATCAAAGGTGTGCTTCTGAGGCAGAAGCTTGGTTTTGGTAGTTTATTATTTTTCCCACAGTTTTATTAAGGGTGGACTCTTTGATGCTTTTTAGTTTGCTCAGCATAACATGAAGTGGCATGTCCTCATATTCAGGAGCTTTAAGTGGATTGTTGCAGTATTATTATTTTTATGTTTGCATTCACAGCATAATATGAAGTGCCCTGAGTTATCAATATAAAACTGTTTTGTCTTCTTGAAGGTCATTCTGTTGTTTCAGAAGATTGAAGGTGTAGAAGTGTGTTTATTTGGGATGTATGTTCAAGAATTTGGGTCAGAATGCCAGTTTCCAAATCAGCGGCGTGTCTATCTTTCGTATCTGGATTCTGTCAAATATTTCAGACCTGAGGTTAAGACTGTGACTGGAGAAGCCCTGCGTACATTCGTATATCATGAAATTTTGGTAAACTTTGATTTCTTACATTTTTTAGTCTAAATTTTGGGCATGTTATTTTCCTTGTTACTCAACATTAATATCTTGCAGATCGGCTACCTGGAATACTGCAAATTACGGGGATTCACAAGCTGCTACATATGGGCATGCCCACCATTAAAGGGTGAAGATTATATTTTATACTGTCATCCGGAAATTCAGAAAACCCCCAGATCAGATAAACTCAGGGAATGGTGAGACTAGATATTTTGGACTTCTGGTTTTATTAAGTTCAATACATGATACTTGCTAACTTTTTGATGATTTATTCTATTTGTGCTTTAGGTACCTGTCAATGTTGAGAAAAGCAACTAAGGAGAATATAGTGGTTGATCTCACTAATTTATATGACCATTTCTTCACCCGCATTGGTGAATGTAAGGCAAAGATCACTGCAGCAAGGTTGCCATATTTTGATGGTGATTACTGGCCAGGTGCTGCAGAGGAATTTCTATGTCAAATACGTCAAGAGGAAGAAAACAAAAAACAGAATAAGAAAGGAACAATGAAGAAAACCATAACTAAAAGGGCTCTAAAAGCATCTGGGCAATCTGATCTTTCGGGAAATGCATCAAAGGATCTGCTTCTGATGCATAAAGTTTGTACTTCATTGTGAATATTTCTCATGTCTTCTTGTCTCCTTCCAAATGCCTTTATGCAGTATTTAGATGTGTGTACATCTTTTTCATGTTCATAAATTATCGATTCTAGTCCAACCATAAATTGTGATTTTTTACAGCTCAGGGAGACAATCACTCCAATGAAAGAAGATTTTATTATGGTTCATCTGCAGCATGCTTGCTCCCACTGTTGCATTCTCATGGTCTCAGGGAATCGCTGGGCTTGCAACCAATGCAAGAACTTCCAGATTTGTGACAAGTATGTTGTTTTTCTGCTAACACCTTTTACTTTCGTCATAGTGTTTTAACTTTTACTTTCTGCTAACACCTTTTCCAGATTTGTGACATGTTGTTTTCCTCCCCATTTACATTTAGGTTTTATGGGATAGTGTTCAAACTTTTTTTTTTCAGTTAATGGTGTCCAAATGTTGTAACATCGGATTAATCCAACCGTAGTGTACTACACAAGATGGAGGTCTCCCATGAAACAGTAGATCCTTACCCAAGGAATTAAACTCATGACCTTCATAATTAGTGTTTTACCATTGGGCTATCACACTTAGGTTATTGTTCAAACTTGGTATTTGGATTTTATTATTAAGCACATAAATTTATTGTACAACTAATTCAGTTTAACACATGAAAAGGGATATCTTGAAGGAAAATGGGCAACTTATGACCTTTTATTAGTTTGTCTAAAGGTAAAAACTTGATGATGATGATATGGGTATTGCATGGTGAAACCTTCACTAATAAAAGTAATTCATTGTTTTCCTGTGTTGTGCAATCATCTGTACATTACACTTTTTTTTAAATTGTGCAAATTGCCTGAAAGGGCACATACTTTGCTCATTTTCTTTATTTTGACATAAGCTTTTTTTATTGATCTACATAGTAATGAACTTTTAGTTATGTCCCATGTGACACAAAATTTAATTGTTCACCAACAACTTACAAGGTCATTGACTTTTTATAATTTAAATATTATAAGTGATATATGAAGCTTGATGTGGTATTGCCACCTAATTCAGCCAAATTTTATAAAAACAACTTAAAATTGGCCTTGGATGGCCCAAATTAGAAGAGATAAATATGGCATATCATCATATACCACAATACCAGATAAAAAAAATTGAGTGCCTGTCGAATGGGTTATAAAGTCAAAAGTTTGGTGCTAATGAGGTTAACCAAAAATGTTTGTGCCAAAAGGAAATGAGTAAAGTTAATACTTCTCTAGACAAATATCCCTTTATAATTTGTATCCATAAACTCATTAAAATAAAGGAGAACCTTAAAGTATTGATGAATGTATATTGATATGATTACTAAAAGGAGTAAATTTAGGACTACTACACTTAATTTGAAATAAAAATTCCATATTTAGTACATTTAAAAATCTATCTATATAAACACAGAAAAATGAACACTTTCTTATTTATAACATCAGAAGAAAGAGAAATTTCTCAAGGACCCAAAATTTGCATGTGGCATGGATTACAACTTTTAAGATGACAACTTTAGAAATCCTTTTTATATAATAAGATTTTACCTTCTAAGTAACCACAAGGGAGAAATCTAATTGTCCAATTCCAAAGGTAAGTAGTAATACAAGATTTAAAGCTATACTTTCAACTAAAAATAAAAGAATGCAACATAAATTATTTCCATAATTTTACATCTTTAGAGAATTTACTCTTCTTTTGTACAAGTATAAATAAATTGTAGCACAGGTAAAGCTTTACATATATAGATCCATGAAGAACCCAGTGGAAATGAGCACAATATAAATGTTTCCCATTCAAACTTCTTCTTGACTCTATTGCAGCTAGTTGGCAAATACCTGGATTTTGTTTTTATGTCAACCTTGTTATAAAAAATCCACCCTATTTTCCAGCTAGCAGGATAAAATATATGATGCTGTCAAGAGAAAGTAGGCATTTCAGACAGTTTTGTTACTCCATTATAAGACTGGATGAAAGATTTTATAAATTCTATACAGCTCTTTGTGCAAGATTCAGATCATGTATATGCTTATAGATTATTTTGTCACTGATGCTGACTTGACCACATGTGTCCGGATTTTTTCTGCAAGAAAAGAAAGAGAAAATGCGATTACGACAAGTTTGCCTTTTGGGTCTTTGTCATCATAAACACTTGATTACTTGTAGGTTCAGTTTGATTTGCTGAATATATTTATACAGGGAATACTATATTTAGTTTTCATACATATTTATTGTGTTTCTCTGATTCAAGTGGATTGAAATTTTATTTTTAAAACATTAAGAGGCAGCTTCTTTTCTCACGTGGTGCACATTAACCAAAGCTGAAACATTGTACAATCTTTTTTCCTTTTTTTTGGTTGGGGAATGATGTCTATTGTGTTGACATATTATCCTTGAAGGATATCTGTTAGAATGTCTTTTCTGATTGGTATCTAATCTACAAGCTGACATCCATTGTGCAAGTGCATGTACATGTTCTAATGACATGCTCAACTCTCTTGCAGGTGCTATGACGAGGAACAAAAACGTGAGGAGGGGGAAAGACACACTGTGAATCACAAGGAGAAACACACTCTCTATCCAGTAAGCTGCTTAAATTCTAAGCATTTTACTTTTTGGTGCTATACTTGGCACTGTGAAAACTATGATGGGTACAGCATTACAATATGAACAAGAATTAGTGAATGGTACTTTTATAATTACGCTAAACTAGTCATTGATTATTGGATTTGCAATTTCTTGATGCAGATTCAAATCACCAATGTGCCAGATGATACCAAAGATAAGGATGAGATTCTTGAGAGTGAATTCTTCGATACAAGACAATCTTTCTTGAGTCTCTGTCAGGGTAATCACTATCAGTATGACACTCTGAGGCGGGCAAAACACTCCTCTATGATGATACTCTACCATCTCCACAACCCAACAGCTCCTGCTTATGTAACAACTTGCAATGTTTGCTATGTTGACATTGAAGCGGGTCAAGGGTGGCGTTGTGAGGTCTGCAGTGATTATGACGTGTGCAACAACTGTTATCAGAATGGTATCAATCATCCTCACAAGTTGACTAATCATCCATCTATAGCCGAATGCGATGATCAAAACAAGGAAGCTAGACAGCTACGAGTTGTTCAGGTACCTGTTATAGCTTTCAATTTCTTATGCAGTGAATGTGAAAATCCTATTATTATGTATGATAACATGGTTTTCTTATTTTAAATTAAAAAATCATAAGTTCTGAAGAAACATTTCAAAAGGGATACTGTTGGTCAGAGGAGATTTGGAACAATCTACGATTCTTGTTAGTATTGGAGAAGTATATTTATGTGATTGCCACCCTATTTGTGCTTTCTTTACTGTGGAATTATGAGCACACACAATTCATTTCTTCCTACCCAGAAATATTTTTAGACCTTTATCTTTCTGTGGAGAGGAGGGATTTGCAGGTAAATTAGTGCTCTTCCAGAATTTTTTCAAGAACATTTATTGCTTTTGTACCTCTGAACTGAGAGAGGGGATGAGATTTAAGATATAGCTGACTTAAATATATGGGAAATGATTGTGGGTGCCTTTCCCAAGTTCAAAAAGCAACAGCTGTCTATTGTCAAATGAAAGTTGAATTCATGGACTGTCCTTTTCTGACTCTTGTGCATTGCTGCAGCTGAGGAAGATGCTTGATCTTTTAGTCCATGCATCACATTGCCGTTCAGCTCAATGTCAGTATCCAAATTGCCGGAAGGTGAAAGGACTCTTTCGACATGGAATACAGTGCAAGATTCGCGCCTCTGGTGGGTGCAGTCTGTGTAAGAAGATGTGGTATCTCCTCCAACTTCATGCACGTGCCTGCAAAGAGTCACAATGCCATGTCCCACGTTGCAGGTACTGCTAGTATTTCTTGCATGCTTCTTTTTGTTGGCATGGAAAGGGACAATAAGTGGAACCAAAAAAGAGTTTCCCTGTTGCTTGGATGATGGTTGTTGGGTTAATTACATTTTTGTTCCCTGTTGGTACAAAAACTTGTTAAAGCTTACAAATTTAGTGGGCAAATTCTTCAAGCCATTGGTACACATACTTGATTTCTTAAATTCTTGATTAATTACATGATTAGTACATAAACTATTATGAATCTTATACATTATTATAAATGTTATTTTTTGCTCTTTATTAGTTCAAAACATATAATTTTATCTCATTAAAATTGATGATTTGTACTAGAAATTTAAAGAGTTTTTGTGCTAACTAAGAACAAAAAATTAAGTATTTGTACCAATTTGGAGCATTCCAAGCAGTTTATCATTTGATAATACCTCTGTCCCAAGTTTGAGATTATCCACTACTTATTAAATCGGAACTGGTGGCTTTTCCTGCATCCCTAATGGTCTTGTATTTGTACCAATTTGAAACTTTTCCATCTGATCTGTTTGACTAAAGTACGTCTTCACGACAAAGACCGGTAGATTCTAGAATTATCTACAGCTTTTTTTATTTTAAAATTTATATATTTAACATTATTATATTTCAATATATCTCATTAGTTCCACAAATCTTGCATGTTACAAGGTCACATTTCACAGCCCAAAATGATTTGTTTCTTGACTGAACACTGGATGCATAAGCAAAATATATGGCCGATATTTTGTTTTGAATATCTTTGCATTTAACCTCGGATTGAAAGATTGCAACTTCTTTAGTAATATTGTTATCCTATTTAACCACATTTTTGTTGCTTATTATTAGTCTTGAGTTATACTATTTCAGCTGGTAGGATTTTTTTTGTAATGACATTTACTTGGGCTCCAGGTACCAGGGATGATGAGTACCACTATACATAATTTAATCAGTGCATATTCATAATATACTTGTAGCAATAATTTATTAAGATTTTTTTCTTCTCTAAAACCTTATTTGCACTATATTTTTTCAACTGAAAGAGATGCACGATATATTTCTGACTTGCTTGTTCATTATTGTATTCAGGGATTTAAAGGGACATCTGAGAAGACTGCAGCAACAGTCAGATACACGGAGGAGGGCAGCAGTGATGGAGATGATGAGGCAGAGAGCTGCAGAGGTTGCCAGCAATACTGGATTATGAGATAGGATCCCATAACCTAATCCATAGAAAGTGGAATTCAGCATTATTTGGAAGAATACCCTCCTTCCATTGACAAGAAAAAAAGAAAAGAGGGGAGGAGGTCACCTTAATGTCTTTAATTCTCTGCATACCTGTCAACCTGTGACACAGGCAATTGTTTTGCTTGCCTCTCCTAAGGGACTGATTAGCTCCTCGAGGAAGAACTGGCATTCTTGACCATAGCTACGCATTTAATGCTCTCCAAGTTACTCAAGTCAGCTGCTTCATCAGGAACGTATATATGGGGACGGTTTTTTAGGACGGTTGGGATGTCTCATCTTGGTGATTATTTCAACTTACACCTCCATGTTTTATTATGCTCAATATGGCATAGTATCCTGAGTTATATCCTGGAGAATGGACCCTGTACCGTTTACTGTTTGTATACATCCCCTTTTCTTATTTCCTCGGTGCAGAAAAAAGGGCAATATTGAAGGGAAGAAGCTTCTTCAGTTTCTTCTTAGAGTCGTAATGTAGAAAGAAATGCCATAGATAGGCCCTATTTTTGCAGCTTTACTTTTGTAATGAGAACATAAACTCCGGGGAACAAATTGGTAGTGTTGACAGCTAATCACAATTCTTTCCATGCACCATTTTTCTTATACAGTAGTGAGTATCCCGTTCTTCCAATATTAGTTTTGAGTTAATTAAATTTTAAAAAATGTAGAGAAAAAAAAAAGATAATACTATTATGAACAAAAAAAAGTAATTTAAAGTGTGAAACACAAATATTTAGTTTATTTTATTGTAAGAGAGTGGTGAGTTCTTTTATTTGAAAATTCACACATACACAATACATAGTATGGATGATTAAATTAGAATTTGAGGTGCTTAACAAGTGACTAGATCACTTAAAGCCTTATTGTCAAACGACATCATGGAGAGATGCTTCATGAGCATATGTACTTAAAAAAATTTACTATATATTATTGCAATAAATAAAAAAATATATACTTGTAAAAAACTCACTATATTATTATAATAACACTTTTGATTGAAAAATACATGATATTAAGTTTTCTACGTAAAGGAATTCAATTTATCATGAAATTCTTAGAGAAATTAAGTTTGAAATCTACATCTACCTGTATATAATTTCTTATCAAACCATATTTTACTTGTGGTTTACATTAGGACAATTGTCACCCATTTGAAAATTCTACAAAACTTAAACAATTCTAACGAGTAGCAGAATATGGAGATACAAAGAGCATTAATAAGATAAACAGTCCCACATCACGTAGTGTTAATATTCTATCGGCAAAACAGTGGAAAAGAAAATAAAAATCAGTTGTTCTTCTTAACGTCTTCTATAGCAGAAGTAGCAACCTCACCACGAGAATCTCCTACTCGATTATCTTCACCGCCAAATCCAAACTCATTGACACGTGACTTATCAACTGGGTATATCCACCATTGATACAGATATATTAGGAATATGACATCTGTCATCAAATCAAAGGCCCCATCAGATAACAAACATTTGCAAATAGAAACCACTTCTAATAGGGAACAAGCAGCAGACAATGAATATGTTGTCAACATGTCGCTTATCCTAAAATTCTCAAAGTTAAACTACGCAACATATTTTTGATAGGCAAATCAAAACAATGTTAGATTTACGAGTGATCCCAGTGAAAGATGAAATTCATGGAGCATAGGATATGATGGACAGAAGTTGCTTCAACATCGCTCAATATTCCCATTGATTCACGAAAGTAAACAAGAAAAAAAAGCACTCTTAGAAAATGGTATTAGCCCATATAGAAGTTCAAATTTTGAAACACAATCCTTTTAACTAGGAGGGGATAGGAAGGGCCGAGTGAAGGGTACGTAGATAATACAATAAGGCTCCATCATAACCCTTAAGATAGTATGCATTACGTGAGGAGAGTCAACAAGAGATGAGATAGCGGTTATAAGGGATAAGATTAAAAAAGGATTAAACCCTTCTATCCTCCATTACAAACCTATCCATTTAAACCAAGGGTTCCACTCTCAAAGTACTCATTTTTACCCTCATATCTCCACATGTATAGAGAGATTTGAGGGTAAAAATGGGGTTTTAGAGAGTGGCCTAGTTAAGCTATCTATGTATAACTGTGATAAGAAATTTATCAAAAGATTACCAAATCCTTGCTCTCCAAATCCCTCAATTCAAACATATAGTGTAAAGTTGAATAGACCATCTATAGCTGTAATTCAGAACAAGATATCAGCAACTTACCATCGCGGAAGACAGACAGCCTATGTAGTGTTGGCATTTTTATGACAAAGGCAAAGAGATCATCAATAATGGTGTTCAGGAACTTGTATGTCATCTGCCTCCAAGGAAGATGAGCCACTGACTTCAGCTTATAATTTATAAACAGTTGAGGGCACATCATGATGAATCCTGCAATCACAATGATCCAAACAGTTTCATCTAACAAATGCTATTCAAGAGGTTTAAATAAAACTCAGAATTCTTCAATAAATGCAAAAATCAATCTTAGGTATTGTATTTGAAGATAGATAATCAAGTACGCACCGAACATGTAGACACAGCTTGTCAGTGAAGATAGTATCCAAGAATACCAGCTCTTGTGACGCTCATACATGAGTGAGTAGACTGATGAACAAGCTGCCAGGAAGAAAAGGATATAGGACAGATACTTCATGGCGAGATCATCATACTCCTTTGTCTTATTACCCGCATATGATTCCCGATCACGGAACCTCAGCATAGGTATGCTGCCACTCCAATAAACCTCTATGATCATGGCTCTCCCTATTTTCCAGAACTCAATACAGCAGCCAACCCCAGAACTAGCAAGTATCATCCATGAGGTATCATTGTCCAGCAGATAGAGGAAGACAATGAGCTGTGATATGAAGCTCACGACAACAGATTTCGCTGAGAGTCCTTCCATAGATTTGTTTTTGTTCCAAAATTGGATATCTGAAGTATTATATAGAATTGGATTTACCAGTGATTCATGAAAGCAAAACAGCCACAAAAAAATTGTATTTAGACCAAAATTATCAATTACCATTCTTGAAGGCCAAGGCATCGAACACTGAATGCAACAATGAAACCACAGTTGTAATAACTAGCAGGTAAGGATTTCCTTCCAAGAAGACTCTCTGGGTATCAGTCCAATAACAGATCAGTATACAAAAAGATTATTATACAAAGAAATCAATATGGGTTTATTAATCAAGAATGAACAGAAATGGTTGGGTTGCATGTTCTCTTTCACCATAATGATGGTTTTTTTTAATTTTCTTTTAACATATAAAGCTAAAAGAAAATTTCATATGAGAATGCCAAGAAAAAAGATGATAAACAGTGAACCTTCTTTTAGGCCAGAAAACAACTACGAACTTCACAATTTGTATGATCTGAAAAGGTCAGTCCCACAAAACATACTCTAAATAAAGGAAGAAAGCTTGTGCACTAACACTCTTATCCGCTATCTATGAAAACAAAATACTGTTTTGGAATGCCTAGAAAATCTAAGCCCTTTATGGTGAAAGACATTAATTACTTGTGTTTTTGTATGTTCGGTAATTAAATATTCACAAAGTAGAAGAAATTAACTTATTTAGATGAACTTCCATTAAAGAGTTAGATACCACTATCATATCTATATATGAATCCACATAAAAAGCTCCAGAAGTGAAGGCTAAAGAGGCTGTGAAGTGCAAACATATTACCTTTAATTCATCTGCCTCACCTTCAAGCATACTTCCATAACCACGTTGTATCTGAAATGAGTGATCAATTTGAAGGAATAGTTGCCACTTTGTCATGCTAATGAGACCTACCTCCAAATGAAGTGACAATTCCACCACGGTTTCATTGATTGCTACCAGCTTATCTCTGAGAAGCCAAAATTCATTGAAGAATATAGTTGGATAATAGTTCCCTGAATGTGGTTCAACATTCAAATCTGCATGTCAATAGTTAAGTTCAACAGTATATTTATGATTGACTAGCAAGTGCATGAAGTAGAAGCAAGAATCATCATAGGCGGGAATTTTCCACTTTACTTTTAGATGATGAATAATAAAAACAATTCTTTTAACATTTTTTCTCTCGGTATTATCTGACAGCTGTAAAGCCAAAATAATTTTATGAACATTTGCCCAATTACTTGATTTTGAAGAATGAAATTTCTAAGATACACATGCCTAGGCATACAACCTCGTAAGCTTCCAAAATTACAAACATTATAGAATTCTACAAACAAAAGGAAAAATAAGAAAGGATACAAGGAACTATATTTGGTGGCACAGAATTACGGGGGTACCTGTCAAAACAATATAAATTGCATTGATCAATTACATAACAAAGAAATCAATATTCCATAATCATCAATACAGGAAAATTCGATTTCCAAATGTCAGCTAGAATTACTATATTCACCTAAGGAAAACTACATTCTACTCGAGAAATATTTTGGCATGGCAATCTATCCTTTATGTGTCCTCCAAACAATAAATTTGTTACATATCATCCCAATGATAATTGTTTACTCTTGGACCCTGTACAGAGAGCATCAAGATTTTTTGGAACAAGTTATATTCCTATTTAATAGGTTACATGCTTGAGATATGCACAAAGATATCTCTTTGTTCTCATAGAAAAAAAATGCAATTTCATTAAAATTCTTTGCATTTCAATGGACATCTCAAAACATCATTATTGATCAAAAGAAAGCATTTCACATATATAGAACCTGGAACAAATAAAGCAAAAAAGGGCCTTCACCTATATATGATATACAAGATTAATTACTAAGCAGTGGATCTGATATCCTGTAGGACTATTTTTTAATAGATTTCCCGGTCAGCATGAAGTACTTCTATCTTCAATGGTAGTCAAAAAGTCTGAATAATATTAAAATCAAAGTTCTTATGAGGAAAGAATAAATTACCGTGTGAAATCATCAACCAGATTAATTGTAACATTTGGCTTCCAATAAGGAAGCCATTCGATGGGACCATCATTATTATCGATTTCGGTAGCCTGAAGAAAGTAAGAGAAGATGATAATTTAAGTAGACATTGAAAATGATCAACATGTTCTTTATTTAAATTGAAATATAAGATTTTAACCATGACATTTTATACTCGTGCATGGGATATCTCATGCTTCCTTGAACTTGGGACTCAACTGCTAAAGCTACAGTCATCCAGTCACATGCATGTATTAGCACTGTGATTCTCGAACTGGAAAACCAGTAGGAGCTTTAATTGAACTCAGAGTATATTTAACCTTGATTGGTGTTATAGTAGTAGTTAACTTATCTCACGTGGAATTAACAAATCTTTCCCATATGAAGTAAAGGCCCATATATAAATCATTAGTCTTGGAAAACTAAAGTGAAATAAATAAGATGCATATTCCAAATAACAGATCTGCAGAATCATACAGGAGAACTAACCTCGGATATATTTTGACCCTCGCCTAAGCCTTCACTGGTTCCCAGAAGATGTCTCCGCTTATCTGCTTTTGACTTGGGAAAGTATGCTACAACAGCTGCAAGAAACAAATCGATTGTGCTTGAAGTACTAAAAAAAACCTTGATGCTGCTAAAAAAGGAACAAAACAAGTGAAATAACTGCATACAGTGTGTCCTCCCAAAAGCAGCAAGAGGCTGGTATTCAGGGTCTTTAGGATCCAGAGGGTATCCAGAACGTGCAAAGAAAACATGGGCATAAAGACTTCCATTTTGCTTCAAGGACTGAGAAGGATTTTATCCTTAGTCAAATATATTGAAAGATATATAATATTGAGAAGAAACCAAGTAACTCCACATGGATCTCATACTTCAAAATGCTAAGTGCACTTAAATTGTTAATCAACTATGCATGTTTACCTCTGAAGGTTGATACTTCAAAGACAGTGTCCGAGTACTCTGTGGTCCCCAGACAGCATAAGGGATGTCTGTTTCATGCCAAACAAGCATACCATCATTGCCAAAATCATAGAACCTTTCATGTTCAGAGAGGTAGACCCACATATCCTGGAAATTAGAAGAGAGAAACCGTTATGGAAACAGTAATTCACAATAGTTGGACTATAAATCAGCATAGAGATAATTAGCGTGAAAGGAGCCATCAGATCGCTTCATCTCGTGGGATATGAAATATGCTACTTCTGCACTTGACCTGCTCGGTGAGCCCAGTGTAGCCTGGGTAGCAAATTAACACATTTACTGACTAAACTCGAACCGAAGATGCTAAAATAGAATAACCGGTGCTAAAGTAACGGTATTTGCGAGGGGGAATTTACTGAGTTAAGATCCATCAACCTGAGCAGCGTAACCTAACATCAACGAATAAATCGGTAAAGTAAATGGAATAATCGAAGAATAGTAGGTAAACAAAGATGACATAAAGTACTACGCCATTTAGCTTTACAAGTATATACACTTCAGGAAAAATCAAATTAGGGATTCTGAGCAGGTACGAGATAAGAAGAGTACAGAAACATTAATATAGAAATAAGAGTGAGCTAACCATGGATTCGCCCTTCTGGAAGAGATTGGACATGAGGACACTAGGGTCAGTGGGCTTCTTCGGGGAGAAGAATTTGGAAACGAAGTACCAAAAGACCACCATCCGGATGATGCCGGAGAGACCAAAGCCGGTCTGCTCTCTCTGCTGCTGGGCCCCGCCACCACCACCTCCGCCTCCTCCTGCTGCAGGCGGCGGCATCTTCTCCTCTAGTTTTCAAGTTCTCGACGGCACCTTTTTTGCTTTATGATCTACAAGCCTAGATGAGAATACCGAGGCAGTGAAAGGGCCAGGGGTCTAAGTGCTGCTTGTGCTTGATGACCTGGTAGATGCACGTCCGAATATTTTGCTTTTTAGGTTAATATATGCATAATCTATAATTATCAATATCTTCAGCTAAATCATCCACAACAGTTTCGGAATCATCTCTCCCTTTCTAAAATAAATAATTTGTAAATATATTCATCCATATTAATTTAGTAAATAAAAAATTTTATACCAAATAAAATAATATACAAAGTTTAAATATAATTTTTTATTATTTTTTTAAAAAAATATACAAATAGAAAAAAAAATACTCATTTTAGTAACCTAATTTTCTATCAATTAAAATAGAACATATATAAAATATTTAAAATCTTAAATATTGGACTCAACAGTCAAAATATCATTTATATCTTGATATAAAATATTATTCACAATGGAGATATTGAAGACACTAAATAAATGAGTTGAATAATTATATTATATTATATTATAAATTAAATTAAATTTAAACAAACTTTTAACACTAATCATAAAAGGCCAACAAATGCAGAACTAAAATGGAAGCATCACAATAAGCTTACAATGGAGAAGCATGTAGTACTGGCATCCCATGTCATAGTGTGATATTATATATAATTACATATTATATATATATTTACTTGAAAATACATTATATATATATATATATATTATATTTTTACATATTTTCTTTTTAATTCATAAACTAAATCTATATATTATTATTTTTATTCTAATTTTATTTTTTTCAATTAAAATGTTATTTTTAATGGGCCTAACTTGGGCTTGTACGGTAGTATATCAGACTATTCCAACTCGAAATTCGCATATAGTGCCTTCAGGTATTATTTTAGGGCTTCCTCTCGGCTACAGCCTTTGCTTAGTGCATCTTCTAGAATCAGGAAAACTCAGACGACCTAGTGGAAGGGAAATTCTTCACAGGGTGGAAGCCGCAGCAGCATAGCACTCTCCAAAATTCGCAGGATACTCAACCTCTGTATGTTCTCCCATGTCTACTTAAGCGTTATATTCATCTTATTATTGGTTTTATCACACTTGTTGACACTCGCTTGTTACCTATTGGCTTGTCAAAGCCTAAGTGCATTTATCGCCCACATCTTGTTCTCTGATCCTCTATTTTTGCAGTTGGTTTACTTTGTCTAGTCCTACTGATAAAATTTGACTCTATTTTTGTTGATATCGAACGAATCCAGAAAGCTCGCTTGCGTTTTTTTTTTCTTTTTGAGCAGTAGGACTTGGTAATCTGTGACTTTACTTTGAGTGATTGATTTATTAGAGAACACCCAATCTTCAGGGCGTGTTAATATGAACATGTTGAATTGTAGTTTGATTCAATGAAATTCAAATTGTATTAATGTGAAATTATAAAGTTGACCTTATGTTTTATATCATTAGTGTGGATAGTTTGAATTGAGAACTTGATAAATGATTAAAAAAAGGTGTGAAACTCGAGAAAGAATGGGCACCTTTAATCATTGTATATTCATTTTTTTTCAATGTTTACAGTGACAAAGAACAACTGGGGTGGTAAAGTTGAGATCACGAAGTGGGTATTTCTTCATTAATATCGCGAATTTGGTGTCTAGTGATGTGAGGCAACTTAATATGAGGGATGGAGGCAGGGAGAAAAGAAAACGGCATGAGAGTTATAACCTTCATAGGAATCCTGAAAGTGATTTGTTCTCCCAAGCCATTGTTAGAGTTGCGGTTGGTCAGATATGTCACAATGAAGGGTTCCAGGCATTCCAGCAATCTGCTCTAGAAACTTTGTCCGATATAGTGATTAGGTATATGCACAATATAGGAAAGGCGGCTTTTTCTTCTGCAAATTCTGCTGGTAGAACTGTGCCTAATGCTTTTGATATCATTCATGGGATTGAAGATTTACACTTAGGAGTTGGCTTGCCTGGTGCATTTAATATTGATCAATGCCCCTTGAATTCAGGAGTGGTGAAGGAGACTCTGAATTATGTATATAATTCTGAGGAGATTCCACTGGCACATCCTCTTCATTCATTTCCTATCTCAAAACGCCTGAAGCCAAGTCAGAGCTTCATGCAGAGTGGAGATGAACCTCCCTATGAACATATTCCTGCTTGGTTGCCTAAGTTTCCTGATTGTCTATCTCTCGATCAGCAAGAAGAATTGACCATTGAGAAGTCTTTGTCAAATTTGCTCAATGATTTCCCTTGCAATGTGTCTTGGCTGTCCAAGGATGTGAAGAAGGAAAATAATCCCTGGACTAGTCCACTTCTGTCAGAAGTACCTTCAGTGATCCTGCCTTCCAAGAGCAATGTTCAATTTATGAATGTGGTTGTGAGGAATAATACAGAGGACAAGCCAGCTCCAAGTGACATTTTCAAAAAACACAATCAAACACAAATGAATGATCTTATAAAGCTGAGACCAGTTGTACAATTTAAGATTAAGAGCAACAAGAAGCTTCTTTACTTGCCCCTACACTCTACATTTCAGGAAAGGTGTCCTCAGAAGACCCATCAGTCTTCAACATATGAGAATTGCAAGGATTTTGATGGTGAAAGGGTACTGAAGGAGTCGAAGGAATCATTGACAAATAGCCTTAAAGGTGAGACCATGCCTATGGGTAGTACCTACAGCAGAATTGAGGATGATTGTTGAGATAGGATTACTCCTAATTGCTCTTCATGCATCAGCAAACCTACTGCAGCCAAGTGGTAGAAGAAGGATAAGTTATTACACATAATATTTCAAAATGTAGATGGGCATTGCTATAGTGATTAACTTTGTTAATTGAAGTGATGATTGAATTCAAGATACAGCTTCTGCTTGATTGTTAGCAAACTGAATTCAAGATGAGCAGTGTTATATGATTACATTTATACATGAACTACACCTATTAGTTCTTCCATTTAGAATATCTTTTATATATATAAAATATGGTAAAACGACTATTACTTTTTTCCGCATTTTAAAAAATAAAATATTTTTGACTTACCACAGTTTTTGAGTCTTTTGACCCTAAATGATGTCTTTAATGCACCCAACACAACACTAGAAATGATGTCTTCAATGCCCCCCAACACCGCGAGAGAAGGGTAACCCAAATATTAGCAATATCCTTCAATATCCTTCAAGTTAGTTAATCCAAATATTAGCATATCCTTCAAGTTAGTAGCATGCCAAGCATTTGACAATTTATTATGGAAAATAACTTTATTCCTTTTTTTCCAAATTATTCTGCAGTTCTTTACTATCCAGTCGGTCACTAAAGACAACCTAAAATATTTTTCCAACAAACAACCAAAATTACCATAAGTATCCGTTGACATCCTAATAAATAATATATGCTATATGGATTCTATATGATTGTAGAAAGGGTGCATTACCCACTTCACTTACACCTAAACATATTATCCATTATTGCTATACTATCCCAACAAGCACACTATAGAAAATTCTGAATTCTAGGAAGTCAATTGATTTTCAATAGATTTGTCTATAATAATTTAACAAAAGTGGAGGAGTGTCACATTAATGTTAATTTTTTTTCTTTATCTCTAAGAAATGAGTAGGTCAATATAACGGGGAAAAATTTTGCCAATTTATAAATTTTTTTTAATGAAATTCACATCACGTAAATTCTAAAATAAGGTCCTAACAATTTTTTTGACTTAATGTAATATTTGTATAACATCTTAAATAAAATTGTATATTTTTTACTAAAATAAAGTCTTAATTTTTTAAGGTTTTTTATGTTCTTAATATATAGACTTTTCTATTAATATATATATATATAATTTAATATATGACAGATGATTTTATTCCAATTATTATTCAAATGTTAAAATTTTATTTTAGTTATATATAATAATTGAAGTCTTATTTGAGTTATATGCCAAACATTTTTTTATAAATGTTGGGGTGTTATTTGAGATTTCAAAAACAAAAGTATCGGTATCCACCTAACATATCTTATTATTTAATTAATTTTGAACCTTCGTACATTAGGCTTATAGTAATTTTATTGTTTAAAATGTATTATGGTATATATTATAATAACAATATTGTATTGGCTTATAATTTATATGTTAGGATTGGATTTTTTCCTCAATTCATTCCAACATTTTTCTCTGCTATATATTTATTAGAATTATAATGTTTATTACGCTCCAATTCTTGAGAAATAGATCCATATTATTTCAAACTATTTGAAAACAGATTTTAACATTATAGATATATAATAATAGTTACATATTTCTTAATTATTTGATATTATGAATCATGCAACGGGCTTCAATTATAAATTTTATGTGTCATATTTTAAATGCATTAGATTTAAAAATATTATAAATTCCAAGAGCCAAACATGTATTATAATTTATAGTAGTATTTATTTTTCAATTTTATAATACAAGTTTTAATTCACAATCTCCCATATACTAATGACTACTATACTAAATATATAAAATATTTCAGAACTTTCACCACCATGTAAAACCCTAAGTAAAAGAGGTGTAATGTATTTTGTTCCTTAAGAAAAAGACTTGAAAAATATTGTACTAATTCTTTTAAGAAAAACTTTTACAAAATATTGTTAATAAGTTTGATTGTTAAAAAATTTAGTAAGTTCAACACTTCTATTGAAATAGAAAAATGACATAAATCTAAAAAATATATTAAATCGAATGTATATGTTTATCGAACTATAAAATGAATTTTTGATAAATATATATTACAAATAATAATATCCAAAAATAATAAAATAATATTTCTTTTTTCCATAAATTAGAGATTTCACTTTAAATGTGGGAATATATTATTAATTTAATAAGCTGAAAACTTCTTTAAATAAGACTATTTTTCAAATATAATTCTCTATAACAACTATGATTTTATACCTGTAATAACGAAAATAAATCTACTATTTCAAAAATTCTCTTTTAATAATTTAATTAAAATTGAGTTCGAGTTTAATAAAGAGGCCATTGGATTTTTATGAGAAGGGTTTCACGTCCTTAAACTTCATACTTCTCTTCTCATATCCTAACTAGCTAATTATATTGTTAACTTTATTACATAAGCACTACAAAAATAGAAAATAACTTATAACATATTGTGATAGAGTACAAAATAGATTTAAAGAGAATTTTGGCAACTATTTCAATTAGATTCACAACACTTAAAATTTATATAATAAGGTCTTAACATTTTTTCCTATCTAATATTTGCATAATATCTTAAATAAGGTTCTAAGTTTTTTATTTAAATAAAGTCTTAATCTTTTTAACTAGGTACAAATAAGATAACATTCAAACTTTTTTGAATTTGCTTAAATAGATCCATGGATGTGTCACTTCTCTTTAGTGTATATATATATATATATGGATGATGATCTTATTTCAATTATTATTTATATGTAAAAATTTTATTTTAGTTATATGTAATGATTAAAGTATTATTTAAGTTATATGCCAAGATTTTTTTATAAATGTTTGGGGTGTTATTTAAATTTAAAAAATAAAAGTATCCATATCCACATAATGTCTTATTATTTAATTAATTTTGAACCTTTATACACTAGGCTTATATTATTTTTATTGTTTAAAATGTATTATGGTATATATAGATGTTATATTTTATAAATCATTAAAAATATTTTTTCCATATTAGAGAAGCACCATTCACTCCCATAATGGAAATAGTGACAAAATTGGTTTTATCATGGGAAGACATTCATACTTTTCAAACTTTACATTATTGAGTTGAATTAATACATTATTTGTTATGGTTGGGTTAGTAATTAATAAGAAAAAAAATTAAGTTCAATAAATTACTTTATAATGAAATCTTTATTTGGTTAGATAAAAAATTATTTTGCTCTAACATGATTGGTCTTTAGATTAAGGATTGCGAGTTCGGTTCCAATAGAATATATTCCAATTGACCTGATATTTGGGTTTAGTAACACAGGTTGAAATATATTAAAATATAAATATTATATTATAAAATTTGATTATACAAAAAAATTTAAAATTTAAAATTTAGTTAGGAAATTTAATACACAAATTAATTAAGAAATTTATATGTTATTTATAATTTGATTGTATACTTGAATACTCTTTGTTAATAAAATATATTTTAGTTATTTAGTTCCATCACACACTCACACATGGCTAGACTTGACCAAATCTGATTAGATCGGGTCTAGCAAAATCAGTTGGACCTGGTTACTAGGTCCAGGACCAACAAAATACAACTTTTCAAACTTGGTATGTACATTAGGAGTTTCAGGTGATGTCATTCGGTTTAACGAATGCCCTACATTATGAACTCGATGAATAGGGTCTTTCAACAATATTTGAAGAGGGAAAATAGACTCTATGCAAAATTCTCAAAATGTGAATTTTGGCTACTGGGTGGGATTCTTGGGTTATGTGGTCCCATAAATAGGTATACAGGTTGACCACTCAAAGATTGATGTGCTTTCAAATAAGAAACCACCCACGATTTCCACAAAAGTATAGAGCTTTCTAGGGATGGAAGGGTATTATCGAAAATCCATAGTGAATTTATCTATATTGGCAGTCTAATGACACGCTAAGGTGAAAATATATCAATTATGTGTGTAATGAGAAATATAGTGCAAGTTTTGAAGAGTTAAAGAAATGACTCACTTATGCATCAATCCTTGAACTCCTAGATCTAGATGATAGAGAATATATCGTGTATACTGATATATTCGAGCATTGGATGGGATGCGTATTGATTTAGAAGGGTAAGGTGATTTCTTACGCCTCAAGGCAATTAAAGAAATATGAACTCAATTACCTACTCATAATTTGTAATTAAGAGTGATAGTATTTGCCATTAAGATTTGGTCATACACCTGCAAGATTTTCACATATCAAAAAGTTAAATTTAAAGCATATGAGGTGGTTGGAGTTAATTAAAGATTATAATCTAATAATCGATTACCACACTAATATGGCTGTTGACGCGATAAGACAAAAGTATAATTTGAGTATTGTTCATGTAAGGCCAACTTATTTACTTATGTTGAAATAATTGGGAAGACTCTGTATATCGGATAACAGTACAATGTTTGCATGCCTTAAGAAATATATTTAATGCAATCATAGAAGCAAATACCTCTAACTTTACAATAATAGAAAATAAACTCTTGATTTTAAGGGACAAGTGGTGATATCGGATGATACTTATTTGAAGAGTGCCCTAGAAGAGGCCTACAATTTTGTATATGCAATGCATCCTAGTAGCATTAAGATTTACAAAAATTCTGAATGAAGGGTGCGGGTGATCTGAGATGAAGTGAGAAATCACTGAATATATGGTAGGTGTTTATATTGACAACAAATTAAGACTGAACACTAGAAACCTGAAGGGCTACTGCAACCCCTCCCCATTATGTGGAGGATTACAATGGATTTCATGAATGGGTTACCCTTGTCATCCAAGGGACATGGTATAATTTGGGTGATTGTTGATCGACTCACCAAGTTAGCCCATTTTTTATCCATAAGCAAACTTAGTGGAGAACTAGGCCAAAATATAAATAGTAGAAATCATATGAGAAGTTGGCCAAAATATAAATAGTAGAAATCATATGATTATATGGGATGACTGCATCGATAGTATCTGATTGAGATATGCTATTTGCATCTCGATTTTAGCCTAATCTACCGGACTCTCTAGAAACGAGTCTGCATATGAGTACCGCCTTCCATCCTTAAGACAAACGAACAATCCGGATTGACGATATAAACTTTTGAGAACATGCTTTAGGAATGCATGTTAAACTTTCACAAGTCATGGGAGGACTATATATGCTTAATGGAGTTCGACTATAACAATAGTTATCACGCAATTATCCAAATGACTTTATTTGAGGCCTCATATGAGAGAAGATGTAAGGCATCACTATATTGGGAGGGTGTAGGCGAAAGGAAGCTCAAGAGAGTCGAGCTTATCTTGGATGCCACAGAAAAGATCAAAATTATATGAGACCGACTAAATGAAACGTAGGACAAACAAAAAGTTATGCAGGGAACTAAACTTCGAGGTTGGAGTAAAAGTTTTCCTAAAACTGTACCTGTGGAAGGGCATATTATGATTTCAAAATAAGTTAAATTCAACCCAATATATATTGGTTCCTAGATCGTAGTGCAAATGTGGAAGGGTATACTATGATTTCAACCTAAGTTAAATTCAACCCAATATATATTACTTCCTAAGATCATATTAGAAATGGTCGGCTCAGTAGATTATAAATTGCAGCTTTCACTAAGGTGTAGAATATTTATAATGTTTTTTAAGTGTTAGTAATAAGAAAGTATGAACTTGATACAATGCACATGTTACAATTACCTCAAATTGAGTGAGAAGATACCTTATAGATTGCGATAGAGTTGTAGGTATTGTATAGATGGCTAGGATAAATATTTTTAGAATAAGAGAAGTTTAATGATAAAGATGTTATGGCGTTGACTAAATAGAAAAAAAGAGTTAGAAAGCTAATGTGATAATGAGAGAAAAGTACCTTTTTTGTTTTAGATATATACTTTTTGTAAAATATTAATAATTTGGAATCACTAATAAATAAAAGTTTTAGTGATAAAACTTTTAAAAAATAATGGAGTAGTTGCATTTTATAAAATACTATTAGCTAACATTATTTGTAATATCTTCTCATTTTAAAGGAGGATATTATATATAGTGAGAAAATAGGAGGTGATTAATTGTTACTCCAAATCGATTTCACAAAACTACAAATTTGTAAGAACTATTAACAAATTATTTTTTTATTATAATATGAGTTGAATGATTTTGAGCTTGTAAAATAGTTAAGGTTAAATGTCAAAATATTCAAAAAAAAATTATTGTACTCCTTCATTAAAAATTTGCAAAACATTTAAGTGAAAACTTAATATAAGAGTATAAGGAGAGAGGACCAAATTTCAATTTAAGAAAATAAATTATTGTCTTAATAAAAATTTTAAAATATTTTAAAAATAAAATTATACAAATAAGACCATATATACAAAATTTAAATATTATTTAAAATATATAATTAGTTAAATAGTAAACCAAAATATATTATTTTATTTTTTTAGTATTACTAGCAATCATACTAACAATCAATGGCCCCTATAAAAAAACTCATTATGGAGTATTGTAAACACACATTAAGAAATATATATAAGTGATCATGATTTTTCTATTTTGATAAAACCTTTTAAAGTTATCATATTTTTAGTTGTGGCATTTAAATAATTGTATTTATAACCAATATTTTTTAAGAATTAAAAAAAAGATTTAAGTATGAACAGTACCTAAATTTGTTATTTATTTATTACCAAACATGACTACATTTAAATATTTTTACTTTCCTCTTGAAAGATTTTCAGGGTATTTTTTTGCAGATTTAGTATGTGTTTAAGGTTTTTTTACATATTTAGTATGAGTGTCAACAGTGTATAATGATAGAGTTTGCATCACTGGTAATAAATTAGTATAATACACACTACAAATAGCATGGGAACTAAGTTCAAGAATACACTACAAAAAATTACTTGAAGTTCAACTAGTTATAGTACCAGATTTGTCCATGCATGAGGGTTGTTATTTTAGAGATCAAACAAGGAAGATCACATTCAACAAAACAAAAATGAAGACCTCAAGTAGCCTGCTGTTGAAGTCGAACGATTGAAGATGAAGAGTGAAGAACAGAGCACTCCATTGATAATTCTTGAAGCTCAATTTGAGCTCACGATAGCTGCTGGATCAAAAAATTTCCAAGGGCCATACAAGACATTATGAATTGCGGGAGGTTACAGCATAAGAGCAGAGAGCCGAAACAAAAGCAGCCCCAGAAATCAAATATGACATGTTATTTGCCTGCTTGAAAAGATGCCCGTGAGTAAATATGTTAGGTTATTTCCAATCAGACCAATGTGAGTAGACGCTTCCAACAACTTGAAAAGATGGCCGTGAATAAACTGATTTAATATATCTAACAAATTTGCTCTAGTCGAACAGTAACAAGCCCCAAATATTGAATAACTAACAATTTGCCTCAACTCACGAAAGCACAGGTGAGTTGAGGCAATATAATGAATATATGATATAAAAAAGGTAAATCAGAAACCCTTTTATTTCTCATAATTATGACAAATGAATGAAAAAATATGTAATTCAGGAACTAACTTATATTCCCTCAGAGCATAGAAGATGAATAATAGAAGTTGCATAGAAAGCATGGATGTGATGACTCACTGAATGGAGCTGAACTTAGATAACAATATAATTTTTAGATGGGAATCTACGAAAACTTAATTTTAGATGGGAACAATGTATAATAAAGAATGAGTCACCAAAATATCGGGAGGAAATATACCTCAATGAATTTTCCCACCAGAGGAGACCTATAAGTGATGAAGTCTACCCTCCACTCTATTTGTCGACATTGTTATCTGACCTCCCTTGTTGATGATACATACTCTGAGAGGCTAAATGGACTTCAAACCAGCTAGCTCACGTAGTTTCTCACACATGATGAAAGTGATCATGGTCTGCGGTCCCAATCTTGCAAAAATTGTGAATCCCCTAATTACAGTTTTAATGTCAATGCCCTGATGAGATATCTCATTTAAAACAACACAGCTAATGCTGGTGAAGTGAAAGACATGTCATTTAAGTGAGTGCTTAGACTAAGATAATTCTTACCCTTTGTACAGAGCCCTTGTCCCTTCTGTACGTGCAACCTGAAGTTATGGCCAGAAATGTCCATGCAAAGGAAAAAAAAGCAATTCATAAGGAAAATATTTGAATATTCAGGAACATCTACATAGAAACAAAGTTTGGGTATAACAGAAACAAGATGATTGGATAAAATCATATAATACTAAATGAATGACCATTTCCTACTGAGTTAAAATTCTGCCTTCTGGATATGAAATTGTGGCAAGAAATTCTCTACCTGTATCAATATATTCTAAGTGTGACTCATCTTAAACACAACAAAACATGTACCCATTCTTTTGAACTCAAATTATGTAATAGACACCAAGTGATTGTCTGCCAGTCCCTGAGATAAACAAGTATGTGATTTACATCTTTGACCTTATAATATATGTCTGGTACTAAATTTTGTATTTTCTCATTAATGTCATTGGTCTATAACTGTTCAACCTCCATACATGCAGAGACATTCCCTTTTGGACTTATACCAATGGATGGATCATAAAAATGATATAATGATAAAATTTTCAAGGATATGTTAGTGATATATATGAATCTTCCAAGATTTTCTCATTGACTGCACATATTCAAGGTATTTGCTTCAAAATCTTACTAATTGATTGACACTTTTGTTCCCTTGAATTTAGATACAAACTGTCTGACAAATATCTCATGATGGCAATATAATCAGGATTCACATGATCATTAGTTTTTCTAGAGTCTACTTTAATGATTATATTAATGCACTTTTATATTCTCTGGTTTTGAAAGGTTATAATCTCTATTCTTATGGTTTTCAGAATATTATAAATAAAATATATCCCTCAAATCCTACAATTTGGACCCCCATAACATGTCTACAGCCCTAACAATTTTTTGCTCACAAAAAAATTTACATGAAATTAATATGTAGAATTTTCAGGTCATCTAATTTATAAAGCAAAGAACATTTATATAATATATCAACCTGGTAAGCACAGAGGAATCCATTTTTGTACTTCCCTACTCCTTTTGAATCCTGCTGAAGCATGAGACGGGTTTTAACCATGTCCATAGGTGCAGTTATAAGAGTGCTCACGGTGCCTGCCAGGCTGCTCGAGCTACATAGAAAACAATTTGTTGTCAGTTTTCCTTAACTAATTAAATGACATCATGCAAGCAACCACCAGCACACTACATCAGATGCAGATGAAACCCATCCTCCATAAGTCCCCATCTTATTAGCGTCTGCATTATTAGCCATAAAAGAATATGTTAGAACAGAACCAAACAAAATAAGTATTTCCCCCAAGACCTCAGTTAAATGCACATTTTTTGCATCAAAATCTGCAGTTCCGTATCTGGATAGTGAAAAAGATAATCATCATGGTTAACTGACCCGCTTGGATTCATCATATGTTGCCAGCTGTGATGCGGTCAAAGTAGCTGCACGAGCCATGGCAGGGCCAACTCCTTTCCATAGAGATTTTATTCCTCCATCATATGCTATTTTACGCATCTCACCAATTAGTCCAGCCTCTCTATAACCTGAATTCATCTGCAATCTCACCTGTGCAGAAGGAAAATTAAAATTTAAGAATAATAAATCATGTTACAAGAAAAAATCAAAGGCTAATAGCTACTTCAAACTCAGATAGTGTAGGACAACCTTTATCACTTCAACAGGATTGGTAACTGCAGTGGCAAAAGCACCTGCAAATGCTCCAGATGCAGCCTTAAGAAGAAGACCGGTAGATCCAAAAGCCCAATCACATACATACTTAGATGGTTCATATAGACCTAGACGGAGACCACCATAAAGAATTGATCTGATCAATGCAGGCATTAGTCCCATGTACAATGCCCTCAGCCCTTCATTATTTACTATTTGAAGAAGCAGCCGTCCCTGAATACAGTGTACCTCACATCAAATCAATGGCCAGCTTCTATATCACACTAGAGTATTCTCAAGATAGTTAAGGCTCATAGTCCATACCATACCATTCCAGTTAATGGACCTCTCTGGCCAACAAGTTGCATTTGCAGCCTAACTTTGAGAACATCTGCAGATAAAAGCACAAATAAGTAAATAACAAGAGAAGAATAGTCTTCCCCTCCCCCACCCTTCCTTTTATGAGAAAAAAAATAAAGATTGCTCTAAGAAGAAAAGGACAGTTCCATCTTCATATTTACTCACCAATTCCGTAGTCACCGGTTAGCTATAGTGAACCCAAGGCTTAGTTTCACCATGTGCATATATATATGTGTGTGCAAGCCCACATTCTGTTTCGACAAATTTTATTTTAAATGTGATAGCCTCTAGGATTTAGTGGTTTCTTTCCTGAGAGGCTTTACATTAATCTTTTTGGACCAGCATCCTTTGGGCAAACAATTTTTCGGACAAGACAAATAGTATTTGAGACAATTCATTCTTCCACAAGTTGGGAACTACAGAATACATAATTTGTTTCAAGATCCAACATACAGAATCACCGGAATGCACGGTTTTGAGCAAAATCCCTTTTATTATGTAAAAGCTGCTACTTCACTAAAAACAAGATTGTACTATATTCTCAGGTTATGCAGAACCCCAACTCAAACAAGTAAAACATTTTTATGCTGTAAACAAGAAGGGATCTAAGTTTCAATAATTTTGGTGTAGCCTCTTGTCATGTGCGTTTTACATATAATAAAACTACCAAAAACCCACTGCTCGAAATGGTTGAATTGTGATATATCATTTATTGTTACGATGAAAGCTCACAAAACATAGAAACTTCACAATTTAATTTTCGTTGTAGCATTTCACGGCAACAACCAAGCAGGAAAAGTCTAGAAAAGTATATTGACCACATATAAGAAGCAATTATAGTCAGGTAAGAATTCGGGATCCAGATAAATGAATAAATTCCAATTGCCGGAAAATTATTATACTCAGAAATCAAACAAGGAAAACACCTAGAGGATGAGTTATCCCCGTGGCAACAGCAACAGATGCTCCGCTCGTCCCGAAATGATAGAAAACATCGGACGACGACACTACCCAGCTCTGGCTGTTGTTGTCTTTCACGGGGGCTGCACCAACCAAACCAAATCCAGAAAACAGTGGTCAAATGAAATAGATGAAAGAATAACGGAATTCCAGAGACCCAGGCATCGGATAATGAATGAGAACGGAATACGTCCCTAATGAGCCCATGGCACGCAAAAAAATACGGAAAGTTGAGAAAGATAAAGCCTGACCTGAAAGTGGAGAAGCTCTGGAACAAGAATCTTCACCCATATCTGGCAATCCCAGATCTCAGCAGCGTGAATAGGCGTACATTTAGTAGGAGAGAAAAGAAGAGCAAGACAATAAAAAAAACTTCTGAACTGAAAACGTGACGGCAGTTATTATTATTATTTCCTTTTAAATTTATTATTATGTTTTAAAGAATTTTATATTTTAAAGAATTTTTAGAGCAGTTTAAAATTATTTATCATTTTTAATGATTTTAAAAAATATATATATTTCTTAATATTTATTATAATTTTTTAGAGTTTCAATTTTTAAAATTTTTAGCCTTCTAAATAGAGTGCCAAAATGTTTTTTTGCCATTTAGTGAAAAAAATGGTAATTTTTTTGCAGTAAGAAAAAAAGTTAAAAATTAATATTTTTAGTAAATTATAATATCTATAAAATTTAAAAAATTTAGTTATAGTAAATTATAACTTATATAAAATATTTATTGTATTATAAATTAATATATTGTAAATAATTATACTAAATTAATTAATTAATTTTACCACATATAAAATGGTTATTATACATAAAATTTTAAAAAATTAATTATAGTAAATTATTTACATTACATAAATTTATATTGTTGTAAATAAAATAATATATATAAAATTAGAAGTTTTTAATTATATAAAATAATTGATTTGTTTTGCTAGCGGAACCCCAACTCCTCTATATACTTGCCTGAAGCATCACTGAATGCATTGATACGGAGTGCTGAACCATATACCATAATTTTAACAACAAAATAGACAGTATTACTGTTACAATAAAATGAGTTCTCTACCTAAAATAAAATATAAAAAGTAATAATATAAAATTATAATTTTTCTTAGTTAAATTGATAAATTATACATAATTATATTAAATTATTTAATTTATATAAATTAATTTTACTATATCTATATAAAATTAAAAAATTTTAATTATAGTCAATTATTTATATATATAAATTGATATTATTATATATAAAATTAATTATACGTAAATTTATAATTTTTTAATTATTAAAAATATTCTTTGATACCAAAGGATGAGTTTTACCATTCACCCTTACACTCAACTTTCGGGCTCTGTGTATATCGTTTATGTATGGGCTTGAGAGCCACATTATATAGGTGAGTGGTTGCAAGGCTGTAAATACCTCAAAGTGACAAGGCACCGAATGAGATAATACAAGTGAAGTGTCGGTTATGTGAAAAGAGCCATTGAGCTTTCCATACTCCAGCTCTCCGTCATGGATCACAAGGGTGGCGACCTATTTTGAGCGTGTGATTTTATGTTTATTACCATGAGATGTCCATTCTTTTGTTAAGGCCTAAATTATCGAGTCAAGACGCGGTTCATGAATAACCTAGAAATGCTAAGCAATTCTGACAAAATGATCTTTTCATCTGTCCATTACACTAACCGGGTAAGAAGACATCTCCGCTTATAATCGATAAGCGGGTTTTATACCAATCAAGTATGATCTACTTACAACCGATAATAAGTTTTTCCTCATAATTTTCACATCACTTCATTCAGGTATGATGATTAAAATTTCACTTAGTAGTGAGTTTTCATTTCCGAGGTACTTATCATCCCAACCGGGAATGATATAAAAATTTCACTCACTCGATAACGTAGTTATTTTCTCTTAACCGGTTTTCGTCTCCTTGTAAACTTTGTCTTATCTAGCATTCCCAATATCTCGTGTTCCTATACGGTATGAATATCTTTGTTCATTATCGTTTGGCTTGATAGCCTTCATTCATTATGAATAAATAAAAATATCCAACTTTTCAAATATTTACAATTTGGTCCCCAAAGTCTTTTTTCTTTTACTTTAGGTCCCAAATGTCGATTTTTCCCTAAATTGAGTCCCAAAACTTCTAAAATTCACTTGGAACCTCAATTTATTCAAAATCACATAAAGTGGTTCAAGTTTCCCAAATTTCCAATTTGGTTCCTAATTTTTTAAAAATTACCATTTTGCCCCTACTTTACAAAAATGGTAAGTTTTGCCCCCAAATTTCCAAAAATTGTCCAATTGGTCCTCTAACATCTTTATCATACCTAATTGGCCCTCAATTTTATGAAATTTCACTTTAATCCCTCGAATTTTTAAAATCCCCAAAATTTCCCCCAATTTCAACCTTCCAACTCAGCCAAATTTAATTTTATCAAATTGACTGATTGAATGAGTTTAATTGTTGAAATTAAAGTTAGATTGAAGTTCCTACACCTTCATACAATTTAATTTCACTTTTAATCGCACGATTTGACGCCGTAACGAGCTCAAACGGAGCATCGCCAGAAAACTGAACGTAAAGAGAGAAAGTTTCGAAAGCTTACCGTCAAAGGCACGACGGTCCGAGCTTTCGATCTGGGCAGATAGCTCTCATCCCAAGGTCCTTTCTAGAATCAAGAATCACCTCAATTCATGTTGAATTGAGGGAGAATTTAGTCAGTGAAAATCTATCAATTCTCTCTCTAACACCGATTGAAATTCATAAAAGAGAGCCAAATTGGCTTACCTTTCTGCACTAATTTGGCCGTAGGAGGGCTAAGAAGGTGTTAGGAGAGCTTGGTTTGGCCCGAGTAGGGCTCAAATTGGCTGATTTCAGCTCGACAGAAACAAGTAAGCTTCGGTCCGCCAAACTTGCTTCACTATTCGATCACGCCGCTGTTTCTCTAGTGACTCTCGAAGCAATTGGAGACTACCACCATGTAGCTGACTTCTCCTCGAGTCTAAGAAACTCGACCATGCCTTCTTTGGCTCAAAAAAGACCCTATATCGAAGCTTTGGTTCGAGCTTTGCCGGAAAACTAAGTAGGTGAGAGAGAGTGAGGTTTTCAGGTATGGAGAGAATGAATGTAGAGGGGCTCTTTATATTGGGAGCTCGAGGACTCGTCGATCGTCTATTTGACACCTTTATGACAGTCATTGATGGCATTAAATGTACTAAACGAAAATGTTTCCTCTTCGTCGGCGTTGGTTCGATTTTCTGGCTAGTGAATAGTGCTATCATCTAAAGGAATAAGCCGACATTGTTCCGAACCGAGTTCAAAGCTTAAATCGGCCGATTCATGCCCGATTCGACCGAGTTTTTCAAAATTAAAAATTTGTAAATTCATCTAAATTAATTATCTATCAAATAGTGGCCTCAATTCCCTAATTTAAATTTTCTACGCCACCTAGAAAAATGAATTTAGAAACCGGTTCAATAGTGGTTCAAACTAGTTCAATCTGGTTTGGATCTGGTTCACCTAAACCAGTTTGATTTTCATCTCCAATTCATCCTAAAGCCCTTTTTTATGACTTTTATGACTCTTTAGTTCACTCAGGATCCATAAATTTCTTAATTTACCCTTTCTCTATAGGTTTCAGTTCATTAATCGACTCTGTTTTCTCTCTGGAAATGACTAGTTCAATAAGGCTCAGATCCGGTTCCCCTGAACCGGTCTGGTTTTCTCTCCCAAATTGTCATAAGGCCCTCTTCCAAGGTTTTTATGACCCCCTTTGGGTCATTCGAGAGTTGTAAATTTCTGAAATTGTCTGTTCTATGATGATTGGGTTTGTGAACCGGTTCAATTTTCCCACTCGGTTTGACTAGTTCTTTTCCCGATTTTCCTTAACTCCAAAGAGTGGGGTTTACAATTCTCCCCTCCTTTTATGAGTTTTGTCCCCAGAACTTATTCAACATTTTTCGCATTGGAAGGAACTTCCATTGATGTCAATTTGTAGTTTATCGACTTACAACCTTCTCTATTTTTTTTTCGTTTATTCCTTATATCACATACTTAAGATTTTCTTTTCATTCACATCCCTTTCTCATTCCATGGAGCTTACTTTGGCTAAGCATATCACACTGGAAAGCTTTAGGTCATATCCTCAAATTTACATCCTTCGTTTTCCCAAAGCACTATTTCTTCATTCCAACATCCTTTATTTAAAAATTTTAGGATTGGGAGTTCCAAAGTACCCAATGCTTCTTGCATCCGGTTATTTTCTTTATTGTTGACCTTCTTAGCTCAGTATCCGCTCCAGCATCACGTACATACTTCCATAAGTGTTGGTATTATCACCTTTTCATCCTACATTACTCCTTCCCTCCTTCTTTGGCTATTACTTTTTATAACCATATTTACTTCCTTACTTACTCGCCCTTTCCCAACTTCTTTATTGGGTCTTTCAAATTTCAAGTCTTTGAGTTTCTTGATATCCACTGACATAATGAGACCCTTCCTTCCTTACCTCATTTCGTATTTCCTCCCGTGGCATTCTTTCATCAAGAACTTTTCATTTTTCTTACTCTACTCTTACTCCCTTGGGGTCATTTCGCGATTCTCTATTCCGAGTTAGTTCCTTTCTTACCCATTCGACATCTTTTGATGACGTTGTCTTACTTACTCGTTACTTGGGTTTAACTTACCCCATTGGACCCTTATAATTTCTCTTCTTTTGCACTTATCTTTTCATAATCAACAGCCCGTCTCTGAGGAACTTATGACATTTCCAATTATGTTAGTCCCATTTCCTCCAAATTGGGATACATGTCTTCCTAAGGTTCCCTTTCCTTGGTAAGTTTATACTCATTTTCTCCCGAAATTTTCTTCTAGTTTTATCATTGTGGATGTCTAACCCTAAATGACATTTCTTGATGCCATTCTCTCATGATCACCTTTACCCTTGCACCAACCTTATGGGTACTTCTTGTTTACATCACCTTCATCCTTACCCCTTTCCAGTACTTAATTTATTTATCCAAGGTGGAGTTCACCTTCCCTTAGTTTCCTAATCTCTTGATCATCCTACATAAATCTTATTTAGCCTTTTCATAGTTTTCAGGTAGTTACTCCTATCTTATTCATTGATCTCTCTAAAGCTTTCCTCTGCCCTTATGTCTCAATGGTTTTTATCTTACCATCTTTTCCTTCTTCACTAGGATTATGACCTTTATAATGGTCAACTCGTTAATTGTCTCGCTCATCTTATCCCCTTAGTTATTTATTTTGTGAGAATTGTCTCTCGAATCTTTTGATCTTTGGTATCCATTCCTTTGCCCTATTTTTCGGTATGATCCTTATTATTTTCCAATCCTTCTTGGAGTGTAATCTATTTCCTGAATGATCTGATTGTTATGAGTTATTTCCCTCAATTGGGTCCGTCTAAAATCCCTATTTAGGTTTCCATGCTATTTTGTAAGTAGATCATACTTAACCTCCCTACATACTCACTTAGCCACTTGTACTTCTTACTGAGTTCCTTATTTCGGTTCTGGTTTTGCGACATTTCCTCGGTTGATTTTCTTAACTTGGAGCCTTCTCCTTCCACAATCTAACTTCCTATTCTCATCATTCTTCTATTGTCTCCCATTCTGGAATCCTTATGTTTGACCTTCATATTGTTCCTTAGAAGTTCTTCTTTTATTCTTCTCTTATACTCAAGGATCTTGTATGGTTTGTTTACTTTGGCTTTTCTCCCTTTTTGGTTCCATATATCTGCTTCCCATAAGCCTTCTTAGTTTGTAGAGTTCTTAAGAAATTGCGTCCTAGTTCTTTATAAGTATGTGTAATACCTGAGCTTTCTTGTTATCGAATTTTCTTCTTATCCCGCCCTAATGGTCTTACATCCTTGGTGTTTCCCCAACACTTACTTCCTTTCTTCCTGATCAGCTTCCATTCCTTTGGTTCCCTTTGGAATAATCTACTCCTTCTTGTGTTTCCTTACTTTTGAGCCTTTCCCTAATTCTTTGAACTATCCATAATTCCATATTATTTGATGTTTACTTCCCCTTGTTCCAACTTCTCCTTCCTTTCCTTAGTTAAGATCTCGATTGGATGAACTCTTCCTTGCCAAACTTATTGTACTTCTGAGGGAAAGTCTTAAAGGTTGAGGTTAACTATAAATAACCCATTTTTTCCTTCCTTAGGTGATTTCCTACCCTTTTACTTTAATCTTTATTATCATACTCTTTTTTCTTTGAATTTATCAAGGAACTCATAAGCTTTATAAAAAAAATTCACTTTCATTCATTTAAGAAATATTTTCTTTGCTTATTACAGGAATTTTCTACTCCCTAATCCCTTGGGGTCATAGGCTAAGAGTTAGCCTTAGAACGGTTGTGAGACTCTTGATCATAAGGCTTTGAGGAACTAGTTAGGGTCCATTCATATTCCTTGATGGGATGAATTTCATGTATGGCCTCCAATTCGTACCACCTTAGTACCTCGACCTCACACTCATACATCCACTTCATCCATTGAGAGGGATTGAAGTTGGGCTGAGTAGGTGGGGGTACTTGGTGGACTTTCATGAAGGTGGCATACACATCCTAATAGTTGTCCCAAGCCTCCTTCTTGGTTGGGTTCCTCTCCGGTTGTTGTGGGGCTAGAGGAGGAGTTGGGCTCCTAGGAGGAGGTACATATTCATCTTGTCTTGGAGGAGGGTAGGTGATGCCTTCTGGTTCCAATAGGGCTCCTACCAGTTTCCGGTAGTCTTCTACCATGTCCTTAGGTACTCTTTTCTCATATTTTAAGAATATTTGAATGGCCTCTTCCCTTGGGTTGGGTGTCTTTTTTAGAGTTATGGGTGAGGGGTTGGATTTCACAGTGAACTTTCTAGGGATTCTCCTTCCTACATGATAGTTAAAGTTTGATTAATGTTAGGGCATATTATTGATAATATTTCAAGGGAACTTAGTCTGATACCACTCAAGTTGTCACGCCCCGACCCGGTTTGGTCGGATTCCCGTGAACAACCCGTCACTCTCTTGGTTCAAGAGAGGTTTCCCCCTTCTTTAATTCAAGAGTAGCCAGACGTAATCTCAACCTTGTTTCCCGTAATAACATATATCAGATAAAATGCAAGCTTAAGAAAAATTAAGCATTTCTCTAATTCCTGAAAAGGGATAAAATGGTGGGTGAGTTTCAGTGAATTGATATTTAAAAAATAAAAAATAAACTTTCAATAAAAATAGTTTTTAAATTGAATCTTTATTTTCTTTAAATTTCTTTCTTCCTTATTTTCTCGATTTTCAAAGCCATTTCTTCATAATCAACCACAAATAGTGTGTTTAGCAAGCAACACACGCCCTTCATCATGAAGGGATCACACATTTGTAGGGTAGCACGTCCACTGCACCCACTTGTGGCATCAGAGCAACTTTACTGACCACCTAGATAGAAGCACGTCCACTTCTACCCTAAGAATAAGTGGATGTATGCGACACCCAACCCCCAATCATGTAAAGAAAACTCTGTGTCCGTATGAGGATAGAGACCTCATCTCGACCCCACCCCGGTCTCATGCGCTTGAAGCTACGTCGAACTTCCCTAACTATTGGCACAACAATTTGCCCTTATCTCCACCAGGTCGTCCAATAGCCCCTAGGGCGCATCACTACCCTTCTTGGGCGTCTTGAAGGTCTCGTACCTCAATGCATACACAAAACAACAATTTTTCACATAGCCATTTAATCTATGGTGCCACTTCCCTAACTGTTTGTCTCGACTAGTTCGTCGACCTGTCATGTCGCACTACTGCCATTCCATCGAGTATGTCGATCCTGTCTTGGTACCATGGCCAAACATATCATTTATTTAAAGTTTTCATAACTTAAACTCATGTTTGTTTATGAGCTCCTACTCGTGCCAACTGGCCTTGGGCCCACTATACGAGATTTTCAAAATCGGGCATATTAGCCCCAAGTTCCAAAATCGAGCTCCTGTCAAGAAGGTCTCCCAAAAGGTTTAAGCAGTGGCACATAGTCAGGGGAGAGCACTTTTGAAAAAATGATCTTTTCATTTGTCCATCACACCAATTGGGTGTGAGGACATCTCCACTTATAACCGATAAGCGGGTTTTCTACTTCCTTCCACGAAGTTCATCATACCAATCGGGTATGATCTACATACAACCGATAAATAGTTTTTCTGCGTAATTTCCACATCACTCCATTCAGGTGTAATGGTTAAAATTCCACTTAGTAGTGGGTTTTCATTCTTGAGGTATTTATCATCCCAACCAGGTATGATATAAAAAACTCACTCACCCGATAACGTAGTGATTTCCTCTTAATCGATTTTTGTTTCCTTGCGAACTTTGTCTTAGCTGGCGTTCCCGATACCTCGTGTTCCTACATGGTATAAACATCCTTGTTTATTATCATTTGACATGATAACCTTCATTCATTATGAATAAATAAAAATATTCAACTTTTCAAATATTTGTAATTTGGTCCCTAAAGTCTTTTTTTCTTTTACTTTAGGTACCAAATGCCGATTTTTCCCAAAATTGAGTACTAAAACTTCTAAAATTCACCTTGGAACCTCAATTTATTCAAAATCACATAAAGGCGTTCAAGTTTCCCAAATTTCCAATTTGTTTCCTAATTTTTCCAAAATTACCATTTTGCCCTACTTTATAAAAATGGTAAGTTTTGCCCCAAATTTTCCAAAAATTGCCCAATTGGTACTCCAACATCTTTATCATGCTCAATTGGCCCTCAATTTTATGAAATTACACTTTCTCCCTCGAATTTTGGAAATCCTCAAAATTTCCCCCAACATCAACCTTCCAACTCTGCCAAATTTGATTTTATCAAATTGACCGATTAAATGAGTTTAATTGTTAAATTGAAGTTAGATTGGAATTCCTACACTTTCATACGATTCAATTGCCCATTGAATTGCACAATTTGACGCTAAAATAAGCTCAAACGGAGTTTCGGTAGAAAACTGAACGTAGATAGAGAAAGCTTTGAAAGCTTTCCATGAGGGGCGCGACTGTAAACCCCGCCCTTTGGAGTTAAGGAAAACTGGGAAAAGAACTAGTCAAATTGAGTGAGAAACACTGAACCGGTTCACAAACCCGATCATCAAAGAACAAGCAATTTGGAAAATTTACAACTTCTAAGTGACCCAAAGGGTTCATAAAACCTTGGAAAAGAATCTTAGGACAAATTGGAAGAGAAAAATTAGACCGATTCAGATGAACCGAATCCAACTGGATTGAACCAGTTTATGAATAAAGTTGGTTCATGAATTGGAACAGATAGAGAACGGGCAAATTGGGAAATTTTTTAATCATGAATGACTTAAAGAGTCACAAAAGTCAATACAAAGGACTTTATGATGAATTGGAGATGGAAACCAAACCGGTTCAGGTGGACCAGATCTGAACCGGATTGAACTATTTTGGACCGGTTTGAACCACTATTGAACCAAATGCCAAATTCATTTTTCTAGTTGGCTTAAAATTTTAAATTTGATATTTGAGGCCACCATTAGATAGAAAATTAATTTAGAAATTTTTAATTTTGAAAATTTTGTTTGAATCAGCTTTGAAACCGACCAGTTTAAGCTTTGAACTCGGTTCGGACCAACCGGTCTGGTTCGGAAGTGTGTCATCTTCTTTCTTCAGATGACAACACTGTTCACTCACCGAAAAATCAAGCAGTGCCAGCGAAGCTGAAAAGTCTCTGACCAGGGAGTTTTAGGTAATGAATGACTGCTATTAAGATGCAATCGGATAACCAAGAAGTCTCCGAGCTTCCTATATAAAGAGCCCCTCCTCATTCATTCTCTCCATAACTAAAAACTCCATTCTCTCTCAATTGCTCCAATTTCTAGAAAAACTTGAACCAGAGCTTTGATATGGGGTCTTTTATAAGCCAAAGAAGGCGTAGTCACATTCTTTAGATTCAGGGAGAAGTCAGCTACACGCCTGTAGTCTCCATTTGCTCCAAGGGTTGTCGGAGAAGCATCGGCATGATCGAACAATGAAGCAACTCCGGTGGACCGAAGCTGCCCTGTTTCGACCGAGCTGAAATCGACCAATTCAAGACCTCCTCAGGATCACCAGATCCCGTCCATTCTTAATGTAAGGCAAAATTCCTTAGTTATCTTGAACATTATCCAAATTTTGAATGAGTACTTCTTCCATACTTAGTCATTGTTGACTTACCTTTCATTCCCCTTTTAATATCCTCAGTATTCCTTAGTACCGAATCTTCACCATTTTATCCATATATGGTATTCCTTTGAGATTTTGTTAAGCTTCCCCCTTAGACTCCTTTTTGTACTAATTTACTCCACGTTATGTGAGGTTGGTACCTTTCCTTTATTTTACCTTTCTTTTTGATGATCCTTGTTTAGGTAGGTACCTCAACCGACGTGATTTGCATCATAATTCATCCTCAAATCACTTATGGAAGATTGAATTCAATGTAGTGTTTTGAGTTTACTTCACTAATCCCATTGTTTTTTTTCTTCTCCAAACCCTTATTTGTTTGGATATTTCATTTCTTGTTTCATCGGTGCATTAATGGAGGGATACCTTCTACCTTATCTTATAGTAGTTGAACTTGAGAAAGTTTGTCTTTTTATTGAGGATGTCTTTTCTCCCATGACATTTCAAGTCATTTTTCTTATGCTACTCACTCAAAAGAGGATCTATGCATCACAACCATATGTCCTTTATGGATTGAAATTTCCATTAAAAGTTTCCCTTTTTAAATCCAACATCACACACAAGTTTAGGTGACTTTTATGGATGTACTCTATCTCATTAATGATCCACTTTATGATCACTTCTTATCTATCACATCCTTCCACAACTCCTTTGAATTATCCTTATGTTAGATTGTCATTCAAAGCCTCCTTATTCTTTATATCCGCTTCTAGGTATGCACTAAACTCTTTCCTTAGTTCTTCAGCCAATCATCTTGTTTAGTAATCATCATAATTACACCATATTATGATCATGTGTCCAATTCCTTAAATGTGTTGGGTATTTACCAACCATCCTTTAATTTCAAGTTTCTTAGTGGTTCTGAGGTCTTTCCCAATGATCGGCCACAGTTTGATCCAAACAAACATCTCACTTTCACTTTGTGGTTGTTCCTTCTTAAATTATTAATGGTAATGAAGATCTCTCCATTCTTCTTCCACAATACTTTATGGTGAGCTCCAAGGTCCTTATTGCTTTACCTTTCGGATTTTCCATATTTAACTAATAAATGTGTCACGCGTATACAAAATGTCTTTCCTATATTTTAACAATCGTAGCCAAAACATTTTTGGTCGCGTGTGTCTATTTTGTATCCTTTTCTTTTATCCATACAGACTTCATGTGGTCCTTTCATATTTGGAGGTTATTACTCCCATGACCGCGGAGGTTCATTCTCCTTCAGTCTCCGTTTGACATTCTTCTTTTCCGAATGAAGGTGTCACGCCCCAACCCAGTTTGGTCGGATCCCCATGATCAACCCTCCACTCTTCCGATTTACTAAGGGTTGCCCCTTGTTTATAAACCGTGAAGAGTAAGGCGTCCTTTAAACTTGCACCTTTCCTATAATAACATAAATCAAAACTATATATAATTTTAAACTGATCATACCTGTCTTACAGGCGTATTAGCTAGTGGTCTTTGGGGTAGGTTTTTCGAGGTTACCTGAAAGGGATATAAGGGAGGGGTGAGTACGATGACTCAGTGAATGGGTTTTTAAAGTTTAACTTTTAGAAAATATTTGATTCGGAGTGTGCCAAACTCCTTATTTTCTTTTAAAAACCTTTCATTTTCAATTTCAGTTTTTATCACCATATCTTATTACCACTATATGTCATCACCCAACACACATCCTTCATCATGAATGTTAAACACACTTTCGTAGACCAGCTCATCCACTGAACCCACTTGTGGCGTCGGAGCGACTTTACCGGCCACCTAGATAGAAGTACGCTCACTTCTAACCTAAGAATGAGTAGATGTACGCGACATCCGACCTTCAATCCCGAAACAATTCTCCATATCCGTATGAGGACAGACACCTCATCCTGACCCCACTCTAGTCTCATGCACTTGAAGCTACGTCAAGCTTCACAAGGCTTCTGGAATGACTAACTGCCCTTATATTCAACAGGTCATCCATGTCCCTAGGACGCATCACTACCCCTCTTGGGTGTCTTAAAGGTCCCGTAAACACAGTGCATGCACAATCAACATTTTTCACATGATGCCATATAATTTGTGGTGCCACTGGTCCAACGGCCCCGACCATCAACTCAATCTATAGCTATTTGTCTTAACTAGTTCGGAGACCTGTCATGTTGCACTGCCGCTAGTTGATTGAGTATGTCGGTCCTGTCTTGGTACCATAGCAAAACAATTCAATTACTTAAATTTTCATGGCATATAGTTCTTGTTTGTTTACGAGCTCATGCTGGTGCCAACTGGCCTAGGGTCCACTGTTCGAGATTTTCAAAATTGGGCATATTAGCCCATAAGTTCAAAAACTGAGGCCTCCAACCTAACAGAACTATTCAAACACCCGTCAAAAAGGTTTCCCAAATTGTTTAAGCAACGGCACACAATCAGGGGAGAAAACTTCCGACAAAATATATTTTCAACTGTATATCATGCCAATCGAGTATGAGAACATCTCCCCTCATAACTGATGAACGAGTTTTCCACTTTCTCCGAGAAAGTTTCATTATACCAATTGGGTATGATCTACTTACAACCGATAAATAGTTTTTCCGCGTCATTTTTACATCACTCCTCTCAAGTGTGATGTTTAAAATACCACTTAGCAGTGAGTTTTCATTTTCGAGTTACTTATCATCCCAACTCGGTATGATATAAAAATCCCAATCACCTGATCGTGCAGTGAAATTCCTCTTAGCCAACTTGTTGTCCTTATTCAAACTCATCTTAGCTGGTGTTATCGGTAGTTCATGTTCCAACACGATATGTACATTCTTGTTCATTATTTTTTGGCCTAATAGTACTCATCCATCCCAAGTGAATGAGAAAATCAACTTTTCCTTTATTTGCAATTAGGTCTATAAAGTTATTTTTCTTTAACTTTAAGTCCCTAATGTCGGTTTTTCCTCAAATTGAGTCTCGAAACTTTTAAAATTTATTTTAGGACCTCAATTTATTCAAATAATTTCCAAATTTCCAATTTGGTCCCCCATTTTTTTTCAAAAATTACCATTTTGCCCCTACTTTACAAAAATGGTAAGTTTACCCCAAAAATTCCAAAATTTGCCCAATTGGTCCTCCAACATCTTTATCATGTCCAATTGGTACTCAATTTTATGAAATTGTACTTTAGTCCCTCTAATTTTTGAAATTCCTAAATTTCCCCCAAAATTTCCCCAATTTTAATCTTTCAATTCCATCAAATTTGATTTCATCAAATTGACCTATCAAATGAGTTTAATTGTTGAAATTGAAGTTAAATTGAAGTTAAATTGAAGTTTCTACACCTTCATACGATTCAATTGCACTTTGAATCGCACGATTTGGTGTCGGATTGAGCTCAAATGAAGCTTTGCCGGAAAAATGGACTTGGAGAGAGAAAGCTTTGAAAGCTTACTGTCAAGGGTGCGGTGGTCCGAGCTTCGATCTGGGCAGATAGCTCGTGTCCTGAGGTTTCTTCTAGGATCAAGAATTGTATCAATTGATGCTTAATTGAGTGAGAATTTCATAATCGAAATTCTGTTGGTTCTCTCTCTAGCACCAGTCGAAAATTACAGAGGGCAGTAGAATTGGCTTATATTTCAGCTCTAATTAAGTTGTAGGAGGGCTGTGGAGGTGTTGGGAGGGCTTGGTTTGGCCTGAGAAGGCTCGAATTGGCATATTTCAGATCGGCCGAAATAGGGTAGCTTCGGTCCGTTGGAGCTGCTTCACTATTCTATCACATGGACGTTTCTCCGATGACTCTCGGAGTAAATGGAGACTACAGGCGTGTAGCTGACTTCTACCCGGTCATAAAGAACCTGACCTCGACTTGTTTGGCCCAAAAAAATGCCCAAGTCGGAGCTCTAGTTCAAGCTTCGCCGAAAATTGGAGCAGTTGAGAGAGAATGGAGTTTTCAAGTGTGGAAAGGATGAATGAGGAGGCGCTCTTTATATAGGAAGCTCGGGGACTTCCTGGCTGTCCGATTGGCACCTTAATGGTGGTCGTTCATTGCTTGAAACTTCCTAGCCAGAGACTTTTCAGCTTCGTTGGCACTGCGCAATTTTTCAGCAAGTGAACAGTGCTGCCATATGAAGGAAGAAGACGACACTGTTCCGAACTAGACCGTACCGGTCCGAACCGGGTTTAAAGCTTAAACCGGCCGGTTCACCCCCGATTCGACCAAAATTTTCAAATCTAAAAATTTCTAAATTCATTTTCTATCTAATGGTGGCCTCAAATATCAAATTTGAATTTTCTACGCCACATAGAAAAATGAATTTAGCATCAATTTCAATAGTGGTTCAATCCGGTTTGGATCTGATTCACCTGAACCGGTTTGGTTTCCATCTCCAATTCATCCTAAAGTCTTTTTTCTTGACTTTTCTGACTCTTTAGGTCACTCGGGATCCATAAATTTCCCAGTTTGCTCTTTCTCTATCGGTTCTAGTTCATGAACCGACTCAGTTCATAAACCGGTTCAATCCAGTTGGATCTGGTTTATCTGAACCGGTCTGGTTTTTCTCTTCCAATTTGCCCTAAAATTCTTTCCCAAGACTTTATGAACCCTTTGGGTCACTCGGAAGTTGAAATTTTCCAAATTGCCCGTTCTCTGATGATTGAGTTTGTGAACCGATTCATTATTTCTCACTCATTTTGATCGGTTATTTTCCCGATTTTCCTTAACTCAAAAGGATGAGGTTTATAGAAGGTATCCGATTTATCTTTTCTTTGAATACTTCATTTAAGGGTCTCCATTCTCCCAAGTACTTACTCTTTGTGTGGTTGTTCTTAACCTTTTCATAATTTTTCACTTAACTTACATGTTATTCCTTATGTGAAGGGCTTTTATATTCTTGGGCTTTACCTTAGTACTTTCCTTACTTGACTTCTATTTGTGTTACCTAGAGTAGAGCTTCTTATTTTTTGGCAAAATGAGTTTAATTTACCCCTTTCATATTTTGGATTTCGTTTCATATGTATTCTTAAATTGGTAGTGGTTCTACCTTTCGAGACCACTACTATTCTAGGATATTTACATTCCATCATTGTGTGATTCTAACTTCTTGCGGTCATCTTTGGTTCAATTTTCTAAGGATTTTCTTTCATCCTCTTTTTTCTTATAATTAGTTTAATAGTTCTTCCATAGGAGATCTTCTTCCTTATTTTAAGTTTCTTAGATTTGGATAAGTTATTGAATCACAAACTTTGTAAAAGATTTATTTTTTAATTTCTTAGCCATAAATCTTGCTTTATTATAGATAAAGGGAAATACATCACATTTAGCCAGTCTTGTTAACTAACTAAGAGTTATGTCAATTAGTTCATAATTATATTTACTGCATTTAGTGTAGTTATTCATGTCCGGCTCATCATATTCTAAAGAAGATATTTCTCTCCAAGAACTTCAATTTTTGGTTGTTCGGGTTATAAACACTCTGTACTTCTCCAGTACTATAGACTCACATTCATATGTTTGTCGCATAAGGTTTGTTGTTCTAGATTCTAGATTCACCTATATTGGTGGTAACTTTTTGAAAGTCATTACATAGTTAGCATAGGCTTCTTAGAAGTTATTTTCAGCCTCCTTTTGGCTAAGTGTTAGGTTTGGGCTTCCAACCTCCTTTTCAGGTGGAACCCTTGGTCTTGGCAGTAGTGTCTCATCTTCAACAAATTTTGGGGGAATCCTCAACTTTTTGGTGATTTTCTTAAAAAGTCATATTTTATGCAACATATATTTCTCATATTTATTTTCAAAATTCTAGGTTTCAAAAACTTGGACTTTAATACCACTTAAGTTATTACCCCCAACCTAGTTTGTCCAGTCGGAACTTGTGAACAAACCGCCATACCTCATGGTACTAGAATAGTGATTACTATCACTATTATAGTCTCGAGAGGAGTAAGTCTCAAAATAATTCTATAACATATTAGTTTACTTTGAAAATTTTATTTTAAAGAAAAACATGTCGGATCAATATATGGTTATATTTTATACAAAAATATACAATTATTAAATATGTATGAATATTTGTGTAAATGTCTCTTTTAATCATTTTCCGGATGCCTGTAAGGGAGGGGGCGAGTTCGACAACTCAGTGAGTAGTAATTTTCTAACCTTAGGTCTTAACATTTTTTTATATAATGTCTTATATGATTAGAAATGATGTTACACAATTTATCATAATTGGAATTTTAATTTTACTAGTTGGGTTTTATAATTGGGAAAACATTTCACACAATACATCCACTCGTTCCATCATGGAAGGGATCACTCCTTCGTAAAACAAAAGTCTCATCTATCTCACTTGTGGTTTAGAGTGACTTTACCAACCACAATGGTATAAGGCTATAACCTTAGCCATTTGTCTGATAAAATCAAATCATTTGTGTGGGCACATTACCTGTACCCACAGACTTATTGATTTAGTCGTACGCTATTGAGTGATTAGACCTTTTCACCTTCATCAGGTCTAATGCGCATAGAACTCCTAGAGCCCTTGATGTAATGGTCTAGCGATAGTTTCCATTGTTCCAACCTTGTAGACCAACAATCCTTAAGACCATCACTGCCTTGTATTGGGAGTTTTACGTTAACTTTTATAAACAAACACATACTGGTGTTTTATCTTAAGATCGTTGTCTTTGTACCATTAGCCCCAAATGATAAAATGTGTTTTCGGCTTGATAGTAATTAATTCACACAATCAATTGAATTTTTAATTCATACATCATAATCAAATTGTTTACGGAACAATACTTGTCCTTATCATTTCACGAGTTTTCAAAACATGGTATTGGTTCACTTTTTTCAAAACGTTGGCCTTGAGTCCACTTGAATAAAATATGAATTTAACCATTCTCATCAACCATGGATTCGATCCATTTCCTTCATCAATATATGGATCTATATTATGCTTTTTAAAAGAATGTTATATATAACATCAAAGAAATTCTCTAAATATGATTAATGCTCCTATCTGGATTTTATTCTAATAAGGATTTAAACATAGACCATGGTATCATTAGAATATATATCCCAACAAATAATTCTAAGCATGTCATACTATTAGTTTGTGTAAGTGATGTTGTGTCATCGGTCCTACCATACTCGATTTTAAAAATTACACTCACTCATGATTTGTGACTTGTTCATCCCCGATTGATTTCAAATTTCTAGTGACTTTCTTCACATGCATATGTAGGTAATAAATTCCTATATTATTTTAAACAATTAAGTACTAATAGGTATAAAATTATACTTAATTTCCTATATTTTCATTATTTACATGTAGGTCCCTAATTTTAATTTACTTTCAATTAGGTCTCTAACATTCTCAAATCTTCTCTTTAGGTCTCTAATCATCATGTATTTCCATTTAGATCCTTAATATATTGCTATTTACAGCTAAAACCCCATCGTTTCAAAATTTGCAACTTAGTCACTAATATTCTAAAATTGAATTTTAGTCCCCAAAACTTTTAGATTCAAGAAAATATATTAAACTTTACTAATTTTATCCTAACATGCTACTAATCATTTTTCATATGTCCCTACGGTCATTTTAAGTTTTGTTTCACTCAATTTGGCCAAGAAATGATAATAAACGGAGTTTCATCGGAAAAATTATTAAAAAGAGATAAATCTTAATTTTCTTATCGATGAGGGTGCAACGGCTAGAGTTCTTGGTGTGGTAAGTTAACTCTCTCCAAATTGATCATTCTAGGATCAAATAATGCCTCAATTGGTGGTATGGGTGATTAGAATTTGGTTTAGTATATTTTCAGTAAAATCGCTCTATAATTCAAATATTCCAGCGAAAGGCGATGGTAGGGACTTACCATTAGGATGTAGGGAGGACGTGGCTCGATTGGGGATGGCCATGCAAGATTGGCTCAATTGTGGGTGGCCTGGAGGTAGCTCGAGTTATTTTGGGAGTGTTCAAGCATTTGAGCAATGGTACTGTGCGAGCTCACCGACACTTCTCTAGTGATACTTGAGTTGAATGGAGTATGTTGTTAGATAGAGAATGTCATGCCCTGACCCAGTTTGGTCGGATCCCTGTGAGCAATCCGCCACTCCCTTTGGTTCATGAAGGGTTTCGCCCTTTTCTAAACTGTGAGGAGTAAGGTGTTCTTTTACCTATATTTCCTGGAATTATATTATACAAAATTGAAAAACAGGCATACCTGTCTTTATAGTTCTCATACAGGGAGGTATTTAATTTTGGTTTTTCTCTTAGTTACCTCAAAGGGGTAAAAGGGAGGGGTGAGTTCTACAACTCAGTGAGCAGGTGTTGGGAGAGAGTTTTAAAAATAGTCACACCAAAGTTATCATTTCTTTAAGAAGAAGGTTTTTCCTCAAAGTTTAGTTTTTAAAACCTTTACCCTGCCAAGGGTGTCATTTCCTTTTAAAAGGATTTTAATTTCTTTTTCCAAACGTTATTCCAGGGTTTTATCATTTCTTTTTCCAAGGATTCTCAAATTCTTTCCAAAGTTTTCTTAACCTTTTTCTAATTTCCCCATTAGATATATTTAGTAAACAACACATGCCCTTCATCAGGAGGGGTACACACACATTTACGAGATGTAGTTATGCCGATTGCACCCACTTGTGGATCATAGCGTCTTTACTATCTACCCTGATAGAAGTCTCTAACTTTTACCTGAAGTCTGAGTGAACGTCTCTGACGTCCTACCCTTAAACCCAAAATACATCGTGTTCATATGAGGATGGAGACCTTATCCTGGTCTCGTGTGCATGAAGCTCAAACACAGAAGCTCAAACATAGAAGCTTCAGGAAGCCCCAAACACAGTAGCTTCATGAAGTAAAAACATAATAACTCTGTGGAGTCCAAACACAGTAACTCCATGATTAACTGATACGACGAGAAACTCAAACATAGTAGCTTATCTTTCCCTTATCGCTACCATGTCGTTCAGCAACCCTTAGGACGCATCACTACCCCTCTTGGGCATCTTGATGGTCCTATTACTCAAGTGTATGCACAAACAATAGTTTTTATTTTCTTAGCCATTCTCTTTGGTGTTGACGGTCCAACAGCCCCAACACTCAACTCGGCCTGTAGCTATTTGTTTGACTGGTCCATCGACCTAGCCCTGAAGCATAACCTCTAGCCCATCGAGCCTTGTCAGTCCTAACTTGGTACCGTGGCGAATCACACAGTTAATTCCACTTTTAATGAGAGTTTTCATGGCTCTTCCTATTCATGTTTGTTTATGAGCTTCTACTCGTGCCCACTAGCCTTGGGCCCACTATACATGATTTTCTAAAACCGTGCATTTTAGCTATCAAGTTCCAAAATCGAGGCCTCTAACCCATCTGAGCTATTTTAGCTCTTATCAAGAAGGTCTCCCAAAAGTTTTAAGCATTGGCATACAGTCAGGGAGAACACTTCTAATAAAAATAAACTTTTCATCCATCACACCAACCAGGTGTGATGACATCTTTGCTTACAACCGATAAGCGGGTTTTTTTATTTCCTTCCAAGAAGTCCATCATACCAACCATGTATGATCTACTTACAACCAGTAAATAGTTTTTTCGCATAGTTCTCACATCAATCCAACCAGGTGTGATGTTAAAATTCTACATAGTAGTGGTTTTTCATTTCCGAGGTGTTCATCATCCCAACTAGGTACGATGTGAATAAGCCCACTCATGGTGGCTTCCAATTTAGAAAAGGTGCTCATCATCCCAATCGGGTATGAAGTGGAAATTAGCCCACTCACCCGTTAACCGTGACGTGTTCATCGTCGGTTGGTTTTCCAAGTTGACGCGATCTTTATCTTGTTGGCGTTCCGATCACACTTGTCCTGTCAAAGGTGCGACGGTCCGAGCTCTCTTTATAAAGTACCTTCTATGATCAAGAATTCCTACAATTAACCTTTCAGCTTCGTTGAGGTCGTATGAGGGTTATGGGGATGTTAGGAGAGCTTGGCTTGCCTAAAAGAGGGCTGAATTTGCCCAATTTCAGCTCGGCCGAAATAGGGCAGCTTTGGTCTGTCAGAGCTGCTTCATTGTTTGATTACATCAGCGTTTCTTCGTTGATCCTCGAATCGAATGGAGGTTGCTATCAGATAGCTGACTTTCCCCAAAATCTAAAGAGCCCGACCTTGCCTTCTAAGGTTGAGAAAAATGCCCAAGTCGGAGCTTTGGTTCGAGTTTCACCAAAAAATTGAGCAATAGAGAGAGAGATTTTCAAGTGTGAGAAGGATGAATGGGAAGGAGCTCTTTATATAGGTGTAAAATTGTTTATTCAATGGGGAAGATTTATTACTACATTATCGATATTAATATTGTTAGTTATTCTCATTAAATTGGGAAATTTATGGGTATTTAACCTATTCATTCCATCAAGTTATTTATTTCGATCAAAACAAAACTTTTCATTTTATTTTAAATCAAATTTATTCTAATTATATTAATTAAATCTTAAACTTATAATAAAATTGCATAAAAAATTTTGACAGAAATTTTGGGTTACTAAAAATACAGTGTGACAACTACTCCCCACCTTTTTAGGAGTTTTGTCCCCAAAACTCATTCAACATTAGTCTCTACTTTTTACCTTTTTTGTGCACTTATGTGATTTCATTTTCAATAACTTTCTACTACACCTGAAAATAGATTGTTGGGTAATGTTAACGACATCAGTCCTAGTTTTCTTGGTTACTCTCTTGGGAGCCATCTGAAAATTTTAAAACTTTCTCTTAGTTACTATGTTATATAGTCTTAATAATGTATTCGAAGAAATAATCTCTAATACCACTCAAGTTGTCACTCCCCCTCCCCCCCGACCCGGTTTGGTCGGATCCCCGTGAGCAACCTGACACTCCATTTGGTTCAAGAAGGGTTTCGCCCTTTTCTAAACCGCGAGGAGTAAGGTGTTCTTTTTCCAGTATTTCCTGGAATTACATTATACAAAACTGAGAAATAGGCATACATGTCTTTATAGTTCCCATATAGGAAGGTCTTTAAGTTTGGTTTTTCTCTTGGTTACCTAAAAGGGGTAAAAGGGAGAGGTGAGTTCTACAACTCAATGAGCGGGTGTTGGTAGTGAGTTTTAAAAATAGTCACACCAAAGTTATCATTTCTTTAAAAACAAGGTTTTTCCTTAAACTTTAGTTTTCAAAACCTTTATCCTGCCAAGGGTGTCATTTCTTATCAAAAGGATTTTAATTTCTTTTCCAAACGTTATTCCAAGGTTTTACCATTTCTTTTTCCAAGGATTTTTTAATCTTTTTCTCATTTCCCTATTAGGTATGTTTAGCAAACAACACACGCTCTTCATTAGGATGGGTACACACACATTCGCGAGATGCAATTACGTTAACTACACCCACTTGTGGATCGAAGCATCTTTAATATCCACCCTAATAGAAGTCTCTGACTTCTACCCAAAGTTTGAGTAAACGTCTCTGACATCCTACCCTCAAACCCAAAATACTTCGTGTCCATATGAGTACGTAGACCTTATCCTGGTCTCGTGCACATAAAGCTCAAACACAGAAGCTTCAGTAAGCCCCAAACATAGTAGCTTCGTGGAGTCCAAACACAGTAACTCTATTCATAAAGTACCTTCTAGGATCAAGAATTCCTACAATTGACCTTTCAGGTTTTTTGAGGTCGTATGAGGGTTGTGGGGATGTTGGGAGAGCTTGGTTTGGCCGGAGAAGGCCTGAATTCGGCCGATTTCAGCTCGGCCGAAACAGGGCAGCTTTGGTTTGCCGAAGCTGCTTCATTATTTGATTATGTCGGCACTTCTTCGGTAATCCTCGAATCGAATGGAGGTTGCTATCAAATAGCTGACTTCCCCCAAAGTCTAAAGAGCCCGACCTTACCTTCTAAGATTGAGAAAAATGCCAAAGTCGGATCTCTGGTTTGAGATTCATCAAAAAATGGAGTAGTAGAGAGAGAGACGAGTTTTCAATTGTCAAGAATGATGAATGGGAAAGAGCTCTTTATATAGGTATAAAATTGTTTGTTAAGTGGGAAAAATTTATTACTATATTATCGGGTATTAAGTCAGTTATTATCATTAAATTGAGAAATTGATGGGTATTTATGGATATTAATTCCAAGGAAGGTATTAATTTATAGGTATTTATCGGTATTAATTCCAATAATTGAATGAATATATTAATTTATGGGTATTTATTTGTATTAATTCTAATAATTTAATGTAAGTATTAATTATGGGTATTTATGGTAGAGGCGTAACTAATATTGTTTCGTACTAAACCAAATTCAAATAATTATCTTATTTTTTTACCTAAAGGAATTTACTATATATTTAACCTATCCATTCCATTGAGTTATTTATTTCGGTAAAAATAACACTTTTTATTTTATTTTAAATCAAATTTATTCCAATTATATTAATTAAATTTCAAACTTATAATATAATTGCAGAAAAATTTTCGACCGAAATATCGATTTACTAAATACACTATGTGACAGAGAATCTCTTCACGATTCTAGGGAACCCAAATGCACTTTCAGAGATGGAGAAAAATAGCCAAGTTGGAGCCCTAGTTCGTGGTTGATCGAAAAATGGAGCAATTGAATGTTTCCGAATTTTTGAGGTGTGTATAAGATGAGATTAGAGTAGCACTTTATATATGAAGTTGGGGGACTCTTGATCCTATCCATTCCACCATCTGTCAGTCATTAACTATCTGATTTAAGTCATCGTCGAAGCAATTTAATGTTTTTCGGAGTTATGGTGGCTTTCTCTCTACTCTTTCATTCAGGTATCTAAAGGTAGAAGACGATATTGTGTACGCGCGTGCGAGTTTCAAATGTGTGTGCTGTTATGTTGCGCACTATGATTGGTTGTAGTTATTGACGTGACATCTAACTCCACACCCACGTCACTCTTTGATCAACTGACCTGACACACGGTAAACTCTCACTAGTTGTTTAATCAAACGTGGCAATTGACCGAATCTAAACGTTAGACGACCGTTAAGATTTTGTCACATGGCATACTGTAATTGGTTGATTTAAATAAGTCAGATTTCTCATCTTATGTATTGCACTATTGACATGTGTCCTATCAAGATTATCTATTAGTTTCTGATGTGACCTCGCCATGTGTCGATTGCTGATTGATCAATATTTCTCTAGCGTTTGAGTTGCCTACTCACGTGGCATACTTGTCACATGTCATTCTCTGATTGGTCAATTTTACTGATGTGGAATTCTATCCGTTTACCGTTGATGATTGAGACATGTCGCTATCTAATTGATCAATCCAACCGATGTGAATTTTTGTATGTTGACCATTTACAACAAACACCTGTTGGTCGTGCTCACCATGTGTCGTGTGTGCTGACGAGTTACTAATTGGTTCGTTGACTCGGCTAAATCGTTAATAACTTCAATTGAACTGGGTTCGGTGCCCCGAATTCAAAATTCGGTCCGTTTAGGTTCAATTTAAAGGATTTTTTTAAATTTATTTTTTATATGATTATTATCTCAATTTACCAATTTTTTATTTTTAAATAAAATCAAAAAATAAATTTTCAAATTGATTGTTCCCATTTTGGACCAGGTTGATTTATTTCAAGTTTGGTTAAAATTGATCCGATCCAATTATTTCTTGCTTCCTATATCCAATTTTATTGATTTCCTTTGAAATTTTAATCACTATTTGATTAATTCAAGTCTCGTTTTTTATTTTTATTTATGTTTTCGGTTCAATCTAAAGCTCCCTTTTCTTTAAAAATTTTCAATTCTATTTTTTGATTATATATATATATGGGAAAATTTGAGTTTACAAAACTTATTAGGCATATGCAAGGAATGACACGCAAGTATCCCAGAAACTACAACGATAAAGAGGGTGTGACCTTATTCTACCGTAGATGTTGGAGCCATCAAGTTTGGTTTGAATGAAAGGGATAGGATCCATGATTGATGTGATTGTAGAAGATTAGTGGGTGTGAGGGAGGGAGGGAGGGAGGGAGGGAGGGAGGGAGGTAGGAAGGTAGGTAGAGAAGGATGAAGTGTACTTATATGAAAAGATATATATTGCTATTTTAGCAACTATTTTACCCATTTGAGTTGGAATAAGATGAGTCTCCACTCTTGGACTTTGTGGATGTTCATAATATATAATAGGAAAAGGAGAAGCAACACATTGTGAGGAAGATCAAGTCTGGTCTGATATCATAACAACAGAGGAAGAGAATACAAGCATGTTTGTAATGTTCTCTATACAAGCTGAGGGAAGAGGATAGCAGAAATAAAAATACAATAAATGAACTACTAAGCATGAATATATGTATGGTTCTTGGGTCCCCTTACCTTACCTGTCTAGACTTACTTCTCTCATTATACTCAATTAAAAATGACAAGCTTTTAAGAGTTCAACCACATTGAGAAATACCAACTAGCTACCATTATGTTTCTACCATTCGATGATTTTTCTTGGGACCCAACACAGCTAAGACTCGAGTTCGCAGTGGAATAATGGGGAAGTCAACGAGCTCAAGTCACTGAAGATACCGTCGTCCCACTCGCTGAGCTCGTTCGTTTCAATGCAGTCCAAGTACATCTGGATATCGTCCGGGAAGCTCCGGAGAGGCATATCGGACACGGAGGGGGTCGAAGGAAATTCCTTAGGCGAAGTCCTCTCGAACATTTCATTGAACTGGGACGACTGCAGAAGGAACCCAAGGGCCGACGACTTCGAGCCGCCAGAAACGCCTGGTTGCGGGACGGACACGGCAGTTTCGCCGCTTGGCTGATGGGCGACCGTCAGGAGGCTGAACCCTAGCTCGTGGGGACGGTTCGGAAGCTCACCGGAGCCTCCGTCGGGGCTTGTCTGGGCAGGGTCTGATACAGTAGTCTGGTCATTAGGTCTAATCCACTTCATGTAACGGCTGAGATCGAAGTTCGTGACGGCATTAAGCCCCCGATGCTCGATCGCTGCCATGTCATAGGCCACGGCTGCTTCCTCCTGGGTGGCTGGAACCGACAAGTGGCAGAGAGGTCATAAACAAAAAAACGACCAGCAAATGTTTTGGCTATATTATTGTCAGTCAGTTGCGGATTGGAAGTTAAGGTGAGTAATAAATTGAGGGAATTCAATTTGCATGCAGATTTAGTTGGAAGCTACCTGAAATTTATTATGCCAACAAAACCTAAATGGTGAATTCACAAATTTATTGTATTATCTTTCTCATCATAGTATAATTAAATTGTGTAATATAATAAATTACCGTATGTCCCCAGGTATAGGTATTTATTCCCAAATACACGACCAATTCGAGCCTCCCATCTACCATTGTGATGGTGCCTGTGTTATGCAATTATTGTAAGGGTTAGACTAAAAAAATATGCATAAAGGAAAGGTTAGGGTATGATCATACCTGGCCACTCCTCTGTACTTGGAGACGCCACGGGAAAACCCGCTACTCTTCCTAAAAACAATACGTGTAATAAAGCATGAGAAGATAATGGATGGGTTGCTTTAGGAAAGATCAAAACAATTGGGGACTTTGTTGGGTACCTCCTCAAGGACCGGATATACTCTTCTCTTGACTGGCCTTCCATTTCCTTGACTTCTGCTTTGTAAGTCGACAACTAATGAGAAGAGAGCCATAAGTTGGTAAGGATTTATGGCAGAAAAGATGGAAGTGGGGTAATAGTATATTTATATTTATACACGTACTGGGAAATTAAGGATGGTTTCATGTCCCCAGTACTTCAATGCAGCCAAGTCATAGGCATGTGCTGCAGCTTCTTCGTCTTCATATGCCCCTAAAATATAAATTTGGATTTAGATTAATTGGAAACAATTTCATTTATGATAAAGTCAAATTCTTTCTTTGAAGCATGAAAATTAAATTAATTAAAATGGAATAAAGAAAAAAAAGAAAGACTTAGTAATCCAATATGGATTCTTAACTAACTCACCTAGATATACTAGTTCAGTGAGGTGTCCCATGTCGTCGTCGTCATCGTCAAGTCATAGTAATTTTTCCCCAGAAGGAAAAAAAAATGACACGACATAAAAGGTTTTGTTAGTTCATGCTGGCATAAATTAGATGGGGATCAGAAAGATTTAATTAACCAATAAAAAAAAACCTTGTCTGCCTTTCTTGGTCTGGGACTCGTTCCAGCAGTTCTTGTCCCACAAATGCGCTTCGAATCGTCCTGTCCATCGATGCCTAAACAAGCGACAATGTTCAATCAAACGGCCAATGTTCGGCCAATGTTCGGAAAGATCATCCAACTCCGGAAGAACTCGAGTTGTTCTTCCAGAAGACACCGGAAATCGCAATAACGAACAATAAGGAGATTTCTTTCGCTATCATACCTTGAAAAGAAAAGAGATTGATGGATGGATGAATGGATTTACCTGGTGACGCCGCGGTAGATGGAGCTCCGCTTAAAAGGGGATTCCCTGGGAACGCTTTTCCTCGTCCGCTTCACTTTGGCCACCGCCGCCGACGAGGACGGCACGACCTCGCTTCCTTCACCGGTGCCAACGTGACCGGCCGCGGATGGTGGCGATGGGTTGATCTTCTCATGGCGGTGGTTCTGCTGTGAAGTCTCCCCCATGAAAGTGGGGAGATTAGTTTCTCTGAGTCTGTCCCTTTAAGTTCCTTGGAACCTTTCTGTTTCTCTTAATGTGGAAAAGGTCACACTGCTCACATAGAGAGAAAGAGGCTTAAGAAGAAGTCTGGAGAGAGAAGGTTGTGGCCGTCCAATCAGAAGCCGCCTACTTCCCATTCCTCCTCAACCCTATATCCTCTTCTTCAACGTGTTACTCTACTTTTTGTACAGAGCTCCACTTCCATTCCACCCCCTTCCTCCCAACATCCAATCCTTCGCATTCAATTATACCTACTTTCCAAAACCATCTGAGACTCCTAACGAAAACCGTCCTCTCCTCTCCTCTGGGCCCATCTGGACAGATCATACCACTGATAGTCAATGTAACAAGGAGATTTTGTTCTGCTTTACTTTCCCGGGGTTATCGTAGGTTTATGATCATTAGTCCTGCACATGGAATAGGACATAGGCTAGTAGCGTCATGTCCACTTTCGCGGCTGTGCATGTGCGAGCCATCCCAGAACATTGCCGTCTGTCTAGGCTACTAAATCATCAAGTTGCAAAGGCAATTGACTCTCACTGTGGATGGGAGATGAACATGACAGGGCCTCACAAGTCGGGTCCGTCCAAGTTGGCTCGAGACGAGACTTACGGTGAAGCACAGAGCACGTAGCTTAAACCCATAGGACTGTCTAATATCATCTGTAGATGGGACCACTCTTTATGGTTCTGGGGTTATCCAAAGATCTGGCAAAAGCCGCTTGAATTGGAGCGGATTGGGCGATGAATTCGACCATGGAAGAACACAGAAACCATAGAAATTTAGTGCTAAAGAGAGGAAATGGAAGAAGAAATCAACTGTGGAGATTTGCCATTTTTCATTAATATCTTCATCCTCGACTACCTCAATATTTATACTACTCCCCGTAACTTTTAAACCAGTACATTTTAACCAAATTCAATAGAAAGGAAAGAAAATTATAAATACAACCCCAAACTTTACATACGTTTTTAACTTCATCAAACTACTAATTTTCAAATACACCCCTAAACTTTACATACTATGCGTACACATGTAATAATTTGATCATACATGCCTTTATCTTTTTATTTATAAAATGATACTAAAAATTAATGTATTTACTTTGTTCATGATTATCATAGAGTTGTTACTAATATGTATTGCAACATAATAAAAGAAGTAGGAATCAAACCAAAATCTATAATTATTAATATTTAATATAACTATATCACTATGGTTGTAGGTAGAGCCATAATTCGATACTCAACTTTATCACCATGATAGTAGTCATAATTGGATACTCAGCTTTAATCGATCGAACAACTTCATATTATTTATTTATTTTTAATGAAATAAATGAAGGCAAAAGAAAAAATAAAAAAATAGTTATCAATTGTCTAGAATGTGATATCATCATATACATTAACAAAATTCTTAAACTATAAGTGAAAAATTAGAATAAAAGAACATTTATTAATACTCTATCAATGTCGTCTTCTACCAATATAATAATTATCATATCTTATTAATATTATAATAATAGACACCACGCTATTTTATAATCGAAATTAAGTAATATTTAAAATATAATATATAATTAAACTTTTTATAAATATAATGTAAATATTTATAAAATAATTAAAATTTTGGTAAAAGTACATGATACTAAATAAAAAATATTAGTATATTCTCTTAAATGGTTTATATTTAATCTCGACTTTAGTTTGAAATTACTATTTGACGATTAAGTTCGTTTTCCTTTCCTTATTTCTCTCTTTTTCCATGCAAAACATGGAGTTGTCATGTATTTAATTAAATTTCTACTAAGAAATGTTACTGTAAATTTATATATTTCTTTCCATTTTAAAAAAAATTTAGTAATAAAAATTTTCCATTACCAATAAATTTCAAAACATCTAGGCTAGAGAAGTACTTTATCCAAAATATTCCTTGGAATATAACAATATTTCTTATGATTCTTGTATGGGAGTACCTTTTAGAAAGCCACTTCAACTCTTATTCATCTCTAATATTATCACGTACATATTATCTTAGTTTTTATAGATGTCTTTAGTGGCATACCATATTTTTTTATCTCATTAAAACTCTACACTACTCATTCCGTGGGTACGTTTATATACCTTGTCCTTATAGTTTTCTCCCTAACGAATGACACTTTATTCTCTCATCGCTATTCACCATGCTTGTTTGGGAAGGGTACACCTTATGCACTCCTCATCACTACTCACATTGTTTGTTTGGGAAGGGTTGGATAGAGATCTGGTGCCAAGGGTACTATTTCCCTTACCAAGGTCTAGGATGGTACGAGTCATCACACCAATGCTAGGATGGATCATCTTCTAACACATCCTAGTGGTAGTAGTTCCTTATTACCTACGTAATAATCCTTATTTATTTTCTTAATTTCTTACGCATTAATTCTCAGACCACCACATATTTTAGTTCAACTTTGCGTTATAAGTGCCATCATCTCTTGGTCGTTGGGTATATAGGTAGAGTATTATCTTTCATGGAACTCACTCTCACTCGTGTAGTACTTTGTTGTACACCTTATTCGGGTGGTATCCACTTTTTATAAGGGTAGTTAAAATTTAAGGTCTACTACTAATACTTCTCTTCTTGACGGACCCATATATCCACTTATAGGGTTTTGTCTTATTTCTTTTTTCCTTAGGGGTACTTGTACCTTACTCCATTGGTACTATAGGATTCTACCCACTTGCTTCCACAAAAATGGGTATAATTTCCTTAGTTTGTATAGCGATTTTACATATGATACTTTCCTCCCTTTTCCAAAATTCTAATTAAAGTCCATCCTAGTTTTCATAATCTTAATAACATGCCCCTTTTGGTCCATAGACACATGACACTTATACACGTACCCCACTTAGTGTATGTCTTATCATATGACTTGATCATCTATGATACTCGGTGTTATTTACATCCTAGTTTATACTTGGACTTATTTTCTTAATCTTCGAGGTCCTAAGCCTCCAATGCTCAAATTTTCTTGCTCCATTCACTTAGCTCATCGTACTTCCATTATGTCGCTTGGCCCTTTTCCCATCGGACTTGCTTTCGCCTTTCATGTGGCATTCTTTCCCCACCCTTCTAGTCAATAGGGTGGCATATTCTATTCATTTATCCTTATTAAAACCTCATTTGTTTTATTACAAGTGTGTTGAGTTTCTTCTCATATTCATGGTCCTTCAAACACTCCTTCATGCATGTTCTTATCCGTAGGGTTCTCCCCTCTTCTAGTATGAGTTCATTCATACTCCTACTATCCCATACTCCCAATGTAAGCTTCACACTCCTCACTCCAAATAACTTATTACTAGTTTTCTATTTGGGAAACTTGTTTCCTTAAGAGTTTATGCTAGTACTTGGAAAACTTTGTCCACACACTTACTACAAGAGTGTCCTTATTGTATTAGTTTATACGGAGTCATGATGTACTCATGATGTACCCCTTCCTAGATACCATCACCATCTTCCTTTCTTAGGAACCATTCACCACCTTGGTAGAAGTTCACCTGATTTACTCGTAATCATAGTTATGGTCTCCGTCAATTTCCTCAAGTAGTATGTTACTTTTCACTATTGGCACCATTCACTAACTATAGGGTTTTTTCCTAGTCGTGTCACTACTCGGTCATTGTCGAGGCATTCTCCACATCTACGGGAGATCATATTATCATGTTCTCTCATGTCTCATTATTGCAACTATAAGCTTATTTCATTACTGCATACTTTAGATGTAATAGCCCATGCCACCTTTCTTATGACTAGGCCACCTTCCATCAACGGTACTTCTAATTCCATTGGTTCCAATGGCTTAGCCCCTAATTTTGTTTTCTTATGTATGTCGGTGTCCATCCATTGTTTACTTAATTAGGAGAAACTCTAACTTTAGTTAAGGTCATGAGTTGTACTAGTTGGTTATCTAGGTCACACTAACTTCTCACTAAGTCGGGTTGTGTTACTTTCCTCCCCGATACCCTATCTAATGGTACGAGTTGCTTTAGATACACTACTATTCAACCCATTGCCCTAATTATTGATTCTAGATTTTATAAGGATGAGACCATGATGACCGACTAGGCTAATAGTACTCTTAAGATGATTATGCATCTTTTCACCTCCTTGAGTCATCTATCGTTGTGTCAACATCTTTCTATTCATTGAAAACCTAAATTGAACCAGAGACTCCACATACTTTGGTAGATTGGATTAATGTCGATCATGGTCTCATACCAAGGCAATGCTAGAGGTAGTGTGCACCCTTAGTAGCTCCTATTCAATTTCTTTGACTACACCGACATATTATTTCATGTCTCTTGGTGGTATTTCATATGCTTCTCATACAATCGGAATACATTTCTAATGTTGGAGTTTTCTTAACCCAAGAATTTATATGATTACTGTCACACTCGGACTAGATTTGGTCGGAACACTGTGAACAACTCGCCACTTCTTCCAGTACTTAAAAGGGGTAACCACCATTGTGGTACCGATAGGAGTTAGGTGTAACCTAAAAATATTTCTAAATAATTTTAAGAAAAATATGTTTTCATAAAACATGCCGTAATATGATTATTACATAAGGCTTACGAAGGATTTAAATCTTCACCTGCATTCTTCTTCATATTTTTTCTGAAAGTATTTAAGGGAGTGTATGAGTTCTACAATTTAGTGAGTGGGTAATAAGATGACTTCTCAAGGATTTAAAGGGTTTTTCATTCATCAATGTATATCACCATTCTCATTTAAGGGTTGTATTGGTTTAATCTCATGCCTTTTATCATGAAAGAGATATTTTACCATTCTCCTTTGCGAGTTTGATTTAACAATCATTTACACAACCACACGTCCTTTATCGTAAAATGGACTATACTTTCGTAGAACATTCCCCAACTACTACACTTGTGGACCAAAATGACTTTACCGTCAACCCTAGTAGAAGGTTACAACATCTACCAAAAGTCTACGTGAGCACCATTGCTCAACCTCCATACTTAAATCGAATCTTCGTGTCTACTATTGTGGGACGAGACCTCTCTCCCTTTTTTTTCGGTCTCAATGTGCATGAAACTTCCAGAGCTTCTTGACATACTAGCATGACAAAGTTTCCCTTATGCTCCCTAAGTCGTCCAACAACCCTTAGAACCCACACTACTCCACACTGAGTGTCTTGATGGTTGTTTATCTTAGCATGCACAATTAATAGTCTTTTTAATTAAGATATTTTATCTTTGGTGACACCAACCCAACGAGTTCGACGACCCGATTTCGGCACGGTAGCTTCAACACACAAATTATTCAATTATGATAATTTTTATAAGGCTCAATAATAAGAATTTATCTACGGGATTGGACCCATTTCCATCAGCCTTGGGCCCACTTCTGTTTCAAAACCGCGACCTTGGGCCCACTTGAGCAATTATAGCTCTATGCAAAAAATTTTAAACAGTTTCACACAGTCATGGTAGACTATTTATGAAAAATGTTTTTTAGCTTTTGGTAATATAAAGTATGTTAAACACCCCAAACGGGCATGATGCCGAAAATCTCACTTATTCTGAGACTTGTTTATCTTGGGGATTTCAGAACTTGACATGTCTTTTCTTTGCACAAACTTGTAGGTGATTCATTCCTACAATAAATTGGGTAATTAAGTCCCAAGCAATAAGTTAATTACACTTAATACCCGTAACTTTCCAATAATTATGATTTAGCCCTTAAGTTATACCTTATTTCCAATTAGGTCACTAGGATTATCAAATCTTCCACTTGGGTCCCTAATTTCCTCAAATTTTCAATTGGGTACAATATTTCTTGCTAATTACAGAAAATCCCCAATTTCTCAAAAATTACAATTAAGTTCCTAAACTTTCAAAATTTGTAATTTAGTCCTCCAACTTTAAATATCATAAATTCAACCTTAATTCTTTCCAATTGAGTTCTAACATGATTCTTCATCTTCCTCATGTCCCATGAATCATTTCAAACTTTAAAACACTAAATTTAGCTTAGAAATGAGCTTAAACGGAGCTTCGCTAGAAAATCGTCCTAGGGAGAGATTCAATTACTTACTGGTGAAGGTCTGCTGATCAGAGCTTTTGCTTTCACTTGCTCTTTTCCTAGGGATCCTTCCTAGATCAAACCGCAACTCAATTGGTGGCCTGAGCAGTGCAAATTGCTTAACTTATTTTTCGAGCAAAGCACACCGTGAATAGTAAATTCCGGCAAAGGGTGGCGGAGGGGGCTTACCACAATGGTTTAAGAAAAGTGTGGACTATTTTAGGAAAGGTCTGGAGGGCTTGGTTTGGTCGTGTTTAGCCTGAGGGTGGCTTGAATTGAGCTCGATTAACTCTGGTTGTAGACTGTCGAGGGAGCGAATGTACTATGCGAGCTCGCTGATGCTTCTCCGACGACCTTCAAGCTGAATGAAGTGTGCAGGAAGGTAGAGGACTCTCTTAGGATTTTGAGGAACCTGAATTCACCTTTGAAGGTGGAGAAAAGTGCCCAAGTCAAAGCTCTGGTTCATGTTTCATCGGGAAAAGGAGCGCTCTTCTTTTTCAAGCATTTGAGGGATGAGTATAATAAATGGAGAGTAGCTCTTTATATAGGGAGCTTGATGATTGACAGGTCTATCCATTTATCAATCAATCGAACACAATTTCTCCCATTTACGACCATGTCGAGAGGATTTATCGATCATTGATGTGATGGCAGCCATTATGTCATCCTTATCTGCCTAGTTCAAAGGTTGAAGATGATATTGTGCGTGCACGTGTGAACTGCCACGTGACACACTGTGATTGGCTGGCTTTGCTGATGCGGATTCCCACTCAACGTTCGAGTCGTCCATTGATTCGTTGATCGGCCACGTGGCTACATCCTATTGGTCGCTTGTTACAACGTGGCCGCTAATCACATTTGACCCTCCGTTGACCATTACATGTGGCATCCTCTAATTGGCTGATTTAAATTTAGCATTTTCACACATGATGCATTATGCCAATACCACATGTCAGCCTCTAATTGGCTGAGATCATCTGACATGACTCTGCCATATGTCGACCTTTGATTGGTCGATCGTTCTCCGACATCCTAGCTGGGCGCTAACGTGACACCTTTTCCATGTGTCAGCTTCTCATTGGCCAGCCATGCTAAAGAGGTTTCTCTTCAATTGACCATTGACTGAGGATATGTGTCGCTCCCTCATTGGTCGATCTTTGGTGACGTGGTTTTTCTTCATTTCACCATTGACTGATGACAAGTGTCGCAGTCTAATTGGCCATCGCTTCTAGATGCTGAGCGAGCGGCTGACTGGGTGCGATTCACCACGCATCGCGCACTGATTGGTCGTGCGCGCTAACCTAGCAAGCAATCCGTTAACCGATTCGATCGGACCAGGTTTGGTTACCCGAAATTGAAAAGTGGTCGGTTTAGGCCCGATTCGATCGATTTTCTAAAATTTAAAATTTTCTAAATTTGTATAAATTCATTTTCTATCCAATGTTGACTTCAATTTTCCAAACCGATGCTTTTAATTCACCTACAAAAATGAATATTTGAACTTGTTATTCACGGTTCAATCCGTTTCAGGTTTGGTTCACTCTGAACAGGTCTAGTTCACTCTGAATATGTCCAGTTTCCTCATCCAATTCCATTTATAATTATTTTCCATGATTTTTTGGTATTTATTATGCACTTGAAATTTTCCAAAATTACGTTTTGGTTTCTTGATACCTATTTCTGTTCACTTTAAATCTTGGTTTTCTCTCAAAAATTTTCGATTCTCATTTCCAACTTGCTTATTATTAGGAACGGGGTTTACAACTTCTCCCTACATTTTAGGAGTTTTATCCTCAAAACTCGTTATGCGTCAATTAAATGGGGAATAATTTTTTCTTTCACCCCATTCGTGTTTACTCATTTCTCCCTCCATTATGACCACCATGCCAGCATACCTTTGTCATTTTAAATCATTTCCTTAGGGATTTTTCTCTATTCCTTTTTTTCCTTAAAAATTTACTTTAAGATTTTGAAGTACGTGAGATCCCATACCTTCCTTGTCTCCCGGTCGTTTCAGGGTCACACCTCCCGACTTGACCTGTGTTTTCATATGGGTGTAATCTGCGTATACTTAATTTCATATAAGTCGCATCCTATTAGCTTATATTGTTGTCATAATGACATGATCCTTAATAAATGTTCAAGATTTCTTCGACATTTTCACTATTTGATAAACGATTATATTTTTCATGAGTCATATCATTTTAGTCATTAGACTTACATATCATTAACACAATAGGGTGATTTAGCATGACTTGTTTCGAAAATATTTTTTCATCCATCATCAAACTTCTAATTAGTGAAGTTATGAAATTTTCATCCATCTTTAGCATTACTTAATTATCATGAACATCCATTTCTAACTTACTTGTAAATCATTACATGAACATTAGTATTACTTCAATAATTATTTCTTAATTACTTATCCATTTCTAACTTACTTGTAAATCTACATTCACCAATAAAATATTAATGTGAATGTAAAGTATAAGTTATTGTACACACTTTCACAACTTGCATACTAGTTGTAATATCCTCAACAATTAAATATAATGTTATAAAATATGAATGTTGGGAAGATATATAACTCATTCTACTATTGAAGAAACTTATTTGATGGGAGTATTGAAGTAGTTAATACGGTTGGATCCATTTGCAACATTTTTAAAAGTTTTAGAAATTATATTCAATTTATCTATTTAAGGTAAGGAGCCAAATTTATAACCTATTGAAAGTGGGCTATAATAAATGCATAGATTTGTAAAGGATCCAATTAATGAAAATGAAAAATATGTTTCTTGTCACACTGTTTAGCTGAACCTCTTTCATCCCTTCCAACTCTCAGCTAGGTTTTAAGGTGATTGCAATCTATGTCGAAGAAGCTGATTTTTATTTTTATAGGGCTTTTGCCAAAATCAACTAATAAATTCATTGAGTGGTGGGTATAGCTACTACTCTACAATGAGAACTGAATGAATATATGGACACACCTCCACAAGCATGAGTTCAGGCCATGTCCGAGCAGAGCAGAGCATGACAGCTTCCGAACATATAGTACTCCCAACACCCACTGTTGGCGTAGAAGTCAGAAATTTGATTTTAATGATTACGAAGTTGAAGAATTAGCCTTAAAGTATTAATTTTAATAGACCACAGTCGTTAAAGTATGTTACTGGTCTGCTAAAATTTTAGGTTAGTTTGTGTTTGGAGCATGAATTTGTGATTATGCATATATACTGTTTAAAGGGTTGGGATCAAGGTGTAGATCGGCCCGGGCGCCTTTTGCCATGGTCGGAGTCTCGATGTTCCTGTGGCCGACATTGTATAGGTAATGGTAGAGTCACTGGGCAACCTTAGCCAATAGAAAGCATCCACCTGGCTCGGTGAGACGGCCCCTCACCGAACTCTTTAAAAGTCTCGATAGTCTTGCAGTAAGCGCGAAAACCAACCTCCTCAGAAGCTTGTCATTTGCCTTTTCTCAAGATTGCCGGCTTCTTTGCGTGCTCGCTCGCTGGCTCGCTTAGTATGCTCCTATATGTCGTGAGCTTCTCGTCAGTTTCATTTTCTACTTGAATCTTCATTCTACTTTACTTTTACTATTGTATTCGATCCTTCATCGCCATTTTCCTTCTTAAATCGTAGGATTCAATCTACTAGGTTGGATTTGTGATGCCCGAGTACGTACCCTCTCTCCATCATTATTTGCTTGGTCGTTTTCGCTTCTGTATGATTTATCCTTGGGTTCTTAACTTCCGATGTTAACCTTTTCTGGGATTAACGTTTTGGATTTTGATCATCTTATTTCTCCGATAGTGAACCTTCTCCAGAACCTTTGTCGTTGGTTATTTTCGGTTTATTTTGCGCCCAACCAAGTAGATTGTCAGAATAAATTTCTATATTTCTCACTCGTTACTTGCTTTTTTTTACATGAGCTTCTGATCGTTACCCTAGTAATTGGGGTCGATGCTCAATTTCTGTTGTCGCTATTCTTGTGTGAAGATCGAATTTTCAGTTGAGACGTTAAGAAAATGGAGAAAGCTAAGATCCTCTTTAGAAGCAAACATGCTAATGTTTCTTCTGTGGCTCTAGTTTGTTTGATTTTGTCATCATAATTTGCAATGCTGATTGATGTTCTTATTTCAGGGAGGTTTTCCGGAGAGAGCTTTCGATTAACATCACTTGCTTGGTCAGAATCAAAAGTCATAATGACTAAAGATAGTATAAACAGAGTGCCTTTTCCATCAACCTCGAGTTCTGACCTAAGAGCTGGAGAAGAACCCACTTTGCCTAATCAACCTGAGGGCGATGCTTCTATCGGGGCAAGCACAGTTCCTTCCCTTTCAACTGGAAATGTCCCCAGTGTTGCCACGGGGAGTGGTTCAGAGATTGATTTCTTTCATACTGCTCATCCTCCTCGGGAACCTTTTGGGACATCCTTTGCTCCTCCTACTAGTGGATATGGTTCATGGCTTAACAGCACTTCCACTGCCTCTAGCATGGACGAACCTCAAAGAATTAGTCCAGGTATTCTTCCCCTGAGGCTACCATTTTGCATGGTCAAGAATTCGCTAAGAATCTTGGACAAAATGAAACAATTTACTGTGGAGCTCTTACAGACGATGCTAATACAGGCTTTTATTCTCTTACAGGGAGAGGTGGTGTATCTCAAAGCATATATGACCAAGGTAGATATGTTGCTGCACATTCATATTCAGCTTCGGACAGGAGGCTAATTAATGTCAGAGGTATTCCAGAGTGGAGCTCCAGCAGTAGTGACACTTATAGAGTTGGTGGTTTACCTCACCATGCCAATTTCATTCCATCCAGTGGTGGAGAAGTCACTGCAAATATCTCACAAAGCCAGTATAACCCAATGATATATGATGCTACTGCTGCTGCAACTGCATTCAGAGGATTGCAACCTCAGAATGTCAATTATAGCCAACAATATATAAGGGGAAACTATGGAGTCTTATCTACCAGAGGACAGGCAGTTTCCTCCACAATGCTTTCTGTTCCATTTCAAAGTCATCTAGTATCACCACCAGAGGCTTTCTTTAACAGTCATGGTATGATGTATGGTTTTAGTCAATATGCAAGACCTGGAATGCCATCTCCATTCTCTATGAATCTCCGTGGAACTGTGCAAACTCCCTCTCATGGAATGCCAAGATACAATCCACAAGCTGGCTTACATCTTTTTCCTTCGACCACAATAACAACTTCCCCTCCTGGATTCTCTAGAATGGCAGCAGTTCCAAGACGAAATCAACCTTGTAATTTTGGTACTTCCTCACTTTATTTAAATTTTATTTTCATTTGAAATTAGAAAGTATTAATTATGGTCAGATTTCTCAACATGCTCTGTTTCCCTATATTATTTGTCTACTAGAATCCTTTTGCCTTGCAACCTCTCACTATGGAAGTTTATTATATGTTTATTTTTCTGTTGATCTCCATTAGACATTCCAATGATTACTATATGTGGCAAAATAGATGCAAAGAGCATAATCTTCCTGTCCATGTTCCATTTTGTCAATATCAGCCCCGGCTATTTTCTTCGTTCACCAAAGGAACTTCTCAAGTTATTGTCCATTGCTTGATATTCATGTTTTACGTTTCTTTCTCTGTTTTCACAAAAACTAAAGGTAGAAATATGATACATCTCTGCAATCATATGGGGGTTCTTTTAGGAATAACCTGAAGTTGTATGAGATGGTTGACACAAAGGTTGGTTGGCATTATAGCTTATTTTAACTTTTCTTTCTCCATGCAATGAATATAGGCCAACCAACAGGGAGTCAGCAAATTTAACACCATCCAAATTTATATGGCAGTATTTTGCCTAGAGCATTCTTGTTTTCCTTTTTGATGTCTAGTTTTTCTATGATATGTCATTTTGCATGCTTAGCCCATATAGGTGGTATTCATAAATATGCATAATGTGCAGATCAACCGGAATCAGGTTCTAGCAGTCTCCGCCCTTTCTCTGGTTCTCATGTTCCCGGTTCATCAAGAAAGAGGCCTGCCCAAGGTTATCTTCCTATCAATAGGGCTGAGAATCAAAGGAGAACTCGCTCTCGACCATTCCTTCCCTTTTCTCCATCCTCTCAAAGTGTGGCTAGACCACAGTTAACCCCTCTTCAGATCGGCCAATCTCCATCCCATCTTAGACAGGCTGCTCCAGCTCAACCAGTGCAGCATGTTCGTTCAAGTACTGAGAACATTCAAGGGACGGTAGACAGAGAAGTTCATATACGGTGGGAAGGTATGAAATCCCTTCTGTGCAACTGCCATCCCTTTTAAACTACATTTGCTATAGAAGATTTTATTAGTTTCCCTGAAAATGGGCACACGGGTCAAGACCAGAAAGATGTACAGATTGCATGATATAGTTTTAAAAGCATTATTCTCAAGTAAATTTATTTTGCAGAAGAGGAACATCAGCTCATTGGCCACACCTGTTACTTCTGCAACAGGGATCTCTCCTTGCAACCAGAAGACGACCTCATCATCCATAATCCTCAAATGCTACCCGTTGCTGCAGTTCTGCCTTGTGGCCATGCATTTCATAGCATCTGTTTGCAACGGGTCACTCCGTCAGGTGAGGCCAGTAATCCTCCATGCATTATATGTTCCCTTGGTGAGGAGTCTTGAATCTCTCCTGCGATGGGTTCTTGGGAAAAATCATCTGAATTGAACAAGAAGAAAGGCGATCATACTGAAAATTGAAAACTAGATTGTTATAGGTTTGATTTTGATTCTGATTCTTTTCTGGGGGGTAGAAATTTTACTGTAGATGGAATATATCATCCTATAGAGTGTAAGAACACAAATAAAACAATTTTAGCAATTGTTTGGGCTGTTCTCCTGCCTATACTTAGAGTTTCACATACAACTAAGCAGTTGGTTTCCTTAGCCAATCGATCCGTCTTTCTGGATCCAATTTTATCATTAATGGGACCCAACATGGTATTGTTGGACCAGTGGACCCGAACATTTTATGGATCCGGTTTGGATCCATCTCCTTTGACTAGAGTATCGAGCTGGAATCCAAAAAAGAAGACCCAATTCCAGATTAGGAGAGTGTCCGAGTTTCAGCACGAACTCCCGATAAAATTTTCTTTAGATTTTGAGTCATTATGCCTATTTATATTCATTTTATAAAGGATGATCTATTAATTTTTACAAATAATATTTTTACCTAGTTTGATTGGAGTTTTATAAATCATCCTGATCTAATAGATAGGTTTCAATCAATTCATAGGATTTTAAGAATAGAACTACTATCAATAATAAAGAAAGCACTAGTAAAAGCAAATATAAAAAAAAATAAATTAAATAAAAATAAGTGGGTAAAGAAAAGATTCAAGAGTACTCCGTCAACTTAACTACAAATAGAAACTTCAAAATTTTCACTTCTTCGTCTTTTTTTTTTTAGAAAAGTTATAAAGGCCTCATTGTGAAATTTCAAATTTTCTATTAAATACCATTTGCAAGCAACCAAACAAACCAATATCTTGGATTTTTATTTCATATATCTAATAATAAACTTTATATTCATATATATATATATATATATATATTCTAAACTAGCATCTCAAATTACTCAATTTTGAGAAAAATTCTTATAAAAGGTATTAGCATGAATCTGACTAAATCCGACAAGAGTAATATTTATTTGAACTTAATGTTAGTAAGATTCGGATCTTATATCCCGACTCGATGATCGGGTCGGAGTTCAAGTCCGTAATTTTGAACCCGTACCATGGTCAAGGTCGGGTCCTCTTTCATTGACTTGGGAATTGGATGAAGAAACGAATACCCAAACCTAGTTGGGAAAGGGTTCAAGTTACTAGATTTTGTATATCTCGATCTTGGATAACTGATAATAACTGTCCAAAATTTGTCAAATTAGGGATATTATAATCACACATCCCCAAATGGAACAATCTTAATATTAGGATCAAAATTGTGTCATTTCAAAACATATTCCCATCCGCTTTTATGGTAATACATTCATTTCTCTAGTAATACATCCATACTTTTGTAATAAGAATTAAGGTGGAAAATATGATATTGATTTCAATTTTTGCACTCATTGAATTATAAGCTTTAATATTCTTTTACAAGAAAAAATCTTAAGTAATATCCAAATACCAACTCTAGTTGTATATTCAATTTACAAGTATAAAAAAAAACTCTAAAAATACATATAATTATTAGTTATTGTTAGGGTTTTATAAGATTTGTAAACATTTACTCTAACATTTAAATTCCTCAATTTTTTATAAAAATAGTATAATTATAAATATCTCACTATTAAAATATTATAAAAGTTTAAATTTAAAAAAAAGATAACCGTAAAAATGATTATTTTAAATTTTGTATAATACCAATAATATACTGATAATAAACTTAGTATTTAAGTATTACGAGTAATACAGAGTATTATCTGTCGTCTAACCCATAAACATAGATCTAACTATAAGGCGCTACATTTTCCTAGAAGAATAAGTCTGTCCAGGGCAAGGTGTGCACAACAAGCGTATCACATAGAGATAAGTGTGCCCACACATGGCGGACACCATGCCCTTGGCCAACTCACCTCATTTTATGCGTGCCAATGGAAACCCAAGGTTGTGGATGGGATTGGTAGACTACCAAAGGGGAATAGCCTATATTCCTTGCCCCTTTGGACACCAACGCTCCTAGGCATCATCTATAAATAGAGGCGTCATTCCCTCATTTCCGTCATTCCACTATGGTCCACATCATTCTACTATGGTCCACTGAACTCCCCAACCAAGCTAAATCAAACCAATTGGAGTAAGACAGAAGAGTTCCACCTCCATCACCCACAACCGAGGATCCATCAACCTATCTCGACCATTGCAATTTGCAGACAAGCGTGATACTTTCAGGATATTCAAATAAATCCTAAAAAGGTTTATCTTTCTGGCAACCTACTTCCGATTCTCCTTTTGTTTTCCTTACGTTGGGTGAAGTGACCACTTGCGGCTTACCAAGATCACACACAAATAGCCTCCTCTATATTATATTATACGGAAAGCAATATAAACCTTTACATGGAGCATAAACAAAAGTCTCTCCCCCTGTAGTACCTTTTCATCACTTGTCAGAGCTTCTGATTCAACATTCTAAAATTAGGATGCAATATTATTAGTAATGTATCAATTTCATATAATCAAGAGCAATCTAGTGGATTAAATCCTGCAATGGTTCATGATGGAGCACCAATACCATCTCCCTGGTTTGACCTGTGTTGTGTTTTGTGATCTAATGGTCTGTATTGCCAAGTAAATAAATATTTTCTACAACAAATATAATAATAAATTCACGTTCCAAATAATATCAGTGTTTTATTTCTCGTCTAAATTGGTTAAATTGGTTAAGGTCATCGTCCTAAAGCCAAACTGCTCCCACATATAAGGCTAAACTAGCAAGATGAAGTACGAGACAGCACCAAATCAATTATGACAAGGACAGCTAGATGTGCACCACACATGTCTAGCTGTTGAACAAATGGAAGAAGACATCTTAAGGTCGAGCCTTCATATCACACCTTCACCAGGGGTTCAGTTTTAATCTTGCCCTTTGCCCTCCTGAGAAGCTCTTGCACAATTATCCTTTCATTCTGGAGAAGCATGAGCCTTGTTCATTAAAAAACTGAGTTGCATATAAGTTGGGGAAAGGGGATCAGCAGCAAACCTGACAAGAATTTGTCCGGCTTGACCTTTTTGAGCTCGTCTTGGGCACAAATGAGTCTACACCAGTGGTCATTGCACAGGGCATTAACTAGCTCTTAGATTTTCCATTAAAAATTTAATAATGAATTGGATATTTAGTTTCAATCTGTTTTCAAGAGATAGTTTGGGGTTTTACCTCCACTGCAACTCTGTTACCTCATGAAGCAACTCCCTTTCTCTGTCATGAGCAGCTTCAAGCTGAACATCACCAGTTTAAGACTAATCAGGTGACTACAAATCTCATGGTCCCAGATGTAACTCCTTTTTCTTCCATGAGAGAGTTACAAGTTATTAATGAGAAAAGAGTCAGTGACATGGCTGATCAGCTAGACTAACTCCTATAATTGATTAAGAAAGAGCATCTAGTATTCTAGAGTAGACATTTTTTTAATGCTATATATATATGCATTGATAAGCTTGTCATTTGAAGTACACCGAACCTGTTCTATTGCAAAGCTTATATTATTTAAAATAGCTAAGGGGAATACAAAAAGCCTAATGTGAAAACCAGCAGCCACCTAAATTCACATTGGAGAAAATGGAAACAACTCTAGTAAGCCCAACCCATACCAGTGATTTCTCATGAACAGTATTTTGTGTTTGCACGCCTCCCCCATCAGTGAGATGCTGAACTGGAAGAAAAATCAAAAGATGACTAATTGAAAATAAATATATTACAATATGTAGTAAGAAAATCCAATGAGAGTTCTAGTTGGTTGTAAGATCAAACCTGCAAGCTCACCAGCAGCTGCTTGCTTCAACAATGTTAAGATGCATTCCTGTTTCAGAACGGTATAAGCAACAAAGAGACTTCATTGCAATATATTACAAAAGGGTGGGATTATAAATAATAATACATACTCTTTGCTGAATATTTGCCTGAAGAACAGAATATAATGATGAGATAAGAGAATTGCCACCAGTAAGAACAGATTTTACAGGATCCAGTAGCAATGGAGAAGGCACAGGTAATGCTGACACTACAGGATTCTGACTAATAATCTGCATAGATAGGAAACATAACAAAAATATTTCTGACATTAGGTCTAGAATACATGAAAATGTGGCTAAAATATGAAATAAGGACATGAATTTTGACCAATATTTGAATTTCGGTCATGACATTTATTTGGTTCAATTTAGTTCATGAACTCAATCTGACATTTAACAGAATATGAGCCAAATGGAAGATCATAACTTAAATTGAGCCAAATGAAAGTTGATGACCTAAATAGAGCTATCAGTCAAAGTGCATGAGATTTGGGATTTTAACCTAAAAGTTATTAACATCAATGAAGTATAATCACGTGAAAAAATACATAAAAGAACACAATTTCTATTCTCTGAAATAACAACCAAGAGTTAATGCTGCACTTTGTAGCTTTTTTTTTTTGCCCAGACACTTTCTCTTCAATGTAAAAAATATAAACCTGCATGCTTTGGCTCTTTTGCAATATGGGAGATGGAACCACCTGAATGGACAGTGGCAGTTATTAGATACAGATTCTTTCAGATGAGTTATGGCAGCCCAAAAAGAAGCATTACAACCTTTTCCAAGTCTACATTCTCTGAAGTGACTTTGAAACGTCCTTTTTGCTGTACTACTGGCACCTTTGCTTTCTCTTCAGGGTCATCACCTGCTTCAATTTCATAGACTAAATCAGAAGATGGAAAACAATCTCAAATCAGGAACTAAAATGAGTTTATAATTAGAAAATAGAAGGGCCAAAACAATCTATAAAGGAACATCTCACAGCATACCTGGAGATTTACCAACTTTAGGAGGAAGATCGCATGATATATCTTCTGTTGAGGAATTTGTCACCATATTCCCATTTGAATGCATTTGTGGCTGATTTAGCATTTTCCCACTAAAAATAACAATATAAAACAAATTTATGTAAAGGAGGTAAGACAACCTGTAATTCAGTGCTTTACCAACATATTGAAGCAAAAGGCACGCTAAAAGATCAGCTCCTAAGGGCATTGCAAACCTTTCAATTCTAATAAGTCGACTGGGATACTCCACTAAATTGATGCTACCAGAGGAGCCATTTCTTTTGTGATTGGTATTAAAGCTGGTAGAAACACCATCTGAGCTCCTTCCATCGCCACAATCACGCTTTTCCTGAAATTTGTTATCATTCCGTTCCTCATGGAAGCCCTTACTTGACCTAGCAGTGGTCAAGGCATCTTCAGATTTTTCAGCTCTGCATGGGGTTGATGAGAAAAAATAGCTTACATACAAGTTACAGCTTAGGCATTTAAACATATCAAGTAATTTATTCCTTGTGAATATATGAAAAAGATATATCAACTCTAGATCATGTCCGGCAGATGTGATTTGCATGTAGAAATAGTTCTTTGATATGCAAAAAAGAGTACAAATGTATGGGACCTTACAGGATAGCACTTGCAGTAGAATCAACTAATGGAAGTAAAGCTGATTGATTCTGCAATGCACCATCCTCCTATGAATAAAAGGACAATAAGAATTGCATACACAATCTTTCTCTAGAAAAAAGTGCACTGTTCAAAGATGGGAGTTAATCATAACTAAATACCATATTGGGGTTTTCTGAATTGCCCTTGCAAGAGACCTGAGATGGGGGCAGACTAGCAATCTCATCACCTGCACATAAAGAACTACTACTTCCTTCGCAGATACTATCAGGAAGAATTGCTTCATCGATATCCTGAATCTGTTACAATGAACAAGTTCAAATTATGAATTAGAAATTGTGCAAAATCGCAATAACTTGATCATATTAAACCATAGACATACCAGGGATGCCTGAGCTTTCATGTCATCAAGATTAAAGTTCCAACCACTGATTCCTCGTTTATATTCATTCTACCAAAAATGAAGGCAAATCCACCAGGTCCAGTATTATGCAATACCCAGATCAAGCATACAGAAAATAATCTCTATGTAAGTAATAGAAGTAAGAGGCAGGAACAATCAGTCTGGAAAGAAAATGCTGCATAAATTTGGATGATACACAGTAAAAGAAAACAAAATAGTAAGTAATGAATTGACATCCTCTCCATCCAAGAGCAGGCTGGCTTAATTCTTTGTCATGCTATTAACTGCTTCTAGTAAACTTTTCCTTGCATAGATGTAAAATATCAACCCACTCTACCCAGATATGCCCAAATAGATATTTTCAATATCCCCTACTTATATGAACTGGTTGGTAAATTTTATTTGGGGAGATATTATTAGTTGCTACTGCTTTCATGAACGCATAGATATTTTTAATATCCCATACTTATATGAACTCGTTGGTCACTTTTATTTGGGGATGAATGCCCATTGATAACTATTAGACATCACTGTAAACAAGAATATCCAAGAGCAGAAAATGTCTAGCTATTCAACTAGAATAGTGATGAAGAAGCATGGCCACAATTTATCTTTTCACCACGTAAAAAATTGACTGCCAAATCAGATATAAAGGAATGATACCTGTGATATTTCCTCCTTCTCCCCATCCGGCATTTTCTTTTGTGCAACCATATCTTCCTCTTTCCTCTATGAATTTGAAGAAATTAAAATTTAAAACATTCAAGATAAGAGACAAAAAAATTTAGGTTCACATTCACAACAAAGCAACCTTTAGTGCCTGGATGCGATCACCAAGAGCAGGCAAACCGTCCAAAAGTGTCCTTGCTATATAATCACTTGACCTGGCTTGCTTGAAAAATGAGTGTTTTAGAAGTTTCTTGGATGTAGGCCTTTTCGATGGGTCTTTGACCAAGCAACTGGCAATCATCTGCTTGAATAACTGCAGAAATACAGAGGGAGATTATGCAAAGGTGTTAGCCACCACCAAACAGATGATTCACCGTTACTTCTAAGTTCCACTTTGTTAAAGTGAACCTTTGAGAACTTCTTGTCTCTTTCATAGTCGAGGCCAGGGGGTGCACTTTGCAGGGTCATCAGGAGTACCTGAAGTGAATAGCTTGAGCTAATGATTAAACAAGACACCACCTCAGCCAGATGATAAAACAAAATTTATCAATGAAATAAACCTTCATAGGAGGGTATTTTGAGAAAGGGGCATGTCCATGAGCAAGCTCCAGTGCAGTTATACCAAAAGACCAGATATCCGCTCTGTTGTGAAAGTTATGAATAGAATAGAAATGACAAAGCGTATAATATATAGATGCCCACAAGAAAAACTGACTAAAAGACGAATTGCTAACTTGAAATCATAGCCATGTAATTGCTCCATAACTTCTGGTGCCATCCTAAAATGTAGACAAAGAAGACAGTTTTCAATTTCATATATTATGAAGATAGAAAAATAAGACACAAGTCCATGGCCATCATCTAGTCTTCACAGTAGACTTCTTTAATTTTCCATTGGAAGCTGGGACTTGGATTCCCTTAGATAAGAGTTACAGTTACCAATACTAACTGTATCATGTAAATTGTGTAGCAACAAATTTCTTACCAACAAGGTGTTCCAACGAAAGTATTTCTTGTGCGCTGCCTATCTCCAGAATCAAAAAGACAGGCAGAAACTCCAAAATCCCCAAGTTTTATTGCTCCACGAGAATCAATAAGTATATTTCCAGCCTAGAGATAATATCCATCAAATAGAAATGCATAAATTAATATACCTGAGGCTTAATAAACGTTAAATTTCCTTCTAACAAACCCATATGTTCTAGATGACATCCTGGATGTTTCTACTTTGATTTTTACTGAGAAACTGTCGCCTAAGCAGTATGTAGCTTGTTTATATCACTGCAATGATCATGTAGAATGAAAAGTAAAAATACTTATTTCCAAGGGTGATCAACTATCATATCTAATGATAGAATTGAAATATTTCACACCTAATCTCCTGTCTCATAGATCACTGATGATCCTGTGATGTGGGCATTTACAGAGAAAATAAAATGTTTGTACGTACATTCTGTGCAGTGTGCACTATCCTACACTGATTATTCAAAGCCTCAGAAAAAGAATAGAACTATAAAATTAAAAATGAGAAGAATCAAATATATACCTTCACATCTCGATGTATGTGGCCATGCTGATGAAGATACTCCAAACCCTTCAATGATTCCTTCAATACAGTTGCAATAACAACTTCCTCAAAACCGTCAGGATATGCAGCTTTCAGAATGTGAAGACATGAGCCACCAGCCATGAAAGGCATCACAACCCACAAATTGTGGTCACTGACAAATGAGCAGTGAGCTCTAAGTACATTAGGATGGTCAACCAAGATCATTGTCTGTGCTTCACGGCATATGCGATTCTGCAGAGAGCAATCTTTCTTTGTTAGTACAGATATTCGTGGTTAGAAGCGCAATCTATTAGTTGCTTAATCTTTAAGTTTAAACTGTGACTAAGACGGCATGGCAATTTTTGTACGTGCTGCAGCACATTGAGAACATTTTCGCTCAAAAAAGTTGACGTGAAGATGACGCATGGATTTTTATTATCCTTGGACAAGGATAAAACTATAATTTGGGAAGACATTGCTGACATTCAGTGTGAGATAAATAATAGAATTTCACTAAAAAAAAGTGTTATAGATTGAAGAGCGAACTCCTACCTGTTCAAAAGTATTCCGACATTATATATTTTTTAATTTTCCATTAAAATCTATCGATCTTCCTCTAAATTCGGAAGAATGGTTTTCCCCTACAAGCTTTTTACCTCAATTTCACATTTAATTTTTGTGAAGTGACAACTGTATTACTTCCACATTTAATTTTTGTGAAGTGATCTTTACATTTTTCAGGAGTTAAAATATTACCAGAGAGAAAATCAATGATTACAATACATAGTGAAAAATGGAAGGTGTCGAAAATTACCTAGAAAAAAATCAATGATTACAATACCTAGTGAAAAATGAAGCGATCAAAGAGTAAAATTGCAAAAGGTATGGGAAATAAAAGAACAACAGAGCTGACAAAGGGAATGGATTACCAGATCGCAGTTGTCGCGCTCGAAATCGAGGATCTTGATGGCAACAACCTCATTGAAGGGGATGCAAAGAGCGCGGTGCACAGAGGCGCTGACGCCCTGACCAATCTCTTCGTAAAGAGTGTAGTGCTCGGGTCCGATGGGGTACTTGCGCTTCTCGGATTCGGCCTCGGGGCCGTTCTTGGACTTCATCGGTGTGGTGTAATAGAAGAGGTGAACCTATCGTGATTATTGACGACGAGCGGCAAAAGATCACGCACAGAGGTTGTCAATGGCAAGGTGGTGTGAAAAGTAGAGAGGCATTAATGAACGACGAGGCTTTCTTGTGACATACGATAAAGAAAGAAATGGAAGATGAGAGAGAAGGCCATGGGAAATGGAGAGAAGTCGGGTCGCCATTCAGGAGGGAAAGGCGGGTAGGAGAAGAAGGAGACGGAGAAGAAGGGACGTTCGATTGCATGCAGGACTCCCGCCCGGCCGCCACCTGGCGGTAGAATGCTATTGGCTTTTGTGCATTTGGTCAACATTTATTAGTTTTCAATTAAATCCTAAACTTTTTTTTGGAACATATGTGGACTAATCTTATAATAATAATAATATTTAGTCCTTTTGTTTTAATATATTAAAAATATCAATAAATTATAAAAATAACTAATAAAATAACAATTATTATAAAAGAAGGGGAAAACCATTAATAAACCGAGAGAGTGGTAGGTTACTCACGGGGATCCGACCAAACCAGGTCGAGGCATGACATGCAAAGTCTCCAATTAGGTTTAGACGGTGAATCATTCAGATAATAGGATGATGCAATCACATCAATAAATGATCTAAGAAACTAGAAGGACACATGAGCATCATAGGAATGCTAGTGACTAAGATGGTCAATGTGGCTAATTTGTTATAAGAACCTGAACAAGGTTCATGGAAATAGCCCAAATGATAAGTGTGTCTAAGCAACCCAAACGAGTAAGGGGTACCAGGGAGAGAGCAATACAACATGACTTAGTGAGAAGTTAGTATGGACACAAAGGAAATCACTAGTACAACTTAGAACCTTAACTAAGGTTAGCTTCTTACATAAATAAAAAAGCAAGGGATGGACAACCATGTATAAGTAAACTATGCGGTGGAAGCCTTGACAAGACAATAAAATACTTTGAAAAGGAACAAAGTACCCATTTGATACAAGATCTATTGGATAGGGTTAGGTGGTAGAGACATAATAAGTGATGAGTCCTAGTAACCCCGAAATACATGGAGGATACCAACGTAAGTGTATTATTGGACACAATGGGAAAACAAAGTAGATATGATACACACCTCTAGTATAACTCAATACTCTTATTAAGGTTGATTACCTTAATGGTAGATGCTTATCACCTCATAAGTAACAAAGCTAGAGAATGAAAACTCTAACGTAAGATAGTGCACTTGGAAAAATGAAATACACATTTGACTAAAAGACTACGAGGACAACCTTATGGAAAGGGTCATATAATATACGATACGAGTGATAATTCCCCAAATAAATTGAAAAAGGTATGATAGGGAAAGGAAGAATTGTAAATGTTCTCAAAAGAGTTAGCCATAAGTTGGAAATGGTAGATTACAATACCATTGGACAAATAACACGATGAAATCGTAGTCATGGGCGGAGAATGCCATGAAACTACAAGTTATGAACCACATGATGGGTGAATAAAAAAGACTCAACCTTGGTACCAATGGAATGTGAAAGTACCATTGATAAGAAGTTGACTACTACTAAGAAAGTAACATGGACATGTTACAATTTAAGTACGTGTAAACGACACCCAACCTAGGGATGTAATGAGCATACTTGAAGAAAAAAATAATAATACAAGCCCTCATGAATATTGGAGAATGCCACGAGTAGTGACCCGAGAAGTGAAATGATTGAACAACCCATATGTGTAGTGAAGGGTGCCAATAGTATGACATAACCTATTAAACAAGGAAGTCAAAGTAGACCAATACATGCCTGCGAGTACATTGTGTATAGCAACGCCTCTTTCCATTGGTTGAGATGTGTATTGATGCATAAAGACAAGTTGCCACGTGGGGTGCCGTGATTGGCTAGCTTCACTGATACGACGTCTTACTCAGCGTCCGACTCATCTGTTGACTCATTGATTAGACACGTGACAACCTCTCATTAGTCACTTTATCCGATGTGGCGCTTGACCAAATCTAACCATTAGCTGACCACGACACATAGTGTAAACCCCGTTCTCTCAAATTTAGAAGTCAGAAAGAAGAACCGGAAAAATTTGAGGGAAAATTGAGGATCAAAGTGATCCGGACTTGGTAAAGAAGGGTCAAAATAGGAAATTAGAAAATCTCAAGTGATCAAAGAAGATCCAAAAGCCATGGAAAAGGACCATAAAGTGGATTGGATGTGAAAATCAAACCAGTTCAGGGTGAATCGAACCTAGACTGGATTACATCGGATTGAACCATGAAGAACTAATTCAAAGATTAATTTTTCTAGGTGATTTAAGGAAATAAAATTGGGAAATTGAAGTCACTATTGGATAGAAAATGAATTTAGACGAATTTAGAAAATTTTAAATTTTAGAAAACTAGTTGAATCGGGCCTGAACCATCCGATTTTTTATTTTAGGTCACCGAACCTGGTGTGATCAAACTGGTCAACGGACCACCGACCAGGTCAGTGCCCAATCAACACGCGCGACGCGTGGCAAAGCGCGCCTAGTCAGCCGCTTGGTCAACGTCTAGAAGCGTTGACCAATTAGAGCGTGACATGTGTCCTCGGTCAACTGTTAAAGAAAGAAAATCCACATCGTTAACGACCGACCAATAGGAGAGTGACATGTGTCCTCAGTCAATGGTCAACTAAGGAGAGGCCTTGTGAGCCGAGCTGGCCAATAAGAAGCTGACACATGGCAAAGATGCCATGTCAATGGCCGAATAGGATATTGAAGAAACGGTCGATCAATCAAAAGTCGACACATGGCAGAACCACATTATATGGTTCAATCTAATCAGAGGCTGGCACGTGGCAGTGACATAGTGCGTTAGGAGGAGAATCTGACTTATTTAAATCATCCAATCAAAGGACGCCACGTGTCACAATCAAATGGTTAGTCGAATGTGGTCAGCAGCCACGTTGGAAGAAGCGACCAATGGAAGGTTGCCACATGACCGATCAACGAGTCAAAGGATGATTCGAACACTGAGTGGGAAGTCACATCAACAAAGTCAGCCAATCACAGTGTGCCACATGATAGCTCGCATGTGTACACACGATGTCATCTTCAACCTTGAAAAGTCGATGGACTGACTGTATCTTCTCCGACGACCGAAAAACCTTCCTAATAAGACTGTGAACAGGGGAGATTAGGGTTGAGGAATGGACGAATAGGTAGTCATGTCTGTTGTCAAGCTTCTTATATAAAGAGCTTCTCTCCATTCGTCCATCTCATCCCTCAAATGAATAAAGAAGAAGAAGTGCTCCATAGCGAAGCATGGACCAGAGCTCCGACCTGAGCCTTTTCCTCAAGCTCCGAGGTGAATTTAGGTTCTTGGAATCCTAAGGAAGTTAGGTACATGAGTGCATACTATGTTCATCTTGAGGATCACCAGAGAAGCACCAACAAGCTCACATAGTAACCTCGCTCCCTCGGTAGTTAGCGACCAGAGTTGGCTAAGCTCAATTTGAGCCACCATTGGATCAACCACGGAAAAACCCAGCCTTCCAGACCTTCCCTAGAGCAGTCTAGACCTTCCCTAAACCATAGTGGTAAGTCCCCCTTGCCGCCCTTCGTTGGAATTTACTGTTCATAGTGTATTTTGCCCGAAAACTAAAGTAAGCAATTTGCACTGCTTAGTCCACCAGTTGAGGCACAGTTTGATCTAGCAAGGATTCATAGGAAGAGTGCAATTTAGTGGAAGCAAAATCTTTGATAGCTCGATTCTCACCGATGAATAATTGAAGATTTCTCTCTATATGATGATTTTCCGGCGAATCTCCATTTGAGCTCATTTCTAAGCCAAATCTAGTGTTTTAAAGCTTGAAATGAATAAGAAGACATAGAAAAGATGATTACATGTTGGGACTTGATTAGGAAGAAATAACATAGGATTGATGAAATTCAAGTTTGAGGACTAAATTGCAATTTTTGAAAAGTTGGGGACTTAATTGTAATTTTTAGAAAATTGAGTATTTTTTGCAATTAATGAGAATTTATGTACCCAATTAGAAATTTGAGAAAATTAGGTACCCAAATGGAAGATTTAAAAATCTTAGGGACCTAATTTGGATTAATGTATAACTTAAGGACTAAAATATAATTACAAAAAGTTACAGGTTTTAAGTATAATTACCTTATTAATTGGGACTAAATTGTCCAATTTGTCCTAGGAACGAATTTCTTATAAGATTGTGCAATGGAAAGGCATGCCAAGTTGGAAACCTCCCATGGACGACCACACCTCGAAATACGGGTGAGTGGGATTTTCGGCATTATGCTGTTTGGAGTGATTAACGTACTTTCAAAGTTAGAAAACCATTTTCTAGAAATGGTATGCCCTGACTACGTAAACCTGCTCAAAAGTTTTGGAAGATATTTCTTATTAGAGAAATTAAGCATGGGTTGCTTAACGCTAGAATTGCTCTAGTGGGCCCAATGCCTCAATTTTGAAATTAATATAGCCCAAGGCCGAGTTTTAGAAAAACTTGTGAAGTGGACCCAAATACAATGAGAACAGGCTTAAACACGTAGACAAAATTATGATTACAAGCCTTATGAAAATTTTTCATAAATGGTTACCTGGTGTGATATAGCTGTCGAGCTAAAGTGGGTTGTCGAATTCGTTAGGTCGGTAGCTAACGAGCCGAATCTGGGTCGTCGAACTCGTTGGGCTGGTAGTTACCAACCGAAGTCGGGTTATCGAACTTGTTGGACTAGTAACACCAAAGATAAAAGTCTAAATTAAAAAGACTATTGTTTGTGCATGCTGAGATACGGAACCAAGAGACACCCGTATATTTTCGTCCAAATCTTCACATCTTCTCGTATAAATGGCTTAAATTGTGAAAATACACCAATATATATATCTTGTTTATATTTCACATGTGTTTAATGCCAATCTTTGCAAGTGTATTTTCTATCACATCACTCGTTTGTTAACTATTAAAAATTACAAAGTTTTCCAACACTTGCTATATTTACTATGAGTTCTTAATTTATGACCTTAAATTTTAAATTTTTATAATTTGGTCCTTAATTTTTTTAAAGTTACACTTATATCCTTAAACTTTTCGATTATTTTATTTATACCTATAAACTTTCAAATTATTCTATCTAGGTCACTAAACTTTTTCTTAATTCCATTTAAATCCCCAAAAATTTATTATTTATGATTCCATCACCAAGGTTACCAAAAATTATATTTTAATAATAAATATTTTCACTCCACTAAAACTCATATTTAAGAACTTGAATAAATCCTATCATTCTTCTAAATAACATCCCCATACCTAACGGTCATTTTACAACCTTAATCAGGATAGTATTATTTTGGCATTATTCCAAAGGTTACAAAAAAATGATACAATTTCGAAAAATATTAAAAACTCATTAAAGATAACGAGTTAGCCATCGCGAGTGGAGGATGTTAGCTGATTTCCATAGTGTTTCCCTAGCCTAAGTGGCGACTCAAATAGTGGTCGAAGGTTTAGGAAATTAAAGTTGACTGAGCTTAGTAAAAAATGAATAGAAAATGAAACTTCCACAACAGTTTGAGTTTATAATGCTTACCTTTAACTTATGATGGTTAGAAGAAGTTGTAAAGAGTTTGTTTCAGTTTTCACAATTATTTTTTATTGTGGGAGATGCGACCTAAAATAAAACTTCTAATTTTTAGGATTTTGAGAAATGATACTATTTTATCTAATATGGTTATTAGTGTCGAGAAAGGGTAGGAAAGTACAGAGGACTTCATGTTAGTTCTAGTGACACTGTAAAGTTTGGTGGTAAAAAATATTATAATCAAATCTCGGATAAGTGGGTTGCTGGAAAATTAAGTGAATTAAATTATAGAGAGAATTTCAAGAGATGGTTGAATGGGAGCATCTCTCCTTTTATAGGGAGGTCTAACGGACAAAGGGTTACTTGTCCATAGACTTTGTCAGCCTTGCTTAGGTAGACATAGGCTTGAATTTCATTAATAGTTCCTTGCTAGATTTTCTGCTAATTTGGGCAGTTGTGTGTATGCATTAGTAGAAATATGATAGTTTGCACGACACATGATTGACTTGCCTGGCTTTGTATATCTAAGTGGAGCGTTAATTGACCAGATTCAGTTATTCATAAGTTTATATTATTTAAATTAATATTTTTTTTTATTTCTCTGATTCATTTAATTAATTTTAGTTTTTAATTAGTTGATTCACGGTTAATTCGATCGATTTTAACCTCATTTATTTTTCTAAAAATTCTTGAATTTAATTACTTGTGTTTATGATAAAAAAAAATTTCCCTAATAAAATCTCTTAAAATTATTTTTATAATATGCCTAATTTGATCTAAACGTCAATACAATTTTTAATTAATTACTCATGATACTTGATTTTTAATCAAGTGAGTAATTAGAATTTAATCCAAACAATTTTTATCGAATGGTAAAGTTTCATTTCAAATCAATTTTTAATTTTAAAGTTGATGTGATTTGTTGGTATGGTTTAGTATTCCTTGAAATTTTATTTTTTTTCTATTTTAAATTATTATATGATGATCGTCTTTATTTACTTTAAATGTTATGAATCAATACTCATGAATTCCTAACTTCCTATGACTTAATGCTCATGAATTTTTATTATTGGAGAATATTTCTTTTCCTTAATTACCTTCCAGTAAAGTTTGGAGAAGAGGAGAGAACAAATACATTTTGTTGAGATTGAGAGAACTTAAATTGTTGGCTTTTAGTGTTAGGATTGATTAAATGCTTTACATGTATCTTTATATACGGTAGAAACCCGAGATTGTATTTCAATGTTGTCCTCTAACTAGCATTCCCAATATTACATTCCATTAATTTACTCTTAATATAATTAAATTAAAATTAAACATAATAAAAATTTTAATGTGACAGAGGTAGCCTTTAGTTTGGCTAATCCAACTTCCATATGAGATGGGGCTCCCGACATAGCCCGTGCCTAAGTCTGATTTGGATAAGTGTCTATCAAGTCGCCTCTCAATTTTGTGGATGGGTTCCACTTTGGATCGCACCCTCGGGATTGTATGTTTGTTAAACCTCATTTGTTTCTTAAATAGTTTGGATTTTTATTGTGGTCGTATCCTTTAATACTTTTCTTTTTGTGTGACCCACTTTTGTAAAAATATTCCGCTCCAAATTTTCATTTGTTTATATGCGTGTATGAGGATACCACTTTTCTTTTATATTTAAATTTTATATATAAATTTAGGCCCTTTTCTTTTATTTTCATTTATTGTATTTTATACAAGTTTGTATTTATGTTAGATAATATATACACATATATTTATATATATTTATAGACTTTTCTATTTAATAATCATATAATTTTATTAATTTAAATTCATTCACTTGATCTTAATTTAATTTAATCAAATTTTAAAATATATTCAATTTATTCAATTTAATTTAATTAAATAATTCTTTATATATAATTTTCGCTTGAAACTTTCAAGTTCAAAAAAAGGTGATATTAAAGAACTACAATCTTTTTTTTCTATAACATTTAGGTTTTCACCCTTTCTTATATACCGGGTCTTACCTCTTTTTATATACTTTTTTCTTTAGCTACTTTTATACAATTGGTTATATAACCTTCTAATAAATATTAGAATTGACTACTTTATAAATATGAGCATTTCATAAATATTGAACTAAATTATTTTATAAACACAAGTATTTAACATTTTTTTTATAAATAATAGATAATATCTCATTTTCATAACTATTTTAAAGGTTAGATTCTCACCCCTTTTAAACCATAAAGTTCATACCTATTTATTTTAAGCTATCAAGTTATTGTCCACTTTTAAAAAACCATAAAGTTCATACCTATTTATTTTAAGCTATCAAGTCATTGTCTACTTTTAAAAAAACTTTGGGATATCTCTCGTCCTAATCTCTGTATTAGCTTTTTTAAAATTTTTTAAAAAATGGATCCAAAGAATGCACATCAGCATTTTACAAATCTATATTTATTGACTACGTTGGTCCAATCGGATATGAAGTCGAAAATCTCACTCACCCATTATTTAAGACTTATTCGTTACAAATGTATTCCAAACCTTTGTGCTCTGCTTACGAGATCGTTAGGTAAATCTATATGTCACGCCATTACCCAATTTGGTCGGATCACTGTAAACAACCCACTATTCTTCTAGTAGGGTTTTCCACTTCTTTAAACCGCGAAAAGTAATGCGTCTTTTACATTTATACCTTTTATAGAATAACATTAATCAAAACTGAATAAAATTTAAACTTATATACATGTCTTGTAGGTTTAGCTAGCTGAAGATACTTAGGTAGGTTCTTTCCTCGGTTACCTGAAAAGGGATAAATAGAGGGGGTGAGTTCGACAACTCAGTGAATGAGTGTTGAGTGAGAGTTTTCACAAAAACAACTTTAATTGGAGCGTGTCAAACTCTTTATTTCCTTTTAAAAATATTATTTTTTTAAGTTCTGATTTTAAAAACCTTTTTTTAAGGTTTACCCATTCTTTTTCAAGGATTCTCAAATACTTTCCAAGGTTTTTACGATTTTTTTCCCATTTTCATATTAGATGTATTTCACATACAACACACTCCCTTCATCAAGAAGGGTACACACATATTCACGAGATGCAGTTACACCAACTGCACCCACTTGTGGATAGTAGCGTCTTTACTTTCTACCATGATAGAAGTCTCTGACATTTACCCAAAGTCTGAGTGAACGTCTCCGACGTCCTACCCTCAGACTCAATATACTTTGTGTCCATATGAGAACGGAGACCTCATCCCAACCCCACTTCGGTTTCATGCGTATGAAGCTACGTCGAGATTTCCTAACTGCTGGCATGACAAACTGCCCTTATCTCCATCATGTCGTCTAGTAGCCCCTAGGACGCATCACTGCCCCTCCTGGGCGTCTTGATGGTCCCAAACCTTAGTGCATGCACAAAACAATAATTTTCCATATAAACCATTTAATCTTTGGTTCCACTGGTCCAACAGCATTGACTCTCAACTCGACCTACAGCTGTTTGTCTAGACTAGTCCGTCGACATATCTTGTCGCAATGCCGCCAGTCCATAGAGTATGCCAGTCATGTCTTGGTACCATGGCCAGATGACATCATTCATTTAAAATTTTCATGGCTTCATATCAGGTTTGTTTACGAGCTCCTACTCATGCCAACTAGCTTTGGGCCCACTATACGAGATTTTCAAAATCGGGTATTTTAGCCTCCAATTTCAAAACTGAGGCATCTAGCCTATCTTAGTTATTCGAGCTCCCGTAAATAGTTACTATCAGTAAATAGTTTTTTCATCATATCAACCGGGTATAATCTACTTACTATCAGTAAATAGTTTTTTCCGTGTGCTTTCTCACATCACCCCAACCAAGTGTGATGTTAAAATTCCACATAATAGTGTGTTTTCATTTCCGAGGTACTCAACATCCCAACCGGGTATTATGTGAAAATTTTCACTCACCCGATAGTGTAGTGTATTCCTCTTGATCGACTTTTGCTTTTATGCGAGTTTATCCTTGTTGGCGTTCCCGATCCTTCGTGCTCCTACACGATTTGGACATCATTTTTATCAATATTTGGCATAATAGCCCTAATTCCTCATGTATGAGCAAATGTCCAAATTTTCCAATTATTTACATTTAGGTCCCTAAAGTTCTTTTTCCTTAACTTTAAATCCCAAATGTAAAATTTTCCCCAAATTGAATCCCGAAACTTTCAAGAATTCACTTTGGTTCCTCAATTTATCTAAAATTACTTAAGGGGTTCAAGTTTCCCAAATTTCTAATTTGGTCTCCAACTTTTCAAAAATTACAATTTTGCTCATAATTTACAAAAATGGAAATTTGACCCAAAAAATCGACCAATTGGTCCTCTAACATCTTTTTCATGGCCAATTGGCCCTCAATTTAGGAAATTGCACTTTGGTCACTCAATTTTTTGAAATCCCCAATTTCCCCCAAAATTTTCCTCTAATTTCCCCCTTTCAACATGTCTGAATTTGATTTCATCAAATTGACCTATCAATCAAGGTTAATTATTGAAATTGATGGTAAAATTGAGTTCATACACTTCCATACGATTCAATGGATTTTTGAATTGCGTCATTTGTATCCGAATTGAGCTCAAACGGAGTTTTGTCAGAAAATTGGACTTAGAGAGAGAAAACTTCGAAAGCTTACCGTCAAGGGTGCGGCGGTCCGAGCTTTTAATCTGGGTAGATAATTCTCGTCCTGAGGTTTTTCCTAGGATCAAGAATTTTATCAATTCATGCTGAATTGAGGGAGAATTTGATCAGTGAAGTTTCGTCGCTACTCTCTCTAACACTGATTGGAAATTATAGAGGGTAGCCAAATTGACTTACCTTTCAACTCTAATTCAGTTGTATGATGGTTGTGAAAGTGTTGGGAGAGCTTGATTTGGCCTGAAAAGGGCTCAAATTGGTCGTTTTTAGCTCGGCTAAAATAGGGTAGCTTCAGTTCGTCGGAGCTGCTTCACTATTCGATTATGCAGGAGCTTCTCCTATTATCCTCAGCATAAATGAAGACTACCGTCGACTAACTGACTTCTCCCTAAATCTAAGAAACCCGACCTCGTCTTCTTTGGCTCAGAAAAACTCCAATGTCGGAGCTCTGGTTTGAGCTTCACCAAAAAATAGAGCAGTAGGGAGAGAGAGGAGTTTTTAGGTGTGAGAAGGATGAATGAGGAGTAGCTATTTATATAGGAAGCTCATGGACTTCTTGGCCGTCCGATTGATGCTTTTATAGCAGTCATTTGTTGTCTGAAACTCCCAGGATGGAGACTTTTCATCTTTGTTGGCACTGCTCGATTTTTCGGTGAGTGAACAGTGATGTCATCTGAAGGAAGAAGACGACATTGTTCCGAACCGAACCAGGTTCAATGCTTAAATCGACTGGTTCATGCCCGATTCGACCGAGTTTTTCGAAATTAAAATTTTTTAAATTTATCTAAATTCATTCTCTATCCAATGGTGGTCTTAATTCTCCCATTTAAATTATCTAAGCCACCTAGAAAAATAAATTTAGCATCGGGTTCAATGATGGATCAATCCCATCCAAACCGGTTCAATCCAGTTCACTTGAACCGGTTTGATTTTTTTCCCCAAATTGTCCTTGTGATTTTTTAGGTCACTCACGATTTGTAAATTTCTCGTTTTGCCCTTTCTCTAACGGTTGAGTTTGTGAACTGGTTCAGTTTTATTACCCGGGTTGACCGATTTTTTCTCCAATTTCCTTGTTTTTAAGGGACGGGATTTACAATGGATGCGAAGAAGATGATCTTGTTCTTCCCACGTGATCTTCACTTGCGAGGTCACTATTCATGTGTGTGCTTCATCTAGTATTGAGCACTAATCAGTATGATTCAATTGACTACTTCGATTGAAATTTGACCAGTTTAGGGTTGATTTGACTAATTTTCTAATTTATTTATTTTTTAAAATTTTTTAAAATTATTTATTTATACTTTAAACCCAAAATTACTATTTTCCCTTTTTAGGTCTACTTAGAAAATTAATTTTTAATCTAATAAAGTTTAGTTCGATTCATTTTCTCGATCCGATTTCAAATCAAATAATCTCAAATAGTGAATTCCCTATCAAGGGCTCTTTCAAGTTTTTCTTTAACTTAGTTCCATTAGTTATAAGTTCTTATTTTAAATTGATTCCATTTAATTTTTTATCTGAGTTTTATTTTCAGTTCATAGTACAAGTGTCATTTGAAAATATAATGTTATATTTATATTTTTCCCTTTTACAACTTATTTTACTCGATTCGACCATCGCTAAATTTAATTTTACTATTCGATCATTAACTTTCTTAAATTATAAAGTTACCTAAAACTCTTCCTTATTTACCCTTGTTTCCCTAAATTTTCATTATTTGAATTTAAGTCTCTAAACATCTACTCTTTACATTTGAACCCCTGTCTTTTAACAATTTACCTTTAGATCTTTACATTTTCCTTTATCTCATTTTTATCCTCCTACTTTTTAGAAGATACATTTTGATCACTAAATTTTCCAATTTTAAATTTTGGTCACTAATCTTTTGATTTGTTCTCAGCTTGGTTTTGAGCTTTGAAATTTATCATATGCTCCTAAACGACTTTCTCATATTCCAACCATTGATTTGAGCCTTTGATTGATCAATTTGCTCCATTTTTAACTCATTTTTAGCTTCGTTGGAATATCAAGAAAAAAGTGGTTGGAAACACGCTCAGCCCGTTGACAAAGGTGAGGAAGTGAGGAGGTAGATGACCTTCTTGGGGTCATTCCTGAACCAAGTGATGTCCCAATAAATTTCTAAATTTCTTTATTTGTTTTATAATTTTCTAAATTTATTTATTTAAATTTTTATACAAAAATTATATTTTTGTAATTTTTAAATACTATCCTATAAATAAATTTGGATATTCTCTATCATATTTGTTCAAATTTTTAATCAACTGAATTTCGATTCCCATTTATAAAAAATTGTACTTTCAAATTAGATTCAAGTTATTTTCTAAGATTTAAATTCAACTTTAATTTCCATTTATGGAATTTGGATTTACAACCGGAGTTCTTACAAAAATACATGATTGTATTTCCTATCTCTCCGTTGGGTAATAGATGTTTGTTCCTCCCATGATGTTCAGATTGCCAAACCAATCTGTCCCTTCCTACAAAATAGAGAAACAAATAAATCTCATGTCAATCACATGAAATCATAAAAGAATAGTGAACTCAATACGTCGTTACATAATATATTTTTATACATTATTAAAATTAGTGTACAAAAAAACGTACTTTAACTCGATATTGAAAATTCGAATTGTAGATAAAAAATACATATTATTGTTAACTATATTACGAGTTACTAAGAATAATATCCGGTAAGTGTATTCACGTGCGTCGGTTCATGCGCAAAATTGGATAATAACCTGTAAGTCGGCTCATAATCCTTCCAAGATTCAAATAAGAAAAAAAAGGCGAGCTTGAGATCGCTCATACTTTGGCATATTTTGTTTGATCGTGGAAAAAACATTTAAGAGTACTAACTGATGCAATGATAACACCTACCCATTTCCCCTAAAATTTTCGGCGAAAAATGAAGTCCTGTTTTGACAGGAGAGAAATCAAAGCTCAAGCAATGACAAGGCACTATGATGGGAGACGACGTGGCGGAGATAGAAGTTGATGGAGGCTTTGATCAGGAACCTGATTATACTGCAGTATGAATGGGTGCCTCAGCAGCTGAGAAACGGTCCATCTTCTGGCAGGCTCCCTCTGCAAGCAGCAAGCAATGAAATCCCGGAATTCGTTTGAAGCGGAAGGTGGTGCCTCTGGCGGTTCTGACATACATATTGCGCACATCAGGCTGGCCCAGTCCCCCTGCCTCCCAACAGCAAACGGGAACTTCCCAAGATAGAATTCCAATATACTGACCCCGAAGCTCCATATATCCCCTGCATAACCGTCATATCTCCCGTGGTTGATATCGGTATTGATCCTCTCAGGACTCATGTAGGCGATTGTACCGACTGAGGAGTTACATGGATCCATCGTCTGAGCTAAAACCCTACTGACCCCAAAATCGGCAATCTTGACCTTATTCATCGAATTCACCAACAAATTGGAGGGCTTTATATCACGGTGCACAATCTTCCTCCGGTGTAAATATGCGATGCCGCTGAGGATTTGATTGGTTATGTTTGAGAGCTGGTGCTCATTCTGTACGTGAAGTCCTTCCAGCGATCCACCATCCATGAGCTCCAGCAGGACTTGGATTTCACCACCGTGGTTGTATATGTCGTAGCATTTGACAACATTGGGATCGTCCACGTCCCGGAGGATCCTGATCTCACGCAGGATTTGATCGCGGGCAGACTCCTCATGGTGGCCGTACATTACTTTGAGGGCATAGAGGTGGCCGGAGGGCCGGTGAATCACCTTGTATACTGTTCCGCCGGCGCCACTGCCAATGCGGTTGACCCGCTCAAGGTGGGAGAAGCTAATACCGTGGGACAGGCAGCCCCCGCCGTTGTGGTGACTCATAGAGGGAAGTGAGTTGTTGGAAGAGGGAGGGGGAGGGAGAGGGAGGGGGAGGGGGACTGCAAGATTAGTAGGATCTCGCTGGGGAAGAGGGAGGGTGAGGTCCTGGCGCCGCCTTGGACGGCTGCTCGGGGAGGTTCCAGATTTACCGGATGGCCGCTGAATCGGTTTCATGGCTAGGTTCCAGAATATTCCGGTGGTATTAACCTTTCAAGAGAACTAGACGGACCAACTTTGCAAGATTCCAAAAGGTTTCACAATGAATCGACCATAACAAAAAGAAGATTGACGCACCGGTCCCAAGAATAGCTATAGAAAAGCTCCAAAGATTGGATCAAATACAAAGTCTGCTCCCTCGCCTACCTGAATCTATCCATCAATAGACGCAGAAGCTCTGGATAAAAAAAACTCAGGAGTGATAAGGGAGAAGGAAATGGAGAAACGAGAAAAAGGAGAGGGAGGGTTGATAATTAAAATCTTTCTTCCTTTATTCAGATTTTAAAATAGTTTGGCATCATTCACACGTGCCTGAAACAGAATCTGCTCTTAGGTGCCTTTGAAATGCGGCGGTGCGCGTGTATCGTCATGCTGAATCCAAAATTAGTTTTTTTTTCAAAATGAATAACTTCATTAGAAATTAATAATATATTAATAATGTTTTGAGTGTAATGGGTAAATGATCTAGGAATTCATGAACGTCTTCCGTATAATTAAATCAGTACAATCATTTGTTGCTTTAAATATATACTTATTTTTATTCTAAAATTGTACTAATATAACAAATAATTATATTTTTCTATAGTATAATGATGCATGTCCTAACAATATATTATTATTAAAATATAATACTCAAAATATTATAACATAAGAATTTTGGTAAAAAAATTAATTTTTATAAAATTATAATATAAATAAAAAATATTAAAAACCCTAAAAAAATAAATAATCAAATTTCGTAAAAAAAATTTTGATGTCTATACCATGATCACAAGATAGGTTGGTTATTCCTTCCTACGACGATGATAGTACTCTCTTCTAAAATTGGATTAGGGAGAAGTGAACAGTATAAAAATTAATATAGATCAGATCAGGTGCTTAATTTAGTCTCTACAAAAAAAATATAAAATATATAAATATATTCTAATCTTTTATAAATATGTAACTCTTTCCATAAATATTATTTATTGGATATATATACTTACAAACTAATATTTATAAATTAGATACATTTCACATTACTTTAATTTGAGATAATTCAAATATCATATTTTTAAAAATATAATTATATTCGATTATCTTTTATCAAAATTTACTAAATTATTAATTGGGATTGTTTTAATTTAAGTTTTATTTACAAATACAGTATATTTAAAAAAATATCACTCTATTTGAGATATTATAGTTAAATAGTTCAAAATTTTTTAAATTTACATTTTATTTTTAAAAATGTAATACACGTCTTAAAAATAAAATGAATTTACTAGAATTTATCATCAAATTAGGTATTGAATCACATTAAAAGATAATCTCAATTTATACTATATATAGCTGGTATGCTCCCCTAGTCTAGGAAAATAATAATTCATTTAGTTATCTAAGTTTCTAGCTATCATGTCACTAAACCATCCAATTCTCTCATTAGGAGGTGGTGTGGTTTTACTTTTTTTTCTTATCATTATGCACAATTAAGTAATACAAATAAACATAAATAAATAATAATTTGATCTCAATACAATCATATATTCAATCATTTAAGTAAATGCATACACAACACCGTTAGGTTATAATAATTTCTCTCCCATTGTGCATGAGGTAAGGTGGTTAGAATTTGCTCCCTTTCACCAATGGTTTAACTCGTAGTTCATACTTAACATGCATTTCAAAAATAGTTTAAATGTAACCCATTTTTTATAAAAGGTTGTGACTAGACTTGTATTTAATAAATAAATGAGACTTAACTATTCTTTAATAAATAATTTAAAGTATTTTATAAATTGTTGGGCCTAGTTGTTTTTTCATAAATGATGTGGATGATTCCCTTATTTTTACAAATAGGTGGAACTCGGCTGGCATTTAATAAATAATTGGGACGGACATTTTTTTTTATAAATTATTAAAACTTGGCCTTTATTTTTATAGAGTTACAGACTTCACTCGTAATTTATAAATAATTTAAATTTAATTTTTTTTATAAATGATATGAAGTTGACTCGTATTTTATAAATGGTTAGAATTAGACATATGTTTCCTAAATAATAAATACTTAGACCATCTTTTATATATATTTAGGAATTGTCTCAATTTTTTGATAGGTGTTAGGTATTGGTCCATTTTTCAAAATTTATTGGGTGTGTAAAGTATTTTATAAATTTTCTTCATATTTGGTTTTCATATTAGTTTTTTATAACCATTTACAAGCATGCATATATTGATTTTATAAAAATCAACCCAATTGTGCTCATCATCACTAATATAACTCACCTTAATCATGATCAATTTGGCCTAATTAATTGTATGTATTTCGAGATTTGTACATTAAATAAACACTAGTGTTAGGGAAATAATATATTGGTATAGTTGAAGCTATTGGATAAGAGGTGCTAAGAGTACACCACCTCTAGAAACACCTAGATATATGATTAGAATAGACATTACTTCAATATACTTAATTATATAAAGTCTCTAGTTAGGTTTAGGTTATGAATCCTTCAAAGAATAAGAGAATATAGTCGCAACAGAAGTACCTTAAGAGCATCAATGATAAAGAGAGTTAGAATAATATTCATGATAGTGGTCTGAATAATAATGCATCTAAAGCTACCTTGAACAATAGGGTCATGAGTAGTGATGAGTCCAAGTAACCCCTTAATACAAAGAGGTGGACGATAAGTGACGGTTGGACCAAATAGCCAATCAGAGTAGATACATCACATGGCACTAGTACAACTTAGTAATGTTAGTAAGATTGAATACCTTAAGGTTAGGGTCTTATCACCTCACAAGTAACCATAAGTTGGGTGTCATGCTCCGACCCGATTTGGTCAGATCCCTGTAATCAACTCGCCACTCTCCCAGTTTTATTAAGGGTTTCCCCTTGTTTATAAACTATAAAGAGTAAGGCGTCCTTTAAACTTGTACCTTTCCTAAAATAACATAAATCAAAACTGCATAAGATTTTAAACTAATCATATCTGTCTCATAGGCGTATTAGTTGACGGTTCTTGGGGTAGGCTTTCCGAAATTTCCTGAAAGAGATATAAGGGAGAGGGTGAGTACAACGACTCAGTGAATGGGTTTTCAAAATTAAATTTTTTTTAGGAAAAATGTTTGATTTGGAGTGTGCCAAACTCCTTATTTTCTTTTAAAAACTTTTCATTTCAAATTTTAGTTTTTATCACCATTTCTTATTAACCACAGTGTGCCATCACTCAACACACATCATTCATTATGAAAGTCAAATACACAATCGTAGGCCAGTACGTCCACTGAACCCACTTGTGGTGTCGGAGCGACTTTACCGGCCACCTAGATAGAAGCACGTCCACTTCTGCCCTAAGAATGAGTGGATGTTCGCGACATCCGACCCTCAATCCCGTAAAAATTCTCTATGTCCGTATGAGGACAGAGACCTAATCCCGACCTCACCCCAGTCTCGTGCGCTTGAAGCTACATTGAGCTTTGCAAGGTCACCTGGTACGACTAACTGTCCTTATATTCACCAGGTCGTCCAGGGCCCTAGGACACATCACTACCCCTCTTGGACGTCTTGAAGGTCCCATAAACGCAATACATGCACAATCAGTATTTTCACATTATGCCATATAATCTATAATGCCATTGGTCCAACAACCTCGACCCTCAACTCAACCTGCAGTTGTTTGTCTTGACTAGTCTAGAGACTTGTCATGTTGCACTGCCGCCAGTTGATTGAGTATGTCGATCCTATCTTGGTACCATGGCCAAACAATTCAATTACTCAAGTTTTCATGGCATATAAATTCATGTTTGTTTACGAGCTTCTACTCGTGCCAATTGGTCTAGGGCCCACTGTTCGAGATTTTCAAAGTTGGGCATAATAGCCCCTAAGTTCCAAAATCGAGGCTTCCAACCTAACAGAGCTATTCGAGCTCCCATCAAAAAGGCCTCCCAAATTGTTTAAGTAGTGACACATAGTTAGGGGAGAGCATTTCCGACAAAAATATAATTTTAACTGTTAATCATACCAACCGAGTATGAGGACATCTCCGCTCATAATCGATGAACGGGTTTTCTACTTCCTTCAAGGAAGTTTCATCATACCAACCGGGTATTATCTACTTACCACCGGTAAGTAGTTTTTCCGCGTGATTTTCACATCACTCCTCTCAGGTGTGATATTTAAAATACCACTTAGCAATGGATTTTCATTTTCGAGGTGCTTATCATCCCAACCGGATATGATATAAAAATCATACAAACCTGATAGTGCAGTGAAATTTCTCTTAGTCGGTCTGTTGTCCTTACTCGAACTAGTCCTAGTTGGCATTCTCGGTACTTCATGTTCCTACACTATATGAACATTCTTGTTCATTATTTTTTTTTTTTGCCTCATAGCACTCATTCATCCCAATTGAATAAGAAAACCAACTTTTCCCTTTTATTTCAATCAAGTCCCTAAAGTTATTTTTCTTTAACTTTAAGTCCATAATGCCGGTTTTCCTCAAATTGAGTCCCGAAACTTTTAAAATTTATCTTATGGCCTCAATTTATTCAAATTCACAAAAAATGGGTTTAATTTGCCAAATTTCCAATTTGGTCTCCCAACTTTTCCAAAATTACCATTTTGCCCCTACTTTACAAAAATGGTAAGTTTTGCCCCAAAATTCCAAAAATTGCCCAATTGGTCCTCCAACATCTTTATCATGCCCAATTGGTCCTCAATTTTATGAAATTAGACTTTAGTCCCTCTAATTTTCAAAATCCCCAATTTTCCCTCAATTTCAACCTTCCAACTTAGCCGAATTTAATTTTATCAAATTAACTGATCAAATGAGTTTAATTGTTGAAATTGAAGTTAAATTGAAGTTCCTACACCTTCATACGATTCAATTGCACTTTGAATCTCAAGATTTTGTGCCATAATGAGCTCAAATGGAGCTTCACCGGAAAATTGGACTTATAGAGAGAAAGCTTCGAAAGCTTACCGTCGAGGGCACGACGGGTCGAACTTTTGATCTGGGTAGATAGCTTATGTCCTGAGGTTCCTTCTAGGATCAAGAATTGAATCAATTGATGCCGAATTCAGTAAGAATTTCATCATCAAAGTTTTATCGGTTCTCTCTCTAGCACCGGTCGGAAATTATAGAGGGGAGTCAAATTGGCTTACCTTTCAGCTTTAATTCAGCTGTAGGAGGGTTGTGGAGGTGTTGGGAGGGCTTGGTTTAGCGTGATGAGAGCTTGAATTGGCCGATTTCAGCTCAGCCATAATAGAGCAGCTTCGATCCGTCAAAGCTACTTCACTGTTTAATCATGTCGACGTTCCTCCAGTGACCCTTAGAGCAAATGGAGACTACAGGCGTGTAGTTGACTTCTCACCGATTCTAAAGAACCCGACCTCGGCTTGTTTGGCTCAGAAAAGTACCCAAGTCGGAGCTCTGGTTCGAGCTTCACCAAAAAATGGAGCAGTTGGGAGAGAATGGAGTTTTCAGGTGTGGAGAGGATGAATGAGGAGGGGCTCTTTATATAGGAAGCTCGAGGACTTCTTGATCGTTCGATTCATGCATTAATGGCGGTCATTCATTGCTTGGAACTCCCTGGCTAGAGACTTTTCAGCTTCGTTGGCGCTGCGCGATTTTTCGGCGAGTAAACAATGCTGTCATCTGAAGGAAGAAGATAACACTGTTCCGAACGGGACCGGACTGGTCCGAATTGGGTTCAAAGCTTAAATCAGCCGGTTCACCCCAATTCGATCGAAATTTTTAAATCTAAAAATTTCTAAATTTATCTAAATTTATTTTCTGTACAATAGTGACCTCAAATCTCAAATTTGAATTTTTTAAGCCAACTAGAAAAATGAATTTAGCACCCGGTTCAATATTCACCTGAACCGATTTGGTTTTCATCTCTAATTCATCCTAAAGTTCTTTTTCTTGACTTTTGTGACTCTTTAGGTCACTCGGGATTCATAAATTTCCCGGTTTGCCATTTCTTTATCGGTTCCGGTTCATAAATCAGTTCAATCCAGTTCGGATTCGGTTCTCCCGAACTGGTCTGGTTTTTCTCTCCCAATTTGTCCTATGGTTCTTTTTCAAGGATTATGAACTCTTTTTGGATTACTCGGGAGTTGTAAATTTTCCAATTTGCTCATTCCCCTATGATCGGGTTTGTGAAATAGTTCGGTATTTTTCATTCAGTTTGACCAGTTTTTTTCCGGTTTTCCTTAATTCAAAAGGGCGGGGTTTACATTGGGAATGATAAATTTCTATTACCAATGGACAAATGACATGAATGAATCATAGTTATAGGTGGAAAATGCCATGAACCGTAAGCTATGAACTTTATAATTTAACAAATATGATAGATTAAATATTGGTACTAATAGAATGTGTATGCACTATTGATAGAAAATTGCCTAATACTAAGAAAGGTAACATGAACATGTTAAATGTAAGTACGCATAGACAACACCCATCCTAAGGTTGTAATGAGCATACATGCGGGATCACAAATATACCAAGCCCCTTGCGGGTATCGGGAAAACACCTATTGCAACAACACAAAGTGACACAACTAAACAACCCGTATATTTAGCAAAGGTATCATCAATAGTATATAACCTAACACATGAAGATATCAAAGTAAACTTTGATAGATGAAAAAAAATGGATATGTTCCTATATAAAAAGTAAATGTGTATGTTGGGATTAAATAAAACAAGTGATATTGTAAAAAGCAGACGGTATTATTGAAATAATTTAGAAGTTTTACTTGTACTATTAAATTGTAAAAAATAGTGAAAGATGTAATTTTTAAATTAAAAGTTATTAGATCTAATAACTCAATTTCAATCGTATGTATATACGCCATTAACCCAACCTCCATATTTTTGTAATAAATGAAATTAAATTATATTTTAAAATTAGTATAATTCAAATCCTTGTAAATATAATAATAAAGCTATTTTATTAAATAAAATAAGATTACTTTTATTATATATTTAAAATATAAATATTATATTATAAAATTTGTTTGAAAGAAAATTTTAAAATATGAATTTTAGATTAAAAATTTTGAGAATAGTATTTTTAAAATTTTTGTTTAAATAAATATTTATATTTTAAATAAATAATAACTCACCTAATAAAAAATAAATATTAATATTTTTAATTGTAAATTCAAATACCAGGGAAAATAAAATATATTTTAGATTTAAAGTTCTATAATAACCTACCAAATCAGAGTGGCTGATAGTCAAATAGGATTGGATTCGATTCACATCGTCCATTACCAACCCCTAAATGTACCCTCCAAGCCTATTCTCACCAACCCGAAAACCCAAAGCGTCCCATGGCCGTCGCTTACCCTTTCATCAACTTTCCATGGAACACCAAACGGAGGGACAGTATGATAGGGCCCTTCCGATCATCTTTCTTTAATTATTATTTTTTTTAATTTATTATTATTATGATCTCAATATTACTTCAATATTTCATATTGAGTAAGGATTAGACTATTTTTATCATTTTATTATATTTTTTAAAATATTATGTACTAAAATATTACAATTTATTAATTGTATTAAAGTGTTTCTTAATATAGTAATTTACCCTACAAGTTTAATATTAGGTCACTCACGCTCCAGTTTTATCTTGCCGACAGGCGCGCACAGATCCAATCAGAGAGATTATATTCGGCGCTTGAAATCGTCGAATCAAGGGAGCATCTTTCAGCCAACTCCTTTCTTTTTTGCTAACTCGGCTAACCTATTGGTGTCTTCCTTTCGTTCCTCAACTGGTTGTGGGTATGGGTTGTTGAACGCGGAGGGAAAGGGGTCGAGTTTCCGAGCTGTGGATGCACGGGCAGCCTCAGCTGTGCTGAGTCAGTGAACAGGGGACTCTCGGAAAGCAGCAGCGCTAATCGAGTCACCGGACAGGGGAGACTCGGCCAGACCAGCCGTGGTCGAGTCTCGAACAAGGTAGCCACGGGCGTCAGCAGCCGAAGGCGATTGAGTTGAAGAATAGGGGAGTCAGGCTAATCTCCTGCCATCTTCTTTTGGTAAGATATGCAAGGAAACTAATTGTTATTTTTTTCTCTTTTGGTGGTTCAATGCTACTGTACTGTAACATTTCCTCTCCTCTTCTGACACAAAGGAATCCCATATACAATGTTTAACCTTATTTTGTTCCCCAGATGCGATTCTACTGGTACGATAAAGATGATTTTTTACCTCTTAATTTTGTTTGAAGATCATCATGGGTTCGGAGGTGGAAATACTTGAGCAGAGATTGAAGACAATTATGGGTCAGCTCCACTCTGAGTTTTCCATATTTGAGAGAATCGTGCACAAAAATAAGAACCAGCATCGGCGTTGCAAATACTTCCAGTATCTTTTGAAGGTTTCTGCCTCTTGTTGGGTCTTATTCTTTTTATTGTCTCTCAGTTTGTATAGATGACATCCTATTCATGGACAATATGAACATTTAGAGTTGGAGGAACCAGCAGAACAGTTCTTAAGTTTATTCTTCTTTTTTTATATCTTGAATTCTTAGGTGAGGAGGGATTTCAGACTTCTACAATCTGCTAAGCTGGAGGAATTGTTGAATTCTTGCTTTCATGCAATCAGCGAAAATAACCCTAAACAAAAAATCAGCCTTTTAGAAAGGTGGCCTCACTTTTCATTTGTAACCTAGCTTTTACTTCTAGATCATTAGGAGAAAATTGTGTGTGTTCACAGTTTCAAAATGATCCTGATATCCTGTACCTCTTGTTTATGGCAGTCTGAAGCGGAGAAAATGTGATGGCAGAAGGCCTAATTTTTTGGAACGACTTCATGGTGTTGCTCGATTATTGTCACAGGTGTTTACTTGAGATCTGATCTCTATTGACAAGGGGCTTCTGGGTGCTCTCTTTCTATAAGTTTATTTCTTAATCAATGTTTGTCATTCTTTATCAGTATCTATGTCTGTCACTATTAGCATAAGTAGTTTCTGCATTTGAAGCTCGTGTAATTGAAGCAAGAGCTGTGGACTTGCAAATTCAGTGTTAAATATGGTTAAGCAGCTTAATTTAATCCATATTTTTAGGATTGAATATGCTATTTTGCTTGTGGCTTGTATCTTGCACTATATTCCTGAGAGGTGCTTAGGTTTTTTTCATATTAACCAATATATTCTCTTTCTGTTCAGGCTATTGAGCCAATCTTGAAGGCTGCTGAGTATCCTTTATTTCTTCTAACAATTCCTGAATATTCTTCATTTAGCAGGATGTAGCATCTTCATATTTGTGTTGTCTAATTCTGATGCTGAGTGACCATGTGCTTTATTTTTATTTTTTAAACTTAAGCATGTGCTTTATTTTCGTTCCATAGTGAAAGTGTTTATTTTCATTCTACGGGTGCTTTAACTCAGAGATAGACAGATATCAGTTGTGCTCTCTCAATCATTTTTCATGGGATTTTCTCTCACAGCCTTATCTCTGCTCGCCCGCATGAGAGTCCTGGCCCAACAAGTGAGCCTCTCTTCCTATGAGCCTAGTATTTTGTTTCTTTCATAGTGCCCAGCTCTATTTATTTGAACTTTGGAAATCTGCAGATATTGCTGGATGTAGTTTCAGTATTTAACATGGTAACCTCGATTTCTCAAAAGAGACAGTCTATAAAACTAACTCAAGAAGGGACTGAGGTTAGCAAGCAAGATGTCTATATATTTTTCATAAATTTAAGGAAAGTATTAATTCTGATAGAAGTGCTTCCCTCTCCTGTGTAATCTGTTTGACAGATCTTTAGTGAGTACTACCCTATATATCAAGATTATGTTATCTTAGAATGTATCTGGAAAGCAGACAAATTTGTGTTGATGGAGACAGCTCAGAAGATTGAGATTGAAAGTCAAGTCCAAAACCTTGACAAGAATGGTTCCTTAGCCGAGGTACAAGTGCTCTATGAGAGCATTGAGGCCTTCCTTGAACTTGAAGGTAGACCATCTATCTATTGCTTTTAATGTTGCTCTTTATTACGTTGCAAATCTCATGTTTTACATGGGGAATGTTTGTTTTATTGTAATTCTACATCTTAAAATGCTATAGTATATGAAAAGAGTGTAAACAATTCTAATGCAGATGAGGAGCATGATTTAATCCCGAAAGTGACAGAGATAAACCAAGCTGGTGATGGATGCCCAGTTCTGATTGAGAAGGATACAACCAAATCTTTGACGAATGCCACTGATGTTAATCCTGCTGAAGATCAAGAGATGGAAGATAAGATGGCTGTTACACAGATTCCCGATAATAGGTTATCTGTGAATGGTGGCTCGATTATTCCTTCCACATCAGTCGCGACATCGGAACCAAAAAAGGAGTTGGCACGAGTGGTGGCATATGTGTCTATCAAGAGACCTTCATCATCAAAACCAGCTTTTTTGGATCATCGTCCCAAGAAAAGTAGAAGAGAGGAGGGAAGAAAGGAAGATCCATTTTTCAATATGCTTACTGGTGGACACATGAGGGATGACTAGTCTTTTCAAACCAATATGGTTAATTACATTATTCCTCATATTTCTCTTGATCCTCTGACCGCCTAACCCTTTCCAGGAGATCCGATTCTATAATTGCCCGCCTACTATGCAGTTAATGTTATACTTGGCTGTTTCGGGTTCAGAGATTCAAGATCAGTAAGTTGTGCTTCCCATATTCTGTCTTCAGCACATATACCTCAGTTTAGCTTCGTTTGTTGGCTTACTTTCAAGAACCCTCCTGCAAGTAATGATTGTACATGTATTTGAATGCCTCATTCATGCTTTGATGGAATCATAAGATCCTCTATTTTATCAAATTTCCGGAAACTACTCTCATTTGGACTATGGTACTTATATCTATTGGACTCTCCCTTGTTAGACTAGAAATGTGAACCTAATGAAGCAATCATACTCACTTCTTTTTATTTATTGTATTTGGAACGAAGTGAAACTTGAATATTTACAAATGGTAGTTCATTGAGTTACTATATGGGGTGGGATTATTCCCTTAGTAAAGGGAATTATCTAATGTTTCTATCATTAGGAAACATATCTCTTACTCCATTTTTATTCTGCATTTTGTTTCATCTACATGTTCTTAGTTGCATGAATATATATAGTGAACATTAAAAAAGAGTTAATCGGAACAAAACAGTTGATTAAATAAGTTATTAATGATACATTAAAAAAGAGTTAATCGGAACAAAACAGTTGATTAAATAAGTTATTAATGATAAAAATACTTGCTATTTAACATTTATAAGTTTGAGATCTTATTTGGGCTTAATTATGCGTCTCCAAATTTTATTATTTATAACTTGGTACTTTTTTTTTTTATGCACAACAATAATTTGATACTTAAATTGATAAAATTATCATTTTGGTATTACCGTTCAAAACTTTTTAAACTTTTTAATTATTTATTATCCTTGCATTAGTTTCATTTGAATTTTCTAAAATTTCAATAAATATTTTTGGTCCCCAAATTTTATTATTCATATTTTACTCCTTAAATTTTTTAAATTACCATTTAAATTCTTAAATATTTAAAACTTATTATTGGAAAAATAATTTTTTTTCATTATTTTCTATTGGCACCTTCGTCAAACTCTAATAAATATTCCCAAAAAATTTCATTATCAATATGTTCTCTAATTTGACTAAAATTATGTTTTAATAAATATACTTTTTCTAATATAATTTTGGTTGCGTTTAGGTATTAACCCGAAAATAAATATCATGTGATAAAATGGGATGTGTTTTCACCTATATTTTTTCTTAAATATAATTGATCAGTAACTCAATTTCGAATCTATTGTACTCGAAATTCGCCGAGATCCGAGCTGTACCTGAATACGCTTCTGGCGTCCATTCAATTTTTTTTTGTTAATATCTATTATTTTAAATATTTAATTAAATTAGTATAATTTAATATTTTAAAAAAATTGTATTACCTCAATATTTCTTATATTCTATGATTATTATATACACTAATACTAATTTTTTTTCTCCCAATTCTATTAAAGAGGAAAAATAAAATAAAAAATAAAAGTGTACATCTATCACTAATCATGCTTTCTCCATGGAGAAAGACCGTTCTCGTTCCATCTTGTTACTTAGGTGAGAACTTTTTTCAGTTAGTAGTTAAAATATCATAACAACAACCATTTATTAATTTTAAAGAGTCCAAGGCTTCCGATCAAGATTATGGCGCGACATTGTCGAGTCCAACCATCCAGCTTCTTTCTGTCACCCGAAGAGGAATAACATCACGACAATGTCACGTAGAACGAACGACAGAGGCGAGCAAGTGAAGATGAAGTTGTCTTTCTGCATTAATTTTTTTGCTCAACAGCTATGTTGATTTTAGTACTATAAATATACTAAATTATATTTATAAAAAAATTACAAGGGTGGGTCCACTTTTTGGACCCAAGCCCGCTGGAACCTAATCTCGGGTCCAGCCAGCGGGACCGAGGCTTAGGTCCGAGTCCAATCCATGGATCCGAACCCAAGGGTGGACTTGAGATTTCTCGGGTCCACTCGGGTCTCGGATCCCGGGTCCCATTGACATACCTAACAAAGATCTTATCCTGATCCCACCCGAGCCTTATGCGAATGTAATTATATTGAGATTCCCTAATTACTAGACAAACTGCACTTAACTCCACCATGTTGTTCATTAGCTCATATGACGCATCACACCCTCTTTATGCTTGAACCTCAATTGAATGCATAAATAATAATTTTCCACAAAATCATTTATTTTTTGTGCGACCGGTCCATCGGCCCTGACCTTCAACTTGATTTGCAGCTATTTGTCTAATCTGGTCCATCAACCTAACTCTGACGCACTGCCGGTAGTCCATCGAGTATGTCGGTACTGTATTGGTACCATTAAAAATTCACATAATCCATTAATTAAGAATTTTTATTATTTTAACATATCATGTTTATTTACGAGCTATTGCTCGTGACAATTGGCCTTGTGCCCACTGTACGTGATTTTTTAAAATTGGACATTTTAGCCCCATGAATTTCAAAATCAAGGTCTATAATCTATATGAGCTATTCCAACTCTGGTAAAGTTCTCCCAAAATTTTAAGTATTGGCACACAATCAAATGTGAACACTTCTGACAAAAATAATATTTCAATTTATCACACCAACCGATGTGATGACATCCTCGCTTACAACCGGCAAGTGGGTTTTCTCCTTCCTTATAGGAAGTATATCATATCAATCGGGTATGATCTTTTTACTTACAACTGGTAAATAATTTTTTCACTTAGTTTTCACATCACTCCAACCGGGTGTGATCCACATATAAGTAATTTTTCATTTATGGGGTGCTCATCATCACAATTGGGTATAACATGAATAAACCCACTCACAACCGGTAAATGGTCTTTAACTTTAAAATGTACTCATCACCCTAACCGGGTATTATGTTAGTAAGTCCACCCATCCGATAACTGAAGTGTATCCTTCTTCGGTCGGTTTTCACTTCCACACTAGCTTGTCCTTGCTGGCGGTCCTTCATGTTCCTACACCATTTAGATATCCTTATCTATTAATATTTGGCATAACAACCTTCGTTTCTCACATATGAATAACTAGGCTCAAAATTTTCAGTTAATTACACTTAGGTTCATAAAGTTCATTTTCCTTAACTTCAGGTCCCTAATGCTAACTTTTCCCCAAATTGAGTCCCGAAACTTCCAAAAATTTACTTTGGGACTCAATTTACTCAAAATTATTTAAGGAGTTCAAGTTTTCCAAATTTCCAATTTAGTCCCCAACTTTCAAAAATTACTATTTTGTCCCTACTTTACAAAAATGGCAACTTTACCCCAATTATTTTAAAAAAATAACCAATTGGTCCTACAATATCCTTTTGATGGCCAATTGGCCCTCAATTTTGGGAAATTACAATTTGGTCCCTCAATTTTACGAAACCCCCACATTTCCCTAAAATTTTCTCCCAATTTCCCCCTTTCAGACTGGCTGAATTTGATTTCAACAAATTGACCATCCAATCAGGGTTAATTGCTCTAATTGAAGGTATGGATCAGTTTCTACACTTCCATACGATTCAATTGAGTTTTGTACCGTGTCATTTGGGTCCGAATTGAGCTCAAACGGAATTTTGCTGGAAAACTGTACGTATAGAGAGAAAGCTTCAAAAGCTTACTATTAGAGGTGTGGCGGCCCGAGCTCTCTATCGGGGAAGGTAGCTCTCTTCCTAGGTATTTTCTAGGATCAAGAATTCCTATAATTGACCTCGAATCAAGTGAGAATTTCATCAGTGAAATTCTGCAGTTTCTCTCTCTAACTTCGACTTGCAACGATTGAGAATGGGTGAATTGGCTTACCTTTTAGCTCAGTTAATGTCGAATGAGGGCTATGGGGATGTTGGGAGAGCTTGGCCGAAACAGGGCAGCTTCGGTCCGTCGGAGCTGCTTCAGTGTTCGATTCTGCCGGCACTTCTCCGATGGTCCTCGAATCAAGTGGAGGTTACTATAAGATAGCTGACTTCCCTCGGAGTATAAAGAACCCGACCTCACCTTTTGAGGTTGAGAAAACTGCCTAAGTCGAAGCTCTGGTTTGAGCTTAATCGGAAAATGGAGCAGTTGAGAGATAATGAAGTTTTTAGGTGTAAAGAGGATGAATGGAGAGTAGCTCTTTTTATTGGGAGCTCGGGGACTCTCTGCCCGATTGTTTGGCCTCTTTATGGCCTGAAACGCCTTAAACGGAGGCGATTCATCTTCGCCGGCACTGTCCATTCTTCCGGCGAATGAAAAGTGTCATCATCTAAATGAAGAAGACGACACTGTTCCGAATCAGATTGGACCGGTCCGAACCAGGTTCAATGCTTAAATTGGTCAGTTTAGGCCTGATTCAACTGAATTTTTTTTAAATTAAAATTTTCTAAATTCATTATCTATCCAATGGTGGCTTCAATTCCCTAATTTGAATATTTTAAGCCACCTAGAAAAATAAATTTAGAAGTCGGTTCAAAGATGGTTCAAACTTGTTCAATCTGGTTCAGGTCTAATTCACCGGTGTGGTTTTCTTTTCCAATTTGTCCCAAAGTCCTTTTTAATAATTTTTATGACTTTTTAGTTCACTCGAGATTGGTAAATTTCTCTTCTTTGCTCTTTATCTATCGGTTAAGATTAATGAACCGATTCAGTTTTCTCTTTATAAATGATCGATTTTTTTTTATTTTCTTATTATAAAAGAATGGGGTTTAAATTGAAACTTCCCAAAATTTTCATGGCCATGAGATTCACTTTCAACTTAGGGTCAATGGGGTTTGCTATAGGGACTATGAGGAGTATCTAAATTAATTTGAGTCATGTTTATAAAATAGAAAGTTTACTTTATTGTGGTTCCAATTCCACCATAATCACTAATTTTGTTAGTTTGAATTGAAAATTATGGTCTCTCAAATTGAGACACTGAAAAATGTTGTATGCTAGCTTTTAAAGAGAATTTCGTTGTCAGGTTATGAAGAGGTCGTGGAGGTCAATAGCTAACTATCCATGCCATTATGTGGTCGGATTGGACCATCATATGATTTCTTTGCATTTAATTTCCCTCATGTGTCAAAAGCAAGAAATCACACAAACTTCCCATCGAAATCGGGTTTCAGATTGGTCTTTGGTCGTATCCAAGTCATCTAGTCAAGTGTAGATACACAACGGTGAGGGAGCCATGCACGATGAATAAATGGACTAGTTTAACTAATTTTGGTTGTTTTTTTTTATCTATTTAGATAAATCTCGAACTCTTGGAGTAAGGAACCGAAAATAAAAAAAAAATTTAAATTAAATTAGGAATCAGAATGAACTAGAATTGGTACATAAGAATAAAAAAAGAAAAAATTGAAAATTACTATTAGTCAATCAAGATTCAATACTCATTTAAAGTAGCAATGAATGAAATTTAATGAAAAAATTAGAGTAATTAAAGGTAAAATGGAGTGAGCTGTATTGAAATGTAAATAATCGATTTAAATATATATTTTTATAAATGGTTTAAAGATATTAGAAATTGAAGTTATCATTAGATTAAAAATAAATTTAAATAAATTTAAAAATTTTTAATTTTTAGAGAACCAATCGAGTCGGGTCTGAACTAGTTAATTTTCGATTTCGAATTATTAAACTTAGTTCAACCGAACAGATAAATGGAACGTATGTTAGATCAGTACCACAAACCAGTACAATGCTTGACAAAACACGTCCCGTTAACTATGCAATCAGCATTTATAAGCGCAGAATAATTAGAAAGTGATACATATATTGAATCAATTATAAAAATCACATTTTTGACAATTAATAGTAGAATTATAAATATACTTAGTTATACAGACTAGTCCCAATAAGTATAATAGTAATACCGTATCACCAATCGAATATAATATTAGAGAAAGAAAAACAACAAAACACTGACCAATTCAAGGTGGAAACGTTACCGAGCTACATTGATAACCTCAACCAATCAGCCACCTACGTGATAACTGCAATAGCGTTCAGAGGAGTAAGCAGTTAACAAATCGCCGGTTAGCGGTCATGCTGAAAATAGGCGAACAGTGGAATATCATCCAAACTTAAAGTCCCTTCACTGCCATTAAACAACGACCGAGCATCAACTACTATGAGGCTGTGAGGGTTGGCTCCCGAATGCCAGTGTGAAAAGTGACACTTGAGGAACCAATGGGATCGGATGAAGTCTCATGGAGCGCGGACCTTCTGAGATGAGGAAAATGAGTGCAATTCGAGCTCCCAGAAGCACCGCGAACCAGGGGATGAGACTGGTGTCTCCTCCAGACAAATGGCGGTCATGTGAACGAGCCCCGTGGACCTTAGACTCGGAAATAGACGATGGAACCTCCGATTCCAAGCAATGTAGTTGATCGGAACAGGATTTCACCGTGTGGTTAATATTTTAATTTACACTAAGAGTTTTTTTTTTTTTTTGCTACAATCAAATGGGAGAAGTTTAACTTGAATTTTATACTTATTATATGATTTAAAAATTAAAATTAAAAATTCTTTAAATTTGATTGAATATTCATCTTCTTCTAGTAAATAATACAGGAGCAATTGCAACTTTTAACTTATCCTAAGATTTTTTAAAAATTTTCCACGACCTAAATTGTAGAAGATTTTCTTAAATTTAATGGCATAAAATTAAATTTTAGTTGCATATTCATCTTTTTGGTAAACTAAATCGTAGTGTGCATGGATATTTAAGTTTAATTGAAATTATTCTTAATTTTCTATCAAATCAATTAATTTGAAGGGTGAAATCACCATGAAATGGTCTATCAATAGTTTCTTTGGAAATATATCATATTTTTACATGAGAAACTAAAGTCTTTAAACTGATCAAATATAAAACTTCCGAATGCACTACATGGAAAGACAATCCAGCACTAGATCACATGCTGAATTGAAAATCTATTCCTAACTCCCGCAGGCCATGCATTCCTCCCGATTTGTCAAGGAGCACACCATTTGCGCCCGCTTAGTGCCATTATCTTCCTCCGCCTTTGACTCCTGCAATCAATCATCATTAGATAATAAGTGATATTTCCAATAGATTGTGGCAAGTTTTGTTTTCAAGGCAATGAGCAATTATTACTTTCAGAGCGATGGTATCAACTGTGAACTTAATGGCATCAGCTGCTGCCCGAGATCGCAAGTAATACATCCCTGTCTTCAGTCCCTACAAGCGGCAAAGAACCATAAAATTATGAGATAAGCTGAGTATATCTACATGAACTAATGCTATGCTAATTACTAGTTAGTAGTAAAAAGATAATGTAAGCAGTAGTAAAAAGATAATGTAAGCCTTCAAATCAATATATTCTGCAAAAAGTTTTACCCTCAAGGAGCTAAGTGCTTACCTTGGACCATGCATAGAAATGTAAAGAAGTGAGCTTCCCGAAATTAGGTTGGTCCATATGAATATTGAGGCTCTGGCTCTGATCTATGTAGCATCCTCGATCAACAGCCATATCAACTAAGATCTTCTGCTTGATCTCCCAAACGGTCCTGAATGAATAAAACAAAACAATCTTTAATATATCCAACTGGTCCTGATTCACAAAGACATGAAGGAAACAATGAATTTCTTACTTGTATATAAGTTTCAATTCCTCAGGAATTTCTGAAATCTTCTGAACTGAACCATCCTCATATATGATCTTGTTCTTCAATGTAGGGGACCAGAGACCCATCTCAGTCAAGTCATGGAGCAAATGCTTGTTCACCACAACAAACTCACCACTGCAAAAGTAATGATAAAGTTTAACAGAAATGCAGTACATGAATTGGGTCAAAAAAGTAGAAAAAATGTTAGAAATAAAAACCTCAGAACTCTGCGACTATAGATATTAGATGTGTAAGGTTCAAAACACTCATTGTTGCCAAGAATCTGACTTGTTGAAGCAGTAGGCATTGGAGCAATAAGAAGTGAATTCCTAACTCCATTATTGGCTATCATTTCCCTAAGACCATCCCAATCCCAACGGTGTGATGGGGTCACACCCCACATATCTGGCTGAAGAATGCCCTATAAAATACAAATTAAATTTAGTATCAATAATACACTAAATGTCACTCCTTAGAATAAAGTAGACTTAACACCATATTTCTTAAATTTGCCACCCATCAATACTTCCAAGTCCTCAAATTTTAAAATCCAACAGTTTAATTCTCTAGTTCAATTTTCAACAAACAAAATTGATGCGGCATAATAATTTATCAACACATATAATTGTCACATTTTACACATCATGTTTCCATTAAAAATTAAACCAAAAAACTAAATTAATTGATAAAATCAAAATATTTAGACTAAATTGTTAAATTAAAAATTTTGATAGTCTAAGCATAATGACAAATACCGGAAAAATCAAAATCTACCTTGCTGATGGGACTTCCATAGTATGTCTCATAAGGCCCTTCTTTTGCAGCCATCTCACAAGAAGCTTGCAGAGCATGATAGTATATTGTTTCAAATATATCTTTGTTCAGTTTTTGAGCCTGAATAAATGAGTCAATGATCAACACTAAAGAATCCAAGAGTCATATGCAGAATACAATAAAGGCTAAAAGCTAAGGGTCCAAATCTTGAGGAAAATCTCACTAAGGGTAAAATATAGGCCAAACTCGAGCAATAATGAATTACAAGTCAAAATGAGACATTGGCAATGTGTCAATAAATTAATAGTCCTAGATTTAAGTCATTGATTTTTTTTTATCAAAGTCATTGAATTGGGTTGAAAAAAATATCCTTAATTGGAAATTTTGCTTAAACTTTATACCCTTTTAAGATATTAGCAAATACTTAAATTGTAGTTTTACCTCTTCTGAATCAAACGCCATTCCCAGCAAGATGAAAGTGTCAGCAAGACCTTGAACTCCAATTCCAATGGGCCTATGCCGTAAATTTGAATTTTTTGCAGTTTCAACAGGGTAGTAGTTGACATCAATGATCTTGTTTAGATTTATTGCGACTGTAGAGGTAATCTGCATGTAGAAAACAAGGTAAAAACAACTTATAAAAATTATTGAAAACCTATTGAGAGAGAGAGCTCCAACACATGCAAAAAATAAGCAATTACAAACCTCTCCCAACTTGTCAAAATCGAAATATCGATTCTTTGAGCCCTTACTCCCAACAAGTTTAGATGGATGGGACTCCATGGGGACATTCTGTAATAAAAAAACTTAAATGTCAAATTGAATTATAAACAGAGCCATGACAATTGATTTGTAGAAGTCCTACCTTTTCTCTAACAAAACGTGGCAGTGCAATTGATGCAAGATTGCAAACAGCCGTTTCAGTTGGACTCGTGTACTCAATAATCTCAGTGCACAGATTTGAAGATTTGATTGTTCCCAAGTTCTGCTGATTGCTTTTCCTATTGCAAGTATCCTACAAGTCAAGAAGCAAAGAAAATATTTAAACAAAGCCAAAAGAATAAATCCATTATGATTGCCTTATTAAAGGGTCATAAGGAGCAAATGTCCAAGTCATTTGTACCTTAAAGAGCATGTATGGCGTTCCAGTTTCTATTTGGGACTTCAGTATTTCAAACCATAGATTCTGTGCTTGAACAACTTTCTTGGCTTTTCCCTGAGACAAAAGACAACAAAGTTTGTTATTTACCTCCAGAAAAGTTCTGAGAAATAAGATGTCAAAATTATGAAAAATAACAATGTTTACCTCTCTTTCATATTGAGTGTACAACTTCACAAAATTTTCACCCCAGCAATCAGCCAATCCAGGGGATTCATTTGGGCAAAACAATGACCACACTCCGTTATTTTGGACCCTCTCCATAAAGAGGTCAGGTACCCATAGAGCATAGAATAAATCACGAGCTCGATGCTCCTCCTGCACCATGATAATCAATAATCAGAACATGTTGCACACCTTCAGTCAGGATACATAACAAACTATGCATAAACATTATACAATACATATCCATTTACGATTGAACCAATAAATAAATAAATTAATCACCATAAAATGGGTTCATTAATAAAGTACAGCTTCTACAAGTCATTTATACCTTTCCATGGTTCTTCCTCATGTCAAGAAATTCAAAAATATCAGCATGCCATGGTTCCAAGTACACAGCAAAAGCACCTAATCATGGAAAAATCAGAAATAATATAAAAATATTAAGCTTGAAAAAAAAACAAAAACTATGGCAGTGACGTATACCTTTTCTCTTACCCCCTCCTTGGTCCACATAACGAGCAGTGTCATTGAAGACCCGTAGCATTGGAACAATGCCATTTGATGTGCCATTTGTCCCTCGAATATAACTGCCAGTTGCCCTAATATTATGAACTGATACACCAATCCCTCCAGCAGACTTACTAATGACAGCACACTCCTTCAAAGTGTCATATATTCCTTCAATGCTGTCATCTTTCATGCAGACAAGGAAGCAGCTGCTCAACTGCAGCAAAGAAGCAATTAATCAATGAGTGTAAAATACAATGGATAGAATAGCTCAGACTCTTCAGTTTTCTTCATAGTGAGCATAGCATACTTGAGGCCTTGGTGTCCCTGCATTGAAGAGAGTAGGAGAGGCATGGGTGAACCATCTCTGAGACATCATATGATAGGTTCTAATGACAGAGTCGATGTCAGACTTGTGAATTCCAACAGCAACCCTCATTAACATGTGTTGGGGTCTTTCAACAACCTTCCCTTGGATCTTTAAAAGGTAAGACCTTTCAAGGGTTTTAAAACCAAAGTAATCATAGTCAAAATCACGGTCATAGATGATCTCACTATCCAGACGAGTGGCATTCTGAGACAAGGTAAAATAACCTCAATTAATAATAGCATTGTAAAAGCTCAAAACATGTAAATTCAATATCATGATAAAATCAAAGATCATAATGGACTAATTGCAAGTTCACACAACATAATTGACATCCCGAGGAAACAGCCAGACCTTCATAATCATTTCATAAACATCATCCGCAATCAGTGGAGCCTTTTTACCCGATCTTTCATTGAAATGGTTATACATATCCTTGATCCTGCATGAAAAATTAAAATCACCCCCTTAAAAAATAATAAGATAAAGTTATAAATAAAAGAATTACATATTAATATGATGAAACCTACGTCTCAGAAAATGACTTCTTTGTGTTTTTGTGAAGATTTGATACAGCAATTCGTGCAGCCAACTGCAGTAGATAATGAGATAATTAGGCGTCATAGCTAAATCTTCTAAAACACGAATACAATTTTCAAAACTGTGCATCCGATCCTAATTTTAATACAAACTCAGAACTGTAAGAAACTGTCATCTAACATAATTCTTCAAAAATAGAGATCAATAGTACCTTAAAATGAGTAGAGAAAGAAATACATACCGAAAGAAAAAAATAACAAAATTATCAATTTGATACCAATTGATAAATTAACACAATTATCTTTAAAATGCACTTATCAGTTTCAATAGAGTTCTTCCCCAGAAAGAGTAACAAGTGACAACACTTAAATAGCCCACCCGTCCACATGTTAGACAGGACACAAACATGGTAACATTAGACATAATTCAAGAAAACAATTGACCAATTCCTCGTGTAAGCAACAAAAAAGGTTAAGAAAGAGCCCAAGAACTACTAACACAAGCATAATCGGGATGACTAGCAGTCATAGCAGCAGCCGTCTCAGCTGCCAACTCATCCAACTGACTCGTGGTGACGCCCTTATAAACCCCAGCACAAACCTTCTGAGAGACCAACACAGGATCACAGTGCTCGATGTTAAGCCCATAACTGAGTTTCTTCAACCTGGCCGTGATCTTGTCGAAGTGAACCGCCTCTTGACGTCCGTCCCTCTTAATCACATACATTTCCCCTCGACCTGATGCTGTTCAAGGCAGAGAAAATAAGGATGTTTATATAAGGGGAGATAATGGAAGATCCTATCGTGTAGTGTAGCATCCTCCAGAAGTTTAAATGATTTCGAAAATTCAAAAAAATTGGATGACAGGCCCTCTTACTTTCTAGGGTTTCCCTCAGCTGGTATTAAAAGTTTGGCGGCAAAATCAAGATGAAGCGACAGAGAAAGAGAAGCTTGGTTCCGGGATTATGGTTCGGGTAGGGCCCACCTTAGGGATGATAAGGAGTGAATATTGGATGTAGTGCAAAAAAAAAGGACTGATGTTATTTTTATTTAATTATTTTTTGGTATAAAATAATTACTTATGAAGAAATTAAATTGTTTAAAAGGTTATTCGGTTATACAATCAATATTGATATCTATAGCTACTAGTTAAGAAGGTATATATAATTTTTCACATTTATGTTATTTTTTGCTACGTATACGATGTTACTATGGGTAATGCTTTTTCTTTGGTTGGTAGCTTTTTTTTTTTTTGGGCAGCACGTCAATTAGGTAGTTAGAAGGAGCGTGCGCATTTGAACCCTTCTTAATGTTAGCGCCATTTTTTGAAAAATTTGCCGCTTTTTTCGGTTACTTTGTAGGATTTTTATTAATTTATTTTGAACATTTAGTTGATTCTTTTATTCAAAATGAGGAGTGAATCAACGTTATTTTATTAATAGTGCTGGGGAGATTTTATAATATAGAAACCTATAATTAAATCTAGCAAAATAACTAATTGGTAGGCCACAACCCAACTCAGAAAAACTGGGTTTGTGAACAAATTGGAGTGATTGTATCTAATTCAAATAGATTATAAAATTTGAGTTGGGTACATTTGAATCCAAACATCTAATAATTTAGAGTTCGAATGGACCATTATTAATATATATATGCTTATTAATATCAACACCCACCCACCTAGTTAGTATATCTATATATATATAAAATATATTAAAATGAGTTTTTTTTTTAAATATTTAAATTAATAATAATTATAAAAATATCATAATTTTATAAAGGATGAGACATCATTTATCAATTTATAGCTTAAAATATGTTGTATTATAATGAAATTGAACATAAAATCATTTCAACAATTTTTAATTATACTTAAAAATTTACCAACTAGTTATTCAGATTAATTTAACGGTCAACCACGATATATTTTTTATCAATTTTAGAGGAAAATTACATCTTATTAGTAAAATCAAACATAGTATCTTAGAAATTAAGCAATTAAACAAGTATATATCTTAGAAATTAAGCAATTAATCAGCTATGGTTATTCTATTTCTAAGAGTAACCCTATTGAGAAATAATAATTGTAGCATTTATTTAAGAAATTTCTACATTTTAATATTAACACTAATACTAAATGGGAGAAATAAATACGAGAGAGCAATAGCAAAGTTATATTTCTTTTATCCTTGAAAGTAAGGAAAGTAAAACCTTTTTCGATTTTACTCTACCTTACCATGGAAATTTTTATAAGTAAAATTAAGTTAAATTATAACATAAATAAATATTAAATCATGAATAAAAATTAGAAATAAGAGATAAAATTAAATAGGATTACAAATCAATTAACCAAGCAAAAAAAATCAAAATTTTGTAAAGTTGAAAATTGGAATTCGAAAAAATATGATTTAAATTAATAAAATAACTTAAAAAATGATAATAATATAATTTTTGTACTAATTTAAAATTGAAAAATAACAAAATATTCGCTTGAGCAAATTAAACCACATCTTCCTAATCCGACTTTGACCCCTTTTTTATCCCCTCCCTCCACTACTATTCCTCTTTGCCATGCATATTCATTGACTATGGAAATATCAAATCGACTTAATATTTTGTCAAATTTAGTATAAAAAATTATGATTGAGCTAATAAGTCTCATATTAGTTTCTTTTTAAAATTAATTAAGTTATCTTCTATATAATATATCGAATTTATCTCCCAAAATTAGAAAAATTATTTCAAAAAATACAATCAAATGAGACCTTAAAATTCTCTTTCACCCGTCGACCAAATTATTTGATTCTGTGACAAATTTTGGTATATCAATCCACTATTTTTGGTCTGCACTGATGCAGAGACGGTTTAATACTCCTACACAACATATATGAGAAGATTTTGAGCGTTGTAGGTTGAGGGAAGAGTACATAGCCCCACACATGGTTGATGAGAAAAAGTTGGAATTCTACCAATTGTGACAAGGTTTAGAAATGGTGAATGAGTATGAGAAAAAGTTTTTTAAACTATTATTCTTTGCTCTAGATTTCATCAAGCCAAGGGATATATGCTAAATGTTTGTTCATGGTCTTGACTTAGACATGAGGACCATACTAGGAAGTTTGAGATACCCCATTAATTGACATTAGTAATAAGCAAGGTGCATGAATGCGAACCTGTAGATCATACAAGATAAAGCTACTTTGAAAAAAAAAGAAAAGAATGAGAAGTCAAGTTAGAGGACCAAGTGGAACTTGGCCCAAATAATAGGAACCTTTCAAGGAGGCTCACACCAAGAGTACCGACTTGAGCCTCTATCGCTTGGAACAACAACCATCACTCTCATAGATAAAAGATCGGGAAGAAGAGACTCACCCTTAATAATAGCACCAAGAGTCAAATAAGTATCATGTCGTAGATTTCGAAGTACCATGGAGGACCTTATCACGACAACTGGAAGGTCATTGCAATGAGCAATGGTTCTAAGGGGCAATAACTAGAGGAAAACTATCACTAAAGACCCAAGAAGAAGAATCCAACAAGATATCTAGGGATACATAAAGGAATCAATAGAAATTGTGGAAATACCCTATAATCCTTTTGGAAATTTAGGTTTTGTAAGGGGTTGAAATGAAATATATTTTTAAGGGAGCCATGTTGTAAAAACTCAAAAAATAATTGTCAATGTTTTGAGATATTGCAAGGAAGGGAGTTTATAACAAGTGAGTATAAACTAATGCAACCAAAATAGTTAGTGAGGACCCTGAGACACAATGAAAGTATAATGAATTAAGTGGATATAGCAAGAGATTTCAAGGAATAGAAAACTAGGACCTCGAAGGTTAGGGAAACAAGTCCCGAAATATTGAAGGACGTAACAACACCGAATATCATAAGCGTCGTATGATAAGGTATACCCTAAAGGATACACTTGTATAAATGTCACTTGTCTTGTACTAACAAGGAGCACAATATTAAGATTGGGAGAATTATGATGGAAGGAGGTGTAAATTCTCTTTTTATTTTCCTTAATTCTCAAGTTTTAAGCATTATAAGGTCTCACTTGTATCCTTATCTACTAGTTTTCAATACAGAGATACTCTTCATAACTTCCTCGTACTCATCCTTAGATGGAGCTTTTCAATTAACCTATCACTTGTTGATGTCCCGTTTTTATAAGTATCCTTTAAAATTAAAAGTCTACTTCCTTATTATGCTTCATTTATCTATGTAGGGTTCCGTCTCATTGACTACTGTACCTTAACTTGTTGCATACTTATAAAGTTTCCACTCATGTTGTGTCACTTGAGGCATCAACACATTTTTTACCTTTTTGAGGATTAAGAAATCATTCCCTAACTTATTCACAAAACACTGGGATTTCCTTAATAATACACCTATGATACATGATCACTTCCTTTCCAATGATACTTGGACTTGCTCTTGGATCCTTGAGATCCTAAGTCCATTTTTATTCCATAATAACATGGAATGTTTCAATAATTCTCGGACACTTGCCAGCAAACAATATTTATAGTCACCATATCACAATAACCTTAATATCTCACCTTTACTTTTAGTTAACCATATCTCATGTACTCGTATATTACATCCATACATCATTTGAGTTCCAATGTGATATTTTCTTTGTAACCTTCCCATATAGACACTTTTTTTTAGCAAATCTCAGTTTACTATTACCTATGTTTCATGTCTATAGTTACTCATCATTCCTTAATCATTAACTTTAAATCTTAATGATTGAGCTTTTATAAGAACTCATTCTCCATATAATATCATTTATCCATGCATTTTTTTACTTTATAAAAATTTTCCTTATATTTACAATTAATTATAGTATTACCCCAATAATCCATTCGATTTTCTTAATAATATTAGTTAGGGGTTCACATTTGATACTTCATCTTCATTTACATCCAATAACCTTAGACAATTTATCACTCATTATTTATTCACCTTTTTACCAATCATTTATCATAATTTAACATAATAACATTTATTACTATATTCTAGATACCCTATTCAACTACAAATTTACTTTTTTTAATAACAACTTTATTCATCAATTCTAATTTAATCAATTTTTATTATTCCAAAATAGATTAATATGTATTTATCTAAAGCACATTAATTCATTAAGTTTATAATAATTTAACTCTCTTATCAAAAATGTGTTTCGTCCCTTTTATTACTATAAAATGTACATTAGGTAAAAAATTATATTTTCACTTTTGTTCACCCTTTCAACTCATTACTTTTCTCTTCACTTACTTTATTTATTACTATCAACAATTCTTTATTACATTTATACAAATATATCAGAAATTTTTTGTGCTTTTTTAAGATCTCAACTTAACCACTTTTGAATGTGTGAAATTTCATTTCCTACATTGATATGCATTCTGACTTTTTCTTACTCACGTAAAATATACGTACTATTATGTAAAAATATAAAATTCAATTATTATAATGTGCAAATATAAGGCTCGCATACCATAATAAAAGTATATCGTTTAAATATTAAATTATATAAAAAAGTGAAACTTTTGATCTTAAATGTAAATAATTAATATTTAATTATGGAGTTAAAAATATGCATCATAATACTTATGTTGTAGGGTGAATAAGTAATTCAAATCTTATTTTCTAGACTATTATAGTTAAGTTCAACTAGGTTTAATTATATTATTTATTATTAAAATATTATATAGAAATCATGATTGGGATATAATTTGTATTGTTATTAGAGACTCACTAAAAATTTATTTATTTGGTAACATTATAAATCTCTACAAATTATTATTAATTTATCTTTTATTAGTAATAGTTAATATATGATGTTCGTATATATTTAGAGTGGAAATAAATTAATAAATTTGAATATATTAAATTTTTAATAAATTATTATTAATAAAAAATACAAATACAAATTTATATTTTAATTAAATTAAATAATTTATTACATATTATATATAATTAAATTATATTAAATATATATTTACAATAATTTTTTATATAAAATATTTATATTATATAAATTAATATAAAATAAATAATAAATAAGTGTATTAAATTAATTTAATAAAAAAATAACACAAATACTTCGCCCATTCAAATAAATTTATTTTTTATTATAAAATAATTAATTATTCCATCACTACAAAACTCTATACTCTAAATTATTTCAAATTATTTAATTCAAAAACAGCAATAAATAATAAAAAAATGAAAAATAAATTTCATCTCAAAACCCTAATCGTCGTTTTGGTTATCAACTCTCCCTCGTTGCTCTCTAAATTTTCATTATTATCCTTTACATTATGTGGGCGGTGAACGGAGCAACCGCAAGCCTGCTTCCGGGTGTTTAGTGGCATTCCTGCTCTCCGTGTCTCTGCTGCAACGCCTCGGCTTCGCCCCAACTTCCCCTTTCACTGTCAGCTTCTACAGCATAGTCAAGGCCCGAGGCCTGTCGGCGGCCATTCTCCTGATCTGATCGATTTCCTTCGATTCCTAATCATCTTATGGTTGAATTATCTGACAGGAATCGGTCGGTGCTGCAAAGTGCAGAAGCTGGACAGTCGACGGACTGAGTTAGAGGAGCTCAGCGCTACAGCTTGGACGGACGAGAAAAAACTAGAAGTTCGTCTCTGCGACGGCCTCCGTTAGACTCTCGCAGGTCAAAATGATCAAATAGTGGAATTTTGTTTTGACAGCCAGACGATAGGGATTTAAATTGACATATTAAGGTTTTTTTTGTCACTTCCCATTGCTATTTTTAAATGGGTTTTGATCCAATTTTGTAGGTTTGACTAAATCTATGTCATTAACCATCTCTCCTCCCCTCTAAAACACTAATCCGTCCCACTCTTCACCTCTTCAGGGTTGAAGATCACTTTTCCTCTCCCCTATATCCTCTCACCATCCAAAATGCTCTCCCGCTTTCTTCCCAGATCTTCCAATTTGCGTCTACTATCGTCTATCACTTCCAAAATCCAATCCTATCCTCCGCCCCTTGCTCAACACCACCTTAGGCAGGAACCTGCTATTGCTTCCTTCCTGAGGCACTTCTCATCAAATCATGGCAACGGTGGCAAAACCCCCAAGATGTCCGACCCTTGGAATCTGCCTAAGGAGAATGATGGGAATTTTGACCGTTTATTCAACGAAGAATCCAGTGGGGACATTGCTGGTATAAGTGATAGAGCAGAGGAGAAGGGCGAGGCAGAAGATGACTGGCTTACTGCAGATGGTTTTGAGCCGTGGAAGCTGGGGGAGGACGAGGTGAAGGATGACTTGTTCGATTTCAGTGAGGGTGCTCGTGGCATTGTTGATGTAAAGGCTGGGGACGGGGGTGTGGGAGGGCTGAAGGCAGAAATGAACGAGGAACAGTTGAGGGCGCTTGAGAATGAAGAGAAAGAGTTGACTGACATAGTAAAAGGTGAAATTGAAAATTTCAAACTTTGACAATCAGCGGTGTTAAGTCTCATTAATATATTCAAATTTCTGATTATGAAGAATCAAGTGTTTTGGACCTTGATCTGCACTATATCAGCATTTCATATTCTACAGGGATCCATACTGTTGATAACTGTTGCAGGTCCAAATCGGGCTTTTGGAGACCTCATTGCTATCTCAGGAATAACAGATGATATGCTGGATAGTTTGATTGCGCTCAAGGACTTTGAAGGCATCGAAGGACTGCCGCCTCTTAGTGTGATTGAGGATATAAGGTATGAGAAGAACACGAAAAAATCTACAAGAGCTGAGATTGAGCGCCAAAAACAGGAGGAAATTGCCAAGTCAAGAGTGAGGAAAGTGGATGATAAGGGAAGGGCTTATGGGACTGGAAGGAGGAAATGCAGCATAGCTCGGGTTTGGATCCAGCCTGGTAGCGGGAAATTCTCAGTGAATGATAAAGAATTTGATGTGTATTTTCCAATGCTTGATCACCGTGCAGCTCTTCTCCGGCCTTTCTCAGAGACAAAAACATTGGGTCTATGGGATGTCAGTTGTACTGTAAAAGGAGGTGGTACTACAGGTAAGCTCTGTTTCATCTGTTTAGATTAAAGCTTTCCTATATTCTCTTGCATAGTTGGTGATCCAAAGAAGCTATTGAGAATCTAGAGAAGGCATGTGGCTGATAATGGTTTTCTTGCTTTTTGGTTTCTCTCTATCACATGCTGGCACAAATGTAGTTTTTTGTTAAATCTGAAATGAGAGAGCTCTTATTACCCAAGTAAATAGTGAGCGTGAAAAGATTGAGTTGATTGTTCCAAGTTGACAGTGCCTTGTTAAATTTGAATTCATCCATTGGTACCACTAGACCTGTCATACCTACATATGAGAATAAAAGTAAATTTCTTATGGGGGCAGGTCAAGTTGGAGCCATTCGTCTTGGGATTAGCAGAGCTTTGCAATGCTGGGAACCAGACTTGCGCCCTGCCCTTAGAGCTGGTAAATGTTCCTCCAATCTTGTAACCATTGTGTATTTTCCTTGGTGGTATTCCTGGAGTCAAATTTCATTTCAAGAAAAGAATAATGAATGGAAGTGGATCTGCTCATGATTACCAACTGTATCATCATCATTTGAGGGTACATTTTAGGTAGTCTTTGGTTATTATGGGCGTATGCTGATTGCATTCTGACTTCTTATGTCTTTTAATGGCAGCTGGCTTTTTGACGAGGGACTCGAGAGTAGTGGAAAGGAAGAAGCCTGGAAAAGCAAAAGCAAGGAAAAGCTTCCAGTGGGTCAAGCGTTGATCAGTCTTCTGTGGGATTTTTGCTCTTTTTCATTCTTGTTCCGAATATATTATATATATTCATTGCTCTCTGCAGTAATATGCTGAGATTTCCGAGATCTTTTTCTCAAGATTTCTGTAACTTATGTGAGAATTCTCTTCTTCAGTAGTGATGGTTTGGAAGGTGAACCTCGAGAAACAATAAGCTAATTTATGTTTTTATATTGAAGCTCGGACATACTCGTCATTTCGACAACACGGCCTCCGACAAGATCGATGTCATAATAGATTAATATTGATGATAGTCATATGCAAGAACGAGCAAAATACCTGATATAATTTCGTTTGTCTTTCACTCTTGGTGTGAAAGAGATCAGAGTTATCAACATGGTTTATTGGTATTGTAGTTAAGCCAAGAAATCCAAAGTCACTGGATTTGTTAAAACTATTTGCCCACTTATCTTGCTAAGAACTTGAGCTAACATAACAAACTTGCAGTGCTGGCCTTCATAAACTACAGTATTAATTTTCCACAAGGCTAAAATGATGTCATGATGGAAAACAAGTATGATGACCATCAGGAAATGTGTTGCAAATTGCAATACTTGGGTTGTATTATTCATCCTACTATGGATGACCCATGCCGACTCAAGTTGGAGGATTCTCTCTAATGTTAGTTCTAATGATGTTGAGCTTAACATTGTCCAGATAAATATTTGCATACCAAATTATTGTCTAAAAGAGCTTAGCATTGCTCTCCATTCTCCCTCCCACATCCCAGGATCCCCAAAGTAGAATCAATAAAACCAACATGACTAACAAGAGAGGCCAATTCACAGGTCCTTCAAGGTATACCGTATCAATCAAATATCAAATGCTGATATTTTTTTATTTAGCACGACAAACACTATCATATAATGATCCTACCAACAATATAAATTGACTAATGATTCATTTTACTCTCTCAAAGCAAAAGGTACTGAGGGGAATTTTTCTTCCTTTGTCTGAAATGTATTTAGATGAAACGACTCAAAAGTTACGAATCAAACCTAATTGATCATGATTCAGGCTAGGAGTTTTTCTCCTCTTTGGGTGGTGCAAACTGCCTGCACAGCCTAGATCTTGTCCATGGATCCAATGATGGCCTCTGCAAAGGTTGTGGTGCTGGCGGTTTTGACTGTCTAAGCTCATTTTCCCTGTCGATAAACCTGTTCAAACATCTAAATATTATCAGGGAACATAATGCCATTAAAATTGTAAGAATTGCTGCAAATCCATAGTTCGGATTCTCTTTCATTTTCTCCCTGATACCAGAAATGCCCAAATGACAAATGTGAAAGTGGTACTAGTGAAGCAATTATATCCTGCCTGTTATTTCTTAAACTGACATGTGCTGAAAAGCAAGACGTGCCATTTACCTTCTACATAATTCAAATAGCTATCAGAACGGATGCTCAAAATTTTGAATATTATCAAGACCATGTTCGAACTGTAATGTCCTTTCAACCCAGTAATTGGCATATGCAGCTTATCCACTCAACAAAATATTAGGAAAACTAGCGTGACAACTTACTCGATATAAGCCATGGGAGCCGCATCACCAACCCGTATCCGAGTGCGAAGAAGTCTCGTGTATCCCCCAGCTCTATCTCTGAAAGTGACAACAGGGGCTCAGAGGATTTCACCTTGTTAAACAGAGAGACAAGAATTCTTATGGGTTTACACTCACTTGTATCTAAAAGCCAATTCAGTAAATAACTTGTGAAGAACATCATCCCCACGGACAAAAGCAGCAGCTTGTCTTGCTGCTGAAAGGGTGCCCTGCAGTAGAAGATAGTGGTATAATGCAAACAGCACTCCAAAATCTCTGAGAATGTGAGGTACCCGTAGCAGGGTATAATCACAGCAAAGGCAGAGAAACGACTAAACAGTTAAGACTCCTCCATGCCCTCAGTCAAGCCAATTATCAACCTCCCATAGCAGCTATTTTATTCAATACTATCCCATTTAATAAGGGGGCTCGTTTTACCAATAGGACACCCTGGAGCCTCTAAAATTCTATCACCCCAATCATCCTTGAATGTGCATTGCCATCTCTAACACACAGTTCAACTGTTCTATAACATACTGAAGTAGATACTGCTATCTAGTCTTTGCCAGTCCGGCAGAAAATTCAATACAAGGAACAATGAAAGGAAGATACACACACCTCTTTTCCGAGCTGCACCATATTATCCGCAAGTCGCCTGACCTCTTTAGCCTGCATACTGATATAGTTTGATTAGAAGATATTCTACTTTACGTAATATATTTAGGTAAAAGGTTCGTCCAGGGCAACCATAGAGACAAATGCTGAGATATGCAACATATTTCATTCAATCAAATAGATTCGTTAATAAACTTATAACACTGATCAAATTACCCTCACACAAATGAATGCTTGAAAAAAAAACTACTGGAGAACAGAGGAAAAACAAGCCACCTTTGCAACCTTCGTCTCAATTCTCTCGTGCTTCACCAACTGCGAAACCATGGTCCTGTTCAACGATAATACCATCAGAACAAATATTCAAAGTCGACACATTCTGGAAGAATATCCGATCCTGAGACAATTAATCAAAGTGAACAGATCGAGAAGAAATAAAAATGAATCGCTGAAAAGAATAATGCCGTCCGTACCTGAGCATGGACATCCTGTGGCCGGTGGGCCTGCCGAGCTTCCTGAACTTCGTCATATGTAGATAGACAGACAGAGAGGGATTGAGCGAGAAGCTTTGAGCTCTGCAAATGAAGAGGGTGAAGACTCTCCCAGCCTTTTTGCACTCGCAGGGTTCAGACTCCCAAAGACATGAGATCTCCATGCCTATTGGGCTGGACCTTCAATTAATTGGACCTTACCCTCCTTTTTTAGTGAAGCTGGGTTGTTTGTCACACGCGATTCTGGAGATGTGCTTGCATAACGCCACCTATGAGCATACTTGGCCATCTAAAAGATGAAATCCCTCGAGAAGGAGGGAGAGTATATCTACAGCGGAGAGTAAACTATACGTAGTCACAAGTGGGTCATAAGGTGAGTGAGGATTGCATCACCTCATGCATGCATTCTAATCACTGCCAATCACACCCTAGAAGATGACTGTGTCCACGAAAGCTTCTGAGCAGATGAAAACTCCAGTTGTGTCACCGGAATCAGAGGTCGAAAATCCTTAGACGACTCATTGGAGAGCAAACATGGAGGAACCGACATGAGGACGACGAACTGGGGAATCGGAGAACTGAGCCACGGGATGAAAGGAATGGAGGAGGGATCAACTGAAGGCTCTCATGTAATCGGTCACCAAGAAACCAAAATAGCTTCAATAAGGGTTGAAGGAGGATCTTTGGGGTGATTTTCGAAGAACTGAGGATGCTGGGAGCTTCTTGGGCGAGCATCAACTGAAGGAAACTGTAAAGCTTTTTGAAGTAGTAGATAATTGAGCCACAGGAGGTACAAATATATGAAGTGACCATCATGCGAAAAATTATAAAATTCCCATCAGGTCATGTTTGGATGAAATGAAAAGAGGGTTTAGGGTACGTTTGGATGTTGGAAAAATGCGTATCATCAAGGCCACATTTTTTTAGAGATGGAAAAAGCCACGTGGTAAGACGATATTAGTAAATCAAAAAGTATAAATATGTTAATGTATAATATGTAAGAGACGAACCATATACTATTAAAGGGACACTAATACATGAAAATTTCCCTAGAAAAAAATGTTTCTAGTTGAGGTGAGAATTATTTTAATTATGTTGATAGATTGATTGAACCAACATTATTCTTTATACTTATTCTTGAATTTATTTTTATGAACCTTTAACTTTAATCCATATTTTAAAACCTGTACCTAAATACTTGGATGGTAATCCATATGTTTGATAAAATATGTGATTTAATTTTTAATTTAGAAACTTGTATAATGACTTATATTTTTATAAAACATATATTTTAGCTTCTATTTAGAAAATAAGTCTATAAATCATATTTTTTTAAAATAAATATTACTCATATTTTTAAAAAATAGGACTATAAATCATGTTATTTAAATGTGAAAAATACTTTAATCGCATTTTTTAAAAAAGTGATTATGATCCATGTTTTCTAAATTAAGGATTTTACCCACATTTTTTTTAAGGAATTTATGAGATTGAAGTTGGAAAGCAACTTAGTCCATTATTTTATTATGATTTTTCAGATATATTTTATTACCTAATCACTTGATTATAATTTAAATTATAGGAATTGAACAATAAAATAATAATCCTTATTTCAATATATATTGGTTGTGTTGTATAGATAGTAAGTTAATCTTTATACTAATTGTATTGTTATATTATTTATTGTTAGTATTTATCGTACATGTGATACGATAAACAAAGTATAAATAAATAATATTAGGTATTAAGTTATATTTAAGAGTAATAACGGAAGATAATTTCATACCATATATATAAAATATTTGAGTTATATAATGGTTTATAGATATTAAATAGGTAATGGTAGTAGTATTACTAATTCACTTAGAATCTATACCTAGAGCACAATCTATTGAGGTAATTTAATGACAGTGAAAATCCACTAGACACTACAGAGAGAGACGAATGAGTAAAAACAAAAGAGAAAAAGAAGCAAAACTTTTTAAAAACGATGTGAAAAAAAAGTTTACTCTATATTATTGGAGAAATTCCTACTTTGATTTCTATATCTTAATATTATTTAAAATGGTTAGAATATTTTATATAATTTTAATTTATTAATATACTATTATATAATTATTTATTTATTAATCTTGTCCAATATTAAATTTTAAAAGTGGTCTTATCAACCAACAATCCACCATTAAAAAGTACGTGAAAGGAGGTTCGGAGATATTATTTTAAATAGTTAAAACATTTAAATAAATATTATATTATTACATTAAAAAATTATTTATTTTCAATTTAATTTTATTGTGAATATATAAATACTTGTATTTCTTATGTAATTATCATTTAGACCGTGACGATCTCATAGTCATGTAGCTCCTATTTTAATTTTAATATATTATACAAAATTATAATTTAATGTATTTTTTGGGACACACCTTCATTTGCATGCTAATTACAAAGATTCTACGTCAGCCTCACCACCGATTTTAAGATGCCACGACATAAAAACAGACGAAAAATGAAAAAAAAGATATATTTACAATAATAATGGAAGTTCAAGGTATTTCAGGTTAATGGATCAAGCTTCGTTCAAATTTGTAATCGTCTTAGAGTAGGTAATCTAGAAGAGGTAATCGTCTGATACTCTTTTCGCATTAGTACATCATGATTTATGAGGTTTATTTTTTTGTTGAATTCATATTTAAATTTGGTTATTTTATTATTTTATTGATAAATTTTCTTATACTATTAAGATTTTTCTTATTAAATTTAGAAGAGGTATTTAAAAAATTATATATTTTTTATTCCATTATATAAACTCAATTTAAAACTACTATTAATATTTTTTTATAGTGATAATACACCTAAATATGTTCATCTGTTTTACTTTTGCTGCCATTATGTTCATATTTGTATTATTTTTTGCTGCCATTAAACATTGGTTATTACAACAAATAGATGGCAATGATGTATTTCCTGTAGCATACTTGAAAATGAGTGACACAATCACTTGAATTTTCCATTTAGGAAAAGGCATTTAAAATGTGTATTTTTTAAGCCATCCTCTCGTGAATAATTTAATTATCTATCAAATTCTCTCAATTAATTTGATATTAAAGCACTAATGATCAGTCAATATTTTTTCTGTCATTTGTAAGAGAAAACTCTTTACATTAGTTATAAGATAAATTTTTTGGTGAAACATTAGGGATTTTAGAAATCTTAAATAATATTTTAGTAAAATATTAAGATTTCATGATAAAATTATAATATGTCAAATAAAATATATACTTAATATGCTAAAAAAAGCTGGTTTGTTGCAAATTGTAAATTGTCCATTCACTCATGAGATTAAACTTATGTTAAAATATGGAAAATTATTGCATTATCTTGAGAAATAACCATCCATTCACCTATGAGATTAAACTTATGCTAAAATATGGAGAATTATTACATTATCTTGAGAAATATCGAATACTAATTGACAAATTGAACTATTTAAAAATTACTAACATGCTATTTCTTATCTAGTGAATTTGGTAAGCGAGATTATTTCATCTCCTTTTACTATTTATTAGAATGCCACAATTTAGATTCTTAAATGACGAAAAAAATGACTCGTATATTCAGATCACCCACATGATATTATAACATGATTCACTCAGGCTTGTTGAATAGGAAGATCTACTATTGTATTTTATATTTATTTTGGTGGGAATCTTATTTTATAGAAAAATAAAAAACAAATAATTATTTTCTCTTGTCATAACATCATTCATAGAAAAATATTTCATTTGAGCTAATCTAGATAAATTATTTGCTGAGAGGATTGGATATACTGTATAATGGATTAATGTGATTAAATTGTGACAATAAATAAATAATACATATTATAAAATATTAATTATTTCATTAGTGAACCAAATATATTGAAAAAAATTATAATATTGTAGAGACACCATTATATGAACAAATACACACCCTCCATGTATTGACTCACTAATGGCTTATTCAAATAACTAATGGCATGTCCTAATAGATCTTCAAGCCATATCAAAACATTTTGATAAAAAATGAGCATGATTGATGTTTATATATATATATATATTATAATACGATTTTAGATAGATAAAATATTTAATATAACATTAAAATTACATCATAATATTATATTATATGTTTATATTTTTATATTAGTATCAAAACATCTCTTATTAAATTTGAACATTACTTATCAATTCAATTCATCCCTTATAAACCAATAATTCATTTTTCCAAATTATCTAAAACCAACATTAATATTATTGAAAGATTCATTAGAATAGCAGCCAAAAATGTTTCTAAGGTTAAGAATTCAACCCCTCCAAGAGAAGTTTATATATGCAAATCCTCCGGGGCAAATGTGAATCATAATATTGTGGACAAGACAGAAGCGCCTGACAAGCAAATTTAACTTGTGAACATTCTGAGCAATCACACAGAAAGTAATATAAGATTAAAGAAGATTTCTGGAGTTATACTGAGTCAGCAGTCTCTCTCCCGTGATACTTTCTTGATGGTGGAGAGAAAAGAACAGCGAGAGAGTCTTATCATCACAGAGCAATTCTGCCATCAATCAGAGACCCAGAATTTACATACACTACATGAATTTACATACACTACAACCACTAACACCCATTAATTGGTAACTTTGGATGAAGGTAAACTAAGATGACTGACTAAGACAGCCTCAGAAACAAAAGCAGGATGGGAAGAACGAAAATCAGGGCAAGTCACCTTAGGTTAAAGTTTATTTATATTTCTACATATTTGCATGTGTATATGGTATAAAAAGAGATTGGTGGAGGGAGAGATTCAAGGTGAAGCATGCAAGCTCTGTAAGCCAATGTCATTATGCTTCCTTGAAGGGCCAGAAGCTGGGATGGGAAAGCCTCTGGGCAAGAACCCAATGAAGTGACCAGCATCGCCATAGGCTCCCCGAGACTTCGGTCTGATCTTGAACTCATTTCTTGCTGCTGGATAGGGTCTTGATCCTCGGCAATGTTGTCCCAGGAGGAGGAGAATTAAAGGGACGAGGAGGAAGATTGACCGGAGAGTTTGAGGCCTCCTATGTAAGGAAGCTGAGCCCATCTGGTCTTGGGATGGATGATCAGGTGAAGCAGAGTAGAAAAACGTCCTGAGAATAGATAATAGATGGTGAACCGCTGGAGGATGGAGATAGAGATAGAGTTAGAAAGGGAAGAAAGAGGTAGATATATGACATGATATGATATGGTGGTAAGGAGTCAATTATATGGTTAATATTCAATAAAATTTATGACATGAAAAGTGGACAAGGGAAGCAGACATGATAATGCATACATGGTCTGTGGAAAAGAAAGGCTGAAAGGATTGAAAAGCGACTAGCAAGAGGTGGGCTAAAGTAGGAAGGATCCATTGTGTGATATGTCCAGGCAAAATGATGGTTAGGTGAGTGAACAGCCGACCCTACTCAGCTCCTCATGAGTGCCCTACAAAGCGTGTGGTTTTCTTTCTCATACACCAATATATACACGTATATCATGCTGCATACGGCCAAATATCAAAGAAGTACTGTGTACGCGTAAACGATAATGAATATATTACAAAAAAAAATGGCTGCCATATTACATCATAAGGTGCACTGGTGGAGAGTTTTTCCATACCCCTTCAATGCTTCCCAAAATAATACGTCATATTCCATTTGACCATCTCCTTGGAGGCTTGATTTGACTTCTTCTTGGACTCTCATTAAAAAAACATCTCACTTTTGGTAGCTCAATTATGTGAGTTTTAAAATTTTAAAATTAAGCATGATAAACTTTGAGTAATATTTGAATTTAGTGATATCTAGAAGATTTTCTAGAAAAGCATGCAAATAATGATAAAGTAAATTAAAAATACCATATTAATATATGGAAATATTTATATTATAGTTAATAAAGATTAAATATTTGGTTTAAACTTCCTTAAAAATTGGAGTAGTTGAGAGAGAATTGTATTTTCAGTTGTGTAGAGTATGAATGAGTAGAGACTTTTTATATAGTAAGCTCGTGGACTTTTTGGTCGTCCGATTGGTGCATTAACGGTGGTCATTCATTGCATAAAACTGCTAGTACAGGGACTTTTCAACTCCGTCGGCACTGCATCCGGCGAGTGAATAGTACTGTCATCCGAATGAAGAAGACGACACTGTTCTGAACAGGGTTCAAAGCTTAAACCGGTCGGTTCAGGCCCAATTCGATCGAGTTTTTCAAAATTAAAAATTTCTAAATTTATCTAAATTCATTCTCTATCCAATAGTGATTCAAACAGGTCTAAACCGTTCAATCCGGTTTGGATAAGGTTCACCTGAACTGATTTGGTTTTTATCTCCAATTTATCCTAAAGTCTTTTTTCTTGACTTTTGTAACTTTTTAGGTCACTCGTTATTTATAAATTTCCAGATTTTCCCTTTCTCTATCGGTTCTGGTTTATCAATCGACTCGGTTCATAAACCTGTTCAATCTAGTTGGATTCGGTTCATCTGAACTGTACTGGTTTTCTTTTCCAATTTGTCCTAAGATTTTTTTCCAAGGTTTTATGAAACCTTTGGGTCACTCGGGAGTTGTAAATTTCCCAAATTGCCCTGTTATCTCATGATCGGGTTTGTGAACAGGTTCGATATTTCTCACTTGGTTTGACTGGTTCTTTTCCTAGTTTTCCTTAACTCCAAAGGGCGGGTTTTACATCCTTAGCTCTCCTACGACCGAATTAGAACCGAAAACTAAGCTAATTTGGATCCCCTCTGTAAATTTCAATCGGTGCTAGAGAGAGAACTGTCAAATTTTTCATGACTAAATTCTCACTCAATTTGGCATCAATTGATGCAATTCTTGATCCTAGGAGGAACCTTAGAACGAGAGCTATTTGTCTAAATTGAAAGCTTAGACCACCGCGCCCCTGACGGTATGCATTCGAAGCTTTCTCTCTCTAAGTCCAATTTTCCTGTGAAGCTCTGTTTGAGCTTATTCTGGTGTCAAATCGTGCAATTCAAAGTGCAATTGAATCGTATGAAGATGTAGGAACTCCAACTTAACTTCAATTTACAATTAAACTCTTTGATCGGTTAATTTGATGAAATCAAATTCGGTTATGTTGGGAAGTTGAAATTGGAGGAAAATTTGGGGAAAATTTGAGGGACTGAAATGCAATTTCATAAAATTGTTGGCCAAATGAGCATGATAAGGGTGTTGAAGGACCAATTGAGCAATTTTGGGGTAAAACTTACCATTTTTGTAAATGAGGGGCAAAATGGTAATTTTGGAAAAATTAAGGACCAAATTGGGAATTTGGGAAACTTGAACCCTTTTTTTGTAAATTTGAGTAAATTGAGGTCCCAAGGTGAATTTTAAAAGTTTCAGGACTCAATTTGGGGAAAAACTGGCATTTGGGGCCTAAAGTAAAAGAAAAAGAATTTTAGGGACCAAATAGCAAACATTTGAAAAGTTAGATATTTTTAGTCATTCATAATGAATGAAGGTTATCAAGCCAAATGATAATGAACAAGGATGCTCATACAGTGTAGGAACATGAGATATCGAGAACGCCAACTAAGACAAAGCTCGCAAGGAGATAAAAGCCGATTAATAAGAGATCACTGCATAATCGGGTGAGTGAGATTTTATTTCATACTTGATTGGGATGATAATCCCCTCAAAAATAAAACCCACAATTAAGTGGTATTTTAACTATCACATCTGAGAGGGGTGATGTGGAAATTACGCTGAAAAACTATTTACCAGTTGTAAGTAGATCATACCCGGCTGGTATGATGAACTTCCTAGAAGGAAGTAGAAAACCTGCTTATTGGTTATAAGCAGAGATATCTTCATACCCGGTTGGTATGATAGACAGACAAAAAGTTTATTTTGTTGGAAATGCTCTCCCCTAACTGTGTGCCACTACTTAAAACTTTGGGAGACCTTCTTGACAGGAGTTCGAATAGCTTAGATAGGCTGAAGGCCTCGATTTTGGAACTTGTGGGCTAATATGTCCAATTTTGAAAATCTTGAACAGTGGACCCTAGGCCGGTTGGCACGAGCAAGAGCTCGTAAACAAACATGATATTAAGCTATGAAAACTTAAGTGAATGAATTGTTTGGCTATGGTACCAATATAGGACTAACATACTCGATGGACTGGCAACAGTGCGATATGGCTAGTTGAGACAAACAGCTGCAAGTCGAGTTGAGGGTTGGGGCCGTTGGACTAGTGGCACCATATATTGTATGGCTTATGTGGAAAATTATTGATTTGTGCATGCACTGTGTTTCAAGATCTTCAAGATGCCCAAGAGGTGTAGTGATGCGTCCTAGGGTTCTAGATGACATGGTGGAGATAAGGGCAGTTAGTCATTCCAACAGTCTTGGAAGCTCGACTTAGCTTCATGTGCATGACACTGGGGGTGAGGATGGGATGAGGTCTCTGTCCTCATACGGACACAGAGTTTTGTTACGGGATTGAGGGTCGGATGTCACATACATCCACTCATTCTCAGTGTAGAAGTGAACGTGCTTCTATCTAGGTGGCCGTTAAAGTCGCTCAGACACCACAAGTGGGTACAGTTGATGTGCTGGCCAATGAATATGTGTTCCCTTTATGATGAAGGATGTATATTGGTTGATAAACATACACTTGTGATGAGAAATGGCTATGAAAAATCGAGATTTCAAGAATGAGATATTTTAAAGAAATTAAGGAGTCTGGCACACTCCAATCGAAAAAAAAACTATTTTATCGAAACTTCAATTTTTTGAAAATACCCATTCACTGAGTTGTAGAAACTCACCCACCTCTTTTATCCTTTTTCAGGAAATAGAAAGTTGACTAGGGATAATACCAAGCCTTACCCTCTATCAGGTATGCTTAATTTTTCTTAACATTGCATTTTATTTGATATATGTTATTCCAGGGAACAAAGTTGAGATTACGCCTGGCTCCTCTTGAGTAAAAGAAGGGGGAAACCCCTCTTGAACCAAGAGAGTAGCGGGTTGTTCACGGGGATCTAACCAAACCAGGTTGGGGTGTGACATTCAATCCGCCAGAGCTGCTTCACTGGTTGATTACGCCAACACTTCTTCGGCGATCCTCAGATCGAATGGAGACTACTGTCTAGTAGTTGACTTCTCCCCGAATCTAAGGAACTCGACCTCACCTTTTAAGGCTCAGAAAAATGCCCAAGTTGGAGCTCTGGTTTGAGATTCATAAGAAATTGGAGTAGTAGAGAGAGAGAGAGAGAGGAGTTTTCAGGTATGAGGAGAAGAAATAGAGAGGAGCTCTTTATATAAGGAGCTCAGGGACTCTCTAGCCATCCGATTGGCGCCTTTATGGCACTTATTCATGGCCTGAAACGCCTTGATTGGAGACTTTTCACCTTCGCCAGCACTATTCATTTTTCCGGCGAGTGAACAGTGCTGTCATCTGAAGGAAGAAGATAACACTGTTCCAAAGTTCTTTTCCATGACTTTTATGACTTCTTGAGTCACTCGGGATTTGTAAATTTCCCAAATTGCTCTTTTTCTATCGGTTAAGGTTTATGAACCGACTTAGTTTTCTCTTTGGAAATGACCAGTTCTTTTCCCAGTTTTCTTATTATAAAGGGACGGAGTTTACAACTCTCCCATCCTTTTAGGGGTTTTGTCCCCAAAATAGTTACATCTCGAACAATTGAGGGTACCCATCCCTCATCACGCTCTCGATCTCCCATGTCTCTTCTTGCACGAGTCCGTTTTTCCAAAGAACCTTGACCATAGGAATCCTCTTATTCCTCAATTTCTTATCCCTCCGATCGATGATTCGTACTAGTTCTGCTTGATAGGTCAAGTTCTCTTCCAGTTCTGGTGGAGGTTGATCCATCACATGGCTAGGATCAAGTTGGTACTTCCTAAGTACCGAGATATGGAATACATCATGTATTATCTATAAGTTTGGAGGTAGTTCCAATTTGTAGGCCACTGTTCCTATCCTTTGGACGATGGGATAAGGACCAATCTACCTTGGTTTCAACTTTCCTCATTGTTGAAACCTAAGTATTTCCCACCTTGGGGATACTTTTAGGAACACTTGGTCTCCCACATCAAACTCCAAATCTCTTCTCTGATGATCTGCATAACTCTTTTGTCTGTCTTGAGCAGCCTTAAGGCGACTCCTAATTAGCTTGATCTTCTCTGTGGCATCTTTCATTGGTTCGACCATTTCCAGCTTCCTTTCCCCACTTCTTCCCAAAATAAAGGGGTACGACATGGTCGTCCATAAAGGGCTTCATAAGGAGCCATTTGAATATTGGCTTGATAACTATTATTGTATGCAAATTCCATTAGGCACAATTATTCCTACCAACCCTTATCCATGGTGAGTATGCATGCTCTCATCATGTCCTCCAAGGTTTGGATCGTTCGCTTAAACTGTCCGTCGGTTTGAGGATGAAATGTCGTACTTATGTGGAGCTTGGTTCTTAAGGCACTTTGCAAACTTGGCAAAAACCTTGAAGTAAATCTAGGGTGTCTATCTGATACTATGCTCACCGGGACGCCATGGAGTCTTGCTATGTCCCTCATGTATAAGACGATCAGTTGTTCTACTAAATCTGTCACTCTTATTGGCAGAAAATGGGCGAACTTGGTTAATCTGTCTACTATGACCCAAATTGCATGTCGTCCCTTCCTTGTCACAGGTAATCCCGTGACAAAGTCCATAGTGATGTTCTCCCATTTCCATTCTGGGATTGACAAGGATTGTAGTAGTCCTGATGGTTTCTGATGCTTAGTGTTAATCTGCTGATAGGACAAGCATCGGGCTACATATTCCGCAATATCCCTCTCCATTCCTTTCCACCAATATCCTTGTTTGAGGGTGCGATACATCTTAGTAGTGCTTAGATGCATCACATACACAGAATTGTGTGCCTCTTCCAAAGTTAACCTCTTCAATTCATTGTCTTGAGGCGCACACACCCTACCCTTGTAGATTAGCACTCCGTCGCCTTGCAAGTCGTAGTCTGGTTTCGTCCCTCTATTAACTGGGCCCAGATAGGATTGCAGCTCCTTATCTGCTTTTTGTTGGAGTTTAATTTGCTCTGTTAGGCTGGGTCTCATCACAACATCAACCATCAAGCATTTCTCCCTCTTGTCCACCTTCAAGTCCACCTCCATTCTTCCTAGCTGTTGCAATAAGGGTAGGTAACTTGTCTTTATTTGCACCGCCTTAGTTTGATATTTGTAACTTAAGGCATCTGCCACCACATTTGCCTTCCAAGGGTGATACTCTATCACAAGGTCATAGTCATTAACCAATTCCAACCATCCCTTCTAGTGGAGGTTCAACTCCTTCTGAGTTAGAAAGTATTTAAGACTCTTGTAATTAGTGTATGTCCTACACTTAACCCTGTAGAGGTAGTGTCGCCAAATCTTTAAGGTGAACACTATCACAGCTAATTCCAAGTCATGAGTAGGGTAATTCCTCTCATATACCTTAAGTTGTCATGAGGCATAGGTGATAACCTTTCCTTGTTGCATAAGTACACACACAAGTCCTTGTCCAGATGCATCACTATAGACGGTGTGCTCCCCCGCACTTGGGTCAAGAAGGGAGAGTACAGGTGCGGTTGTCAAACGAGTCTTCAACTCCAAGAAAGATTTCTCATAGCTTTCATCCTATTTACACTCCACTCCTTTCCTGGTGAGTCGAGTCAAAGGGGTAGCTATCTTAGAGAAATCCTGCACAAACTATCTGTAGTATCCCAGCAAGCCTAAGAAACTTCGTATTTTTGAGGGATTCTTGGGTGCCTTCCAATCGGATATGGCTTCTATCTTTGCCGAGTCTACTTTGACTCCATCTTTGGACACTACGTGTCCTAAGAATCCTACCTCCTGCAACTAGAACTCACACTTGGAGAATTTTGCATATAAGCAGTTTTCTCGTAATATCTCCAAGGTGATTGTTAGATATTCTTTGTGCTCCAACCTAGTTCATGAGTATATAAGAATTTAATATATAATTACTATCATGAACCTGTCCAAGTGTGGCTGGAACATTGGGTTCATTAAATCCATGAAGGTTGCAATGGCATTAGTTAAGCCAAAAGGCATCACCCTAAATTCGTAATGCCCGTCTCGGGACCGAAATGCAGTCTTAGGAATGACTTTCTCTCTGATCCTGAGTTGATGGTAGCTAGGCCGAAGATCTATCTTGGAGAAGTAGGCTGCTCCTTTCAGTTGATCAAACAGGTCATCGATCTGTGGAAGTGGATATTTGTTCTTGATGATCAAACAGGTCATCGATCTATAGTCTATGCACAATCTCATGCTTCTGTCCTTTTTCTTTACAAATAGGATTGGTGCACCCGATGGAGACTGACTAGGGCGTATGAAGTCCTTCTCCAATAGCTCGTCTAGTTGCTCCTTCAGTTCTGCTGGAGCCATATGATAAGGGGCTTGGGATATAGGGTTTGTTCTCTATGGTGAATTCAAATTGTCGGCTTGGGGGTAATCCAGGTAATTCTTCCGGGAATACCTATGGATAGTGTTTTACTACTGGAATATCTTCGGGTCCTTTCTCCTTAGACTTTTCATTGATGATTATTGCCAGAAAAGCCCTACAACCTTTCTGTATCATCTTTTGAGTTTTGATATGGGACACCATTTGTACTTCATTCTTTCTTTGGTCTCCTTGGAATTTCAGTACGTTTGTCTCGGGAGTGTGGAAGTTACTATCTTCCTTCCACAATTCATCCTAGCTTGATGGGTACTCAACCAATCCATTCTAATGATTATTTCTATCTCTCTTAGAGGTAACAGAATCAAATCTGCTTCGAGTTTGACTCCTCCAATCTTTATCTCACATCCCTTCAGCTATTTGTTCCTATTTAACCCTTCTCCTAAGGGTGTGAGGATGTTGAGACTTTGTCCTAGAGGGGTAAGTTCTAGGGGTAAACTTGGAATTAGGTCCGCTTTGATGAAAGATCTCTCTGCTCCCGATTCGAAGAAGGTGTAGACCTTTTGTCCCCACAAATGCCCGTACCCTAATTGGAGAAACACATATTTTTTTAGAAAATATTTTCTTTATTGAATAAGATTTCAATTACAGGTTTTTCTTAATCTAATTGAGAAGGTTTTGGGAAGTACTTGCTATGGTACTAGGGTCTTTCCTAGCCTCTTCTTGAGTGGGGTTGTATACCCTAGCTGGTACTCTAGGTGTGGCATCCTGCCTGGAATTCCTGGGGTTTCCTTGGGATGGTCCAAGAGTATTCCTTTGCTTGTTCTCCCTAATTGTGAGACATTCTTTTGCAAAGTGCCCTACTTGTCCACATGCAAAATAGAACAAGCACGCTCCCTCGTGGTACCTTTGGCACCTAGGACAGTGAGGGTTTTCTTGTGGCAGGGTAGGGATTACTCTCTGGGAAGGTGGTGGCATATCCTTCCTCTTTTGAAATCCCACTCTATTTCCCCATCTTGGACCATTATGCTCCTTCCGTCCTCCCTAACAGTTTTAGCCCTTGTCCTCTTTCCAGCTTGTTTGCTCCATTCGGCGGCGTCAGGTCTACACCAGTCACTCACATTCATGAGCCATACTGATCATTGCCACCAGATCCATGGGGGCATCCTAGCACACCCATATGGTCTCGTATGTCCATATTAAGACCATCCAGGAATCGTTGGTATATGTCTGCTAGTCCGGCCAAATCATGGGTAAAGGGTCTTAACTCATTGAATTTGGTCTCATACTCCGATATAGAGTTAAGCCCTTGTCAGAGTGTAAGGAAATCCTGCTTCTTCTCATTAATCAAATGAGAAGCCAGGTACTCCTCCGCGTACCTCTCCTCAAACTGCTCCCAGATGGGTGTGGAGGTAAGCAGGCTTTAGACATTGTCCCACCATCTTTTGGCACTACCCTCCAAAAAGAATTCTGTCAGGATCACCATGTCCTCTGGTGATATCCTGACTATCCCCATCAATTTCTTGGTGTTAGCCAACCAATCCATGGCAACTCTAGCATCCTTCTCTTTGAGGAAAAGCTTACACCCAATTGATGAAGAGTCTTTAGATATTTGGGAATCTCAACTGGAGGAGGATGGTTAACAGGAGGAGGAAGAGATTGTACTTCCTCCGGTTCAGCTCGAGAGTTGGTGCCTACCTCAGGGACGAGGTTAGGTTGTCTAAATACTCGAGTGAACTCCTCGTACAACCTTTGTTGTTCTGACCTTAGTCCAAGTGGGGTTGTTTGGGCTCCTCAAGGAGTTTCCACAGGGAGGGGTGGTTGGGCAGTGTTGGAGACTGTGACTCTAGTTCTCTTGGTTACTCTCTTGGAAGGCATTTGAAAATTTTAAAATTATCCCTATTAGTTACTATGTTCTCTAGTCTTGATAATGTATTTGAGTTGTCACACCCCGACCTGATTTGGTCGGATCCCTGTCAACAACCCGCCACTCTCCTGGTTTATTAAGGGTTTTCCCCTTTTCTAATCCGTGAGAAGTAAGACATCCTTTTTACTAGTATCTTTCTTGGAATAACATTAATCAAAACTGAATATATTATCCTTACATACCTGTCTTGCAGGTTCAGCAATAAGAAGATTTTTAGGTAGGTTTTCCCTCGATTACCTGAAAAGTGGTAAAGGGAGGGGGTGAGTTCGACAACTCAATGAATGGGTGTTGGGAGAGAGTATTCAAAACATATTTAATTGGAGTGTGCGAGACTCCTTATTTCTTTCAAAAATATTCTTTTTCTTTCATTCCCGATTATTCAAAACCATTTTCCTCATTTTCAAATCAGATGTGTTTAACAATTAACACACACCCTTCACCAGGAAGGGAATCACACATTCGCAGGGTAGCCCGTCCACTGCACCTACTTATGGCGTCAGAGCGACTTTACCTGCCACCTAGATAAAAGCCTGTCCACTTCTACCTTGGATATGAGTGGATGTTCGTGGCATCCGACCCTCAAATCTGAAATCAACTCTGTGTTCGTATGAGGACAGAGACCTCATCCCAACCCCACCCCGGTCTCATGCGCATGAAGCTATGTCAAGCTTCAGTGATTGCTGGCACGACAAACTACATTTATCTCCACCTTGTCATCCAGTAGTCCCAAGGATGCATCACTACCCTTCTTGGGCGTCTTGTTGGTTCCGAACCTCAAGTGCATGCACAAACAAAAGTTTTCCACAAAGCAATTTATCTTTGGTGCCACTAGTCCAACGGCCCCGACCCTCAACTCGACCTGCAGCTGTTTGTTTAGACTGGTCCGTCGACCTGGTCCTGTCGCACTAGTGCCAGTCCATCAAGTATGTCGTTTCTGTCTTGGTACCATGGCCAAATCACATAAATCATTCATTAAGAATTTTCATGGCTTATCATTATGTTTGTTTACAAGCTCCTGCTCGTGCCAACTAGCCTTGGGCCCACTGTACGTGATTTTCCAAAAGTGGGCATTTTAGCCCCCAAGTTCTAAAACTGATGCCTCTGGCCTATCTGAGCTATTCTAGCTCTCGTTAAGAAGCTCTCCCAAAAGTTTTAAGAATTGGCACATAGTCAGGGGAGAACACTTCTAAAAAAATAAAATTTTCCATCCATCATACCAACCGGGTGTGATAACATCTCCGCTTACAACTTGTAAGCGGGTTTTCTACTTCCTTCTAGGAAGTCCATCATACTAACTGGGTAGGATCTACTTACAATCGTTAGTTAGTTTTTCCACGTAGTTCTCACATCACTCCAACCAGGTGTGATGTTAAAATTCCACATAATAGTGGTTTTTCATTTCTGAGGTGCTCATCATCCCAACCGGGTATAATGTGAATAACCCACTTACCCGTTATCCGTGACGTGTTCATCCTCAGTTGATTTTTCCAAGTTGACGCAAGCTTTTCTTGTTGGCATTCCGGTCCTTCGTGCTCCTACACGATTTGGAAAACCAGACTTATTAATATTTGGCATAACAACATTTGTTCCTCACGTATGAACGATTAAGCCCAAATTTTTTTATTAATTACATTTAGGTCCCTAAAGTTCCTTTTCCTTGACTTTAGGTCCCTAATACTAAATTTTCCCCAAATTGAGTCCTGAAACCTCCAAAAATTTACTTTGGGTCCTCAATATACTCAAAATCGTTTAAGGGGTTCAAGTTTTCCAAATTTTCAATTTGGTTCCCAACCTCTCAAAAATTACCATTTTGCCCCTAGTTTACAAAAATGGCAATTTGACCCCAATAAATTTCAAAAAATGACCAATTGGTCTTCCAACCTCCTTCTTATGGTCAATTGTCCCTCAATTTTTGGAAATTGCATTTTGGTCCCTCAATTTTATGAAATTCCCAAATTTTCCCTAAAATTTGCCCAATTTTCCCCAATTTGGTCCTCGAATTTGATTTCATCAAATTGACCATTCAATCAGGGTTAATAGCTCCAATTGAATGTATGAATCAATTCCTACACTTCCATACAATTCAATTGACTTTGAACCATGCTATTTGGGTCTGAATTGAGCTCAAACGGAGCTTCGCCGAAAAACTAAACTTAGATAGAGAAAGCTTCAAAAGCTTACCGTTGGAGGTGCGGCGGTCCAAGCTTTCAATGAGGTCAGGTAGCTCTCGTCCTGAGGTTACTCCTAGGATCAAGAATTGCAACAATTGATGTCGAATTGAGTGAAAATTTGGCTAGTGAAGTTTCAGCGTTTCTCTCTCTAATGCTGATAAAAAATTACAGAGAGGAGCCAAATTGGCTTACCTTTCAGCTCTAATTCAATCGTATGAGGGTTGTGGAAGTGTTGATAGAAGTTGGTTTGGATTGAGTAGAGCTCAATTTGGTTGTTTTCAGCTCGACCGAAACAGGGCAGCTTTGGTCCGCCGGAGCTGCTTCACTATTTGATTACGCCGACGCTACTCTGGTGATCCTCGGATCGAATGGAGACTACCATAGGGTAGCTGACTTCTCTCCGAATCTAGGGAACCCGACTTCACCTTCTAAGGCTTAGAAAAATACTAAGATCGGGGCTCTGGTTCGAGCTTCACCAGAAATTGGAGCAGTAGAGAGAGAGGGAGGAGTTTTTAGGTGTGAGGAGAAGAAATGAAGAGGAGCTCTTTATATAGGGAGCTCGAGGACTCTCTAGCTATCCGATTGGTGCCTTTATGGTGCTCATTCATTGCCTGAAACACCCTGACCGGAGAGTTTTCACCTTCGTCGGTGCTGTTAATTTTTTCGGTGAGTGAACAGTGCTATCATATGAAGGAAGAAGACGACACTGTTTCAAACCGGACCGGACCGGACCGGACCAGTATGAACTAGGTTAAATGCTTAAATCGACTGAAGCCTAATTCGATTGAGTTTTTCAAAATTAAAAAATTTTAAATTTATCTAAATTCATTCTCTTTACAATAGTGGTTTTAATTCTTCAATTTTAATATTTTAAGCTACCTAGAAAAATAAATTTAGAAACCGGTTCAATGGTGGTTTAAACCGGTTCAAACCAATTCAATCCGATTCAGGTCTGGTTCACTTGAACTAGTTTGGTTTTCTCTTCCAATTCATTCCAAAGTCCTTTTCCATGACTTTTATAACTCCTTGAATAACTCGAGATTTGTAAATTTACTAAATTGCCCTTTTTCTATCAGTTAAGGTTTATGAATTGACATATTTTTCTCTTTGGAAATGACCATTTCTTTTCTAGTTTTCTTATTATAAGAGGACGGGGTTTACACATTACCTATCTTTCCTCGGGTTCGCACATGTGTGACCTTCGGGAGTGCTTTGTTAATTGTTGTGATATATTGAATGTGATAGAAAAGATAAATTTTGAGATAATCAAATACCTGGAATTCATACTATGTCTAAAATGGGGAAAACTAAGTACTTATGAATAAGTAACAACGTGAATAAGATTTAATAAGAAATTAAGTAGAGACCGAGTCGTAAGTCATGTCATGGCTCGACGTCGGTAAACACACTCACTAGGCTGGGAGTTCACTCCCCTCTCCAAAAGATTTCGGGTACATTCAAAGGTGCACCTATGAGTTTACGCCAGTCTCGACTTCCAAAACATGTTAAAAAAGTACATGACTCGAACAATGTGCATGATAGTTAATTTTTACTTATTAATTGTATTATTTATGAAGGTAATTTGTAACTAATTTTGGGGCTCATTGCATATTTTATAAAAGTTTAAATTTTTATTGAAAATTGTGTATATTTTGTTCTAAGCCTTACATCATTTCAACTATATTTTGGTGAAGTTACCCACCATTGTAGCATCAAATAGATGTGGTGGTTGTCATAGTGCATCCCGACTCGAGGATTCGGGCTGAGGTGCGACACACATCATATGTCATCTTCCTATGTGTGCATGCATTCATGTAGTTTTCCTTCATTTTTTTATAGCACTTTTTGAAACAACTAAGTACATTCATGGATTTTATGGAAAATTGTAAAGTGCAGTGGCCGATCTAACCGGACTCCCTGTCAATAATCACACTCACAGTTATTATCAGAACTTGTTCATCCTGAATGTATTTTCCTTAACCTTGGGGCGTATAAACCTCATAAGAAAAATTATGGAATTTAATCTACATAAATCAAATTATATATCCGGGGTTAGTTTTGATCTCTACTTGGTATTAGTATACTATCACATTTTCCCAAAATTACAATTTTGCCCATTAAACTCGATTCTCTCGACTCGTGTGTCTACGAACTGATTTTGACTAATCCCTTCCTATAATTTCATTACACATATCATAGGTTAAATCCATATTTTGTGAAATTTTCAACATGCCCAAAATTCTCTATTTTTCTCACTTAGATACTTATCTTTTTAAAAGTTTGCATTTTGGTAATTATGATTGACAAAGTTATTATTTTACCCTTTATAATTTAAAACTCTCTCATTTTGACCCTATACATTCCAAGTCTCTCATTCAACTCTTTATATTTCCTTTGGACTTATTTGGATTCCTAAGTTCCAAAAAATCACTTACGGGCACCCAAATCCTAGTATTTACACTTTGATCCCTAAATTTTTTCTTTTGTCCCATTTAAGTCATTAGCATTCAAAACCCATCATACGAGTCTCAAACATTTTTCTTCTTTCTCAATGGTCCCTAGATCTTCATCAGTTCCTAATAAATACACTCAAGAAAACTTAATCTCGATTGGGTCCTTTAACTTTACCAAAATTATATTTTTATCCCCGACCTTGCTTCCCTAAAAAAATAATTCTAAAAAATGATCAAACTTAAATATAATATCCCTAAAGGCTCCCATAGGTTGTCATATTTTCTGTTCCACTGGGTTGGTCAAAACATTACTGATCATGGCCTGATCTAAGGCCCACAAAAAAAAAAAGAGTAAGAGTCTGGATCTCATCGGAGATGGCAAGTCAACTGATGGTACTAGTGGGGTTGGAAAGGTGACTCCAAGATGAGTATGTGACCACTTGAATAAACTCAAATAGAGGGGTGAGTAACCTGTCATTTCTATTTTATTATATTTTGTTATGACTTAAGACTAGTCATGACTTTTATTAATATATTTTACCTAAATATTTGTCAAAATCTTATAAGGCATTTGGATTTGAAATCTAGGATTAAGATATTTTTATAATATTTTTGTAGCCATGTTTGAATATTGAGGCTCCCAAAAATGGTCTGAGAACCTAATGCTCTATTTCTGTCCGTTGAATCACAATCACGGTTTGATCATGCTCATATTGCATGTCATAAAATAGGTAGGGTTGAAAAGTTAACTTAAGTAGCTTTCTAATGTCACTTGAATGATTAGATTTATTGGTTGGAAAATAAAGTTATAAATTATATAATTTGAGTCACCATAAAATTAAGATATAATTTTTAGAGAGAATTCTCCTAAGTTGCAGAGTAAGGTCAATGATTTCATCATTTAATAGCACATAAATCAATGCAAAAATTAATTTATATGCGATAGAATTTAAAAATGTAATAGAAAAAATTAGGTTAAATTTGATTTTCGGGTCCTCTCGAATGTATAGGGAATGTTACGCGTGTCGTGCGTGGCATTATCGCTTGCCTGCAATGTCCTCCTCCATTCAACCAGTTTAATACTATTACAAATTAATTACGGTAAATTTTTAACAATTTTAGTTATTTTATAATTAATTCACATCCAATTCGATACAAATTATTTTTTAAAAAATAGTTTATCCAATTATGCCTTATATGAGCTCAATAATCTTTATTTTTAAATTTATATAATAAATTCTAAAAATTAAAAAATATTATAGTATACTATAATTTAATTTGAATCGATTATTATAAAATTTATAATTCGGTTTCATTTACAATTCTAATTTAAATTTTTATTAACTGTTTAAATTCTATTTCCATTTAATTAAATTTTGATTTTGAAAAGTGATTACATATTTAGAGTGACCCATTTAACATATGGTAAGTTCATTACAGTTTTGAGATTTTGAAGCCAACAACAAAGTAGGTGAATGAATTTGGAATAGGAGAGCCTTATTAACTATTTGTAGTCAATAAAGGAGAAAATGTTTTCACCTGTGAGTGTCTCTTCACCCAATTATTGCTCTAAGAGGAGAGAGGCTTTTTCTTATTTATTAATGTTTCTTTCATAATATTATTGGTGTATTGTCCAAATCTATTTTATTCGAAGTTATCTTCTTCTTTTATATCCCACGTGCGGTGGAGTCTGGAACAAAACATTCCACCGGCTGTTTGAGTCAGCTTTATTGTCATTTTCCTTGTGTCCATTCTCTCGACTGTTCCTAGTCTTTCTATCTTATGCCATGATGTATTGTAGAACCCTTTCTCCGCTGAGTAGTCAATTATTAGAACTCACGAATAGAAAATTGACAAACTTGGCTATTTAATTCATAAGCATCAATTAGAGAGTGATGGTCAGGTCGAAGATGAATTGGCCAATAAAAAGGACAATATATATGTACAGAAGTTTGGAAGGATATGCATAATTGATCCACTACATTCTACATTTTGAAATATATACTTAAACCTTCCATTTTTTAAAAATTAGAAATTTTTTCATCCAAAATTTATTTCATTCTCCACAAAACTCGTGACTCTCCAACATAAATACTTCATTTTTAGCATTTTTGAATTATTTTACCATTTGATAATGGTGCCAAAGTAAAATTTGTTGGTATGAAACTTAAACATAAGATGAGAAAATATTATCACTAAAATATCACCCGAAAAATTAAGCTTAACCTAAATCAATAATTTTAGTAGAATTTAAATTTAATTATTTTTTTAAAAATATTTAATAAGTATATTTAATTTTTAAAGTTAAATATGTAAATAAATACTATTTTTAAAAAATAAATGGAGTATCAACCTAAATTAATTATAAACAGTGGAATCGTCAATTTAAAATATGATTTATCTTTTATTTTATAGGTAAAAAAAATGAGATAATTTAACTAAATTTTGATTATGCAAATATTTATAGTACTTTCCTATTGTACTCTTCAACCTATAATCAACTATTTTTTCCAAAGAAAAAGTACATAGTCGCTCTATTTTATAAGAAAATGAATGAGTATAATGTATTTGAAGATGACAACAAACACGAATGAATGACCTGATAATACATTTTTTTTCCTTCCCTTTCTTTTTGCCTCCTCCACCCCAAAGCCAAATGGGAATTGAGCTACTTGCTGATTTTCTCTTCTCTCCTATGATAAGTGATTTAAGACACTCAATTTTTCTTATATAGTAATGGTAAAACTCGTTCAATTATACTAAAAGAAATTGGAAAAAGAATTGGTATAAGTTTATACATAAATAAGCGAGTCATTTAATAAACAAAAAATAGCTAACATATGAAATTGAAAAATTCTAATTAACCAAAATTTTACAAAAGCTTAAATGAAGAACCGGGAAGTGGAATTGTAGAGAAAATCGAACTGGTTTGGGATGAACTCGACCCGAACCAGACCGAACTGACATAAATCATAATAAATCGATTAACAAATTCATTTTTCTAGATAGTTTAAATATGTTAAATTGAAAAATTGAGACCACTATTAAATAAAAAATTAATTTAGATAAATTTTAAAATTTTTAAATTTGAGAAAACTGGTCGAACCAGGTCCAAACAGGCCGATTCTCGAATTTTGAATTGGACCGGTCAACGGTCAACAGCCAACTGGCACTACGTCAGCTGCCACATAGACATGGTTAGCTAATGGGAGGCTGCCACGTGTCTGGTCAATGACCAGCTGGTGCCCCGTTAGCATGCCACGTATACACGAGCAACCAATGAGAGACTGCTACGTGTTCGATCAATGGGTCAACGACTGACAGGGCGGCCGAGCTAGCGTTCCACGTTAGAAAAATTGACCAATCACAGCGCGCCATGTGGCACGACCACCAGGTCATCATATTTAACATTTAGACGCTGACAAAGAAGAGAGAGAGAGTCGTCGGAAAAGCTGGAGTCACCAACAACTCGAAAAATGCTCTGATGAGGTCTCCAGCGGCCGAGTCTTACGCTGGCGGGTAGCCTGAACAGTTGCCGAGCTCCCTATATAAAGATCACCCTCTCATTCGTTCTCGGCATCCCACAATCGAGCGAACAATAAGAATAGTGAGTTTTCTGGCAAGCTGCAAACTAGAGCTTCGACGACGGGGCTTTTCTCGACCTTCGAAACCACATTGGGTGTCTTTGGAATAAGGAGGAAGTCCTCTACCCACTCACACCTTCCATTCAGCTTAATAGCCACTGAGGAGGAGCGAGGAAGCTCGAACAGTGCTGCCGTTCCTCGGCCAGAAACCAGCCAGCCCCCTGCTGCCCACTTCGAGCCTTCCCTCGGCCAATTGCGGCCAAGCCAGACCCCCTATGCCCCTCCTGGAGTGCCTCGAGATAAAAAAAGTATGCTCCTCCGCCACCCTTTACCGAAAAATACTGTGCACGATGAATTCTGCAAAAATTTTAACACTAAAATTCACACTGCTCAGGTCATCAATTGAAGCATGGTTTGATCCAAGAAGGATCCTCGCGATGAGAGAAACATGGTGGTAACCCAAGCTCCGACCACTAGACCCTCACCGATAAGATATCGAAGCTTTCTCTTTCTAGACTGCATTTTCTAGAGAAGCTCCGTTTGAGCTCATTTCCAAGCCAAATCGAGTGATTCAAAGCTTGAAATGATGAGAAAAATACATAGGAGATGATTTAAACCAAGAATGAGGACAATTAACCAAGTTTCTGGGGTCAATTGAATGAAATTGTGATTCGGGACCAAAATACAATTTTTGAAAAGTTTGGGCAAATTGGGGTTTTTTTAAAATTTGGGGGACAAATGGAAAATTGATAAAATTGAGGGACTTTTATGCAATTCCCTTCCAATTGAAGGTCCATTGGATGAATTGGATCAAATGGAGGACCGATTTGTAAAATTTGAAAAGTTGGGGTCAAATTGTAATTTTGGTAAAGTTTGGTGCTAGATGGCAGTTTCAGAGAATAGAGGAACCTAAGGGCAGTATTGATAAAATTAAGGACCAGAAGGGATAATTAGAAAATCTAGGGGCCGAATTAAGGAAAAATGGGGCAATTGAGGACGTAAAGATAAACACACAAACCTTGAGAACTAAAGTGAAATTAAGGCCAAATATGAAGGCATATACATAAATATGCCAAGAAGTGCGATTCCTTAGTTCAATACCCTAATGAGGGCATCCATGCCATGTAAGCACCGACTATTCGAACGCCTCCTTCCAAAAGAGAGACCGCGAGGCCAGACTCCACTGGCGCGACCCTTCCAGAATCACTGGGTGAGTGAGAACCGCTATGACGTCCATTTCGGTTAGAATGACGGTTTAAACTTTGAAAATTGTTTTCCCGGAATTAGCATTGCCTAACTGGGTGACTTTGCTTAAAACATTTAGGAGCTAATTTTGGGCTTAGGCTTGAAATGCCAGTGGGCCCAAGGCCGATGGATATGAGCATGGACCTGTCCAAAACAGACATGTGATACATAAGACTAAAAGACCTAAATAATGGAAACTTGTGTGATACCCATCGAGCCAAGTTGAGTTGTTAAGCTCTGTCGAAGCCAGGTCAGCGAACTAGTTGGGCCAGTACGAGTGGTGGGGTCGAAGCCAAACTGATAGACGTTATGCAAGATGACCAAAGATAATGACTATAACTCAAAAAGCTTGTTGATTGTGCATGCACCATGATGTTCAGGCCATTAGGACACCGTGCATGAGGTAATGATGGAACCCAATGACTGTTGGATGACCTAGGGAACATAAGAGTAGTATCTTCGTTCAATAGGTCGTGAAGCTGATGAGCTTCCTGCGCACGGAGATCGAGGCAATAGGGGGAATAAGATCTCATCCCATTGAGCAGACATGGTGAAAAAAATTGGGTTTGGGGTTGGACTATTGATGTCCACACAAACTCCGGATAGAGGCAGTATCCCTATATTAGGGTGGACGGTAAAAGGGCTTCGATCCACAAGTGGCGTGGTTGAGGACCGTTATGTGAATGTGTGATCCATCCTATGATAGGAGGGCGGTTGTTGATTTGTGAAACCTAAGAAAAAATAAGTTAAATTATCAAATAATTGAAATTGTTAATCTAAGCATTCAGGAAAGAATTTTCTCCCACTCACTAAGTTGTCAAACTCACCCCCTCCCTCTAAACATTTTCAGGAGGGAATGCACATGCGCCAATTTTTCCCCTCAGACCCAAAACCAGGTATACAAATTTAAAAGTTTCAGTTTTGTTAAATGTTGTCCAGGAAAAGTATGATAGGTAGTACACCTAACTCTCTTGACCCCCGAGGAGCCCCTCCTCGAGGCTCGAGAGAGTGGCAGGATATCCATCAAACCCCGGCCAAATTGGGCCAGAGCATGACAATAACACTAAGATTTTCCAAAATTGAGATTTAACTTAATTGTATAAGTAATAAAATTTGAACTAGAAATGAGAAACTAAAAATAAAATCGAGATCAAAACAGTTTGTAAATCAATTTATCAAACAAGAAATTAGAATATTTTGAGTGACAGATTAATCTAGTCGGGGCAGACCACATGACTTAAATTGACAAGATAAAAAAATATGGAAAAAATGTAATTTTTGGATAAATGTGAGATTACAAAAAAGGGAGTTCAACAAGTTAAGTTAGTTGACTCATACCCATCTTTCCCGTGTCCCTTTGCCCACTCTCTAACCTTAACACGACAATGGGCATGGCTCGTAAAATCATCAAATTCAACTTTTTTTTATCAAATTGCACACAACAAAACTTGTGATTTAGCTAACAACTCCTATACCGATTTTTTCATAAGATTAATTGAGTTATCTTCTTCCCATCATGTCAAATTTCTCTCCCAAATTAGAAAAGTCATTCCTCAATGCACCCCGACCACCAAATCTTCGACCTCCAAATTGTCATGCCCTATGCCGATCTTAAGGCTAGGGTCCAATAGCTACCTACCACATTCCCTTGATACTATAATGGGTGATACAATCACCTAGATAGTATCAATAGTACTAAAGCCCATAATAAAATATTTCATAAATTATAGTAGTAATTTAATTTTTCTTTTACGAGCAACGTGCCTAAATATTATACAAAAGTTTCTAGAAATACAACAATGGATAGGAATATAAAGGAGATCTTTGTACGTGTACTTTGAGATATATACCTTAAAAACTTGTAAATGATATAGGTGGTGTTTGACTTTGTAAGCTTCACAAACCTCTTTTTTCATGAAAATTTTATTAGAGAGTGGGTGGAGTGAGCTCACAAATTAGTAAACGGTATTACTAGCACGAAGACACTTCATGGCTATGACTTCCTCAAAATATCTATACATTGAATGTTTGTTCATAAACATTATATCACAATCATTTCTAAGTTTTTTTTACTTTTAGATCTTTTGTCTTAAGATTTTATATTTTTATTTATCATTGTGAAGTTCTATCTCATCACAAATACAATAATCAAACGTATAATTAAATAAATCAAACATGTCTCTATCATATCTACAAGGTCAATAGATCAAACATGACCCAACTAAAATAATTAAGATAACCACATAAAAGTTAATCAATTGCTGGAAACGTAATGGGAAGAACACCCAAATGAATGAAGGACTAGAGTTAAACCTTGAGGGATTGGGTTGTACATGAAATGGACTTGGAAAAAATGAGGAGAGTGTATTAGTCGGGGAGTGGCCTTAAAACATCCCAACCTTCTCTATTCTAGGAAATCTTGAAATGCTTAAACTATCATATCTCAAGGCCTTGAAATATTCCAACCTTCTCTTTTCTAGAAATCTTGAAATGCTTAAAGATCATTCCTTTGTTACAGTAAAATTTGGAGAATTTTCCTATGAGAAAAAGGATAAATAATAATATGTTGAGTTAAACATCCAAAAAGAATCAAATGCTACATGACTTTAATTGGAATGAAACAAAACAAAGAGCAAAGTTATCTTTCAACTAGTAAATCACGACATTTTCAATCATCATAAATCTAACCAAAAAAATCAATAATTTCCTAAGACATGGAGAAATGAGGGAATTCAATATTATATATCAAGAAATAATTATACTTTTAACTAGTAGAAGGAAAGTAGAAAGAATAAAAGAAATTGCATGGATACTATCCTTGAGGAGATATAAACTTCAATTCCTTTTGGCCACAAAATTAAAATCATTCAGCTATCCAATTATCTCTTGCATTAAATTAAATTAGAAGGAATTCAATAATTTTCTAAATTTGCAAAGCTAGCAACTCATTATTCTCCTATAAAAAGGCCTTGTATCAAGACCCTACTACTCACGGCCAACCCCTTCAATATGAGAAACTTACCCGCTACATCTCTTTGGAAAAGGGGATAAGTGCCATTCCATTTGAAACAAGAAATAAAAAATGTAATTTTAGAATAAATATAAAATTAAAAAAATGAGGCCAACAAATTAGGTTACTCAACTTATACCTAACTCCTTATTGTTCCTAAACAACTTATACATGACACTAGACATGGATTTCAAGTAAATATTTTTTTATAAAAGATATCGGAATATTATCAAACCATAAAATATACCATTAACCTAAATCTTCACAAGTATTCCTATTCATGAATTCCCAAAAAGGTTTTAAAGTATGGAGTGAGTTCGATAACTTAATAAGCATGTTGTAAGGTATGAGACTTATTAGTATTGGTCGAGTGTTTCTAATGTGACATGTCACATGTAACACTGATTAGTCAGTAGTTCTTCGACGTTCAAGTGGCTGTAGATCTAGCGTACTTGCCATGTATCACCTTTTGATTAGTTGACTGTTGACTATAAACACGTGTCACTCTCTCATTGGTCAGTCTAGTTGGCATGGATTTTCAATAGTTGACCGTTGATGACAAACATATGTCGCGCTCTAATTGGTCAGCACTTCCAAACGCAGACTTATTTGCTTATCAAGCGCACTCGCTACGCGTTGTGTGTTGATTGGTCGTGCATGGTAATGGTGCGCTAACTTTGAGAGGCGATTCGTTAATTGGTTCAATTAGTATGAGTTTGATGATCCAAAATCGAAAATCGATCGGTACATGCCTAATTCGACCATTTATTAAAAATTAAAATTTTTTTAATTTATTTAAATTCATTTTCTACATGATGATAACCTTAATTTACTATTTTTTTCTTTTTTTGGATCACCCAAAAAAATGAATATTCTATTACTCTCGATTCGGTTTAGCCTGGTTCAATTTCGGTTCACTATTATCCAATCTAGTTCTTGCTGCAAAATTTTAATTGGATTAATTTTCTTTAAAATTATAATGATTTAATTTCCATTTGGCTCATTTTGATTTTCGTTTGATCTCTCCATTTGGTTTCAGTCTAATTTGAACCTTGGTTTTATTCAAAATTTATCGGTTCCGTTATCCAATTTTCTTATTTAAGATTCAGGGTTTACAAATTTCTAGTCAAATTAAATTTAAATTTTATTTTCTAAAAAATATGGTGTTACAATTCGATCTCTAATGATATAATTATCAATTCAACTTCGAATGGTATAATAAATCACATTAATCTTATCTGCTTGTGCAAATATTAGGTCATTATCCTAAATACAAAATACAAACATTTATCTTATTTCTAAAAGTTGTGTTTAGCTTAGTTCATCAACATCAGATCTTAGCACTTTCATAAGTAATGGATCTTAACCCTTTCATAAAAATCGGATCTTAGATCTTTTATAAATATCGGATTTTAACCATTTTCATAAAATTAGGTATTAGCCCTTTCATAAAAATTGGATTTTCGCCCTTTCATAAAGATTGAGTTTTTGGGCCTATCATAAGCATTGACTATTAATCCATTCATTCCTATCTTATTCTAAAGGGTTAAGTTATCCATCATTTTTAAAATATTGGGTTTGCACCCATTTTTTTTTCAAAACTATAGAGTCATGGTCTATTTCTCAAATGGCTCAAAATATCTTCTGTTTTTTTTAATAAAAAACTTGTGTATAGCTTTTATATGAATTTTCTAAAAGTTTTTCCAAAACATAAATACCAACATTTTATAAATAAGTAATTATAGAATTCACTGATACAATCGAATGTGATATTGAAAATCTCATTCGCATATTATTCGAGACTTGTTCGTCTCAAATATACTCCAAATTTTTATTCTCATCTTGCATGATCGCTTATTTCGTGTGCATATATATATATACACACACAAACAATATGTATATATTATTATAATATTTACAACTATTTAGAGTGGGTTTATATCAATATATCTTATATCGTTGTAATTTATCATAATTACAATTTTGCCCTTAAAGGCATAATTTGCTCGGTCTACCATTGACGAAGCTATTTACACAATTATTTACTTGATCTCATATAATTGATAAAGTTTTTCAAAATTTATGAAAATGGTCTTAATTAATTATTCTCCAAAAAATACAATAAAGTTATTAAATTTGTAAAATTACTATTTTACCTCTTTTATATAAAAAATATCATTTTGTACACATTTTTTACATAAATAACCATTTTATCTATCATTCATCTAAAAATGACCATATTACCCACGCAATAAGTAAAAAATATAATTTGACCCTTTTTTACAAAAAAATTACAATTTTTACTCCTAAATTTCAAAATTCACATTTAATATCTATATTTAACACAAAATCATCTCTTATCCCCTTATGCTTTACTTGTGGACTATTTTCACAAATTTTATCATTTTTAAAAAATAATTCCAAATTTTTTAAAATTTATATTTTAGTTATAAAACTTTAAAAAATATCCCAACCAAATTCAAATTTTACAAATTCATCCCAAATATTTTCATTAATCTTATAAGGGCTTCTTGGAGGAGTTGAGGATTTTACCACTAAATTTGGTTGAATTTGTTTGATTTCCAAAAGTGGCCGAAATAAAGATATCAGAGGTATACTCGAAAATTCTTACCGAAGATGACATTACAGGTAGCTGGAGAGTAGGTGAAATAAAGCTTAGGAATAGGTGACCCATTATGCTGTGGTGATTGGTCAAGTTGTCATTGGAGCTAGGTGAATTTTGGACTCGAACGGTTGCATCTGTAAGTTATTAAATAGACTCGTCATAGAAAAATCGATGTGTGGGACCGAAAGTCATCGCACCAATGGTTAGTAAAGACTTATGGGAGTTAAATAAGAGGCATCGGTTATTTTGACACCGGTGCCAACCAAAGTGATGATTAAATTTAACCCCAAAAGAAAAACGACAACCCAAAGATTTTTTTTGCCTAAAAAAGAGATTTTGACAAAGCAAAACTCGTAAGGTGGTTTCCAACCACTTTCAACGATCGAGAGTGTTCCTATTAACAAGTTTTTCAACTTTGGAAAATTAATATAAGAATTTTTTTCTTGATCATGATTTTTGTGGCATACATTTTAATAAAAATTAGTCAATTTATAGGTTCCTAATTTGGTTGTTTCGATGGTGTGTGGCATCAGGGGTACCATCTCATTTCAACTCGGGCAAGTCAAACTTGGATATGTACATGTTGACTTTGATAATTTTTTTTAATTAAATAATTTTTTACCCATCTTAATTCTCCTGTTTAATTTAAATCAAAATTTCTGTGGACAAACCTTTTTTTTAAAATTAATTTTTTACTTGATAAAATAATTTATAATTTAATTAAATCTCAATTACTAATTAAAATTCTCATTTTAAGTTAAATCTTAATTTTCAATCCAATTTAATTTTAAACATTGATTCATATTTTCATTCTCATATCAATTTTATATTCTCAATTTAATATTTATTTCTGATTCAATACAATTTAAATTTTCTCTTAAAAAAATACCAATGTTACAATATTCAAACTACATACCTATAAATTAATTAGTTATCTCAATTAATTCTGTCATTTTTTATGTACTACCAATTAGATCATTTTCTAACTTAATTTATTTTTCTAAAATTTTAGTAATTATTTATTTTGAATTTAGGATTAAAAAATATATTTTTTCCTTTTTAGGATACTCATAAAATTTCCTTTGCGAGATTAGCTTATTTCAAATCAATTTTGATATGATTTTCTTGTGGTTATGTGCCGTCCCTCATTTTCCAAACATGGTCCTTTCAAGTTTTGTTCATACTATTTTAACTCTAATTTTTAGTTTAATTTAATTAAAAAAATATGGTGTTATACGGATTATTTAACTAGGTTGACCCAACTGTTTTTCAAAAATTTATTTATTTATATATTTATCCAAATTTTTAAAAATATAATATTTAAATATTTTTAATTATTTTGAGTTAGATTAATGTGAAAAATTACTATTCATATCTCCGTTTAATGTTCATTTAGTATTTTAATATAGTGTTATTTATATATTGGAGCCAATGTATTACATATTTTATAAATATGATATCATCCTTTAATATTAAATAATCAAATTTTATATAAAAGATTATATAATAAAAACCATCCTATTTCCATTTGATAACTTTTTATTCATATGTTATGTATGCAATTTAGTAAGTAATAAAAATAAATTTTCATCACTTTATACTTTAAAAGCAAATTGATAAGTATATTTAAAAATATTATATTTTATGAAAATATTTTTCTTTTATTAAAAAGTAAAAATAACTTATTTAAAAAGTCAACTTAGGATTTTACAAATAAAGTTTATGAAAAATTATTATTTATTGGTAAGAGTTGACCACATGTATAATTAAAATTAATAACTTGTAAATAGTAAAAAAAGTTTAATTTATAAATATATAAAATTTTTCTATTTTATCAAATTTGGTATTATATTCTCAATACACGTTTTTAAATTTCATTTATATACTTGAAATTTATAATTTAAACTCGTATTAAATAACTGCAAATGAGTCGAGTATTATTATTACGGTATTATTATAAGTTGGATTTTTAGTATCGGGTCGAATACATATACGAGTACACTGATTTTGATAACATGTAATAAGGTATTGTGAAATAATAATCGAACACATTTATACTTAAAAATAATGTGATAAGGTATTGTGTACCGATTACGAGTTAAATTTATTAGAAGTAATAATTTATAAGTTATAAATTCAAAACATTTATTTATAACTTAAAATATTTTTACATTTTATCTAATTTAAAATTATATTTTTAATAAATTTAATCAAAATAATAAAAATAAATAATAAATAAAAAAAATGAAAGGACAGGAAGAGGAATAAAGAAGGTTAGTAATTTGAATGATTTATCTTCTCGCTTCTAATCGTTTGAATAAGTATATTTGTATATGACGTTATCTTATAGATAACTTGAACATGGAATTACTAACCTTAGATGCGAACATGGAATTCCATGTAATTCATATACTTAAGATGCGAACATGGAATTAAATAGCTTTATTGAGGTTGTGATGCACGGTGAATGAGGAAGGAATTGATAGGTTTGAAAGAATTCTTACCTCATCCTAAGAAACTTATAGAATGTAAATAAATATATAAAATAAAAGAAATTGATAGGTTAGAAAGAATTCATATACTTAGATATTGCCTCGTTATCTCATCCTAAAAAACTTATATAATGTAAATAAATATATAAAATAAAAGGAATTAATAAGTTAGAAAGAATTCATATACTTGGATGTTGCCTCGTTATCTCATACTAAAAAACTTATAAAATGTAAATAAATATATAAAATAAAACTAAAATTTGATATATAAATAGAATTGTTGAAAATTAAGTATATTAATGTTATGCGTAAATACTAATGTTGAAAAAAAAATTTAAGATTTAATAAAATATAGAAATAGTGTGGATTTATAAGATTTAAACGGTTATACTATTTACAAGTAATGGCTTTTAAGTATATATAATTCTATCGGTACACATTACCTTTTATCATTGTATCAAAGCCAGTAGACTGTCACCCGTACCTGACCCGAGACTGCAAACCCAACTTGTGGTCTGCCCGAATGTGAATGTAGCATAAAAAATATCCGACTAAAGGCCATTGTCCCCCTTTCCAAGACCGGAAGGATAATAACCAACTAGTAAACAGTTATTGAGTAGGGCGGGTGTTAATAATTACACGTGATAAGTAGTGTATTTACGTTATATATGAAGGCAAGTTTTGAAAATAAAATTATATATTAGATAAAATAGAGAAGTATTATTGGTTTATAAAGTTTAACTGCTTATAAATTATTGCTTTTAAGTAGATATGAACCCGATATCTTATCGATACACAATATATTCTTATAAAATAAAAAAGTGTTAGTGAATTTATAAAATTAAAACGATTCCACTCCTTACCAGTTATGGTTTTTAAGCCTAAATGTATCCAATATCAGAGCCAGTCTTACCAGTTATGGTTTTTAAGCCTACATGTATCCAATATCAGAGCCAGTGGAACCCGACTAGTGATATGTACGATTATAGATAAAGAAAAAAATTCGATTATGAATAAAAAAAAAATACTCGAGGCCATTGTTCCCGACTTATATCCACATTACAAATCAGTATGTAGGTTAAGAATAAGATCAAATATTTAATAAAAAAGATAAGTTTTATAAAATTGAAAAAGTTAAACTATTTATAATTTATAACTTTTTAAGTACAAATGTACACAATCGTACACAATACCTTATAAAGTTATCGTTAAAGTTATAGTTGTAGTAAAATTATTTACTCAAAATGATTGTGTAAACTATTTTAAAACTTTTTTGCCTATTGTAAAATTATTTATTGATGAAGGGCAATTTTGAATTTGAAATTGATGCAAGCATATGTTATATAAATGAAAATTTCTAATTAGAACTAGAGTTAGATTAAAGTGAATAAAATATAGAACTTTGAGGGTGTTGAATTAGTCAAAATTGTAACCAAATAAAAAATGAGGGTGTTTAATTAGTCAAAATTGTAACCAAATAAAAGTTGGAAAGCGTATAAATCTAGGAGAAGTAGAGATGAAAATGAAGATGATAAAATCACAACTTTTCACTATTCATCAGTTGACATTTCTCTCTCCTGAATGCTAGCCACTGTCCTAGGGATTTGATCATCACACTTCCATCCAATTCATATTGATTCCAACAATGGGAGTAAATCAAAGAAAGATTATAGAGCACAACTTTCTTGGCCAAAACACACACAAATTCCTGGAGAAACTGTATTTTTGACAGATGCAAATACACTGTTTCTATATATAAATTGATTGCCCATTCATGCGAGTACTAATTTTTTCTATCATATAGAAGGCGAATTCAATGCTGTATGCAAATAAAATACCTCACCCTTTAGAGGTATCTCAGCAAGGAGCCTACTGCAGCAAATAGTAGGCGGCAGGACAACAGAGAATAGTAGTAGATGGAGGTATCCATCTCACAAGTGCTGGTAGCTTTATGTACTTGGGAAAACAATCCTTATTTTGGAAGCAAACATCACGGAAAACCTGGAGCAATCTCGTCATGAATACCACCCTAGACGTGTCTTTGCCTGTCAGGATGAAGATTGTGAGATTGAGATGTAATTGGATTTCCCCTTAAGAATGAAATATGAAATGCATCAGACATCATTAATAGACAAATAAATATAGCATCAACAGATAAAGGAGAATAATAGAGATCAATATCTGAAGTTTCTCGCCTTATGCTTCCATAAAAACCAAAGTTTTTTTATTGAAATAAAATCAAAATCTAGATGGTTTTTAGCTGAACAGGGAAATGACTCATCTGAGAGGAAATATATATAGTTTCTAAGGCTCAGTTGTTAGAGATATTTCCAGATGTCTCTGTTACTCTGAATTATAAACATACATTATTTTATAAGAATCCCTAGGTACCTGCATTCATGTTTCTCAATTTCCCTGTCATAAAATGAGAAATAATGAATAGGGACATTGACACTCTAATCAATTCAGATTCATGCATAACCATCCTCAAAGAAGCTTCCAGCTACTAGTCCCTACAGTGCATAATGACAGAAGAAAGCTATAGGCATAAGTACTTGAATCAAAATTAAACAAGGAAAACATGAATACAGAGAGCACATCTATAAGTAAAACCTAAATGAACATAAATCCAAGTGAGAACTACAAACAACTCCAAATTATTGGTATTTATCAGTATCCACTAGTTTGTTTATGTCTTCTTCATTAAACTCCACTTATATGCATAGCATAGGAGATTTCACACAGAGAAATACACGACTTTAGCAAGACGATATGAATGAGGTCAAGAAAAAACATCTTGAAAAGGCAATTAACATACTATTTGTTATACAAGTATCAATAAAGTAAGGTCAGAAAACATTTATACATCAGATAATGAAGGATAACAACCAACTGACAGAAGAAAAAGTAAGTGGGAAGCTCAAACCTTTGTGAACTCAGATAAGTGGAAGAATGTGAGAAACCAGCAAACACATTTGAGTACGACTTCGTCAGATATGAGAAGTTGGAAGTTGCAGATAGGGCAGGCACTCTTTCACCTTTCTTCAAAAGATCTTGCAAGTTAAGCCTCTGCAGTGTTAGTACAGCCTTTGACTCTTTCCAAATAAAAGCAAGAAGACCATTTTGTATCACATAAAGTGAACCAGGCTTTGCACCAGGGTATCTGAAACCATATCCATTTGCAATACCTTCCCCACTAAAAGCATTTTCCACCATCACAGGATGGCCTGCAGCATCGGTGTTCCATGGGAAAATGTCCTCTGATGGCTGATCAATGTTCACTATGAACATTGCAGAACCATTTGGATGCAAAACATAGTGTGTGCCCTCCAATATCTTGGTGGCAATTAGAAAATGTCGACCTTGGGATTCCTCATAAGAAAGCATGAGAAAGAATAGAGCTTTTCCTGGCTTATCTTCGGTAGGCTTCCCCGGAGGCCACCCAAAAGTCCCACCCCAAAGTCCAGCATACTCTTGGTCAGCCCGTGGAACCCTGAGAGGCAATTTGTACAGAGCAAAACGACTATCATGCATGTTAGGCCATGCTCGATAGGAAGATAACTTAATGTTGGAGGCATTCAAACTGAGTCCAATTGTATCACCCGATTTTAGAAACTCATGAAGTTGGGCATGCTTAACCTCGCTGCTTGAGGAACCACTTTTTTGAGATGAGTGGCTACCATTAAAAGAGTTAGACTTCCTCAGGATTTGCCTGATACTGCTCCTAAAATAACCACCCAGTGTTTTCTTTTTCAAGCATGCCTCTGAGTCATCATCTTCAGTAGGAATTTTACTGGCACTTGCAGATCTGTCAAAGGATTTCCATATTTCACTCAGCTGCAGTTGGGTTGGGTCAGATGATTGATCAGGATCCCAATCTGTATGCCCTCCACCAAGTTTGCATGATTGCAAGAGCAAAGATCTTCTCTCAGCTATGAGCTTTAAATCTTTCTGGAAACTCTCTTCGTCATCCCTCAGTCGAGGAAAGAGCGGACCATTAGCATGGTCAGGAAGCTTTTGACGTACCTGACTAGTAATAACCTCAAGCAACTTTCTTCTATCACTAAAACCCAATCTACCGAAAGGCAACCTTGACTGATTCTGTACTAGTACTCTTTGGGACCTCAAGACACTGTCAGTCCTACAAATCTCTATTGGATATTCCTTCTCCGGGTAGTGTGCAAAGCTTTTACTGTACACCAATTTCCCCCCATTCCTCAGTAGCCTAGGTTCAACCTCCAGCAAGAGCACATTGCAATTCCTATCAGAAACCCTCACAGAACCTGGGAAAAAGTACTCAGTGCCCTTCTCCCTCCCATGCAAGAGAAAAATTGGAGAACCATCAAAATCACCAATAACCTCAAAGACTGGCGCCCACAAAATTGGCCCATCTTCAATTCCCAGAGGGCCTAGTTCTTGAGGGATTATCCTGCACCCAACAACAGAAATAAAGCCAGGCATCGCGTAGACAACATTTCCAAGCTCGGGATTCTGGTGAACCCATATTCCAAGAAGAGGTTGTACATTGAGGAGAAAGCGGCAGAGTACTTTGTAGGAAGAAACCCCCTTCCTCCATTCAACGAGGTCCTTAGCAATCAAGATTCCTAACGCTTCACATTGACTGAGCCACACCTTCTCTGACTCCACGAGGGTATAAAGGCTCCGACTACACAGGCCAAGATTACATACGTCCCTAGGAGAGAGGGATCGAGATACTATAGCAAATATATCATCCGGAATTGCTTGAATTAAGCTCAGATCACGCCTCTCGGACACCATAACAGCAATTCGACTCGGAATAGCAGCAAATGGTTATCGAATTAACCAAAGAAGATCTTCAATCAATGCCAAATCGAGTCTAATTCAGCAAATTTGCTCTAATTAAAAGTGTAAGCGCTACACGGAGCAATCATAAGAACGATTAACCCCGGGAAGTATACACAGCCCCGACATCCGTTTCCAGCTAAAAATAGAAGAAGAGAAAGGAGGCACAAAACCACACCTCAAAAGGGCTCTTCAAGTGCTGCACCCGAAGGAATTGGACTGGCCCTTGAGTAATTCTCCCTCGACCGCTCTCACAGAGCTCACATGAAAAGGAAAAGGGTAACAAGAGCTCTACCCAAGTGTTGCGAGATATTTCGGGCAAAAAAATGTGTTGCTAGATGCAGTCAAAGTCGCCTTCAAAAGTGCTAGGAGTCTAGCTTCAGCTTATAATGGGATTAATTTCCGAGAAAGAAAAACTAAGGATTCAGAGCTCGACAGCGCTAGATAATATCGGTCGTGTCGCATTGGACAAGCGTTTGTTCTTTTCTTCTCGGAAGAGAGAGCGCTTATTTCTTGTAAGAATCCTACAATTAGTTATATTTGATTTTTGCACCATGAACTTTCATATTACATTCAATATCGATGAGATCGGACCAGACCCTGGAAAGAATGAGAAGGTTCCAAAATGATACCGAAAAAATGCAACAATTTCAGATTTTGGTACAGATATGGGAAGCCGACCAACTCATATTGAGAGGAAGAAACCCACAATTACAATTAAAAACAGGGAATGTATTTTGATTAATTAGAGTGTTTTACTAGGTCGGAATTCATATGTATGCAATGGGGAATGTATTTTTGGAGGAAACCTAAATTAGATGTAATTATGTGGAAGCACTTGCAAATACACACTCAAAAAAGCTAAACGATTTTAGTTATAATAGAAACAAATGCCAATATGTTGTTTGAAGCTTTGGAAGAAATCTTGAATGATTAAATCACATGTGAAAAAGTTTTTTAATTTTTCTAAATTTCTTTTAAAATATTATTAAAATAGATTTACAAGTATTAATTTTTTAGTGTTTAAAGTAAAATTTTGGTTAATTTTTCAATTCATATTTTGATATTTTTTAGGTATATTTATATGAAATTTTAATACTAAATCACTATATCTATAAATAATAATTAAAAAAAGTTAAACTTACAAAATTATAAACTCACTTTTAAATTAAACTCGTTTCAATTAATAATGATAAAAAATATTCTAAAATACAAAAGGATGGTACATTCCTTTTCTATTTATACATAATATTATGATAATATATATTTTTTATAAATATTTTTAATTATATTATTATATTTATTATTGATGAGACTAGAATTGTAAAGTTATTCACTATCGTAGTACTACCGATAGATGTTACAGGTTATTCGTAGGTATAGTCATATAAACTATACTCGGGTGTGACATTTTAGCAGTCCATTTGTTTCTTTTATCTCTACTTTATTTACTTTATATACACTTGACATACAGGAAAGAGATGCTGTAGTTATGGTTGCTGGTGCGCGTAGTATTTAATCACATTAGTAATGGTAAAAGTAGTTTGGGTAGTGTTAAAAGGTGGTATTAAAAAGTTAATTGAAGTATTTTAATGATTTGGAGATACAAATTTAAGTGAGTTTTACAAATAATTTTGATGATAAATAGAGGTGAATATTTAAATTTTATATGGCTATAAAATAAATATAATTAGTTATATAATCATTGATTCTTATCATTTTATAATATATAATTTTCTAAACAAATAAATTAGTATGCAATGGGTTTTGATCAATCCGGTGAAAGTGATGTCCCCATTAATTAGTTCGACATCGATATAGTTTTTAACAAATATTTCAATCGTTTTAGTTGTTTTTTTGATTGGTTTACCCTTAATTTGATCGTCTTTCGGTCCAATAAAGTTTTCTAAAAATTATTTATTTAATTTTATAATAAATATGCTAAAAAATTACTTAATTCCAATTTGTTTAGCTCGCTCTAAAAATTAGGGATTTTATGAACTAGTCCAACCAATTATTTCTCAAAATTTTTTTCAATCCTTAATTTTTTATCAAAAGATATTTTTGAGAATATTTCATAACTTTTATCATTAATTTATATTATGATTCGAAACGATTTATAATCTAGTTAATCTCAGTTTAAGTTTTTATTCTTAATTTAATCTTAATTTTCGATTTAGTTTGATTCAGTTTTCAATTTTAAATTATCAGTGGCGAAACTTCACTATCATATCTCTATACTGTATCATTAGTCACTCATACTTTTAAGTCCCTAGCCTTCTCATCCATATGTCATGGTTTAATCTTTTTCTAATGCATGCTCATCTCATAACCTATCTTTTATAGGAATTTCAAATGCTTTATTTCGTTTAGGTCTAGTCCTATCTCATATCAGGTGTTTTACAGGCATTGAGTTTTCCAACCTTTCTCACTTTATTTACTGAGTGTGCCATTGACCCTACTTCATCTCTCTACGCCAAATTAATTTCATTGTTGACGAACTCAATTTCAATTTCTTAAGTTGTTATGTCCATTGACATTCAAATGCATTGTATGACCATTAACTAAATTTATAAATCATGCATTCTTTATTGTACTCTCTACTTATACATTACTTAATAATTTTTTTTGTGCTACTTAATCACATATTCCTATTATTTCTTACAATGTTATATATATATATATATATATTTATTTTAATAAAAAAACAAGATCCAAAATAGAAGAGTTTACCGTCTCAAGAATTTTTTGCGGTCATTATAATATTAATAATTCCATTGACTTTTTTTGGTAAGATCACTAACATTAGTTTTTTTTTTTATTAATCATCCATTAAATTGTGTCTTAACGGGAACAGATTTCTCTCCTCTCTTCTTCCCCTTCCACTTTTCACGTGAACAGGTTTGAAAACGTCCATGGCAACCCTTTTTCAGGTAAACAAGCATTGAACATGTCCATGGCAATAGAAGATCTATCCTCTTGATGCCGCCAGAAAAAAACCAAACAATCAACCTGCATTCTCATTGTCGTCCTTGTCCCCGGTGGACCATTCTACGATATAGCGTGACCTTTCTTCTGTCCACAAAGGGCGGGTGAATCAACGAACTGAACATCAATAGACCCGGAAGATGGAAAATGATGGCATAGAGGAAACCCTTCTGGTCTGCTAAATTATCTGTGGTGGAGCTTGCAAGCAAATGCCCGTAGGTGACCCCCGAGCGGGGAGGCTATTGATATGGCTCATCTCCTCCTTCATATTGCTCTCCCTGGCCACGGGAGGTGCCTTCCTGGTGGTGTACCTGGTGCATCCCGAGTCCACCACCACGGCCTCCACATGGCTTCTCTACGCTGGCATGTCACTCGTGTGCTTCCCATGGTTCTTCTGGTTCATTCTCTGTCTATACAGGTGTATTTCCCGTTCACTCGGGTTCAGAATCGTCTGTTGCGCTAGTGGAGGAGGTGGAGATGGGGACGAAGGTATCAACAAGGGCAGCGCGGGAGCTGGCAGTTCGACAGCAGTGAGCAGAGCGGGGAGCATGGCCGGAAGTATGAGAGATGCCGGAAATCAGGAAGGGAAACATGTCACGTTCGAGGAGGCAGTCGTGGAGAATGAATTAGCAAGTGTTGATGATGAAAACAGTAATGACCCCAAGAATATCGGGTCGAGATCATCTTCTTCGATCATTTCCATGGACGAGGACACGTCGTTCAAATCGCATGAGAGCGAGATCCCCCTGGCTTCAGCTATGGCCACTTGATTGATGATAGATTGTCTTCTCTTGCTGTAGAATATTTAACGGGGCCTGCCTCAAAAATGGCCTCTTGTAATTAAGGAGAGGCCGAGGCAGGCTGAAGAGAGCTGTGGCATAGCATTATTCAAGATTGATCCTTCCTTGGAGCCATTATTTAGAGCCGAACATGAGGTATAATACACAGCAAAAAAATATGCCATGTTTGGTACTTATTTTTTTGCCGGACAGTTGACAGAAACATTGATTTTCATGGTAAATTTAAACATCTTTGAGGTTCCTTTAACATTTCTCAAATTTGCTCTAGGTATAGAAATGCCCTTTTCTCTCTAAAGTTTATTACTAGTCGAATCATATGCAGCTCATTGTACAACTTTTCCATTTTCTTTGCATTTCTTGACGATTCTTCTTAATTTGGTAGACATTCCTACACCCAACTCGAGATTCATGTTGAACATGCATGTTAATTTGTCACGATTGGCTTCTACGACATTATAGTATTAAATACAAAGATCATGCTCATAATACAAATTATAATAATTTATTATAAATAAAGCTTTTATAAGGAAAATATAAAAATTTATAAACAATTTCTTAATGATTAGGAAATAAATAAATAATAATTTTTTATATTAAATTAAAAAATTTATATCTAAATATCACGCTCTTAAAAACTTATTTTTAAGTATTAAAATATAAATTTAAAAAATTTTAACTATACTTTTTTAGCATTTTACAAATATAAATTAATATGGGTATAATATTAAATAGTTGAAAAGAATTAATGGATTGTGTTAGTGAAAATGAGTTCGTGTATGCATAAAAATCGAGAGGGTAAAATGAATAAAAATATAATTTTGGGGAAAATTATAAATTAATATACAAGTATTGAGTAAAATTTGAAATTGAACCCGACCTTATAATTTTATTTGTGTAGATAAATTTGAGAGCAAATGCTTACTGAGACAAATTAGAAAACTTTAGTATAAATACGTCTTGATTACAATTAAAAGTGAGATTTCTGACTTTAGGTTGTTTCTGTCCATACTTAATATTTTATGAAAAAGTTTTGGTATGTATAATTTGGAGAATCTTTTAAGAAATTTATAAAAAGTTATATGGAAGTTTTTTTTATCGGAATACATGAGATATCTTGTACTATTTGAAAAATGGGGCATTATCTTGTGATTTTGAAAATGAGAGGTGTAAGTGGTGAGTGTTTAAAAATTGGTGATACCCGACCCTTTAAAACAAGTTAAAAATGAAGTGGATAAGGCTCAACGTTCAAGTTATGAAAGGGGTAGGACATGTTATTTATGAAATGGGCTAATATTAGTTACTTAAGAAAGGAGATAAGAGTAGTTGTTTATGAAAGAGACTACCACTTATTATTAAAGGGGTTAAGACCCAATATTTATAAAAAGGCTAAGACTTGATATTTATAAAAAGGGGGTTAGAGTCTAATATTTATAAACTAGTTCAAATACTACTTTTAGAAATAAGCTAAAAGTATGTATTTTTTAAATAAGAAAAATAATTCGATATTTTACAAGCAACTAAGATTAGTGTTGTTCCAATAGAATGGATGTTCAGTTAGCAATTCATCCTTAATACACAATTGTTTATACAATTACTTGGTTAGTTTGAATGTTAGTTCTTGTCCAAAAGGTTAGTTTTTGTTTGACATGTATGCATCTCATGGTGGCATATTCGAGCTTGGGTCGACTATGAAGGGTAATTGGAAAATAGAGCAATATGGGGGTATAATTAGACTTTTCAGTTTATGAAGACCCAAGAGTAATAAAAAGTGGTTTGGAAGTGTGACTTGGAATTGGTTTGAATGTATTCATTTGGATGATCGATGGTGGGATATCGAGATAAACTTGAATGGGTTAGTCTATTGAAAGACTACATTAGATGTAGCATTGTTATGTGCAATGGTGCTACATTATACGGAGTACTGCTGTGTGCGCTACAACCTCCACTCACTATCGCAAAAAGTTAGTTAATTCGATATTTGATGATGAGACACTACTTTGTATGATGGTGCTCCATTCCCCACTCTCCATCACGTACAATCAATTGATTCAATAGTCAGAGATGAGGCATTGCTTTTGCGAGGGTGCTAAATCCATCCCAAACAATTGGTTGATTTGATAGTCAGTGATGAGGCTCTACTTTATGCAATGACGTTAAAACATATGGGACACTACTTTGTGCGATGGCTTTATTTCTCATATGTGTGCAAAAAGCGTTTGATTTGATATTTGTATCATGCATTAAGATACATCGTAAACTATTATAAATTGGTTATCATCATGAGGATGGAAGATTGTGCTAGAGGTGGAGGGATACCCTATCATAATATTAAGTGTATATCGAGGGATGTCACTCGATTAGTTGGTTCAGATGATAGTTATCGTCTAACATTTTATTCTTAGTATAAATTCATAATTCATACTAATGCACAAATAGTATGTTTAGTTCGTAGAAAATTAAATGACAAACTTTATATAAGCTATTTTGAGTTGTGCCAACATCAATGACATGAATGACATGATGAGTGGCCTTCACACTTACTAAGCATTGCTCACACTCTCCTCCTAACACATTTCAGGGACACACGAAGGAGTGGAGAACAAGTGAAGAGCACCTTTGTGGAGAAAGAAACCCAAGATAAGGTACTTGGGATAATAATAGGTGGACTAATGCAACTACTCATTTCCCAAGACTTGTTTTATGATTCATTGTGCAATTTCAAAAGGCATTTTGTAAAAGTTTTAATTCTTAGTGAATTTTGGGATGTCGTAATTAATCTAAGCCTTTTGCCATGTCAGTTCTACTGTAGTGAGTTACTCACTACCATAGCATTGAGAGAACGTAGCAGTTGTTATGTGAATTTCACGTAGGGAATGAGGTTGAGACATGACAACTTTAGTGGTATCAAAGCCCAACTTTCAAAAGAAAGAGATTTTTGAAAATAAATCGTTGGGAAGTGAAATAACCCGAGAAGAGTGCTGCTTGGATTGTCTATAAAACACCAAAAGTATTTTTTCAGAAGTGAAGTGGTATGCAAAATACTAATTGAGTAAAAACATGGTAGATATGACCCTAGAAGAGAAACTAGACATGTCATACCTACCCAGTGGCGAAGCCTCTCTAGGGAGCTGAGCCCCACAAGGAAATACCCCATGCACAAATATTTGCATGAGTCATGCCTCTTAAGGGCATTCAGTCACCTTATAAGTGAGAATTGAGGATAGCAAAATCCTCTATAATCAAACATAACTCAGATTGGAGATCTGAGGAAAAAGGGAATTTCATGCTTAGGAATCTCCCCGATTCAAGTGAAAATAGAACACTTCAAAGTCTACTAGGATTTCATGCAGGTGTTCAAAATGACATCATCAAATGAGGGAAAAGTACCTTTCACTGAAAAATGACCGTGAAGGGGTTTTAGAGACGCTCTCATATAAGAGAAAACACCATCGATAATAGTTGGGGATCAACATTGTTTCAATGCCTTGAAGCATCTAAAAGATTAGAGGTAATTGGGTTGCCTAAACTTTAAGGGCGAGATGAACATCATGACAACAATGGATTGGCTCAAGGAAATGAAGAAACACATGATTGTTCTCAATGTGCCAGAGAGCCCAACGGTCATAATAGTCGACTACTTACTTGAGGAACAAACATGTCATTGGTGTGAGTACATTAGAGCCACCTCTTCAGTCACACCTTCTTGGATTGAATTGGAACATAAATTCAATGAGGATTACATGCTCCCCACATTATGAATGAGAAGAAATAGGAAATTCTTGAGGCTATGACATGGGGTCGAGACATTATCGTAGAGTATGAGAGCAACCTTAATGAGCTCTAAAGGTTTGCTCTCTATTTGGTCAATCCGACAGACATATGCTAGAGGTTTGTAGACGGGATATCCATGAAAATTCTTGATAGAATGAGAATCCTAAGATGCCCTACTAACTTGGCGGTAGTGATAGGCATGACCTATGACTATGAGTGTCTCATCTATGTTAGGATAGACGTGTTGGGAAAAGAAAGGAAAGCAAGGTACCACTGCTTACTATAGAGGAATGTAATCGATGGATAGGTAAAAGCCAGAAGGATGAACCCTCTTATGTTTCAAATTATCTATCCAGAGAGGAGGTGAGCAATGTTTAGTGAGTATGAAATCCACTCATCGAGTTGTTCATGGCCTCAAAGTTGCCACAACTCAAAATAGGTTATATGATTTTAAATTCTCATTTTCTACGGGGGTTCACTACCGAACCTACCGTTTCTCAACTAGGACAAGTTATCCGCCTATATTATGCACCCAACATTTGACCGAAACTATCATCCAAACAAATTAATCGAGTGACATCTATCGATATACACTCGATATTGTGCTAGGATATCGCTTGTTATCTAGCACAACATCCATATTCATAGTGAGAACTAATTTGGGACGTTGGACGAGAATTATCATCCAAACCAACTATCTAAGTGACATTTATTGATGCACACTCAATATTGTGCTAAGGCCTTAGCACAATATTCCATATTTATAATGTGAACTGAGGATGATGGATGAGAACTATCATCCGAACCAACCATCAAAGAGACATCAATCGATGTATACTCCATATTGTGCTAAGAGTCCCTTAGCACAATTTTTCATATTTATAATGGGAGCCGAATTTAAAATGTTCGATGAGAACAATCATCTAAACCAACTAACAATTCTATAAGCAATCATGAGGTTAGATTGGTAATTGGCTATCCCCACTATTGGTATCATTATCAATTTAACCATGAAGGTGAGAATTCATCCCACGAGTATCATTTGATTGTAAAAGATCATGTCATTATCTTTCTTTCAAAATAAGTGTTTTTAGCTCATTTCTAAAAATTGTGTTAAAATTAGTTTATCAATACTAGTATTGTCACTTTTTATAAATATCAAACCTTAGTCCTTCCATAACTTGAACGTGGGGCCTCAACCCCTTTGTTAGTAGATTGTTTTAAGGGGTCGAGTATAACCCATTTTTTAAACCATCATGTTTACACCTATATTTTTCCAAAGTTGTCGAGTCATGATCTACTTCTCAAATTGTCTGGAATCTTTCTCATCTTTTGATAAAACTTCTATATGACTTTTCTATGAGACTTCTCAAAAGCTTTTCTTAATGCATACATATCAACAAGTTTTTATAAAAGGGTAAGTATTGACAACAACGGTAAATTTCACTCACCATTATAATCTGGACGTGTTTGTCTAAAATATTTTTCTCATATCCTAGGAAGCATGATTCCTGTGTGATTTTCTATCAAATCCTTCTACACAAATCAAATCATAAGGTTTAGGTTAATTTAAAATTTTACTCGGTATTTGCACAATGCCCCATAATTTTCCTTAACATTACGATTTTTCCCTTTAGGCCCCATTTACTCAATTTCCATGCATCAGAAAACTCGTTTCAACTAACCTTTGTCCTATTGTGCAAAAAAAAAAAAAACTAACCTTTGTCCATTAATTTTTTTTCACTTAACTAATACACATGTTGGGTCATATTTTTCAAAATTTTAAAATGTCTCTATGTTTCTCACTCAGATACAATGTTTCTAAAGTTTTTATTTTGATCATTAAAGATGAGCAAAATTATCGTTTTGCCCCTACTCATCAAAACTCTAACTTTTAGTAATCTAGACTTATCAAGTTTTTTTTATATAATATTAAATACAAAAATCATAGTCATAATATAAATTATAATAATTTATCATAAATAAAGCTTTTATAAGGGAAATATAAAAAAATTATAAACAATTTCTTAATGATTGGGAAATAAATAAATAATATATTTTTTTATTATATTAAAAATTTTATATCTAAGTATCACACTCGTAAAAACTTATTTTTAAGTATTAAAATGTAAAATTTGAATTTTAACTAAGTGGAAAACTTAGATACATTTTTGCATTTTGGCAAATATGAATTAATATGGATATAATATTATATAGTTTAAAAGAATTAATGGATAGTATTAGTTGTCGATACACAAAAATCGAGCGAATTGGACAAAATGGTAAAAACTATATTTTTGGAGAAAATTACATGATAGTATATAAGTATCAAGTAAAATTTGAAATTGGATTGCAAGTAATAATTTTATTTGTGTAGATGAATTTGAGAGCAAATCATATAAGAATTATGCCTAGAGACAAATTAGAAAACTTTAGGACAAATACGTCTCAATTATAATTAAGAGTGAGATTTCTAACTTAATCTAATTAGATTATTATTATCAATACTTAATGTTTTATTAAAAAGTTTTGTTATGTATACTTTGCAAAATCTTTTGATAAATCTATAAAAAGCTATACAAAAATTTTTTATATATTATTTATGAAATGGGCTAATGCTTGTTACTTGTGAAAGTGGATAATACTCTTTAAGACCCAATATTTATAAAAGGGTTAAAACATGATATTTATAAAAAAGGGCTAAGATCTGATATTTATAAACTAGTTCAAATATAACTTTTAGAAATAAGCTCAAAGTATTTATTTTTTAAATAAAGGGAAATGACCCGATATTTTACAAGAAACTAAGATTCATGTATTGTTTTATGACATTGACGGTCAAATTGATAATGATATAAATATAGTAGATGATCAGTTAGCAAGTTATCCTTAATACACGATTGTTTATACAATGACTTGGTTAGTTTGAATTGTTAGTTCTTGTCCAAAAGGTTAGTTATTGTTTGACATGTATGCATCTCATGGTGGACATATTCGAATGGTAGTTTGACAAACGCCTACGAAGGTTAATTGGAAAATAGAGCAATACGGGGGAGTATAATTAGATTTTTCAGTTTATGAGGACCCAAGAGTTATAAGACGTAGTTCGCAAGTGTGGCTTAGAGTTTGTTGGAATGTAGTCATTTGGATGATCGATGGTGGGACATCAAGATCAACCTGAGTGAGCTAGTCTATTGAAAGACTACATTAGATATAGCATTGTTACGTGCAATGGTGCTACAATCCCCACTCACCATCCTGAAGAGTCAGTCAATTCGATATTCGATGATGAGACACTACTTTGTGTGATGGTGCTAAATCATATGGAACACTACTTTTTGTGATGGTGCTCCATTCCCCACTCTCCATCCCGTACAATCAATTGATTTGATAGTTGGAGATGAGGCATTACTTTTGCGAGGGTGTTAAGTCCATCCTGAACAATTGGTTGATTTGATAGTCACTGATGGGGCACTAATTTGTGCAATAACGCTAAAACATATGTGATACTGCTTTGTGCAAGAACAAGGGAAAAGCATCATTGCGGAGAAAAAAACCCGAGATAAGGTACTTGAGATAATAATAGGTGGTCTAAGGCAACTCATTTCCTGTGACTTGTTTTATGATCTGTTGTACAATTTCAAAAGGCATTTTGTAAAAGTTTTAATTCTTAGTGAATTTTGGGATGGTGTAGTTAATCTAAGAATTTCACTTTGTCGGTTCTACTGTAGTGAGTTACTCATTACCATAGCATTGTGAGAACGTGACAATTGTTTGAAATGACATCTCAAGTTACAGATGATTAGGAATCTCCCTAATTACAGATGAAACCAAAACACTTCAAGGTTTACTAGGATTTCGTGTGGGTGTTCGAAATGACATCCTCAAATGAGGGAAAAGTACCTTTCACAAAAAAAAAAATGATCGCGAAGCAGTTTTAGGGACACTCTATTAAAGAGAACACCCTTGATAATATTTGGGGATTAACATTGTTTTAATGCCCTAAAGTATCTAAAAGATTAGAGGAAATTGGATTGCCTAAACTTCAAGGGCAAGAGGAACGCCATGATAGTAATAGATTGTCTCAAGGAAATGAAGAAACACATGATTGTCCTCAATGTTCCAGAGAGGCCAACGGTCATAATAGGGACAAGCACGTCGTTGGTGGAGTACATTAGAACCACCTCTTTAGTCACACCTTCTTGGATTGAATTAGAACATAGATTCAATGAAGATTATATGGCTCCCAACATAGTGAATGAGAAGAAATAGGAAATTCTTCAGGCTGTGAAATGGGGTCGAGACACTATGGTAGAGTATGAGAGCAACTTAATGAGCTCTAAAAGTTTGCTCTATATTTGGTAGTCTGACAGACATATGCTAGAGGTTTGTGGAAGGGATATCCATGGAAATTCATGATAGAATGGGAATCCTAAAACACCTACTGACTTGGCAGTAGTGACAGGTGTGATCTATGACTATGAATGTCTCATCCAGTTTAGATTGGGCGTATTGGGAAAAGAAAGGACAATAAGGTACCACTACTTACTATAGATAAATGCAACCAATGGATAGGCAAAACCAAGAAGGCTGAACCCTCTTATGTTTCAAATTATCCATCCAGAGATGGGGCGAGTAATGTTTAGTGAGTGTGAAATCGACTCATCAGGTTGTTCATGGCCTCAAAGTTGCCACAACTCAAAATAGGTTATATAATTTTAAATTCTCATTTTCTATGGGGGGTTCACTACCGAACCTACTATTCCTCAACTAGGACAAGTTATTTGCCTATATTATGCACCCAATATTTAACCAAAACTATAATCCAAACAAATTATTCGAGTGACATCTATCAATATACACTCAATATTGTGTTAGGGTATTGCTTATTACCTAGCACAATTATCCATATTTATAGTGGGAACTAATTTGGGGACGTTGGATAAGAATTATCATCCAAACCAACTATCTGAATGACATCTATTAATGCACACTCAATATTGTACTAGGGTATTCCCTTAGCACAATATTCCATATTTATAATGTGAACTAATTGAGAACCATGGATGAGAACTATCATCCGAACCAACCATCCGAGGGATATCAATCGATGTTTACTCCATATTGTGCTAAGGTATTCCCTTAGCACAATTTTTCATATTTATAATGGGAACCAAATTTGAAATGTTGGATGGGAACAATCATTCGAACCAACTAACAATTGTATAAGCAATCGTGTATTGAGGTTGACTTGGTAACTAACTATCCCCACTATTGATATCATTATCAATTTAACCATGAAGGTGAGAATTCATTCCATAAGTATTATTTGATTGTAAAAGATCGTGTCATTCCCTTTCTTTCAAAATAAGTGTTTTTAGCTCATTTCTAAAAAATGTGTTGAAATTAGCTTATCCTGGCATTAACCACTTTTATAAATATCAAACCTTAGCTCTTCCATAACTTGAACGCCAGGCCTCAACCCCTTCATTCGTGGATTGTTTTAAGTGGTTGGGTATAACTCATTTTTTAAACCATGAGGTTTACACCTGTATTTTTCCAAAGTCGTCAGGTTATGGTCTACTTCTCAAATCGTATAGAATATTTCTCGTTTTTGATAAAACTTATGTATGACTTTTCTATGAGACTTTTCAAAAGCTTTTCCCAATTCATATATACCAACAAGTTTTTATAAAATTGTAAGTATTGATAACAACGGTACAATCAAAGTCGATGTTGGAAATTTCACTCACCATTGTAATCGGGACATGTTCGTCTCGAATGTTTTTCTTATAACTCAGGAGGTGCGATTCCTGTATGATTTTCTATCAAATCATTCTACACAAATCAAATCATAAGGTCAGAGTCAATTTTAAACTTTACTCAGTATTTGTATAATGCCCCATAATTTCCCTCAAAATTATGGTTTGGCCCTTCAGGCCTAGTTTGCTTAATTTTCATGCATCAAAGAACTCATTTCAACTAACCTTGTTCATTAGTTTCTTTCACTTAATTAATGTTAACCCATGTTGGATCATATTTTTTAAAATTCTAAAATATCTCTATGTTTCCCATTTATACACAACTTTTCTAAAGTTTTCATTTTGATCATTAAAGATGAACAAAATTACCGTTTTTCCCCTACCCATCAAAACTCTAACTTTTGGGAATCTATATTTCTCAAGTCTTTCCTTTAGGTGTCTATACACCCCTTAGTACCATTTGGGTCCTCATATTTCTTAGAAATTCTATTTTTGTACAAAATTTTAGATTATTTACATTTTGTCCCTAAACTTTTTCCAAATTTTCATCTAGATGCCTAGCCTCTACCATACAAATAGACTTCCAATTATTCTCATATGCGCCCCCATGTTCCCAAAATAGCACTTTGGCCCCTAAGCTTTTCAAAAATTTTATTTTTAGTCCCCCAACTTTCTTCTTCTTTAAAACATCTCCATAAAATCCCAAAAAAATCTTTAATAGGTCACTCGATGTCCCCATAGTCACTTTTCAGCTAGCTTAACAGAAAAAGTGCCATTTTTCCCACGATCGAGCCTTCGATGAAAAACTATCAGAGTTAGTGTCATGCCCTGACCATGATTTTCATGGGCCAAGGTCCAATGACAACCTACCACGTACCATTGATGCTATAATTATGGGTACCTTCACCAAGGTAGAATCGACATGACAAAGGCACATAATAAAACACTAGTAAATTTTAGTATGAATTTAAACTTTTCTTGAAATATAAGAGTGTGTCCAAACAAATACAATCTTCCTCAGGAACATAGCAACTCATAAGTAATTAATAAGCCTTTGTATGTGTGCTTTGAGGTTCCTCGATCTGTGCGTGTGATGTGGCAATACCTCGGGCTTGTACTTCCTCGAGCTCCTATAATTACCTAAAATGGATTTGGGGAGGGGTGATCTTATAGCCCAGTGAATAAGTAGATTAGGACACTTCATGGCTCACGACCTGACCTTTACTAAAAACTTATCTCTATATGGTTTATTCGCTCAATATTTCTTATATTACATTACTTGCTTAGTTTTTCAACCTTTAGGACTCATGCCTTGGTTTTATGCATTCATGTACATTCAAATAGACCACTAATTCATCACATATGGTAACATTCAAATGGTTCCTATTGGAACAAACATGACTCTGTCATGTCCCAACCAATCACATATAAGAGGTATTGATGTCAAGGACGTGTCTTTGATCATTGATATATCATAACAAATATCAAGGTTCCCAATGCAACAAACATGACCATGTGATGTTCCAACCAACACACGTGTGTTTGTATGGATGTTGAGTGTGTATCCAAAATCATCTATATATTTTGGTTATCCCCTCCTACCATGCACTCAAGTATATTGTATGTCTAGGGTGGCTGAAAAATCTAGTTAGACATGGACCTGACCGAACACAACTAGGTTCCATCGATTCCAGAGGACCCCCTTGTCCAGGTCTGGGTTGATGGGGTGTGGACTTGGGGACCTAATGATCGGGTTTCGTCCCCTATTTTTTGACTCGATAGTTGGGTCAGGGCCCAAACATTGACCTAGTGGTCAGGTTCACCTGGGTCTGGGTCCGATTGAATATTCCCGGTTGGATTCAATAATTTTTTATTTTGCCCATAGAGGGACCAAACAGCGTCTTTTGCTTCCTTTAAGGCAAATAAAAAACCATTGTCTCCCTATTGTTTGGGTGGCTAGGGTTAAAAAATTTGCCCCTAAGGGAATATTGTTTTCTTATCCATGGACTAAACATCACCGTTTTGGTCCAATGGGCGAAACCAACAGTTTAAAATCCTCATAGGAAGCCACACTTGTAATTCTTGAAAGATCATCTAAGCCAGAAGCCTCAAGGCCATCCAAGTATGCATCTATAATAGCTTCATAATGGGCCAAATAAAATATAAGTTCTCATACAAAAAATACAAATAAAATAATTAATCATCTATCTACATACAAGGAGTAAAAATAATCAAAATTGAAATGTATGCTAGCATTGACAATGATCCCTTTCTCAATAGTTTCATCAACAAGTCTTGGGGAGACCTCCAAGGAATCATAACCATCACCACCATTTGTCTCATCATATATTGGCTCAAAGAGTTTGCTCGCATCTTGAATGTCCTTCACCATGAGCTCCGAGTATGTTGTCTCAATATCTTTTCCTGTTTGAACAAGATCTCTATAAAATGTGGAGATATTAATAATATAAGATGAGAATAAGTTGGCCAAACTTTGAATGTAAATCATGTTTTCCTAAAACAAGAAATCTGGAATGGAGAATCGAAATTTTTTGAAAAGAAAATCATGGTTTAAAGTGAACCAGAATTGTGAAGATAAATCAAAACGAGATTTGAAGTGATCTCAAGTAATAATTAAAGATCCAAAAATCAAGAAAATGAATCCCATCACAAATTTGAAGTGATAATTGAACCAGTTCAGGGTGAACTAAGATAGAACGTACTAAACCAAACTAAACTAAGAAGAACCGGTTGAAAGATTCATTTTTTGTGGTAACCCAAAAAGGGTAAATTGGTAAAATGAGGTCATGAGAAGATGGAAAATGAATTTAGATAAATTTAGAAAATTTTAATTTTAGAGAACTAGTCGAATCGAGCCTGAACCGACATATTTTTTATTTCAAGTCATCAAACCTGGTCCAAACGAACCGATCGACGGTTTAGCCAAGTCAACGTATTGCTTGTCAGGTCAGTGCCTACTTAGTGTGCACGACCAATCAACATGCAACACGTGAAGTGTGCCCCATTAGTCGATAGGTCAGCGTCTAGAAGCGTTGACCGATCAGAGCATGACATGTGTCCCTTGTCAAAGATCCATTAAGAAAATCCATGTCATCGGGAATTGATCAATGGGAGCATGACACATGTCTTTAGTCAGCGTTCAACTGAAGGAAATCACTGCCTATTAGACTAACCAATGAGAGGGTAACACATGGAAAGTGCGTCGGGTCAGTAGTTAGTTAGGATCACCGGGAAGTACTGACCAATCAGTGATTGACCCTTGGCGAAGCCATGTCAGATGGCCGTAACAATCCTGAGAGGACACGTGGCAATGGAATAGTGCGTCAGGTGAGAAATATGATTTATTTAAATTAACCAATCAGAGGATGCCACATACCAAAGTCAACAAGAGTCATTTGACCACCATATTCACTCAACTACCATGTCGAATTGAGCGACCAATGGAAGGTCGCCACATGTCCAATCAACAGGTCAATTGGTGACTTGGATGCTGAGTAGGATGTTCCATCATCAACTCTATCCAATCATAGTGCGCCACATAGCAGCTCGCACACATGTATACAACGTCATCTTCAACCTGTGAACAAGCGAACAAAAGAAGATAGGAGGGATGCCATAACTTTGACGAGTAATAAATTGCTCATACAAAGCCTTAAATTGGGGATTTAATGGCTGACATGTGGTGGAATAGATAGAAATGTGAGTTCCCAATGTCACGTCCCGACCCGCCTTGGTCGGAACCCCGTGAACAACCCCCAATCTCTTTAATCTTAAGTGGTCACTTCTTCCATGTCGTGGAGAGTCAAGCATAATTTCTACCCTCGTTCCCTAGAATAACATTATACAAAACTATTGGCTTAAAAATAAAATACCTGGGTTTAGAGACTTGGCAGAGGAACTCTTTAAAGGTCGTCTCATTCCTAAAAAAGTTTTAAAGGGAGGGGTTAGTTCTACAACTCAGTGAGCAAGTGTTAGGGTGAGTTTTAAAAAAATGATTATAATTACTATCTTACTTATAGGTTTTGTGGGATTAACTTCTTCTGAGAAAAAGGTTTCAATACTTCACCTTGCTCGAGTTTGTTTGCATACAACCACATTTGCCCTTTATAAAAAAGGGTTCATACGTTCGTAGAGCAGTCTTCGACTACTTCACTTGTGGACTAGAGCATCTTTACCATCCACCCTAATAGAAGTCTATAACTTATACCCTGAGTTTGAGTGGGCATCAATTACCTGACCCTCATACCTGAATACTTCGTGTTCGCGATGTGGGATGAGACCTCCCCCCCTCTGATCTCGGTCTTAATGCATAGGAAGCTATTCCGAGCTTCAAGACTCATTGGACAATGAAACTTCCCTTATGTTCACTGGGTCGTCTAGCAACCCTTAGAACCAACACTACCCCATGTCAGATGCCTCGATGGTTCTATATCTTAGCATGCACAAACAAAAGTCTTTTAATTTTAGACCTTTATCTTTGGTGCCACCAATCCAACAAATTCGATGACTGGTTGTGGCTCGACAACTACCAGCCCAACAAGTTCGATGACCCGACTTCGGCTTCATAATTACTAGCCCAAAAAGTTCGATGACCTGACTTTGGCTCAACAACTACCAGCTCAACGAGTTCTATGATCTGGCTTCATCTCGGTAGCTACTAGCCCAACAAGTTCTATGATCTAGCTTCGGTTGGGTGGTTTTATCACACAAGTTAACTAGTTATGAAAATGTTTATTATCTCATAAGCTTATTTTTCTATGAGCTTCAGCCCGTGCCCATTGGCCTTGGGGCCCACTTCACGAGTTTTTCTAACACTAGGCCTTGGGCCCTATTAGTTTCAAAATTGAGGCCTCAGGCCCACTAGAGCAATTACAACTCTTATCAGAAACGTCTCCCAAAAGGTTTAAGCAGGTTCACATAGTCAGGGGAGACCATTCCTGGAAAATGGTTTTCAAACTTGAAATGGTTCATCACCCCAACCGGGTATGCTGTTGGAAATCCCACTCCCTCGGTAACTATAATGTGTTCGTCCCAGCTATAACTCGCACAACCAGTTACTACATGGTTCAAGTATTCACGTAAGAAAGGTTCGACATAAAAGACCTCTTAATTCTTTGTATTTGCATATAGATCCTTAATTTATTACTTATTGCAATTAGGTCCCTAAAGTTCATAATTTTGACTTTAGGTCCCTAATGCTTAATTTATCTTTAATTAAGTCCCTAAGGTTTCCAATATCCCTCTTAGGTCCATAATTTCTTTAAAATTACCAATTGGTCCCCAATTTTCCAAAAAATCACTGAATGGCCCTCAATTTTAACCAAATTGCCAATTAGCCATCAATTGGGAGTTAAGTTCATAAAAGTCTCCCAAATTTCCTTTAATTACAATTCGGCACCCAATTTTTCCAAAAGTTACATTTTGACACCCCGAATACTCATTTCTTTCAATTGACCACTTAAACTTGAATAATTGTTCCCTATCATGATCTTAATAATCTTCCCTATGTCCCTTGATTCATTCAAGGCTTTAAAACACTAGGTTTGGCTTAGAAATGATCTCAAATGGAGCTTTAACGAAAAATCATCATAGAGAGAGAAAGCTTCGATTACTCATCAATGAAGATTCGGATCGGAGCTTTTGCTTCCACTAAATTGCTCACTTCCTTGGGATCCTCCCTGGATAAAAACTACGCCTCAATTGGTGGCATGAATAGTGCAAATTTGTCAACTTATTTTTCAAGCAAAACTCATTGTGAATAGTGAATTTCGGTGAAGCACGATAGAGGGAACTTACCAACACAGCTCAGGGAAGGTCGAGGCTCCTCTAGGGGTGGCCTGGGGGGATTGGTTTGGCTGGAGTTGGCCGAGAGTGGCTCGAATTGAGCTCGATCAACTAAGTTGGTGGACTATAGAGGGAGTGGAGGTATGCGAGCTCGTCGGTGCTTCTCAGGTGATTCTTGAGCTGAATGGAGTATGTAGTCGTGTAGCTGACATTTTCATGATTCTAGAGAACCTGAATTTGCCTTTGGATGTGGAGAAAAGTGTCCAAGTTGGAGTTCTGGTTTGAGATTTGTCAGGAAAATGAGCACTTCTCTTCTCTAGGCATTTGAGGATGGGGAGGACGAATGGGGAGGAGCTCTCTATATAGGGAGCTCGGGGACTGACTAGTCTATCCATTCATCAATAACTCGGCCTCAATCTCTCTCATTTATGTCCATGTTGGGAGGATTTTTAGGTCGACGAAATTTTGGTAGCCAAGCTGTCGATCTTACATACCAGATGAGAGGTTGAAGACGACATTGTGTCGCGCGAGTGAGCTTCGCACGTGCAAACTTACCACATGGCACTCTGTGATTGGCTGGCTTTGCTGACGTGGCTTATTACTTTATAGCCTAGTTAGCCTTTGACTCGTTGACCTGACACATGGTGGCCTCCCATTGGCCGTTCATTCCGAGATGGCTGCTGACCGTGTTCGGTTAGCCGTTGATCGTGACACGTGGCACCCTCTAATTGGCTGATTTAAATACATCATATTTCCCTCCTAACGTAGAATACCACTGCCATGTGTTAGCCTCTGATTGACTGAGGTCATCCAACATGGCTCTGCCACGTGCCAGGTGGCATCCTTCGCATGTGCCAACTCCTCATTGGTCGGTCTTGCTGACTAGGCCTTTTTGACATTGACCATTAACCGAGGATACATGTCACTCTCTTAATGGTCGGTCGTCGTTGAGGTGGATTTTCCTTCTTTGATCGTTGACCAAGGACACATATCTCCTTCTAAATGGCCAATGCTTCTAGACGTTAACTGGGTGCGATTTGCGATGTGTCGCACGCTGATTGGTCGCACCTGCTGACTTGCCACCGACCTGACAATGGTCCATTAATTGGCTAGACCATTGACTGGTCTATTCGGGTTCAATGACCCGAAAACAAAAATTAGCCGTTTCAAGCCTGATTCAACCGGTTTTCAAAAAATTAAAATTTTCTAAATTCTTCTTAATTAATTTTCTATCTTGTGGTGGCTTCAATTTTCTAATTTGATATTTTTAAGCCACCTAGAAAAATGAATCTTTGAACTGGTTATTCATGGTTCAATCCGGTTCAAGTCTGGTTCACCCTAAACTAGTCCGATTTTCATATCTAATCCACTTCATGGTTCTTTTCCATGATGTTTAGGTAGTTCTTAGCCACTTGGAATTTTCCAAATTCTCGTTCTAACCCTTCTTTATACTCCAGCCGAGAGGATGGGGTTTACACCCGAGTTCCCTATATAAAGAGCTCATCTCCATTTGTACTCTCCACACCTCGAAATCTCAAAGTACTTGAACAACTCCATTTCCTTATCACCTGCAAATTAGAGCTCCGATTTGGGCAGTTTTGTCACGCCCCGACCCGATTTGGTCACATCCCTATGATCAACCTGCCACTCTCCTGGTTTATTAATGCTATGTTTGGATTGAGTGGTTTGGAGGGATTTGGAGGGGAGGTGAAGTGATAGATTTGGAGGGTATTAAAATTTTTTTATAATCCATCGTTTGGAGAGGGGAAGTGAGGGGAAGGATTATTAATGAAAAAATAAGAAAGATAAATTTACCCTTTTAATTAAATTAAATAATTTATTAGCTATTATATATTATGAAATTATATTAAAAAAATTTTACAATAATTTTTTATTTATAATATTTGTATTATATATTTATATTATATAATTTTATATAAAATATTATTAATATATAAATCTATTTAAAGTATATAAAAATAAATAATAATATAAAAAGTAAATGAGGATATTAAAGTAATTTAAGCATTAAATGTTGGAGGTGATTCTCAGCCCCTCCAAACCACTTCACTTTTTTTACCAAATGAGAGATTTCTCCACCGCTCCAAATCCCTCCAAACCCCTCAATCCAAACATAGCGTAAGGGTTCCCCCTTCTTTATAAATTGTGAGGAGTAACACATCCTTTAAACTTGTACCTTTCTAAGAATAATATAAATTAAAATTGCACAAAATTTTAAACTTATCATACCTGCCTTACAGGTGCGTTAGCTGGTGGTCTTTGGGGGTAAGCTTTCCGGGGTTATAAGGGATATAAGGGAGAGGGTGAGTTCAACAACTTATTGAATGGGTGTTCAAAGATTTACTTTTAGAAAGATAGTTTGAATTTGGAGTGTGCCAGACCCCTTATTTCTCTTTTAAAAACATTTCATTCTCAATTCTTGGTTTCCTTAACCATTTCTCATCATATCGGTGTGTTTATCAAACAACACATGCTCTTCATCATGAAAGAACACACAATCGTAGGCCAGCCCATCCCCTATACCCACTTGTGGCGTCGGAGCGACTTTGCCAGCCACCTAGATAGAAGCACACCCACTTCTACCCTGAGAATGAGTGGATGTTCGCAACATCCGACCCTCAATACCGTAATAAAACTATGTGTTCGTATGAGGATAGAGACCTCATCTCATCCCCCTCCCTCCAATCTCATGCGCTTGAAGCTACGTCGAGCTTCACAATACTTCTGGTATGACTATTTGCCCTTATATCCACAAGGTCGTCCAGAGCTCTAGGACGCATCACTTCCCATCTTGGGCGTCTTGAAGGTATCGTAACACAGTGCATGCACAATCAATAGTTTTTAACATAATGCTATATAATCTGTGGTGCCACTAGTTCGATGGTCCCGACCTTCAACTCGACCTGCAACTGTTTGTCTTGACTATTCCGAAGACCTCTCATGTCGCACTGCCACTAGTCCATCGAGTATGTCGGTCCTATCTTAGTACCATGGCCAAATAACTCATTTATTTACATTTTCATGGCATATTAATCATGTTTGTTTACAAGCTTCTGCTCATGCTAACTGGCCTAGGGCTCACTGTTCAAGATTTTCAAAATCGGGCATATTAGCCCCCAAGTTTCAAAACCGAGGCCTCTAGACTATATGAGCTATTCGAGCTCCCGTCAAGGTCTCACAAAAATTTTAAGTAGTGGCACACAGTCAGGGGAGAGCACTTTTGACAAAATAAACCTTTCATTTGTCTATCATACCAACCAGATATGAAGACGTCTCCGCTTATAACTGATAAGCAGGTTTTCCACTTCCTTCGAGAAATTCTCATCATACTAACTGGGTATGATCTACTTATAACTGGTAAGTAGTTTTTTCGCGTGATTTTCACATCACTCCTCTTAGGTGTGATGTTTAAAATACCACTTAGTAGTGGGTTTTCATTTTTGAGGTGGTTATTATCCCAACCGGGTATGATATTAAATTCCCACTCACCCGATAGTGTAGTGAATATCCTCTTAGCCGGCTTGTTGTCCTTACTCGAACTTGTCTTAGCTGGTGTTCTCAGTACTTCATGTTCCTACATGATATGAACACTCTTGTTCATTATCCATTGGCCTAATAGCCCTCATTCATCCCAAATGAATGAGAAAACAAAAAATTTCCTTTATTTGTAATTAGGTCCCTAAAGTTATTTTTCTTTAACTTTAAGTCCCTAATGCCGGTTTTTCCTCAAATTGAGTCCCAAAACTTTTAAAATTCACCTTGGGACCTCAATTTATTCAAATTTACAAAAAAGGGTTTAATTTCCCAAATTTCCAATTTGGTCCCCAACTTTTCCAAAATTACCATTTTGCCCCTACTTTACAAAAATGGTAAGCTTTGCCCCAAAAATTCCAAAATTTTCCCAATTGGTCCTCCAACATCTTTATCATGCCCAATTGGCCCTCAATTTTATGAAATTGCACTTTAGTCCCTCGAATTTTCAAAATTCCCAAAATTTTCCCCAATTTCAACCTTTTAACTCAACTGAATTTGATTTCATCAAATTTACAGATCAAATGAGTTTAATTGTTGAAATTGAAGTTATATTTGAGTTTCTACACCTTCATACGATTGAACTGCACTTCTAATTGTACGATTTGATGTGGGAATGAGCTCAAACGGAGCTTTGCCGAAAAACTGGACTTAGATAGAGAAAGCTTCGAAAGTTTACCGTCGAGGGTGCGGCTGTAAACCCCACACATTTGAGTTAAGGAAAACCGGGAAAAGAACCGGTCAAACTAAATAAGAAAACCAAACCGGTTTACATTTGGGAATAAGCAATATCGAAATTTACAACTTTCGGGTGATTCAAAAGGTTAATTGAACATTGTAAAAGAAACTTAAAACAAAATAGAAAACAAAAACCAAATTGGTTCAGGTGAACTAGATTCTAACTTCAAAGTTAAGCGTGCTTAATGGCAATATTAATACTAGTAATAAATCTCACCCATTTAATACACGGGTTTTACGAGGTCATCCCCATTCCATTCTCCTCACACCTGAACACTTCTCTCTCTCTCACTATTGCTCCATTTCCTGGTAAAGCTTGAACCAGAGCTTCGACTTTAACAAAGGTCGGGCTATTTAGAACCGGGGAGAAGACAGCTATTTGATAGCAAACTCCAGTCAATACGAGAATCGTTGGAGAAGCGCCGACGTGATAGAATAGTGAAGCAGCTCCAACGGACCGAAGCTGCCCTATTTCGGCCAAGTTGAAATCAGCCATTTCAAGCCCAGCTCAGGCCAATCCAAGCCCACCCAACACTTCCTCAGCCTTTCCACGGCCGAATTAGGACCGAAAGGTAAGCCAATTCGGCTCCCCTTTATAATTTTCGATTGGTGCTAGAGAGAGAGTCGACCGAATTTCAATGACGAAATTCTAATCCAATTCCGCATCAATTGATGTGATTCTTGATTCTAGGATGAACCTCAGGATGAGAGCTATCTGTCCAGATCGAAAGCTCGAACTGTCGTGCCTTCACCGGTGAGTAAGCGAAGCTTTCTCTCTCTATAGTTCATTTTCCGACGAAGCTCTGTTTGAGCTTGTCCCTGCATTAAAACTTGCGATTCACATTTCTGAAGAATCGTATGAACATGTAGAAACTCAATTTCAACAATTAGAAATGTTTGATGGGTCAATTTGATGAAATAAAATTCGGCTATGTTAAGAAGTTGGAATTGGGGGAAAATTGGGGATTTTCGAAATTCAAAGGACCAAAATGAAATTTTATGAAATTGAGGGTCAATTGGGCATGAAAATAATGTTAGAGGACCAATTGAGGAAATTTTGAAATTTTTGGGGCAAAATTTACCATTTTTGTAAAGGAAGGGCAAAATGGTCATTTTGGAAAAATTGGAGGACCAAATTGGAGATTTGGGAAATTAAACCCCTTTTTGTGAAATGGAATAAATTGAGATCCTATGATAAATTTTAGAAGTTTCGGCACTCAATTTAAGGAAAAAACCGGTATTTGGGACTTAAAGTTAAAGAGAAATAACTTTAGGGACCTAATTGCAAATAAATGAAAGTTCGACTTTCTCATTCATTTGGAATGAATGAAGGCGATTAGGTCGAAGGATAATGAACCAAGATGTTCATATCGTGTAGGAACGCGAAATACCGGGAACGCTAGCTAGGACAAGCTCGCGTGAATACAAAGAACCAGTCTAGTGGAATTCACGGCATTAACGGGTGAGTGGGTTTACTAACATCATACCCGGTTGGGATGATGAGCACAACTTAAAGATAAAAACCACTTACCGGTTGTGAGTGGAAATTTTATATCATACTCAGTAGGGGATGATAAGTACCTCGGTATAAAAACCCACTATTTAGCGGTATTTTAATCATCACCTCTTAGAAAAAGTGATGTGAAAATTATGCGAAAAAAAAACTACTTACCGGTTGTAAGTAGATCATACCCGGTTGGTATGATGAGACTTCCTCGAAGGAAGTTGAAAACCCGTTCATCGGTTATGAACGGAGATGTCCTTATACCGGTTGGTATAATGGACAGTGAAAACCTATTTTGTCGGAAGTGTTCTCCCCTGACTGTGTGCCAATGCTTAAACTATTTGGGAGACCTTCTCAACGGGAGCTCGAATAGCTCTGATAGGCTAAGGGCCTCGGTTTTGGAACTTGGGGGCTAAATGCCCAATTTTGAAAATCTCGTACAGTGGGCCCAAGGCCAGTTAGCACGAGTAGGAGCTTGTAAACGAACATGATATATGTGCCATAAAACTTAATAAGTGAATTGTTTGGCCATGGTACCAAGATAGGACCAACATGCTCAGTCAACTAGCGGCAGTGCGACATGACAGGTCGACGGACTAGTCAAGACAAAGAACTGCGGGTTGAGTTGAGAGTCGGGGCCGTTGGACTAATGGCACCACATATTACATGGCAATATAAGAAAACATTGTTTGTGTATGCACTGTGAGTACGGGATCATCAAGACGCCCATGAGGGGTAGTGATGCGTCCTAAGGGCATTGAACAACCCGGTGGCTATAAGGGCAGTTCGTCGTTCCAGGTGTTTGTGCGAAATCTGGAGTAGCACGAAGCGCATGAGACCGGGGTGGGGACAGGATGAGGTCTCTGTCCTCATACGGACATGAAGAAGTGATTTCGGGATTGTGGGTAGGATGTTATGTACATCCACTCATTCCTAGGGTAGAAGTGGTCGTACTTCTATCCGGGTGGCAGGAAAAGTCGCTCCGAAGCCACTAGCGGGTTCAATAGTGATACTGACTTGCGAATGTGTGTAACCTTCATGATGAAGGATGTGTGTTGGGTGATGACACACCGTGGTAACTAAGAAATAATGGAAAAATCCAAAATTTTAAATGATGGGATTTTTGAAAACAAAGGAGTCTGGCACACTCCATATAAATGTTTTTCTTAAAAGTCAAAAGCTTTTAAAAAAAGACCCATTCATTGAGTAGTCGTACTCACCCCCTCCCTTATATCCCTTTCAGGAAATCCCGGAAAGCCTCCCCTTAAAGACCGTCAACTAAGATGCCTGTAAGACAGGTATGTAAAGTTTTAAATTTCATGTAGTTTTGATTATGCTATTCCCGGAAAAAGGTGCAGGTTAAAGGACGCCTTACTCTTTACGGTTTACAATAAGGGGAAAACCCTTTAATAAACCGGGAGAGTGGCGGGTTGATCACGGGGATTCGACCAAACTGGGTCGGGGCGTGACAGCGGCGATCCGAGCTTTTGATCTAGACAGATAGCTCTCGTCATGTGGTTCCTCCTAGGATAAAGAATTATATCAATTGATGCATAATTGAATGAGAATTTAGTTATCGAACTTTTATCGGTTCTCTCTCTCGCACCGATTGGAATTTACGGAGGGGGGCCAAATTGGCTTACCTTTTCGCTCTAATTCAGCTGTAGTAGGGCTGTGGAGGTGTTGGGAGTGCTTAGTTTGGCTTGAGAAGGGCTCGAATTGGCTGATTTCAGCTTGGTCGAAATAGGGCAGCTTTGGTCCATTGGAGCTACTTCATTGTTCATTCACACTGGTGCTTCTCCGATGATCCTCGGAGCAAATGAAGACTACATGCGTGTAGCTGACTTCTCTCCGAATCCAAAGAACCTGACCACGCCTTCTTTGGCATAGAAAAGACCCTATATCGGAGCTCTAGTTCGAGCTTCGCCGGAAATTAGAGCAGTTGAGAAAGAATGGAGTTTTTAAGTGTGGAGAGGATGAATGAGGAAGGGCTCTTTATATAGGAAGCTTGAGGACTTCTTGGCCATCTGATTGACGCCTTAATGGTTGTCATTCATTGCCTGAAACTCCTTGGCCAGAGTCTTTTCAGCTTTATCAGCGCTGCTTGATTTTCAGGCAAGTGAACAATGTTGTCATTTGAAGGAAGAAGACGACACTATTTCGAATTGGATCGAACCGGTCCAAATTGGGTTCAAAGTTTAAACCGGCCGATTCAAGCTCGATCCAACCGAATTTTTCAAAATTAAAAATTTAAAAATTTATTTTCTATCCAATAGTGGCCTCAAATCTCAAATTTGAATTTTCTAAGCTGCCTATAAAAATGAATTTAGCATCCGGTTTGGTAGTGGTTCAAACCGATCCAAACTAGTTCAATCCGGTTCGGATCTAGTTCACTTGAACTAGTTTGCTATTCATCCCCCATTCATCCTAAGTCCTTTTTCATGACTTATGTGACTCTTTAGGTCACTTGGGATCCATAAATTTCCCCGTTTGCCCTCTCTATATGTGTTCCGGTTCATAAAATGGCTTAGTTCATGTACCGGTTCAATCCAGTTGGATCTAGTTCATCTGAACTGGTCTGGTTTTTCTCTTCCAATTTGTCATAAGGTTCTTTTCCAAGGTTTTATGAACCCTTTGGGTCACTCGGGCGTTGTAAATTTTCCAAATTGCATGTTCCTTGATAATTGGGTTTGTGAACCAGTTCGGTTTTCTCACTCGATTTGACCGGTTCTTTTCCCAGTTTTCCTTAACTCCAAAGAGTGGGGTTTACAACTTTCCCCTCCTTTTGAAAGTTTTGTCCCCAAAACTTATTCAACGTTCTTTGCACTGGAAAGAACTTCTCTTCGATATGAACTTGTTGTTTATTGATATACAACCTTCTCGGTTATTTCCATTTATCCCTTATATCATATACGCTTAAGGTTCTCTTTTCCTTCCCATCACTTTCTCATTCCTTAGAGCTTACTTTAGCTATGCATATCTCACTAGAATGTTTAGGGTCATATCCTTAAATTCACATATTTCGTTCCTTAAAGTATAATTTCTCTATCCCGAGATTCTTTAATTAAGATTTCAAAATAGGGAGTTCCACAATACCCAATTGTTCATGTGTCTAGTTATTCTCTTGGTCATTGAGACCCCTAGCTCGGTATTCTTTCTACCATTACGTACTTGTGTTCACGGGTTTCTATGTTATCACCTTTTTGTCTTATTTTGACCCTTACTTCATCCATTGTTTATTACATCTTTGGTCCGATTTTGATATTGACCTTATTATACTTAACCAACTGACTCTTCCTTAGTTGAGTCATATCCTTCCCTAGAATATTGGGCTTGCATGTCCCTTATAGCACAACAATGCTCCAAAATCTATTTTTGACCATTAAAATTTTAGAACACTTCCTTACCGAGTGTTCCCAACCTTCAGGGGTTGTATAATTTCGTCTGGTAGTACATTCCTAACTACCTTTACCATTTATTCACTCACCCATCTCGCCTTTGAGGTCATATCTTACATAACCGTGTCGAATTTCCCTTACCTGCTCGTCCTTTTCCAACTTCTTTATTTCTAGTGGAGTCCTTTCCTTGAGGAATTTCCTTTTTCCTTAATCCATTCTTACTCGCTCGTGATCATTTTCATGATTCTTTATTCTGAGTTATTCTCTTTTTGTCTATGTGTCGATTACTTTGTTTGGAAAAATTCCCTTCTTACGAATTTTGTTCTTTATTAAGTCCCTCAGAGTGGAAACTTCCACTCTGGGAGCTACTTGTTCCACCTTCTTACTATTCCTTGAAAGTTTCTTTCTTCCTTTCCTCGCACTCTTTTCTATATCAGGTATTTGCCCGCCTTTAATCCTCCATTGTCTTAAGATTCCCATTTCATTCCTCATTCCTTATCTGAAAGACTTCCGGTTATTGGTCTTATTTAATGTATTCCACCTTATGCGTAGCCATACTCTTTTTAGGCTACATCAAGTGAGCGTAGACCACAACTAGTCTTTATGTCAAAAATTGTTTACTTTAGTCCCTTCTTAACTGGAGGACTTACCCCTCCAAGATTTCTTAGATATACTTTATACTATTCCCTTTTTATGACTAGTCCACCCCTTTTTACTCTTACAACATCTTTTGATGATATCTTCCGACTCACCCGTTCCTTCGGTTTAACTTACTCCTTGGATTCCTCCAATTATGCTTCCCTGATTTCCCTTCATCTTAACATGCATTTTATTTACAAATCCATTTCCAAATCCCTCTTCATCAAGTTCTATTTCCTTTTAAGGAGAGTTCACATTCTCCTGGTTTCAAAATCTCTTGACTTTTAATTGTAAATCCGGTCTTGGCCATTGATTTCTTTAAGGATTTTCCTTCGTCCTTCTTTTCCAATGTTTTGGCCTTTTCACTTCTCCCTTCTTTGTCGTGGTTTAAATCCATGGTTCTGCCCAAGGCCACTTCATTAACTATCTTCTTTTTTTTACTAGGTTCTCCTATAGTCGTTATTTGGCTCTTCTGTTTTTCTCCAAGTAGGTCACACTAGGTCATCCTGATACATCCTTCCTTGGAAAAATTTTTAATTAAGTGGGATTTCCTTGCACTCCACATCATGACCATCCGCCCATCAATGATCCCTTCAAGGGGTACTTAGTCGTATGCATCCTTCCAATGTTCTCTTTCATAGCGTATTTCTTCTCTTTTTCACTATGTCCTACCTTACAGTTTCTAAAGCACATTTTCTGTGTTTGTCCCTCCTGAGGGGGTTCTAGGTGTACTTTTAATGTACCTTACCTCTATTCTTGTGATATCCCTCTCTGTTTGATCTTTTTAAGGTGTTTAAATTTCACTTTACCTCGCCATTTCTTGACCTCTTTGCGAACCGTTAACCTATTTCATGGTTTTAGTTACCAGTCCTTCCTATCTTTCATGACTTTTTAGAAGGTATTGCCCTAAATCTATGAGGTGTGGGACAGTTCTTCTTTCCATTACACCTATAATAGATTATCTTGGTCCTTGTCCTTAGTAGGGCTAGGCAATTCTTCATGTAGTGTCCCTATCTTTCACATATGTAATGGTTATTCCCATGCGTGAATTGTTGTGGTTCCTCCTTTACTTCAAGCATTGTGGGGCCTTTCTAGGGTTGTTGGTGGTTTGGTGCTTCTTCGTCCTTGAGTCTTGATGGTTTTTCTTGTTGAGACTCCTTTGCTAAGGGTTATTCTAAGAGTCCTTCTAGGTTTCTTAATTCCCTGATTCAATTTCCTTAATTGAAATGGAAAATTTCCCTAGTTTCTATGGTAGTGTGGGTTTGTTTAGTTACTTTTTTTAGGGCCATCTTCCTAGCAAGATCACATAATTGAGAGATAGAAATTTAAGAATTTTGAGTACTTCATTAATAGGGGAATACAAAATGTTGGGGTTTCAACTGTAAACCCCGCACTTTTGAATTAAGGAAAACCGGGAAAAGAACCGGTCAAACCGAATAAGAAAACTGAGCTGGTTTACATTTGGGAACAAGCAATATGGAAATTTACAACTTTCGGGTGATCCAAAGGGTTCATTAATCCTTGGAAAAGAAAATTAAGACAAATTAGAAAATAACAACTAAATTGGTTCAGGTGAACTAGATTCCATAAGAACTTTAAAGTTAAGTGTGCTTGCCCAAGAGCATTGTGAGGATGGGTGACCTCTTGGGAAGTATGAATTTTTTTGTAACCCAAAATTTCGGTAAAATTTTTTTATGCGAACGTAATAGCCATAAATTAATATATATTTAATTATTGTAATTAATACCAATAATTTAATACTCAAATTAAATTATTGGAATTAATATAAATAATTTAATACCAAAATTAAATTATTGGAATTAATACCAATAATTTATGACAATATTAATACTATTAATAAATCTCTCCCATTTAATACACGGTTTTACACCTATATAAAGAGGTTATCCCCATTCATTCTCCTCACACCCGAACACTTCTCTCTCTCTCTACTGCTCCGTTTTCTGGTGAAGCTCGAACTAGAACTTCGACTTAAACAAAGGTCAAGCTCTTTAGAACCGGGGAGAAGATAGCTATCTAGTAGCAAACTCCAGTCAATCTGAGAATCGTTGGAGAAGTGCCGACATGATGGAATAGTGAAGCAGCTCCAGCGAACCGAAGCTGCCCTATTTTGGCCAAGTTGAAATCGGCCATTTCAAGCCCTCCTCTGGCCAAACTAAGCTTTTCCAACACTTCCTCAGCCCTCCCACAGCCGAATTACGACTAAAATATAAACCAATTCAGCTCCCCTTTGCAGTTTTCGGCCGGTGCTAGAGAGAGAACCGACAGAATTTCAATAATGAAATTCTAACTCAATTCGGCATCAATTGATGCGATTCTTGATTTTAGGATGAACCTCAAGATGAGAGCTATCTGCCTAGATCGAAAGCTCGGATCGTCGTGCCCTCACTGGTGAGAAATCGAAGCTTTCTCTCTCTATAGTTTATTTTTCGGCGAAGCTCCGTTTGAGCTCGTTCCGGTGTTAAAATCTACGATTCAAAGTTTCTTAGAATCGTATGAACATGCATGAACTCAATTTCAACTCCAATTTCAACAATTAGAAGTGTTTTATTGGTCAATTATTTCGAAATTCAAAGGGCCAAAATGTAATTTTATGAAATTGAGAGTCAATTGGGCATGAAAATAATGTTGGAGGACCAATTGAGGGATTTTGGAATTTTTGGGGCAAAACATACCATTTTTGTAAAGGAAGGGAAAAATGGTAATTTTGGAAAAATTAGGGGACCAAATTGGAAATTTGGGAAATTAAACCCCTTTTTGGTGAAATTGAATAAATTGAGGTCCCAATATAATTTTTAAAGGTTACGGGACTCAATTTGAGGAAAAACCGACATTTGGGACTTATAGTTAAAGAGAAATAACTTTAGGGACCTAATTGCAAATAAATAAAAGTTTGGATTTTCTCATTCAATGGAAATGAATGAAGGCTGTTATGTCGAGTAATAATGAACAAAGATGTTCATATCGTGTAGGAATGCGAAATACTGAGAACGCTCGCATGGACGAGCTCGCGTGAATACAAAGAACTGGTCAAGTGGAATTCACTGCGTTAACGGGTGAGTTGGTTTACTAACATCATACTCGGTTGGGATGATGAGCACAACTTAAAGTTAAAAACCACTTACCGGTTGTGAGTGGGTTTACTAACATCATACCCGGTTAGGATGATGAGCACAACTTAAAGATAAAAACCACTTACCGGTTGTGAGTGGGAATTTTATATCATACGCTGTTGGGGATGATAAGTAACTCGGAATAAAAACCCACTTCTTAGTGGTATTTTTAATCATCACTACTTAGAGAAAGTGATGTGAAAGTTATGCGGAAAAACTACTTACAGGTTGTAAGTAGATCATACCCAGTTGGTATGATGAGACTTCCTCAAAGGAAGTTGAAAACTCGTTCATCAATTATGAACGGAGATGTCCTTATACCGGTCGGTATGATGGACAATTGTAAAACCCACCCTTTTGAGCTAAGGAAAACTAGGAAAAGAACCGGTCAAACCAAGTGAGGATTCAGAACCGATTCACAAACCCGATTATTTCTGAACGGGCAAGTTGTGAATTTATAACTCTCGGGTGATCTAAAGGGTTCATTAAACCTTGGAAAAGAAACTTAAGACAAATTAGAAAAAAACCAAATTGGTTTAGATGAACAAGATTTCATAAGAATTTTAAAGTTAAGTGTGCTTGCGTGAGAGTAGTGTTAGGATGGGTGACCTCTTGGGAAGTATGAATTTTTTTATAACCCGAAATTTCGGTCAAAAATTTGGGTTTTACGCCTATATAAAGAGGTAATCCCCATTTCATTCTCCTCACACCTGAACACTTCTCTCTCTCTCTACTGCTCCATTTCCCGGTAAAGCTCGAACCAGGGCTTCGACTTGAACAAAGGTCGGGCTCTTTAGAACCGGGGAGAAGATAGCTATCTGATAGCAAACTCCAGTCAATCCGAGAATCGTTGGAAAAGCGCCGACATGATGGAATAGTGAAGCAACTCCGGCAGACCGAAACTGCCCTATTTCGGCCAAGCTGAAATTGCCCATTTCAAGCCCTCCTTAGGCTAAACCAAGCCCTCCCAACACTTCCTCAGCCTTTCCACGGCCGAATTAGGACCGAAAGGTAAGCCAATTCGGCTCCCCTTTACAATTTGTGATTGGTGCTAGAGAGAGAATCGACCGAACTTCAATGACAAAATTCTAATCTAATTCTGCATCAATTGATGCGATTCTTGATTCTAGGATGAACCTCAGGATGAGAGCTATCTGCCTAGATCGAAAGCTCGAACCACCGTGCCTTCACCGATGAGTAATCAAAGCTTTCTCTCTCTATAGTTCATTTTCCGGCAAAGCTCCGTTTGAGCTCGTCCCGACATTAAAACTTGCGATTCACATTTCTGAAGAATCGTATGAACATGTAGAATCTCAATTTCAACTTCAATTTCAACAATTGGAAACGTTTGATGGGTCAATTTGATAAAATCAAATTCGGCTGTGTTAAGAAGTTGGAATTGGGGGAAAATTGGGGATTTTTGAAATTCAAAGAACCAAAATGAAATTTTATGAAATTGAGGGTTAATTGGGCATGAAAATAATGTTGGAGGACCAATTGAGGAATTTTGAAATTTTTGGGGTAAAACTTACCATTTTTTGTAAAAGAAGGGCAAAATAGTAATTTTGGAAACATTGGGGGACCAAATTGAAAATTTGGGAAATTAAACCCCTTTTTGGTGAAATTGAATAAATTGAGGTCCCAGGATAAATTTTAAAAGTTACGGGACTCAATTTGAGGAAAAACCGACATTAGGGACTAGCGGGTTCAGTAGCGATACTAACTTGCGAATGTGTGTAACCTTCATGATAAAGGATGTGTGTTGGGTGATGACACATCGTGGTTACTAAGAAATAATGGAAAAACCTAAATTTTTAAATGAAGTGATTTTTGAAAACAAAGGAGTCTGGCACACTCCATATAAATATTTTTCTTAAAAGTTAAAAACTTTTAAAAACCCATTCACTGAGTAGTCGTACTCACCCCCTCCCTTATATCCCTTTCAGGAAATCTCGGAAAGCCTCCCCTTAAAGACCATCAACTAAGATGCATGTAAGACAGGTATGTAAAGTTTTAAATTTCATGCAGTTTTGATTATGCTATTCCGGGAAAAAGGTGTAGGTTAAAGGACGCCTTACTCTTTACGGTTTACAATAAGGGGAAACCCTTTAATAAACCGGGAGAGTGGCGGGTTGATCATGGGGATCCGACCAAACCGGGTCGGGGCGTGACAACAATAAAAACCTATTTTTGTCAGAAGTGCTCTCCCCTGACTGTGTGCCAATGCTTAAACAATTTGGGAGACCTTCTCGACGGGAGCTCTAATAGGTCGGGGGCCTCAGTTTTGGAACTTGGGGGCTAAATGCCCAATTTTGAAAATCTTGTACAGTGGGCCCAAGGCCAGTTGGCACGAGTAGGAGCTCGTAAATGAACATGACATATGTGCCATAAAACTTAATAAGTGAATTGTTTGGCCATGGTACCAAGATAGGACTAACATGCTCAGTCAACTAGCGACAGTGCGACATGACAGGTCGACGGACTAGTAAAGACAAACAACTGCAGGTTGAATTGAGAGTCGGGGCCGTTAGACCAGTGGCACAACAGATTACATGGAAATATGAGAAAACATTGTTTGTGCATGCACTATGAGTACGGGATCATCAAGACGGCCATGAGGAGTAGTGATGCATCCTAAGGGCACTGGACGACCTGGTGGCTATAAGGGCAGTTCGTCGTTCCAGCTATTTGTGCGAAATTTGGAGTAGCACCATGCGCATGAGTCTAGGGTGTGGATAGGATGAGGTCTCTGTCCTCATACGGACACAAAGAAGTGATTTCAGGATTGTGGGTCGGATGTCGCGTACATCCACTTATTCCTAGGGTAGAAGCAGTCGTACTTCTATCTGGGTGGTAGGAAAAGTTGCTACGAAGCCACTAGCGGGTTCAATAGTGATACTGACTTGCGAATGTGTGTAACCTTTATGATGAAGGATGTGTGTTGGGTGATGACACACCGTGGTAAATAAGAAATGGTGGAAAAACCCGAATTTTTTAAATGAAGGGATTTTTGAAAACAAATGAGTTTAGCACACTCCATATAAATATTTTTCTTAAAAGTCAAAAGCTTTTAAAAACCTATTCACTGAGTAGTCGTACTCAGCCCCTCCCTTATATCCCTTTCAGGAAATACCGGAAAGCCTCCCCTTAAAGTCCGTCAACTAAGATGCCTGTAAGACAGGTATGTAAAGTTTTAAATTTCATGCAGTTTTGATTATGCTATTCCAGGAAAAGGTGCAGGTTAAAGGACGCCTTACTCTTTACGGTTTACAATAAGAGGAAATCCTTTAATAAACCAAGACAGTGGTGGGTTGATCATGGGGATCCGACCAAACTTGGTTGGGGTGTGACATCAACCCTATTACAAAAAGTAGTCATAGAAGAGATAGGAAGCTACGATTTTCTTGGTAAGTATCCTCCTTAGTAAGATTATACGTTTGTGCTAGCATTCGTGGCTTAAGGCTTGACTTCCTTTGTACATAGGACTGTGACCCTAATATGTCTTGGCACCGTACTCCTTGGTGGTACCGGATACTTCCCCATTTGGTCCTTTAGGGCTTCTGCTATGTCTCGGGCATTAGGAAGTTTCTAGGGTTGTCTTCCTACGAGGATAGGGTGTGGAGTAGAGTCATTCCTAGTTTTCTTGGTTCCTCTCCTATGAGCCATCTAAAAATTTTAAAATCAATCCTATTAGTTATTATATTTTCTAGTCTTAATTATATATTCAAGGAAATAGGCTCTGATATCACTTAAGTTGTCACACCCTGACTCGGTTTGGTCGGATACTCATGATCAACCCACCACTCTCCTAGTTTACTAAGGGTTACCCCTTATTTATAAACCATGAGAAGTAAGGCATCCTTTAAACATATACCTTTCCTGGAATAACATAAATAAAAAATGCACAAAATTTTAAACTTATCATACTTGCCTTACATGTGCGTTAGGTGGTGGTCTTTAGGGGTAAGTTTTTTAGGGTTACTTGAAAGGGATATAAGGGAGGAGGTGAGTTCAACGACTCACTGAATGGGTGTTCAAATATTTACTTTTAGAAAAATAGTTTGAATTTGGAGTGTGCTAGACCCCTTATTTCTCTTTTAAAAACATTTCATTCTCAATTCTTGGTTTCATTAACCATTTCTCATCATACCGGTGTGTTTATCAAACAACACATGCCCTTCATCATGAAGGAAAATACAACCGTAGGCCAGCCCGTCCACTATACCCACTTGTAGCATTAGAACGACTTTACCGGCCACCTAGATAGAAGCACACCCACTTCTACCTTGAGAATGAGTGGATGATCACAACATCCAACCTTCCATCCCATAACAAAACTCAGTGTTCGTATGAGGACAGAGATCTCATCCTATCCCCACCCCGGTCTCATGCGCTTGAAGCTACGTTGAGCTTCGCAAAACTTATGGTACGACTAACTGCCCTTATATCCACCAGGTCATCCAGAGCCTTAGGACACATCACTACCCTTCTTTGGCGTCTTAAAGGTCCCGTAACACAGTGCATGCACAATCAATAGTTTTTCACATAATGCCATATAATCTGTCGTGCCACTAGTCCGACGGCCCCGACCCTCAACTCGACCTGCAGTTGTTTGTCTTTACTAGTCCAAAGACATGTCATGTCGCACTGCCACTAGTCCATCGAGTATGTCTGTCCTGTCTTAGTACCATGGCCAAACAACTCATTTACTTAAGTTTTTATGGCATATTAATCATGTTTGTTTACGAGCTCCTACTCATGCCAACTAGAATAGGGCCCACTGTTCGACATTTTCAAAATCGGGCATATTAGCCCCCAAGTTTCAAAACCGAGGCCTCCGGCCTATATGAGCTATTCGAGCTCCCATCAAGAAGGTCTTCCAAAATTTTTAAGTAGTGGCATACAGTTAGGGGAGAGCACATCCCACAAAATAAACATTTCATTTGTCTATCATACCAACCGGGTATGAAGACATCTCCGCTTATAACCAATAAGCGGGTTTTCCACTTCCTTCCAAAAAGTCTCATCATACCAACTGGGTATGATCTACTTACAACCAATAAGTAGTTTTTACGCGTGATTTTCACATCACTACTCTCAAGTGTGATGTTTAAAATACCACTTAGTAGTGATTTTTCATTTTCGAGGTGCTTATCATCCAAACTGGGTATGATATTAAATTCCCACTCACCTAATAGTGTAGTGAATATCCTCTTAGCCGGCTTGTTGTCCTTACTCGAACTTGTCTTAGCTGGCGTTCTCAGTACTTCGTGTTCCTACACTTATTTGCAATTAGGTCCCTAAAGTTATTTTTCTACTTTAAGTCACTAATGTTTGTTTTTCCTCAAATTGAGTCCCGAAACTTTTAAAATTCACCTTGGGACCTCAATTTATTCAAATTCACAAAAAGGTTTAATTTTCCAAATTTCCAATTTGGTTTCCAACTTTTCCAAAACTACCATTTTGCCCCTACTTTACAAAAACGGTAAGCTTTGCCCCAAAAATTCCAAAATTTGCCCAATTGGTCCTCCAACAACTTTATCATGCCCAATTGGCCCTCAATTTTATGAAATCTCACTTTAGTCCCTCAATTTTCAAAATTCCCAAATTTCCTCCAATTTCCCCCCAATTTCAACCTTCTAACTTAGTCGAATTTAATTTAATCAAATTGACCGATCAATTGAGTTTAATTGTTGAAATTGATGTTAGAATGGAGTTCCTACACCTTCATATGATTCAATTGTACTTTGAATCGCACAATTTTTTGTTGAAATGAGCTCAAACAGAGCTTCACTCGAAAATTAGACTTAGAGAGAGAAAGCTTCGAAAGCTTAACGCCGGGGGTGCAGCTGTCTGAGCTTTCGATCTAGGCAGATAACTCTCGTCCTAAGGTTTCTCTAGGATCAAGAATTGCATCAATTGATTCCCAATTAAATGAGAATTTAGTCATCGAAGTTCTGTCCGTTCTCTCTCTAGCATCGATCGAAATTTATAGAGGGAAGCCAAATTGGCTTACCTTTTCATTCTAATTCAACTATAGGAGGCTGTGGAGGTGTTGGGAGAGCTTAGTTTGGCCTGAGGAGGGCCCGAATTGGCCGATTTCAGCTCGACCGTAATAAGACAGCTTCGGTCCGTCGGAGTTGCTTCACTATTCAATCAAGCCGGTGCTTCTCTAGCGACACTTGGAGCAAATGGAGACTATAGGCATGTAGCTGACTTCTCCCCTATAATGGGGTGTCATGAATTCCTTTGTCACATGTCATTTGGATCCTTCAATTTAGTTTATTAACCATCATCGAGCATGCAACCATGCAGTTTTTGTCATACCCCGACTCGAATCCCAACCGGTGGTCCTGTGCAACTCACCAATCCACTCGATGTTACAATGGTGGGTATCTTCACCAAAGTAAAATCGGAGGGACACTAAGGCTCAAAATAAAAAAAATTCTACCTCAATTTTTCAACAGAAATTGGAACTTCTCTTAAACATGTAGTGTAAACCCCGTCCTTTCGGACTAAGGAACCGAAAAAGGGAATAGAAAATTTTCGAGAGAAAACCCAGGATCTAAGTGAACTAGATATGGTAAATACGGGTTAAAACGAAAATTTGGAAAAAAACCAAGTGGCCAAGAAATACCTAAACATCATGAAAAACAACCATGAAGTGAATTGGATGTGAAAACTAGACTGTTTAGGGTGAATCGGACCTGAACCGAATTGAACCATGAAAAACCGATTTAAAGATTCATTTTTCTAAGTGGCTTAAAAATATCAAACTGGAAAATTGAAGCCACCATCATATAGAAAATTAATTTAGAAAATTTTAAGTTTTGGAAAACCGGTCTATTTGGGCATGAACCGACCGAGTTTTTATTTTGGGTCACCGAACCTGGTCAGACCGGACAGATCAACGATCCAGCTGGTCGACGAACCGCTGCCATGTAAATGCCTAGTTAGCAGGAGTAACCAATCAGTACACAACACATGGAGAAGTGCACCTAGTAAGCAGCTCAGTCAACGCCTGAAAAGCGCTGGCCAATTAAAAGCGACATGTATCCTCGGTCAATGGTTAAAGGAGGAAAATCCACCTCAACGGTGATCGACCAATAGGAGAGCGACACGTGTCTCCGATCAATGGTCAATGTCGGAAAGGCATAGTCAGCAAGAGCAACCAATGAGAAGCTAACACGTGGGAAGGACACCACATCAGCATCTGACAAGGATGTCGGAGAAATGACTGACCAATCAAAGGTAGACACGTGGTAGACCCATGTCGAATGACACCGGCTAATGAGAGACTGACACATGGCAGTGGCACTATACATCAAGAGGGAAATCTGATGCATTTAAATTGGCAATTAGAGGACACCAAGTGTCAAGGTCAACAATTGACCAAACACGGTCAGTAGCCACTTAGGAATGGGCGACCAATGGGAGGTCTCCACATGTCCGATCAACAAGTCAAAGGCTAACTAGGCTGCTGAGTAGGAAGTCGCGTCAACAAAACCAGCCAATTATGGAACTCCACCTAGCAAGATCACACGTGCGAAGCTCATATGCGTGACACACTATGGTCTTCAACCTTTCATCTAAGAAGATAAGAATGACAGCTTTGTTGCTAGAATTCTAGTAACCTGAAAATCCTTCCGTTACAGCAATAAATGAGCGAGATTGAGGTCGAACAATTGATGAATGGATAGACCTATCAGTCCCCGTGTACACTATATAAAGAGCTCCTCTCCATTCATCCTCCTCATCCCTCAAATGCTTGGAGAAGAAGAAGTGCTCAGTTTCCCGATGAAGCTCGAACCAAAGCTCTAACTTGGGTACTTTTCTCCACCTCCGAAGGAAACTACGGGTTCTCCAAAATCTTGAGAAAGTCAGCTACACGACTGCATCCACCATTTAGCTTGAGGATCGTCAAAGCAGCATTGGTGCGCTCGTACAATAATGTCACTCATCGACGATCTATAACTCGAACTGATCAAGCTCAATTTGAGCCACTCTCGGGCCAATTCCAGCTAAACCAAGCTCCCTAGACCACTCCTAGAGGTGCCCCGAACTTCCCTGAGCTGAATTAGTAAGTCCCATTCGCTAGAATTCACTATTCATAATCGGTTTTGCTCAAAAACTAAAATATGAAATTCACACTACTCATACCACCAATTGAAGTGCAGTTTGATACAAGAAGGATACCCATAAAAAGAGAAACTTAGAGGAGGCGAGAGCTCCAATCGTTGGATCCTCACCAATAAGTAATCGAAATTTTTTCTCTCTAAGGCGATTTTCCTACGAATCTCCATTCCAATTCGTTTATAAGTCGTTTTCAGCATGATAAAGCTTGAAATGACGAGGGAGACATGGGGAAGATGTATAAGATCATGAAAAGAGACAATTACCCAAGCTTAAGGGGTCATTGAATGAAATGAGATTTCAATGGTCAAAATTGGGCGATTTGGGGATTTTTTGGAAATTTGGGGGCCGAATTGCAATTAATAGAAAATTGGGAGACTTTTATGAAATTAACTCCCAATTGTGGTCCAATTGGCTATTTGGATGAAATTGAGGGTCAAATTATGATTTTTGGAAAATTGGGGACCAATTGGTAATTTTGGGAAAAATAAGGACCTAAGAGGAATATTGGAAACCCTAGGGACTTAATTAAAATAATCGAGCATTAGGGATCTAATTTAAGAACCTATATGAAAATACTTAAACGTAAGAGGTCTTTTATACCAAACCTTCCATATATGAATACTCAAACCATGTAGGAACTGGTTATTCGAGTACTTGTGCAGAGGAGCACACCGGTGATTGGAATGCAGCTAGGACGAACACGTCACAGTTATCCAGTAAGTGGGACTTCTGACATCATACCCGATTGGGGTGATGAACACCTTTTTGATTTTGAAACAAATAGGGTCGAAGGCCTAGTTTTGGAAAGACTTGTGAGTGGAATTTTTAATGTCATACCCAGTTAGGATGATAAAAACCATTTTCAATTTTGAAAATTGTTTTCTAGGAATGGTCTCCCCTGACTGCGTGAAACTTCTTAAACATTTTGGGAGACATTTCTGATGAGAGCTAGAATTGCTCTTGTAGGTTTGAGGCCTCGTTTTGAAAATAATATAGCCCAAGGCCCGATTTTGGAAAAAACACGTGGAGTGGGCCCAAGGCCAATGGGAACGGGCTTAAACCCATAGATAAATCTTGAGTTCCTAAGTAATATGGAAATTTATCAAAAATGGTTAAGTTGTGTGATGCAGCCAAACAGCCAAAGCCGGACCGTAATACTTGATTGTATAGTAGTTATCGAGCCGAAGTCGAGTGGACAAACTCGTTGGGCGGGTAGTTACCAAGTTGTCATCAGGGTATCGAATTTGTTGGGCTGGTGGCACCAAAGATAAAGGTCTAAGTTTAAAAGACTTTTGTTTGTGCATGCAGAGATATGGAACCATCGAGGCACCCGACATGGGGTAGTGTTGGTTCTAAGGGTTGTTGGACGACACATGTTGCATAAAGGAAGTTTGGTCGTCTAGAGTGTGTCAAAGCTCGGAGTAGTTTCTTGCACACTAAGACCGATATCGGTGGAGGAGAGGTCTCGTCCCACAATGCAGACATGAAGCATATTCGGGTTTGAAGGTCAAACAATTGGTGTCCACTCAGACTCAAGGTAGAACTCACAAACTTCTATTCGGGTGGACGCTAAAGATGCTTAGGTCTACAAGTGGAGCAATTGGAGTACTGCTCTACGAACGTGTGAACCCTTTTTGATAAAGGGAATGTGTAGTTGTATGCTAAACCAATCCCAAGCAAGGGGAAACATTGAGACATTTTTCTAAAAGAAGAAAATCCACAAAATCTATTAACAAGAAAGATGTTACAAACTTTTATGAAAACTCACCCTAACATCCATTTACTGTATTATAGAACTAACCCCTCCCTTTAAAACTTTTTCACGGAAAGAGACGAACTCTAAAGAGTCCCTACGCCATGCCTCTAAACCTAGGCATTTTATTTTTACATTATTAATTTTGTATAATGTTATTCTAGTGAACAATTATAGGAATTACACCTAACTCCTCGCGGTCTTGTGAGTGATGACTCATCCAGACCAACGGGAGTGGCGGGTTGCTCACGGGGTTTTGACCAAACCGAGTCGAGGCGTGACAACTTCAGTGGTATTAGAGCAAAGTTCCCTCGAATTCATTATCAAGACTATATAATTAAAAACTAAACAAAAATATCCACTTTGTATGAAAAATGGCCCCAAGAAATTTTGTTAAATGAACCTACCCAGCCTTAAGATCAATAGGGATCGCTACCCTGAGCGAAGGGGAGTAGCAAGGGAATCTACAAGCTCAAAAGAGCTTAACCCAAGGAAATGACCACAGATCAAAGGGCACTCCGCGAACAATTGTGGAAAATGTTCAATATGTCAAACCCTCCCCGAGAAAGAGGTGATACCCTAGTGAAAAATGCACCTCCTTATAGGAACCAAATGTCTCCCCCGACACCCCAACAGCTAGAAAGAACCCCAACACAAGAGGAGGCCTAGAAGAATTATTGGGAGGCTTATGCTAACTATGTGAAGGTATTCCACAAACTCCCACCCATCCAAGTGAGCTTCAAACTCATAAACATGATGCAACAAGCCTACAAGTATGAGATCGTAGTGCTGGAGAGGTATGGGATCGAAGTGGCTCACGAAGTTAGAGTCCAAAGGACACCTAACAATGTAGTCCCACCCCACTCCAAGGAACCTTGTTTGAACCCATACAAGGGATGTGAGGGACATTGCTTGGACACATGCTCGTCATCCTCGGAACCATCGAACAAGTGGTCCTAGGATGACCCGGAGGCGTATTCCCGATTGGTGGATATGTGGATTTAGGAGGAGAGTTAGACGAGTACATGTAATAAGCCTATTTTGGCAAAAAAAATTGCTTGAATAAATAAAGAAGATTCTTTATGTCAAATAATTAATGGATAGTCGAAGAATTAAATAATAACCTCCTACTACAGGATGAAGGGGTCTCAAAACCATAAGATCTAAGGAAAATAGATTGACTTCCCTCTAAATGAGTTGAAGATCAAGAACTCACAAATGTAAAGGCTGGGAATTTGGGCCTAAGATAGGAATAATAACTCTCTCATTAAAAGGAGTTAAGAGGATCAGAGAAGGCCTAGAACTTGACAAGACAATGAACGAAATGAGGAGCCAAGTACCAAGGGTACACTCAAGATAGTAGTTAGGGATACCACTAAGATCCAAGACGGGTAGAGTGTCTAGAACTACAGGAGAGAAGGAGAAAAGGAAAAGGACGGACCCCAAAAGGAGCGACGAACATGTTAAAGGAATAGGAAGCATGGTAAGCCGAAACCAATGAAGGCCCTGAGGTATCATGGACAATAGATAGAGATTGAATTCAATAAGGAAAGCCAAAAGGAAGGAACCACCCGTCATATGCGGGGGATAGATAACATGTCACGCCCCGACCCCATTTGGTCAAATCCCAGTGAACAACCCACCACTCTCCATATTTTTTAAGAGTTTCCCCTTTTCTAAACCACGAGGAGTAAAGCGTCCTTTTTCACCTGTATCTTTCCTAGAATAGCATTAATCAAAACTAAATACATTAAACTTTACACACATGTCTTACAGGTTTGACTATAGTAAGTTCTTTAGGTTTGTTTTCCCTTAGCTACGTGAAAAGGGGTAAAGGGAGGGGGTGAGATCGACAACTCAGTGAATAGGTGTTGGGAGAAAGTTTCCAAAAATAAGATATCTTTAATCGGAGTGTGCCAAACTCCTTATCTCCTTTTAAAACATTCTTTCCTCAAGTTCCACTTTTCAAAACTATTTTTTCCTCATTTTCACATTAGGTGTGCTTAACAGTCAACACACGCCCTTCATCAGGGAGGGATCACACATTCGCAGGGCAGTCCGTCCATTGCACCCATTTGTGGCGTCGAAGCGACTTTACTGGCCACCTAAATAGAAGCTCGTCCACTTCTACCCTAGGTCTGAGTGGATGTTCGTGACATCCGACCCTCAAACCCGAAATCAATTATGTGTCCATATGAGGACAGAGACCTCATCCTGACCCCCACCCCAGCCTCATGTGCATGAAGCTACGTTGAGCTTCCCTGACTACTGGCACAACAAATTGCCCTTATCTCCACCATGTCATCCAGTAGCCCCTAGGACGCATCATTACCCCTCTTGGGCGTCTTAATGGTCCTGAACCTCAAGTGCATGCACAAACAATAATTTTTCCACAAAGCCATTTATCTTTAGTGCCATTGATCCAACGACCTTGACCCTCAACTCGACCTGCAGCTGCTTGTCTAGGCCAGTCCGTCGACCTGACCCTCACGCACTATCGTTAGTCCATAGAGTATGTCGGTCTTGTCTTGGCACCATGGCGAAATTACATAATCCATTCATTAAGAATTTTCATGGCTTTAATATATCATGTTTGTTTACGAGCTCCTGCTCGTGCCAACTGACCTTGGGCCAGCTATACGTGATTTTCCAAAATTGGGCATTTTAGCCCCACAAGTTCCAAAATCGACGCTTCTGGCCTATTTGAGCTATTCTAGCTCTTTTCAAAAAGGTCTCTCAAAAATTTTTAGCATTGGCACACAGTTAAGGGAGAACACTTCTGACAAAAACCATCTTTCAATTTATCACACCAACCGGGTGTGACAATACCTTCGCTTACAACCAACAAGCGGGTTTTCTCCTTCCTTCATTGAAGTCCTTCATATCAACTGGGTATGATTTTTCTCTACTTACAATCAGTAAGTAGGTTTTTGCTTAGTTCTCACATCACTCCAACCAGGTGTGATGTTAAAATCCCACATATAAGTGGTTTTTCATTTCCGAGGTGCTCATCATTCCAACCAGGTATGATGTGAATAAACTCACTCACCCGATAATTGAAGTGTATCCTTCTCCAGTCAGTTTTCACTTCCACGCTAGCTTGTGCTTGTTGGTGTTCCGGTCCCTCATGTTCCTACAAGATTTGGACATCCTTATCTATTAATATTTGGCATAACATCCCTCGTTTCTCACGTATGAACGACTAGTCTCAACATTTCTAGTTAATTGCACTTAGGTCCCTAAAGTTCATTTTCTTTGACATTAGGTCCATAATGCTAACTTTTCCCCAAATTGAGTCTCGAAACTAACAAAAATTCACTTTGGGTCCTCAATTTACTCAAAATTGTTCAAGGGGCTCAATTTTTCCAAATTTCTAATTTGATCTCCAACTTTTCAAAAATTACCATTTTGCCTTTTCCATGGCCAATTTGACCCCAAATGTTCCAAAAATTGACCAATTAGTCCTCCAACATCTTTTCCATGGCCAATTGGGCCTCAATTTTAGGAAATTGCAAAATGGTCCCTCAATTTTATGAAATTCCAAAATTTCCTCTCAATTTCTCCCTTTCAAACTGGCCAAATTTGATTTCATCAAATTGACCATTCAATCATGGTTAATTGCTCCAATTGAAGGCATAGATCAGTTTCTACACTTTCATATGATTCAATTGAGCTTTTAACCACGTCATTTGGGTTCGAATCGAGCTCAAACGGAGATTCGTCGGAAAACTAAGCGTAGAGAGAGAAAGCTTCGAAAGCATACCGTCGGAGGTGCGGCGGTCCGAGCTCTCTATCGGGGCAGGTAGCTCTCATCTTGAGGTTACTCCTAGGATCAAGAATCATTACAATTCATCCCGAATTGAGGGAGAATTCTATTAGTGAAATTTTACAGTTTCTCTCTCTAATGCCGACCGGAAATGATAGGGGGGGCCGAATTGGCTTACCTTTTAGCTCTATTACGGTCGTGTGAGGGCCATGGGAGTATTGAGAGGGTTTATTTTGGCCTGAGGAGCGCTGAATTCGGTCGATTTCAGTTCGGTTGAAACAGGGCAACTTTGGTCCGTCGAAGCTGCTTCACTGTTTGATTCCACCGGCGTTTCTCAGGCGGTCCTTGGATCGAGCAGAGGTTGCTATCAGATAGCTAACTTCCTTCATAGTATAAAGAACCCGACCTCGCCTTCTAAGGTAGAGAAAACTTCCCAAGTTAGAGCTCTGGCTCGAGCTTCATTGAAAAATGGAGCAGTTGAGGGAGAATGGAGATTTTAGGTGTGAATAGGATGAATGGAGAGAAGCTCTTTATATAGGGAGCTCGGGGACTCTCTGTCCATTCATCTGGCACCTTTACGGCACCTATTCATGGCCTGAAATGCCTTGAACGGAGGTGATTCATCTTCGATAGCGCTATCTGTTCTTCCAGTGAATGAGCGGTGTCGTCATCTGAAGGAATAAGATAACACTGTTCCGAACCAGATCGGACCGGTCCGAACTAGGTTCAAAGCTTAAACCAATCGATTCAGGCCCAATTCGACCGAGTTTTTTAACATTAAAATTTTCTAAATTCATTCTCTATCCAATGATGGCTTCAATTCCCCAATTTAAATATTTTAAACCACCTAGAAAAATAAATTTAGCAACCGGTTCAATTATGGTTCAAACTGGTTCAATCCGGTTCGGATTCGGTTCACCTAAACCGGTATGGTTTTCTCTTCCAATTCATCCCAAAGTCCTTTTCAATGACTTTTATGACTATTTAGGTCACTCAGGATTTGTAATTTTCCCTTTTATACTTTCTCTATCGGTTAAAGTTCATGAATCGACTCGGTTTTCTCTTTGTAAATGACCGATTCTTTTCCTAGTTTTCATATTATAAAAGGACTGGGTTTACATTACACCTCGATGCAAGGCAACCTATCAATTGCCTGGGACATGGACTGATTAAGGAGGGGTCATGGAAGGCAATAAGGGTCGAAAGTAGGACCCTAAAAAGCCGCAAATGGAGCAAAGCATAGAAGCGGGAATAGAGGGAAATATCCCCTTTAGGGGGTACAAGCCATCTAGGTGTGAAGAGGAAAACGCCACCAAGGTAAACCCCGAATGTCGGACACCGAACAGGATGTCTCGGGATGGTGAAGGGTGGCCCTGTAAACCCCGTCCCTTAAAGACAAGGAAAATCAGGGAAAGAACTGGTCAACTCGAGTGAGAAAACCAAACCGGTTCACGAACCCCAACCATTTGAGAAAGGGCAAACCGGGAAATTTATAAATCCCGAGTGACCTAAAGTGTCACAAAGTCATGAGAAAGGACTTTAGAATGAATTAGAAGTGAAAACCAAACCGATTCAGGTGAACTAGACATGAACCAGATTGAACCGATTTGAACCACTATTGAACTAGTTTTAAATTCATTTTTCTAGGTGGCTTAGAAAATTCAAATTTGAGAATTTAGGCCATCATTTGATATAGAATGAATTTTGATGAATTTACAAATTTTAATTTTGAAAAACTCCGTCGAATCGGGCCTGAACCAGTCGGTTTAAGCGTTGAACACGATTCGGACCGGTTCGGAACAGTGTCGTCTTCTTCCTTTAGATGACAGCATTGTTCCCTCGCCGAAAAATTGAGCAGCGCCGGCGAAGATGAAAATTCTCCGGCTAGGGAGTTTTCAGGTAATGAATGACTGTCATTAAGGCACCAATCAGATAGCCAAGAAGTCCTCGAGCTTCCTATATAAAGAGCCCCTCCTTATTCATCCTCCTCACACCTGAAAATACGATGAGTAGCAGGGTCCTGAGCTAAGCCTTCTCTCCCTACTGCTCCATTTTCCAGTGAAGCTCGAACTAGAGCTCTGACTTGAGCATTTTTCTAAGCCAAAGAAGGCGAGGTCGAGTTTATTAGATTTGGGGTGAAGTCAGCTATACGACATAGTCTCCATTTGCTCTGAAGATCGTTGGAGAAACACCGACGTGATAGAACAGTGAAGCGACTCCGGCGGACCGAAGCTGCCCTATTTCGGCTGATCTGAAAACAGCCAATTTGAGCCCTTTTCAAGCCAAACTAAGCCCTCCCAACACTTCCACAACCCTTATACAGCTGAATTAGAGCGGAAAGGTAAGCCAATTTGGCTCCCCTCTATAAATTTCGATCAATGTTAGAGAGAGAACCGGTGAAACTTCACTGACCAAATTCTCCCTCAATTCGACATGAATTGATGCGGTTCTTGATCATAGGAGAAATCTCGAGACAAGAGCTATCTACCCAGATCAAATGACCATTCTTTAACTAACCTTCTTCTAAGGTTAGCTAGTACTTGCTTAGGAAATACTTAATCTACCACTTAGGTAGGGATCAATTTATGTACTGATATCAACACATAATTGCTACACCGTACCTTTCCTAAGAAGTTACAATTTTTGCTCCTTGGGCTCGGTTCATTTGACTCACGATAGGACAATTCTTTAACTAACCGTCTTCATAAGGTTATCTAGTACTTAGGAAATCCTTAATCTATCACTTAGTTACCTTAATTTTCCAAAATTGTATTTTGGTCATTAAGTTGGGTAAAATTACCATTTTGCCCTTTATGTTTTAAAACCATCATTTTTGGACCCTAGACTTTTCCAAATCTTTCATTTGGGTACTCAAGTTTACTCGAGTCTCATTCTGGTCCCCAAAATACCTTATGATATTTTCTAATTCTCATTTTACAATATTTACAAAATATTCTTTAAGTTGGGCAAAATGGTAATTTTGCCCTTACTCTTTAAAACTTCTCTTTTCACTACCTTATATTTTTCAAATCTTCCATTCAGGTCCCTAAACATTCTTTAGTCTCATTTAGGTTCTTAAATTCCCAAAATATCACTTCTTTGCACACAAATTTTATTATTTACACTTTAGTTTTTAAATTTTCTCCTTTTTACTTTTAGGTCCATAAGCATTCCTAATCTGCCATCATAATTTCAAAACATTACCAATCTTTCCAAATGTTCCTAAAATTTTATTCAAACCCTTAAAAATACCCCCAAGAAAACGTATTCTCAAATGGGTTCTCCAACTTATCTATATTTACTATCTTAGTACTCGACCTTTATTACAAAAATCTCAAACTCAAATATGGGGTCATATATCCTTCCCCTATGCCGTTGTAGTCTGAGACAATGACTCGGTTAGTGACACTGGTGTTGTTTGAAAGTCGACTCCGAGAGAAGTACGTGACCACCTAAAGCAGCTCAAACGGAGATTTGAACAAACTGTAAATTTTATTTTACTAAATTTTGTTACAATTGAATTTAACTAGTTTTTCTCAAAATTAATTCTATGAGGCTAGAAGAATTCTAAATATAAGGCACTCTTGTTGATCATGATGGGTTGATAAAGTTGTGCTCTAGTTACAATTATCGGAAAAAGAAGTTGTGCTCTAGTTACGATCACTGGAAAAAGGAGATGCAAGGGTTTTTGAAAAAATTTCGATATTCTACTAGTATATACACATCTAAGTACATTTTTCTCAATTCATTATATATATATATATATAAACTCACCTTATTATTTTACCATTTTTTAGATCATCACAAAAATAAATATTCTAATATATTACTTTTAACTTATTACGATTAAAACTAATTTTTTCCGTTTCATTACACTTTATAATGGGTTTTAATTCATATTTTTAAATTAAGTGTTGCTATCAAAATTTATAATTTTTTATATTTTTTCAACTCTCCCACTTCAATTCATATTTTTATATTAGTTCCTATTTAGTTTAAATTAATCACGAACATAGTATTACAACTAAAATACTACTTTTAAGAATTTTTTCTCAAAACTTTATTAATTTAAATAACTAAATTTTAAAGTTAGATTAAGTTCACCCAATCATTTTATCTATTATCTAGTCCAAATATTTTCTTCATTCGTAGTCGTTCACCCTATAACTTACAAAGAGTTTCTCTAAGCTAAGACACTCTCTTTGATATCATTTGTTTAATGAAAATTATAAATTTTGGTTGGGCACTTCAAGAAATTATTCACTCCATTTACTAACACTTTTCTTTATTACATCCTAATTTTTCTTCCACTTGTAAAATCTCACAAATGTATCACATCTACTTTAATTTCAATCTTTTCAATAATTATATAGAGCGCCATTTAAAAAAATTATCAAGTAATTCTACTTTATAAATTTACTTTTTTTCAATTAAATTTTACAAAATTTTCAAATCAAATCTTATTTTTGAATCCCTATATTTTATTTTATTCTTAATTGAGTACAAGTTTACAAAATTATATACTAAAATTTTTAAAAAAATTTCAATTAACAAAACCTTGTCAAAATTATAACTTGGTACCCGTAATTATAAATTTTAGAGGAAATGAAAATAAAAAAAATGGATTCAAACCGGTGGAAATTCGGATTTTTAATTCATTTAATAAATAATATAGTGATAATAGAAATAAAAATGTATACAAGATGGACCATTTCCCCAGACGTATCAATGGGACCATTTCCCCAGAAGTTTTGATTGGATTCCGAAAGTGGACCATTTCTCGATACACTTATCGGCATTCAAAAATTGTCATAAAAAACTCTAGGCTTTGGTTTTAACCCTAATACTAGAAAACAACTAGCTTTTTGAAAATACAACGAATTAATGTAAACATAGAACAAATATTCTTCAAAGGATTTATTTATTGTTGTTGATGTTTGCACTCTCTTTTTGTTGCATGGTGCTTCTCAGACGCTAAACAAGGCCCAACAGGATTCAGACTGCAAATGGGATTTCACTATAGAATTGGGTTCTAAGACCATTCGGTAGATAAACAGAAGCTCGGTTCTAATCTGAAAAGAAACTCTCAACAGACTTAATTCCAAGAATGAGAATGATCAAAAATACATCCAAGGGTGCACAGAACGGAGGAAAGAAAACATTAAAACTACGAAATATGACGCAAGCATGATCCTTTTTCAAGGCCTTCTAAAAATGCAGAATAGGAACCCAAGTCAGTCCCCCCTCCACTTCATCTCTAATCCATCCTGATGATGCAACGGAGACTCTCACCTTTAAGCATGTAGTCGAACGCCTTGTTGATGTTGGAAAGGGTGACCTCGTGAGTTATGAATTTCTCCAGCTCAAGCTCCTGCACATTGAATGTTAGTTAAACCAGAAGATGTCAGTGAACAAGCCTGTATAGAACTATATCAAATTTATTTTGACAACTGCTAGCCAACTACTAATTACCTTCCTCATGTACATTTCAACGACTGAAGGTAGATCGGTTCGTGGCTTGTAGTTTCCAAAGAAGGTACCCTTGAGTGTCCTCTCATTCAGGAAATTCATTGGGTGGGATTTGAAAGCATCATCCTTGCTGGGCACACCAACAAGTACAGCTACACCCCATCCCTGAAATGAAATGAATTCTAGTGACGCCATTCAAATATATGCTGGAAAGCGGAAAACTGAAAGACCCAAATCAATCCGGGACTCACATCATGGACACATTCGAAGGCAGATATCATGGCATGAATATTCCCAGTGCATTCAACGCTTCGATCAACTCCTCCATCCGTCATCTCAGCAATCACCTCCTGAACAGGCTTGTCGTAGTCCTTTGGATTCAGGAAATCAGTAACACCAAACTTCTTGGCTGGTCAGAAATGAAGGAAAACCATGAGTATGAGAATTGTTCTGTTATTGAGATCTTTTATGGTCGTGGAAATCATTGACACCAAGCAAGCTCACCTTCATGGAACCTTTTCGGGTTGAGATCAACACCAATGATCCTCGAAGCTCCAGCAATTCTTGCCCCCTCAGCAGCCTGAATGTATAAAAACTTCCTAAGCCAAACCCAACAACAGACGAGACTATATGCAAAACTTGGCACATATCAATACTCACAGAAAGGCCAACAGCACCAAGTCCGAATATGGCCACAGTCGAACCTTTAGCTGGTTTTGCCACATTCAAGGTTGCACCAAGACCTGAAATGATGCGTTCGATGCTTAGGTACAAAACTTGGGGGTGTATTTTTACCATTTTGTTAAACTAAACAGAGTTCATTAACTTGATTGCAACTACTGACCTGTAGAGACTCCACAACTCAGAATGCAGACCTTGTCGAGGGGAGCAGCCGGGTTGATCTTTGCAAGACAACCGACGTGGATAACAGTGTATTCGCTGAAGGTAGAAGTCCCAACAAAGTGGTAAATGGGCTTCCCGTTGATTGAGAACCTTGACTGGCCATCGTTCAGCATGACTCCTCTGTCGGTGTTTATCCTCAGAAGATCGCACAGGTTGCTCTCTTCCGACTTACAATGCCGACAGTCCTTGCATTCCCCGGTGAACACAGGCAGGACATGGTCACCAGGCTTGAGCTCTGTCACACCCTCACCTACACTCTCCACGATCCTAAAGCACCAATAAAGAAACACAATTTCATTGGGTGAATCTAGTGTATACTTTTAGAATAGGAAATGGAACTAAACATGGAAGTATTGTATATACATACCCGGATGCTTCATGGCCGAAAATGCGGGGGAACACCGGGGTTTGTCCCTGTATAAACCCCAAATATCAGAACTGAGTCACTAGAATGCAAGTTCATAGAGAATAGCTTGAGCTGTGTAATGGGGAATAAATCAACAACGGCGTTCAGAGAGCGTGATAAGATCATTGCTATGTTTTAGGGTTGAAAATGAATTTTACCTTGGCCTCCCAAAAGTAGACATCGGTGTGGCAGAGGGCAGTGAAAAGGATCTTGACACGGACCTCCATGGCTTGCGGAGGAGCTACCTCCACCTCTTCAATAACAAGCGGCTTTCCAGCTTCCCATGCCACGGCAGCTGCGTTGCAAATAGATTGACAGCATTATTCGGGCAAATCGATTCTTTGGCAAATAGGGCACTCAAAGCAAGTCCAAAGCAGATCAACATTTTCAACCATCAGTCGGTGACAAGTAGAAATTGTGGTCTCGGGAGAAAAAAAAAACTAAACCTAACGGAGATACAGAGAAGAGAAAAATGGGATAACAGGAAATGAAAATAATACCTCTACAGCGGATGACTTTCCCGACAGTGCAAGACATGTTTGTCTAGTTTTTTTGCTTTTCCCGAATTCAATCAAGAAGGGTGTTTTCCTTGTGGAGAGAAAGGAGCCGAAGAATTGGGTATTTATAGGACGGATGGAGACGCAGGGAATCTGAGCACCCATTGTTAAGGGGCTCATAAAAAAGGGAGGGGATGACAAACCATGGAGAACACAGGTTTCCATTCCTTGGGTCTCTCACACTCTGATAAGGAGCCACCGCCCGGCGGCGCCAACGGATTTATAACAGCCCATTGACTTGCTGAGCTCCGCTGTATCATTTTCTCGAACCAATACACCATTTTAATTCCTCCATATTTGTCATTTAATGATAGTCACTAAATTATATAATACGTTGAAGGTAAATCCTATCCAAAATGGTAGTGTAATGAACGAACAATTGATGAAACCAGATAAATTGATGAGCAAAAAAAATGGAAATCAGCTAAATTTATGGTAATTTCTTTAGAGATCAAATAGAAGACAATTTCAGAACGCTGGGAAAAAAAAGGTCCATTTTGTTCCAAACTAGGTGCTTGTCTCCGTACTACATTCAACAGTGTTTTATAAAATAAATAAGTGATATTAATTAAAAAAAAAAGAGGTAGAAGCCATTTGCCTTTTGGATACCGTCTAATCTTTTTGTCGTTAAATTTGAAAATTTCCATATAATTTTATATATGTTTTGTATAATTTTACTCAAAAGTTGTAATGATACATTAATTTATCCATTAATAAATTTAAATATATATCATTAGTATTTATTTATTCTACTAAAAAATGATAGATTCTCATATGTCTATATATTGCAGCACTTGAAATTTACTGAGCGATATATTATATAAATTGTGGCATATTATTAATTTTTAGATATTAAATAATAATAATAACAATGCCATGTTAGCCATATTTTTTTAATAGATTGTAGAGAGTTGTGTATATTTAATAATAAATATAATTATAAATAAATTAAATTAGATGTTAGTTATGATAAAAAAAATAAATGTTATTTTTGAAGCGAGAATAATATTAAAATTTCCATATAATAAATTAAAGAACTTCAGTATTCGAAACGGTCTGTAGGCAAAAAAAAAATATTAGAAACTGTCCCTATAAACATCAAAGTTTAAAATGGTAAACAAAATTAAAATAAGTCTTGTAAAAATGATATAAAAACAAAAGAATAAATATACGTATAGGTCATTTTTTTGCTCTTATATATGTATAGGTCATTGAGTCTGCCATTATACATTAATTAGATTATACAAACATTTTGTACATCAATTAAGTTAGTTTATGTTGAGCAAAAAAAATTAAGTTAGTTTATATATTATATGTACGAACAAATAAATTTCTTATATACATATATAAACCCTTAATATTAAAAATAATTATTAATTAAATGTATTCATAATTAAAACTTTTTATGGTAACGTTATTTTATTTTCTTATCCTCAATATTTTAGATAAATTAACTTAATTAAAACTTAGCTAGTGAAGGACTAAAAAATAATAATAAACAAACTTTAATAGAGTATAATTATATATGGATAAAATGGTATTTCATAATCGAATAATTTATTATAGTATAAATTGTATTATAGTTCTTATGGTTTATTTTATATTATTTATTTATTTCTCTCTAAAATTAAAATTTAAAATATTTGATAATATTTTTTGTTTAATTGTGCTAGCTAGGTAAAACTGGCAATATTAGAAATTTGTTAAATTACTTTTAGCACTAAGTATTATGAAGCTCGTCAAAATTAACCTTTAAAATAGATACTCTATTTTTTATCATTAAATTTTTGACACTATTTAATCTTATGAAAAATTTTAGAGTGAGAATTTAGGGTCTAGAGAGTTGACCAGTGATGTTGAGAGTGGGATGTATATGTGAATTATGTGATTTAAATTATGTATTAAAATATAGAAGCATGTCTTACAAGGTTGTCTTATAAGCAGAAATTAAAAATGAGTTCAGGTGATATAGTAAATGCTTCTAGATTTTTTTAAACAATGATGTATATGTACCTTTCCTATATGCCGCTGCAATGATAAAGGTTGGAATTGAGTTGAATATATAAGGGGCATAGGTCGGCGAGTGGGGCAATTGCACTATGACCATGGATGTTAAGACATCTAGTTGAGAACGATGTTTGTGGGCATTGATTGTGTAAGAGCGCACGTGGTTCCCACAATCTAGTTTGTCCGAACTTGGTATTGTTAAATACACTACGAGGCGTGATTAAGGTTGAAGTGTTCATGTGTGTATAGGGTTGTAAGTAAGTCCATCTAATGCACAAGATGTGGGTAGCCCTGAAGTGTAGGCTATGAGTTGTCCATATGTGTGTCTGAGACGTTAATTCCCGGTACTTGATTTATCGTTTTGATATATATTGTGTTCCATGTGGAAATGATTGGGGAGACCGAAAGTAACCCGACCGTATAGTAGGCTACGATTAGAATAGACTCGAGAGAGTAGTCTCATGGAGTGAGATGAACACCGAGATCCATGATCTAAATTTAGAACCTAACAAAAGAAATAGGAAATTGTGCTAAATGATTTAAGGAGAATATCTTAGTCCTAAATCATGTAGTGTGTCGACGTTAGTAACTCATTCACTTACTTGCGAATTCACTCCACTCTCCTAAACAATTTGCACGTTTAAGCTGAGGAGGTAAGAGGTGGCAATGGGTGAACCTCCACGAGGCAAATACCTACTAAGGTAGCCCTGTTAACCTACTTACGAATGTTTGATTATATTTCTTATCACATTACTATTTTTCCCGTGATGTTTATGTAAACCAATTTAGGGCTCAAATGCGAGGCTTTAAAAAAGTTTCAAATTTGTGTTGTAAATTACTAATGAGTTTTATCGGAAGACTTGATCAATCTGGTTTCACTATGGTGAATGTACCCACCATAGTGACATCGATCGGCAGGGGGTTCATAGGTCTCTAGGGGTTCATAGGTCTCTACCGATAGAATTGGGTCAGGGTGTGACAACCCCTTTGGGTGTTATTAGAGCTCGCGTTTTCAAAACAAGAATTTGGAAATGAAAATATTTTCTTGTGGATGGAAAAAATGGAATAGCAGTGATAATGTCACGCCTCGACTCGGTTCGGTCAAATCCTCGTGAGCAACACGCCACTCCTTTGGTTTAAGAAGGATCATCCATTCTTAATACCAAGAGTAGTCAGTCGTAATTTCTAAACTTATTCCCTATAATAGTATTGTACAAAACTAAATAAAATCTTAAAGTAACTTTAAGCGTACTTGACTTAGGGTTTATCTTCGTGAGCTCTATAAGGTTAAAGGGAGTGGGTGAGTTTTTATAACTCAGTGGGCGGGTATTGGGAGTGAGTTCTAAAAATAGTTTATTAAAAACCATTTCATAAATTATTCTTCAAAGCCTTTTCATCCTTTTCAAAAATATTATATGTGTTTAGCTCTTTTATTTAACACTTCCCCTTGCTTGGGAGGTGTTATACATATACACGCCCTTTATCATAAAGGTATACACACTCACATGACAGTCCCAAACTGCACTCACTTGGGGATCAGTGCGACTTTGTTGTCCACCCTGATAGAAGTTCATTCACTTCTATCTTGAGTCTAAGTGATGCCCCAGGTGCCTGACCCTCAAATCCGTAATCACTTCGTGTTCATATGAGTAAGGAGATCTCATCCTATCCCCACACCGGTCTTATGCGCAAGAAGCTTCGACCAGCTTCATGACTAACCAGTACGACAACCTACCTTTATCGTCACTAGATCATCCAGTAGTCCTTAGAACCCATCACTACCCCCTCATGGGCATCTCAATGGTTCCAAATTAGAGTGCATGCACAAACAACATTCTTAGCATATTAGCCATTATCTTTGGTGTCGACGGTCCAACGGCCCCGACATTCGACTTGGCTTGTAGTTATTTGCCTTATCGATCTATTAACCTAGTACTGGCGCACTGCCACTAGCCTATCGAGCCTTGTTAGTACTGACTTGGTACCATGGCAAGTCGTACAAAATTTTTAATTTTAATGAAAGTTTTCATGGCTCTTTTACTCATGTTTGTCTATGGGCTCCAGTTCGTGCCTATTGGCTTTGGACCCATTTCACGAGTTTTTCAAAAACTGGGCCTTGAGCCCTATAAGTTTAAAAACGTGGTCTCCGACTTGTTGGTGCTACATCAGCTCTTGTTAGAAAAGTCTCCCAAATATTTTAAGCATTAGCACACAGTTAGATGAGATCGTTTTCGACAAAATGGTTTTTTAGCTCAAATGTACTCATCATACCAACCGGCTATAATGATAGAGATATGTCCACTCACAACCGACAAGTGACTTTTAGTTTTAAAATGTGCTCATCATCCCAACTGGGTATGATGTTTGAAAAGTTTCACTCATAACCGGTAAGTAGTTTTTAGCTTAAAATTTTTCATCACCTCAACCGGGTATGACATAAAATAACTCACTCAGAATGGACTTTCAATTTCTAAAATTGTGCTCATCACCCCCAACCGAGACTGAGAAAGGAAGAACAAAGCATGGAATTTTGAATGCAAAATTAGAAGAACGTTAAAAGAAGAAGAAGGACAACACCTACCTCAGAACGAATAATGGTGGAATGGAGGAAAACAATGTTGATCATCTTCAAATCGCCATTACCGGGAAGTGAAGCCGAAGCCGAAATTTGAAGGAAGAATAGGAGAAAACTCAGAAATGGCACCATCGACCGAAGGTGAAGACGATGGACTCCACACGGTGTGCTGAGAAATGGACGATGAAGCTGAACAATGAAGGAAGCCAATAGTCAGATTGAGATAGGGAAAACAAAGACTCTTAATTTGCAGATGCACAACCAGAGAATAGAGAGCGTCGTAAGGGCCAAATGGGTGAAGAGATTGTCAGTCCCTAAAGGTTGGGGTCAACGGATAACGGCAATGGCAAAAGGACGGTCATACCCCTTCCAAAGAAGCCAAATTACAGCACTACCCTAGTAACCAAAAAGACCAAAATACCACTGAGATTTTAAATAAATTACAATGGTTAAATTGTCCTTCTATATATGTATAATTATAGTAATGCCCTTGCCTCGTAAAAAGACAAAATAACCTCGGGACTTGGAAGAAATTACGATTCATGCCACTATCCAAAATTACCAAATTACCCTTTCCAAGTTTATGAAATCTTGGGCATGCCATTGGGAAATTTAAATCCCCAAAATGCCCTTGAGAAATGGGTAAAGTACAAAAATGCCCCTGAAGGCATAATCGGAGTATAGGAAAATCCCGACCTTAACAGATCGACCCCAAAATTCTACAAGTACTAGATCAAAACTGGAAGGGAGCAATTTATGGACAATCGTGCAATTGGACCATGAAGACTTGGAAATCCCTCCGCGACGAACATGTCTCCAGATAAAAGGTGAGTGGAATTTCTAGTATCGGTACTGATTGGACCGATGATGTGATATTAAAAGAGAAGTGGGTCCAAGACCATATTTTGGAAATCTCGTTAAAGTGGGCCCAAGGCCAATGAAAATAGGCATTGTCCCGTAAATAATTATTGAGTTATGAGGTTAATAAAAAGTTATCACAATTTGATAATTTGTGTAATTCAACTATCAAGCCGAAAATGGGTCGTCAAACTCATTGAGCTGGTAATATAAAAATAAAAGTCTTAATAAAAGAATGATTTGTGTTTGTTGAGATATAGAACCATCGAGACACCCAGTATAGGGCAGTTTTGGTTCTAAGGGCTAATAGACAACCTAGGGAGCATAAGGGAAGTATTGTTGGTCTAGTATGTCAAGAAGATCTATGAGCTTTGTGCACATTGAGATTGAGGAAGAATGGGGAGTGGTCTCATCCCACAATAGCAAACATGGAGTATTGAGATGGTTTGGGGGTTGGACAATGGTGCTCACATAGACTATGTGGTAGAGGTTGTAGCCTCTCGCTAAGGTGGACAGTAAAGTCACTCCGAGCTACAAGACAGTCGAGGACTGTATCTGCGAGAGAATGGTCCCTTTAATGAAAAAGGGTGTGTGATTGTTTGTTTAAATCAAATTTCATAAAAGAAATTAATGAAATTTATCGATGAGTAAAGTGAAACAGTTGGAGACTATGTATGCAAAAGAATGAGCTTTTAAATGAAAAAAGATGTATGATTGTTTGTCATATACTAACATAAGTGAATTTTACCTTGGGTAAAATTATAAATTTCCTCTAGATAGGAAAGAACTTAAATTTTACCTTGTTAGAGACAAGTAGAGAAACTTAAATGAAAATAATGGTAAAGGTTTTTCATTAATATAACAAGTAATAGCTTATTGAGTTAATCTTTTAAGATTAAAGGGAAGTAATATTTATGCATATCCAAGTGGGTGAGATATGTTTATTCAAATATCGATGGATTGAACAGTTTTAAAACTTGTAATATACATGTTTATTTATTTTAAACTCGAAGTTTAATTACGGTAAACTCTTATTTTACCAAATCTTATGCGATATAAATTTATTTTATTTTAAATAGAGTATGTGCTGAATGGTGTACTTGACATTACGACGTCAACAACCCCACTCATGAGTTGTCGAACTCATTCTCCTCCAAATACCCCTTTCAGACAAAAAAGGTGATAGAGAATTATATGGAAAGTGAAGAAACCATCAAAAACCAAAGGTACACCTTACATCTTGTACTTGGTACCAATGTGATTTATAAGCTTTATTTTCCAAATTTTAACTAAATATTTTGGAAAATAATATGAGTTATTTTATGTTATGCCTTACACCCTGTCGGGATTACAATGATTAGGCGGCCATTGTTGTAAGGTGGGGAGGATGTAGCAGATTGTCTGCAAGTGTGACCAAGAAAACCGGGTTGGGGTGTGACATGGAGCCCGGGTGTACTTATGATCAAACGTGATTGAAATGGTCATAAGTATGTAGGATGTTCGATGATACATTATCGACATCACTATGGGTGGGACAAACATCATAGAATGTGCTTTGAGAGTGTGGTAAATAACATGCATACCCCTCGTAATCCTGAATTCTCGTGTATGAGATCTTTGGGGACATAGCTATGTATTTGTGCTTAGTTGATGTATGTGACACATCTATGCATGTGTTGCTTAATTATGTGTAGCTATGAATATGTTGTTTAGTTTGTGTATGTGATATGGCTATGTATGCATTACTTAGCTTTATTATATGATGACGTTATGCATGTGTTATTTAACGGGCGTAAGAGATGGAATTGAGTTCCACTATGGTAACATATAATTTCAAAGATTTAAACAATGGTATTATCATTGGAAAATTTTATGGATAGTAAACTCATAACCTTAAAAACCTATATGTTAAATATTTTGAATAAAGGTTAGGGTCGTAAAATATGTAGTAGCCCGAGATCAATAAACTCATTTACTGAGTTGTAAGCTCACTAATCCTCAAAACCAGCTCGTGGAAGTACAAGTCCGATATATTGTACTTATTAGTTGATGTATTTCCAAAAAGAATTGTATATATTTTTGGGCATGAAATAAAAGTTTTAATTTTCGCTAAAAATTGTAAGTATTTTATTTTGAACCTTGATTCTACTAATACCATTTTAGTGAAAATACATACCATTGTAACATCGAGTCAAAGTAACGTGTTGTTATTGGACCCCAACCCTAGAAATCAGGCTGGGGTATAACATTATGTTGTTGACTAGATGCGCTTTCCACATAACACCCAATAATTAGTCATGCATAAAGCATATCAGTCATTTGACTAGTTTAGCTAATGTTGACATAGTTGAACTCTTGACTAATTCAATTAAATTATATTTTAGCAACTTGAAATCATTATAAATTTAATTTTTATGTAATGATGACCTTAAACCACTATTTTATTATTTTTCAGTCACATTAATAAATAAATATTGGAATCGATTTAATCTAGATCAACTCTAGTTCTCATTTTCAACTTTTCAATAGAACACTTTCCATTAATTTTTATAAAATTTTATTTTACTTTTGATCATTTCCAACCCAAGTTGGTTACTTCTACTACTCTCAATTAATATTGACCCTTAATTTTCTTTGAAAATTTAAGTATTACAATTTCTCTCTAACATTATAGATATATACGTAAGAATATACTCACTTTATCTATATTTGTTATTTTAATTTTATACCACAACTTGCTTTAGTCAGGCATGTCTAAACTATTTTACAAATTATTTTATGCAATCATTTACATGGCAACCCTTATCAATGATTTATAACAATTTTATACAGTAACAATTCTAGTGCATCTTTACCATTGTGGTCAAATCATAGGTAATTTGTCCCTTCATTATTTTTCCTCAAGACTTAATTCCCTTTCCCATTCCACGTAAGTCATTATCATTAAACTATTTAATTCTAATATGTATGGAATTGTTTAGAGGTATCTCCTTATCAATTCTCCTTTTAAGTATCATGTTTCGAATTTCATACACAATTTTAAAAAGTGTTATATATCACTTTTTATAGAAATCCTTATTCAACTATCTTTCTCGTTTATTCATACTTTATTCATTTTCTCTATTTCCCTTCATTTCTATAGTTAACCCTAATCTCGATACCCAACTTTAACATATGTATTCCTATTTCCAGGCTTAATGAAAATATGACACAACATTATAAGTGTCTTTTTTTCCTTTTGGATAATTGATTCATTTCTAAATAATAGAGGAAAATTGTCTCTATTTCACCCTCTCTTCTTGTCTTTTATTCAAACCAATTTGATAGTTCTAATACTAAAAGTATATTTATTATTTCTTTGAAGTAGATGGTTTTCAATGGAGCTTTCAAACTATAATTTTGTTACCAAAGGTTATTATTAACTCTGCCTATTCACATCTCTTTTATCAATTGATTAATTCATTGTATTATATTTTATACATATCCTATTCGATTTCTAATATGTGAAAGGTCATCACATTAATTATTTATTTATCCTTAAAATGATATCCAAAAAGTTGTGATACCATTAGGATGAGGTATATCTTAAACATTTTTTTCCTTATTTTTAATTAATTGGTAAGGGGAATTTTACTCTCTATTTAACCCTTCGTTCAACCACCTAACCTTTATTTTTTTACGTTTAAAGGATATAACATATGGTATTCTAGGTATCATATTCCCTTTTTATACTATTAGTTCACTTACTAGTCACTAAGTATTAGTACTTTAATACCACATTTTCATTCAAAGCACCCCTTAATTGCAAAAATTTGAATGGTGCACTATAATATGTAAATCATTATGACATGACACTATTATAATAGTTACTGTATTTGATAAGTTATTTGCATGCTTATTTACTATAAAGGTGTTATATTTTTAATTAATTTTAACTTTCATTTTATCAGTTATAAGTGGTTTAACCTATTTTGTATTTTACTAATTATTATTGATTTAATTGTTTAAGTCTTTCTTTGACATATTCATAGTAGATTTGAATAGTTTTTACATTTTTTATTTTTTTTAAATTTACTAAAATTATTTATTTGTACTTTGAGCCTAAAATTACATTTTTACCATTTTTATACTTTAAATTAATTTATTATATGATTTAATTCAATTTTAATATAGTTTCAAATCAAACAATTTTATATACTTAATTTATAATAAAAAAGAGTATTTCAATTTTGTTCGAATTTAATTTGATTGATTTATAAGTCTATGTTTCAAATGGTCAAATTCAATTTATAATACTAATTCAATCCAAATTTTTAGTTCAATTTGTTCTTCAAATATGATTTCTACTAGATTAAGTTAAAATATGTAATTAACTTTAAATGATAATATAATGTTTACTTGATATGTTCATTTATATATAAATATTTTATTTAATTTTAATTAAAAAATATATATATATTTTTTAAGACAAATTATAAATAATATTCCGTTAATAAAATTATAAATGAAAATTATATATAATCAATATTTTGTATTATCATTTTTAAATAATATATTGAATAGCCTAAACAAATATATCTGTTCCCTAAAATCATATAATTTATTCTAAAAATTTTATTATTATTATAAAGAATCATACTATTTGTATAATATATTTAATTTATTATTTAAAATTAATTAAATAAAATTTTAATTATATATAATTTGTACTTATAATTATATAGAAAATTTTAATATCTATATAATTTAGTTGTATTAAAATTATATAATTTGCTTAGCTAGATAATATATATAAGAAATTTACATATTTAAAATTAATTACACAAACATTTAATTATATATAATTTTCATTTAATAAAATATTAAAAAATATATATTAAATTTTTAATAAAATTATATATAATTTAAATTAAATAAAATACTTATATATAAATTATATATTATAAATACCTAACCTAATTTTAATATTATCGTAGGAAAATTATATAATTTACTACCTAAATTTTATTACTTTACTTAATAATAAATATATTTATGTAAGATATATAAATTATTATTTTAAATTAATTATATATAATTTCACTTATATATTTGGCCGAGTATTGGTCCAATGTTTAGAAAATAATGGTAAATTATAATAGCACATAAATTATATATTAGTTATGCCTGCACAATCAAATTAAGAGGGATTATTGGAGATTATGTAATTTCTCCAAATCCATCCGTCATTCTATTTATCAATTTTCTTAAAAGTAGTGAATAAAGATGAATATAGTCTAAATTATTATTTTATGATTAATTTAATAATAAAAATATTTCTTTTTATTATTGTGCTTTTGTATATCCTATTATGACCCATCTAAGCATAAGATTTGCTTATTTAAATAAATTTAAAATTGTCTTTTATCTATCATAAGTATATATAAAATTCACTATTTTTCAATTTAATACAAAAATATATTTTATCAAAATTAAAATATATATATATATATAACACAAAAATTAATATACAGAAGTAAATCCGGTATTTAATTTTGAGGATTTAAAAATAAATTTTGTGCCAATATCACTAAATTTTACACATGTTATATATATAATTTTAATAAAAAGTATTCAATATTTAATTTAATAAAATTAATAAATATTATTATTGATAATATGATTACACTTTGTATATATTTACAAGTATGTAAATGTTACCTTAATTATTATTGATAACTTTTAATTAAATATTTATATTATTACTTATGGGTTAAAAATAACTATTAATCGTTATTATAATTAGGATATACATTAAAAAATCGGACTAAATAATTATAAAATGGGAAATATAATTTTTTTAGGATAAAGAGAGAAAATGAGGTATAGAATTTCGATTAAAAATTATGATTAACTAAGTCATCTATTTTTCATTAATAATGAAGGTTAAATTCTGGCCTTTAATTGTTGTCTCCAAAAAAAAAATGCCGCCCTCTTAATGGGCCTGGCAGTTTTGCACATCAGACTGGTTTCATCTTTTCAGCTTGAAGTTCCCATTTAGGGCTTCCCCTCGGCTTAAAGACAGCGTAGTGCCTCAGTGAGAATAGGAAAAAACTCGGACTAGGTATTAGACAAAGGAAATTCGCGCGGAAGCAGCAGCAGCAGCAGCCATGGCGACCACCAAAGTTCAGAGGATTATGACCCAACCTATCGTACGTTTTCCTATGTCCACTCTAACTTCATTTATATTCATCTTATTCTTGGTTTCATCACGCTTGTCCGCCATCGCTCGTTACCTATTGACGTGTCTTCTTCTCGGTTGTTTGCAGAATCTGATATTCAGGTTCCTACAAAGTGTGAGCGCACTTATCGCCCGAATCTCGTTCTAGAATCCTCTATTTTGACACTTCATTTGCCTTGTCGAGTCCTAATGATGGAATTTTTTGCTATTTCTGTTTATATCAAACGAATGCAGAAAGCTCGCATACAGATTTGGCTTTTTGAGCAGAAAGACTTGAGGATCGAAGGCCGTATTATTGTAAAGCATCAATCCTTACGCTTATTTTTTGCACTTTGCATGGTTATTCTATCTGTCTCAAAGCTTGCATCTAGTGATATATACTAGAAGCATTCAGACGTTAAATTCAATGATAAGTTTTTTTTTGGGGGTGGGAAATGAATACTTTGATTGTAGGAGGGGTATGAGTTTGATGTATTTATGTTTTCTGTTTTCTTCAAGGTAAATAGAGATGCTTGTTTGGACTTGTTTCATTGTTTATCTCTCTGTGAATACAGAGGCTAGAGATGTGGTCTATCTAATTAATTGTTAGGTTCTGCTGCATTGTATGATAATTAGTCTGGTCAATTTTCTTGTGATTTTCTGCAGTATTAATGTGGATAGATCACAGCTTCAACTATGGAGTTGCTTGAGTCAATTCTAAAGCATGTGTTATTAACACCTTTGAAGCATGTTAGATTGAATTAAAGAGTTGGAGGGAGTTTGAACTATCTTGTTTTGGGGAATTTTGGATCAGTTTTATTCTCCTCATGTTTTGAATTAGCCATGCCATTTTTCAATTTTCATTCTATTAAGTAGCATCATATATTTTCCCAAAACAAACTTGATACTGGTCTTCTGGAGAGACTATAGAAATGGATGTGGATGATATGCTAGCAGGGAAGATTTAGACCTTTATTCTATGGAGATTTAGCTTTCACAATAGTCCTACGAATATGATGTTTCCCAGATGGATAGAAAGACTGGTTCTTATTTTCTTAATGTTATCAGTGAAAGAGTGATATTATGCACATGAGGTTGTTTTCCATTGTTCTGGTTTTGCCTTGCTTGCTCGTACCAAGAACAGTTGCCACTCTGTGCAAATCAATATAATCTGTGGAATAAATCATTTCAAAAGTTTGTCACTGGAGTCTTCTATTGCCCTTTTATTAATTTCATGATGAAGCAACTTTTTTCTTTCATTCAGGGATTTGATGAGTACATGAATCTGGTTTTGGATGATGCTGAGGAAGTCAACATAAAGAAGAAGACAAGAAAGACACTGGGTAGATTGGACCTTCCATGCCTCTTTCCTTCGAATGCTTCTCCCTTTTGCTTTTCCTAAGATATTCTGGTAATCGTCTGCAGGGAGAATCTTACTCAAAGGGGACAACATAACTTTAATGATGAACACGTAATCTCTCTCTCTTTCTCTCTCTCTTATGTTAGCACTAATTTCCTATTGTTATCTCCCCTCTAATTTGTCTATGTTGCTTGAATCTTCAGAGGGAAATGATTGGACAAGTTAGCTGGGTTTGCTTCTATTATTGACTTGATCTTTCTTCCTCAAACTAAGCTATTCTGCGAAGGATGTGCTCCCAACTCTGCCTCTTACTTATGTGGGTGTACACATTGTGCTTATAACTATTGAACTCTTCATGGTTTGAGTTTTCTTTCTGAATTTGCCATTTTTCACCTATGCAAAAGTTTGGGATTATTTATACATGGTTGATAACATCGGTGATCTTGCATCCATCAGAATAGCCATAACTTAGTAAAATGTCTCCTGTATCACCAGTCTGAAATTCCATTCAGTTGGAGCATTCTCACTCTTTTCAGGAACATGACTAATACATAGGCAGTACCCTTTCGTTAAATTTGGGATATGCAGTACAAAGGCACTCTTACTAGACCACATGATTTTGGTCCTCTAAATACTAGCTATGGTAGACCTCCTGCGCCCTGCTTCCACCGACCACTAGCTGGACAGCCAGGTGGCCCAGCTTCTCGGCCAGGACAACATAAGGAGCCTGTTCAGAGAGGACCTGCAAGAACACCACAATCCTTGCGATACAGTTCGGCTTAGGAAAATGCCTCGCTGATTAGAGTATCCGTTCCTTTTTCTTACTTCCCAAGGGACCATGGGAGGGAGCATTGGCATCTGTTGCAGAGAGCTCTCCGTTCACGACTTCCCACTACTGCCTCAGCTATCTCGATTGTAATATAATCACTTCCTCGTTCCAATTGTTATCACGATTATTATTTTTTATATAGTTCCACATTCTTCAATTTGTTCTTAGGAAATAGTCAAAAAAAATTTTGAAACATTATTCAAATTTGAATAAAAGCTTATCCTGAGTGACAAATTTCATCCGTTCAGACGGCCCATCACTTCATCAAAATATAATAATGTTGTCAAATATTTGGGATAAAATACTTCCGTACCAAAGTATTTAAAATATCACTTTTTTTTACTATAATATTTGATAAAATGAATTTATTTAATATGTGAAAAAGATGTGTTGCGCCATTAATGCATTTTCTGACTTACCCCTATTTCCCTTGGTTTCTACAACTTCCATAACCAAGTTCATGTACATAAGTGCTCCATATATTATATGGAGACAACCTCCTCTCATCGCAGAATTTTCTCTTAAAATTGAAACAGAGTTCGGGTCCTCTTTTATTTCTGCAACTGACTTTTAAAGGTTCCATGACGGCCCCCTACCCTAAACGGATCTAAGTTTACTCTCACATAACTTTCTCCTACCTTTTCTATTTCTCAGCTCTATTGGTGGATGACGGTGCCCAAAAAAAGCTTCAACAATTTTCAAAATAATTCACTATTTTTCTGAACCAAAAACAAAACAACACCGCCAGACTCCTCCAGCCTTCTCGATGACGCAAATCTATCTGGTAATCGAAGGAATCATTCGACCTCCCCCGTTCTCTTTCACGACTTTCCCACACCGTTGGGTTTACTCCTCCAATCACAAGTGTCCTGTTTTCTATGTATTTTTGGACGAGAGACTAATAAAAATAAATGCAGGTAACGACCATGCCTTCACCTGTTAATCGACTCAAGAAGTTGCCCCAAGACTTTGGTCTTTCCCCATCATTTGAGTGTCCAAACTTGCTATGGTCGCTGAGTTTTCTCTCGATTTCCATAAATTCTCTATTTCGAACCAAATTTAAAATTGGGTTAAATGTGATTTTAATCAATTGTTTGAACTCCTAAAACGATTGTAGCAGCTAGATTAAGAACAATTTAAGTATTTATGATTGATTTGGAAACGTATCAATTGAGTTAAGATGAGTTTGAAAAATTAATGACTAAAATATAATTTCATAGTAATTTAGTTATCATTTTTGAACTAGTTGAAGCATCTAAATGGAAAATTTGTAAAAATTTAAGGGAAAATGTGACAAAGAGAATTTTAGGAACTAAATAAGAAGTTATAAAACTTTAGAAATATAAGTGTAAATATGAAAAGTTTTGAGATAATGTTGTGAATTTAAGAAAGTTAGGAGTTGAATTGTATAGTAAGAATATTTAAGTATCAAAATGTAAGAATTAAGTCATAATAGACTAGGCAGTAAATACAAATGAGTAGAGGAATTGCGTATGATTTCTTGTGAAAAAAATTAGAAAAAACGGATAGAATACAGTATGGAAGAAGTTTGTGAAAGATGGACAAATATCTCAAATATTTCAAGAGAATATGGGTGATTACTCGACAATTTAAAAAAAATGGGTAAAAATTCAACTTAGACATATAATAATCCATTAATTTCGAAAATAAAATTTTAATATTTTATTAAAATATGAATGATAACTTGTTAATTTGTAAAATACTGAAAAAATACTCGACATTTTATTAAAATATGTTAATAAATTAATAATTTGTAAACTACAGAAATCTTACGTATGAATCCAATTGACGGATTAGACCAACCTAACTATCATTATATTATTATTATATTATTTTAACTTTATAATAGTGGATATCTTACTATATTAGATTATAAGGCTTAAAATTACTATAATATTCTAAAATTCACTTAAAATTTAAACTTTTATAAATAAATTTTCTAAGTGAATAATTAATCACAAATAAATTATATAAATTAAGTAGCTACATTGAAAAACCTGTAATTAAACCCTAAAAAAACTCAAGTACATTAGTGCGGATATTATATTTTCTCACACTACTCTCTTTTGTATATTTTTAAAATGTGTTGAGGTGAGCAATTACTAGTGAATACGAAAACCATTAATGAGATTATTAATGACATAATATTATCACAATTTAAAATAACTTAATACGAAGTAATATCTCATTTTATACAGTTCATGCCGTAGTTGAAGTTATTAGCCTATATTATGAACAAAATATTATATAAGATTTACACACGATATTATTTTAGGTATCTCTCACCCCTAACACAATCATATATATTAATAATAGAAATCAATTTAGAATATTTTCATGATTTGTATGAATATTCAAAACATTTGATGCTCGCACATGAGAAAGGGTATCATCCCATAAAGTCCTATATTATTTCACAACATCATACAAAGTAATGACTAATCACCAAAATATCGAATTAATTGACTCTTCGAGATAAGAGTAGGGGATGAAGTACCATTCCATAAATAAGTGCTCCATATATTATATCACCATTACACAAAGTAAAAAATTAAATTAACTAACTTTTTAGGATGTTGAATGGGAAATGGATTATTGTACAAAGTTAGTGTTCCACGTAATTTAGCACTATCACACAAAGTAGTATTTCATCACAAGATTTTTCAATAGATTCATCCAATCAAATGAATGTTGATGTCCCACAATTGACTACATTTCGTTCAACTAAAAATAATACTTACGAACTATGTCTTATAACTTATCTTGGTAAACTAAAAAATTTAATTAAAAATTCCATAGTATTGTTCCATTTTCCAATTACCCTTTGTAATTGATATAATCTCGTGTAGGCATTTGTCAAACTATTATTAAATCATTTGCTAAGATATACATGTATGTCAAATAATAAATGATCAATAAGTCAGTAATACAAATAATGGTGTATTGAGGATGAATTGATTATCCCATACGTAGATATAATTATCAATTTGACTATAAATTTTATAATGTATCATTGTAAAATATTGATTTATTGTCATTCTTTTAACAATACGTACTTTTTGTTTTTTTCTAAAAGTTGTAATTAAATTTATTCTTTTAACAATATGTACTTTTTGTTTTTTTTTCTAAAAATTGTAATTAAATTTTTTATAAATATTGAGCCTTAGCCCATTTTTATAAGTATTAGCTTTTAGCCATTTCATAATCTTGGATTTTGGCCCGCTTTTCAAATAGCACGAGACATCTCCAAAAAATTTTTATGGGTTTCTCACAAACTTTTCCAAAATATACACGGCAACAATTTTTATAAAGTTGTAAGTATTGACAACAATGGTCAATCATGCGTGAATTTAAAAATTCTACACATCATTTTAATTAGGACGTGTTCGTCTAGATGATTTTTTTCCTTTGTCTCATCAGGCTTGATTCCCATATGATTTACTATTGTATTCCTCTACACAAGTAAAAAAAATAATTATAGGGTCGAATCAGGCCTAAACCTACTGGTTTAAGCTTTGAACCCGGTATGGACTAGTCCGGTCTAGTTCGGAACAATCGTTTTCTTCCTTCAAATGACAGCACTGTTCACTCTCTGAAAAATTGAGCAGCTCCGACAAAGATGAAAAGTCTCCGGCTAGGGAGTTTCATGCAATGAATGACCACCATTAAGGTGCCAATTGGATGACCAAGAACTCTCAAAACTTCCTATATAAAGAGCCCCTCCTCATTCATCCTCTCCATACTTGAAAACTCCATTTTCTCTCAACTGCTCCATTTTCTGAAGAAGCTCAAACTAGAGTTCTGACTTGGGCATTTTTTTGAGCCAGAGAAGGCGTGCTCGGATTCTTTGGATTTGGGGAGAAGTTAGCTACACGTCTATAGTCTCCATTTGCTCTGAGGGTTGTCAGAGAAGCGCCGGCGTGATCGAACAGTTAAGCAGCTCCGGCGGACCGAAGCTGCCCTATTTTGGTTGAGCTAAAATCGGCCAATTCAAGCCCTTCTCAGGCCAAACCAAGCCTTCCCAACACCTCCACAACCCTCCTACAACTGAATTAGAGCATAAAAGTAAGCCAATTTGGCTCCCCTCTGTAATTTCTGAACGGTGCTAGAGAGAGAACCGACATAATTTCGATGACAAAATTCTCACTCAGTTCGGCATCAATTGATGCAATTCTTGATCCTATGAGGAACCTCAGGACAAGAGCTATCTGCCTAGATTAAAAGCTCGGACCGCCATGCCCCCGATGGTAAGCTTTTGAAGCTTTCTCTCTCTAAGTACAATTTTCTAGTCAAGCTCCGTTTGAGATCATTCTAGCATCAAATCGTGCGATTTAAAATGCAATTGAATCATATGAAGGTGTAGGAACTCCACTCCAACTTCAATTTCAATAATTAATTGATTGGTCAATTTGATGAAATTAAATTCAACTAAGTTATATGGTTGAAATTGGGGATTTCAAAAATTCAAGGGACTAAGGTACAATTTCATGAAATTGAGGGCAACTGGGCATGATAAAGATGTTGGAGGACCAATTGGATAAATTTTGGAATTTTTGGTGCAAAACTTACCATTTTTGTAAAGTAGGGGCAAAATGGTAATTTTGGAAAAGTTGGGGACCAAATTGGAAATTTAGAAAATTTGAACCTCTTTTTGTAATTTTAGGTCATAAGGTGAATTTTAGTGTTTCGAGACTCAATTTGGAGGAAAACCAACATTCGGGACTTAAAGTTAAAGAAAAATAACTTTAGGGACTTAAGTGCAAATAAATGCAAAGTTTGGTTTTGACATTCATTCGAGATGAATGAAGGCGATTAAGCCAAAGGATAATGAACAAGGATGTTCATATCGTGTAGGAACATGAAGTACTAGGAACACCAACTAAGACAAGTTTGCGTGAAGGCAACAAGCCGGCTTAGAGGAAATTCACTGCACTATCGAGTGAGTGGGATTTAATATCATACTCAATTGGGATGATAAGCACATCGGAAATGAAAACTCACTACTAAGTAGTATTTTAATCATCACACCTGGTAGGAATGATGTGAAAATTACACGGAAAAACTACTTATCGGTTGTAAGTAGATTATATCTGGTTGGTATGATGAACTTTTTGAAAGGAAGTAGAAAACCCGCTTATCGGTTATAAGCGGAGACATCTTCATACTCGACTGGTATGATATACAAATGAAAAGTTTATTTTGTCAGAAGTGCTCTCCCTTGACTATGTGCCACTACTTAAAATTTTTGGGAGACCTTTTTAATAAAAGCTCGAATAGCCCAGTTAGGTCGGAGACCTCAGTTTTGGAACTTGGGGGTTAATATGCCCGATTTTAAAAATCTCGAATAGTGGGCCCTAGGCTAATTGGCACGAGCAGGAGCTCACTACTTAAAATTTTTGGGAGACCTTTTTAATAAGAGCTCGAATAGCCCAGTTAGGTCGGAGACCTCAGTTTTGGAACTTGGGGGTTAATATGCCCGATTTTAAAAATCTCGAATAGTGGGCCCTAGGCTAATTGGCACGAGCAGGAGCTCATAAACAAACATGATTTTAAGTCATGAAAACTTAAGTGAATGAATTGTTTGGCCATGGTACCAAGATAGGACCGACATACTCGATGGATTGGCGGCAATGCGACATGATAAGTCTTTGGACTAGTCTTGACAAATAGTTGCAGGTTGAGTTGAGGGTCAGGGTCGTTGGACCAATGGCACCATAGATTATATGGCTTATGTGGAAAAATATTGAATTGTGCATGCATTATTTTACGAGATTGGGGTGGGGACGAGATGAGATCTCTATCCTCATACGTACACAAAATTTTGTTACGGGATTGAGGGTCGGATGTCGCGTACATCCACTCATTCTCAGGGTGGATGTAAAGCCCGCCCTTTTGAGCTAAGGAAAATCGGGAAGGAAACCGGTCAAACCGAGTGAGAAAACTGAATCGGTTCACAAACCTGATCAATTTTGAATGGGCAATTTAAGTTGAAATTGGGCATTTCGAGCCCTCCTTAGGCCAAACCAAGCCCTCCCAACATTTCCTCAGCCCTTCCATGGTCGAATTAGGAGAAAGGTAAGCAAATTCGGCTCCCCTTTACAATTTCTGATTGGTGTTAGAGAGAGAGTCGGTCGAATTTCAATGACAAAATTCTAATCCAATTCGGCATCAATTGATGTGATTCTTAATTTTAGGATGAACATCAGGATGAGAGCTATATGCCCAGATCGAAAGCTCGGACCACCGTGCCCTCACCGGTGAAACTCCGTTTGAGCTTATTTCGACGTTAAAACTCGCGATTCAAAGTTTTATGGAATTGTATGAACATGGAGAAACTCAATTTCAACTTCAATTTCAACAATTAGAGGTGTTTGATCGGTCAATTTGATGAAATCAAATTCAACTGTGTTGAATAGTTGGAATTTGGGAAAATTTTGGGGGAATTTGGGGATTTCCAAAAATTCAAGGGACTGAAATGCAATTTCCTAAAATTGAGGATCAATTGGGCCTGATAAAAATATTAGAGGGCCAATTGAGGAATTTTAGAATTTTTGGGGTGAAACTTTGTAAATTAAGGGCAAAATGGTAATTTTGGAAAAGTTAGGGGACCAAATTGGAAATTTGGGAAATTAATCCCCTTTTTGTGAAATGGAATAAATTGAGGTCCTATGATAAATTTTAAAAGTTTCGAGACTCAATTCGAGGAAAAACCGGCATTAGAGACTTAAAGTTAAAAAGAAATAACTTTAGGGACCTAATTACAAATAAATGGAAGTTTGATTTTTTCATTCATTTGGAATGAATGGAAGCTATTAGGCCAAAGGATAATGAATCGAGATATTTATATCATGTAGGAACACGAAGTACTGGGAACGTCAGCAAGGACAAGCTCGCGTGAATACAAAAAACCAATCTAGTGGAATTCGCGGCATTAATGGGTGAGTGGATTTACTAACATCATACCCGGTTGGGATGATGAGCACAACTTAAAAATAAAAACCACTTACTGGTTGTGAGTGGGATTTTATATCATACCCGGTTGGGGATGATAAGCACATCGAAATGAAAACCCACTATTATGTGGTATTTTAAACATCATGACTTAGAGTAGTGATGTGAAAACGATACGGAAAAACTATTTACCGGTTGTAAGTAGATCATACCCGGTTGGTATGATGAAACTTCCTCGAAGGAAGTTGAAAACCTGTTCATTGGTTATGAACGGAGATGTCCTTATATTGGGTCGATATAATGGACAGTTGAAAATATAAATTTATCAGAAGTGCTCTCCCCTGACTGTGTGCCAATGCTTAAACTATTTGGGAGACCTTCTTGACGGGAGCTCGAATAGCTCTTATAGGCTGGGGGCCTCGGTTTTTTGAACTTGGGGGCTAATATGCTTGATTTTGAAAATCTCGTACAGTGGGCCCAAGGCCAATTGGCACGAGCAGGAGCTCGTAAACAAACATGAATTATATGCCATAAAATTTTAAATAAAGGAATTGTTTGGCCATGATACCAAGATAGTACCAACATACTCAGTCAACTAGCAGCAGTGCGACATGACAGGTCGACGAACTAGTCAAGACAAATAACTACAAGTTGAGTTGAGAGTCGGGGCCGTTGGACCAGTGGCACCACATATTACATGGCTTGATAAGAAAACATTGTTTGTGCATGCACTATGAGTACAAGATCATCAAGATGCCAATGAGGGGTAGTGATGTGTCCTAAGGACCCTGGACGACCCGGTGAGTATAAGGGCAGATCATTGTTCCAGGTGTCTGTGCGAAATTGAATAGCACCAAGCGCATGAGACTGGGGTGGGGACAAGATGAGGTCTATGTCCTCATACGGACACGAAGAACCGAATTTGGGATTGAGGGTCGGATGTCGCGTACATCCACTCGATCTCAGGGTAGAAGTGGTCGTGATTCTATCTGAGTGGCCGGTAAAGTCACTTTGAAGCCACTAGTAGGATTAGTGATCGTGCTGACCTACGAATGTGTGTAACCTTCATGATGAAGGATGTGTGTTGGGTGATGACACACCGTGGATAAAAATGGAAATGTTGGAAAAACCCGATATTTCAAATGAAATAGTTTTAAAAAGAAAGGAGTCTGGCACACTCCAAGAATACAATTGTTTTCATAAAAGTTAAAATTTGACTTTTGAAAACCCATTCACTAAGTAGTTGTACTCACCCCTCCCTTATATCCCTTTTCAGGAAATTTTGGAAAGCCTACCCTTAAAGACTGCCAAATAAGACACCTGTGAAACAGGTATGATAAATCTAAATTATTATGCAGTTTTATTTATGTTATTCCTGGAAAAGTGCAGGTTTAAAGTACGCCTTACTCTTTACGGTCTATAATAAGGGGGAACCCTTTAATAAATCAGGAGAGTGGCGGGTTGATCATGGGGATCCGACCAAACAAGGTCGAGGCATGACAATAGAAGTGGACGTGCTTCTATCTAGGTGGCCGGTAAAGTCGCTCCGACGCCACAAGTGGGTACAGTGGACGAGCTAACCTATGAATATGTGTTTCCTTCATGATGAAGGGGCATGTGTTGGTTGATAAACACATCGTTGAGATGAGAAATGGTTATGAAAACCGAGATTTTGAAAATGAGAGATTTTAAAGAAAAATAAGGACTGTGGCACACTCTAATTCAAACTATTTTTCTGAAAGTCATACCTCAAAACACCCATTCACTGAGTCGTTGAACTCACCCCCTCCCTTATATCCCTTTCAGGTAACTTGGGGAAAACCTACTCCAAGACCTATGAGTTAAACTACACCGGTAAGACATGTATGAAAAGTTTAAAATTTATGCAGTTTTGATTTATGTTATTCCCGAAAAGGTGCAGATTTAAAGGACGTCTTACTCCTCTGAGGTTAAAGAAAGGGGAAACCCTAAATAAACTAGGGGAGTGGCAGGTTGTTCATGGGGATTCAACCAAACTGGGTCGGGGCGTGACAACTTGAGTGGTATCAGAGCCTATTTCCTCAAATACATTATCAAGACTGTATAATATAGTAACTAATAGGAATAATTTTAAAATTTTTCAGATGGCCCCAAGAAAAGTAGCCAAACAAACTTGCACTACCTTAGTTACCCCGGAAACTAGGAAGAACCTCATTCCAAAGGAGGAAGTAAACCAAAAGTGTAGGAGGACTCTTGGAGTAATCCTGAGTCAAATAGGACTTGATAAGATAACCTCCAAAATGTCCAGGCTCAAGGTTGGCAAACCATCGAACCACCAAGATTTCCTTAGAAAAGCCCCACAATGCTCAAATTATTGGAGGAACCACAAAGGTCCACGTAAGGAGATGACATGTTATAGATGTGGGCAATGGGGACACTACATAAGAAGATGCCCAACATTTCAGAGGATAAGACCCAAGAGGATCTGTTATGCATGTAGGAGGGTGGGACATGCAATAAAGGACTGTCCCACACCGTAAGGAATCAAAGCAATACCTTCCAATAAGAATACCTCCATCCCTATAGAAGCCCAAGGGGATAATGTTACAAGGACCATAATTCCGGCTATGGATCTCAATCTCGCTCATGAAGAAATCTTTCTAGACCATAGCATAGTACTAAGTACTCCCCAAACCGTCATTTTGACAATCTCCCTCAAGAGATGTTAAGACCTCAAAGTTGTACTCTTACTTTAATGAATAAAATTCTAAGTTCCTGAAAATTTCTCTGTCCCATAAAATAATACTATTGTATGTCTCAATTATATGAGGAAGATCACGGGAGAAAGATGGAAGGAAGGACCTCAAGAAAATCTAGATATAGTAAGAAGGTAGATAAAGGGAATTTTCCTTAAGGGGCACTACAAGCCACCTAGGAGCAAAGAAGGAAATACCTCCTCCATAGAAGATAAGTCGAATGATGAAAGATAACTGGGATTCTCAAGACAGTAAGATATGATCTATCTTGGAAAAATAGAGGAACCAGGTAGGGTTGTAGACTAACCTAGTAAGGAAAGGAAGATGGAAAGACCAGAACAGTGGAAATGAAGGATGAAGGAAATCCTTAAAGAAATAAATGGTCGAAAATGAAATGATAACTATACGCAAGCCATAAGGAGGATTTAGTAAGTCTCGCACAAAGAAGCCTTGGAGCAAATAGTGCCTGAACCTTTCCCAAGAAAGAAGACCCTGGGAAGGCATACATGTTCCAACTAGGAAGTAATGGACCAAGTGTCGAAGGATGAGGAGATGAAGTGCACGTTGAAATGAAAGAACATCTGAAGAACCTTAGAGAAGTAAGCCCTCCAATTCGAAAGTGGGTAAGGAGAAAATAACCAATGACTTCAAGACTGGTCGTAGCCCACACTTGCTTAAATAGAGCCCAAGGAGTGGATGACTGGACATAAAATAGAGTGTTAGGAACCAACCCATGATTAGGAGCTTTTCGAAGGAAGGATAAGAGACAAAAAGGGAATTGGAGGACGGAGAAGGATTAAGAGTAGATAACCATATTGATATCAAAAGGGTGTAAGAAAAGAAAGAAAGAGAAGCCTTCAAGGAGCGTTAGGGAGGTTGAACATAAAACTACCAGGACGGAAGTCCCTAGGTAGAAGGATAAAGATAGGAAGTGGGACCGTAGAAAGGGAAATTTCAAAGCTAAGTAATCAACAGGTGGATCATAAGAAGACTAACCCAAAATAAGTAGTTAAGGTTGTATCGAGATGGCCACATGTGACCTACTTTGGAAGAGCAGAAGAACCAAATAGAGATGTCAGAAAAACCTCATAGAGGGAAACAACTAGTGACAATGGGATGGTCAAGGAGGATAAAAAATGCCCTAAGAAGGCTCGGGAAGTAGTAATTACTATGTTCTAAGAAGGGCAATATGATGGACATCAAGAATGAGTGAATTCTAGATACAGCTGCCCAAAAAATTGAACGAGGAGAATAGTAGGAACGAGACAATTAAGGGGTTAACCCTCATGAAGGTTAAAAACTTCAACAAAGAAAGGAAAGGTGGAAAGGCCAAAATAATTGGGAAATGAGGATAAAGACAAAACCTTAAAGAGATCTTGAAATAAAGAGGATGTAAGCTCTCCCTAAAGGAAATAGACAAGTACTAGGATACAAGTGAGAATGAGGATGGGGTGCAAAAGAGATGTGCATGTAAGGTTTCAAAAGTAAAGGTAAACAGGAGAAGACAGAATCAAAGGATGTCATTTAAGGTGAGATGTCCTCAATGGCCAATGAGAAGAGAATTCTTGGAGAAAGGAGTATAAATCCTACCAAGAAAAGAAACTTTGGAGAAGTGAGCACTCAAATTAAGAAGTGATTAAAGTAAATGACCACTGATATCAAGACTGGTTGTGGTCCACACCCAAATGATTGGAACCAGAAAGACCCAATAAAGAAGTTAGGAAAGGACGAGTGGCTAAGGAAAATCAATACTGTTATGTAAGTTGATGGGATAACGATAAAGGTAGTCGCGGAATACTACTAAACAAAAAGAGGGATAAACTTATACTATCACTGAAAGGTTATAAAGTTTCAAACAACCCTAAAAGAAGTGTTATGGAAATCTAATGGACAGAGACAGATTCTGGAATATGTCATATTGTAAGGGACATGTAAGCACAACATTCCCGAGGAAAAATGTGACTCAAGTAAGTAAGAATCAGTTAATAAGCATGATGAAGTCAAACGTAGTATGGACTAAAGTTGTAATAAATAATGGATATAGGAAGGGTCGAAATAGAATGAAGGGGGTAATAACAACAAAATTGTAAAAACAAGTACGTAACGCTCGAAAGAACATTGAGCTAAGGGTTTCAACGATTAAAAGGATAACTAGACACGGAAATGATTGGGTATTTTGGAACCACCAATTCTGAAACCTTGAGCAAGAACCCTCAAAAGGAAGAATCTTGCCCTAAGTAGAGGAGGAAGTGAACCTAAGGATATCCCTTTTGACTTGTGGGTAAGACATGCCTAGTTATGATAAAATCTAGTAAGTGAGTAAACAACGAAAAGGAAAAGACATTTCCTAAGTGCATGATTTAAAGGGGCTAAGTGAAAGAACAACTAAAAAAGTGTTAGCATGTCAAGCAAATCCTGAGTTAATATTAAGGGAAATTATTTTTGAATGCAAAGGATGTTGATTTAGTTTTGGGGACAAAACTTCTAAAAGGAGGGGAGAGTGGTAAACCTCATCCCTTAAAGGCAAGGAAATCGAGGAAAGAACCGATCAAACTGAGTGAGAAAAATCGAACCGGTTCATAAGCCTGATCATCAGAGAACGGGCAATTTGGGAAAGTTACAACTCTCGAGTGATCCAAAGGGTTCATAAAATCTTGGAAAAGAACCTTAGAATAAATTGGAAGAGAAAAACTAGACCGGTTCAGGTGAACTAGATCCAAGCCAGATTGAACCAGTTTATGAACTAATTCGGATTATGAACCGGAACCGATAGAGAGAGGATAAAATCAGAAAATTTATGGATATTGAGTGAACTAACGAGTCATAAAAGTCATGAAAAAGGACTTTAGGATGAATGGGGGATGGAAACCAAACCAGTTCAGATGAACCGAATCTGAACCGGATTGAACTAGTTTGAACCACTATTAAACCATATGCTAAATTTATTTTTCTAGGTGGCTTAGAAAATTCAAATTGGAGAATTGAGGCAACCATTGGATAGAGAATGAATTTAGAAATTTTTAATTTTGAAAAATTCGGTCGAATCGGGCCTGAACCAACCAGTTTAAGCTTTGAACCCGGTTTGAACTGGTCCGGTCCGGTTCGAAATAATGTCGTCTTCTTCCTTCATATAATAGCACTGTTCACTGGCCGGAAAATCAAGCAGTGTCGGCAAAGATGAAAAGTCTCCGGCCAGGGAGTTTCACGCAATGAATGTCTGCCATTAAGGCACCAATCGGATGGCTAAGAAGTCCCTGAGCTTCCAACATAAAGAGCCCCTTCTCATTCATCCTCCTCACACCTGAAAACTCCATTCTCTCTCAACTGCTCCATTTTTTGGTGAAGCTCGAACTAGAGCTCCAACTTGGGCACTTTTCTAAGCTAAAGAAGGCGTGGTCTGGTTCTTTAGATTCGGGGAGAAGTCAGCTACATGTCTGTAGTCTCCATTTGCTCTGAGGATCGCCGGAGAAGCGCTAGCGTGATTGAATAGTGAAGTAGCTCTCATGTACCAAAGTTGTACATTTTCGGCCGAGCTGAAATCAGCTAATTCAAGCCATTCTCAGGCCAAACCAAGCCCTCCCAACACCTCCACAGCCCTCCTACAGTTGAATTGGAGCAGAAATGTAAACCCCGTCCTTTGATAATGAGAAAAATCGGGGAAAGAACCGGTTAGTTTTGAATTCTAAACCGAATCGGTCTACAAGCTCGATTATTAGGAAATGGGCAAAGTGAGAATTTACAACTTCCATTTGACTCAAAATGGTTCATAAATCTTGGAAAAGAACCTTAGGAAAAATTGGGGAAGAAAAACTAGACCAGTTCAAGTGAACCAGGTCCAAACTAGATAGAACCGGTTTATGAACCAAATCGACTCATGAACTGGAATCGATAGTGAGAGGATAGACCGAGAAATGTATGGATCCCAAGTGACCCAAAGAGTCCTAAAAGTCATGGAAATGGACTTGAGGAGAAATTGGAGATGAAAACCAATCCAGTTCAAGTGAACTAGATCCGAACCGGTTTGGACCAATTTTAACTACTATTGAACCAGATTTTAAATTCATTTTCTAGGTTGCTTAAAGAATTCAAATTCGAGATTTGAAGCCACCATTGGATAGAAAATGAATTTAGATTAATTTAGAAATTTTTAGATTTGAAAAATTCGGTCAAATGAGGGGTAAACCAGTCGATTTAAGCTTTGAACTAGGTTCGGACTAGTTTGGTACGGTTCAGAACCGGGGAGAAGTCAGTTACACGGTGGTGGCATCCATTCATTCCGAGAGTCGTCGGAGAAGCGCTGACATGATTGAACAGTGAAGCAGCTCCGACGGACCGAAGCTGCCCTCTTTCGGCCGAGTTGAAATCGGCCAATTCAAGCCCTCCTCAAACCAAACCAAGCCCTCCCAACACTTCCTCAGCCCTCCCATGGCCGAATTAGGATGAAAAGATAAGCCAATTCAGCTCTACTATGCAATTTCCAATCGGTGTTAGAGAGAGAGTCAGTCAAATTTCAATGACGAAATTCTAATCCAATTTGACATCAATTGATGTAATTTTTTATTCTAGGAAGAACCTCAAGAGGAGAACTACCTACTCAGATAGAAAGCTTGAACCGCTGTACTCTCACCGGTGAGTAATCGAAGCTTTTTTTCTCTATAGTTCTTTTTTCGGCAAAGCTCCATTTGAGCTCATTCCGACGTTAAAACTTGCTATTCAAATTGCTAAAGAATCATATGAACATGTAGAAACTCAATTTCAACTTCAATTTCAACAATTGGAAACGTTTGATCAGTCAATTTGATGAAATCAAATTCGGTTGTGTTAAAAAGTTGGAATTGGGAAAAATTGGGGATTTTCAAAAATTCGAAGAACCGAAATGCAATTTCCTAAAATTGAGGGTCAATTGGGCATGATTAAAATGTTAGAGGGCCAATTGAGGAATTTTAGAATTTTTAGGGTAAATTTTACCATTTTTTTAAAGAAAAGGTAAAATGGTAATTTTGGAAAAGTTGGGGACCAAATTGGAAATTTGGGAAATTTAACCCCTTTTTTTAAAATTGAATAAATTGAGGTCCCAAGGGGAATTTTAAAAGTTTGGGCCTCAATTTGAGAAAAAATCGGCATTTGGGACTTAAAGTTAAAGAAAAATAACTTTAGGGACCTAATTGTAAATAAATAAAAGTTTAGTTTTTCTCATTCATTTGGAATGAATAAAGGCTATTAGGCCGAGAGATAATGAACCGAGATGTTCATATCGTGTAGGAACATGAAGCACCGAGAACGCTAGCAAGGACAAGCTCGCGTGAATAAAAAGGACCGGTCTAGTGGAATTTACTGCATTGACGGGTGAGTGGGATTTTATATCATACCCGGTTGGGGATGATAAGTACTTCGAAATGAAAACCCACTACCAAGTGATATTTTAAACATCATAACATAGAAGAGTGATGTGAAAATTATGCGAAAAAAAACTACTTACCGGTTGTAAGTAGATTATACATGGTTGGTATGATGATACTTACTCGAAGGAAGTTGAAAACCTGTTCATCGGTTATGAACGGAGATGTCCTTATACCCGATCAGCATAATGGACAGTTGAAAGCATATTTTGTCGGAAGTGCTCTCCCTTGACTGTGTACCAATGCTTAAACGATTTTGGAGACCTTTTTTATGGGAGCTCAAATAGCTCTTATAGGTTGGGGGCCTCAATTTTGGAACTTGGGGACTATTATGCTCGGTTTTGAAAATCTCGAACAAGTGGGTCATAGGCCAGTGGGCACAAGCAGGAGCTTGTAAACAAACATGAGATATATGTCATAAAACTTTAATAAATGAATTGTTTGGCCACGATACCAAGATAGGACCAACATATTCAGTCAACTAATGACAGTGTGACATGACAAGTTTCTAAACCAGTCAAGACAAATAGCTACAGGTTGAGTTGAGAGTCGGGGCCGTTGGACCAATGACCATAGATTATATGGCATGATAAGAAAATACTGTTTATGCATGCACTATAATTACGGGATAATCAAGACGCCCATAAGGGGTAATGATGCATCCTGAGGGCCCTGGACGACCCGGTAAGTATAAGGGCAGTTTGTCGTACCAGGTGACCGTGCGAAATTTGGAGTAGCACTAAGCGCATGAGACCGGGGTGGGGACGGGATGAGGTCTTTGTCCTCATACAGACACGAAGAATTTATTTCGGGATTGAGGGTCGGATGTCACGTACACCCACTCATTCTCAAGGTAGAAGTGGACGTACTTCTATATAGGTGGCTGGTAAAGTCGCTCCGAGGCCACAAGTGGGTTCAATGGACGTATTGGCATGCGAATGTGTGTTTAACCTTCATGATGAAGGTTGTGTGTTGGGTGATAATACACCGTGGTATGATAATTCCAGAAAGTTTACCCTTAAAGATCATTAACCTAGACGCATGTGAGACAGCTATGATAAAAATTAAAATATTATTATATTTTGATTTATGTTATTTTAAGAAAAGTGCAGGTTTAAAAAACGCCTTACTCTTTACGGTTTATAACGAAGGGAAACCCTTTAATAAATGGGAGAGTGGCGGGTTGATCGCGGGAATCCGACCAAACCAGGTCGGGGCGTGACAACTTTAGTGGCATTAGAGCCTGTTTCCTTGAATAAATAATCAAGACTAGAAAATATAGTAACTAATAGAAGTCATTTTAAAAATTTATAGAAATTGCTCCAAAGAAGAGAACCAAGAGAACTAAGGCTACCGTCTCCAACACCGCTCAACCACCCCTACCTGTAAAAACTCCCAGAGCAGCCTAAACAACCCCTCCTAGACTCAGTAGGGAGCATCAAAGATTATAGGAGGAATTCACTTGTATATTTGGCCAACCTAACCTCACTCCTGAGGCGGGCACCAACTCGTGGGTTGAACTAGAAGGTCCCATGACTACTCGGGCAAGGGGAGTTAGGTCGGGTCACATGACCTAACCTATTGATGCCTTTTTTCTTTTAATTTTATATTTTTTTTAAATTACTTTTTTTCCTATTTAAGTTCTCTTATTAATTTAAATAATGCGTGCTCCGATCCCAATTAGTCTAGATTAGCTTTTCAAAAATCTTGATTTCTTGTTCGACTCAATTTTGTCACATATTTTGGGTTACCATTCCTGATTAAAGTTTAATTTTTTATCCAATTGAGTTAAATTTTCATTTTTGTAAATTCTAGTGTTATGGAGTTGGTCACGGATTGGGTTCGAATTAGCAAAAATGAGACGTGAATTAGCTCAATTATGCATGCCAATTTAAATGTATCCACTTTGCGAGTGTGCTAAAGAAGATAAGCATGCAAAAATACTATTAATAATTATGGGTAGAGAAGAAAACACATAAAAGGAGAGTGTGTTTGCTTGTTATTGGGCTAAGTAGATGAAGCTCACTAAAATCGTTCATCTCTTATACAATGAGCATGAAAGGTAGGTTTTGAAAACCCTAACTACAATTGCAGTACAAGAGACATTGTGGCATCGAGCCACTGGACTGAGATGTGTAAGGAGGAGAAGCTAACAACTAGAGATGATAGGTTTAACAAGGGCTAAAGTTACAAAACCGGTTGACAACGAAGAGTGATTTAAGTTGGAGGCCAAAATAGAGGTGACCGAGATTCGAGAAAGAGTTGTTGATGTTGTGAGATATTAGACGTTTGAAGAGGCTTCAAAGAGGATTGGTCAAAGAAGTGTTGAGAGAAGGCGACTAAGTTGAATGCTGGCCTACGAAAGATACTTGTGGGTGATAGATGTGATCAAATAGGATATTGTGAGAAGAGATCTTGGAAAGACTGTGGGATGACCAGTGAGTTTCATTGATTACTTATTTTATTCTTTTGTAGATATGGTCATAGAAGCGGTGGAAATATTAAGTGAACACTAGAAAAGGTGAGGTGTACAACTCAAATTACTTATACTCAAAGAAAAGAAGAATGTGTTGTAAGCGATGTGAATCCACCTGGGCGACGAATTTTTTGAGCGTGCGGATTTATTTATGGCTCGAGAGACATTGTGGCAACAAAATTTTACCGTCCTTGATTCTATTATAGTATTAACGAAAACTCTGATTATAAACATTATCAATTTATCTCACATTAACATTCTGTAAATAACAACTATCTTATTTTATAGCATTTTTACAAGTAGTCATGATCTCAATCATCTTATTTCTGATCAGTCGATCTCTATTTGAGTTTCCTATGTCTTCATCAACTTATTTATCCCCATACTCCCATTCTTCAACGATCACCCGATATTCTAATCACTTTCACCAACCAGATCTCAGTATAAATCTATACAAAAAATTAAAAAAAAAACAAAGGAGGACATAATGAGATTCACTAATCGCATTTGTCTCTACCCGCCATCCTCGATCACTACCTCTTCTCTAGCCAACTCTATTCATTCTTTTGTTCGACTCGCCTTTGAAGCATCGATCACATGTTACCACTTTAAAGTGACTGCATGGAAGACATTTTTCTCCTCTTTGATTTTCATATCTCAAATTTCTAACGACCTCACACATTTATAGATACTGTTTTCGCCCACTCTCCCTATGGGAATGTGTGATGGCACCTAGGATTTTCAAACCCTATTATTGTGTCTTTTTGTTTAACAAATTAAGGAATTATGTGGGCTTCACCTACTTACCTCAATAAAATGTCATCATGTGTAATTTAAATTGTCTGATATGATTTTTTTGATATTAAACTAATGAAAAATAAGTTTAAATTATGTATTTCTCTTTATATTTATACAAATAATGAGTTATATTTTCATTTTCAGTTTATGTACGGATACCGGTACACTAATTTTAATGTGAGAATATTGTGAACTAATAAATTATTATAATTATATTAATTTAAAAGTAATAATTTGTGGAGAATATATTATCATTCACCCAGTAGTTTCCCGTCAATGAAGGTCCACCCAGGGGTCCCGCACAGCTTCTCATCCAATAGAAGCTCGAATGGGTCAGGTCGCAGATTATCGGAGCCGACGCTAAGTTCGAGTCTCCGTTCGGGAAAAGGCTCGTGACCTACGCCGACCACACCGCCTCCGGGAGGTGCCTCCGCTACATCGAGGACTTCATCATCAACAACGTTCTTCCTTCCTATGGTAAGCCGCCTTAACAGTATGTATGTATGTATGTATGTATGTATTATTATTATTATTATTATTATTATTATTTCTTTATCCCTTGAATAAATATTAATTTATTTCCTTTCTTATAAATTGGACGGCAGGGAACACGCACACAAGCGACAGCTATATAGGACACACGACGACCAAGATGGTCCATGAAGCAGCGGATTACATCAAGGGGTGCATGGGCTGTAGCGCTGAGGTTGCGCTCCTGTTCTGCGGTTCGGGCTCCACCGCCTCCATCAAGCGGCTCCAGGAGGTCATGGGGCTCACGGTCCCATCGATCCTGAGGGACAGGGTCCTCAGGTTCCTCCCCAAAGAGGAGAGATGGGTCGTCTTTGTCGGGCCGTACGAGCACCACTCCAACCTCCTATCGTGGCGGCAGAGCCTGGCCGAAGTCGTAGAGGTCGGCCTGGATAGTAAAGGTTCGGTCAACATGGAAGAGCTGAGACGGAAGCTCAAGTGTTACAAGGATATGAATCGGCCGCTCCTCCGGTCGTTCTCTGCCTGCAGCAATGTCACCGGCATCTACACCGACACGAGGACCATTGCGGTGCTCCTTCACCAGTACGGAGCCTTCGCATGCTTCGACTTTGCAGCAAGGCGAGTTCCATTTCGACTTTGCAGGAACATGGAGATCCTCGGCAGTAAGACTGCCGATCGGCAAGCCATATTTTCGTTCCTGATATACTCCACGACTAACTCAATATCGTCATCTTCGATCGTCAATGGCCGGGATGGCTATGGAGGGAGAGCAGCAGAAGCGGCCGATGGGCTTTACATCTGGAGAGAGGTCGGAGACAGGAGGGACAGGCCTCTTCATGGAGCCTTTGTGGCGACCATTCTCAACGACCTGTTCGGGATTCAATCGAGGGGCGGATGCGCTTGCGCGGGGCCCTACGGCCATGCTTTGCTCGGGATCTCGGAGTCTCAATCGCTTGCCATCAGATCTGCCATTGAAAAGATAATTAATAAATAATAAACCATTGAAAAGGGATAAACGATCTCAACATTTTGCTCATGCTCATGCTCATGCTCATGGTTTCTTTCTACGGTCACAGGGTTACAGTGGAATGAAGCCCGGGTGGACCCGAATCAGCTTCCCATACTACATGTCGCACGAGGAATTCGAGTTCATCCTAGCTGCGCTGGAGTTCGTGGCTACCTATGGGCAGCGGTTCCTACCCCTTTATGACTTCAACCTGAGGACCGGAAGCTGGACATTCAAGAAGGCAGCCTTCAAGGACATCGTGGGCCGGGACTTGAACTGCAGCTACCGGATCCGGCCATCGTCGCATACCTCCCACACCACCGGAAAATTGAAGAGTACTGCCACTGCTGATATTGCAAATGAGTACGCATCATATCTGAAATGCGCGAGGCATGTTGCAGAGCTCCTTCCCAAGTTCCCACAGCCACGGCAACTCTCCGAGGACATGGACGAGGAGCTACTGTACTTCCGAATATGAATTGTGGTAAAGGACTTGGAAACTGGGAAGACAAGAATGATTGATATGGGAGAAGTTTTCTCTTGACAATCTTCCTTGTCAACTAGCTCATGAAACTTCAATAAATTCTAGATATAATTCCTGATGTATACTTCCTCATCAACTAACTGTTGAAATACCCTTGGCAAAAAGAAAAATCATTTCCTCCCAACATCAAACACGGGTCCATGATCTTTTGTCTTGTCCCAAGAGAACACAAAAAAAAAGAAAAATTCAGGTGCGAACATAAGTTAAATAGTCCATTTGGAGTAGCACCCCGGATCCGTCCCAGTATTCCGGAGATTTCCCAGCCCGGTTAGAATGGCGCGGTAGCGATGTCTCTTAAGTCCGCGAGGAGAAGCTTATACTTGATGTTGTCGCAGCAGAATTGGGAGTCGGGAACGGCTCGACTGCAGATCCCAACACTTGATACTACAGGCTTTAAACCCTGAGAACACAAAGAAACCGCAACCTGTGTTAGCCATGGCGTCGGCAGACAGACGTACGTCTTCTGATGATGAGAATTGTTGTGCGAACTTGAGAATAGTGCATGTGTGTTACCTCTGTAAAGACGCTCAAGGCGTCCTCTGTGCTTCTCGTGTTCATGACAAAGAGAGCAGCCTCCTGCTCTACGCCAAGAATGTGACATTAACGAAAAAGACCAGGGAAAAGACGTGCCATAGGCCCAGCATTTATTATACTATAATCGAAAATAAAGACTCAAATTATGAAGGCATGTTCATACCCGAGCACATTCCATCTCACGAAAGCTCAGCGTCCTCGGCTCGTTCTCGATCGATGATGTCCTTGCGATCCATGCGCTCGAGGTCTCCACCTTCATTGTCGGATCCGAGATTCCTCGTGACCAAAGAAAGACGCGCGACGTTATATATATGACTATTATGGGAAACGAATTGGGGGAAGCACCGGAGGATCGAGTAAATATAGGGGAGAATGTGACGGTGGTTTATGAAACACGTGGCGGATGAATGGGGACGTGCGCCACGTGGTAGTCAGGAATTCCTGAGACGTTGGTGAATCAGCCGGTTAGGAGGTGACGTATCACGGGTAAAAGGGTTTTCCTTTTGCTGGGTTTTCTTCTCGCCTGTTGAGGGACCAACGGGAGAAGGACAGGGGCTGATAATCGTGTTCGTGATTTGGACGGCGGTAATTCAAGGATGGGTGACGCGTGGGAGAGTGAATCTACATGACATGAATGAACTGGATTTGGACTGTTGGATTTACTGGTGGGATGACACGCATTTTGGAGGTTTTTTGGGCTAAACTCAATCACTTAATAATTTCTTTTCGTCTATCCAAAATATATCTCGAGTATATATACTCATTTCCAACAGAAAAATCTATTATTGTGCAAAAAAAACAGAAAAATCTATTAAAATCAATAAATGTCCTAATTTAAATATGCACAATAGTTATATTACTACTAATTTAATGATATGTCAACAAAACTCATGGAGATTTTTCTAAATTGATTTGCCAATTTTTTTTTTTAAATTTGATCAATCCGTGGTTTAACATAAAGTGCAACAACTATGATAAGTACCACAGTCTATCAAAAGAGTAAATATATCTCCGGAACGGTAGTAAATCTACTAATTAACTCCTCATACATACAACCGTTTAATTATTTTAGCACAAAAATTAGTCTCGCTATCAATATAATATAATTGTATATTATCAAAACAAATTAAAAGGATGTGAAAGGAGAAGTTATGCAAAAAGTATAGTGTGAATAAAGAACAAGGAGTGAAGCAAAATTTATGTAAAAGATAGTAAGATAATAAAATCAAATAATATTGTAACATTTGAGAATGGTGGAATACATATAATTAAGGAATTTATGTAAAGATGCCTGAAAAACCTTGTAAAATACGTAATTTTAAGAGATGATTACATGGATAGGTGGTAAGGCAAGGCCAAGTAACTAAGTTTAAGGGAATAAATAAGCGGGGGAAACTAGAGCGATAGTATGTCAAATCAAATCCCGAGTTGACTGTAAGAGAATCTATTTTCGATGTCAAAGATGTACGACTCAGTTTTGAGGATAAACTCCTAAAATGAGTGTAGAGTTGTGAAGCCGGACTCTCGAACCAAGTAAACTGGGGAAATAACCGGCAATTTTGAGAAAATCGAGCCAAAAAAGGAACCAAATATGATAAAGAAGGGTTAAAATGGAAAATTGGAAAAATTACAAGTGACAAAAAATTTATAAAAATCATGAGTAAGAACCGGGAAGGGGAATTGATGAGAGAACCATACCGGTTCAGAGTGAACCGGACCCAAACCAGACTGAACTAGGATGGACTATAGTTAACCGGTTAACTAATTCATTTTTTTGGATGGTTTAAAATTGTCAATTTGGGAAATTGAGGTACTATTAGATAGAAAATGAATTTTAAAATTTTAAAAATTTTAAAAATTGGTCAAATCGGGTCCGAACCGACCAAATTTTGAATTCGGGCCACTGAACTCGGTCGGATTGAACTGGTAAACGAACTAGTCAACGGTCAATGATGCCCGTTAGCAGCCACGTAAGCAGGGGAAGCCATTAGGAGGTTGCCACGTGTCCAGTCAACGAATGAATAGTCAACATGCCACATAGACATGGACACCTAATGGGAGGCTGTCACGTGTTCGGTCAATGGGTCAGCGGTTGACATGGCAGCCGAGTTAGACCTCCACATTAGAAAAACTGGCCAATCACAACGTGCCACATGGCATGCCCAACACATCATTGTCTTCAACCTCCCGTCGCTAACAAAGAGAGACGCGAGAAAAACTAGAGTCTCAAGCGACTAAAAAAACTCTCCAGTTAGGTCTCCGATAACTTGAAAAACTCTCCAATCAAGTCGCCAACAGCCGAGTCTTACGCCGACGGGTAGCCTGAGCAGTTGTTGAACTCCCTATATAAAGAGCACCCCTCCATTCAATCTCAACATCCCGTAATCAATTGAAAAAGATGAACTGCTCAGTTTTCCGACAGGCGACAAACCAGAGCTCCGACATCGGGGCTTTTCTCCACCTCCGAAGCTACATTCAGTACCATTAGAACCCGAAGGAAGTCCTCTACATAGCTGCACCCTCCATTCTGCCTAAGAGCCATCATAGAAGAACGAGGAAGCTTAAATAGTAACGCTGCTCCTCAACTATCAACAACTCGAGCTACTTGAGCTCAACTCTAGCCGTCCCCAGGCCAATTTCGACCAAACCAAGCCCCCTAATCACCACCTAGAGGTGCCCTGACCTTCCCTCAAGCTAGCACGGTTAGCCCCTCCACCGCTCCTTCGCTGAAAAATATTGTTCACGACGCATTATGTAAGAACTAAAACTAAGAAATTCACACTGCTCAGGCCACTAATTGAGGCACAGTTTGATCTAGAAAGGATCACTTGGAGGAGATCAATTTAGAGAAAGCAAGAGCTCTGGTCGCCGGACCCTCACCGGTAAAATATCGAAGCTTTCTCTCTCTAGACTAAATTTTTCGGCGGAGTTCCATTTGAGCTCATTTCTAAGCCAAATTGAGCGGTTTAAAGCTCAAAATGAGGAGGGAGACATAGGGAAGACAATTCAGATCATCAATTGAGACAATTAATCATGTTTTGGGGCTCAATTGAACGAAATTGTGATTCGGGGACCAAATTGCAATTTTTAAGAAATTGAGCAATTTGAGGATTTTTGGAAAATTAGGGACTGAATTGCAATTTAAGGAAAATTGGGGGCATTTTCATGAAATTAACTTCCAATTGGGGCCCAATTGAGCAATGAATAAAATGGGTGACCAATTGGCAATTTTTGAAAGTCCAAGGACCAATTGGTAATTATTGAGAAAATTAGGGACCAATTGGTAATTTTGGAAAAATTAAGGACCACGTGGTAATTTTGGAAAATTTAAGAATCATGAGGAATAATTAGAAGTCCTAAGGACTTAATTGAGATTAAATGAAGATTAGGGACATGAATGTAAGGTTATAAACAGTGTGGGACCTAAATGCAATTAAGGCATAGTATGGGGACCTATGCGTAAATACCCAAAACTAAGAAGTCCCTTATGTCGATTCCCCTGATAAAGATACTCAAACCATGCAGGAGTTGATTGTTCCTGTACCGATGCAAGGAAGCGCACCCTAGATCAAGATCTCACTGGAACGACCTCGTCACTATTGTTGGGTGAGTGGGATTTTCAACATCATACCCGATTGGGGGGTGATGATAATCGTTTTTAAGTTTGAAAATCATTTTTCAGGAATGGTCTCCCCTGACTGCGTGAAACTGCTTAAACATTTTGGGAGATATTCCTGATGGGAGCCGGGATTGCTTCAATAGGCTTAAGGTCTCAAATTTGAAAATCATAGGGTCGAAGGCCCGATTTTTTGAAACCTCGTGAAGTGGGCCCAAGGCCAGTGTGCACGGGTTGGACCCGTAGACAAACATAAACTATAAGAACCATGAAAACTCTTAGAAAATCTAGAATTGTTGTGTGATTAGCCACTGGGCCAAGACAAGATTGACAAAACTCGATGGGCTAGTGGTAGTGCGCCTGGACCAAGTCAACGGGCCGGTCAAGGCAAACAGCTGCAGGCCAGGTCGAGTGTCGGGGCCGTTAGACCGTTGGCACCAAAGAGCATGGTTAATGAATCAAAACTATTGTATGCATGCATGAGGAATTCGGGAGCATTTAGACACCCAAGAGGGGTAATCGATGAGTCTCAAGGGCTGCAGGACAACCTAGATGAAATAAGGGCGGGTTTGTCGTGCCATTCAGTCATGAAGCTCTAATAGCTTCCTACGCACTGAGACCAAGGCCAGAGGGGAAATGAGGTCTCGTCCCACTTAGTGGACATAGTGAAGTGATGAGGGTTTGAAGTGTCCGACTATTGATGTTCACTCAAACTCAGGGTAGAGGCAGTGCACCTCTATTCGGATGGATGGCATGAGGGTTTGAAGTGTCAGACTATTGATGTTCACTGAAACTCAGGGTAGAGGCAGTGCACCTCTATTCGAATGGCCATCACGAGGGTTTGAAGTGTGAGACTATTGATGTCCACTCAAACTCAGTTGGATGGCAAAGACGCGCCGAACCAAAGTGGAACAGTCGTGGACTATTCTACAAACGTGTGATCCCTTTCTATGATAGAAAGGGCGTGTGATTGTTTACTGAGGCATCTCCCGAGAGAGGGAAAATGTTCAAGAAGAGATAAACTCATATTATAATAAATTAAAAGCCTAAAACTCTTTCGATAGACTGATTGTTTTGAAAACTCGCTTCCCAACCCTCACTCACTGAGTTGTAGAAACTCACCCCCTCCCATTAACCTTTTTCAGGAGAAACACCTCGCCACAACGAGCCTAGGCTGGGAGAAGAAGCCAATGGTACTGCCAATAAGTAACTTTTATGTTTTGTAAACTTTGTTATGAAAAACAAGTACTCCAACGCCTTTACCTTCCTCGGAATAATTAGTAGAAATACTAGATTAATACAAGGATGGGTGGCGAATTGATCAAAGAACCCCAACCAAACCGAGTCCATGTGTGACAAAAGACGACTCAGATCATCAATTGAGACAACTAATCACATTTTAGGGGTCAATTGAATGAAATTGTGATTTGGGGACTAAATTGCAATTTTTGAGAAATTGGGCAATTTGGGGATTTTTGGAAAATTGGGGACTGAAATACAATTTAAGGAAAATTGGGGCATTTTTATGAAATTAACTTCCAATTGGGGCCCAATTGAGCAATTGGATGAAATGGGGGACCAATTGGCAATTTTTGAAAGTCTAAGGATCAATTGGTAATTTTTGGAAAATTAGGGAACAATTATTTCAATTTTCAGAAAATTGAGTACCACTTGGTAATTTTAGAAAATTGAATGACTATGAGGAATAACTGAAAGTCCTAGGGACTTAATTGAGATTAAATGAAGATTAGGGACCCAAATTTAAGGTTATAAATAGTGAGGTACCTAAATGCAATTAAGGTATAGTGTGAGGATCTATGTGCAAATACCTGAAACTAAGAAGTCCCTTATGTCGATTCCTCTGATAAAGGTATTCGAACTATGTAGGAGTTGACTGTTCTAGTACCGATGCAAGGAAGCACACCCTAGATTAAGATATCCCCGGGACGGCCACGTCACTATTGCCGGGTGAATGGGATTTTCAACATCATACCTGGTTGGAGGTGATGAGAACTGTTTTTAAGTTTTCGGAAAACTCGTCATGTGGGCCCAAGGCCAGTGTGCACGGGTTGGACCCATAGACAAACATGAACTATATGAAACATGAAAACTCTCATAAAAACTAGAATTGTTGTGTGATTGGCCACGGGGCCAAGACATGACTAACAAAGCTCAAAAGGCTAGTGGTAGTGTGCCTAGACCAAGTCGACGGGCCGGTCGAGACAAACAGTTGCAGGCCAGGTCGAGTGTCAGGGTCGTTGGACTGTTGGCACCAAATAGCATGGTTAATGAATCAAAACTATTATATGCATGCATGAGGAATCCAGGAGCATCTAGACGCCCAGGAGGGGTAGCCGATGAGTCCTAAGGGCTGCTACTGAACGACTTGGATGCAATAAGGGCGGATATGTCGTACCAGTCAGTCATGAAGCTCTGATAGCTTCCTACGCACTGAGACCGAGGCCGGAGGGGAAATGAGGTCTCGTCCCATTAAGCGGACATGGCGAAGTGATCAGGGTTTGAAGTGTCAAACTATTGATGTACACTCAAACTCCGGGTAGAGGCAGTGCACCTCTATTCGGATGGTCAACATGAGGGTTTGAAGTGTCAAACTATTGATGTCCACTCAAACTCTAGGTAGAGGGAGTACACCTCTATTTGGATGGCCGACATGGAGGTTTGAAGTGTCAGACTATTGATGTCCACTCAAACTCAAGGTAGAGGCAGTGCACCTCTATTAGGGTGGACGACAAAGACGCGATGAACCATAAGTAGAACGGTTAGAGATCGTTTTACGAACGTGTGATCCTTTTTTATGATAGAAAAAGGCATGTGATTGTTTGTTGAGTCATCTCTTGAGTAAGGGGAAATGTTCAAACTCATACTACAATAAATTAAAAGCATAAAACTTTTTTGATAGACTGATTTTTAAAATTCGCTTCCCAACCCCCATTCACTTAGTTATAGAAACTCACCCCCTCCTATTAATCTTTTCAGTAGAAACATCTCGCCTCGAAGAGCATAGGCTGGGAGAAGAAGCCAACGATACCGCCATCAAGTAACTTTTATGTTTTGTAAACTTTGTTATGAAAAATAAGTACTCCAATGCCTTTACCTTCTTTGGACTATTTAGTAGAAATACTAGATTAGTATGAGGAAGGGTAGTGGGTTGATCATAGAACCCCGACCAAATCGGCTTGGGGTGTGACAGTGACGGAACAGTAACACTCTTCCATTGGCCGAAAATCAGGCAGGAGCTTTCCGAGCTTGTCTCAATCTAATCGACCACCAATCACATCCCAAATTTATTTTGGAGGCTAATCTTGCTCCCCTCTCGCCAACCCTAGTGGTCGTTCATGTGAAAGGTAAGCCTTGTGGTCATGAAAAATCTTAAAAACTCCGATAACTCATTTTTTTTATCGAGCTCTATTAATCGAGTGTTATAGGTGACTCTGACCACTTGAGAGGGTGATTAATGTGTCCAAAAACTCGTGGGGAAGTTAGCTATCCAATCATATGAATGCCAACCACTACTGACCTCTCTTTAGTGAGCTACCGACTTAAACCCAACTTTGAGTCTATTTTCCCATGAGAGTCCGATTGGGAGCAAAATGGCAATGTTCTGACCAAAGCTAGTTGAAAAGTGAATGTAGGGATGTAAACTCTGTTTTCTTAATATAAGAAAGTCAGGAATGAGAACTGAAAATTTCTAAGAGAAAATATGGATCAAAGTGAATCAAAAATTGGTAAAAAGGAAACAAAACAAAATTTTGGTCAATCTCAAGTGATCAATGAATATAAAAAATAATGGAAATTGATCATACTTCAAATTGGATGTGAGAACCAGACCGGTTCATGGTGAATCAAACATGAACCAGGTTGAACCAGATTAAAAGAAGAAAAACTGATTTAAAGATTTATTTTTTAGATGACTTAAAATTTTAATTTGTAAAATTGAAGTCACTATTATTTAGAAAATGAATTTATATAAATTTAGAAAATTATAATTTTCAAAAAATCAGTTGAATCGGACCTTAACCGATTGGTTTTTTATTTCGGGTCATCGAACCCGGTCCAACCAAACCAATCAATGGACCGCCTTCCAGGTCAACACCCAATCAATGCATGCGACCAATCAGAGTGTGACGCATGGTGAAGAGCACCCATTTAGTCAATTGGTCAGCATTTGAAAGCGTTGACCAATGAGAGCGTGACACGTGTCCTTGGTCAACGGTTAGATGAAAAAAATCTACGTCATTGGTAACTGATCAATGGGAGCCTGACACATGTCCTCTGTCAATGGTTTGCTTAGGAGAATCTTCGTGAGTAAGGCTGATCAATGAGAGGCTAACACATGACAAATATGCCAGGTCGTCATCATTACGGTGACCATTAAACCTCTCCGACAAGGGAGTAAATCAGAGCGTTAATGGCGGACCGATGAATGGATGGATAAGAACAGAAGTCCCTGAGCTCCATATATAAAGAACTCCCCTCCATTAATCTTCTTCATCCCTCCAAAGCTCAAATAAGACAAACTGCTCCAAATTTGGACCATCCCTGAACCAGAGCTCCCATATTGACCCATTTCTTCACCTTTGAATGCAAAGTCAGGTTCTCTGGAATCTGAGGAAGGCATCTACCTTCATACATACTCCTTTCAGCTTGAGGATTACCGGAGAAGCATCGGTGTGTCTGCAGAGTATTGCTACTCCGACGATCGAGTTCGAGCTTAACTTTTCGAGCTAAATTTGGGTCACCCTCGGACCTCTTGAGACCAGGTTGACCATTCCACGACTCTCCACGACTAAGACTTATTCTCCCTGAGTCGGAATAGTGAATTTACAGAGAGAAAACTTTGTTGAATAAATTCTTCTTGCTCAAGCCACCAATTGAGGCAAAATTTGATCCTTAGAGGAACCTCTCGACAAGAGCTAGCTCCTCATATCAAGAGCTTCGACAATTGTACCTTTGTTGGTAAGAAATCAAAGCTTTATCTCTAGAAATATTTTCTAGAGAAGCTTTGTCTGAGCTCAATTCTAGGCTAAATTGAACAATTTAAAGCTTGGAATGATCATGGAGAGGTAAGGAAGATTATTAGCAGCATGATAGGAGACAATTAATTGAGTTTAATCAGTTAATTTGATGAATTAAGGATCTAAGGCAAAAGTGCAGTTTTTAAAGAAATTAGGCGAATTGAGAATTTTTGGAAATTTGGGAATTTTGTGAAATTGGCAACAATTAAGGGTCAATTTGTAAATAAGATGAGTTTGTGAACTTAATTACAATTAAAATAATTTTTGGGAATTTAATTACAATTACAAATAATTATAATGATTTATTTGAAATTTTGAATAATTTTATTTTTAGTAAAATTATATGGGGATGGAAATGCAAAAAAAGTATACTTAGAAACTTATGGCAAATAATTGAGAAATTAATTGCCAATAAAATAAATTTAGTGACTTTTATGTAAATTAAAGAAAACATAGGGAAGTAAGTAGATATTTCAGATAATTGATGAGTTCATTATCCGTGATAATTTAGGTGTTAAAAGAAAACTTCTCACCTACAATAGTGAGATCATTCAGATAAATAAAAAATTCATCTAGTATGAATGAGTTACTAATCTCGGGTGAGTGGGATTTCTGGCATTATTCCCGTTTTAGGTGATTAGCGTACCTTCATACTATCTAAAGTCAAACTACTTTTCCAAAATTAATCTCCCTTGGCTATATGAAACCACTTAAAATAAATTTTGGGAGTTATTTATTTTGAGAGCATGAAGCATGTATCCTATAGATCAAGTATTGCTCTAGTGGGTCCAAGGTCGTGTTTTAAGAACTCATACAATGGGCACAAGGCTAATGAAAATGGATTCAATCCCATAGATAAACCTTGATTTATGTGCTTGATGAAAATTTTTACAAGTGGATAATATTTGTGATATGCTACTGAGACAAAGTCAAGTTATAGCCCAATGGGCTGGTAGTACAAAGATAAAAGTCTTAACAAAAGACTATTGATTGTGTTTGTTGAGATACAGAACCATTGAGGTGTATGGTTGGAGTAGTAGTGGTTAAAAGGGCTGCTTGACAACTTAGAGAGCATAAGAGAATTTTTACGGGTCCAGTATGTTGTGAAGCTTTGGGAGTTTAATGCGCATTGAGACTGAGGAAGAAGGGAAGAGGTCTCATATCACAATAGCAAATAAGAAGTTTTAAAAAGGTCTAGGGGTTAGGCAATGGTGCTCGCGTAGACTACACAGTAGAGGTGGTAGCCTCTCACCTACGTGATTGTTTGTTTAAACTAAAACTCATGAAGGAGAATGATGAAATTTGTTGATGAGTAAACAATCCCTTAAGTTCTTGAATATATATACCCGATTCTCTATTCACTAAGTTATTGTACTCACCCCTACCCTTTACCCCTAAAGGGAATTCTTCATAATATCAAGACAACGATCAAGGTAAAAAGTGTATTTTTTTTTGTTATGAAAAGTTATCTTTGATAATGTTGTTTTAGGAAAAAACTTGAGTTTTCAAGCCTTTATCTTGTCCCAATTATTATTATAGATAATACTATCATGGTACAATGAGGTGTTGCGAGTTGCACACTAGTCCGACCGTCCAAACCATGTTCAGGTGTGATAAGAGACCTGTGGAATAAAATGAGAGACCAATAAAATGTTTTGGAAGATTTATGGAATCGTTTTGAAATAAATAAAATTTGAGGAATAAATCATGATTTTTGAAGAGCATAGGGGTTAAACTATGATTTTAAGTAAATGGGTCCCAAATGAGATCAATTAGAAGTCTTATGACCTAAAATAAAGTTTGGGGAAACTTGGTCCCGAAATAGTAGCTTAAAAAGAGGCTAGTAATATAAGTGAATTTTTTTGAAAAAGTTTAAAAGTAAAATAGTAATTATTAAAAAGTTAGGGATTAAAATAAGATTAATAGAAAGTTTAGTACTTAAGACCAGATAAGGTAGGAGAATAGAAATGAAGTTATTATAAATTAAGCTTTCAAAATAAAATGAAAGAAATGTTTAAGGGAATTTTACTAATTTTTAGAAATGTAAATACTAAAATGCAAAAAATAAAAAGTTCAAAATATAAGAAAAAACTTGATATAATCAAATAATTGGGGAAAAAAATTAAGAAATAGAGATGAATAAGTTCCTTAACATAAAAATTAAGTAAAACTTGAACTAATAGATTAAACTATTATTTTGGAAGAATTATATACAGTACTGATTTTACCATTCGAAATCAATCAATTATTAGCAATTGTATATTTTGTAATAATTATAGATCAAGCGGAAACGCATGTTCATGCATTCCATCTCACGAAAGCTCAGCGTCTCGATCCATAATGTCCTTGCTATGTGACCAAAGAAGGACGCGGCGACTATATATATATATGACTATTTTGGGAAATGAATTGGGGTTGGGATGGGAGAATCAAATAAATATTGGGCAGAAGGAGTGGGTGGCGAATGTGACGGTGATTTATGAAACACGTGGCGGATGAATGGGACGTGCGCCATGTGGTAGTGAGGAATTCCTGAGAGCGTTGGTGAATCAGCCGATTAGGAGGTGATTTATGAAACACGTGGCGGATGAATGGGACGTGCGCCATGTGGTAGTGAGGAATTCCTGAGAGCGTTGGTGAATCAGCCGATTAGGAGGTGACGTATCACCCATAAAAAGGTTTTCCTTTTGCTGGATTTTTTAGGATTTATGGGTCCGGTGAGGTTTTTTGGGCTAAACTCAATCACTTAATAATTTCTTTTCGTCTATCCAAAATATATGTTTAGTATATATACTCATTTTTAACAGAAAAATTTATTAAAATTAATAAATGTCCTAATTTAAATATGCTATATCACTACTAATTTAATGATATACCCACAAAACTCATGAAGATATTTCTAAATTGATTTGCCAATTTATTTTAATTTAATAAATATGTGGTTTAAAATAAAGTACAAGAATCATTATGCGGGACCACACTCTATCAAAAGAGTAAATATATCTGTGAAATGGTAGTAAAACTACTAATTAACTCCTGATACATTATATAACCATGTAATTACTTTAGCACAAAAATTAGTCTCGCTATCAATATAACATAATTGTATATTATCAAAACAAATTAAGAGAATGGTAAGAGAAGTCTATGGAAACTTTTATAATTAATTGGCTCAATTCTAAATTTTGGAAATAGAAATATTTTCACCTCAAAACTATATAAAATATAAACTTATACAATTTATAAATTCCTAAATTGCACTAAAATAATCTCTATTATTTAAAAATAAATAATAAAAAATTATAATTAAAATTAGTTCACTTCAAAAAATACTTGATTTTAAAAAAATTAAATAAATTAAAAAATAGAAATTATTTAACCTAATTAATATGTAATTTGATAAATTTTTTTATAAAAAATTAATTAATCCAATAACCTGTCAAAATGGGTGGTTAACATGCGAAAATATAACCAAAACAGATCGAATGTACTAATAGTGGTAAAACTTCCAAATTTTTAGAAAATATTAAATAAATAAAAATAATTATTATTTAGTTAAATTTGTAATAAATTATACAATAAAGTTTTATAAAAAATAAATTGGGCAAAAGATCAACTAAATAAATGGTTAACCAACCAAAATATGAGCAAAATCCATTGATTAGGCTGAATTAATCACAAAAAATCAATTCGCTAAAATGTGAATCGGTTAGTGTGTCACGTTGGGAATACGTGCGCACGTGTCATTTTTTTTACCTAACTTTCGACTTATAAACCTGACTCGTACCAAAAAATAACTTGATATTTAGCGTGATTTCGGACACCATATTCCCAACTGAAATTAAATGAAAAATAGTGTATATGAGGTCACATCCAAATAGTTATGCACATGTGGTGATGGACACTTGGTCGTTCGAGCTCCCTATACAAGACTCGACCGCTCCCACACGGGTTAGTGGTTGGAATTATCTCTAAAAGTAGGGGTGCTCAATTTTTTAGTGACATCCATACTAGAGCTCCTAACTTTCTTCTTGACAACCAAACTCAACCATTTATGTGTCCTTAGAATCGGGGAGAAGTCAGCTTTCTCATCACACCTCTCCTCGATGTACATGCCCTTTATTAGCATCAGCGTAACTATGAAACCCAACCCTTGGACTAAGTAAATCGGGGAAAGAACCGGCGGTTTTGAGAAAATCGAACCGAAAAAGGAACAAAAAATGACAAAGAAGGGTAAAATGGAAAATTGGAAAATCACAAATGACAAAAAATTCATAAGGAATAACCCAGAAGGGGAATTGATGATAGAATGGGACCAGTTCGTGGTGAACATGACCCGAATTGGACTGAACCCATATGAACCATAGTGAACCGGTTCATAAATTCATTTTTCTAGGTAGCTTAAAAATGTTAATTTGAGAAATTGAGATCACTATTAGATAGAAAATGAATTTAGATAAATTTAAAAAATTTTAAATTTCAGAAAAACGGTCGAATTGGGTCCAAACCGACCGATTTTCTAATTTTGGATAGCGAACCCGGTCAGACTAGACAGGTCAACGAAACGGACAATAGACAACGGTAAACAGTTGACACGACAGCTACACTGGCACCCACATTAGAAAAACTAGCTAATCACAATGCACCACGTGGCACGCCTGCCACATCATCGTCTTCAACCTCCAACCGTTGACAGAGAGAAGAGAGAGAGAGAGACGATGAAAAAGCTAGAGTCTCTAGTGACTCAAAAAACTCTCTGGTTAGGTTGCCAACAGCCTAGTCAGAGGCCGAGTTTTATGCCGACGGGTAGCCTGAGCAGTTGTCGAGCCCATATATAAAGGGTACGCCTCAATTCGATTTTAGCATCCCACAATCGACCGAAGAAGACGAATTGCTCAGTTTTCTGGCGAGCAGCAAACCAGAGCTCTAACATTGGGGCTTTTCTCCACCTCCAAAGCTACATTCAATACCATTAGAACCAGAAGGAAGTCCTCTACACAGCTGCACCCTCCATTCTACCCGAGAGCTATCGTAGAAGAACAAGGAAGCTCAAACAATAACACTGCTCATCAGCTGTCAGCAGCTCGAGCTCAACTCGAGCCGTCCCCAAGCCAATTCCGGCCAAATCAAGCCCCTCAAACACCACCTAGAGGTGCCTCGACCTTCTCCCGAGCTATCACGGTAAGTCCCTCCACTGCCTCTTTGTCGAAAAATACTGTTCACGACGCATTTCTATAAGAAATGAAACTAAAAAATTCACGTTCCTCAGACCACCAATTGAGGCGCGGCTTGATCTAGGGAGAATCCTCGAGAGGAGAGCAATTCAAAGAAAGCAAGAGCTCCGGTCACGGACCATCATCGATTAGATATCGAAACTTTCTCTCTCTAGACTAAATTTTCCAGTAAAGCTCCGTTTAAGCTCATTTCTAAGCCAAATCGAGCGGTTCAAAGCTCAAAATGACGAGGGAGACATAGGAAAGATGGCTTAGATCATCAATTGAGATAACTAATCACGTTTTAGGGGTCAATTAAATAAAATTGTGATTCGGGGACCAAATTATAATTTTTGAGAAATTGGGCAATTTGGGAATTTTTGGAAAATTGGGGACCAAATTGCAATTTAAGGAAAATTGGGCATTTTCATGAAATTAACTTCCAATTGGGGCTCAATTGATCAATTGGATGAAATGGGGGACCAATTGGCAAATTTTGAAAGTCCAAGGACCAATTGGTAATTTTTAGGAAATTAGGGACCAATTAGTAATTTTGGAAAAATTGAGGACCACTTGGTAATTTTAGAAAATTTAAGGACCATGAGGAATAACTGGAAGTCCTAGGGACTTAATTGAGATTAAATGAAGATTAGGGACCCAAATGTAAGGTTATAAATAGTGAGGGACCTAAATACAATTAAGACAGTGTGAGGACCTATATGCAAATACCTGAAACTAAGAAGTCTCTTATGTCGATTCACGTGACAAAGGTACTTGAACCATGCAGGAGTTGACTATTCTAGTACTGGTGCAAGGAAGTGCACCCTAGATCAAGATTTCCCTGGGACAGCCATGTCACTATTGCGGGGTGAGTGAGATTTTCAACATCATACCTGGTTAGGGGTGATGAGAACTGTTTTTAAGTTTGAAATAATTTTTCAGGAATGGTCTTCCCTGACTAAATGAAATTGCTTAAACATTTTGGGAGATATTTCTAATGGGAGTCAGGATTGCTCCAATAGGTTTGAGGCCTCAAATTTGAAAATGATAGGGCCGAAGGCCCAATTTTTGGAAAACTTGTGAAGTGGGCCCAAGGCCAGTGTGCACGGGATGGACCCATAGACAAACATGAACTATATGACAATGAAAACTCTTAGAAATACTGGAATTGTTGTGTGATTGGCCACAGGGTCAATACAGAATTGACAAAGTTCGATGGGCTACTGGCAGTGTGCCTAGACCATGTCGACGAGCTGATCGAGGCAAACAACAGTATGTCAGGTCGAGTGTCAAGGTTGTTGGACCATTGGAACGTAAGAGCATGGTTAATGAATCAAAACTATATTATGCATGCATGAGGAATTCGAGAGCATCTAGACGCCCGAGAGGGGTAGTCGATAAGTCCCAAGGGTTGGTGAACGACCTGGATGCAATAAGGGCGGGTCTATCATGCGAGTCAGTCATGAAGCTTAGATAGCTTATTACGCACTAAGACCGAGGCTGGAAGGGAAATGAAGTCTCGTCCCACTAAGCGTTCATGGTGAAGTGATCAGGGTTTGAAGTGTCAGACTATTGATGTCCACTCAAACTCGAGGTAGAGGCAGTGCACCTCTATCCGGATGGTTGACATGAGGGTTTGAAGTATCAAATTATTAATGTCCACTCAAACTCAAGGTAGAGGTAGTGCACCTCTATTTGGATGGCTGACATGAGGGTTTGAAGTGTTAGACTATTGATGTCCACTCAAACTCATGGTAGAGGTAGTATACCTCTATTCGGGTGGATGGCAAAGACGCGTCGAAATATAAGTAGAACGGTCGGGGACCGTTTTGCGAACGTGTGGTCCTTTTCTATGATAGAAAGGGCGTGTGATTGTTTGTTGAGGCATCTCTCGAGTAAGAGGAAATGTTCAAACTCATATTACAATAAATTAAAAGCATAAAACTTTTTTGATAGACTAATTTTTAAAACTCGCTTCCCAACCCCTACTCACTGAGTTGTAGAAATTCACCCACTCCAATTAATCTTTTCAGGAGAAACACCTCGCCTTGATGAGCCTAGGCTAAGAGAAGAAGCCAACGATACCGCCATTAGGTAACTTTTATGTTTTGTAAACTTTGTTATGAAAAACTTGTACTCCAATGCCTTTACCTTCCTCGAACTATTTAATAGAAATACTAGATTAGCACGAGGAAGGGTAGTGGGTTGATCACAGAAACCTGACCAAACCAGGTCGGGGTATGACAACTTAAGTGATATCATAGCAAAGTTTTCCAAATAAAGTTCCAAAACTAAAAGCCCTAGAACCCTAACCCACGATAAACTTCTGTTAAATAGATATGACCACCCCTATAGAACCCGAATGGACCCATGCTGCCACAGTCACCTCGGAACCAGGGAAAAACCTTGCCTCGCGTGAGGGAATTAGCTTGGGAACTGCAGAGCTTAGGAGGACCCAATCCACAAGACCAAGGATGTCTCTTAAGCCAAGGAAGCTTTACGAAGAATTTGTCAAGATATTTGGGGAACCTTGCTTCACGCTTAGGAATGAGGACCATGGTGAAACATGTAGGCCCCCAGCGAGCACCGAGAAAAACTTCCCAAAACCCAAGATGGAGAAGAAGCTATAGAGGTCCATGCAAGGAAGTAACTTGCTACAATTATGGATAGAACGGACACTACACCCGGAAGTGCCCAATACCACTAAAGAATGTGGTACCCACTCATGGAAGCACTGTCTCCACAAGCATGGGAGGATGTGAAGAAAGGAAAATGGGGCAGAGGAAGCCTCTGCACCGCGTAAATACCAAAGGACCCACGTAGGAACTAGTGTAGGTAGTGTAGGGATAACCTGATATAGGTGTGAAAGAATAGGACACTGGGTGAGAAGATGTCTCACGCCACAAGGATGGATGGCAATACCTCCCATGAGGAATACCTCCCTGTTAGAAAACTGGATTAGGGAAAGAGAAAACGAATATATTGATAGAGAGGCATTGGGGATGAGAAATTAAAACCTCCTTATTTTCTCCAAACCCTAACTCAATTATATACGTGTCTATTTATTAACTACCTTAAATAGAATATATGATATAATCTTAATTACCAAGATTATATCGTAATTACCTTAAATATCTTATACTATTTCAACACTCCCCAACTACCAGAGTCTGAGAGGATGGAAGATAGGAGGCCACCCCGGAAGCCACAACTCCAAATGAGGATTTCAAACCCACCCTAGAGATACTTCCTCAAAATTCTAGCTAGAGCTTTCCAACCTTTCTTTCAACCATCTCCCTTAGAGGAAGGAGGTCCCCAAAGTCTACTATATTCAATTCCCAAGAAATAAGATTTTATGTTCTCATAAAAATTTTATTGCCCTGACTCGTAATGAGTACAATCAAAACCTCATGCCCCCAAAAGGACAAACCAAATAAGGAAAATAATGCCTTTAAGGGAGGTCAAGGTACTCCGACCCCCCAAAAGAGGCAAGCCTATGTAAAAGGACCATGCATAATGCTAAACCTAAAGAACGAACAAACGAGGAGACAATAGCAAAAGAGATGACAACCCTTTTTTTGGAAAGGAATGGTAAGAAGGTTGAGCATGTAGCTCCTAAGGTTAAAATTTATACTTTGAGGAAGATAGTAGAGAATGAAACCGTAAGAAGGAAACTCCTCAAACAAAGCAATCGACACATAGACCAAAAGGGATCAACTTGAAATAATGAATTGTGAAATGGTCACGAGGAGTAAGAGTGGATTAAGGAAAATGAAAGTCCTTGAATAAAGAATGTCACTAGAGAAGAGGAAGGACATAAGAAGGGAAGAATTCTCTCATGTTGGTGAGTCATCGAGAAACCCAAATATTGGAATCGGAAAGACCTAATAAAGAAGTTGGGAAAGGACGAGTAGGTAAGAGAAATCGACACAGTTATGTGAGACATGACGTCAAAGGCCAGATTGATGAGAGGATAACGGTAAAGGTAGTCGAGGAATACTACCAAATGAAAAGAGGGGTGAAGTTATATGATCCCTAAAAGGTTGAAAAGTTGAGAACGACCCTAAAGGAAGTGTTATAGAAATATAATGGATGGAGATAGATTCAGGAATATGTCATGATGTAAGGGACATGTAAGCCCAACAGTCTCGAGGAAAAAATATGACTCAAGGAAGAGTTAGTTAGTAAGCATGACAAGATCAAACATAAAATTTAGACCGAAGTTGTAATAAACAACGGATGAAGGAAGGATCGAAATAGGACGAAAAGGTGATAACACTAAAACCCATGAAAAACAAGTGCGTAACACTCGAAAGAACACTGAGCTAAGGGTTTTAATGATCAAGAGAATAACTAGACACGAGAACGATTGAGCATTTTGAAACTCCCAATCCTGAAGTCTTAGGCACGAACTCTAAGAGGAAGAATCTTGCCCTAAGCAAAGGAAGAAGTGAACCTAAGAATGTGCCTTTGGAATAGTGGTTAAGACATGTCTAGTTATAATAAACTCAATGGAATGAGTAAACAATGGAAAGGAAAAGAAATTCCTTAAGTGTGTGTTATAAAGGGGATAAGTGATAGAACAACCGAAGTGTTAGCATGTCAAGCAAACCCCAAATGGACGTCAAGATAAATTATTCTCGAGGAAAAGGATGCTAATTTAGTTTTGGGCACAAAACTTCTAAAAGGAGGGGAGAGTTGTAAACCTTGTCCCTTAAAGATAAGAAAATCGGGGAAATAACCGGTCAACTCAAGAGAGAAAACTAAACCGGTTTATGAACCTTAACTGATAGAGAAAGGGAAAAAAGGGAAACTTACAAATCCTGAGTAACCTAAAGAGTCATAAAAGTCATGGGAAAGAACTTTAGGACAAATTGGAAAAGAAAACCAGATCAGTTTAAGTAAACCGGACCAGAACTAGCTTGAACCGATTTGAACCATCATTGAACCAGTTTCTAAATTCATTTTTCTAGATAATTTAAAATATTCAAATTGGGGAATTTAAGCCACCATTGGATAGAGAATGAATTTATAAATTTTTAATTTTGAAAAACTCGATCGAATCAGGCCTGAACCGACCTGTTTAAGCATTGAACTCAGTTCGGACCGGTTTGATCCGGTTCGGAACAGTGTCATCTTCTTCCTTCAGCTGACGACACCATTCATTTGCCGAAAGAACGGACAGCGCCAACGAAGATGAATCGCCTCTGTTCAGGGCATTTTAGGCTATGAATGAGCACCATAAAGAGGTCAGATGGTCGGGCATAGAGTCTCCGAGCTCTCTGTATAAAGAGCTCCTCTCCATTCATCCTCCTCACAACTTAAAACTCCATTCTCTCTCAACTGCTCCATTTTCTGGTGAAGCTCGAACCAGAGCTCCGACTTGGGCAATTTTTTCAACCTCAAAAGGCAATGTCGGGTTCTTTAGACTCTAGGGGAAGTCAGCTATTTGATAGCAACCTTCGTTCAATCCGAGGACTGCCGGAGAAGCGCGGGCGTAATCAAACAGTGAAGCAGCTCCGGTGGACCGAAGTTGCCCTATTTCGGCCAAGCTGGAATTGGCCAAATTCATCCCTCCTGGCCAAACCAAGATCTCCCAACATCCCCATAACCCTTATACGACCGTAAAAAAACTCGAAGGTAAGCCAATTCGGCCACCCTTTGTCATTTTCGGTCGGCTTTAGTGACAGAAACTATAAAATTTCATTGACAAAATCTCCCTCAATTTGGGGTGAATTGTATCGATTCTTGATCCTAGGAAAATCTCAAGATGAGAGCTATCTACCCAGATAGAGAGCTCAGACCACCACCCCTCCGATGGTAAGCTTTCAAAGCTTTCACTCTCTACGCTCAGTTTTTTGGCGAAGCTCCGTTTGAGCTCAATTCGGACCCAATGACATAGTTCAAAGCCCAATTGAATCATATGGAGGTGTAGAAACTGATCTATATCTTCAATTAGAGTAATTGACCCCAATTGAATGGTCAATTTGATGAAATCAAATTCAGCCAGTTTGAAAGGAGGAAATTGAGGAAAATTTTGGGGGAATTTGGGGATTTCGTAAAATTGAGGGACCATTTTGCAATTTCAAAAAATTAAGGGCCAATTGGCCATGGAAAAGATGTTAGATGATCAATTGGTGGATTTTTGGAATATTTGGGGTCAAATTTCCATTTTTGGAAAGTATGGGCAAAATGGTAATTTTTGAAAAGTTAGGGACAAAATTTGAAATTTGGGAAACTTGAGCCCCTTAAACAATTTTGAGTAAATTGAGGACCCATAGTGAATTTTTGGAAGTTTCAAGACTCAATTTGGGGAAAAGTTAGCATTAGGGACCTAAAGTCAAGGAAAATGAACTTTAGGGACCTAAGTGCAATTAACAGGAAATTTTGAGTCTAGTCGTTCATACGTGAGAAAACGAAGGCTATTATTCCAAACATTAATAGATATGGATGTCCAAATCATGTAGGAACACGAGGGACCGAAACCCCAGCAAGGACAAGCTAGCGTGGAAGCGAAAACCGACTGAAGAAGTGTACACTTCAGTTATCGGGTGAGTGGGAATATTTACATCATACCCGGTTGGGATGGTGAGTACTTTAGAAATGAAAAGCCACTTGTGAGTGGGTTTATTCACATCATACCCGGTTGGGATGATGAGCACTTCGTAAATGAAAAACCACTTCTATGTAGAATTTTAACATCACACCTGGTTGGAGTGATGTGAGACTAAGTGGAAAAACTACTTACTGGTTGTAAGTAGAGAGATCATACCTGGTTGGTATGATAGACTTCCTAGAAGGAAGGAAAAAACCCGCTTGCTAGTTGTAAGCAGAGATGTCATCACACTCGGTTGGTGTGATGAGTTGAAAGGTTATTTTGTCAGAACTGTTCTCCCCTCACTGTGTGCCAATGCTTAAAATTTTTGGGAGACCTTCTTGACGAGGTCTATAACAACTCAGATAAGCCAGAGTCCTCGGCTTTAGAACTTGTGGGCTAAAATGTTCGATTTTGGAAAATCACGTACAATGGGTCCAAGGCTAGTTGGCACAAGCAGGAGCTCGTAAACAAACATGTTATGTTAAAGCCATGAAAATTCTTAATGAATGAATTATATGATTTTGTCATGGTACCAAGAGAGGACTGACATTCTCGATGGACTAGTGACATTGCATCAAGGCCAGGTCGACGGACCAGCCTAAACAAATAACTGCATGTCGAGTTGAGAGTTGGGGTCGTTGGACCACTGGCACCAAAGATAAATGGCTTTGTGGAAAACTATTGTTTATACATGCACTTGAGGTCCAGGACCATCAAGACACCCATGAGGGGTAGTGATACGTCCTAGGGGCTACTGGACGACATGGTGGAGATAAGGGCAGTTTGTCATGCCAAAAGTCAAGGAAGCTCGACGTAGCTTCATGCACATGAGGCTGGAGTAGGGTCGAGATGAGCTACCTATCCTCATACAGACACAGAGTTGATTTCGGGTTTGAGGGTCGGATGTCGTGAACATCCACTCATACCCAGGGTAGAAGTGGATGTATTCCTATCTAGGTATCCAGTAAAGTCGCTCCGACACCACAAGTGGGTGTAGTGGACGGGTTACCCTATGAATGTGTGATCCCTTCTTGATAAATGGCGTGTGTTGACTGTTAAACATACCTAATGTGGAAAATGAGAAAAAGGGTTTTAATAACCGGAAATTGAGGAAAGTATGTTTTAAAAGAAATAAGGAGTCCAGCACACTTCGATTAAATTGATATTATTTTTGGAAACTCTCTCCCAACACCCATTCAGTGAGTTGTCGAACTCACCCCCTCCCTTTACCCCTTTTCAAGTAACTAAAGGAAAACAAACCTAAAAGAACTTTCTTGTAACTGAACTTACAAGATAGGTATGTAAGGTTTAATGTATTCAATTTTGATTAATGCTATTCCAAAAAAAATACATGTGAAAAGGACGTCTTACTCCTTGCGGTTTAGAAAATGGGAAACTCTTAATAAACCAAGAGAGTGGTGGGTTGCTCACGGGGATTCGACCAAACCGGGTCGGGGCGTGACAACCCCTCTTTAACTGCATTCTACAATGTGAATTATCCATCAAAGATTTGGGACCTCTCCATCATTTTCTTGGCATTGAAGTCCACTATCATCCTCAGGTATTTATCTCATTCAATCCATGTATATTTGGGATTTATTATTTAAAGCCGCTATGGATACTTGTAAGTCTATATCTACATCCATTTCTCTTGGATCATAACTCTACCTCAAGGTTGGAACACCTCTTCCAGATCCCACTCTATATCATTAGATTGTGGGTTACCTTTAGTATCTCACTATTACTCGTCGTGATATTGCCTATGTGGTGCATTAGTTATGTCAATTTATGCATCAATTCACCGATATTCATTAGATTTCTATCAAACGTATAATTCACCACTTTCAAATAACTTTTCATCTTTGCATTATCTTTTGGTGTCACCCTTAGCACTCTCCATTGCTTCTATGATGTCGACTAGGCCAAAAATCTTTATAATTGTCATTCTATTAGTGGATATACTATATTTCTCGACTGCAATCTTATTTTATTAAGTTTTAAGAATGAATTCACTATCGCACATTATAGTAAAGAACTCAAATATAAGAGTATTGATAGTAAACAACTAAACTTATTTGGATATTATCTATTATCCATAACTTGATCTACCACTTCCAGTTTTTATATGCTTTGGTGCATTAATCAGATATCTACTTACAATTAATACTATTTATTATTATGGCACTAAATTTATGAAGATTGGCTATTAATGTGTTAAGTAACAAGTTAGTTGTAGTTTTTTTAATATTTATTTTATTAATACTAATATTCAAATAGTTGATACACTCACCAAAATTTTATCATACACCATTTTTTAACAACAATATCAATTTTTGTGAAATTATTTTGATATTGCAAGAATTAATAGTTATACTAATATTGAAAAAATATATATTATTAAAATATTGTTTTTTATAGTTATAATATATATAATATTAAGTATTTAATATTATATATACTTTTATATTTATACTATTGTCAATATATAAATAAGAATATATATATATATTTTTTATTAAGTTATTTATTAATAAAAATAAGAATATATAATAATAATAATATTATATATACTTTTATATTTATACTATTGTCAATATATAAATAAGAATATATATATATATTTTATTAAGTTATTTATTAATAAAAATTTATTTTTATAAATTAGTATTATTATCTAACAATCCTATATTTTAATATATTTTACTCCCTATTTGGTAATTGTGGGCGGTTTTATTTTCTGGGTTAATGGTACTTATTTTAGATTATTGAAGTGCAATATAAATGTTACTCATTAGTTTTATAATATTTTAATCATGTTTGAATTATGATACGAGTATGTGAATACTATATTTTTTGCTCAATATAATATTTACATATAGGTGATATAGATATGAGATCATATTTACCTATATTTATGAACACATGTTATATATTCTTTTAGCTGGAAAAAAACAGGAAATTCTGGAGGTATTTATGAAGATTTTATGCTAATACTTAGTCAAGATTAACCTAAATATTATAATCACCACTTCTCTTCTCTTCTCTAATATTATTTTGTAATATGATAGCTTATCACTAAATTTGATAACAAATGAAAAAGTAATATGAGGTGAATCGTATCTATTTAAAATTAAGTGAAAATTTTACTATTTTATAAATTTATTATATTTATCTATTTTATTTAATTTGTTTTATAATAAATAAAATAAGACCACGTATAATAAATAATTTGAATTTTGGAAAGAAAGAGATGACGACATTGGGAGAAATAATTACACCATTCAAAAAAGGGCACCGGAGACCCTTGATTCTTCTTTCAGGATCAATCCTCCAACACACCACCCATCACCCCTCCTTAAGAATTAGTACAGAAGAATGGTCGGCATCTCTTTCTTCCTGTATTGTTTGGAACCAGTAATCCATCCTCAGTTCTCTTGGTAATCAATTAGCAAATCCTCTGAGACAGACCAGACCGAATGTACCCCATACGAATTTAGGGGCTAAATAGTATGCCCTGTTGTGGCCTATGAACCTTATTCCTAAAGTGAGCATTGGACGGCCTCGGGCTGTCGACTGGTCCCATCGCCTGATCATTTTGCTGGCCCACCCCCACGTACTGCTGCACCACCAACACCGACACGGATGCTAAAAAGTCCGACGAGGCCAACAGGTCCCCGATGGCCCCAAGCTCCGGGCAGTCACTCCACTCCGTCAGCCCCGCCGTCAATGGAGACACCATCCCTTGTCCTCTCCCCACGATGAAGAGATCGTGGGCACTGTCAAACGATTTGATCGCCCCCACCGTCTCCTCCCCATTACGAACCATCTTCTCCACGTACATGACCGACCCATCATTGGCCGTCTTCATCCTGAACTCGTTTAGGCACTCTTCATCGAGATCTTCGTCCACCATGATCGCCATCCCCGCCTTCGAGTCCCCTTCGCCGCCGACCCACTCTTGATCCGCCACGCTGTCCATGGCCACGAACCTCATAACTACGAGACTCACTCCGGCGTGCTCCGACATCCTCCACCCATATGCCAATGCCTCCCGGTCGTCCGGCCCTCCAAAGAATAGTACCACCACGTTGTGTACCGTCGCCGCCCGGGTGGAGCTGCCAGAACCGCCGTTGAGGCCCCGATCCACGAGTATCCCTACAGAACAAGGAGCGTTGGCCAGTACATTTGTATTCATAGTCCGGATGGCCGGATGGATCACCTCCATGGCCCCATCTACCGTCTGCTGTTTGTGGAAAGGGATGATTACGAACATGGCGCGCTTCTCCTCCGCCACATGGCAGATGTCCTCGTGCATGGTGGAGTAGGGGGAGATGACCGTCAGGGGCTCGACGGAGATGTATCCGCTGTCGCCGCTATTTCCGTAACTCTCGAAGGCGCCCATGATGTTTTCGGATTGCGCATGCGTCCTGTTCGTGGTCGAGCCGTCGGAGCTCCGGGCGTTGTGAGCGATGAGCATGGCTGATGCCCGTCCCGTGAGCTCGACGAGGTGGAGGACGTAAACATACATCGGCGACTTCTTTGTGGGGTTGGTGGCTTCAAGGAGGTTGATGATGGTGGGGACGTTTCTAGCCGAGTGAACGCAGGCCAGCACATGGAGCTCTCCCTCATGCCTTGATTTCTGAAGGGTCCGCCTCTTGTAGGGGATAAACATCTTGGCGGGCCGGTAGATCGCCGTGACGATGGGGGTGATTATTCCGGTGGCCATGAGGGCAGCCACAATCATGGTTGCAAACATGGTGTCATTCAGTACCTGAAATTTAAATTTAAATTTAAATTATTTATAAAGCATAAATCTTTGTTCTTGTTGGGGCATAAATATATTCTCTTGGAAATGCATACCTTCTGGTTCTTTCCCACGTTGAGGATGATCAACTCCATGAGGCCCTTAGTGTTCATGAGCAGCCCGAGCGAGATTCCTTCGCGGGTCGATATCTGGTACATTGTCGTCACGAGAAGGGTTCCGATGACTTTTCCGAGTGTGGCGAGGAAGACGAGGAGGATCAGCCCCATCCAGTTGCCGAACCCTACGATTTTCCATACGTTGGTCTGGAGTCCTGTGGTGGCAAAGTAGAGTGGGAGGAGGAGACCTGTGACGAAGTCTTCAAGCTTCTCGATTAGGGCTACCCCCAGCGGACCGTTGGGGATGATGAGCCCGAAGACAAATGCCCCAAAAATTGAGTGGGTCCCAATGGCCTTAGTGATGAACCCGGATACCATGACGCCGGTGAGGATGAGGCAGATGTAAAAATCGTTGACGGTCTCCTCCTCGGGGGTTTGCCTGATCATCCACAAGATAGCCGGTCGGACGATGAAGATGCTTACCAAGATGAAGGCCAAGAAGGCGAGAACGACCCAGAGGGATGCCATGGTCTCTCGCTTGCCCTCAGCCATCGCGATGGCCAGGGCCAGGGCGATCCAAGCAAATATGTCATTGATTATGGCGGAGGACATGGCAATCTTGCCTAAGTCAGTGTTTATCAGCTTGAGCTCTGTGAGGATCCGTGCTAGGACTGGGAACGCCGTGACAGAGAGGGAAATGCCGAGGAACAAGGAGCCGGCGCCTATGTTATTTGTGTCTCCCCCGGAGGCCGCATTGAGGAAGAGCGTGAAGCCGATGCCTACAATGAAAGGCAGGACCATCCCTCCAACCGCCACTGATACGGCTTTCTTTCCGATCCGCCGTATCACGTCTATGTCCATCCCGACCCCGATGAGGAATAAGAAGTAGAGCAGTCCCACATTGGCCATAGTCTCAAGGATCATAATGCTCCGCATCGGGAAGAGGGTCCTTGCAAAACTCTCGCTCTGCCCTAGAACTGATGGGCCCAACAGCACCCCACCCTGAATCATTATTATCAAAATACAGGTCAAAATAAACACGATGCCCTTAGGAGCAAAGGGTGTATATGAATCCGAAAACACGCAAATCATTACCAGTATCTCCGCGATGACGCGGGGTTGCCTAAATGGCTTGAGGATATAAACGATCAAACGGGTCATCACAACGATCATCGTCAGCTGCATGATGAAAAGAGGGAGCGTGAAGTCCAGCGGATTATTCCCCTCCCATACACCGTTCGCCGTGATCATAGTTGGAGAATAGCACACCATCCCTCCATCCGTGGCCCCTTCAACCTCCTCCATCTTCGATGATTGATACGATTCCTTTCCTTTTCGAATGATGCTCCCTTTCAACAACAGCACTCTTCTTCCAGATCCTCCTCAAAGGATAACCAATCACAGGTCCTGAAGGGAAAATTCGATTCCCAGTAGACCTGTGAGATGGCCGACTCAAATGTGTGCCAATCTCCATCGTGTTTCCAAGTTTTTAAAGTTTGAAGAGGCAGGCCGCAGATGTTCTAGTTTAGGTTTTCTTCCATCTTTTCTTCTCTGGCAGAGAGAGAGAGAGGGGACAAAGTAGTTAGCTTTCGACGGTTGGCTGACCTAGTTAGCTTTTATCTATTGAGCTAAATATAGCGCAGGTTGGATGATATTTGGTGGCAATTCCATACAGATTACCGAGGAGGGAGGGAGAATTTTTCCACACCTCCACATCAGGTGGCAGTTGGAGCCTTGAAGTTGAAGCCCCCTTCGCACTAGGTCACTCATTAATCCTCCATTGATGATCCACAAGCTATCTCCAACATCTTCATTATAACACAACATTCCTCTAGTACTGATATGAAGAATAGACTTGGTGTACCAAAATTAATAATTTTAAGAAAATCAATAGTTTAATAAAAAAAACGTGAGAAATAAGCTTAAAAGTGGATAATTGGTTGTATAATTATTTTTCTTTCTTCAAGATTTATAATTCACCTAGAAGGGTGGAGGGTATAATTTTAAGGAGAACTGAAATTGAGCACTAATAACATCAATTTAGTCTCTCCTCAAAATGGCTTAAAATAGTATGTACGACGATTGATAAGATTTTGAATATATTTTGAGAGTGTATAAATATGAATAAAAGTTCACACAACTTGGTATTCTAACCACACATATACATTTTTTAATATCATCCATTCAGTAACGTTGTCAACTCATTACTTCCAGTATAAAAGAATACCGACAAGTGTGATACTAGTGTTAGACGTAAACTGAAAAAAAAATTTAAGAAAATATCTTTCTAAAATATATCATAATATAATGATTTCACATAATATATGATGAAAAACTTCTTATTTATTCTAGTATATTTAAAGAGTTATTTAATTCTTAATATTGTTTATTCTTATAAATTTTGATTTAACAAATAAATACACACTATTTATCATCAAATTATTTATTTATTTGTAAAACAGTTTCACTTTTACACGTGTGCCCACTTCAGTTCAAAAACGAGTTAGTGCAGATTATTTCTGGAAAATGTTTTATGTTCACCGTATCAAATAGAAATTATGCTGAAAATCTCACTTACCCAATTTCTATTACTTGTTTGTCTCGGATGAATTTCCATTTGTTACTGAACAATTCTTACGGTTATAGATATAAGTCCATTTTTACATTTACATTATCACATATAATAAATAACTTAAATATTCGATTTTTTTCACATATCCATATATTTTCTCCTAATTACATATAAGTCCCTAAGTCTATTTTATTAAAAATTAATTCCCAAATAATTATCAAAATCTCCTAACTTTACTTTATTTACAATTTCACCCCTTATAAAATTTTATTAAAAATAAAATTATTTAAAATTTTAAATAAATCCTTATAATTATTTTTAATTACATTTAAATTCCCAAAAAATATTTTAAATTACAATTAAATCCAAAAACTCTTCTTATTTACAATTTGATCCTCAATTGATGTAAATTTCACAAAAATTCTAAAACTTTTGAAAATCCCAAATTTGCCCAATTCCTAAAAAAATTGTACTTTAGCCCTTAAATCTTTTATTCATCAAATTGAATGTTTAAACCTCGTTAATTTCCTCCTATCATGCTACTAATCATTTTCTCCATCTCTCTACGAGCATTTTAAGCTTTCAATTATTTAATTTGACCCAAAATCGAGCTCAAATGGAGGTTTGTCGGAAAATTCTTTCTAAAGAGAGAAAGATTTGTTTTTTTACCGGTGAATGGACGATTGTGGGAGCTCTAGATATGGGTGGTTAGTGCTCGCCAAGGAATACTCATAGAATCAAATTTCACATCAATTGAGTGCCTGAGCAAGGAGAATTTTATTAGCAAATTTTATGACCATTTCGCTCTGTAATTTTACTATTCTAGTGAGGGAATGTAGAAATGACTTACTACAAAGGTACAGGGAGGTTGAGGTTAAATCGTAAGGAGTTGTGGGAGGGTCTACATGGTCTTAGGAGGTTAGATTTTAGCTCGAAAGCTTATAATCGAATACTGTCATCAAAGTTCGGGTACTATGCGGTCTCGTCAGAGCTTCTCTAGTAATTCTCGAGCCGAGAGAAGTGTGCAACAAATTAGAGGATTTCTTTAGGATTCCAAAAAACTAATTTGCGTGGTCAAAGGTGGAGAAAAGAGTTGATGTTGGAGCTCTGATTCGATGTTTGTTGGAAAGTAGAGGAGTTCATCTTCTTCAGGTTTTTGAGGGATAGAGAGTATCTCTTTATATAGGAAGCTCATTGATTGACCGTTTTGTCCGTTTATCCATTGACCGGCCATTAATTCGCCAATTTAAGGTATTGTCGAAGGGATTTATTAGCTGTCAGAGTTATGACAGTCGTTCCAACTGTTTTCTCTCTACATGTTCAGAGGTTGAGGATAATAATGTATACGCGCGTGCCAAATTCGCACCTGAAGGCTGTCCCGTGTCATGTTGTGATTTGATGGTATCACTAATACAACCATTCACTTAGCATCCAAGTCACCCGTTGACCGGACACGTGACGACTTCTTATTAGTTTCATAAATCGACATGGCTGTTGACCGAATCTATCCCTCCGTTGACCATGACATGTGGTGTCCTATGATTGGCTAGCTTAAATTTATTAGTTTTCCCACCTGACGCACTACACCATTACCACATGTCAACCTCTAATTGGTCGACCATTCTTCGATGTCCAATTCGATCGTTGATTTGGCAACTTTACCACGAGTCAACACCTCATTGGTCAACCCTATTAACGTGGCTTCTCCTTAGTTGATTGTTGATTTAGGACACATGTCACTCACTCATTGGTCGGTATGAGGTGATGTGGCCTTTCTTTCGTCTAACCATTGATCGATGACACGTGTCACACTTTGATTGCCCAACGCTTCCAAATGCTGATCAAACAGCTGAATGGGTGCTGACCTAGCAAGCATTTCGTTGACCGGCTGGACCATTGACCAATTTGGTAGGACCGGGTTTGGTGACCCGAAATAAAAAATTAGCTAGTTGAGGCCCGATTCGACCGGTTTTCTAAAAATTAAAATTTTCTAAATTAATCTAAATTCATTTTCTACATAATGATAACTTCAATTTTCCAAATTGATATTTTTAGGTCACTTAGAAAAATGAATTTTTGAACTAGTTCTTCCTGGTTCAATACGGTTCAGGTTCGGTTCATCTTGAATTAGTTCAATTTTCACATCCTATTTGGTTCATTTTTCTTTTTCTTGGTTCTTGGATCCTCAATGACCACTTAGGATTTTTTAAATTTCTCATTCTTGTTTTCTTTTTAAAATTTTGGTTCACTTTAATCCATTATTTTCTTTCAAAAAATTTCAATTCTCCATTCTGAATTACTCTTCTTTGAAAGACGGAATTTACAAATTCTCCCTCCTTTTTAGGTGTTTTGTCCTCAAAACTCGTTTGATATTATCACAATTTTATTAGAATAAATTTCAGTACTCCCCTTACTTCTCGAATTCCATCGACTAAATTTTGCTCTTTGCTTTTGTTAGGTACCTACTTTCTTATGATCCGATTTTGAGTATTTATACAAGATTATTTTCCTCATCTAAATCCCATTATAGCTTTTTGTTTACTCTGATTGGATCTCATAGAGCAAATAATTGTATTACTCATATTAAACATGAGATAGGTGCTTGGCTGGAAAATGCATCAGAAATTAATATGGGTTTCTTCAACCTATTCACTAAATTATTTAAATGAGAAGGGTGTCAAAACCTTAGGTGGTGTTGGGGGTTATTAGAAAAAGTCAAAGAAAGAGAATGGTAAATATGGTAGAGTGGAGCTTTCTGGAAAAGCTACTACATAAGATGGAATTTAATAATATTTTTGTTAAATAGATTAGGATTTGTGATCATTCCATGTCTTACATGTTAATTATCAAGAGGGAATACTCAACTACTTTTCGACTTGAATGAGGACTACGATAGGAAGATCATCTCTCCACTTATCTTTTTAATTTTCGTTGTTGATGTACTCTCAAATAAATTAATAGATACTTGTTGTAGAAATGAATTATAAGGTTTAAAAATATCAAAAGCATATTGTACAATGTCTCATTTAGTTTTTACTAAAGTCATCAGACATAATTCAAATCAAAATCATTCATGATTATTGTGTAGTGTTCAGGGCAAAGGATTAGTTCTAGAAAAGCTTCCATTTATTTTAACGCAAATGTTAATCGAACTAATTGGATGAATCTTCTCAATTCCTTAGAGATAAGTACGAGAATGAGAAGATATACTTATTTAGGATTGCTTATTAGTTAGAGGAGTAATAAATCATGTTATTGTAGGAACGAAATTGTCTTAGTTTTGGAGGAGCTTATGTGTAGGAATAAATAACTCAAAAAGTGACTCATTTAGCAAGTAAAAGATGTTGGAAATATTAGGGTGTAGTGGGGTAGGTGATTGTTCACGTTAGATGGTCATAAACTTTTCTCTCAATCCAGATCCATAGCTAAAAGTCCATCTATGTATGCTCTCTAATCAACTAATGAAAACAAGTATAGTAGCTTGTGGGTATCCAAGCACTTGTTTACTTGTAAAAGGAATATGCTATTAGGAAGATTCATATATTAACTACACATTGAGGGGATCGTTTGATGTGATCATGGGAGGGTACATAAATATGCATGACTTTTTACAAAACAATGGCCAAATTCATATGTATTATCCTCTTGGCAATGTTTCAAAATAGGTATAAATTTCTATATGGAAGATTATGTGAAATTTTCTTTGGATGATCTATTTAAATGCACGAGAGATTATTAATAACTTGTTTAATAGACATGTTAGTAATTCTGTAGATCATTTTATTTATGAAGCCAACTAAAATGGTATAGTTGTTTCGCTTTACTTGGACTAGGCTAATATGATATGCTGTTTGTGTTTGTGATATCTTAACTGAATTAATTCGTTTGTTAATTTAGTGTGTAAATATATAGGAGTTACATAGATTAAGTAAGTAAAACTAATGACGATTTATTATTATTATTTACTATCATTTAGAATTACATCCCATATCATTAAATAGGAATACAAAGATGAAGAGAGAAACCAAAAAATATTACTACAAAAATTTGAAAAGAATAGATTTTATATTTTAATCCCACATATCTTATTTTGAAACTAATAAATGAAAAAAAAACAAAGAATTTTTAAAAATTTATTTAAAAAAAGAGTTATCTTTTTTATTTCAAAATTTTTTTTCTTACATTTGTAGAGCATTTAATAGGATTATTCAATAAATAAAAAAGAATTAAAATGAAAAAATGGCGAATGTGATTCATACTTATCCAAAGTTGCTAAAAATTAGTTAAATTAAAAATTAATATTATACCGTAAGATTTATTTGATTTTATCTATTGTTAGAATTTTTTTTTTGCCAATAAATCATATTTAAGAATTACATATCTTTATAGCAAAAGTAGAAAATACATGTTGACTAGTATTCTTTATACCAGTTCTATGATATATTTTTATTAGATAATGAACTAGTTATACGAGAAAATTTTTAGATAAATATACTTTTATAAGCACATATTTAGAGTATGTTTTATTTAAAATAGTTAAAAGAAATTTAGATGAATATAATAATGGCATATAATTAAAATAATTTATATATATTTTTTATTTTTCTTTTATAAGAATCGAATTTATCGCTTGTAATGAAACAAGTAAGGGAAGCAATTGAGACAATAATTCATTAATAAGATATAAATTAATTAAAAAATATTAATAAAATATATATTAATTAAAAGATAGAAATATATTGTGATTGTACCATTTATAAGAGAAGATGATGGTCTATGTTGATTTTGATACTATACATGTAACTCATACATCTAACTCGATAATATTGCGCACAACTTGTATGTGCGTTCACAAACAACTACTTATATTTTGAGTTACTTGTGTCTTAAATAGAGATTAAACGCTAGTACAAATAAAATAAAATTAATATAATAAATATAAATAAAATTAATATAATAAATATAAATAAAATTAATATAAAAATGAATTAAACTTATATATAAATTATGAAAATATTGAATTGAGGTAAATGATCGTATGAATTCAAAATTATCTATTTACTCTAATAATATATATTTAAAATCAGCATACACATATAAGTATTATATTAAAAATAATTTATTATAATAAAATGTAAAATATAATAATAATAATATGAATATATAATAAACATACTAAGAATGAGGGTATATAAGCAGATTTAATTGTTAGAATGTTATAATACCATCATAAAAAATAAATAGAAATGATAGTTTAGATATAGGTAAAAATAAAATGGTAAATTTAGTTTTAAAATTAAAAAAGTATACTACCAAATAATTTTGCATATATTGATATTATATATATATGATTGCACAATATTAGTTAAATATTTAATTAAAAAATATAATTTAACTAAATAAAAATATACAATTTTCTAAATCTACAATTTTTGTCCTAATTTTCTAAATACAATCCTCAAATTAAGACAAATTTAAAACTTTTATATCATATTTTAAGATTTAACTTATATTTCTGGGCTTAGGTGATGATTGTAAAAATGAAAAGACCAAAATAACCTCTCAAATCCAGATCCCTATTGTGAAATCCCTTTCGCATTCGGCTTTGTTCTTCTCTTCCGGTACCTTGTCGGCCTTAGGCTTCCCTGAGAAACCCTCTCACCATCGTCGCCGACCAATCCCAACTTATTCAACTGCTTTCAATTCGCTATCTCTACGTATATATCCCTCTGCGGCTACATACTGAGTGAGCTGGGTGATCTTTCATCCCTTAGCGATGGCGACTGTTATGCAGAAAATCAAGGAGATCGAGGATGAGGTATTGTATGCTGCTTAACGTGGCTTATGCTCGAATTGCATATATACTTGAACTTTAAGGAAGGATGCATCGTATGGATATTAGTTACACCTCCAGTGTCTCTGAGATGCCGAAACATCTGTTCTACTCAAGTTTATTCGGAAAAAACTCGAGAGAAAGTTCTATTCCCGCTATCCAAAACTTGAGAGTTTATTTCCTTTCAAAAAAATGGGTATCCTGTACTGGGACTAGTTATATTTCTTCTGCGTGATAATTTAATTCTTTTGTATTAGCTTTTGCAGTTTATTTTTTTTCCTTTGCCTTGCAAATATTTATTTCTCCCAAATATGATCTGTACTTTAGAAACATAAGCATACATGTCTACTTATGATAGGAACCCTTTTCCATATTACAGTCCCAAATGTGTGAGGCTGAAGTCTCTATGTCTATGTATTCAGTTTGATTTAGTGTATATGAATTATTATGCTGATAGAGAAAAAGGTCAATCGACTTATTAATTGTTGCTCTTACTTTTGCAGATGGCAAGGACCCAGAAGAATAAGGCTACTGCCCATCATCTAGGCTTGCTTAAGGTGCACTTTTGCTTTGCAATACATGCTTAAAGCTTTTCAAACACTTAAAGAGTTTTTTATCTTCACCTGCATTTTATGTTCGGCAATATACTTTCTGTTTATCTGTATCATACCATTGGTCTTGAGATTTTAACTCTTGCTCCAAATTTTCAGTGTAGATCTTTTCAATTTCACGATTGTTGTACTTACGTGTTTTGTCTGTGAATGCATGTTCACATCTATCCTTGTCATGTAGTTCTGCATAGTGTCCGTGTCACTCTATATTTATTTTCAAACTATTATCATTTTATAAAGTGATATTTATGTTTTTTTTTTTGTATTAGGCTAAACTTGCTAAGCTCCGGAGAGAGCTCCTTACACCTTCTTCAAAGGGAGGTGGTGGTGCTGGAGAAGGTTTTGATGTAACTAAAAGTGGTGATGCAAGAGTTGGTCTAGTTGGTTTCCCTTCAGTTGGGAAATCTACTCTTTTGAACAAGCTGACAGGGACATTTTCAGAAGTAAGTTTAATGTTCTGAAGTAGCTCTATTCTGAAAAATGAACTTTGATACTGTTTGGAAAATTCATTTCCATTGTTAATAGTAAGTTGTATTCTATCCAATTTACTACATATCTGATTAACAAAATAATTCCTTAGTGGCTAGCCTTGTGGTATCATATTTGGAGGGGAAAGAGTAATTCCTGTGGCTGCTGAGTAGGTGCTCTAATTTTGTAAATGTCATCTATGCAGGTTGCTTCATATGAATTTACAACATTGACTTGCATCCCTGGTGTGATTGTGTACCGAGGAGCAAAAATTCAGGTTGGCCTTAGTCCTTTCTTTCTTCTGTTACATCCATCATGTTATTCTGATCAATAAGATGTTTCTACAGAAATTTTTATTTATCTTAGCTTTCCCCTTTACATTGAATTGACAGTTGTTGGATCTTCCTGGTATTATTGAGGGTGCTAAAGATGGGAAGGGTAGAGGTCGACAGGTAAACTTTGAGTTTCCAACCAGTTTAACATTGATTTTAAGGTCTTTCAAAAGTTTTCAGAATACAAAGATAAGTTACAATCATCTACCAATTGGATTATGTTTATGTTCTCCATACCAATTATTATTGCTTTTATAAGAAATAGTGCTGTTTCTATGTATGATGTTAAGTGAAAAATCTCTTTCTTATGAAGGAATTTACATGTTGTGATGCCATAGATTATGAAAGAGACTGAAATTAGATGAATTTTTTGCCCACTGATCTTTCACATCAGTGAGAACAGGGGTAGTTGAAAGGAATATGGTACTGCAGGAACATCTCTGGGCTGTCAAAATGGTTTTGAGCAAATATCTTCTCGCCCTTTATGAAATATTCACATTAATACCTTGAACCTTTAGCCTTGGAAATTCTTTTGGGGCATACCGTTGAACCTGCTTTCTGGAATACAATTAACAACATGAAAATTGTTTCAGGTAATTAGCACAGCAAGGACATGCAATTGTATTATAATTGTGCTTGATGCCATAAAGCCCATAACTCACAAACGTCTCATTGAAAAAGAACTTGAGGGTTTTGGCATAAGGTACTTCCAAGATGATAACAATCTTCAACTAGTAATCTATGCAATTGTATAATATAGTGCTTAACTTTTCCTCTGTACAACAGGCTGAACAAGGAACCCCCTAACCTAACATTCAGGAAGAAAGACAAAGGTGGAATAAATTTCACCTCAACAGTTACAAATACTCATCTGGATCTTGAAACAGTCAAAGCAATATGCAGTGAATACAGAATACACAATGCTGATATCACACTGAGGTATGATGCAACTGCTGATGACCTTATCGACGTCATTGAAGGAAGTAGGATATATATGCCATGTATATATGCTGTGAACAAGATTGATCAAATTACACTAGAAGAGCTGGAGGTTCTGGACAAACTGCCTCATTACTGTCCTGTCAGGTATTTCTAAGAAATATCTTGCTCTCCTTTCATTCCTCTCTGTCTATATTATAATAAACTGTTTCTGGATCTACTGAAGATCTTGTTCTGCATTAGTTTTACTTTACAATATGATGTTGAACAAAATTCATGCTGGAGTATTCTACCGGTGAACTTCAAACTTGATAATCCTATAAAATTCTGCTCTTTGAAATGATAACTATTAATGAATATGATGTAGGACAGACGTGCTCTTTCATTTCTTGGCCATCACTGTAATCTGGATTAACCATAATGCAGTGCACATTTGGAATGGAATCTCGATGGTCTTTTGGAGAAAATATGGGAATACCTTAGTTTGACCCGTATCTACACGAAGCCTAAAGGGATGAATCCTGATTATGATGACCCTGTAATTTTATCATCCAAGAAGAGAACTGTGGAGGACTTCTGCGACAGGATACACAAGGACATGCTCAAGCAATTTAAGTAGTGAGTAAACATTCTTGAACTTACTTTTTTGATATAATTATGATGGAAAAAGGCCATCAAACTCTCTTTCTGCATCTTGTTATTGATTATGTGCCATGTTGCTGCTATTTTAAAATTTCCATCGCCTTTGTTATGTGGATGGTGTAGTCTACTTGGTTTTATAGAATAGCAACCAGATGTAATTCCTTGATTTATTTTTCCCTTGCGAGAAACAATTCCTTGATGCAGAATGTGCATATCATCTCATTTTTGTCCTCTTATCATTCAATCTTTCAAAATGGGTCAGTATTTTCTTGAAGTTTTTAGCTTTTGATGTTGTAAGGTAATGTTCTTTTGCACCTGATTGAACCCTCCTTTATGGAAATGATGCAGTGCTTTGGTCTGGGGATCAAGTGTTAAGCACAAGCCTCAAAGAGTGGGCAAGGTGACTTACTATCCAAAACAAGCAAATTTTCATATGCATTTGTCAGTTTTTATTGTTGCCTTTTGCTTGCACGATTGTCATTACTCTGACTTCATAGTAACATTGCTTTCTGAATCAGGAGCACGAACTGGATGATGAAGATGTAGTTCAGATTATCAAGAAGATTTAAGAATAGGAATTTTTGAACCTGAAGCTGCATGTACCTGTTGCTGCAGCTGTTCTTTTAGATGAGGTTTCTGTTTGCTTCTGGCCTATTTTTGTCCCTGCCCATATTATATGAGTTATTATGCTAAACAAAGATATTTGGGCTGCTCGTGTAAATCAAATTCAGGTTTTGTTAGAAAGATCTTGTAAGCTGATGCTTCAAGTTTTGATGTAGTGTGTTCTAGACTATTTTTATGGATAAAAAATTGAGTTGTCCAGTGATAATAATATAAACCATTTTTTGTTCAAATGATAATTTAAACTTGGATGAATGACGAAAAAATATATGTATTTGTATCCTTTGGTGTAAAATATTTAATTTGTCACTTGAAGATTCTATAATTTTATACCAATTTGTGTAATTATGGTTGGCTTGTTTGACAACCTTTGGTGTACTCATTTTATGGAAAATAGCTCATTTAATTACAATTTTTACATATTTCTAGAATTCTATCACAATTTTAACGGTTACTTATATGTTGAATTAATAATTTTTTTCCTATATTAAAATTTTAAAATGCCATTAAAATTAGAGTGAATAATCAACTTGTTTATGAACAAATTTTTATATCTATCATAAACTTTATTTTTACATGAATTTATATGAATTCTAATTATAGTTCTCATGCTTAATATTTATTATTAAATTTATAATATCATTAAATAAAATTACTAAAGATAGTCAATTTGAATAGATTTTTAATTTAAAATTTTAATAAAATATGCTCCCTTTTAACAGCCATGTCATTGAGATGCACAAGGCCTCGGTCCCACTCCCGGTGAACTGCACTCTTTCAAATTATTTGTTATTGTTATTAAAAAAGTAACAAAGATAAAATGTCACTTTCTAATTATTTCTTATTATTATTAAAAAAGGTAACAAATAAAATAGTCAATAGTAATTAATTTTTTTATTTTAATTTCAATCTATTTATCCGTTGAGTAATAATTTATCAAGTACATTCCATATGATATTATAATAGTGGTGATACTTACTCAACTAAGCTTTATAATGAAATATATATAATTTTTAGCATAAATTTAATTTTTTTTATAAACTTATGTCAAAAAATTTATATAAAATAAGATAATACAATAATTGGTGAATATTTAATTTTAAATATTCGTACCAATAATATGTACCAACTTTAAGTCGTCCTTGTAATATAGGTAATATTTGGAGTTTGTGTCCCCATATTACTATTTTCACATGAAGTTGATCCCCTCCTAGCATACAAAACTGTGCATGATGCCTTAATTTCTAGGACAAAAAAAGCAATGATGATAATAATTATAGGGTAGTTTAATGTCGAATGGTGGAGAATGATTGCCTCTATACCTCTCTAATTTTTCCATAAAAGTACAACACTATTCTGGTCAACATACTACAATTCACACTTTAGTAAGTGCTTCATTTTGGGACAAGTTGGATACTAAACCTCCATTGATACACTTTTTCGTAACAAAATTAGATATTTTTTTGTTTTATAGAATCTTATATACCTCCTCTCAATGGCGATAGTCTTGTTGGAGATAATCAAAGAAGTACGGATGTGATCGAAGAGTAATCTTGCCTCATACATTAAAAAGAGGGTCTTTCATCTCCAATTGATTTAGGCCTACTATGATTACCAAAAATAGTTGGAACAACTACTACAGTGTCTAAACTTTTCTCACAACCTTCACTTGATTAGTCTGGTTTTTCTAGTTTTTACTAAATTTCAATCAATTGTCATTTTATACATCATGGATGACTAATTGAGTCATCATTTAACTTAGAAAACCCAAAAGGTATCCAACTATATCTCCACTCCATCAACTTCGGTTAACTCATCAACACCATTTGACATTTAAATTATAAGTCAGATACGGGGAGTTGATTAGCATTATGTTAGGGATGGTTTCTTGGCTTTAACCTTGAATTATGAAAAAAAATAAAAAGTTTGTATATTAATTTACAATTTTGGTAAAATTAAGAACTCATATGCAAATAAGATAAAGAGAAATTGGAGGATCTAAATTAGTTAAAGGAAAGTTTAAGTACCTAAAAAAGGTTTAAAAAGACTTGTGGTTGAATTATAAAGAAAATTAAACTTAGTCATCTAAAAATAAATAATGGAATGTTTTATGTATATAAGTGTAAATAATTGAAATATTAAAAATCTATTAGTAAATAAGATAATATTTTGGGAAATTTTTGTGAGTTTGAAAAAAGTTTAGGTAGAGTATGATTAGACAAAAGGTTGAATTGAATAAACAGAGTCATAAAGTGTAAAACTATAATTTATAAGAAATGTTAAATAATGATATAAAACATATGAATTTAAGGTCAAAAAGTTTTACATTAGTACAAACAAATACACTAGGCTAGTACTCATGAATTTAAAGAATTCAAAGTTAAAATGAGGAAGATTTCGAATATTACATTTAATTAGATTAATAAATTATTTACCAATTTTTATCATGTGTATATGTGTATTTATAAAAAGATTATTGAAATAATATAAAATATTATGAAGGAAAATTTACCCGAGAAATAACTCAATTATTTAAGAAAATTGGTAGAGACTTAGCATATATAAAAAATGCTAAAATCCAACGTTTAAGGAAGAATGAAGGTAAAAAGTGTTTTGACTCAATGTTTAATAAATAATATTACGGTTGATATTTAAGAAAAAAAGTGATACAATCCAATGTTTAAGAAAAAAAAAGTGATACAAGCTAATATTTAAAAAAAATTATACACATTTAAAAAATAGGGTTACACTGATTTTTTTTTAAAGAAAATGACTATATTTGGCTAAGAAAGAATGGATTACAACCTAATGTTTTAAAAAATACTGACTATACTACAACCGTTTATGAAAAAAATGAGTTAGTATGGATATTTATAAAAGATAGAAAGCGATGAATTATAATTAATGTCCGGAACTTTCTAAAATATGGGCTAAAACTTGATAAAATTATGAAATGGCTAAGGGACAATTATAATGTTAAATTTATAGTCCAACCGTTTATGAAAAAAAATGAGTTAGTATGAATATTTATAAAAGAGGGGAAGCCACGAATTATTATTAATGTCCAGAACTTTCTAAAATATAGGTTAAAACTTGATAAAATTATGAAATGGAGAGGCTATTATAATGTTGAATTTCCTTACTTTTTACCAAGTATGTTGTGCATATTATAACATTGTTTGTATTTGATGGAGACTAGTAGAGAATTAGAGATGCATGGAGGGAGAGTTAGTACAGTTATAGAGTACTACTGAATTAATTGGGGATAGAGAATGAGTTATTTTATTTCCAGTATACTAGGATCCACAGTTATAATGCCTAGTACAACTTATAATAATGAAGAGTAAGATCAATTTTAGTCCTGACTTTCTCAAAGTAAAAAGCAAATTTGTATGGTTATTGTATTTCTCATTCCCTTTTAGAAGTAGGTAAAATACTTTATAATCACTTTGTTTGCATGCATGTGTGAAATGTTTTAATTATATCTTACTTATATGAGATTTATGAAAGTATTTGAGTGCTAGACCACTTTTTAAATGGGAAATCCATACCCTAATATGTTTTAAAAATATAGTTACTTTTGAAATTATTGTATATAAAAATGTAAAATACTTACTTATTATATTTTGAATAAATACTATATTCAAAATATGAATACTCTTTATTAATTCTCTTAATTCCCCTATAAAGCTTAAAGAGAATAAAAGTGGAAGGTTTGAAATGTAAGGAGATTTACCTAATTATTTATTTTATCATAAAATTTTAAATTATTTTAAAATGATTATTATCACATCTTGACTTATTTTCTAGATTGGAATAATTTAACATTTGTAATTCTCTTTCTATAAATACTAGAATAGTAATAAATTTATCACAAAAATTAAGTTGCAACAGGTGTAATATAAACTTTTAGCTTTAATAATTGTAGTACAAAATTTCGGGAAAACAATGAGTACCTTCAATCTTTTTTAGCTTGTAGTACAAAATTTAGGAAAAACAATGAGTACCTTCAATCTTTTTGAGTTGTATATGAGGAATGGTCCTCAGTCTCCTCCTTCCCAAGTAGGTGGTGGAGAAGGGATGAACTAATGTCTAGTGAATGATGTTATTGATAATGAGTATTCATGTGTTCGAATCCTATATTTAAAATATTAGCAATGATTATATTTTCCAATACTTGAATGTTTGTAAAATAAATATTAATTTTAGACATGATTATAGTATTATTCTTTAAAAGGATTATATAAGCATAAAAACACACATTTTAGTCAATAATTATAGTTAGTACTATCATAACGCTCAAACACACATATAAGTCATGATTTGCTACTAAATATCATTTAGATTTCCAGTGATTAGATGTGCAAGAGCATCAATCTCAATAAATGCCAATAATTGTACCACCTATTTGACATCGATACTCAATCATCGAACATTCGTATGTGTAGGCAAATATATCATATGGACTACTTTGCTAATCTCATATAAACAAACCCTTACGACCCCCTAGGATCCCAAGTATTCTAGAACATGCAAATCCATTTCTAACACCATGTTCAAGATATACCCCTAAGTGATTAACACACTTCTCACTAGGTACGTATTAACCCAAACTCGTCAGCCACATATGTATGCATTCCTAATAATCAATCATATCACAAATTATGATCAAGGGTTGACCCCTTAATTGACCACCTATACTATTCAATGATTCAACATGATCCAATCGAGTTTATCCATAGTTCACACACAAATATAATGCATTTGTGAAAAAGGTTGGTCAATGTTTGATTTTTAGTTCATTTTAAGTCAAGTCTTGTATTTTCCTCAAAATCAAGGGCCTTGGCCCTTCTTTTTATAAAATAGTGAGCCTAAGCTTGATTTATAAATGTTTGGGTTGTGGACCCCTATTCAGAATATTGGGCCATGGGCCTATTTTAAAATTGTTGAACTTTGGTTCACTTTTTAAATTAATGGGATCAAAGCCTCTTTCCAAATTTGTGAGACTTTAGTCTACTTCCTAAAAATATGGGCTTAGGCCCATTTCTAAATTTGTTGGACCCTAATAATCTTTTCAAATGTATGGGCCTTAAGCTTGTTTATAAATTTTTCAGATCTTAGTTTGCTCTTCAAAAAATGGGCCTTTGCCTCGTTTCAAAATTTTTGGACATTAGTCCACTTTTCACTCAGATGGGCACTTGGTTCATTTTGAATAATTTCTTTACAAAAACCCTCCTTGTAGTTATCTAAGTTTTCCAAAATATTTTGTTGTGAATAAACTCACTCACATTTATTCCAGTATTTATTCATCCTAGTGGTATATAAGTTCCTTTGAAAATTTTATTTACATATAACATACACACATATATAGTCATATCATTTATACGTACCTAAGATTGTTCTAAAATGGTACACCCCGTAATATTTACCAAATTACAGTTTTGTCATTGGGTTTGGTTTGCCCAATTTACACATGGATGACCATTCATCAACACTTGGTACTTAGTGAAGTCTCTAAACTTTTAGTGTATCCACCTCCATGTCATTACGATATTTCTGCATAGGACCTATTATTTTCTAAAATTACGCATTAATCCTAATTTGTCAAAATTATCATTTTATCCATAGACTTAAAAGTTCTTATATTTATAGTTTATACTCTTTTCTTAGCTCTATTTTTTGTTCCCGTCTTTCTTTTATTCTTATTTGAACACTCAAGTTTCCAAAATCACATTTAAGCCTCAAACGCTTAAGCATTTACCATTTTATCCCTAAGCCTTTTTCTAAGATCCACCTTATACCTTTAGGTTTATATCATCATTTGAGTATCAAAACTTTTTCATTATTTCACTTGGGTCACTAGACCTTTCTTAGGTCATTCTTGAGTCCCCAAATGTTGCTTAGGGTAATTTAACTTTGTAAAAATTACATTTTGGCTCTAGAGATCCACACCCCCAACAAAACTTATCTAAAAAACTTTGAATACTTTTATTAGGTCCCTAAACACTTCCCATAGGTCACCATGTCATTTTCTAATATGGGTTGACCAAAACAATATATTTTGGCATATATCTAAGGTTTATCGAAGAATGAACAAAAAATAATAAAATAGAGAGAACTCATCGGAGATGCCGACTAGACCCGTGACACTAGTGGTGTTGGAAAGATGATGTCTAGAGGAGTTCGTGGACTCTTGAATTAATCAGTCGGTTCAACCAATTTCGACATTTTCTTATTCAATTCACCTCTAATTCGGCTAGTTCTTGGCCCAATTTATTTTTCTAAAAATTATTTATCCAATTTCTTGTTATTTAGTATAAGTACGTCTATTTTTCGATTTATATATCACATTCTAAAAATTGGGGGTAATAACCAAAATATCATTTAATGATTGTCTATAAATTTATCACACCATTCAATGTATAGATTTATCATACCACTTAACTAAGTAAGTGTCTTTTGTAACTACTTATTATTTATTACTGAATTGTATATAAATAGAATGAGATAGTATAATAAATATCACAATACAATTTACAATCTAATATCTCTAGAGAGTGCTCTTTCTCTTTTATATTTCTTAATTTCCTTTATGGTATCAGAGCCACCTTAAAGTTTTGCAGCATTGTTCCAGCTTTGAAGATCCAGAACACGCTTACAATTTATCATGCATCACTCTTTACATTTCTTCCGCCTACTATTGAAGATTCTTGAATAAAAACTAATATTCTCTGTGCGTGGTATCAATCTTCTCATCATTCTCTACAAAAATGAGTTCCTCTATCATAGTAATCCTTCAAAAATATGGTTCTGACTCAGGCTCCAGCAGTGCACCGCTCTTTGGTCTACTTTGAGGTTTTTCTAAGTCTGCTTCTCTTGCGCTACCTTCTCCAGTCACAGACCACGAGGACACTTTCCAACTCTACCTCGTCCTCGCTTCAATGATCGCCCAATATCTCGACAACATCATAGAGGAGGACGCAATAGTGGAACTGATAGAGGATGGGGAAAGCCTCTTGAAAATTGTGGTAATTTTTCTCTACAGGGATTTAAACCGCATGGATCTGGACCACGTTTCAGCCTACGTCAGACAAATGCCCAACCTCTTATACATTCTATAATTCGATCCACTTCTCCTAATCTCACCTCTTCCTATAGTGTGATATGCCAGCTATGTGGGCTCACCAGCAACTCGGCCCATCACTGTCCATCATTCGAATTAAAGCCCACATCCTCTACTACTTAGGCCCACTTTTCTTATGGACATGAACCCAGTCCACATCATCTAGACCGGTATGTCGATTCAGGTGCTACTAGTCATATTACTAATGATCTATCACACTTATCTATTCAGTACGATTCGACACTCCTTGAGAACCTCACGATCGAATACGGGACATGTTTACCTATTATCACTTCTGGATCTACCTATTTAACCTCACATTCCCGATGTTTCTCACTTACTAATATTTATTATGTTCCTAAAATTTCTCTTAACTTATTATCTATGTCTCGTTTCACTCAAGACAATTCATAATATTTTAAATTCTATTCCACTCATTTTCTTATCAAAGATCTCTTTTATTATCAAGAGCTACTCAACGAGAGTCGTAGGAACGGTCTCTACTATTTGCGCACTCATCGTAATATTTCTTTTATTACTTGTATTAGTCGAATAGAGTCTGCTACTTGGTGGTATCAACGTTTGGGTCACACTTCTTTTCAAATTATGAGTCGTGTACTTTCCCATTATTTATCAATGAGTAATATTTCTCCCTTACCATTTTGTGACCCATGCTATTGTGGTAAAATTACTCACCAACTATTTACAGTCACTCAATATAAGAGTACCCATTCTCTCGAATTAATTCACACAGATATTTGGGGACCATCCCCCATTATTTCCTCTACAGGTCATCGCTATTATGTTCATTTCTTGGATAATTATAACAAATTTCCATGGCATTTTATTATGAAACAACGATTTGATGTTCTCTTTGTTTTCGTGCCTTCCGTTTATAAGTTGAAAATTTACTTGGTTAACAGATTAAATCTCTCCAATCTGACGGTGCTAAATAATTTATTTCTAGTGCTTTCCAATCTGAGTTACAATCCACATGCATTCTCCACCACATCTCATGTCCACACACACCTCAACAAAATGGGTATGTCGAAAGTAAGCATCGTCATATTATTGATATGAGTTTTACTCTTCTTATTCACTCTCATGTTCCCACCAAATATTGGTCGTTCGCCTTTGAGACAAATGTCTTCCTTATCAATTGCCTTCCCACAAGATCTCTCCACTTTCAATCCTCTTATGAGGTACTTTACCATTCTACTCCTAATTATAAGTTACTTCGAGTTTTTGGTTATCGTTGCTTTCCTTATCTCCGCCCTTATCTTGCTCACAAACTTCAACCTCGTTCCACTTCTTGTGTGTTTCTTGGATATTCCTCCAATTATCTTGGATATCGTTGTCTTAGGTTTTTCCATTTGCCTCCTCGAGTTCCACATGTATGCCTTTCCCTCCTCCTATAGTGCACCCTCTAGTGGTGCATCTCCCCACGCATGTCAAATTTCCACCTACAGACTCAGGTATGTTGCCCCAATCTCCTGAATAAACACAAGTTGACTCACCTATTGTTTCTATTGAGGATGATCATGCTGCAACATCTTGCTCTCCTAAATTGGATCATGCTCCTACTCCACCTCCAATTTCGTGTAAGGTGACTCGCTCTCAAGATAGCAGTCTACCCCAACGATGCTTCACTATTGATCATACAGTGTTAATTACCTCTATGGAACCCCGTACTTATTCCCAAGTTTCTCGTCACTTCTTTTAGGTTAAGTCTATGCATACTGAGTTTACCGCTATTCTTCACAACCAAACTTGGGATCTCATGCCTGTTCCACCTGGTTGGCATATTATGGGGTACAAATGAGTTTACAAAATCAATCATTATTCTGATAGCACAATAGCTCGATATATGGCTTGTTTTGTCGATAGGGCTACTCACAACAAACTGATTTTTATTATGATGATACATTTAGCTCCGTTATTAAACTTATAACTATCTGGGTAATTATTTCCTTTTCTATATATTTTAATTGACTTATTTATCAATTTGATTTGGATAATACTTTTATTCATGAAAAAGTTTAAAGGGATCAAATTATAAACCTTTTCATTTTATTATCCCGTACCTAATATTTTCCAACACCCAATTTTGCTTATTTATTATGTACACAAAATAAGGTTTGGTGGTTGGTTTGTTTAAATTAATTTAATATAATTTTATTTATTATAATTTATTTTTATTTTAATATATTTATATTAATAATATTTTATATAAAATTATATAATTAAAATAATATACTCAATATATATAATATAATTTATTATATACATATACATATATTAGTTTTTTAAAATTATAAAATATTTATATATAATTAATATTAATTTATTTTTTTATTATAATAACAACTCAATTATATTATATAATTTGATATGTATAATTCATCCTATATAATATAATTATATATATATTTTTATATTAATAGTTTATTTCATTATATAATGAATTTAATATACTTTATTTATATATTACTTATTAAATTTAATTAAAATATTAATTTTATCTTTTAAATTTTTTATTAATAACCACCGTTTGAGCGTTGAATGGAGAACTTATCGTCTACATCTCGCCCATTTCACTAATATTCTAGTCTCCAGATAGTAAGGGTCGAGCAGTTTAATCCGAGTGAAACCCTAATCGAAGCCCCCTCTGTGTGGACGACGACGACAGAGAATAGAAGGCAATCATGGCTTTCACTTCTCGCCTCATATCCAAGTCCAGACAGGTAAAATATCAGCTTTTGGATGCCATTGTCCGTGCTGGAGATTTGTCTCCTTTGATTGATGCGGTTGCATTTCCGGATAGCCGAGCCTTGTGTCTGAGTGATCATTGAGAAATCGTTTCTGATTTTGATCTAATCCTTGTACTGAGCTGTGTAGCATTTCCATCTGAGTCTAGATAGCAGTTGCTCGTTATTTTATCGGATTTGGAGCTTTTGTCTCTAAATTTTCTAAAAGTTTTGCTTTTATCAGAGAGAGAAAGAAGACACTGTCAATATTGAGCAGAAAATCATGGATGTCTATTCTAATTTGGCTCCAGTTAATGTACATTGGCGATTTAATGTTTATATACCAATTAGTGTGTTTCAAGTAACCAATATCAATCTTGATTTGTTGTTTAAATTTTCCTCCATTATTGTGTGTAGATACCATATCCAATAACTGATTCTTCCTTCGTAGAGGGTTTTTTTGTTTATTTATGTTACTTCCATCTTTACTTTTACTCTATTTTCATGCTTAGGTAATTACAAGCTCACATATTTGCAATTGTTAATACAGCTATATGGAAGTCAGATCATTTTGCACAAGGAATATGCTCTTCCTCTCCGTGGATTTGCCAAAGAAGCTTCTCGACCAGCTCTCAAGGGTGACGGTGAGTCCTTGGACAAGGTTATGCTGAATTACTGGAGACACTGTTTCATAACAGGACAATGACCTTGTTTGTATTTAATTGCCTAGTTAGCTTTTCTTTGATCTTTGTTTGGAACTTTTATTTTCTTTCATGGTATGTCCTCTGAATTTTTATATGCTACTGTAGAGATGTTGAAGAACATCTTTCTGGAGGTTAAGAAAAAGTTTGAGACAGCCATGGGTATTCTTCGAAAGGAAAAGATCACCATTGATCCCGATGATCCTGCTGCTGTAACTCAATATGCGAATGTTATGAAGACAATCAGGCAGAAGTAAGTTTTTACTTTGCATCAGGAATTTCTACTACAGTTTGATCTGTTTAAATCATCTATTAGGTGAAAGCTATTCTTTTTCTAATTGGTGCTCCTTTCATCTCTTGCAGGGCAGACTTGTTCTCTGAATCTCAGAGAATCCAATACACAATTCAGTCACGTACTGCCAATATTCAGGATGCTCGCACATACCTCTTGACACTGAAGGAAATTAGGACTAAGTACATCTTTTGACCCTGATATGTTATTATATCACTTTCATAACATAATTGTTTGTCCATTACATATATTTTCTACCACCATTTGTTGTTGAGTGATGCTATTGGATACCCAGCCCCTGTCCACCATTACACTGCCCTGTCTTTCTACTCATTAGAATTTAGTTCATGAAAGAAGGGGCTCACAGTACAGCTTTTGCTAATGCTTTCTTCTGAATAAGTTTCATCTTGATTGCTGTAGTTCGAGTAAAATGTTCTTTCCAATCAAACACTTATTGTTAGATATTATCTAAACCAATTATATGCTCAGGAGAGGACTAACTGATGAGCTTGGTGCTGAGGCTATGATGATGAATGCACTGGAGAAAATTGAGAAAGAAATTAAGAAACCTCTGTTGAGGAATGATAAGAATGGGATGGCTCTTCTTTTGGCTGAATTTGACAAGATCAACAAGAAGTATGATTCATCCTTGAGCTTTTCTTTCAATTTACCTTTTTAATGGAGTTAGCAACCATAAAAGAGTTTTTATAAAGGCTCCTGATTCTTCTTATCCTGTGATTCTTTTAGGAAACCTTTTTCATTAAATAACAAATATTTTTAAAGCATATTCAAGTTGTTTATTGTGATCCATTGCTGGAAATAACATCTGGTTGCGCACATGAATGGCTTCATTAGTCTCTTTCCTTGGAAAGTCAATCTGATAATTATTACCCTTCGGTTTATTTATTAGGCTTGGAATCCGTAAGGAAGATCTTCCAAAATATGAAGAGCAACTGGAACTTAAAATTGCCAAAGCTCAACTGGAGGAGCTGAAGAAGGATGCCCTTGAAGCTATGGAGACACAGAAGAAGAGGTATGCTTTTATTCTTATGCATCCTACTCTTAAGAATCCACAAAATCCTTCTGCAGCATGAGTTAATTTGGGTAGGAGATTCTTGCTCCTACATTTGGATCTTCTCTATGGAACAAAAATGTATATTTGAAGCGTCACTACTACTAGATTATCAATATACCGTCAAATATGCTTTTTGACAATTTCCATGATCTGAAGGATCATAGGGTCTGATGATTCTGTGATTGCTTTAGTTTGTTCAACTTTGAGAAGGGTTATATGAACCAAAAGGTGGTGAACATCATCCCTTATCCCTTATGAAGTTTCATTTTAATTGCTACAGCAGTTTATTTTCTGTTAGGATTTTCCTCGTGTACTAATTTAATCATAATCTACAGTTGTTTCATATGCTCTCTAGGCTTTAGATCATTCTTCTAACAATTCTATTGGTACTATTTCAGGGAAGAATTCAAGGATGAGCCTATGGCAGATGTGAAGTCTCTCGACATCAGAAACTTCATTTAAGTTGATTTTCTTTGTTCTGTGAGAGTTCTCGTGACAGGCAAAAAGATCCTGAGTTATTGCGTTCGTGTTCTCCCCTGGGGTTTCCCGTCAATAAAAGAGAATCATTGTTTTGAACCTTGGTTTTTTATTGAAAGTTAATCAATTTCGTTTTGGATGGATTTTAGATAAGCATAAATAATTTTGTTTTATACACCAATTTACCAATTTCCCTCGCCCCTTACGAGTCCGAGCTGTGTGCTGTGTTTTGGTTTTGCCATGAGAGGACTTCATGATGCATGTTCTATTATGACTTCGACCAGCTGCTATCTCATTATGCCTTAATTTACATCATATGACTGATTGGGCATAAACCTATCCTTTTTTTAAGGTTGTGCTCAAGATCCATGGAACCACTTGAGCAATCTATGTTGCGGCATTTGATTCAAACTCTGGAGAATAAAGCCTCGGATGAATTGAAAGACCGAAAGGGAATCTATACAAATCAATTGAACTTCCGTGGAACAATTAAAATTGAAAAATATATCTATAGGATTATTCAATTTTACCGCTTTGTTAGTCTGTTGCATAAACTAGTCCGACAAAAATGAATATAAATTCTGGCTGTTGCAATGTGAAACAATATAGTTAACTTGATAACAAAAAGAAATAATAATTTACAAGGGAGGCTCTCAACTCTCTTTCAAACATTCCAAATCTGGGCAAACTTCGGGATCCTTCTCTGAAGATGATAATCTAATGCTTCTGTTTCTTATTCGACTTGGAGCTGCGGTTGCCGTTTTGCCTTTTCCCGCTCTCTTTTTGTTTTATGTCATCCTATACACAATATTTGGCGTAGTTGGGTCAGAATTTGAAAGATGAGAAAACATAACTAAGCTTCTCAGTCACTGACAGCTCTTACCTCTTCTTTCTTTGCAGCATCATTGGGATCATCCTCCAACGAGATACTATGGGGCTCCAATGCAACCTGAATTTGAATATACCAATTATTGCATTATCAAACATGCTATATAATTGTACTCATGTGTAATGTCCACAGAGCATGAGAAACTACGAGGTAACTAGCATTCTAATATATCTAAAATAGATTACCACAATGGATAAGATCAGAAATTATTGAGATCAAACTAATTCAAGAGTTGAAACTCTTGTATCCCCAATATTCTCAAACCAGCCACTCATCCTTCAATATTTCAAGCATTCCTCAAGACCACACTCGTATCTGTCTTTAATATATACAAAAATTAAATCTTATTTGAAGTTGTAGCAACTATGCCCCTATATTAATATTATTTGAAGTGGGTTGTATCTAGTGCAGATAAAAATGGAAAACCAAAGGCGAATTTCAAAGAATTTGGTGATGTACTTGTATAATATCCATGCAAATTTTACTTATCCACGTGTATAATAAACTTTATTCTTATCTTAAGAAAAATAGTGTAGTGCATGTTATTATCATTTACACACGCAAGATAATTATGTCAATGTGCCAATTTTGCACTCCAAGAAGTGCTACTTGCTTGCAGACAATTTATCCAAGTCATGGTATGCCTGCAACATTTTGACCTCATCTTCCACTATTAGATTGTGCAGGGAATGGCTGAAAGCAAATATGGTAAAGTAATGCAATAAACAACAAGAGTGATTATTGGAGTTCTAATTTTCATCCTACCACACACCAAACATAGCATGATAACATTGAAGGCATATTCAGAAATAATATTTAAGCAAGGGGGGTAGGTACGAGCAGTAATAATGTATGTTTACACCAAGACAGAAAATAATAAACTCACATCTTTTAGGCGAGGCAAAGCAGATTCAATCTCCTTTGAGGCAACTGCATAGATATATTTGTGAAACTTCTTCATCACTTTAATGAACAAAGACAGTATCTGCTGCCTTTCTAGCTTCATTTGTCCCTGTGGAGAACAAGTGTAATAAATTTGAAGATTGCTCAAGTCGCTGATAATAAAAGTGCCAAAACCTAAAAAACCCCATGGTGCAATTATAAACAGTTAATCTATGACAGCAGAAAATAAGATCTGCTGAGAAACCCGAAGGGATCACAATTATAACTCTTTGAATCTACATATATGCAGACCTCAATGTAAGTGATATCCCTATGCTGCAGACCAATGCAGAGCAACACTGATGCTTGAGCATATGATACAGAAACAGGTAGCTTCTCCTGAAAGTAACTGTGTGATAGAGCAGGAACCATGTCCAAAATCTGGGGAAAAAACAAACTGGGATGTAACATGGCACTTGCCAACTAGTGGCCAGTGGAGAATCTTGAGAAAAAAAATAAATCAGTGTTAGGTCTAACCATATGATAATCTGCGAGGTTGTTTGTATAAGCTTCAAGTCGCTTCATATCATGAGGTGAAAATATTTCATTAAGAGACTTCAGGAATACGTTTGAAGTGGATGATGACTCAGGTTCACCATCGTTAAAATTGATCTTTGGATCCAATATGCTGTCAGAAGAACAAAGAAGACAACCAGGTTTGATTGAACAATCCTATGAATCTAATGCAAGGTGATAGTAATGCTTGCCTCATTGCAAGTTTATACTCCATGTCCCGAAAACTATAAGCCAAGAACCTGGAAAACCTTTGCTTGAAATCTGCACACTCACAAAAGCGTTTAGGTTACAAAGAAAATTATGTATAAAATGGGATTAAATGGACCCAAGAACTGAGGAAGAGACCTTTGTAAAATGGGCCAAAGAAGCCCAGTTCCTCAGACCCACTGGCATCAATATCATCATTATTCAATGGCTTCAGAATCATACATGTATGTTCACCAGTTACAGCATTCTAAACAACAGGAAAAAGTTCAGAACAATCATAAGCATATTGTGCCATTAATTGAGAAGGATGTAGATGGGTTTTTCTTAACTGGAATCTGACCAATATAGAATGGGAGAAATTTATGCCTCCTCCAAAACCGTAAAAGGTCCAGAGTAAGCCCAAAGGAGACACCAAGATAATGGAGCTTCTCAGGTTTCCGGTCACGAACATGAACAAGCAGAGGCGGAAGATTACTTCTTGGTTTGATGTTTTCTTCCAGCAAAGAAGCCTGTGATTAAATTAATGGTTTTAAGATAATAATCTAGTAAAACAGTGATACTTCACATCCAATACTACACAATTTCACTTTATAAGATGGTCTAAATATGCTTTGGTGATTTGATCATGATTCAAATCCAAATAATCCACTTTATAAGATGGAGAGACCTTTTGAGCTGCTTCTGTCACTCTAACTTGTGGGATATCCTCATCATTTTCAACCTCTGCTTCAGATATAGGAGTAAGTTGTCCTTCAAAGTATCTATATATAAAGATCAGATTTTGTTAGTATATGGTAGAAACAGGAAGCACATCTTCAGTTAAACAGCTTGCACAAGCTTCCCTTCACTTGAATTTTGCTTTTTTCTCTTTTATAACGAGCAGTTTATTCTTCAAGGGCCCATGAACATCCGAAGGTAAATCCATAATCAATAACATGTATGAGTAGACTCACCATGGGCTATGCAATCAAGGAAATAAAAAAACAACCTTGAGCATTTATAACAATTTATTGGAACACTATCTATTGAACTATATTTTTACAATTTAAGTTAAAATAAATAGACTATCATTTAACAATATTATACCTTGTTAATAGCTGCACTGCAATTGAACCATATCCAAGCTGCAATGATGACAGGTGGGCTCATTACACGCGACAGGAAAAGAGAACTAGAGTTAAGCAAAATTTCACTGATGAAATATGAATACTTAATCATAATTAGATATCAGAAATGTACCCTCATTGCACTGGGATGCGTAGCAATTCTCACAATCCGTGCGCCTGAAAGACTAGGGAAGACTGGATCCTGGAATTGCTCACAAAATTTCCACGGGATTTGGTCTCCAAATGGTTGATGGCCATCACTTAAACTTCTCATCACAGATTTGCGAGAAATTTTACCTTCAAGGCAGATCTTGTACAATATGACATAAAAGATGATCTCTGATTGTCAAATGTCACACATTCATGAAACGCAAGAAAAAGATGGCAGAGGATGTTACCTGAATGACACATAAAATGTCTGGTAATTTATTTTTTGAATCATCAACAGGGCCTACATGTATTCTTTTTGTGTTAGGAGCTCTAGCCATGCTAATTAATCATAATCAGCAGAAAAGAAGTAAATACTACCAAGCAAAACAAACAAGTGGTGTGCTGGAGCATCTGCCATTAACTGCAGATCATTGGGAGAATTCTTGTAGTGGGATGCAACATATAAGGCCATCATCCTCTGCTAAGTATGAAATGTTTAAGAGTCAGGCATGCATCTCCAAAAATTAGAAAATAATTTGTCAATATCAGGTGCTCCCACAATTACCTGTAAGAACAACTCACTATCTTTATGGTAAGAAAAAAGTGTGTCCCTATTGACATAGTAGAGATCACATTCACCAGGAGGATGTAGCCTAAAATGGAAAAGAAGTATAGAAGTATTATATTTTAGAATTTCAACTAAAAAAACTGTAATATCTTCTTACCTGTTGATATTAGGAATATAGTTAGCAACATCAAGGCAAAGCAAACTGTTCAGCCAAGACTCAATGGGATCACCTGAAGCATATCTAATTGATTCATTTAGTTCAATCTTTTTGAAGAGCCGTCCTGCAATCAAGAGTATCCAAAAATTGGCTTAAATTGAGCTGACAATGGTCCTGAAAATGCTAAGAAAAAGCTTCTTTCCCATTTGATGGCATGATTATAGAAAGCAGAAATTACATTCTTAAAGTAAAGATCATACACGAGCAAAGCTTGAAAATTACCAGAAACATGGCCTTCACTATTTGATGTTACTTGGCTCCTCTCTTCCAATTGATGTATCAGTTTTAGTGATAAAGATCGACCAGTACCTTCATAACTTTTCAGAAGGGAGAAAAAACTGATTAACAGTGTGTATGGAACTAAAACTGAGAGGCTAATCAATTAAATAAATTTTACTAAAATGCACAACCACCAGCATAGTGTTAAAAAACTCATACCCATTTACAGTGGATGACAAGAATACCAAATAAGGGCCAAGAAGAGATTTCACAACAGGCAAAGGAATAGCTGCTGCTTCATCCACAACCAACAGTTCCACTTGTGAAAGCTTCTCGTTTTCATGAGGTAATATGTACTGCACAAGATTATTGAACCAGACCATTCCAAGTCAGAAAATGCACCACATACATACAGTAGATGACAAGAATACCATATAAGAGGTATTCCTTATTTTAACCATTACATTACAACTGAGTGAAGATTCTTGAACAGTATTGTCTTCTTTTTCAGGTGAACCTCCCAACAGATTGACAAATGTTCCTTTATTAGAGTTCGAAATAATTTACTGACCTGTATTGTTTGTCTGTGCTGCTTGTAGATATTGATCCTCACAGTTGCTTTCTTGAATTCTGGGTTGGTACTTTTAACAACATCATAGTCAATATGCTCCTGTCGACAATTTGTCAAGTTAAAAATGATAATGTGTGGAGAAAATAGCACATAAAAAAATAAGTTATAACATTTGGGGGAAAACCCCAGCGATCACAAAACCACAGCATCACTTGAACACTTTTAACAGCAAAATTCCTACTCTATACATTAAAATTTTATTATCAGAGCAACATCTAAAAAATGGAAAGTAAAAGAATTTCAGATGTACCTTATATTCAAGTACATTGAAGCCCTTGCAAACAAATTCAAACAAAGTTTTCAAGTTCTCAGGACTTGGTGCAGTAACGTAAATATTTGAATACCTGCGGCAATATACTTCATCATGAGGATAATATTTCCCAATGGAACAAAGAGAAGGTAGTAAATTGACTAATGCCCTACCCTGCAGCAACAGCTCCAGATATGGCTAAACCAAGTGCAGCCGATTTACCACGACCACGTGCAGCAAGCAGAGCAATTGTGTTACGGAGTGTCTTATCCAAAATTGCATCAATAAATGTAATTACAGCTTTTCCCTATCCAAAATAAGAACAGTTTATCATCAATAAAATTTAATGTGACTTACTAGATTCTATAATTAACATCAAGATGTGCAAGTTTAAAACTCGAGATAATACACCTGATCTAAAGTACAGCACTTCTTAATCAAGGGACCGACAGGAAAATCTTCACTCAGCTGCACTTTCAAATCTTTTAGATCTCTTTCTGCTTCTGATAAACCTTCAGAGTCCTTATAATCACCAATAAAAAAAGGAGGAATAAAACTATACTGTATGCCAAGATAAAATGAAATAATAAAATATAAAACATGAGGTCCTCAAAATATTTAAAAAGTAAGTTACCATATTACTATGAATCCTCAATTAAGAAATTCTATGCCTACCTCTTTGACTGGAACTGGGCTAATCGATTTAATATGAGAAGAGATGGGCAAAATATTGAGCTCATCATCCATTACTAAACAGGATTTGCATGAAGCCAAGGACAACAAGAAACGTTCATTGAACCGACCAGTTGCTTCAGAATGTGACTCAGTTCGAAATCTGTCATGGACATCCTGAGATCACATGGTTGGATAAGTTATCCAAGAAGAGAAATAATTTCAAAAGACTGAGCATATGCTACCATGATACATACCATGACCATTGTGTAAAGACTAGTCAATGACTTGAGAGATTTAAGCAGCAACAAAATCAATCCACCTCCTTCCACTGTTTCTATTGTTCTTGCAAGGAGATTAGGGGTCAAGGCCTCAAAGTCCTAGAAGAGAGCATAAAAGTAAACGGAAGCACTGTTTGACAATGGAAAAAGACAAGTTTAAGAAGTAGTAAAAAATATTTAGAGGGAATAGAAGGAAGGAGACTGGACCTGAAGTATACACATTCCAAATGTATTTCCAAGAACCCTTTCTGAGTCTTTGTATAGACAATATGTCAGTCCACCACTTTCCAAAAATAGTGAAAAAGCATCTGCCTTCTCAGGGTCCAGTATCCCTCTCTGCATATATCTTTTAACTTCCTTTGCTCGTTTTTTCTTGTGACTGCATGAAGAAGCAGGGTTTGTCACATCATAGAAATAAATCTTTAACCATTTCTCAAGTAGAATAACATGCTTTGAATTAGATTTCAATCTCAATACACACAATTTGCAGGAAAAAAACAGCATGGGCAAAAACTTCATTTAGCGAGAAAGCTAATAGAATGAAATTGAACTTTTTCCAGAGTCCTTAGCTTGCTAGTATAAATTATTCAAATTGACTTAAACATACACGTCTAGCAGTGTGATTATTTCCGGTGAAATGAGGAAATAAAGGAAAATAACAACTTAAATTGCTTTGAAAAAAGGTGAAGGCTCCTAATTACTGATTAATCTATATATTGCATGACATGTCATACAAAACTGAATGCCACATAATTTTAGAGAATAAAAACCTGCTCAGTTCGAGCTTATCCTTGTAGCACCATAAAACAGTTGGCCTAGACTTAATAGCTGCCTTGTTCAACATGTAGTGAAGATTCAGGATCTACAAAAGTAACAAGGGAGGTTAAAAGCATGCAATTAAGAAGGGAAGAATCAGTCTAGGTTACATTTGGCTAAATTTTCATAGTTTGCAACAACAGATAGAACCTTCTTTTTTCAGTGATACCAACATGGAAAGTACCAACAAAGAAAAAGATCAAATCCTCAGGTAAATGTAAGGGCTAAAAAATATTCCCATGTTTTGGTGTCCATCGAATTTCTCAACAGCTCTTTTCGGTTATTGCTTTCACTCAACTTACTAACAAATGTCCGTACACGCATAAATTCATCTCATAACTCTATCTCGATACCAATTCGTACATAGAAACATGGAAAATCAGCAACCTTTTAGCTAAAAAAAAAGAAAAAGAAAAGTCTTCTAAGCTGGGCTTTTATGCTATAAGCAGTTGGTCGCACAGAGGTGAAGAGACAGCACCTGGTCACGATACTTGTCGCCTACAATGACGAACATCGAACGGTGCCTTGTTTTGACGCCATTCTCAATCAAAGTCCTGATTCGTTCGTCCACCTTCTTCCTCATATTTCCTACGCTCCAGGACGGTTCAGCTCAGATGACTTCCGAGGGATCCGGGGCAACAAGCTTGTGACTGCACCGTCGCCTAGGGGTTTTAGAAACTTTCAATTAGGGTTTAAGTGAGAACGTCACCGACCCGCCAAACCTCCGATTTTTTTTTCGCTGAATGCCAAACCTCCGATTTTTTTTTTTTTGCTGAACGCCGAACCTCCGATTGGAACAACTGATCTTAAAACAACGGTAGCTTATCGTGGGCCTACCAGCCCATTACTTGATCAACATCTATATATAAATATAAAACAATAATTTTATTTTTCTATTTCTTTTAGAAAATTAAAAATTTTAAGCCAAAAGTTTTTTCGGTCAACAGTAATAAGTTTCATTTTTAAAGAATTTTTACCGGTAAATTCATCAATCAAAACATTGGTGCAATTTTAGGTCCACACAAACAGAAAAATTCCTCCCTTTATTGCATTTTCTATGACATGAGCCATCTTACCAAGAATATCTTGTTTCCTTCCTTATTTTTGCTAAGAGTGGTAGGTCCCAACTAAAAAAGTGATATTTTACTAATAATATTTTTTGTATGAAACAATTCAATTTGACAAAGTATTTTGATGTTCAGTAGTTGTACTATATTTTAAATTTTAAGTTAAACTTATATTTAATATATGAATATTTAATAATAGTACACTCAACCATCTAACCCATTGATATATTTTTTCCTTTAAAAATATAAAAAAAACTTCTATTAAAAATGTGTAATTGATATATTGTGTAAATTCATAATTATATTTTAAAAAATGTAATTGCCATAACCTGAATGATGAGTTAATGTTTTTTAAAGATCTAATGTGATAACATAAATTATTCTCAAATGGGAGAAAGTGAGTAGAAAAACCCCAAGTACTTAATGATGGCACATGGACTCATTATTATAATTAAAAAAGTAAATATTCAAATGTGAAAGTGAACAACAAATAAACTTTTAAAAGTATGATATATTCTTTTAAATAAAACTAGGGTGGATATTAAAATACTAGTCAATTATTTATTTAAATGATATGAAACATGGAAAATTTTAAATAAAATATGAATCTGAATTGGTATAATTCGAAATTGAAATATTTTAAAATTACTTAATTATATATATCTTAAATTTTTGGGTCAATTGTGTAAATAAATAAAATAAAATAAATATTATTTGTGACCTAAATTAGTTTAACAAGGTTGAATGGGTGAACATTGCATCTTCTTTGGGTAGAGTATGTTACGCCTCTTGCCCTATTTGACTATATTTTATGGATTATGACATTGATTTGCTAGTGGATTGAGGATAATAATTTATAATTTTGTCACTCAAATGGCCAAGTAATATTGTCCACTCCTCCTCTTCACATTGCCCACATTTCCTTATTATCTCTCTCCCTCTAGTCATGTCATTTTTATTGGGAATGACCAACAACATAAAGTAAAAAGGTTGTTAATAATGGAATTGACCCTAACTTGAACTGAAATTAAAGTCAATTTTCTCTCTCGACATCTCCCTCCCCTATAAAGAGCCCTTCCTCATTCGTCCTCCTCACACTTGAAAACTCCACTCTCTCCCTACTGCTCCATTTTCTGATGAAACTTGAACCAAAACTCCGACTTAGGCATTTTTCTGAGCCAAAAAAGGCATGGTCGGGTTCTTTGGATTCGGGGAGAAGTCAGCTACACGCATCTACTCTCCATTTGCTCTGATGGTCGTTAGAGAAGCGTCGACTTAATCGAATAGTGAAGCAACTCTGGCGGACTAAAGCTGCCCTGTTTTGGCCGAGCTGAAAACGACCAATTCGAGCCCTCCTCAAGTGAAACAAAACCCTCCCAACTCCTCCACAACCCTCCTATAGTTGAATTAGAGCGGAAAGGTAAGCCAATTTGGCTACACTGTGTAAATTTCAATTGGTGCTAGAGAGAGAACTAACATAATTTCACTAACTAAATTCACCCTCAATTCGGCATCAATTGATGCAATTCTTGATGAGAGCTATTTGCCCAGATCGAAAGCTCGGACTGTCATCCCTTCGACGGTAAGCTTTCAAAGCACTCTCTCTCTATGTTCTATTTTCTGGCGAAGCTTTGTTTGAGCTCATTCTAGCATCAAATCGTGCGATTCAAAGTGCAATTGAATCATATTAAGGTGTAGGAACTCCAATCTAACTTCAATTTCAACAATTAAACTAATTTGATTGGTCAATTTGATGAAATCAAATTTGGTTGAGTTAGAAGGTTAAAATTGGGGGAAACTTCGGAACTTCAAAAAATTGAGGTATTAAAGCGTAATTTCATAAATTTGAGGGCCAATTAGGCATGATAAAGATGTTTGAGGACCAATTGGGCAATTTTTGTGATAAAACTTACCATTTTTGTAAAGTAGGGGCAAAATGGTAATTTTGGAAAAATTGGGGACCAAATTGGAAATTTGAGAAACTTGAACCCCTTTTTGTGATTTTGAATAAATTGATGTCCTAAGGTAAATTCTAGAGTTTTGAGACTCAATTTGGGGAAAACCGACATTAGGAACCTAAAGTTAAAGAAAAATAACTTTAGGGACCTAATTGCAAATAAATGAAAGTTTGGTTATTTCATTCATTTGTGATGAATGAAGGCTATTAGTCCAAAGGATAATGAACAAGGAATGTTCATATCGTGTAGGAACACGAAGCACTGGGAATGCCAACTAAAACAAGTTCGCATGTAGGAAACAAGCCGATTAAGAGGAAATTAATTGCACTATCGGGTGAGTGGGATTTTATATCATACCCGGTTGTGATGATAAGCACCTCGAAAATGAAAACCCACTATTAAGTAATATTTTAACCATCACACCTGAGAGGAGTGATGTGAAAATTTCACAGAAAAACTACTTAATAGTTGTAAGTAGATCATACCCAGTTGGTATGATGAACTTCCTGGAAGGAAGTAGAAAACCCGCTTATCGATTATAAGCGGAGATGTCCTCATACCCGGTTGGCGTGATGGATGACTAAAAGATCATTTTGTTAGAAGTGCTCTCCCTTGACTGTGTGCAACTGCTTAAACTTTTTGGGAGACCTTCTTGACGGGAGCTCGAATAGCTCAGGTAGGCCAGAGGCCTTGGTTTTGGAACTTGGGGCTAATATGCTCGATTTTGAAAATCTTGAACAGTGGGCCCTAGGCTAGTTGGCACAAGTAGGAGCTCGTAAACAAACATGATTTTAAGCCTTGAAAACTTAAATGAATGAATTGTTTGGCCATTGTACCAAGATAGGACCAACATACTCGATGGACTGGTGAGAGTGCGACATGACAGGTCGACGGACCAGTTGAGGCAAATAGCAGCAGGTCGAGTCGAGGGTCGGGGCCATTGGACCAGTGGGACCACATATTAAATGACTTATGTGGAAAACTATTGATTTGTGCATGCACTGATGTTACAGGACCTTCAAGACGCCCGAGAGGGGTAGCAATATGTCCTAGGGCTATTGGATGACATGGTGGAGATAAGGGTAGTTGGTCGTGGTAGCAATCTTTGGAAGCTCGACGTAGCTTCATGCGCATGAGGCCGGGGTGGGGACGGGATGAGGTCTATGTCCTCATACAGACACAAAGTCTTATTTATGGGATTGAGGATCGGATGTCGCGTACATTCACTCATTATCAGAGTAGAAGTGGACATGCTTCTATCTAGGTGGCCGGTAAAGTCGCTTCGATGCCACAAGTGGGTACAGTGGATGGGCTGGCATGTGAATGTGTGTTCCCTTCATGATCAAGGGCATGTGTTGGTTGAATAACACACCATGGTGATGAGAAATGGCTATGAAAATGAAATTTTAAGGATGAATTGTTTTAAAAGGAAATAAGGAGCCTGACACACTCTGAATCAAACATTTTTTTCTAAAAGTCAAACCTTGAAAACCCATTCACTAAGTTGTTGAACTCAACCCCTCCCTTATATCCCCTTACAGGTAACCAAGGGAAACTTACCTAAGACCTCCTGTTAGTTACACCTATAAGACAGGTATGTCAAGTGAAAATTTTATGCAGTTTTGATTTATGTTATTCCAGGAAAGGTACGGGTTTAAAGGACGCCTTACTCCTACCGGGTTAAGGAAGGGGAAACCCTTAATAAACCAAGTGAGTGGCAGGTTGCTCACGGGGATCCCACCAAACTGGGTCGAGGCGTGATAGTTTTTCTCTTTCCATTTGCCCCAAGGTTCTTTTTCATGATTTTTATGACTCTTTGAGTCACTTGGGATTTGTCAATTTCCCATTTTACCCTTTCTTTACCGGTTATGGTTTGTAAACTAGCTCGGTTTTCTCTTTTGAATTGACTGGTTCTTTTCCTGGTTTCCTTATCTTTAAAGGACGGGGTTTATAACTCTTCTCTCCTTTTAGGGGTTTTGTCCCCAAAACTAAGTCAGTAATCCTTTGCATCGGGAGTAATTTTCCCTTTACGTCCTCTTGGGGTTTGTTTGACATGTTGTCACTTTGGTGGTTCCTTCACCTCGTCTCTTTTAACCACGTTCCAAAGAAGTTCTTTTCCTTTCATTGTTTACTCACTCCTTGGAGTTTATCATGATTAGACATGTCTTACCCACTGGTCCAAAGGTACCTCCTTGGGTCCACTTCTTCCTCTACTTAGGGTAAGACTCTTTTTCTTACAGGTTCTTATCCATGTCATTAGGTTGGATGTTCCATAAACGTCCAATCATCCCCGTTTCCGTTTATTTCTTAGTTGCCGATTCTCTTTAGCTTAGCATCCCTTCGAACTCATCATCCTTAACCTCGTGGGTTTTGATGTGATTCTCTTTTTACCTTATTTTGGTCCTTCCTCCATCTTTTGTTTATTACCACTCCGGTTCAAGTTTTTAGGTTTGACCTCTTCATGCTTAACTGACAGACACTTTCTTATCTGAGTCACATTTTTCCTAGGACTGTACAACATGACATGTTCCAGAATATTCTTTGTCCATTATAGTTCTAGAACATTTTCTCGATAATAGTTCATGCCTTTCCAACTATTTAGGAGTCACGTGGCTTCTTTCTCTCTTGTTACCTGGTTTGGCATTATCCAATTGTCCCTTACCAACTTCTTTAGTGGCTTTTCCCCTGGTTCCAACCATCGGGTTTTTGATGATCGACGACATGTTGGGATTCTTCCCTTCTTGTTCCCTTCCTCATTTCTAGTGGCGCTAAAATTCCCAGAGGGCATTTTCCGCACTTGCCCTTTCTAGGGGGGTTTAGGTGCGCTTCCCTTGTACCTTACATCTATTCTTTGTTGTCTTTCATTCAACTCATTCTTCTTAGAGGCAACTCAATTCTTCTTTGTTTCTTAACTCTTGTATGAGGGCTCGCTCAATCCCTTATGGTCCTTAGGTTTTCTTTCTAGTACTAATCCTTCCACTCCTCCTGCATCTTTTGATAATGCCTTCCCATTTTTCCCTTTCCCTAGATTGATCCTATTCTTTGACTTTGTAGAAGTATCGCTTCCCTTATACCGGACCCCTTATGAGCATACTCTTTCCTTTTTCCTATCCTTAGTTAGGGTAGGTCGTTTCTGATGATTCCCTTTCTAGGTAGGCTCTTTGTTTCTTTCTGAAAACTTCCTTCCTAGTCTGGTCTTGTTACCTTATTACTCTAGGTTTCCTAGTTCTTGTGGGGGAACTATTTAGGTTGGCTATCTTAGGCTTAGTATTAACTAGAGGTAACCTGCAATCTTCCTTCTCAGGTGGCCTTCTCTCCACCTACTAGCCTGAGCCCTAATTGGTATACTCCAATTTGTTAGTTGTACTTGTCATTAATAGGGGGCTAACTTTTAAAAAATTGTCTTTATTCATTAAAGGAGGTAGTTTCTTGCCGCACTCGGCTTATTACAAAAATTTCTCACTATTTTCTAGTCCTTTGGAGTCATAGGTCATGAGTTAGCCTCTAAATTGTTTCAGGATTTGTGGTTCGAGGGTTCCGATGAACTGGTTGACATCCATCCATACTCCCATTGGGCTTCCCTACTAGGACAGACTTCATGGAACACCTCAAGTTCGTACCTCCTTAGCACCTCCGCTTCGCACTCATAGGTCTACTTAATCCATTGGAAAGGGTTAAAGTTGTATTGAAATGGTGGGGGTGCCTGGTGGACTTTCATAAAGGTTGCATGGACATCCTAGTAGTTATCCTAGGCCTCCTTCCTAGTTGGAGTCCTTTGTGGTTGTCGTGGGACTGGAAGGGGTGTCGGACTCCTTAGAGGAGGGGCAGCTTCTTCATGCCTTGGAGGAGGGTACGTTATGCCTTCTAGCTCTAACAATGCTCGACCATATCTTTAGGCACTCTCTTCTCAACTTCTACGAACTTTTGAACGACTATCTCTCTAGAGGTAGGAGTCTTTTTCACAATTTCATGCGTGGGTTTGTGTAAAACCCATTCCTTGGAACCAAAGAAAAACCAGGAAAAGAACTTGTATAGGTTTATACATGAAGAAACAAATTGTTTAATGAATGAAAAATAGCTAAAATGGGAAATTGGAAATCCCAAGTGACCAAAATTTCACAAAAACTTCAAGTAAGAACCGGGAAGTGGAATTGAAGAGAGAACCAAACCGGTTCGAGGTGAATCAGATGAACTGGCGTGAACCATTGTGAACCGGTTCACAAATTCATTTTTCTAGGTGGCTTTAAAATGTCAAATTAGAAAATTAAGACCACCATTAGATAGAAAATGAATTTATATAAATTTAGAAAATTTTAAATTTGAGAGAACTTGTTGAACTGGTCAACGGTCAACAAACCGACCAAACCGATCAACAGTCAACGATAAACCTAGCTAGTGTCACGTCAGCTGCCACATAGACACGGTCAGCCAATGGGAGGCTGCCACGTGTCTGGTCAACGGATAGCTAGCGCCCCGTCAGCATGCCATGCAAACATGAGCAGCCAATGAGAGTCTACCACGTGTCCGATCAACGAGTCAACAGCTGACGTGGCATCCTAGCTGACATTCCACATCAAAAAAATTAACCAATCACAGTGCTCCATGTGGCACGACCACCATGTCATCGTCTTAACCTTCGTTGATAGAGAAGAGAGAGAGAGAGAGAGTCACCGAAAAAGTTGGAGTCTCCGGTGACTCGAAAAATGCTTCGGTCAGGTCTCGAGCGGCCAAGTCTTACGCCGGCTGGTAGCTTGAGCAGTTGCCAACCTCCCTATATAAAGAACACCCCTCATTCGTTCTCAACATCCCACAATCGAGCGAAAAAGAAGAAGAGTCAATTTTCTGGTGAGCTTCAAACCAGAGCTCCGACGACGGGCGAAACCTCCACCAAAGGAGCTCTGAAGGGTGGCATTGGAACCGAGGAAGAATCCTCTAGCTCCAAACCTTTTCAGAACAACCAGAGAGTGTTCAAGGAGGTGCGAGGGAGATCACACAGTCCAAATTCTAGAGCTACACCAACCAGAATTTCTCTCTTCAAATTCCCACAGGGCAGTAGCGAATTGCAGCAGAACTCAATTCTACTAGGTTCCCCTTGACTAGCTCTAGCTTCCCCCCATCTCAAGCTCCAGCCACCACCTCTTCGTCGGTAAGAAATGCAAGCTTTTTCTCTCTACTATAACTTTTCTGGCGAAGTGCCAATAAGGCACAAAACTTAGCCAAATTTAGAAATTTGAAGTGCAAGACAATCGAGGGGAGTTGTAGGAGGCGATTAGAAGTAAGAATTGAAGAAAACAAGGACTTATAGGCTGCCAATTGGACGAGGTAAGATTCGAAGTGTCATATGCTCGAATTGGGAAAGAAGATGAAGGGTGATTTGGGGATTTTGGGGGACTTTTGTGCAATTTTAAAAAATTGGAGGAATGAATGGCAATTTCATGAAATTGAGGGTGTTTTCATGAAATTCACCCCAATTGAGGGTCAATTGGGCAAATTGGAAAATTTGAAAAGTTAGGGGACCAAACTACAATTTTTAGAAAATTAAGGACTAAAAGGCAAATTTGGTAAATCAAGGGAAAATTAGTGAAATTAAAAGAGTTAAGGACCCAAAAAGAATAATTGGGAACCTAGGGGACCTAATAGAGATTAGAGAGAAATTAGGGACCCATGTGCAATTTAAGCAAAGTACGGAGCCTTCGGTGCAAATATAAGAAAGTATAGGATCCATTTGTCACCACATCCTAATACCAACATTCGCACCCTGAAGACCAGATTACTCGAGCGCTGGCCCTTGAAGCACATCGAGGAGAGAAATTTTGCCGACATGACCCCGTCGAGATCACTGGGTGAGTGGGAACCGCTATGACGTCAATTTCGGTTGGAATGATGGTTTAAACTTTGAAAAACTTTTTTCTCAGAATTAGCATCCCCTGACTGGGTGACCCTACTTAAAACATTTGGGAGCTAATTCTGGGCTTAGGCTCGAGATGCCAGTGGGCCCAAGGCCGGTGGATACGGGCATGGACCTATCCAAAACAAACATGTGATACATGAGGCTAAAAGACCTAAATAATAGGAACTTGCATGATACCTCTCATGCCCCGACCTGGTTTGGTAAGATCCCCATGATCAACCCACCACTCTTTAGGATTATTAAAGGGTTTCCCCTTATTATAGATCGTAAAGAGTAAGGTGTCCTTTAAACCTGCACCTTTTCCAAGAATAAAATAAACAAAAATGCATAAGAATTTAGATTTATCATACCTGTATCACAGGCGTCTTAGTTGATGGTCTTTAAGGGTAGGCTTTTCTAGTATTTCCTGAAAAGGGATATAGGGGAGGGGTGAGTACAACTACTCACTGAATGAGTTTTTCAAAAGTTTTGACTTTTAAGAAAAACATTTATCATTAGAGTGTGCCATACTCCTTTCTTTCAAAAATCCCTTGATTAAAAAATTTTGGTTTTTCCATCATTTCATATTTAACCATGGTGTGTCATCACCCAACACACATCCTTAATCATGAAGGTTACACATATTCGTAGGTCAGCACGATCATTGAACCCACTAGTAGCTTTGAAGCAACTTTACTGGCCACCCGGATAGAAGCATGACCACTTCTACCTTGGGAATGAGTGGATGTACGTGACATCCAACCCTCAATCCCGAAATTACTTCTTTGTGTACATATGAGGACATAGACCTCATTCCGTCCCCACCCTGGTCTCATGCGCTTGGTGCTACTCCAAATTTCGCACAGACACCTAGAACGACGATCTACCCTTATACTCACCGGGTTCTCCAGGGTCCTTGGGATGCATCGCTACCCCTCACGGGCGTCTTGATGATCCCGTACTCATAGTGCATGCACAAACAGAGTTTTCTTAAATTGCCATGTAATATGTGGTGCCATTTGTCCCAACGACCCCGACTCTCAACTCAACCCGCAATTGTTTGTCTTGACTGGTCCGTCGACCTATTATGTCGCACTACCGCTAGTTGACTGAGCATGTCAGTCCTATCTTGGTACCATGGCCAAACAATTCACTTATTAAGTTTTATGGCACATATATCATGTTCATTTACGAGCTCCTGCTCATGCCAACTAGCCTTGGGCCCACTGTACGAGATTTTCAAAATTAGGCATTTAGCCCCCAAGTTCCAAAACTGAGGCCCCTAGCCTATCAGAGCTATTCGAGCTCTCGTCGAGAAGGTCTCCCAAATTGTTTAAGCATTGGCACACAATCAGGGGAGAGCACTTCCGACAAAACGTATGTTTTCTCTATCCATTATATCGCCCAGGTATAAGGACACCGTCGTTCATAATCGATGAACAGGTTTTCAACTTCATTCGAGGAAGTCTCATCATACCAACCGGGTATTATCTACTTACAACTGGTAAGTAGTTTTTTCGTATGATTTTCACATCACTTCCTTTAAGTTGTGATGTTTAAAATACCACTCGTTAGTGGGTTTTCATACCGAGGTACTTATCATCCCCAATCGGGTATGATATAAAATTTCCACTCACCCGATAGTGCAGTGAAATTCCACTTAGTCGAGTTTCGTCCTTAGCAAGCTAGACCTCCACCGGCGTTCCTGATGTCTCGTTCTCCTACACGAAATAAAAATAATTGTTCATTAATCTTTGGCCTAATAGCCCTCATTCGTTCCAAATGAATGAGAAAACCCAACTTTACATATATTTGCAATTAAGTCCCTATTGCCGGGTTTTTCCTAAATTTGAGTTCCAAAACTTTTAAAATTTATCTTAGTACATCAAATTATTTAATTTCGCACAAAGGGGTGTAATTTCCCAAATTTCCAATTTGGTCCCCCAACTTTTCCAAAATTACCATTTTGCCCTTCCTTTACAAAAATGGTAAGTTTTGCCCCAAAATTCCAAAATTCCTCAATTGGTCCTCCAACATTATTTTCATGCCCAATTGACCCTTAATTTCATAAAATTGCATTTTGGTCCTTTGAATTTCGAAAATCCCTAATTTTCCCCAAAATTTCCCCAAATTTCAACTCTTCAACACTACCGAATTTGATTTCATCAAATTGACCAATCAAAGACCTCTAATTGTTGAAATTGGAGTTGAAATTGAATTCCTGCATGTTCATACAATTCTAATAAACTTTTAATTGCAGATTTTAACGTTGAAACGAGCTCAAACAGAGTTTCGTCGGAAAATAAACTATAGAGAGAGAAAGTTTCGATTTCTCACCGGTGAGGGCACGGTGGTATGAACTTTCGATCTGAGCAGATAGCTCTCATCTTGAGGTTAATCTTATAATCAAGTATCCCATCAATTGATGCCGAATTGAGTTAGAATTTCAATGTCAGTTCTCTCTCTAGCACCAACCGAAAATTACAGACGGGAGCCGAATTGGCTTACCTTTCAGTCCTAATTCGACCGTGGGAGGGCTGAGGAAGTGTTGGGAAGGCTTGGTTTGGCCTGAGGAGGGCTCGAAATGGCCAATTTCAACTTGGCCGAAATAGGGCAGCTTCCATCTGCCGGAGCTGCTTCACTGTTCCATCATGTCGGCGCTTCTCTAGTGATTCTCGGATTGACTGGAGTTTGCTATCAGATAGCTGACTTCTCCTCGGTTCTAAAGAGCCCGACCTCTCCTTCTGAGGTTAATAAAAATGTTCAAATCGAAGCTCTGGTTTAAGCTTCACCGGGAAATGGAGCAGTAGAGAGAGAGAGAGAGAGAGATTTATTACTAGTATTCGGGTGTGAGGAGAATGAATGGGGATGACCTCTTTATATAGGTGTAAAACCGTGTATTAAATGGGAGAGATTTATTACTAGTATTAATATTGCCATAAATTATTGGTATTAATTCCAATAATTTAATTTCGGTATTAATTTATTGGTATTAATTACAATAATTAAATATATATTAATTTATGGCCATTTGTGAAATTTCGAGTTACAAAAAAAATCATACTTCCTAGGAGGTCACCCAGCCTCACACTACTCTTGGGCAAGCACGCTTAACTTCAGAGTTATTATGGATTCTCGTTCACCTAAACCAATTCGGTTTTTCTCTTCTAATTTGTCTTAAGTTTCTTTTCCAAGGTTTAATGAACCCTTTGGATCACCTAGAAGTTGTAAATTTCCAAATTGTTTGTTCCTAAATGATCGGATTTGTAAACCGGCTCAGTTTTCTTACTCGGTTTGACCGGTTCTTTCTTGGTTTTCCTTAACTCAAAAGTGCAGGGTTTACAACTCTCCCCTCCTTTTAGGAGTTTTGTCCCCAAAACTTAATTAGCAACCTTGCATGAGGAACCATTTTCTTTGATGTCCATTTGTTGTTGGCTTAACATGCAAACTCTTCTCTTGTTCTTTCAATTAGTCCTTTCTACATCCTTCACTTAAGGAATTTCTTTTCCTTTATATTATTTACTCCCTCCATGGAGTTTATCATAACTAGACATACCTTACTTCAGGGTATATTCTTAGATTCATATCTTTCTTTGCTTAGAGCACATTCTTCCCTTTGAGGTTCTGTACTTAAGATTGGAAATTCCAAGATACTAAACCATTCTCTTGTCTAGTTAACCCCTTGGTAATTGAAACCTTTAGCTCAATGTTCTTTCGGGCATTACGTACTTGTTTCCACGGTTTTCTTTATTATCACTTTTTCGTCCTATTTTGACCCTTCCACCATTCGTTGTCTATTATAACTTCGGTCCAAATTTTTATATTCGACCTCATCATGCTTATTAGTCAATTCTTCCTTACTTTGAGTCATATTCTCCTTAGGATTGGTGGGCTTACATACCCCTTACAGCATGGCATTTTCTAGGACCTGTCTCTGTCCATTATATTTCTAGAACATCTCCTTAAGGGCCTCTCTTAGCTTTTTGACCTTTCAGGGATCATATAACTTCATCCCTCTTTTCTTTTGATAGCATTGCTCAACTATCCTTTTTACTGTTAGCCTCTCATCCATCATGCCTTTGAAGTTATGTCTTACATAATCGCATGGATTTCTCTTACCTACTCATCCTTTCCAAATATTTTTATTGCATCCTTTCGATTCCAATCATTGGGTTTCCTGATTATTATTGACATACGAGGATTTTTCCCTTCTCATGTCCTTTCTCTTCTTTAGTGACATCCCTTATTCAATGACTTCCTTTTCCTTAATCCACTCTTACTTGCTTGTGACCATTTCACGATTCATTATTTTGAGTTGATTCCTTTCGGTCTACATGTCGTTTGCTTGGTTTGGGGAGTTTCCCCTTTTTACGGTTTCATCCTCTACTATTTCCTTCAAGGTAGAGACTTTCATCTTAGGAGTCACATGTTCAACCTTCTTACCATTTCTTGAAGATTTACTTTCTTCATCTCCTTACACCCTTTCCATATTGGGGCATTTGCCCGCTTTTAGTCCTCCATTGTCTTAAATTTTTCCCATTCCATCCCTTATTCCTTATTTGAGTAGTTTATTAGTCTTATTTCAGGTACTTCATATTATGTTCAGCCGTCCACTCTTTAGGCTTTATTATACGCGTGTGGACTACGAACTGTCTTACTAATCACGGTTATTCCTCCATAACCACATCTTAATTTGAGGGCTTACTTTCCCAACGTTTCTCATACGTTCTTTCCTTCCTTACCTTATTATGGATAGTCCACTTATTCTTACTTGCCACAACATCTCTTAATATGCTTCCTTGGGATTCTTTTACTTTAGCATGCATTTTATTTGTGAATTTGTCTCCTCACCTCTCGTCACTAGGTTCCGCTTATTCTTTATTACATCATGTATCATTTCTTAGGATTTCCTTATTTGGGAGGATTCTTACCCTTTTCTCCCGTAATTTCTTTTTCATACATCCTTGAAGACACCTAACTTTAAATGATGTCCCTTGACACCTTTACTCTTGAGATCCTATGGATACGTTTTTCATACTTCATTCTCATTCTCACTCATACCTCAGCACATGTCTAGAGCTTGCATCCACCTAGTTTAAAAATCCCTTGATTACCCTTCAAGAGGTTCATTTAACCGTCTCAAGACTTTATAGTTCTAGTTTTGGCCATTGATTTCTTTTAAGGATTTTCCTTTGTTCTTCTTTTTCAATGATTTTCCCCTTTTCACTTCTCCATTCTTTATTGTGGTTTAAATCACTATTTTTTTCTCAAATAGTAGTTCTTTAACTACCTCATTCACACTATTTTTCTGACCCAATCATCTGGGTAGTTGTATCACTCGTCCTTCATGCCCATCCTTTTGTTCTTCATAAAATGTAGTCTTTACTACATCTCAGTCTTTCTTAGGATTTTGTAAATTCCCTTTAGTTGCCCACTACTACTAGTTTCTTCTTTCTACTTGGTTTTCCTACACTCTCCCAATAGGTCACACTGAACCATCACGATACTTCCTTCCCTTGAAACATTTCCCTATTAAGGGTTGGTTCCTTGCACTCCACATTGTGTCCATCCGCCCATCAATAATTCCTTTAGTTTAATTTCATTCTTAGGACCTCATTTTTCCTTGGTACTCGACTTTTCCATCTCAACCAACATTTTATTTGTGAGCTTATTGTTCCTTCTATTTCGGTTGGCTTCATTTCCTCTCAATTAGAATACACATGTCTTTTCGGGGCTTCCTTCCTTTTTAGAATTCTTTCCCTTTCTCCGGACATTCATTTTTAGATTTGCTCTAGGGGAATTCTACCCTTGATATTGTCTTCTCCTGTTTACCTTTACTCCTTAGGTCTTGTCAGCACATCTTTTATACTCTATCCGCATCCTCATTCATACCCAATACCTGTCTATTTCCTTAGGGAGCGTACAAATCTTCCTTGTTTAAAGATTTCTTGATCATTATGTGAGAGGCTTGCCTATTCCTTTCTTGGCTTGAGTTTAGTTGTTAATTTGGCCCTTTTGGTCCCTTTAAGGATTTCTTTCATTCTTCTCTTTTCGAGTATTTGACTTTCTGCCTCTCTCTTCTTTGTTGGAACTTACATTATGGTTTTTCCGCATATTAGCTGGTTAACTGCCCCGTCTCCACCAGTCCCTTGGTTTAGGTTTTCTTTGGGTAGTTGTCTTCCCGAGTACTCATGTCCTTAAGTCCATCTCACTGACCTTTTTAGGGTGTAGTCCTTTCTATTTCTCAGTCTTCGTTAGGGTGTCATTTGTCCTATTGGTCCGAACTTCCTATTTGGCATAATTGCTTTTTCCAAGGTGATTTATTCCTGTAATCCCAATACGTCCCGTTTGTCATTAAATGTTCATCTTGTCTTCTCTTGTGGATGCACTCATTTCTTTGCTCCTAAATTGTTTGGATTTTCTTCTTAAAGGGGAAATTCTCTTCAACTATTTTTATTTCGTTTGTGGTTTTATTGAGGTCATACCTTTACCCATTTTTCCTTCTTACCACTTCGCTAAGATTTTGAAGAGTTGCCTCTTATCTGTAGTTACAATTGGAGTCAAGTTTCTTGGGATGATATCCTTTCGAATTTCCTATAGCTGTGAGGGCGTCTTCCTTGGAAAGTATTATTCTAAATCCTAGTAGTGTGGGACGGTACTTCATTTCATGCCCTATTTCCTTTATACCTTATAATAGGTTGTTCCTTGTTTAGTTACCCCAAACTTCTCCTAGACTTCTTACCATGACAATTCTTTTGCCATGCCTTCCTTGCATAATAATCTCCTTGATATCCATGGTGTCTTTTGTTTAGGTATTTTTCTTGGAGATATCTTCCTAACAAGATTACATCCTTTGATAGACAAAGTTTTTAGGAATTTGGAGTACTTTATTAATTAAGGAGTACAATTGGCCCTATTACAGAAAGTGGTCACAAAATAAGGAGCTACAGGGTTCTTGATAAACTTAGGTAAGGTTACACACCCTTTACTGACGTTTGTAGCTTCACGCTTGGCTTCCTTTATACTTAGATTTGTGCCCTCAATAGGTCCTAGCACATTCTCCTAGATACTTCTCCATTTGGTCTTTGGAGATTTCTACCATGCCTCAGGCATTTGGGAAGCTTCTAGGGTTGTCCTCCTACGAGGATAGGGTACTGAGTAAGGTCCTCCCTAGTTTTCTTGGCTCCTCTCCTGGGAGCCATCTGAAAATTTTAAGATAAAACCTATCAGTTATTATATTTTCTAGTCTTGATTATGTATTCAAAGAAACAGGCTCTAATACCACTCTAGTTGTCACGCCTCGACCCGATTTGGTCGGATCCTTTAAACCTACACCTTTTCTAGGAATAACATAAACAAAACTGTAAAAGAATTTAGATTTATCATACCTGTATCACATGAATCTTAGTTGATGGTCTTTAAGGGTAGGCTTTTCCAGTATTTCCTAAAAAGGGATATAGGGGAGGGGTAAGTACACCTTTTCAAAAGTTTTGACTTTTAAGAAAAACATTTATCATTGGAGTGTGCCAAACTCCTTTCTTTTCAAAATTCCTTCATTTAAAAATTTGAGTTTTTCCATCATTTCTTAGTTACCACGGTGTGTCATCACCCAACACACATCCTTCATCATGAAGGTTACACACATTCGCAGGTCAACACGATCACTGAACCCACTAGTGGCGTCGGAGTGACTTTACCGGCCACCCGGATAGAAGCACGACCACTTCTACCCTGGGAATGAGTGGATGTACGTGACATCCGACCCTTAATCTTGAAATTGCTTCTTTGTGTACATATGAGGACATAGACCTCATCCCGTCCCCACCCTGGACTCATGCGCTTGGTGTTACTCCAAATTTCGCACAAACACCTGGAACGACGATCTGCCCTTATACTCACTGGGTTGTCCAAGGTCCTTGGGATACATTGCTACCCCTCATGGGCATCTTGATGATCCCATACTCATAGTGCATGCACAAACAGATTTTTCTTAAATTGCCATATAATATGTGGTGCCATTTGTCCCAACGGTTCCGACTCTCAACTCAACCCGCAGTTGTTTGTCTAGACTGGTCCGTCGACCTGTCATGTCGCACTACTGCTAGTTGACTAAGCATGTCGGTCCTATCTTGATACCATGGCCAAACAATTCACTTATTAAGTTTTATGGCACATATATCATGTTCGTTTATGAGCTCCTGCTCGTGCCAACTGGCCTTGGGCCCATTGTACGAGATTTTCAAAATTGGGCATTTAGCCCCCAAGTTCCAAAACCGAGGCCCCTGGCCTATCAGAGCTATTTGAGCTCTCGTTGAGAAGACCTCCCAAATTGTTTAAGCATTGGCACATAGTTAGGGGAGAGCACTTCTGACAAAATGTATGTTTTCTCTATCCATTATACCGCCTGGGTATAAGGACACCTCCGTTCATAACCGATGAACGGGTTTTCAACTTCCTTCGAGGAAGTCTCATCATACCATTTGGGTATGATCTACTTACAACTGGTAAATAGTTTTTCCGTATGATTTTCACATCACTTCCTTTAAGTTGTGAGGTTTAAAATAACACTAAATAGTGGGTTTTCATATCAAGGTACTTATCATCCCCAACCGAGTATGATATAAAATTCCCACTCACCCGATACTGCAGTTAAATTCCACTTAGTCGGGCTCCGTCCTTAGCAACCTGAACATAATTGTTCATTATTCTTTGGCTAATAGCCCTCATTTGTTCCAAATAAATGAGAAAACTCAACTTTACATATATTTGTAATTAGGTCCCTAAAGTTATTTTTCTTTAACTTTAAGTCCCTATTGCCGGGTTTTTCGTAAATTTGAGTTCGAAAACTTTTAAAATTTATCTTAGGACCTCAAATTATTTAATTTCGCATAAAGGTGTTTAATTTCCCAAATTTCCAATTTGGTCCCCTAACTTTTTCAAAATTACTATTTTGCCCTTCATTTACAAAAATGGTAAGTTTTGCCTCAAAAATTCCAAAATTCCTTAATTGGTCCTCCAACATTATTTTCATGCCCAATTGACCCTTAATTTCATAAAATTGCATTTTGGTCCTTTGAATTTCATAAATCCCCAATTTTAACTCTTCAACACTACCGAATTTGATTTCATCAAATTGACCGATCAAACACCTCTAATTGTTGAAATTGGAGTTGAAATTGAGTTCCTGCATATTCATATGGTTCTAAGAAACTTTGAATTGTAGATTTTAACGCCAAAACGAGCTCAAATGTAGATTTGAGTTCCTGCATGTTCTTATGGTTCTAAGAAACTTTGAATTGTAGATTTTAACGCCAAAACAAGCTCAAATGGAGATTCGTCGGAAAATAGACTGTAGAGTGAGAAAGCTTCGATTTCTCAGCGGTGAGGGCACAGCGGTCCGAGCTTTCGATCTGGGCATCTCATCTTGAGGTTCATCCTAGAATCAAGAATCGCATCAATTGATGTCGAATTGAGTTAGAATTTCATTATTGAAATTCTGCTAGTTCTCTCTCTAGCACCGGCCAAAAATTGCAAAGTGGAGCCGAATTGGCTTACCTTTCATTCCTAATTCGGCCGTGGGAGGGCTAAGGAAGTGTTAAGAGGCTTGGTTTGGCCTAAGGAGGGCTCGAAACTGCCAATTTCAACTCGGCCGAAACAGGGCAGCTTCAGTCCGCCGGAGCTGCTTCATTGTTCCATCATGTCGACGCTTCTCTAGTGATTCTCGGATTAACTGGAGTTTGCTATCAGATAGCTGACTTCTACCCGGTTCTAAAGAGCCCGGCCTCTCCTTCCGAGGTTAAGAAAAATATTCAAGTCGAAGCTCTAGTTTAAGTTTCACCAGGAAATGGAGCAGTAGACAGAGAGAGAGAGAGAGAAGTGTACGGGTGTGAAGAGAATGAATGGGGATGCCCTCTTTATATAGGTGTAAAACCTTGTATTAAATGGGAGAGATTTATTACTAGTATTAATTTCGGTATTAAATTATTTGTATTAATTCCAATAAATTAATTTAGGTATTAAATTATTTGTATTAATTCTAATAAATTAATATATATTAATTTATAGTTATTTATGATAAGGCGTCACAAAATTTTTTTACTGAAATTTCGGGTTAAAAAAAAATCATACTTCCTAAAAGGTCACCCATCCTCACACTACTCTCAGGCAAGCACGCTTAACTTTAGAGTTCTTATATATTCTCGTTCACCTGAACTAATTTGATTTTTCTCTTCTAATTTGTTTTAAGTTTCTTTTGTAAGGTTTAATGAACTCTTTGGATCACCTGTAAGTTGTAAATTTCCAGATTGCTTGTTCCCAAATGATCGGGTTTGTAAACTAGCTCAGTTTTCTTATTCGGTTTGACTGGTTCTTTCCCGGTTTTCCTTAACTCAAAAGTGCGGGGTTTACAATACCCATCAAGCCAAGTTGAGTTGTCAAGCTTGTTGGGCCAAACCGCTGCTGTACCAAAGTCAGGTCGTCGAACCTGTTATGCCAGTACGCATGGTGGGGTCGAAGCTAAGTTGACAGATTGTTGTGCGAGAGGGCCAAAGATAATGGCTATAACTTAAAAAGCTTGTTGATTATGCATGCACCATGATGTTCGGGCCATTAAGACACTTGGTATGAGGTAGTGATGGAACCCAATGACTATTGTACGACCCAGGGAGCATAAGGACAGTATCGTAGTTCAGTAGGTCGTGAAGCCGAGGTGCTTCCTACGCATGGAGATCGAGGCAATAAGGGGAATGAGGTCTCGTCCCCTTAAGCAGACATGGTGGAGAAACTTGAGTTTAGGGTCGGACTATTGATGTCCGCACAAACTTTGGTTAGAGGCAGTATTCCTCTATTAGGGTGGACGGTAAAGGCGCTCCGGTCCATAAGTGGCGCGGTTGAGGACTGTTCTGTGAATGTGTGATCCCTTCTATAATAGGAGGGTGGTTGTTGACCTTGTGACCGTATGAAATAACAAAAATGGATTAAATTAAAGAAAGATCAGATGAATTCAAGTAAAACATTATAGTAGTTTCTCTCACTAAGTGTTGTACTCACCCCCTTTCCTCAACCTTTTTCAGGACATCACCCCGACAGGAAGTTCTAGACGCGCTCAGGCCCTCAAGGTAGGCTTCCTACCCCCAACTTAAAGGAAGGGTCCGAATGCAAACATGTCTTCACCTTCATTGCCTCATTCGGGTAGATATACTTGAATGATACAGAGAAGGGTGGTAGGTTGATCACGGACTTCGACCAAACTGGGTCGGGGCATGACAGTTTGGTTCACACGGCGAACTTCCTAGGGACTCATCTTCCTACAAGGTAATTTAGTTTTCATTAGTTTGAGGGCATAGTATTAATAATGCTCTCAAGGGAACATAACTTTGATACCACTCAAGTTGTCATGCCCCGACCTAGTTTGGTCGGATCCCCGTGATCAACCCGCCAGTCCCTTGGTTTAAGAGGGTTTTTCCTTCTTTAATCAAGAGGAGTCAAGCAAAATTTCAAACCTTGTTCCCTTGAATAGCACAAATCAATCAAATGCAAGCTTAAAAAGAACTTTAAGCATACTTGACAGAGGGTATATCTTCATGTTTTTCTTTTATTATATCTCCTTACTCCTGAAAAGGGTAAAAAGGAAGGGGTGAGTTCTACAACTTAGTGAGCGGGTGTTGGGATTGTTTTCAAAATAGTTTTATCTAGACTATGCCAAGGTTATCATTTCCTTTAAAAAGGATTTTCTCAAAGTTCGATTTTCAAAACTCTTTCTCATTATCATATTAGGTGTTTTTAGCTATTTTTAACCCATCCCCTTGCCTCAAGAGGCATTTAACAAACAAACACATACGCCCTTCATCAGGAAGGGTACACACATTCGCAGGTGCAGCCCGTCCATTGCACCCATTTGTGGATCAGGGCGTTTTTACTGTCCACCAAGATAGAAGCCCGTCCACTTCTACCTTGGGTCTGAGTGGAACGTTCTAGATGTCCAACCCTCATACCTGAATGCCACTTCATGTCTGTATGAGGACAGACACATCATCCTTATCCCACCCCAATCTCATGCGCAAGAAGCTCCCAGAGCTTCCTAACTGACTGGCACGACAAACTGCCCTTATCGCCTCCCTCCCCCATATCGTCCAACAGCCCTTAGGAACCATCACTACCTGTAGGGCGTCTGGATGGTCCCGTACCATTAGTGCATGCACAAACAAAAGTTTTCCACATATAGCCATTATCTTTGGTGCCAATGGTCCAATGACCCCGACGCTCAACCCGACCTGCAGCTGTTTGTATAAGTCGGTCCGTCGACTTGGCCTTGACGTACTGCCGCTAGTCCATCGAGCACTGTCGGTTCTGACTTGGTACCGTGGCGAAATCACATGACCAATTTCATTACAAATTTTCATGGCTTCCTTTAATAAAGTTTGTTTATGAGCTCTTGCTCGTGCCCACTAGCCTTGGGCCCACTACATGTGTTTTTCCAAAACCGGACATTTAGCCCCATGAGTTCAAAAACCAAGGCCCCTGCCCTATCTGAGCTATTTTAGCTCTCGTCAAGGTCTCTCAAATGTTTTAAACATTGGCACACAGTTAGGGGAGAACACTTCTAACAAAAATCTATTTTCAACTCATTACACCAACCAGGTGTGAAATTTCCAATTTTGTCTCCAACTTTTCAAAAATTACAAATTTGCCCCTACTTTCCAAAAATAGCAATTTGACCCCAAATGATCCGGAAATTGACCAATTGGTCCCTCAACAATTTTCTCATGGCAAATTGGCCTTCCATTTTGGGAAATTGCAAAGCGGTCCCTCAATTTTTTGAAATCCCCAATTTCTCCTTTTCAAATTGACAGAATTTGATTTCTTCAAATTGGCCATTCAATCAGGGTTAATTGCTCCAATTGAAGGTATTGATCAATTCTTATACTTCCATATGATTCAATTAAGCTTTCAATTGCATGATTTGGGTCCAAACGAGCTCAAATGGAGTTTCATCCAAAAACTGTTTGTAGAGAGAGAATGCTTCGAAAACTTACCGTCGGAGGTGTGGCAGACCAAGCTCTCAATTGGAGGAAGTAACTCTTGTCTTGAGGTTCCTTCTAGGATCAAGAGTCGCTACAATTGAAGTTGAATTGAGGGTGAATTTGTTTAGTGAAATTCGACATTTTCTCTCTCTAACACCTAAGTGTAACGATAGAGGAGGGCCAAATTGTTTTACATTTCAGCCTCATTGAGGCCGTGTGAGGGCCGTGGAGGTGTCGGGGAGGCTTGGTTTGGCTGAAGGAGGGCTGAATTTGGCAAAATTCAGCTCAACCAAAACAAGGCAGCTTCAGTCCGTTGGAACTGCTTCACTGTTTGATTCCACCAGTGCTTCATCGGCGGTCCTCAGGTCGAAAGGAGGTTGCTATCAGGTAGCTGACTTCCCCCGGAGTCTATAGGACTCAACCTTGCCTTTTGAGGTTGAGAAAAGGCCTAAGTTGAAGCTTTGGTTCGAGCTTCAATGGAAAATGGAGCAGTTAATAGAGAATGGTGATTTGAGGTGTGTGGAGGATTAATTGAGAGGAGCTCTTTATATAGGGAGCTCGGGTACCCTCTGCCTGACCAATTTCCATTTTGGTTGAGCTTATACTCGCCCAAAAATGACTTGATCGGAGCGGTTACATCTTCGCTGCAAATATACATTTTCAACATTAATTAATAGTGTTTTCATCCTAAGGAAGAAAGTGACACTCTTCCGAACTGGACCGGGCCGGTACGACTGGGTTCAAGCCCGATTCGATCGGTTTTCTCAAAATTAAAAATGTCTAAATTAATCAAAAATCATTCTCTATCTAATGGTGGCTTCAATTTCCCAATTTGAATATTTTAAGCCACTAAAAAAAATAAATTTAGAAATCGGTTCAAGTATGGTTCAACCCGGTTCAATTTGGTTTAGGTTTGATTCACCCTAAACCGGTCTTGTTTTCTCTTCCCATTTGCCCAAAGTTCTTTTCCATGATTTTTATGACTATTTGAATCATTTTGAATTTTTCAATTTCCCATTTTACCCTTTATTTACCGGTTATGGTTCGTGAACCGACTTAGATTTATCTTTTGAATTGATTGGTTCTTTTCCCGGTTTCCTTATCTTTAAAGGACAGGGTTTGCAGTGCGGGTGTTGAATGTGATGTCATGGAATTTCACTTTCACGGGTTTCTGCTTTCACATGTAATGGTTTTAGAGAGATAGTGAGCTAAGAACTTAGCAAATGAGTTTATTGATGTCGGGCCACTTTGTCACACCCCGACCTAATTCATTGGTTGATGGTCCCATGCAATTTCACCATAATAAAACCAAATCTCCCCTAGCTCCCTGGTGTGATTTTTCTATTCTGCGACTACCGGAGTAGAGGTACTGTGCAGGCTCTTTGACGCTTCTCTGGTGGTATTCAAGTTGAGTGGAGACTATAGTGAGGTAGAGAACCTCCTATCGGTTCTAGGGACTGCCAATTCACCTCCTAAGGTCTTAAAAAGTCCCCTTGTTAGAACTTTGGTGTGCGCCTTGCCGGAAATTGGAGTTGTATGTCTTCTTGGACTGCCCAAGTGATGGGGAAGACGAGTGGGGAGGCGCCCATTATATAGAGAGCTCGACAACTATCAGGGATACCGACTGACATAAGACTTAACGCTGGACTCGCCCGATTGCGGCAGCAGTGGTGGATTTTTCTGTCGCTGGAGACTTGGCCTCTCTCCGACGATCGCGCTCTATTCATCTGCTCAAGGTTAAAGACGACACTGTGTTGCATGTGCAAGCTGCCACGTGCATGCTACTACATGGCATGCTATGATTTGCTGGCAGTGCAGACGTGGCATCCAACCCAGCGTCCGATTGACCCTTTGACTTGTTGACCAGCCACGTGGCAACCTCCCATTGGTCATTCGTTCCAATGTGGTTGCTGACCATACTCGGTCAACCTCCCATTGATTAGCTAATTTAAATGAATAAGATTTCGTGCGCTGCATGACTGCAACGTGTCAGCCTCTAATTGGCTGATTTAAATAATCTTGTGTGGCTGCCACATGTCAGCCGCAGATTGGTTGAGGCCATCCAATGTGGCTTTGCCATGTATCAACCTCTAGTTGGTCCACCATTTCTCTAACATCCTTGTTGGCTACCAACATGGCATCTTTGCCCTGTGTTAGCTCATCATTGGTCGGCCTTGTTGACAAGCCTTTTGCTTAGTTGACCATTGACTAAGTACACGTGTCACCCTCCTATTGTTCGCTCGTCGGTGATGTGGCCTTAACCGTTGACTAGGGACACGTGTCACGCTCTGATTGGTCAACGCTTCCAAGCGGTGACTATGCGCATTTTGCCACATGTCACTTGCTGATTGGTCACACATACTAATTGGGCACTAACCTGGCAGGCAGTCTGTTGACCGGTTCGGTAAGACCGAGTTCGGTAACCCGAAATCTAAAATCGACCAGTTTAGGCCCGATTTGACCAATTTTCTCAAAATTAAAATTTTTTAAATTTGTGTAAATTCATTTTCTATCTAATGGTGGCTTCAATTTCCTAAATTGATGTTTTTAGGCCACCTAGAAAAATGAATCTTTGAACCGGTTGTTCACGGTTCAATCTAGTTCAATCCGGTTCAGGTTTCGTTCACCCTAAACTTGTTCGGTTTTCACATCCAATTCACTTCATGGTTCCTTTCCATAATTTTTAGGTCTCTATTGGCCACTTGGAATTTTCCAAATTCTTGTTTTTACCCCTTCTTTACCAAATACTGGTTCACTTAGATCCTCAATTTTCTCTCGAAAATTTTCGGTTTTCCTTTGTGCTTCCTTATTTCGAGAGGATGGGGTTTACAAGCACATTCCTCTTAAATTGTATTTGTAATTCAAACATGGATATGCCATGTCTATTCACATAATTTTCAGATCAAGTGCGTCAAGTAAGCACACATAATCATAAATCACATCACAAGCATGGCCTAGACATGTCTATCTGTGAGTACTCACACACGAGACTCTAGGCGATGAGGATATGTGTGTATGTGCAACTGCACTCCCATGGCACCGTATATGTTTGCCTCCTCATAGGTATGTCAAATCAATACCCTCAATCATCCGTACACTTGGCATTGCATGTCATATCATAACCCGAGTACTTGTATCTCGGGTATTCGTCGCCATCAACGTACAACAGGTATACTTGGACCTCTCGGAGGTATATGGGTGACCTGGGAATATCATATCATAACTCCCCTTATTCCTCCATTGTAAACCCCGTCCTTTTATAAATAAGAGAATCGGGAAAAGAACCAGTCATTTCCAAAGAGAAAACCGAGCCAGATCATGAACCTTAGCTAATAGAGAATGGGAAAAATGGGAAATTTACAGATCTTAAGTGACCTAACCAAATCGGTTCCGGTGAACCAAATCTAAACGAGATTGAACCAGTTTGAACCATCATTGAACCAGTTGCTAAATTCATTTTTCTATGTGGCTTAAAATATCCAAATTGAAGAATTGAAGCTATCATTTTATAGAGAACGAATTTAGATATTTTAATTTTGAGAAAATCGGTCTAATCGGGCATGAACCAGTCGGTTTAAGCATTGAACCCGGTCGGACCTGTCCGAACTGGTTCGGAATAGTGTCATCTTCTTCCTTTAGATGACGACACTATTCATTCAAGGATGAACGGATAAGGCTAGCGAAGATGAATAGTCTCCATTTAGGCAGTTTTAGGTCATGAATGAGCTTTACCAAGATTCTAAATGGTCGGGCTAAGAGTTCGCGAGCTCCCTATATAAAGAGCTCCTCTCCACTCATCTTCCTCACATCTAAAATCTCCATTCTCTCTCAACTGCTCCATTTTCTAATGAAGCTCAAACTAGAGCTCCGACTTGGGTAGTTTTCTTAACCTCATAAGGTGAGGTCAGTTTCTTTAGACTCGGGGGAAGTTAGCTATTTGATAGCAACCTCCGTTCGATCCAAGGACTACTGGAGAAGTGCCGGCGAAATCAAACAATGAAGCAGCTCTAATAGACCGGAGCTGCCCTATTTTGGTCGAGTGTAATTCAAACAAACTCAACCCTCCTCCAGCCAAACCAAGCCCTCCCAACATCCCCATAGCGCTCATACGACCTCAATTGAACTGAAAGGTAAGCTAATTCGGCCCTACTCAGTCATTGTAGGTCTGAATTAGAGAGAGAAACTACTAAATTTCACTGATGAGATTCTCCTTCGATTTGGGGTCAATTGTAGGAATTCTTGAACCTAGAAGTTAACTCAGGAATAGAGCTACCTTCCTCAATAGAGAGCTCGGACCATCGCACCTCCAACGATAACCTTTTGAAGCTTTTTCTCTCTATGTACAGTTTTCCAGTGAAACTTTGTTCGAGCTGAATTCAAACCCAAATGACACGGTTCAAAGCTGAATTGAATCGTATGGAATGTAGGAACAGATCCATACCTTTAATTGGAACAATTAACCCTGATTGAATGGCTAATTTGAAGAAATCAAATTCGGTCCATTTAAAGGGGAGAAATTGGGGAAAAAGTTTGGTGAAAATTGGGGATTTCGTAAAATTGAGGGACCATTTTGTAATTTCCCAAAAATGAGGGCCAATTGGCCATGGAAAAGATGTTGGAGGATCAATTGGTCAATTTTTGGAACATTTAGGGTCAAATTGCCATTTTTTGGAAAGTAGGAGCAAAATGATAATTTTTGAAAAGTTGGGGGACCAAATTGGAAATTTGGGAAAATTTGAGGCCCTTATACATTTTTTTTGAGTAAAATGAGGACTTAAAGGGAATTTTAGAAACTTTGAGAGTCAAATTGGGCAAAGGTTTGCATTAGGGACCTAAAGTTAAGAAAAATAAACTTTAGGGACCTAAATGTAATTTATTGATAAATTGTGAGCCTAGGCTTTTATTGATAAATTGTGAGCCAGGCTTTTATGTCAAACCACAAGTGTGATAGGAATGCCAACAAGAGAAAGCTCGCCTCAACTTAAAAAATCAATCGAGGACGAACACGTCACAGTTAACAGGTGAGTGGGTTTATTCACATCATACCCGGTTGGGATGGTGAGCACTTTAGAAATGAAAAACCACTTATATGTGGGATTTTAACATCACACTAGGTTGGAGTGATGTGCAAATTAAGCTAAAAACTACTTACTGATTATAAGTAGAGGAAATTATACCCAGTTGGTATGATGGACTTATTTGAAGGAAGGAGAAACCCGCTTGCCAGTTGTAAGCGGAGGTATCATCACACCAATCGGGTGTGATGAAGTGAAAATGTTATTTTTGTTAGAAATGTGTTCTCCCCTGATTTGTGTGCTAATGCTTAAACCTTTTGGAAGACCTTCTTGACGAGAGCTAGAACAACTCAAAGAGGCCAAAGGCCTGGACTTTTTATCTTGTGGGGCTAAAATGCCCGATTTTGGAAAATCATATACAGTGGGCCCAAGGCGAGTGGGCACGAGCAGGAGCTCATAAACATACAGGAGATATGAAAGACAAGAAAACTCTTAATGAAATAGATATGTGATTTCGCCATGGTACCAAGATAGGACTGGCATACTTGATGGACTAGTGGTAGTGCGTCAGGGCTAGGTCGACGGATCGACCTAGACAAACAGCTGCAGGTCGGGTTGAAGGTTGGGGTCGTTGGACTAGTGGCACCAAAGATAAATGGCTATGTGAAAACTGTTGTTTGTGCGTGCACTTAAGGTACATGACTATTAAGGTGCCCAAGAGGGGTAGTGATACGTCCAAAGGGCTACTAGATGACATGGTGGAGATAATGGCAGTTTGTCATTCCAGCAGTCAGAGAAGCTCGATGTAGCTTCATGCGCCTAAGATTGGGGTGGTGTCGGGATGAGGTCTCTATCCTCATACAAACACAAAATTGTTTTTAGGTTTGAGGGTCAAATGTTGTGAATATCCATTCAGACCAAGGGTAGAAGTGAACGAGCTTCTATCTTGGTGGCCGGTAAAGTCGCTCCGAGCCACAAGAGGGTGCAGTGGACGGGCTGACCTACGAATGTGTGATCCCTTCCTGATGAAGGGCATGTGTTGATTGTTAAACACACCTAATGTGAAAAATAAAGAGTTTAGCACGCTCCGATTAAAGCTGTTTGTTTATGAAAACTCACTCCCAACACCCATTCACTGAATTGTAGAACTCACCCCTCCCTTTACCCCTTTTTAGTTAACCAAGGGAAACCAACTAAAGACTTTTCTATAGCCGAACCTTTAAGACAGATATATAAGATTTAAGGAATTCATTTTTGTTTAATGCTTTTCCAAGAAAGATACAGGTGAAAGGATGCCTTACTCCTCACGGTTTAGAAAAGGGGAAAACTCTTAATAAACTATGAGAGTGGCAGGTTGCTCACGGGGATTTGACCAAACCGGGTCGGGGCGTGACAACTTGAATGGTATCAGAGCATGTTTCCTCAAATACATTATCAAGACTATAAAACCTAGTAACTAATAGGAATAAATTTTAAAATTTCAGATGGCATTGGCGGAGTCAAACTAGAGGTAGACTTGATCCCATTACCTCTAAGGGAGGTAGAAATAATATTAGGGATGGATTGGCTAAGTACCCATCAAGGTAAGATAGACTGTAGGAAGAAGATAGTAACTTTCCACACTCCTGAGACACTCAGACTGCAATTCCAAGGAGACTGGAGGAAGGGTGAAGTGTAGATGGTGTCCCATATACAAGCTCAAAAGATGATACAGAAAGGCTGTAAAGCTTTTCTAGCAGTGATCATCAATGGGAAGACATGCTAAGGGCATGCAACATGCGGACAAGCTTTCCTCGAACCGATGGGCAATTCGAGCGAACGATCCAAACCCTGGAAGACATGCTAAGGGCATGCGTACTCACCATGGATAAGGGTTGGGAGGAATACTTGTGTCTGATGGAGTTTGCGTACAATAACAATTATCAGGCCAGTATTTAAATGGCTCCTTATGAGGCCCTTTTATGGACGACCATGTCGTACCCCTTTATTTTGGGAAGAAGTGGGAGAAAGGAAGTTAGAAAGGGTCAAACTAATAGAGGATGCCACCAATAAGATTAAGATAATAAGGAGTCGACATAAGGCCGCTCAGGACAGACAAAAGAGCTATGCAGATCATTGTAGAAGAGATCTGGAGTTTAATGTGGGAGACCAAGTGTTCCTAAAAGTATCTCCATGGAGGGGAATACTTAGGTTTCAACAACAGGGGAAGTTGAAACCAAGGTACATCGGTCCTTACACAATAGTCCAAAGGATAGGACCGGTGGCATATAAACTAGAACTACCTCTAGATTTACAAAGAATACATTATGTATTCCATATCTCAGTAATCCGAAAGTACCAGCCTAATCCTAGCCATGTGTTGGACCAACCTCCAACAGAGCTAGAAGAAAACCTAACCTATCAAATAGAACCGGTACGAATCATCGACTGGAGGGATAAGAACTTGAGGAACAAGAGAATTCCTATGATTAAGGTTCTTTGGTAGAACGAACCCATGCAAGAGGAGACATGGGAAACCAAGAGCATTATGAGGGATGGGTACCTTTAGTTATTTGACGTGTAATTGTTTTGGGAACAAAAGCCCTAAAAGGAGGGGAGAGTTGTAAAACCCACCAGAGAAGTGCCAGCAGAATCAAACAATAAAGTAGCTCCAACGAACTGAAGCTGCCCTATTTTGGCCGAGCAGAATTTTGCTAAATTCAGCCCTCCTCCGACCAAACCAAGCCCTCCCAACATCTCCATAGTGCTTATACGACCTCGACTGAGTTGAAAGGTAAGCCAATTCGGCTCTCCTCAGTCGTTGTAGGTCGGAGTTAATGAGAGAAACTACTAAATTTCACTAACGAAATTCTCCTTCGATTTGGGTCAATTGTAGGAATTCTTGATCCTATAAGGTACCTCAGGAAGAGAGCTACCTTTCTCGATAGAGAGCTCGGAATGCCGCACCTCCGATGGTAAGCTTTTGAAGTTTTCTCTCTACGTACAGTTTTCTGGTGAAGCTCCATTTGAGTTGAATTCGGACCCAAATGATGCGGTTTAAAACTCAATTGAATTGTATGAAAGTGTATGAATTGATCCAAACCTTCAATTGGAGCAATTAACCCCGATTGAATGGTCAACTTGAATAAATCAAATTCGGTTTGTTTGAAGGGGAGAAATAGGGGAAATTTGGGGATTTCGTAAAATTGAGAGACCATTTTGCAATTTCCCAAAATTGAGGTCCAATTGGCCGTGGAAAATTTGTTGGAGGATCAATTGGTCAATTTTTGGAACATTTGGGGTCAAATTGCCATTTTTTGGAAAGTAGGGGCAAAATGGTCATTTTACAAAAGTTGGGTGACCAAATTGGAAATTTGGGAAAACTTGATCCCCTTATACATTTTTTGAGTAAAAAGAGGACTTACAAAGAATTTTGAAAACTTTGGGAGTCAAATTGGGGAAAGGTTTACATTAGGGACCTAAAGATAAGAAAAATAAACTTTAGGGACCTAAATGTAATTTATCGATAAATTGTGAGCCTAGGCTTTTATGCCAAACCTTAAGTTAAAAGGCTGCCCAATTCATGTAGGGACAAGTGTGATCGGAATGCCAATAAGATAAATGTAAACCCCACCCTTTTTAGTTAAGGGCAACCGGGAAAAAAACCGGTCAAACCGAGTAAGAAAACCAAACCGGTTCACAAACCCGTTTATTGGAGAACGGGTAAATTAGAGAAATTTCAACTCTCTTGTGACCCAAAGAGAATTATAAACCATGGGAAGGAACCTTAGAACAAGTGGGAGAGAAAAACCAGACCGGTTCGGGTGAACCAGACCCGAATCGGATTAAACCAGTTTAAGAACCGAGCCGGTTTATGAACCCGAACTGATAGAGAGATGGTAAACCAGGAAATTTATGGACCCTAAGTGACGTAAGGAGTCATAAAAGTCATGAAAAAGGACTTTAGGGTGAATTGGAGATGAAACCAAATCGGTTCAAGTGAACCGGATCCGAACCAAATTGAACCGGTTTGAACTACTATTAAACTGGATTCTAAATTAATTTTTCTAGGTAGTTTAAAAAAATTCAAATTTGAGGTTTGAGACCACCAATGGATAGAAAATAAATTTAGATGAATTTAGAAATTTTTATATTTGAAAAACTCGGTCGAATTGGGGGTGAACCGTCCGATTTAAGCTTTGATCCCGATTTGTACCAGTTCGGTCTGGTTCGGAACAGTGTCATCTTCTTCCTCCAAATGACAGCACTGTTCACTCGCTGGAAAATTGAACCAGCACCGGCGAAGAAGAAACATCTTCGTTCAATACGTTTTCAGCCATCAATGCCTATCATAAAGGTGCCAATCGGATGGCCAAGAAGTCCCCAAGCTTCCTATATAAAGACCCCCTCCCCATTCATCCTCTCTACACCTGAAAAGCTCACTCTCTCTCAGTTGCTTTGTTTTTCAGTGAAGCTCAAAGCAGAGTTCCGATATAGGGTCATTTATGAGCCAAAGAAGGCGGGGTCGGGTTCTTTAGAACTGGGGAGAAATCAGCTACACACCTGTAGTATCTGTTTACTCCGAGTGTCACCGGAGAAGCGCTGGTGTGATGGAATAGTGAAGCAGCTTTAGCGGACCGAAGCTGCCCTATTTCGGCCGAGTTGAAATTGGCCATTTTGAGCCCTCCTCAGGCCAAACCAAGCCCTCCCAACACTTCCTCAGCCCTCCCACTACCGAATTAGGACTGAAAGGTAAGCCAATTCGGGTCCCCTCGGCAAATTTTGACCGGTGCTAGAGAGAGAACCAGCAGAATTTCGATGATGGAATTTTAACTCAATTTGACATCAATTGATGCAATTCTTGATTCTAGGATGAACCTTATTCCATTATTTCTTAGTTACCACAGTGTGTCATCACCCAACACACATCCTTCATCATGAAGGTTACACACATTCGCAAGTCAGTATCACTACTGAACCCGCTAGTGGCTTCGGAGCGATTTTTCCTGCCACCCGGATAGAAGTACGACCACTTCTACCCTGGGAATGAGTGGATGTACGTGACATCCGACCCACAATCCCGAAATCACTTCTTCATGTCCGTATGAGGACAGAGACCTCATCCTGTCCCCACCCCGGTCTCATGCGCTTCGTGCTACTCCAGATTTCGCACAGACACCTGGAACGACGAACTGCCCTTATAGCCACCAGGTCGTCCAGTGCCCTTAGGACGCATCACTACCCCTCATGGGCGTCTTGATGATTCCGTACTCACAGTGCATGCACAAACAATGTTTTCTTATATTGCCATGTAATCTGTGGTGCCACTAGTCCAATGGCCTCGACTCTCAACTCAACCCGCAGCTATTTGTCTTGACTAGTTCGTCGACCTGTCATGTCGCACTGCCGCTAGTTGACCGAGCATGTCGGTCCTATCTTGGTACCATGGCCAAACAATTCACTTAAGTTTTATGGCACATATATCATGTTTGTTTACGAGCTCCTGCTCGTGCCAACTAGCCTTGGGCCCACTGTACGAGATTTTCAAAATCGGGCATTTAGCCCCCAAGTTCCAAAACCGAGGCCCCTGGCCTATCAGAGCTTATTCAAGCTCCCGTCGAGAAGGTCTCCCAAATAGTTTAAGTATTGGCACACAGTCAGGGGAGAACACTTCTGACAAAATAAGTTTTCACTATCCATTATACCAACCTGTATAAGGACATCTCCGTTTATAACCGATGAACGGGTTTTTAACTTCCTTCGAGGAAGTCTCATCATACCAACCGGGTATGATCTACTTACAACCGGTAAGTAGTTTTTTTTTACATAATTTTCACATCACTTTCTCTAAGTGGTGATGATTAAAATACCACTAGACAGTGGGTTTTTATACCGAGGTACTTATCATCCCCTACCGGGTATGATATAAAATTTCCACTCACAACCGGTAAGTGGTTTTTTATCTTTATGTTGTGCTCATCATCCCAACTGGGTATGATGTTAGTAAACCCACTCACCCGTTAATGCCGTGAATTCCACTAGACCGGTTCTTGGTATTCACGCGAGCTTGTCCTTGCTAGCGTTCCCGGTACTTCGTGTTCCGGTGAAGGCACGGCGGTCCGAGCTTTCGATCTGGGCAAATAGGTCTCATCCTGAGGTTCATCCTTTCGGTCCTAATTTGGCCGTGGAAAGGCTGAGAAAGTGTTGGGAGGGCTTGGTTTGGCCTGAGGAGGGCTTGAAATGGCCGACTTCAGCTTGACCGAAATAGGGCAGCTTCGGTCCGTCGGAGTTGCTTCACTATTCCATCATGTTAGCGCTTCTCCAACAATTCTCGGATTGATTGGAGTTTGCTATCAAATAGCTGTCTTCTCCCCGGTTCTAAAGAGCTCGATCTTTGTTCAAGTCGAAGCTCTCGTTTGAGCTTTACCGGGAAATGGAGCAGTAGAGAGAGAGAGAGAGAAGTGTTCAGGTGTGAGGAGAATGAAATGGGGATGACCTCTTTATATAGTCGTAAAACCCGTGTATTAAATAAGCGAGATTTATTACTGGTATTAATATGGCCATAAATTTTTTGTATTAATTCCAATAATTAAATTTCGGTATTAATTCTAATAAATTAAATTTCAGTATTAATTTCAATAATTTAATTTTGATATTTAATTATTTGTATTAATTCCAATAATTTAATTTAGGTATTAAATTATTGGTATTAATTTATGATAAGGCGTACATACAAATTTTTTACCGAAATTTCGAGTTACAAAAAAATTCATACTTCCCAGGAGGTCACCCATCCTCACTTGACTCTCAGATAAGCACGCTTAACTTTAAAGTTTTTATGGAATCTAGTTCACCTGAACCACTTTGGTTTTTGTTTTCTGATTTGTCTTAAGTTTCTTTTCCAATGTTTAATGAACCCTTTGGATCACCCGAGAGTTGTAAATTCCCAACTTGTCCGTTCATAAATAATCGGGTTTGTGAACCGGTTTTGAATCCTCACTTGGTTTGACCGGTTCTTTTCCTGGTTTTCCTTAGCTCAAAAGGGCGGGTTTTACAAAAAGGACCAAATTTTGTGGTAAAATGAGGCAGAATTGACTCTCAAAAGGCTTGGGTGTCTGGAGAGCTTCTGCAATCTGGTTTTCAAAATTCCCGAATAAAATTCAATATGATGGGGAGATGAAAATGCAATTAACTACCCGTGAAGACTACTCAAGGAGTTGTCAATGCATTGTTAGATCTAATTTATTGAAATTTGGTGAAAATTAGGTCAACTAGATGTGTTTTCATAACATGTCTTTATAGAATCCGTATGAGAGTGGGTAGTAGAGAGGAGTATGGTTGAATGTACATGAGTCGAGTGGGATGGCCAAAAGTAAGATTATATCCCATCTAACTTGGTGACCCACATTTTCATACATTCCAAAATTACACTTTTGCCCCTTTCGAGTCCTTTCTAGAATTTAAATTATATACCTTTCCAATCTCGGCTCACTTGAACCGGGCTCTGATGTGAATCCCACCAATATAGTGACAACAACATACACCAAATATGGAATAGACCCCAATACTTTCACGACACAAGTAAAAAGAATGGAATATACCTTGTTTAGTTGAGAAACAAGGTACATGAGTAGATGTAGATACCACACCCAAATCCTTTATAAGTATAACCCTTAAAAAACCCCGGTGATAAGTCTAATTACTTGAACGCCACAAGTAAAAATCTGATAAGTTTAAAAGTTCTCTCAAAAGAGAAAGAAAACATAAACCTCACAATATTATTGAAATCAAAGATCTGTCTTTACAATGTTATAAAGTCAGCCTTTTATAGGCACTTGTGAATACTAGCTATCATATAAATAAGGAAATAAAATATTATGGGTGACATGCTAACCACTGATTATTCATATAAAAAATATTACTAAGATATTTATTGTACATCTATTTAAAGATGTTTAAGATATAAATATTCTAAACTTAGCATATTATCTTAAACATATATGAAAATATATTATTTTATTTTTCAATATTATAGAAAATTTATTATGTTAATAAATCTCACACTTGAAATTCGAATTTGATTTACTTTATTGAGATCTTATTGAACTCTTATTTTGGGTTTCCACTTGGATTTCTTCAATTGCTCCAATCATCTCATTCAATACTTTTTCAAATCTTTTAGACTTTCACTTATGAATCATAGCATGCCCTATTTGATTCACATCAACCTCCCGAAATTCCCAACTTCTTGTTCGGAAAATAACTTTTGATCTAATTCAATTCAAATTCCCAACTTGGGTCCCCATCCTCGGTTCATCATGGATTTATGGTCCATCGATGTTCGATTCTTCGATTGGGGAAATCCTAACGTTATAGGGTAAATCTAGGTATAAAGAAGTGGGTAGGGCGAAAAAGTTTCTCTTAGAAGATGGAAGTATCACTCGACCCTTTTTATGGTGGGTGAATAAAGTAATGATTGGCTTACATGGGAAAGAAATGTTCAACTTTTATAAGGGATATGCTCGACTTTGCTGAAATAGAAATCCTCAACTTTAGAAAAAGAAGAAGCAGCACTTTACCCCTTTCTTTTTCTAAAATTTGATATGATTTAGATTAAGTGTATAGAGTGTTTAAAAATTGTGGGTTTTCTTCTTTCCTTGTCCATGGGTCAACGTTAATTACCACCTATCCACAATTAACTTACCAAAATCCATAGCACATGCCTTTTGAAAAAAGAAAGGGTTTGGTCAACTCATTTTGACTGAGCCTTAAGAGGTTTGACCAAATCTTTCCGGGTTTGTTTATCCGGTTGACTCAAGTGAGTTGACCCAAGTTAGGTAAACCCAAAATATATTTTTATTTTTTATTTTTATTTATTTATACTTTTAGATCCCAAAATTACAAATTTTCCCCTTATTAGGTCCACCAACAAAAATAAAAACTAATATGGTTCAATTCGATTTAACCCGTTTTGAATATGATTTCAATTCTCATGATAATTGACCCTTATTTCTTGATCAATAATAGTTTTTCTGAGTTTTTTCGAACTAATTTTTTACAAATTTTTAGGATTTTATTTCTAAGTAATTCCTAATTGATTTAATTTCCTATTTTAGTTCAACTCAAGTTTTCTAGTTCAATTTGGTTTAACACCTTAAAAAATGTGGTGCTACATCAATTATCATAACAACGACAAGAACATGTATGCATTAGTTCGAACTCTAAAAATGTAGCAAAATTGTCTATGAAAAAAAAGAGTTTATGATTAACATGGATCATAAATCACATAAACATCTCAAGTGGCAACACATTATGAACTAGTGTCATGCAAAGTGAATATATTTCATCAAGACATTTCCTTATATGATTAAGTATAAACAAGATAAAAAAAATATAGTTAGTGATACAATATCATGAAATTGAAATTAAGTTTTACTTATAATTATTGATACTAAATTACTTGGTTTTGATTATATTAAGAAAGTGTATACAAAATATCATGATTTTTGCAAAGTAGTTTGAAGTTATATAAAATGTGGGTTTGAAAAGTTTTATTTACAAAATAATTTTATTTTTTGGAAAAACATATTGTTAATCTCTTTATCCTCTTTGTGTGAGTTAATTATTAGGGAAATATATATTAGAGGACTCATAGAATATTTTTGGGTAGCTAAGTCTATAAAAATATTGCATGAGCATTTTTTTTATCCCTATATGAGAATGAATGTTAAGAAAATTTATTTACAATACATTACATGTGAATAAGCTAAGTTTAGACAACAACCTAATCTCTTATATACTATTCTTCCAATTCCTAGTGTAACTCATTGGGTTGAAATATTCATGGATTTTATTGAAGGATTACCTACTACTAAGAGGGGGAGATTTTATGTTTATGGTAGTCAACCAATTTTTCAAAAATAACACATTTTATTTCATGTAGTAAAACTAATGATACATTAAATGTTACTAAATTAGTTTTAAGAAAAGTTGTTAGATTGCATGATGTGCTTAAAACTATTATCTCTAATTGTAATTACAAATTCATGAGTTACTTTTAGAATATCTTTTGAAGTAAATAGAAAATAAAACTTTTGATTAAAACTCTATTTTATCTCAGGTTGAGTTTGTCTATAACATTTCTATTCATTATGTTATCATAATTTGAATTTGTTTATGTTTTTAATTTATTAACTACTATTGGTTTAACCCCACTTCTTGTTGATGAATTAGTAAATTTAAATAAAAAGAAAAAAAATTGAATTTTTAAAACAAATACATAATAATATAAGATGAAATAAAATAATAGGTTGAAGCATATTAAAATCGAGTCAATAAAAATTTTAACAATATTGGTTTTTATCCAATGGATTAGGTTTACCTAGATACGAGGAATAAACAATTTTTTGAGCCTATACAATCTAAATTCCTTTATGGAAGAGATGGATCATTCTAATTATTACAACTTATCAATAATGTTTACAAGAAAGAGTTATAGAGTTATATAGTAAGTATGGTAATAACTTAAATTTTAATATTTTTTAACTTTATATTTTTTATTTAGGTGCCCAGAAAATTAAAAATTAAAATAAATCATTTTTAAGAGTGAAAAAATACGTGAATTCACTTGACAATACTATACATTCGCAACAATAATTAAGTGGGTCTAAAATGTATATAATTATTTAGTGAAAGAACCTTTAAAAATGTAAAATAGTTTAATTACAAGTTAAAGTCTAAAATGATTGTGCAAAAAAGTTTAAATTATTTTAAAAAATATTAAATGAATTAATTGAATAGATTATAGAAATATCAAATGGAAACTGGAGTTAAAGTTATAGTTCAATTTTAAATATGTAAGGAGAATTTATTATATTAATAAATTTTTTAGAAAATTAAAATATAAAATATATCAAAATTCAAAATGATTGTTGAAAAATATCTAACTAATATTACATTATTTTAGATACATAATCTGATTAGTAATAAATTATTAATATTATTTAATTTCCTAGAATATTACTACCGGTTATATGGGTATATAAAAGATACAATTAATACTAAGAGACACATTTTGTTCAATATATTTATGAGATTTTATGTATTTTTTATTTTAAAAAATAAATTTACTAAATTTTTACTTTTTATTATTCAAGCAATTAAATCTATTTTTAGTATTTTGTAAATTTGTAATCTATATATTATTTCGACCAAAACAATTCAAATTTCATTATGTTTAGTCTCGGTAAAGAATTGGTACATAGAGACATGGAGCTTTAGCAAGTCAATGGACTTGTCCATCTACATCTATATGCAGCCAACCGTTCAAGCTTGAGTTCAATACATCATTATCCTCATGTACGAGTGCATAGTAGAACGGATTCTGTAGCTCTAATCCATGTAAAAGGTTGCACCATTTTTGGGCTGTCCTTTTATGTGGTGGCCTATGAAAGTTTTATGGTTGTAGAACATAATCAGAATAAGAAAGATTATAATGATTTTGCTCATTGCTTTGGAAAAACACTTAGTTCAGATAATGGGGAGGCCCGAAAATAATAGACCAAAATCTACCTGAAGATTTAGTTTAAGCCCAAATATAATGTTAAATAAACAATAATAGATTAATTAAAGGAAAAAGAATTTATAATATATATACTTTTTATCATATTTTCTCATTGTATATTTTAAAATAATAGTATATTATATTTATAGTAATTAGTAAGGGACATTTTAGTATTGAAAATTATAAAAAAAATCGTTAATTATAATAAATATCTAATATAAAAAAACATTAAGATTTTATCATATTCTTCGAAAAATATTAATAATATGAATAAAAAGTTGAGAGAGAGATGATATAAATCATAATGGAAGAGATTCGCAATCACCAATCGGAATCCACTTGTGCTCACTTTCCCGATCAATCTTTTATCATCTGACAGTCATCATCCATCCCATCGTCTTTCTTCTTCGTTCTTACTGAACCAGATCTGCGCGCGCTCACGTTAATAGCCCTCCGCTCTCCATTGCAACTGCAACCGTCAGTCAATTTGAACCTTCTGTTTCTCTCAAATTCCTTCAACCAAGAAGCAGTACTCCTTTGACCCTCCATTGCAAATGCTGCTACAAGCTCAATCTCTGGCGACCCACCTGTCCCCTTTCTCCCCACTCTCCAGACCCTTATCCATTAATCGATTTGCTCCACGAAATTCTTCGATCCTTTTCCAGACTAAGACTTCCTTCGGAGCCGTTAAATACACGGCGGTGACTGAGGAGAGGACCCAAGTTGAGGTGTCGAGTGCGAAGCCGTTACCAGCTGAGGTCTCGAGGACAATCGTTGAGTTATCCTCCAAAGGCACTCTCTCGACGTTGGCTCAAGAAGGTTGGCCTCTAGGACTCGGTGTTCGCTTTGCAGTTGACCACAATGGAACTCCGGTTTTGCGCTTGAACGGTTCTGACGGCCAATTCCCAGCTGACTTGAGGTCTAGCCTTCACGTTCAGGTTTTTCGGCCGCAAACTTATCTCAATTTGGTTAATTATTTATGCGGCTTTTGATATGGGAGAATAATATATGTGAATACATAGCTAGAACAGTTATGGCACTTTGAAACGAATTGATGTTTTAGTCTGATTAAAAAAATTCTTTAGCTCAGTTGGATCAGTGTGGATTGCGGACTCCCCAATGCACCATTCAGGGCTGCATCGCGAAACCTGAAGACAGGATGTCTTTATTGGTAAATGATTCCCTGAATTTGATTTTTTTTATTCCATTTCAAGATGTTAATAATGTGATGACGTTGGCTTAAAAGGTTCAGATTTAATATGTTGCTGCTCCCAAACACTTGGTTTGGATCTACAGCTATAAACTAGTAGTTCTGCAAGAACTATAAGTCTTGGTTAAGTTGGTAATTCTAAAACATCTCGAGAACTCAGGCGTTCACAAAAAAAAGTGCATATTCCTCCTGCGTTTGCTTTCAGAGGCCTCAGTTAAGCCATTACAGATGCTGTGCTTACGAGCTTTTTGTGGTTGAGATCATGAAATGTCGTATGATTACTGTTATTATATTCCTTGGAAGCTCAAATGGGCTTAACTACAAAGAAACCATCATGTCTGTTTTGTGCAGTTCTTGGTTTGGTATTCCAGATTGGATCAGTGTTCATGAGAGATGGTTGCATACAGCAGAATCATTTCTGCGGGGAAAAATGGATTTGGAATTTGGTCATTACTTCAGAAATTGGGTAGCTGCCTAGGAGGGTTACACTTGACTAGGAACCAACAGCTAATATGGAAACATGTTCTCCTGTTTTTGTGCTCCAAGTCTCCTGGGATATGTATACCATAGGGATTCTGATTTGATAAAATAAACCTTGTCAAGGTTCAGATTCAGATTGTGTTTATCTTGACTCCACCAATCCTTCTGAATATGGATGAACCCCTCCTGTTGGAGCTATTGGAAATTTTTGCTATTCTAATCCCAGGTCATTGATGAATATTTTGTTTCAGAGACTTAGTTCAGCATGGACAAAGAGGTTTGGGGATGAAATAGAAGAAGACCTATTATATTACATTGCCGTAGATAGGGTTCTTCAGATTGATGACTTTAAGGAGGTATGATTAATATTTTGTTGGTTATTCTGACTCCTAGTTCTTTATCATCTTTATGGAGATAATTCATTTTAGTGGGAACATACCATTGGAACATTGATTGTGTTCCAGGATGGTGGTGTATGGATCTCCTCTTCAGAGTATAAAAGTGCAAATCCTGATCCTCTTCGAGACTCTGCAGAGAGGATTGTCAATGAGATAAATGCTAACCATATTGAAGATGTTCACCGCTTCTGCAATGTATATGTGGACTTGGATTTTCTGGTACAACACGCACTCCCTTTATTGGAGCTTTTCTTCCCATCATCTTGGGGAGAAGTTTGGATTTCCAAAATGTTTTAATTCGCCATAGTCTGAGGGATTTCATCATGGTTTACAGGTATCAGAAGCAAAGATGATATGGGTTGACCGGTTAGGATTTGATGTTCACATATATTCATCTGAGGGAGGAGTTTTCGAAGTCCGGATCCCTTTCCCAAGAGAAGTAATAGATGAGAAAGGAGCAAAGTCCTCTTTCAATGGCATGTCTCAACTAGCCTGGGAGGTTGAAAAGCATCTTAATGTTGCAGATTTTAAGAAAGTGAACCGATTCAAGCAGATATCATGAAGAAAAGAAAATCCCATCTTAATGTTCCCTGGTGATAGAGTGAACTCTGTTTACTGGTATGAATTTTGCAGATTCCTGCTTTGTTGTTGTACCTGGTGATTAATTCAATCTAAAAGGGGGAAATGAATCTTACTATCTTTGAGGTTCATTGTTGCATAGAAACATTGACGGTGCACAACTTCATAAACGGATACTTTTTTTTGGGTAGAATGAAGCATTTCACTAGGAAATGACAATGCTAAAGCAACAAATGAAAATGAAATATAATATTTGAAAAACAATTGTAGATTATCAACGTCTTAGTGTTCCACTTGGGTATGTAAATATGTTTTAAATCCTTAAGATTGGTTCAAAAGTTGGACAGATGAGCACCTCATTTTTCAAGCCAATTATGAAGAAAATAGCCACTTCACTCGAATTCCATGCTGAACTCGGGTCTACTTTGTTGGACTCGGCCCGACATTTGTCACTCATGGCCTGCGGCTTTGATTGGTATGAGCCATATGACCCAACAAGTGGCTCATTGACGGTTCGGATCAGCCCGTGCGGGCGGCAAAAAGAACTCAGAACCGTCGATGAAATACTAATAATATAATCAATCGCTTCAAAACCCTAGCTTCTCATATTCTGTTCTCCCTTTGCAGAAAGGAAACCGGAGGGGCCACAATCCAGACCGGCAGGAGTCATCGGTGAGTCCCTGATCTCCTGATCTGAGCCAGCTTGTAGGATGAATATTGCATGGACGAACCTGTTTTCTTTTTGTCTGTCTCTCGAACTACAAGGAGGCTCTCTACCTTAGTTTGGGCTTTCAGTTGATCTTTTCACTTGACACATTTTGGTAGTTAATTAGGATATATACACGCTCTGGAGTGGAGAGGAAAGTTCCATTTTAATTTTTCTATTTTCCGGTTACATGGGGAACATACTCCATAATTATTTGATTGATTGTCGGTTCAGGAAGGCTATCGATTCATCGAATTCACAGGCATTTGTATAGCTTATAATTTGAAGGCCGTTTTGCCTGCTACATGTTGTTTTGACTTTTGGCTTAGATGTTTAAAATGCCATGGTTAATATGGTTGTTCATATCTGGAAAATGTATGTCATAGAGGAGATGAGTGGAGAAGAGGTCAATGTAGTAATTCCTGAGTCGGTGCTGAAGAAGAGGAAGAGGAGTGCAGAATGGGCATTGGTGAAGAACATGGAAATTGAGGCTTGCAAGAAACAGGCCAAGGAGAAGCGGAAGGTGATTTTCAAACAAGCTGAGAAATTTGCTTCAGAGTACGATAAGCAGGTTTGTGCCTCCTGACACAGTTTTTTAATCTCCGTGTAAATCTTTATATAATTCTGAATTTGCATTGTGATGTCCATCAGGAAAAGGAATTGGTTCAGTTGAAGCGAGAAGCAAAATTGAAGGGTGGCTTTTATGTTGAACCTGAAGCTAAACTGCTTTTTATTATTCGTATCCGTGGGTATGCATTGTGCTTTATTTACTAGTAATTATTATATATTAACTCTTCTGGTTTTGATATTTATAGTACATTTTTTGCTCAAAATTTATACTCCATTGTCATGTCAGGATCAACGCCATGCACCCGAAGACAAGAAAGATCTTGCAGCTCCTGCGTCTCAGACAGGTGCATTACAACATTCATTTCTCATCTGTAATGGTCATTTGTACATGCTGAATTGGTAGTAAGTAGTTATTGCTTTTTGATACTCAGAGATGTATTTATATTAATCCATTGTTTGGATGAAGATAAATGTGAGGGTAACACCCTTTTGGCTCAAAAATTATAATTTAATGAAAAAATTTTACCCAATAATTTCTCCATTATCCACCTATTATTCAATCTCATTTAGACAATATAAGGTGCTTCTTCAAAAAAGAAATTAGGAAAATAGATTTTAGTTTGATAAAATATATAATTATATATGGTTTCTCTTATACTCATCTTTGTAAAGATCCGAACTCTAGAATGATTTGCAATTTTGGTCCCAAATATTTTCTGGTTTGAAAATAACTAAACATTAGTCTTCCTACCAATTTTGGTTGAAACAATTTTCATCTAACTAAAAATGCCCAAACCTTGGTCAATTTACCAAATTTTGCTCAAAATCTATATAGAATTTTTTTAGTCATCTAAAAATAATGAGACTTTGGACCAAAAATTGGTATAATAACCGAAGTTTATTTATTCTTAGGTCAACAAAAACAAGTTTGGACTGATGGGCCAATGATAAATTCTCATCTATTTTAGCTATTGGCATTTTTTATTAAAACAGATGGGCCAATGATAATTCCTTCATTTTATATTCTATTTTCATTTATTGTTATATTCTTTGTATGGATTGGTAGATTATGATGTTATACATTTCTTTCGAAGATACTTGTTATGCTTTTTTTTCTAGGCTAAATTACATTGATGGTATCAAACCTTTATATAAAGTGATAGATTAGTATTGAATTAAAAAAAATGCTTTTTTGATTCACTGTCTTTATTTTTCTCATCTGTGTTCCTTAAGGGAGTTACCTCCCTCCCCTTCTCTTTTAACCCCCTTCCACTCCCCTTCATCTACTTAAATCCAAACAATGGATAAGTCCAGGATCAGTTCTAATTCACATTTAGCTGTTATAGTGTTGCTTAATGAGAACTGGCATGACCATTGTTGCATCATTGAATGAAGTGCATGCTGATTGTGTGGATTTTTTCATGTCATTTTTTGGCACAGATTTTCAATGGCGTATTCCTCAAAGTTAATAAAGCAACAATGAACATGCTTCACAGGGTTGAACCATATGTTACCTATGGGTGAGTATCCCCTACCACGGAGTTCTGTAAAATCATACCTTTCTCAAGTATTATCCCCTACCATGGAGTTCTGTAAAATCATACCTTTCTCAAGTATTTCACAAATGTGTCTGTTTTTCAGCTACCCCAACTTGAAGAGTGTGAAAGAGCTAATCTACAAAAGGGGGTTCGGTAAGGTGAACCACCAGAGGATTCCACTGACCAACGACTCTGTCATTGAGCAGGTTTCCTCTTGCTTTCATTATTCTTTTCCCTCGTCCTTAGCACCCTTCAAAGATGTTGATGTTGCTAACCAAGTGAGGTCAAATGAGAATCTGCAGGCCCTTGGAAAGTATGGAATCATTTGCATGGAAGGTCTCATCCATGAAATAATGACGGTGGGACCACATTTCAAGGAGGCAAATAATTTCCTGTGGCCATTCAAGCTCAAGGCACCACTGGGTGGTTTGAAGAAGAAAAGAAACCACTATGTGGAGGGTGGTGATGCTGGAAACAGGGAGAACTACATCAACGAGCTCCTCAGAAGAATGAACTAGCTGGTGTGTACTGATTCACACATTCAGTTTCTGGAGTTGAAATCCCGTTATGTTTTGAATGAGGGCTGCTGTAAGTAGCTATAATCTTCATTTTTTACTCGGACATAGTTTTTCTAACCTTGTAACACTCTTCTGTTATTGTCAGCTGCCTTGACAATTCATATAATTTTTCAATTTGGTTGAGTTGAATAAATGAAACTCTAAAGAGAGTTGATCAATATTCTATTTTAAAATTAGATTGAATTTAGTTAAACTTAAATAAACCATAATGGTGATGTTGAGTAGGGTGGGTTTAGAGATTTGGATCCGAACATTTAACACCGGATGTCGGGTGGATTCAACGATACCTGAAGTGAGTAGTCTTTTTTTTTGTCACCATCCAGCATGAGCAAGCAAGTATTAACATAGACTACCTTCAACCTTATTTTTATCCGTAAAATATGAACGTTAAAACATGGATATATATGCATATAATTGTTGTTTTAATTTTAATTAGTTTGAAATTATATATATATATATATATATATATATAAACATGAGATGATAAGTTGTACCCGGAATGTCTTGGGACGACTCTTCTCGTCTAGGGATGACAATTGACTCTCGTTTTAGGGAGATTTAGATCTAATTAAACCTAAGTTTATACTGGTAACACCAGTACAGTTAAATTTGAGTTCAATCTAAATTTTGATTAAAAATTGAAACAGGTAAGATGGATTTAATTTCGTTGAGTTTTTTACTATTTGATATATTGTAGTGATGAGATTGATGTGAATTAAATTGACTATTTTTTAAATTCGTAAATAACTATTAATTTAATATAAAATGGAAGTGGAAGTGAATACTTTAATAAAAAAAAATAGTTGAACCGTGTAAAATTACATAATTATAAGGTTAATTGCAACATGTTTAAAAAAACATTCCATCTACTTATTAAAAAGAATTCAAAAAATTGAAGTGGAAGTTCAATATAAAATACTATGTGATGGTACAAATTTAAAAATATAAAAAATATTTATTATATTAATAATTTTTTAGAATATTAAGGATAAAATTAAATATTTTTAAGAAAATATCAAATATAGATATTTTAAAGATAATTTATAATAAATATTTTGTATAATTTAATAATAAATAATTTACAAGTTAATTATAATATATTATTTTCTTATTTTTAAAATATTACTTGCAGTAAAAAATTTATATAAAATATCAGAAAATATTAATGAAAATTAGAGTAAGGGAAGTTATACGAGAAACTACAGTTAAATTGATTATGAAAACGTATTAAAATAAGAATTATTTTGATTTACAAATATGAGAATCAGTCAAATGTTAGTTAAATTTAGCAAGAATATTATTTTAAAATATAAATTAGAGATTTGAAATAAACATAAAAGTTAAAAATTTATAATAAAATAGATCGAAATAAACTTAAAAAAGATAATAAGAGATAATAAAGGTAAAATAGTAATTTTAATTCAAAATATAAGTAAATAATTTTAAAAAAATTAAAAAATAAAATAAATTAAAAAATTGATTCAACCAACCAAATATCAATCAAATTATAAAAAAATCGATCAATTTAGTTTGGTTTAACCAATCAATAGACAGATCACACATGATCATCACAACGGACAATTAAAACTCTAGTGATGGTTTTGAGCAATAAATTTTTTGTAATATAAAATTCATTAACGGGAGTAAATGAGATGGAATTAAGATTGTCCAATGGGTTGAACGAAGCCCCTATATATCTTGAAACTTGCTATATAAATTTGCATAATTACTCTTAAACTCAACACAAATTTCTCACTTAAAACTACTTGCTATATAAATTTGCACCATTACTCTTAAACTCAACACAAATTTCTCACTTAAAACTACTTGCTATATTTCCAAGTGAACTAGCTAACAAAACACTAATTTGTTAATTTTTGGCAACCAAACTTCCCACAAAATTCTCTATCTTTATATGGTAACATCAAAGTGAAGTAACTATAGTAGTGACATGATCAAACAATGATGATATTTAGAATGCTGGAAAATAGAAAAAAAATTTTCTCAAGCTAAATTGAAGTACACTAGTTGTCACTTGCATCTAGGAAGACTCACATATCTACCTAATAACTACGCTAATTTTTCCCCTTAACTAATATCCAATCGGAGGTTGTTAAAAAGTACTTGTCGGAGCTCTGATTTACATCTCATTGAAAAGCATACACCTCTTTAGGTTATTCGATGGCCGGTGGAATGAGGAATGCGAGAGGAGGGGTGCCCTTTATATAGGGAGTCACCGAAGACTTTTTCTCCCTTTATATAGGGAGTCACCGAAGACTTTTTCCCTCTCCCTTATCCTCTTCTCCTTGTCAGCCAAGTGAGGAAGACGACATTGTGGTGCGCGTGCGAGTTTCATGCGTGTGGGCTTGCCAAATGACGTACCGTGATTGGATGGCATTGTTGACACGTGGTAGCGTCCCATTGGTTGCTCCCCCTCCTACGTGGCTGCTAACTGGATTTTTGTTAATTGTTGATCGTGACACATGGCATCCTTTGATTGGCTATTTTTAAATGCGTTAGATTTCTCTCCTGACGCACAGTGTCACTGCCACATGTCGACCCCTGATTGGCTGAAGTCATTCGATGTGGTACTGCCACGTGTCGACTTTTGATTGGTTAGTCGTTTTCTCATATGTCACAGTCGGATACTGACGTGGCACTTTTGCCACGTATTAGCTTCTTATTGGTCACATGTCATACCCCGACCTGGTTTAGTTGGATCTCCGTGAGTAACACACCACTCCCTTTGGTCCATTAAGGGTTTTACCCTTTCTAAGCCGCGAGGAGTAAGGCTTCTTTTTATTTATTTTTCTTGGAATAGCATTATACAAAACTGAGTATTTTAAAATAGACATACATGTCTTCTTATTGTTCCAAATTAAGAGGGTCTTTAAGGAGGGTCTTTCCTTGGTTACCTGAAAAGGGTAAAAAAGGAGAGGTGAGTTCTACAACTTAGTGAATGGGTATTGGGAGTGAGTTTTCAAGAAAACAACTTTATTAAAAGTGTGTCAAAATCCTTATTTCTTTTAAGAAGGGATCTTTCTTCAAATTTTGATTTTTCAAAACCTCTTTCTATTTGCTATTAGGTGTGTTTAGCAAATAACACACGTCATTTATCAGGAAGGGTACACACATTCGCAGGTGCAGCCCGTACACTGCACCCACTTGTGGCTCGGAGCGTTTTTACCGGCCACCAAAATAGAAGTCCATCCACTTCTACATTGGGTATGAGTGGATGTTTTCGACATCCAACCCTCAAACCCGAATACCACTCCGTGTCTGTATGAGGATAGGGACCTCATCCCGACCCTACCCCGATCTTATGTGCAAGAAGCTACTCCGAGCTTCCCAACTGCTGGCACGACGAACTGCCCTTATCTCCACCATGTCGTCCAGTAGCTCTTAGAACCCATCACTATCCCTCTTGGGCATCTTAATGGTTTTGTACCTCAAGTGCATGCACAAAACAATAGTTTTCACTTAACCATTTATCTTTGATGCCACTGATCCAATAGACTCGACCCTCAACCTGACCTGTAGCTGTTTGTCTAGGTCGGTTCGTCGACCTAGCTCTAACACACTGCCGCCAGTCCATCAAGTACTGTCAGTCCTGACTTGGTACCATAGCAAAATCACACATCAAGTTCATTATAGATTTCATGGCTTTCTCATTTCAAGTTTGTTTATGATCTCATGCTCATGCCCACTGGACTTGGGCCCACTGCATGTGATTTTTCCAAAAAAAAATGGGCATTTAGCCCCACAAGTTCAAAAACCGAGGCCTTTAGCCTATATGAGCTGTTCTAGCTCCCGTCAAGAAAGTCTCCCAAATGATTTAAGCATTAACATACGATTAGGGGATAACACTTCTAACAAAAATGTATTTTTTACTTAATCTCACCAACTGGGCATGATGATACCTTCACTTATAATCGGCAAGCAGGTTTCTCCTTTTATAAAGGAAGTCCATCATACGATCCAGGTATGATTTCCTCTACTTACAACCGGTAAGTAGGTTTTAGCTTAGTTTTTTCATCACCCCAACCGGGTGTGATGTTAAAGTTTCACTCACAAGTGGTTTTTTGTTTCTAAATTGCTCACCATCCCAACCGGGTATGATGTAAATAATAAGATAAATAAAGACACTCACCCGATAATCGTGACGTGTTCGTCCTCGATAAGTGTTCCAAGTCTAAGCAAGCTTGCTCTTGCTTGCGTTTCGGTCACACTTGTCCCAACACGATTTGGGTGGCATTATCACTTACGGTTTGGCATAAAAGCCTAGGCTTACAAATTATCGATAAATTGCATTTAGGTCCCTAAAGTTTATTTTTCTTAACTTTAGGTCCCTAATGCCAACTTTTGCCCAATTTGAGTCCCAAAGTTTCCAAAATTCCCTATAAGTCCTCATTTTACTCAAAATTGTATAAGGGGCTTAAAATTTCTAATTTAGTCCCCAACTTTTCAAAAAATTACCATTTTACCCCTACTTTCAAAAAATGGAAATTTGGCCCCAAATGTTTCAAAAATCGACCAATTGGTCCTCCAACATCTTATTCTTGGCCAATTGGCCTTCAATTTTAGAAAATTGCAAAGAGGTCCCTCAATTTTTCGAAATTTCCAATTTTCCCCAAAGTTCTCCCCCCTTCCCCCCCCCCCCCCCCCCCCAATTTCTCCCCTTCAAACTGACCGAATTTGATTTCTTCAAATTGGCCATTCAATCGAAGTTATTTGCTCATATTAAAGGTATGGATCAGTTCCTACACTCCCATATGATTCAATTGAGCTTAAACGGAGCTTTGTCGGAAAACTGTTCGTATATAGAGAAAGCTTCGAAAGCTTATCGGCGGGGGTGCGGCTGTCCGAGCTCTCTATCGGGGAAGATAGCTCTCATTCTGAGGTTACTTTTAGTATCAAGAATTGCTACAATTGACATCGAATTGATGGAGAATTTTGTCAGTGAAGTTTCACATTTTCTCTTTCTAACTCTAACTTGCAACGACTGAGTAGGGTTGAATTGGCTTACCTTTTAGCTCTATTGAGGTCATATGAGTGTTGTAGGGATGTTGGGGAGGCTTGGTTTAGCCAAGGGAGGGCTGAACTTGCCCGATTTCAGCTTGGCTGAAATAGGGCAGCTTCCGTCCGTCGGACCTGCTTTACTCTTTGATTCCGTCGGCGCTTCTCCGGTGGTTCTTGTGTCGAAAGGAGAATGCTATCAGGTAGCTGACTTCCCCCGGAGTTTGTATGACCCAACCTCGCCTTTTGAGGCTGAGAAAAACACCTATATTAGAGCTCTGATTTGAGATTCGTCGGAAAATGGAGCAGTTGAGAGAGAATGAATATTTCAGGTGTGAGGAGGATGAATGGAGAGTAACTCTTTTTATAGGGTGCTCGGGGACCCTCTGCCCGACAACTTTCCTTTTTGGTCGAGCTTATCCTCACCCTGAAACAACCTGATCGGAATCATTTTTCCTTCATCGGCGTTATCCATTTCTACATTGGATGAACAATGTTGTCATATGAAGGAAGAAGACGACACTGTTCCAAACCGGATCGTACCGGTCCGATCGGGTTCAATGCGTAAATTAGTCGATTAAGACCCGATTCGATCAGTTTTCTCAAAATTAAAATTTTATAAATTTATCTAAATTTATTTTTTATCTAATGGTGGCTTAAATTCCCTGATTTGAATATTTTAAGCTACCTAGAAAAATGAATTTAGAAACTGGTTCAATTCGGTTAAGTTCGATTCACCTTAAACCAGTTTGGTTTTCCCTTCCCAATTGTCCCAAGGTTATTTTCTAATCTTTTTATTACTTTTTAAGTCATCTGTAAATTTCTCAATTTACCCTTTTATTATCGGTTATGGTTTGTGAACCGGCTATAAAAGGTTCTTTCCACAGTTTTCTTATCTATAAAAGGAAAGTGTTTACAACACGTGTCACTCCCTTATTGGTCAGTCATCACTGATGTAGATTTTTCTCCGCTAACCGTTGACCAAGGGTACGTGTCACACGTTGATTGCCCAACGCTTATATGTGCTGACTAAGCAATTGACTGGGCATGGTTTGCCACGTGTTGTGCACTGATTGGTCATGCCTACTGATTGGGCAATGACTTGGCAGCGGTCCGTTAACTGACTAGATCGTTGATCGGTCTGGTCCGACCGGGTTCGGTGACCTAAAAATGTAAATTGGTTGGTTCAAGCCCGATTCGTCCGATTTTCCAAAAAAATAAAATTTTAAATTTATCTAAATTAATTTTCTATCTGTAAGTTAAATTTTCCAATTTGATATTTTTAAGCCATTTAGAAAAATTAATATTTGAATCGATTTTTCACGGTTCAACCCAATTTAATCTAATTTAGGTTTGGTTCAGCATTAACCGATGCAATTTTCATATTCAATTTATTTCATTTTTCTCTTTAATGATTTTTTTGTAATTTATTTGACACTTGTAATATCTAAATTCTCGTTTTAAACCCTTAGTTACTATTTGTGATCCAAATATACATTTAATTTTCTTTCAAAAATTTAGAATTTTTTTAATTTATTTTTTATTTCAAATAAAGGGATTTACCCCTGATATTTTATAAACACTACTAAATAAGTTGTAAAACTTATTTATTTAAAAAATATAAATAGGAAAGTGAATGAAAATTTAACTTACTTGCTCACTTATACAATAATTATATTATAATATGTTTTATGAAAATATATTTTACTTAAAATTATTTAAAAATATTTTTACATTATATCTGAATATTACCGGTAACACAATGATAGTTATTATTTTTAAATAATAAAATAAATAATAAATTGTTAAAATAATTTTGCAACAAAATATATTTTTATAGTAAAAATAAAGTGGAGCGGTACATGTCCACGATGATTAAAATAAACTGGTTCGCTTAATCATTCTACTCCCTTTGCTAGTATTGCCTTCATTGCTCGATATCATTTAGGTAAGCATTAGAGGGTGAAAGAGTTATTGCGCGCCATCATTCGTCATTGGAAGGTGCAGCACACGCGGTAATGGCAGGAATTAACTAACTTATGCCAAGCATAAATGTGGATTTGGATATCTAGATCCTAGTGTCTCTTTATTCAAGTCGTCTGCCCATATGTATTGAGAGTTATACCCTATACTATGAGGGTTTAATAGACGCTTACACATAACCTTGAGAGACAAATAATTATATGGTTGATGAACAAGGTTCTACTTGGTCGATAATCAAATACTACGCACTTTTGTGCTGGAGTATTTTTTGCCTTAGTTAGAGATGAATGTGGACATTGAGTTGATTAATAAAAGGTTTATTTGGTGAAAAAAATGTATCTTCTCATTTATATTTATGTCTTGTTGTGGGTTCATATTTTGCTACTTAAGCCAAATAAAATTTTTGAATGTGCACATGGATTACAAGCCTATTACTTTTCTTAATTTTGGTGCATTGGTGTAAGGCATTAAATTCAAAAAATAAAGCAAAATTACATTCCATAACTTTAGTTAATTCATTTTGATAAATATGATAATAAATTACATTCATTTACTTCATTTTGTACAAATTATATTTTTTTTATAAATTATTTTAAATTAATATATTTTTATTGAAATGATATATACTATTGCTATGTATATACGGGTCATCTAATGTAATTTACCCAAACCTAAAACAATGCATGTGTGAAAATGAAAAAAAAAGGAGGATTCACCCTTTGAAAACTCCAATTAAGCCGGAAGGAAAAAAAACCAATAGAGCATAGGAATTAAAAAAAAAAGGACCGAGACTCTTCCAGTCCTATAAATCATTCTGCTCCCCTTTCATCCGTGGTTGCTCTCCCTGTCTCCGTAGCTTCCTGCCCCCGCTACTGGAGGTGGTGCTGCATGGTAATATATGGATCCTTCAGACTTTGATAAATTTAGCTAATGGATTTCTCTCATCATACTAAGTGTTTGAATCAAGCCTAGTACCTTCTGGTATTTAGTCCTGTTTCTTGTGGGCACAACTTTTCGCTCTGCTGGTGGTGAGTCCCTTCTTTTCTATGTGCCTGTATCCTTGCTGTTGTGTTAAACGAATTTGGTGCGGATTGGGAGTTCAATGCACGCTTTTTCCGGTTTCGTTGATACAATCGGTCGGTTACTTTCTGTTTTCTCATTGATCACTCGACATTTGAATATACCGCTTCGCCTTTTCTTTCTTGCACATTCTAGGGCTTTCCCGCGGTACTCTTCCTAGGCTTTTGTGATTCTGTAATCAAATTGCTATGATATCTTTTAGTTTGAATCATCATCTCTGACGTTTTTCTCAATTGACTGAATGGACATGGCCTTCGTCATGTTCCTTTAGGTATTAGTTGTCTTTTTCTTCCTTCAGCGTCCAATTAGCTTAATCTACATATATTACCGGGCACTTCCATTCTTCTTTAAGATTCTCTACAACGTTGAATCGCTTGAATCCTTGCTTTCTGGGTCTACTATTATTATAAACATAGTTTCTGTGCAATCTGTGTACCATCCATAATCTATTTAGGTCTCCTCTTTCATCCTATATGGATTTTCTGCTTTTATCTGCAAATTGAGAATGGATATGTTCGATATGTTTCAATTATGATATCTGGAAGGTTATTATATCCGTTATTTCATTACTACATGTTTTCTACAATTATTATATACTCTACTATGTCTAGTTTCCTGGAATTTTTTTTTATTTCACAGTAAGTATTAATTGTCATAGTTTTGTTGCTGGAACTTTAAGTTTCTCTTATAATAGAAATTTGATGCTTGCACAATTTTCTGCATTGTGCAGCTATTACTGCTCCTGGGGTACAGATATCTAAAATGCCTCTCTACAAAAGAAAGCCCATCTCCCTGGCAGAACTGCCCAAAACATTGGAGCCCACAGATCTAGTGTACCAAATTCGTTTCACGAAAGAGATATTCCATGATTATCAGTATCCTCTTGAGAGCTTCTCCAGTTGTTTCGGTATATTTTAAGCAACTCAGGATACTGGCTTTCCATACTTAAAATTTAATGCTGATGTGGTTACCCTAAGAACATTTTTTATATTATTAAATATATTTCTTGTGCTAATTTCTCCTTAACCTGAATAAGAGACTATGTGAACCGGATTAATTTGTACCGCCAGAGGCTATGGTCATGTAAAGTAACTGGTAAATCAAATTTGACCTATGAAGAAGCTATGGTGTCAGAGAAACGTGCAACTGAGAAGGTTCAGCAATTACCACAAGAACTAATGGCACCTGCCCTTCACCTAATTCAATTCAGTAAGTACACTGTTATTGATCATATGAAAATAATTTGCATGTTTCACCTCACCTTAGGGGTTCAATAATTATTTGCACCTGTGTTCTTATGGAGATTTCATTTATCTAGCAATATAACTCTTTTAATCTTTCTGAAAATACACTAGCAAATTTAGCATGCTGCAATATATTATATAGATAATAATCAGTGGCAGGAATTCAGATACATAAGTAGTAGGGTTTGATATAAATAAATTGACCAATAGACAATCACTATTGCATTTTCAGTAAAATAGACATTCCTTGATTTCACCAAGGATACTTGTAATTGAGGAACTGTACTAAAGTCTTAAATTAATGGGCATTTTATTTCAACTGCTATCATGATTGCAAATTGTTTTATAGTTTGCTTGGCCAAGCTGTAGTAATTGTCATGCCATTTATTGGACAATTTTGGGGATGGAACAACTATAAGCTTGAGTAGATGCTGCCATGGTTTCACATAAATTCTTGAAAAGATGGAAATTTTAAGGAGAATAAGTATTTTTTATTTAATCATGATTAGGTAATATCTGCTGAATTTTGGAACTGATTTATACAGCCTTTTCTTATCCACTCCTGGCTAAGTTAATGATTATTGCTTCCCTTTATTTTATTGATTGGCATTTTTCCTAATTTTGCACTTTTCACCTTGATTAGAAGTTAAATTATACTTCTAAGGTGATGTATCATCTTGTAGGCATGCTGCCCTTGAAGGACCTCGTGGACTTGATTGCCACAAAGCTGCAGGACTGCTTGCATGAAGGTGTTCAACTAGATGGAAAAAGAGAAGATGGTGTGTTTCCTTGCAGAATAATGAAGGTAAGAGATCAATGCAGCAAGATCCAGTATGAGGTAAGCTGGCTGGGCAAAGATAACCAACCAACTGGAAGTGCTCTACTAAATGAAGATGAGCTAATCAAGAAAAAGCCTCCTGTCAGTAAAAGTATGCTGAAGTGCTTTATTCGAGAATCTACTTATCGTGGTGCACCATGGGTTCTTCACAGTAGACTGGTAGAAGAGCATGGAATATCAAATAATCTTCCAGAAGAGCTAAAAGGAAAATTCTGTTTTCAAAATGGAGTTCTAGTCAACTCCAAGAAGATTCTAAACAATGCAGAAGAACAAAAGGAAAATATGGTAGTCTGATTTTATTTCATACCTTTTTCTCTTACCGTTAATCTTCGTATTTATGGAGTGATAACAATATCTCTTATGATAATAAATAAAAATATAGGAAGATCAAGAAAGTTCTCGAGTATACAGAAGGAAGATGAAAGTAGATAGGAAGAAGCTTGAAGACTCAGGAAAGGAGATGAATGACAAAGGTATGTTGAAGAATTCCTGTTTCTCTACTTGAATGTTTTTGATGGATTTGATTAACAATAAATAGTGTTTAAGAGATGAAATTTCTTCCTTGATTTTTGATTCACAGAAGGTGATATAACTGCAGTAGAAGTCATTAAATATCCTATTGAGGACCTTTTAGTGAAGCCTGAAGCAGATGATCCCATACTGACCATCCGCCCTTCACCATTAAGGGACTTCAAAGTTTCCGCTGATTGCATTGGGGATCTTTTAATGGTTTGGGATTTTTGTTCTTCTTTTAGTAGGCTGCTGCATTTGTTGCCATTTCCTCTTGAAGATTTTGAAAATGCAATCTGCCACAAAGACAGCAATTTGGTTCTTATAGTAGAGACTCACTCAACATTACTGCGGTTGCTTATTAAGGATGGTGGTGAATATTCTTCATCTTTACAGAAAAGAAGGCGCAAATCAAAGGTTAAATGCTTATGCCTTGAAACATAAACAATAATGATTTAGGTTCTAATGGTTAAGCTTCCTTAATGGTGAATTTAGTTCTAGGCACTTTGTCACTCTGTGGTATGTGGTTACAAGCTGATGTAATGCTTCTAATTAAATTGCAGATTACGTTGATTACATGGACAGAGTATCTTTGTGATTTCTTGGAAATGGCTAACAATGATAAATTATACTCTCATATTGCCACAATCAAAAGAGGTCACTATGGACTTTTAGATGCTCATGCAAAATTAGAAATTCTCCGAGCATTGGTGAATAATGCCGTTGAGACTAATTTTGTTAGAGAGCTGCTGGACGAGTATATAGAACAATGGCATGAACTTGGATCCACAAGAAGGGAGGAAGCATTGCAAGAAGCTAGAAAAAGAAGAGAAGAGCATTTGAAGGCTAAGATTGTTTCTAATGGGACCAGTAATGAGGATGGCTTGATTATTGGAGAAAAGAATCAAGGCATTTTGATTAATAATCATGGGAAGCAGAATGGGAGAGTTAAGTTAAAGAAAAACAAACATAGTCCAAAGAAAAGGTCAATTTGGGAATCAAGAAACATATATTTGACAAATGAACATATTATGTGATATTAATTGTCTCTTGTTTTTTCCTTTTGTTAGTGTGAGTAGCCATGCTGATGCTACTTCCAAGAATAATCCCATGATGCAGAGGCAGGATGCTGAAGCTAGAAATGGCAGCACACAGCATCTCCTGAAGAAAAGATCACATCAAATGATGCTGAAACAGGGAACTGATGAAAGAGAATTAACCTTGAGCACTAAAGAACAAAGGGTTGGACTACTCTATGTCATCTCCGTTTATGTTCAATTCTTTGATTTATGGATGAATCATCTAAAAGGGCTTTTGTCCTTTGAGTGGATTTACTATGCAGAGGCAGCATTATGAGAGGGAGATGGAGAAGCGCTTTATACGTACCAATCCATTAGGGAGAGATAGAAATTTTAATATGTATTGGTGGTTTCGTCGTGACGGAAGGATATTTGTGGAGAGTTCAGATCACAAGCTGTGGGGATACTACCATACCAAGGAAGAGGTATATTAGCTTACCAATAAGTTGTAGTTGCTCAATTTGCATTGTTTTTTTTAATGACAATATTGATGTTTTATACACAGATTGATTTGCTGATTGGCTCATTGAACTGCAAGGGTGAAAGAGAGAAGGCTCTTCATGGACAACTTGAGAAATACTACACCAGAATATGGTATATCTTTTACTTGTTATGAAATCACTTGCTATTTGGCCATCTGGGAGTGACTCCATTTGAACACAAGTTCATTTTAATTCCAGAACCAGTTGAAAACATTTTTCATTTTCCCCAAAAACTGCATTCTATCATCCAATTTTTGAAAATTGCATTATAATTGACTACTATACTTAAATGTGAACACATGTTGGCAGGGTGGGATGGCAGTCAAAGTATTACATAATCTTAAAGTGTTTTTCAATGTCCTAGTGGATGCTTACATTGAAGGTGTTATTTGACCTTTTCCAGAAAAAAAAATATTGCATTTTGAGGGTTGGGCATTTACAAGTTAGCTGTTCTTTAACAAACTTTCTGCAAATTATTGTTCATATAACCTGTTATCCTTTATCAAAAGGAGGTTAATTATTTAGATAATATGTGAATATTTTGTAGTGGGAAAATACTGAAGAAATCAAAGTATATGCTTGGCAAGATTGCAGTAGAGGAGGCAGTGGTTCGGCGATCCTCACGTGTGAGAGCACCACCGAGGAATAATCCTGCCAATGCTTTTCTGAGGTATGTTAACAGGTGGAAAGAAGAGTAGCTTATGGGTCTCATATTCCAGGCTCGCCCAAGCCCAATCCCAATCCCTTATCCCCTTTCTTTTTGCAGCGTGTGGTGTGGGGTCGTTTTATTAGGGTAGGAATTAGAAGCGGTTATTCAACCTGGTTTGAATTTTACAACATCAAATATTTCCATAGACACTAGTGGAGGGCTCTAAATTCTAATCCTCCATGCCCCCACCCTCTGCTTTTCCTCGTAAGCGTTTTCTTGCTTGGGCTGCATTTTCCATCCCGTCTTTTGTCAACAATTTAGCACATGCAAGACAATTGGATGTGAACAAAAGTGATTATGCTTCCTTTTAGCTTGAGTCTTGTAGCTTTTTTTTCCCTATTTTTGATTGTGCTGGTGCTGCGTTCCTTCATCCAGGGACGTGAAGTCATCATCAAGAGGACTCTGACAAGTTCACGTGCTTTATAGTATTATTCTTGGTGGTTAGCAAATAGAACGATCAATAGACATGACGAAAACTCTAATCCGATCTAATTTGCTCTGTTTTTTTGCAAACAAAGCTTGGTACGGATGCAACACTCCCATAATATATCGTCATATTCATTCGTCTCTATTAGGCTGGGTATGTTAACTAAGCTGATAGGTTGACTAAAATAGGAATGATGAGAAAAATACTCTAAGGTGAGTTTAATAAAATACAAATTTCAAAATAAAACAACTAAAATGGAATTTGTCCATCCTTTTTAGTTCGATAAATCAAAACCAGTTAATGAACGAGATAGTTTAAAACTTGCATTTACTTAATTTTATTATTATTATAGTTAATTAATTCATTACTTGCATTATTTATAAGTTATTTTACTTACTATTCCTTCCTTGTAATAGTATTTTAATTAGTATTATTTATCTTGTAATTAATTTCCCATTTCAAATATTACTTGCAAACAATTAAATTACAAGTTCTCATATATATTCAGATTCTCACACATCATTATCAATTATTTATACACCAACCCAACTTTTCAATTTGTAGCTAGCCACCATATTCATCTCAAATACAAGTAACTTAGAGCTATTAGTGGTATGCAAGTTATTTACCGTACTCTAAAGGCACGTACTGTTATAATCGTTATTATCATACGATTTCGATGATGTGTTATTTAGTATCTCGCATCATTTAGTCTAACTCTGTTTAACTTCGGATTACAAACAATGATCGAACTTTTGTCACACACCTCCTATTGGATCCGTAGGAAGTTTTATAAGTCGACTCTTTCCTTTTATCCATACTTCCAGTGCTTTATATACACTCAATATCACATATAATACTAGGTGCCGTACCAACATCATAATCTATCTACCCAATCATATCACGTATGATCATAACAATATAATTAGCATTTTTATTCGGATGTGCAATATGATATCTTACTGATCTCACTACTCATGTTCTTTAACATGCATAACATTATAACACATTAATTTATTTAATTCTCGGTGCTCGATATGCTACCTGATCGACCCGCTACTCATACTTTCAAAATACTATTCATGTCATTATGTACTAAGTATAAGAGATTCATGGGTTCCGGTTCTTTAACCGATTTGTTCATAATTATTTACTTATTAGATTAAATCAAAACACACTGAGCATAACTCCCTTTTCATTATAGAAAGTTTCGGCTTAGTAGCCCAATTTAGGTCATAACCCTTTTCGAAAAATCTCACACAAGACATAGTTATGATTTTCTCTTATATCGTAATTGTGAGTTCTTAATCAATTTCATAATTTATCACGTTCATTATATTTGGTTGCTCAATTAAGGGAGACAACTTGTTCTTCTACTTTTATTAGTTCAATACAACTTAATAAAGAGCAATACTCGGTCAAATAAAACTCATTATCTATAAATGTACTCACCCGAGTAACCAGTAACATGTTCGTTCCAAGTGTTTTCCGAGTGTCTCTGAATGGAGTTTCCCACGTGGTAGTTACAACAACTCAAGCTTCAATCCAAATAACATAATTCAAATCAGGTTTGGTTCTATAGGGTATATGTTTTCAAAATTACGGTTTTGCCACTCATGTTAGGTTTGCTCGAATCGTGCATCGTCAACCTATTCATATGACTCTCATTTGTATTTATAAGTCCCCTATTTTTTTTCTTTTATCTCTTGATCATTTACTCACTAGAGACCCTATCTATACTGATTATTTCATTAAAATCTCTTAATTTTCCACTTATTGTAAAATAGTTCTTAATTTTTCTAAAATTACATTTAGTCCATATACTTTCTTTTTACTCATTTTTTTATTTAAATTTCTGTAAAATTCTATCTCTAGTTCTCTAACCTTTATTGAGTTCATTTGAGTTCCCTAACTTCCCATAAATTTTATTTTGGTTATCTTTCAAAACAACTCCATAAATCTTTCAAAAACCTTATCTAGGTCCCTCATCATCTTCTTTAGGTCTGCACAGTCACTTTTCGACCAATCTTGATCAGAATAGTGTCGTTGTAGCCCTGATCGGGCTCTCACTGGAAAATAGACATAGAGTTAGGTTTTAGAAGGAAACTCACGAGAGAGGAAATGATTATGGTCTACGTTAGTGGGGTTGGATAGCTGACTTCCCCATGAGTCCATTGACACTTTGATTGCCTTTTAAGGTGATTTAAGTCACTTGTAATTCCCTATTTATAGGGAGGTGTCAAAATAGAGAGCTAGTGGAATTTTTCAAAATTTTCATGTTCACTAGACTTATCTATAACTCAAACGACCACTATGGTTAGCGAGAGGGGTCGATGAGGAGCTTATGGAATAAATTTGGGTTGTGCTTGATTGTTGAAGAGGTTAGTATGAGTTCGAAAAGCTTCAGCCCTGTTTTCGACTGGAGGTGTTGTGTTATTGTTTCGTCATCTCGATGTTGATAGGGGGCACATTGGTGGCGGAGAGGGGTGCGGTTCAAAGACTGACCTTCCCCAGGTTCTAATAACAACTAAATGACCAAGTTTAGTGCTATGAGGAATGAATGGTAAGCTCTAGTAGTGTGGTCACCAAAAAGTGGAGGAAGCTTGGTTTAAGAGAGCATTTTAGCTAAAAGTTGGTAAGGGAGTGATAGACACTTATATAGGGAGCTCGAAGGACCAAATATCCATCAACCGATACCCATAGTTGATCGAATAAAATCTCATAAACTCCACTTTTCATATAATTCTCATTGGGGGCAGGATTCCCTAAATCACGAATGAAATTAGGTTTCCAAGTCATTAGTTGGGTTTGAGTCGGGTGAAGGGGATGACCACATGTGCGCGGCATTTGCATGCACTCTCTTTGCACGGTAGAGAACCGGTTTTCAACGAATAAATAGGTCAATCTAGCCAATTTTGGTCATTAATTGGCCAATGCAACCTCAATTCTACTAGTTCTTGAACCAATTTATTTTTCTAAACATCGCTTGTCCAATTTCCTACAATTTAGACTCAATAACCATAATTTTTTTCTGATTTATATTACCCCCTTTTAAAAATTGAGGGGTTTCATTGCTCTGGTTCTGTTCGATTGGTTTTTGCCATATTTTGGCCAATTCATATCCGATTTGGCTGGTTCTTGGCCCAATTTATTTTTATAAAATTTATTCATCACTTTTCCTATTAATTGGGTACACTCATTTCTATTTTCAAACTTATCTAACCCCTCTTAAAAATTGGGGGCTTTTCGTTTAAAATCGGCTTGTTCCTAATTTGAACAGGTTTTCATTAAAAATTTTCTCGACACTCGATTTCCGATCAAGGGAGATCCATTTACGAGTAATTTATGGATTTATCCATTTTCTATGCTCCTAGTTTATACCGATTTCCAATTTGGCTCAATCCTAGATCTTGGTGTTTAGATTTATTATTCCATTGGACCTAAACTTCAAATTTAGAAATTCTGGTATTACAACTTTTGTCCTCATTTTTAGAAGTTTTATTCTAAAAATTGTTATGCACTAACAAGGAGAATTTTCCTCTACTACCCAGCTTAGTTCTCTCATCACCGAGCACTATATTATTTGTACTTATTTTCCTCCTCACAAATATAACTCTTGTCCAATCACCTTAATCGTACTTGTACTTGCTTGACTCTGCTTTTCATGCTTGTGGTTATATCTCCCTTGATCATTCCTCCAAACATTATTTTACTCTCATAAGACCTCCCCTTCGTATGGGGTCTTCCCCGGAGGACCTCGCGACTCCTATCAGTCGTTCTTCTAACCCTAACCATCCTCTCACGTATCCTTACGCAATATTTTTTTCAACCCCCTTTGGCGGGCTTTAGATCTATTAAGGTCTTGCCATGACTTTACAAGATTTTCTTATATTTACATTCGTTTTGGCCATTTTGGGGTCCTTTTCTCACACTTGACGGTCGTGCAATATTTGTTTCCCTTCAAGACTACCTCAATCTCTCTTGGGTAGTAAGATTTGACTAGAGGCTAGTGATCGGACACCATTCCATTAACTGAGGGTCTCCAATGACTTCCCTGGTTCTTAAATCCACATGCTCAATCTCACATTGGTTGTGGTTTGATATTAAGCTGAGGATGTCATTCTCTCTTAGTCGTTTGACATCTAGATAGAGCACAACCCTTTGGGTACTCACCCCTTTTTAGGGTTGCTCCCCGGTATCATCGTGATCGGTTAACGTTACTCTCCCTAAGAGTTATTAGGATAAAGGTATACTCTTGGCATCCCTAGACACAACCAACTCTACCCGTGGAAATCCTTGTGACTCATTTTTTTTGGCATCATTATGCCCAAACTTCGTGGTCATACGTGGGGTTGCTTTCCTTCGAGACATTTTTTAATGACATTTATGGCCTTTTAGCATGTGTGCCTAGTTTCCTCTCATAGTTCCCCTTTATTTTCTAATACTTCATCTAACATGTCCACATACTCATCAGATTCTTCCCTCCTTGGGAACATGTTAGTTTGGACCTTTAAGGGTCGTTATATAGAACTTTTCCTTACGCCTCTTACTCCCCACTTTTCTCCTTACCTAGGGTAGAGGGGTTGGACTTTACGATATTCCTACCCTCATCGCTTTTTGTTGTCGCAGTAGTGCATGTTTTCTCTTGACTCCTTCCCTCTTGAGTAAACCTAATATGTTCTCCCTTATCTAAAAAATCTCAAAAAAGCATAATTTGAGGGTCCATCATTTGATTCTTCACACGTCTTTCAACCCACACTCTACGATTTCTTAGGGTCCTCCATCCTTTGATTTCGACTTCCTCTATTCACCATGTCTGTTAGGGTCATGAAGTGGTGCTATCCTAATGTCCAAAGGGCGCCCTTTACTATGGGTGTCTAGGATTCATTCCTTCTCATGAGGTATTATCGAGCTACCTCCCATTTGTTAGGACTACAAGTCGTCTAGGTTAATGTCCTGAAATTTTTTCTTATTGTACCGCTTCTTTTGGTTTGTTAGTTCATCACTCTCTACCCTATCTCGAGCCTTAGGGATATCATTGGCATGTCTTGACATCTACTTGTTATGATACCCCACAATCTTTTCGATCTGGGTGAGGTTCTTACACCTTGTGAGGTGGTAGCGTGACACCCACTTTGATTAATTATTCTCTCATCTTTCTCTATCCCCATTTTAGCATGGTTCATTTGTTAACTTTCTGCTCAAAGATTACTTATCTCGCTATTGTCTTATTACTTTAGTGCTCCTGCTAATGTTTCTCACATTGCCCTATGCACCGTCTCCTAGGTCAGATCACCACATTATTTACCATTTACCATATGCACCATGCAGTAAATTTTCTTAGGGAATATTTTGTTATCATTTTATCTTCTCTTTTTTTTTTTATGATGCTTCCTATCCTTCGTCACTCGGACGTCCTCTCGTTTAGGGATAGTATTTCTGCTATGTGTTACCTCCATGCTGAAGCCTTGGTCCATGAATTCGACAATCTATGGAGGGGTTTCGTTCCATTTCTTACAATATTTTTAATCCCTTTTAGAGGGTCATACCTCGTACTAGGAGAATAGTGTATATTCCCCTTTCTTTACCCCTTTTCTTCACTCTTATTTTTCCTTTTCTCTTTCTTAGGTACATTTTAATTTCATAGCTCTAGCATGTAGGGTGTGTCTTTGTCGAGTTTGTCCTATTAAGGAGGACTCTCACCTTCGTTTTAGATCTTGAGGGTTACAATTGTATTTATCACATCCCGACCCGGTTTGGTCGGAACCCTGTGATCATCCCGCCACTTCTCCTAGTATTATAATAGATGTTATCTATTTAATCACAGTATTAGCATGAGCAAGCCATAAAATAATAGAAAAGGTGCATCATATTCTGTTTTCCAAAATATGCTGGAATATATAATGATGTACATGAACTTGTAAGGATAAATAACATAGCAGTTTGCTCATCTTTTAATGTCCTTCTTGACATATTTAAGACCTCAAAGGGATAAGGGAGGGGTGAATCTATAAGTCAGTGGGTAGGATTTACAAACACCGTGACTTACAATCCATGATTTAACTCATACTCTAAAATATACAAGAATTTCATTTCCATCATAAATTAAGGTTTATGGTCAACCAATTTACAACTAGATATGACTTGTTTAATCAATAAAAACTTTTCTCATAGTTTTCGAATAGATTTCTCAGCTTGTATCCGACAAGCAAAATAATTTCCTTACTACTTGAAAGAACTTTTAAGAGTTATAAAGTTTCCCACAGATTTGTATCTGACAAACCTTATTCACTTGCTCTTGGTAAAATGATTTCCACAACTTGTGTCTCACAAGCCAAAATAGGTTTTTTCCTAGTTGGAAGAACTTTTCATTTCCTTTAAGCAAAAAGGAATTTATATAATGTGATAAACAAGTTTTGACTTGTCTTATCTTTTTAGAAAATGATTCTCATTTAAGTTTTACGGATTGTTCCTACAAGCACACATTATGTTTCTTTCTAGTTGGAAGAATTTTTCATAATTTATTTATGGTAGACCTACCATATTTTGTATCATACAAATGCACAAATAACCTTTCTTAGTAAAGGGATCAAATAGTCGCATAACATACCCTAAGAGACTACAACCTCAATTTGTTCCACTAGTAACCCGGAGCGACTTTACTGTCCACTCTGGTGAGAGGCCACAAACCTCCACCACATTGTCTATGTGAGCACTATCGCACAACCCCTAGACCTCATCGCTTCTTTTATCCTCTACTGAGGGAGGAGATCTCTACCCCCTTCTTCCTAGGCCTCAATGCACACGAAGCTCCTTGAGCTTCACAATATACTAAACAACATAACTACCATTGTGCCAACCTTGCTGTCCAGCACCCTTAGAACCAACACTATCCCGTACCAAGCATCTCTTTGGTTTTGCATGATTGCAATCACATACAATACTATTTTGATTAAAACTTTTATCTTTGTGCTACTAGCCTAACTGCGACCTGGCTTCAGCATAGCAGCTTCAACAATCATTATCAAATTGTGATAATTTTAACACTATCTTAAACAAAAACTTATTTACGGAACTGGACCCATTTTCCATTGGCCTTGGGCCCACTTCACTTTCCAAAATCGTGGCCTTGGGCCCACTTGCATAGAACTAGATCTAGCCTACCATTGTCGACTACGGGCCTCGTCCATTTCCAACATCAACAGTCATACTAGACCATATCCCTTGAAGTGTATCCATACACTACACAAGGGTTTTCCTATTAACATTGTCACACCCCAACCCGGTTTGGTTGGATCCCCCTGAGCAACCCGCCACTCTTGACCAAAATGGAAGGATGTTCTCCTTCCAATCAGTGTCAAGAGTTAGGCATAATTCAACACTCCTTAGTTCTCTAGAACAACATTATTAAAACTAACTCAATTCAAAGGCTTTGTCCCAAAATTTACCTTAAGAGGTGGAGGGTATCTCCTAGCAAGGTTGAGTCCTTACTTCCTGTAAAGGAAATAGGGGAGGGGGTGAGTTCCACAACTTAGTGAGTGGGGGCAAATTCTACGACATACTTGGGGTACACGCTTTGGGTATTTTATTTATTTACAACCAAGATTCGTGTTATTTTATCACTCCATCATCCGCCCTTTATCTCATCAAAGGGATTCACACCTTTATAGAATAGTCCCCTACTACTCCACTTGTGGCCTGGAGCGACTTTACTGACTACCTTGATAGAAGGCCTTGCTTTCTACCCTAGATCTAAGTGAGCTTTCGACTCATCTCTCATACCTAATTTTCTCTGTGTTTGCTATTTTGGGATGAGACCTCTTCCCCTGCTTCCTCGGTCTCATGCGTATGAAGCTCCCAGAGCTTCTTGACTTTCTGGACGACAAACTTCCCTTATGCTCCCTAGGTTGTCCAGTAGTCCTTGGAACCAACACTACCACATACCGAATGCCTGGATGGTTTCGTATATCAGTATGGACCAACAAAAATCTTTTAAATTTAGGCCTTTATCTTTGGCACCACCCACCCAACGAATTTGTTAACCCAACTTCACTGGGTAACTACTAGCCCAATGAGTTCGTCGACTTAGCTTCGGTTCGGTTGTTACTAGCCCAACGGGCCCTATGATCCTACTTTGGCTAGTTGGCTTCAGCAAACAATTTAACCATTTATTGTAAATATTTTCATGGATCATTTCCTGCCTAATTATCAATGAGACTAGACCCATGTCCATTGGCCTTGAGCCCACTTGAGAAACTCTAGCTCTACATCATAAATAACTCCCAAAATGTTTAAGTAGATTCACGCAGTCATGGGAGACTATTTCTGAAAAATAATTTTTAATTTAAAAATGTGCTCATCACCCTAAGCAGGAATGATGCCAGAAATTCCACTCACTCGGTATTCCGTGACTCGTTCGTTCCAGACGGTTTCTGATGTATCTAGACCGTCTTGCGTCCTTAGGTAGAAGTTTACTCTTCATACCTACATTATCATGGATAAGGAATTATTTCATTATCCGAACATTTCCACTTAGGCCCCTAGGTTTTTCTCCTAATTACATAGAAGTCCCTAGGTTTATTCGATTGGCAATTCACTCCCACTTAATTACCAAAATTCCTAAGTTTACTTTATTTGCAATTTCACCCCTTTAAATTGTAAATAAATCCTTATAAATGCTTTTAATTAAAATTAAATTCCCCAAAATTTCTCTTAATTGCAATTAAGTCCATAATTTCTTCTTAATCATAAATTAACCCTCAATTGATGCTAATTTCACAAAAATCCCCAAATTTACGAAAATCCACAAAATTTCCAATTTTATCAAAATTTGTACTTGAGCCCCAGATTCTTGATCCATCAAATTGGGAGCCAAAACCATGTCAATTTCTTCCTAGCATACTACTAATTGTCTTTCCTACTTTCCCACAATCAGTCCATGCTTTAAATTACTGTAATCGACCTAGAATTAAGCTTAAACGGAGTTTCGCCAAAAAACTACACTTAGAGAGAGAGAGAGAGAGAGCTTCAAATTCTTACCGGTTGGGTCTCGGTTGCTAGAGCTTTCGATTCGAGAAGCTAGTACTTATCGAGGAGATAGGATCAAGAATTTCTCCAATTAACTTCCTGAGCAGGGAGAATTTGATCAGTATAGTTCAAACTTTCTCTCTCTAAAATTTTACTATTCCGATGAGTGGAGGAAGATTAGATTTACTCTTAAGTTTCGAGGAGGTCGGGTGTTGGTTGGATAGGGCTGGGAAAGGTTTGGCCTAGGTGTAGGAGGCCGGGAGTAACTGGAATTCAACTCGAGGTAATTTGGCTATTTTTCGACCGTCGGAGTAGCTGCACTGTGCAAGCTCTCTAGCACTCCTCTCGAGGTCCTCGAGCAAAGTGGGAATTGTAGCTAGGTGGAGTACTTCCTCTCGGTTCTAGGGACTCCCATATTGTCCTCTAAGTCTTCAAAAAACTCCTAAGTCAGAGCTCTGGTTTGCGTATCGTCGGAACTTAGAGCTATCTATCTTTTGTGGCTGGTCGAGGGATGGGGAGGATGACTGGGGAGGGGCTCTTTGTCATGCCTAGCCTTGGTTTGGTCAAAGCCCTATGAGCAACCCGCCACTCTCCTTGGCCTAGAGGAGTCACTTCTCCCAAGACCGCGAAGAGTCAGGCGTACTTTCTGCCATCGTTCCCTGGAATAACATTATGCAAAAATGTGATACTAATAGCGCTTTAAAAAAAGGTACCTGATTTTAAAGGCTTGGTGGATAAACTCTTAATGACCTTCCCTTTCCTGAACAATTTAAAAGGGAGGGGGTGAGTCTTTCAACTCTATGAATGAAGAAATCTTAAAGGTAGGTTCGTTTGGACTTTGTCATATCATGCTTAATCATTTTATTATTATCCTTGTGTGTTATTCATGAAATTGGGTTGACAAACAATCATTCGCTCTTTTATCATCAAATGGGATCACACGTTCGCAGAACAGTCTCCGACTATTCTACTTGTGCACTGGAGCACCTTTATCATCCACCTTGATAGAAGCCCATGGCTTCTACCATGAGTCTGGGTGGGTATGAATTACCCAACCCTAGACCCGTATATTCCTCTATGTCCACAATGTGGGATGAGACTTCTCCCCCTTCGACATTGGTATCAATGCTCATGAAGCTCCCTGAGCTTCTCGACGAACTGGATGACAAGCTTCCCTTATACTCCCTGGGTCATCCAGTAGCCCTTGGGACCACCACTACCCCATATTGGGTGCCTCGATGGTTCTAAATTCATAGCATGCACAATAAATAGTTTTAGTAATTATGTTCATAATATTTGGTGCTACTGGCCCAATAAGCCCAATAACTCCACTTCGACTGCATAACCGTTGGCCCAATGAGTTTGACAACCCGACTTCGGCTCAGCGGTTTCTGACCCAACGAGTCTAACGACCCGACTTCGACACAATGGCTGGTTTACACAATTAACTGTTTATTAGAACATTTCTTAGCATATAAGCTTACTTGTCTACGGGCTCAGGCTTGTGCCCATTGGCCTTAGGCCCACCTGAGCATTTCTAGCTCTCTTTTTACATGGTTCATGCTCTCATTAGGGTCGTCTTCCAAAATGTTTAAGCTTGTTCAACCAGTAAGGGGAGAACGATCTTGGAAAATGGTTTTCAATTTGGAAAACTAGTACTCTTGAGTCCGACCGGACATGATGTTAAACCCACTCACTTGGGGTGGTGTGACTTGCTCCCGACTATATCTCAGCCAACCATGCGTTCTTCCGCACAATCCTTGGAACTGCCTGTCCTACATGGTCTGATCACTCACATTAGTACAAGTGGCATGAAGGACCTTCCTTCTTGCCTGTATTGGTAATTTGGTTCTTAATTATGCTGTAATTACTGTTAGGTCCCTAGAGTCCAAAGTTTTCCCTTAGGTCCCTAATGTCCCATTTATCATCAATTAGGTCCCTAAGGTTTCCATTTTTTCTTTTAGGTCCCTAATTTCCCTTTATTTCTAATCAAGTTCTCAATTTTTCATTCATTGCAATTCGAATCCCAATTTTCCAAAAATCCATAATTCCATCAATTTATTGCATTTGACCCCTAGATCTTGTGTTCATCAAATTGACCATTCAAACTTGGGCAAATGCCCCCTATCATGCTGCTAATCTCTCCCTCCATCTTCGTACGATCAATTTGACCTTTGAATCACTTTAATCGGTGCTGATTTGAGCTCAAATGGAGCCTCATTAGAAAAAGTTCGTAGAGAGAGAAAGCTTGGTTTTCTTACCGGTGAGGGCATGGTAGTTGGAGCTCTCAATGTGGGCTGCTAATGCTCTCCCAAGGGGTTCTTCTTGGATCAACTTGCTGGTCAATTGTGTCACGCCCCGACTTGGTTTGGTCGGATCCTCATGAGCAACCCGCCACTCCCTTTGGTCCATTAAGGGTTTTACCCTTTACCTAACTGTAAGGAGTAAGGCATCTTTTTTACCTGTATTTCCTGGAACAACATTATACAAAACTGAGTAATTTAAATCAGACATACTTGTCTCCTTATAGTTCCAATTTAGAAGGGTCTATACGAATGGTATTTCCTTGGATACATAAAAGGGAAGGGAGGGGGTGAGTTCTATAACTTAGTGAGCGAGTGTTGGGAGTAAGTTTTCAAGAAAAAAATAGCTTCATTCAAATCGTGCCAAGGTTATCATTTCCTTTAAGAAGGATTTTCCTCAATTTTAAGTTTTCAAAACCTTTTTCCTTTTTCCACATTATGTGTGTTTAGCTCATCCCCTTGGCTCGGGATGCGTTTAGCAAACAAACACACGCCCTTCATGAGGAAGGGTACACACATTCGCAGGTGCAGCCTGCTCACTGCACCCACTTGTGGCTCGGAGCGTTTTTACCGTCCACCAAGATAGAAGCCCATCCACTTCTACCCTAGGTCTGAGTGGAGCATCCTAGACGTCCGACCCTTAGACCTGAATACCACTTCATATCTGTATGAGGACAGAGACCTCATCCTATCCCCACCTCGATCTCTTGCACAAGAAGCTCCTAGAGCTTTATGACTTACTAGCATGACAAACTGCCCTTATCGCCTCTCATGTCTTCCAATAGCCCTTGGGACCTCTTCTGGCTCAATTAGGAGTGCCTTCCAATCAGATATGGCTTCTACCTTTGCCGGATCCACCTTTACTACATCTTTGGACACTATGTGCCCTAATAATCCTACCTCCTATAACCAAAATTCACACTTGGAGAATTTCGCATATAAGCGATTATTTTGTAGTGTCTCCAAGGTGATAGGTAGATGTTCTTAGTGCTTCAGCCTAGTTCGTGAGTATATAAGTATGTCGTCTATGAATACTATCATGAACTTGTCCAAGGGTGGCGGAACACTCGGTTCATCAAATCCATGAAGGCTGTAGGGACATTTGTCTGGCCAAAAGGCATCACCCTAAACTCATAGTGTCTATATCAAGACCGAAAGTCGGTCTTAGGGATATCTTTCTCTCGGATCATGAGTTGGTGGTATGCTGACTGAAGGTCTATCTTAGAGAAGTAGGCTACTCACTTTAGTTGGTCAAATAGTTCGTCGATCCATGGAAGTGGATACTTATTCTTTATGGTGACTTGGTTCAACTTCTGATAATTTATGCACATCCTCATACTCCAGTCCTTCTTTTTCACGAATAGTATTGGTGCACCCCATGGAGACTGACTAGGGCATATGAAACCCTTCTCCAATAACTCGTCTAGCTACTCCTTTAACTCTGTTGGAGCTATGCGATAGGGGGCTTGGGATATGGGATGTGTTATGGGGATTACTTTTATGGTGAATTCTAGTTGTCGACTTGGGGGTAATCCCGCTAGTTCATCTGGGAATACATTCGGGTAGTGTTCCACTACCGGGATGCCTTCTGGTCCCTTATTCTCCGACTTCTTGTTAATGACTACTGTGAGAAAAGCCTTACAACCCTTCTGTATCATCTTTTGAGCCTTTATGTGGGACACTAATTGCACTTTTCCCTTCCTTCTGTCTCCTTGGAAATATAGTCCGAGTGTTTCGAGAGTGTGAAAAGTTATTACCTTCTTCCCACAGTCCACCTTGGCTCGATGAGTACTTAACCAATCTATTTCCAGTATGATTTCTACCCCTCTTAGAGGTAATGGGATCAAATCTACCTCTAGTTTAACTTCTCCAATCATGATCTCACATCCCTTTAATTGTTTGTCCCTATTCAATCCTTTTCCTAAGGGTGTGAGGATGTTGAAAATTTGTTCTAAGAAGGTAAGTTCTATGGGAAGACCTGGGATTATATCTTCCTTGATGAAGGATCTCTCTAGTCCCAAGTCAAAGAAAGCATAGACTTTTCTTTCCCACAAGTGTATTTACTATCATTGAAGAAACACACATTTTTAGAGAGAGAAATTTAAATTTATTTATTGAATAGAATCAAATTACATGTTTTTGTCTTAATTTTGGTTAGGGAGGTTTTGGGAAGTACCCACTACAGTACTATGGTCTTTCTTAGCCTCTTCTTGGGTGTGGTTGTATATCCTAGCTGGTACCCTTGTCGTGGCGTTCTACCTCGAAGTTCTTGGGTTCCCTTGGGGTGGTCCAAGTGTGTTTCGTTGCTTATTCTCCCTAAGAGTGTGGCATTCCCTTGCAAAGTGCCCCACTTGTCCACTTCTGAAATAGGATGAGCATGCTTCCTCGTGGTACCTCTAGCATCTAGGACAACAAGGGCTCCTTGGTAGTATGGTGGGAATCACCTACCTTTGAGATGGTTGCGCATCCTTCCTCCTTGGGAATCCTACACTATTTCCCCACTTTGGGCAATTTTGCTCCTCTTGTCCCCCGTGGTGGCCTTGGCCTTTATCCTACTTCTAGTTGGCCTACTCCATCTGGCAGCATCGAGTTTGTACCCGACGCTCACATTCATGGGCCATATTGATTATGGCTGCCAGATCTGTGGGGAGTTCTAACACTCCAATCTAGTCTCATATGTCCATGTTGAGACCGTCCATGATTCGTTGGCATATATCTACAGGTCCGACTAGGTCAAGGGCAATGGGTCTTAACTCGTTAAACTTATTTCCATACACCGAGATAGAGTTAAGCCCTTGTTAGATTAGGAGGAAGTCTTGCTTCTTCTCATTGATTAGGTACGGAGCTAGGTATTCCTCCGTATACCTCTTCTCGACTTGTTCCCAGGTGGGGGTGGTGGTATGCAATCTTCTGACATTATCCCACCACCTCTTCGCACTAGCCTCCAGGAAAAATTCTCCCAGGATTACCATGTCTTCTAGTGCAATCTTGACTATTCCTAGAGTTTCTTAATGCTGGCGAGCCAGTCTGTAGCTGCTCTAGCATCCTTCTCTCCTAGGAAAGGTTTACATTCTAGCTGACGGAGAGTTTTAAGGTATTTAGGGATGTCTAGTGGAGGGGGATTGTTAGTAGGAGGGGGATGAGATTGTACTTCCTTAGACTCAACTCGAGAGTTGGTGTCCACCTTAGGGATGAGATTGTACTTCCTTGTATAGTCTCTGATGTTCCGAGCTTAGTTTAGGTGGAACTGTTTGGGCTTCTCGGGGAGTTTCCACATGGAGGGATGGTTGGGCAGTGTTAGTGACTATGACCCTTGTTTTCTTGGTTCCTCTCTTGGGAGCCATCTATCAATTTTAAAACTTATTCCTCTTAGTTACTATGTTATATAGTCTTGATAATGCATTCGAGGAATAGGCTCTGATACCACTCAAGTTGTCACGCCCCAACCAGATTTGGTCAGATCCCTGTGAGCAACCCGCCACTCCCTTTGGTCCATTAAGGGTTTCACCCTTTTCCAAACCATAAGGAGTAAGGCATCCTTTTTACATGTCTTTCCTAGATTAGCATTATACAAAATTGAGTAATTTAAATCAGACATACCTGTCTCCTTATAGTTCCAATTTAGAAGGGCTTTTAAGAATGATATTTCCTTAGTTACTTGAAAGGGGTAAAAGGGAGGGGTGAGTTCTACAACTCAGTGAGCGGGTGTTGGGAGTGAGTTTTCAAGAAAAAAATAGCTTCATTCAAACAGTGCCAAGGTTATCATTTCCTTTAAGAAGGATTTTCCTCAATTTTTAGTTTTCAAAACCTTTTTCCTTTTTCCACATTAGGTGTTTAGCTCTTTTAGCCCATCCCCTTGCCTCGGGAGGCATTTAGAAAACAAACACACACCTTCATCAGGAAGGGTACACACATTCACAGGTGCAGCCCGCCCACTGCACCCACTTGTGGCTTAGAGCGTCTTTACTGTCCACCAAGATAGAAGCCCGTCCACTTCTACCATGGGTCTGAGTGGAGTCTCCCAAACGTCTAACCCTTAGACCCGAATACCACTTCGTGTCTGTATGAGGACGGGGATCTCATCCTGTCCCCACCCTGGTCTCTTGCGCAAGAAGCTCCTAGAGCTTCATGACTGATTGGCACAACAAACTGCCCTTATTGCCCCCATGTCGTCCAACAGCCCTTGGGACCCATCACTACCCCCTAGGGTGTCTTGATGATCATGTCCCATAAGTTCATGCACAAACAAGAGTTTTCCACAATAAGCCATTATTTTTTTATGCTAACGGTCCAATGGCCCTGACGCTCAACCCGACCCACATCTATTTGTCTAGGCCGGTTCGTCGACCTAGCCCTAATGCACTACCACCAGTCCATCGAACACTATTAGTCCTAACTTAGTACCATGGCGAAATCACACAATCAATTTCATTAGAAATTTTCATGGCTCTTTATAATCAATTTGATTATTAGCTCCTGCTCGTGCGCGTTGTCCTTGGGCCCACTGCACGCATTTTCCAAAAATTGGGCATTTAGCTCAATAAGTTCAAAACTGAGGCCCCTAGCCTATCTGAGCCATTTTAGCTCATGTCAAGAAGGTCTCCCAAATATTTTAATCATTGGCACACGGTTAGAGGAGAACACTTCTGAAAAAATTTATTTTTATCTCATCACACCAATGGGGTGTGAAGATATCTCCACTTACAACCGGTAATTGGGTTTCTCCTTTCCTATCATACCAATCGGGTATGAAGTTAAATAATCCCACTCACAAGTGGTTTTTCATTTCTAAAGTGCTCACCATCCCAACCGGATTTGATGTAATTAAGCTCACTCACCCAATGTCGGTGACTTGTTCGTCTCTAGTCGGTTTCTGAATCCACGCTAGTTTTTCCTTGTTGGTGTTTTGGTCTCTCATGTCCCTACATGGTTTGGGCATCCTTATTGATTAAGGTTTGGCATAACAACCATCATTTTCTCACATATTAGTGACATAGCTCAAAAATGTTGATTAATTGTACTTAGGTCCCTAAAGTTCATTTTCCTTAACTTTAGGTCCTTAATGCCAATGTTTCCCCAAATTGAGTTACAATGCTTCCAAATTTTTCTTTTAGTCCTTAATTTACTCAAAATTGTATAAGGGGCTCAAGTTTTCCAAATTTCCAATTTGGTCCCCAACGTTTCAAAAATTATAATTTTGCCCCTACTTTCCAAAAATGACAATTTGGCCCCAAATGTTCCAAAAAATGACCAATTGGTCCTCCAACATCTTTCTCATGGCCAATTGGCCTTTAGTTTTGGGAAATTGCAACGAAGTCCCTTAATTTTCCAAAATTTCCCCAATTTCTCCCCTTCAAATTGATAGAATTTGATTTCTTCAAATTGGCCATTCAATCAGGGTTAATTGCTCCAATTGAAGGTATAAATCAGTTCCTACACTTCCATATGATTCAATTGAGCTTTGAACCACTGTATTTGAGTTCGAATTGAGCTCAAATAGAGCTTCATTGGAAAACTACTTGTAGAGAGAGAATGCTTCGAAAGCTTACCGTTGGAGGTGCGGCAGTTCAAGCTCTCGATCGGGGGAGATAGCTCTTATCCTGAGGTTCCTTCTAGGATCAAGAATTGCTACAATTGAAGTTGAATTAAGGGTGAATTTAGTCAGTGAAATTTAGCACTTTCTCTTTCTAACCCTGATCTCCAACGATTGAGAAGGGCCAATTTCAGCTCTATTAAGGCTGTATGAGGGTCATGGGGGGTGTTGGGGAAGGCTTGGTTTGGTTGGAGGAGGACTAAATTTGGCAGCTTGGACAAAATAGGGCAGCTTCGGTCTGTCGGAGCTTCTTCACTGTTTGATTCCGCCGATGCTTCTCTGGCAGTCCTTGGGTCGAAAGGAAGTTACTATCAAGTAGTTAACTTCCCCTAGAGTCTGTAGGACGTGATCTTGCTTTCTGATGCTAAGAAAACTACCCAAGTCGGAGCTCTGGTTGGAGCTTCTCCATAAAATAGAGCAGTTGAGAGGGAATGGTAATTTGAGGTGTGTGAAGGATGAATGGAGAGAATCTCTTTATATAAGGAGCTCGAGGACCCTCTCCCCGACCACTTTCCATTTTGGTCAAGCTTATCCTCGCTCGAAAATGGCCTGATTAGAGTCGTTACACCTTCACCGAAGATATACATTTTCTGTATTAATGAACAACACTATCGTCGCGAGGAAGACAATGACACTATTCCGAACTAGACCGAACCGGTCTAACTGGTTCAATGGCGAAAATCGACCGATTAAGGCCCGATTTGACCAATTTTCTCAAAATTAAAATTTTCTAAATTAATCTAAATTTATTCTCTATCAAATGATGGCTTCAATTCCCCAATTTGAATATTTTAAGCCACCAGAGAAAATAAATTTAGAAATTGGTTCAAGTATGGTTCAAATCGGTTCAATCCGGTTCAAGTCCGATTCACCTTGAACCGGTTTGGTTTTCTCTTCCCATTTGTCCCAAGGTTCCTTTCCCAATTTTTAGAACTCTTCGAGTTAATTGGAATTTGCCAATTTGCCAATTTTCCAATTTATCTTTTATTTATCGGTTATGGTTTGTGAATCAACTCGGTTTTCTCTTTTTGAAATGATAGGTTCTTTTCCTGATTTTCTTATCTTAAAAAGGGATGGGGTTTACAAATTGCTTGCTTGAGCATCATGAATTTGATGAGAGAAGTTCAGGTGAGTTAACTTATGTAACTTTTGAATTCTGGTGACACATGGCAGAATTGGCTTACCTCAAAGGTTGTAGAGGGCCTGGTATGGGTTGAGGAAGGCTAGGGAGGGGTCGATATAGCTACCTGAGGCCGAGGGTGACCGGGGTGCAGCTCAAAGAGTTTAGCTTCTTCTCAGTCAAAGGAACAATGGTCTTGTTTGAGTTTGTTGGAACTCTAGTGTTGGTCCTTGGGTTGAGCTGAGGTTGTAGTCAGGTGGAGGACTTCTTTCTAGTTCCAATGATACTGAGGAGAGCTTCAGAGGTTGAGAAAAAGCCCAACGTCAGATCTCTGGTTTAAGCTTCACCGGAAAGTAGATCTCTTCTCCATCTTCACTCACTAGTGGGATGAGGAATACGAGGGGAGGGGTGCTCTTTATATAGGGAACTCGACAACTGTCCGAGCTACCGACCAGTGTAGGACTCGGCTCGCTCCTCGCTTGTCGATGACCTGACCAGTTTTTTTTCTAGGTCGCTGGAGACTCTCTCTCTCTCCCTTATCCTCTTCACTCTATTAGCCAAGGGAGAAAGTTTACACTGTGTTGCGTGTGCGAGCCTCACACGTGTTAGCTTGCTACATGGCGTGCTATGATTTGCTGACTTTACGGATACAACATCCCACTCGGTAGCCTAGTTAGCCTTTGACTTGCTAACCGAACACGTGGCGGCCTCCCATTGGCAGCTTATTCTAACGTGGCCGCTGACTGTTGGCGGCTTATTCTAACGTGGCCGCTGACCATATCCGTGTCGGCTACTAACCATGTCATGTGGTATCCTTTGATTGGTCCTTTATAATTACATCAGATTTCCCTTCTGACGCATAGTGCCACTACCATGTATCAGCCTCTAATTGACCGAGACTATCCAACGTGGCTCTACCAGCTATTGACCTCTAATTGGTCATGCGTTCCTCAGACATCCCCGTTGGATGTTGACATGGTGCCCTTGCCATGTATCCATTCCCCATTTGTCAGTCATTGCTAAGGTGGATTTCCTCCTTTGACTATTGACCGAGGACACTTGCCGTGCCCTCACTGGTTAGCACTTCTAGGTGCTGTGCGTTGATGGGGCATGCTCCGCCACATGTTGCGCACTGATTGGTCGCACCTGGTGATGGGGTGCTGACCTAGGAATGGTCTATTGACCGACTAGACCATTGACCAGCCTGGTCCGACTAGGTTTAGTGAGCCAAATTTGAAAATCGACTGGTACATGCTCGATTTGACCAATTTTCTAAAATTTAAAAATTTCTAAATTCTTCTTAAATCATTTACTATCTAATGGTGGCCTCAATTTTCCAATTTGATATTTTTAGGGCACCTACAAAAATAAGTCTTTGAATCAGTTTTATACGGTTCTCCCTGGTTGAGATCCGGTTTGGTCTAATCTGGTCTGGCTCTCACATCCATTTTCCTTCACGGTTCCTTCTCAAAATGTTTGGGTCCTTATTAGCCACTTGGGGTTTCGTATATTCCTATTTTGACATGCACTCACCAATTTCGATTAGGTCGAAGCTCTATTTTTACACAAAATTTCTCGGTTCTCTAGCCCGGTTTTCTTATTATGTGATTAGGGGTTTACAACTTCTCCCCTCCTTTGAGAAGTTTTGTCCCTAAAATGTTTAAATATCGAACAATCGAGGATGCCTTTCCCTCATCACAAACTTCATTTCCTAAGTCTCTTCTTCTACTTGACTGCTTCGCCAAAGGACCTTCACCATGGGAATCCTCTTGTTCCTTTAGGTTTTTCTCTCGTATGTTGAGGATTTTTATCGACTTCACCTTCTAAATTAGATTTTCTTCTAGTCGGGAAGCGGCTGATCCAGTACATGACTGGGGTCGGGCTCATATTTTTGGAGTATCGACACATGGAACATGTCGTGTATTCTTTGCAAATCAGGAGACAACTCTAGCTTGTATGCTATTGATCCAACCCTCTAGATTATGGCATAAGGACCAATGTACCTTGGTTTCAACTTTCCTCACTATTGGAACCTGAGTATCCCTCTCCATGGTGATACCTTGAGGAATACTCGGTCTACTACCTCGAACTCTAGGTCCCTCCTCCTGTGATCGACGTAGATCTTTTGTCTATCTTGGGCCGCCTTAAGCCGACTCCTCATTATTTAGATCTTTTCTATTACATCCTCTATGAGCTTAACCTTTTCGAGCTTTCTTTCCCCTACTTCCTCCCAAAATAGGGGTGTACGACATGGTTGCCCATAAAGGGCCTTGTATGGTGCCATCTGTATGCTGGCTTGATAACTATTATTATAAGCAAACTCCATGAGGCATAGATAGTCCTCCCAACTTGTATTCATCATTAGGACGCATGCCCGAAGCATATATTCCAAGGTTTGGATCGTTCGCTTAGACTGTCTATCTGTATGAGGGTGGAAGGCGGTGCATATGTGAAGTTTGGTCCCCAGGGTATCCTGTAGGCTGGGCCAAAATCGAGAGGTGAACCTTGGATCTTAATCTGATACTATGCTTATTGGGACCCCATGGTGTCTTACGATCTCCCCTACATACAACATGGCCAGCCGTTCCACGGAGTCTATTACCTTTATCGATAGGAAATGGGCAGACTTAGTTAATCAGTCCACGATGACTCATATCGCGTCCTATCCTTTTCTTGTCACTGCCTCGTCACGAAGTCCATGGTGATGTGCTCCCACTTCCATTCAGGGGTTGGTTGGGGCTGCAATAAGCCGAAGGGTTTTTTATGCTCCACTTGATTTGCTGGTAGGACAAACACTGGGCCACGTACTCCGCGATGTCCTTCTTGATTCTCTTCCACTAGTACCCTTGTTTGAGGGTGTGGTACATTTTTATGCTACCGGGGTGCATGGTATACATCGAGTTGTGTGCCTCCTCTAATATCAATCTCCTTAATTCCTTCTCATTGGGTATGTAGACCCTTTTTTTTTAAGGTCAGCAATCCATCCTCATGGATGGAAAATTCTTGGTTCCTTTCTTCGGTGGTCTGGCCCAGGTGTGGTCAGAGTTCTTTGTCCCATTTCTGGTGGACCCTTATTTGTTCCACTAGACTGGGCCTTACGGCTACACTGGCCATCAAGCATGTCTTTTCTCCGTCCACTTGGAGATCCACCTTCAGTTCACCCAATTGTTCTAGCAAGGGTAAGTAGTTTGTCTTTATATGGGCCAACTCAGATTGATATTTGCAGCTTAGCACGTCCGCCACCACGTTAGCTTTGTCGGGGTTGTATTCTATCATTAAGTATTAGTCCTTCACCAACTCCAACAATCTCCTTTGTTAGAGGTTAAGCTTCATTTGAGTCAGGAAGTATTTTAGACTTTTATGGTCAGTGTATATCCTACACTTGACCCCATATGAGTAAAGTCGCCAAATCTTAAGGGCGAACACTATTGTTGTCAGTTCCAAGTTATGGATGGGGTAGTTTCTCTCATGCACATTTAACTATCGTGAGGCGTACACAATGACTTTCCCATGCTGCATTAGAATGCACACAAGTCCCCATCCTGATGCGTCACTGTAGACGGTGTACTCTCCCGCATCCGGCTAGGGTAAGGCTAGCACTGGAGTCGTCGTTAGGCAAGACTTGAGATCTTGGAATGACTTCTCGCACATGTCGTCCCACTTGTACTCCACTACCTTTATTGTGAGGTAGGTTAACGGGGCTGCGATCTTTGGAAAATCTCCCACGAACTTTTGATAATATCTTCGGGCCCCAAGAAGCTATAAATCTCTGTCGGGTTGGTGGGTGCCTTCCATTGGGATATTGCTTCTACCTTCACCAAGTCCACCTTAACTCCGTCATTGGACACAATATGTCCTAAGAAACCCAGCTTTTGTAGCCAGAATTCACACTTGGAGAGCTTCGCGTAGAGTTAATTCTCTCGTAAGATGTCTAGGGTTCGAGCCAGATGTTCCTCGTGTTCCGCCTTGGTTCATGAGTATACGAGGATATTGTCTATGAATACTATCATGAATTTGTCCAAGTTGGTTGGAACACCCTGTTCATTAAGTCCATGAAGGTCACGGGGCATTTGACAATCTGAAGGGTATCACTCTGAACTCATAGTGCCTGTATCGTGACTGTAATGTGGTATTTGGCACATCTCTCTCTTGGATCCTTAAATGGTGGTATCCTGATTGGAGATCTATGTTTGAGAAGTAGGCCACTCCTTTTAACTGGTCGAATAGGTCGTCAATCCGTGGGAGGGGATACTTGTTCTTAATGGTCACATAATTTACCTTCGGCTAATCTATGCACAACTTCATATTTCTGTCCTTCTTCTTCACAAACAAGGCTGGTGCATCCCACATAGACTGACTAGGGTGTATAAAGCCCTTCTCCAATAACTCATCTAATTATTCATTCAATTCCTTCAGCTCTGCAAGGGCCATGCAGTAGGGGGCTTGCGATATAGGGTGTGTCTCGGGTATCGCTTCTATGGTGAACTCCATTTGACGGTTCAGAGGTAACCCGGGTAATTCTTCAGGGAACACGTCTAGGTAGCGCTCCACTATTGGAATATTTTCTAGTCCCTTCTTTTCTAAGCTCTTATTGGTGATCATGGCAAGGAATGCATTGCACCCTTTTCACATCATATTATGAGCCTTTATATATGACACCGGGTGTGTTCCCTCTTTTCTTTTGTCTCCTTCGAACATTACTTCGGGCGTCCTCAGGGTGTGGAAAGTTATCACCTTTTTCCCACAGTCTACTATGCTTGGTGAGCGCTTAGCCCGTCCATCCCCAATATTATTTCTACCTCCTTTAAGGGTAATGAAATCAGATCTGCCTCCAAGTTCACCCCGTTGATCTTGACTTCTCATCCCTTTAAATACTTGTCCCGGGTTAGTCCTTCTCCCAATGGGGTGACGATGCTGAGGCTCGACTCAAGGGAGGTAAGTTCTTGAGGAAGGTTTGCGACTATGTTTTCCTTGAGAAATGATCGTTCAACCCTTGAGTCGAAAAAAGCGTAGACTTCCCTTCCAAACAATTGTACGTATCCTAGGTACGAAAAATCACTAGATTTCCTTAAAGAATATAACTTTTATTTATAAAAAAATACATAGTTTGGGATACATTTGTCCAGGGAGGGTTTGGGAGGTACCCAGCTACGGTGTTGAGATCCTTCTAGGCTTCTTCCTGTGTGAGGTTGTATACTTTGGTTGGTACCCTCGATGCAGTGGCTGTCTCCCGTCCTTTGTTTGGTGCCCTCGGGTTCCCTTGGGGTGGTTAGAGGGTATTTCGTTGCGCATTGCCCCGAAGGGCTGGACAACTCCTTGCAAAGTATCCGAGTTGACCACATCCGAAGCATGCTTGACATGTCCCTTCATGGTTCCTCTGGCAGTTGGGGCAATAGGGTCTCCTCCTTTGCAGGGTTATGCTCGCCTCCTTGTTGGCCTAGTAGCCCTACCTTTTCCTAGGTAATCCCATCCTTGTTCCCCAACCTTAGTTTTCCTTGCTCCCTTTAGCCTCCTCAAAAGCTCTGGCCACTTCCCTCCCTTCGGCCTGCCTACTCTTCTTGGTAGTGCCTCGTCTGTACTATACACTCGCATTCATGGTCCATGTTGATGATGGCGGCCATATCTGTGGGGCATTCTAATAGCCTTATCTGGTCTCTACGTCCATGTTGAGACTGTTCACAAACCATTGGCAGATGTCTACGAGCCCGACCTGTTGATGGGTAATATGATTACCGAGAGCTACTTGAATAAATAGGGGGTTGTTTTGATTCTATTATAATTGTACTGAGTGAGTTATAGTGAGCGGTCCAAATATGTGTTGATCAAGAGCACGTTGAGTTAGTCACAACATTCCTATATTAGAAAGAATCGTATGGTTAACTACTATGATTCTCATGTTTCTCATATGTGTGATTGACAAAATATCTTCCAACCACTTTGTGTGATTAAAAGAAAATGAATTATTAAAGATTTACACATAGTAGCATTTTGAAATATTTGAGCTTACTCTTAAAAGTATTCTTAGAATATCTTATATAGAATATTTTAAGTATGGACTTCTACTAGGTGTAAGCAAACTCCCCATCAATCTCACATTTCAGGGCAAATAAAAGAGACCAGGGTGTTCACTAGTACTCGTGAGGACGAATTATCGAGGTATAACCCTCGACAATAATACAAGGAAATCTTTATATTTATCAATTACTTTTCCCATTCTCTCTTGAATTTATTTACAAAATAATTTATACAAATGTTATATTTGTTAACAAACTTATTGGTTTTTTATATTATGAGTCTTATGTCATATTAATTTTATTATGATGGAGCGCCCATTATGTTATCATCGGGGAGGGAGTTGCAAGTTGTTTATACACTCAACCTAGGATTCGAGTTGGGTGTGACACTTAAGCTTATTTTCTAAAATATTGGGCGTAACCCACTTTTAAAATATTGGTCCTTGTAGTTTCCCAATGTTTTTAAAAGAATTTCAACCAAGTACACATATCGTGATTTATAAAGGTTTAAAATAATTAGTCGGTACATTCGAACTAATCGTCAATAAACTCACTTACTATTTATCTAAGACTTCTTTATCTATAGTAGTTTTCAATTCTTCCTACTTTCTAGTGTGATTGCTTAGAATATTATCCTACAAATAATACATACATATATATATATATATTTGATTATATTACTAATGGATATTTAGGATCAGTTGGTATATCTTATAACATCCTATAAATTTCCTAAATTATATTGTTTCCTTTAAAGAAGATTTTTACATTTATCAATTATTTTCCCATTATGTTCTCTTGAATTTGATTATAAAGTGATTTATACAAATGTTATATTTGTTAACAAACTTGTTTATAATTTATATTTTGAGTCTTAAATTCTATTAATTCTATTATGATGTAATAGCCAATATGTTATCATCTACATACTCGATCCAAGATTTGAGTCGCTATAACGACCCAATCCGGATTACTGATTCGACACGCTTATTACCTACCATGTCTCATTGCCATTACAAAATTGACCACCGTCACCCTTTTCATAACAATTGGAATAAGGCTGAAAATATAAAAGTAAATCACCTAATTTTTAAAAATTTTTCTTTTAAGAGAATATAAGGTTTTCAAAAAAAAATACAATAATAAAATCCAAGGGAATAATAAGTTCTTCATGTTACTCTCCTGGGTTACATAATCATCCCCATTTTTCCGTTACCTGGAAAATGTTTGGGAAATGGTGAGTTCCCAACTCAATGAGTAGACTTTCCAATGTCGAGTCACTTTATGTCTCGAACCCCGATACTCTACCCAAAACTTAGTATATAAACTATGTTTCATTTATCTCTACAAACCCTTATCATTATAACTAGACATACTTAACCAATTCTCATGTTCACATGATTATTATTGAGTTTGCATGCCTATACTTCCTATGTCACGCCCACTTTTAACCTGAGAATCAGTGGATGTACGCGATATCTGACCCTCAATCTCAAAATCAATTCTCCATGTTCGTTTGAGGACAGAGACCTAATCCCGTCACCACCTCGGTCTCATGCGCTTAGTGCTACTCCAAATTTCGCACGGTCACCAGGTACAACGAACTGTCCTTAAACACACCAGGTCGTCCAGTACCCTTAGGCGCATCATTACCCCTCTTGGGCATCTTGATAGTCCTGTAATCACAGTGCATGCACAAACAATATTTTCTTATCATGCCATATAATCTGTGGTGCCACTGGTCCAACAACCTCGACCCTCAACTCAACCCATAGTTGTTTGCCTTGACTGGTTTGTCAACCTAATTTTTTTTTAGTCCGGCCACGAGGTCTAACTATTAAGTAGGAATGAATATTGATTCAATTTCTATTTTCATTTTATTAGTTAACTTCTAGTTATCTAGTTAGAAGTTATAGAAGGTCCACCCTACTCTAAGGAAAGGAAAAAAAGAAATCAAAATGAAAAATCATGTCGCACTACTGCTAGCTGACTGAGTGTGTCGGTTCTATGTTGGTACCATGACCAAACAATTCCTTTATTTAAAGTTTTATGGCATATAACTCATGTTTGTTTACGAGCTACTGCTCGTGCCAATTGGCTTTGGGCCCACTGTACGAGATTTTTAAAATCGGGCATATTAGCTCCCAAGTTCCAAAGCCGAGGCCCCCGACCTATAAGAGCTATTCAAGCTCCCGTCAAAAAGGTCTCCCAAATAGTTTAAGTATTGACACACAGTCAGGGGAGAGCACTTCCGACAAAAATATATTTTTAACTGTCCATTATACTGAACGGGTATAAGGACATCTTCGCTCATAACCGATGAACGGGTTTTCAACTTCCTTCGAGTAAGTTCAATCATACCAACCAAGTATGATCTACTTACAACCGGTAAGTAGTTTTTCCGCATGATTTTCACATCACTCCTTTAAGATGTGATGTTTAAAATACTACTTAGTAGTGGGTTTTCATTTCTAGGTAATTATCATCCCCAAACGGGTATGATATAAAATTCCACTCACAACCGGTAAGTGATTTTTAACTTTAAGTTGTGCTCATCATCCCAACCGGGTATGACATTAGTAAACCCACTCACCCGTTAATGTCGTGAATTCCACTAGACTGGTTCTTCGTATTCACGCGAGCTTGTCCTTGCTGGCGTTCCCGGTACTTTGTGTTCCTACACGATATGAACATCTTGGTTCATTATCCTTTGGCCTAATTGCCTTCATTCATTCCAAATGAATGAGAAAGTCAAACTTTCATTTATTTGGAATTAGGTCCCTAAAGTTATTTCTCTTTAATTTTTAAGTCCCTAATGCCAGTTTTTCCTCAAATTGAGTCTCGAAACCTTTAAAATTTATCATAGGACTTCAATTTATTCCATTTCACAAAAAGGGGATTAATTTCCCAAATTTCCAATTTGGTCGCCCAACTTTTCCAAAATTACCATTTTGCCCTTCCTTTACAAAAATGGTAAGTTTCACCCCAAAAATTCTAAAATTCCTCAATTGGCCCTCTAATACTTTTATCATGCCTAATTGACCCTCAATTTTAGGAAATTATATTTCGGTCCCTCTAATTTTCGAAAATCCCCAATTCCAACTCTTTAACACAGCCGAATTTGATTTCATCAAATTGACTGATCAAACACCTCTAATTGTTGAAATTAAAGTTGAAATTGAGTTTCTTCATGTTGATACAATTCCATAGAACTTTAAATCGTGAGTTTTAATGCCGGAATGAGCTCAAACGGAGCTTCGCCGGAAAACAGACCGTAGAGAGAGAAAGCTTTGATTACTCAGTGGTGAGGGCACAACAGTCCGAGCTTTCGATCTGGGCAGATATCTCTCATCTTGAGGTTTATCCTAGAATCAAGAATTGCATCAATTGATGCTGAATTGGATTAGAATTTCATCATTGAAATTCATCTAACTCTCTCTCTAACACCAATCAAAAATTGTAAAGGGGAGCCGAATTGGCTTACCTTTCGGTCCTAATTCGGCCGTGGAAGCGATGAGGAAGTGTTGGAAGGGCTTGGTTTGGCCTAAGGAGGGCTCGAAATGGCCGATTTCAACTCGGCCGAAATAGGGTAGCTTTAGTTCACCGGAGCTGCTTCATTGTTTCATCACACCGGCATTTCTTCGGCGACCCTCAAAGCAAACGAAGATTACAGGCGTGTAGCTAACTTCTCCCCGATTCTAAAGAACCCGACCTCACCTTGTTTGGCTAAAAAAAGACCCCATATCGGAGCTTTGGTTCGAACTTCGCCAAAAAATGGAGTAGTTGAGAGAGAATGGAGTTTTCAGGTATGAAGAGGACGAATGGAGAGGGGCTCTTTATATAGGGAGCTCGGTGACCCATTAGTTGTCTGTTTGGCACCATTATGACAGTCATTAAAGACCTATAACACACCAAACGAAAGCGTTTCTTCTTCGCCAACGCTGCTTCAATTTTCCGGTGAGTGAACAGTGTTGTCATCCTGAGGAAGAAAATAAAACTGTTCTAAACCGGACTGGACCGATTCGAACTAGGTTCAAAGCTTAAACCAGCCAGTTCACCCCTCATTCGACCAAGTTTTTCAAATCTAAAAGTTTCTAAATTCATTTTCTATCCAATGGTGGCCTCAAACCTCAAATTTGAATTATTTAAGCCACATAGAAAAATAAATTTAGGATCCGGTTCAATAGTGGTTCAAAACCGGTCCAAATCGGTTCGGATCCGGTTCACCTGAACCAGTTTGATTTTTATCCCCAATTCCTTCACAAGTCCATTTCCATGTCTTTTGTGACTCCTTGGGTCACTTAGGGTCCATAAAATTCCTAGTCTACCATCTCTTTATCGATTCTGGTTCATAAACCGACTTTATCCTTAAACTAGTTCAATTCGGTTCAGGTCCGATTCACCTGAACCGATCTGGTTTTTCTCTCCCACTTTGTCAAGAATCACATCAATTCATGCTGAATTGGGGGAGATTTGGTGAATGTAGTTTCGTCGGTTCTCTCTCTAACACTGATCGAAATTTACAAAGGAAAGCTAAATTGGCTTACCTTTCCGCTCTAATCCAGTCATACGAGGGCTGTGGAAGTGTTAGGGGAGCTTTGTTTGGCTTGAGAAGGGCTCGAATTGCCCATTTTCAGCTTGGCCGAAATAGGGCAGCTTCAGTCCACCAGAGCTGCTTCACTATTCTATCACGTCAGCGTCTCTCAAGCGACCCTAGGAGCAAATGGAGACTATCGTTGGGTAGCTAACTTCTCCCTGAATCTAATGAACCTAACCTCGTATTATTTAGCTCAAAAAAATACCCAAGTCGATGCTCTGGTTTGAGCTTCATCAGAAATTGGAGCAATAGAGGGAGAGAGGAGTTTTCAGGTGTGAGGAGGAGCTCTTTATATAGGAAGCTCGAGGACTTCTTGGTCATCCGATTGGCGCCCTTATGGCAGTCATTCATTGCCTGAAACTCCCTGACCAGAGACTTTTCTTCTTTGCCGGCACGGCTCGATTTTCCGGTGAGTGAACAGTGATGTCATTTGAAGGAAGAAGACGACACTGTTCTGAACCACACCGTACCGGTCCAAACCGGGTTCAATGCTAAAATCGATCGGTTCATGCCTGATTCGACCGAGTTTTTCAAAATTAAAAATTTGTAAATTCATCTAAATTCATTCTCTATCTAATGGTAGCCTCAATTCTCCAATTTAAATTTTTTAAACCATCTAGAAAAATGAATTTAGCATCTGGTTCATTGATGATTCAAACTTGTCCAAACTGGTTCAATTCGGTTCGGATCTAGTTCACCTGAATCGATCTAGTTTTCTCTCACAAACTGTCCTAAGGTCCCTTTCCAAGGTTTTTATGACTTTTAGGGTCACTCGAGAGTTGTAATTTTCCCAATTTGTCCGTTCTCTCGTGGTCGGGGTTTGTGAACCGATTCGATTTTCTCACTTGGGTTGATCGGTTCTTTCCCCAGTTTCCTTGTCTTTAATGGATGGGGTTTACACAGGGAGTAGTGTTTACTAAAATTATGATTTCCTGTCCATGATTCAGCACATACTCAAAAGATGCAAAGATTTCGTTTCCTTTTAAAAACAAAGGGTTTTAGTTGATCAATTAAACAAGTTACAACTTGTTTTACAACTGAAAAATATTTCACATGGTTTAAGTTCATTATTTGTATCTCACAAATAAAAATAGATTTCTTTCTACCAGGAAAAGCTTTTAGGATTTGTTTATGGTAAAAATTCTCATAGATTTTTTATAAACACCGTTCTCACATAATAAGAAAGTTGAATTCAGGTATTGGAAATTTTCGAGTGAAAACTGAGGTTAAAACGAACTGGAAATTTTAAATAAGAGTAAAAATGGGAAATTGGAAAATCTCAATTGGCTAATAAATGCCCAAAAATCATGGAAGGGAACCATTGATGAAATTGGGTGTGAGAACTAGAACGGTTCATGGTGAACCAAACTTGAACTGGATTGAACTAGGATGAACCATATAGAACCGATTAAAAAATTCAATTTTCTAGGTAGCTTTAAAAATCAATATGGGAAATTGAAGCCATTATTGGATAGAAAATGAATTTACATGAATTTAAAAATTTTTAAATTTCATAAAATTGGTGGAATCGGGCATTAATCGGTAAATTTTCAAATTCGGGTCATTGAACCCAGTCGAACCAAACCGATCAACGATCTGACCGATCAATGGACCGCTGCTAGGTCAGTAGACATGACCAATCAATGGGTGACACGTGGAGAAGTGTGCCGTAAACCCAGCCATTTTGAGCTAAGGAAAACAGGGAAAAGAACCGGTCAAACCGAGTGAGAAAAATTGAACCGATTCACAAAATTGATCATTTGTGAACAATCAATTTGGGAATTTAGAACTCTCGGGTGATCCAAAGGATTCATAATACCATGGAAAAGAACCTTAGGATGAATTGGAAGAGAAAAATCAAATCGGTTTGGATGAACCAGATCCAACTAGATAGAACTGGTTTATGAACCGAGTCGGTTCACGAACCAGAACCAATAGAGAATGGGCAAATCAGTGAAATTCAACTCCTTATGCTCCAAAGAAATTTATAAACCTTGGGAAGGAACCTTAGAACAAAGTGGGAGAGAAAAACCAGACCGGTTCGAGTGAACCGAACCCAAACCGAATTAAACCAATTTAAGAACATAGCCGGTTTATGAATCAAAATCGATAAACCGATGGTAAACTGGGAATTTTATGGACCCTAAGTGACCCAAGGAGTCACAAAAGACATGGAAATGGACTTGTGAAGGAATTGGGTGAACCGAATCCTAAATTCATTTTTCTAGGTGGCTTAAATGATTCAAATTTGAGATTTGAGGCCACCATTGGATAGAAAATGAATTTAGAAATTTTTAGGTTTTAAAAACTCAGTCAAATGAGGGGGTGAACTGGCCGTTTTAAGCTTCGAACCCGGTTCGGACCGGGCTGGTCCAATTCGGAACAATGTCATCTTCTTCCTCAGGATGACAACATTGTTTACTTGCCGGAAAATCGAAGCAGCACCGACGAAGAAGAAACGCTTCCGTTCGGTACATTTTAGGTCTTTAATGCCTGTAATAACGGTGCCAAACGGATGACCAACGGGTCCAAGAGCTCCTTATATAAAGAGCCTCTATCCATTCATCCTCTTCACACCTAAAAAGCTCACTCTCTCTCAGTTGCTTAGTTTTTCGGTGAAGCTCGAACAAGAGCTCTGTTATAGGGTCTACGCCTGTAGTCTCCGTTTGCTTTGAGGGTCACCAAAGAAACGCCGACGTGATGAAACAGTGAAGCAGCTCCGATGGACCGAAGCTGCCCTATTTCGACCGAGTTGAAATCGACAATTTTGAGCCCTTCTCAAGCCAAACCAAGCCTTCCCAATACTTCTTCATCCCTCCCACGGCTGAATTAGGGCTGAAAGGTAAGCCAATTCGGCTCCACTCTACAATTTCCGCCCAGTGCTAGAGATAGAACCAGTAGAATTTCAATGATGAAATTCTAACTCAATTCGACATCAATTGATGCGATTCTTGATTCTAGGATGAACCTCAGGATGAGTGCTATCTGTCCAAATTAAAATATCGGATAGTCGTGCCCTCACTGGTGAGTAATCGAAACTTTCTCTCTCTATAGTCTATATTCCGGCGAAGCTCCGTCTCAGCTCGTTCCATCGTTAAAACTCGTGATTCAAAGTTCTATGGAATAGTATAAACATGGAGAAACTCAATTTCAACTTTAATTTCAACAATTAGGGGTGTTTGATTGCTCAATTTGATAAAATCAAATTCCGCTATGTTAAAGAGTTAGAATTAGGGGAAAATTTGGGGGGAATTGGGGATTTTTGAAAATTCGAGGAACGAAAATGCAATTTCCTAAAATTGAGGGTTAATTGGGCATGATAAAAATGTTAGAGGGCCAATTGAGGAATTTTAGAATATTTGGGGTGAAACTTACCATTTTTGTAAAGGAAGGGCAAAATGGTAATTTTGGAAAAGTTAGGAGACCAAATTGAAAATTTGGGAAATTAATCCCCTTTTTGTGAAATGGGATAAATTGAGGTCCTATGATAAATTTTAAAAGTTTCGGGACTCAATTTGAGGAAAAATCGACATTAGGGACTTAAAGTTAAAGATAAATAACTTTAGGGGCCTAATTGCAAATAAATGAAAGTTTGACTTTCTCATTCATTTGGAATGAATGAAGGCTATTAGGCTAAAGGATAATGAACCGAGATGTTCATATCGTGTAGGAACACGAAGTACCAGGAACGCCAGCAAGGACAAGCTCGCGTGAATACAAAGAACCGGTCTAGTGGAATTCACGGCATTAACAGGTGAGTGGTTTACTAACCCAGTTTATATCCCTTTCAGGAGATTCCGGAAAGCCTACACTTAAAGACCATCAAATAAGACGCTTGTGAGATAGGTATGATAAATCTAAATTATTACACAGTTTTGATTTATGTTATTTTAGGAAAAGGTGAAGGTTAAAGGACGCCTTACTCTTTACTGTTTATAATAAGGGAAAACCCTTTAATAAACCGGGAGAGAGGCGAGTTGATCACGGGGATCCGAGCAAACCGAGTCGGAGTGTGACAACTAGAGTGGTATCAGGGTCTGTTTCCTCAAATACATAATCAGGACTAGACAATATAGTAACTAATAGGATTTATCCTAAAATTTTTCAGATGGCTCCGATGAGAGGAACCAAGAAAACTTGGAATGGCTCTACTTAACACCCTATCTTTATAAGAAGACAACCCTAGAAGCTTCCCAAATGCCTGAAGCATGGAAGGAATCTCAAAAGACCAAATGAGGAAGCATACCGGAGAATGGTGTCTGGACCTATTGAGGTCACAACTCTAAGTATAAAGGAATCCAAGCATAAAGCCATAAAAGGGGGCATATAACCTTACATAGGAGGATGCTTATCAAGAATCCCGTAGCTCCCTAGTTATTTGGTGACCATTTTCTGTAATGTGGCCAAAACACCCAACATATTGTACTACTCTATTAATGAAGTACTCAAAATTCCTAAAAATCCTGTCCCTCAAATGATGTGATCTTCAAGGAAAATGGCCCCAAAGAAAGCGACCAAATAAGCTTGTACTACCATAGAGACTAAGGAGAATCCCATCAAAATTAAGGAAATTGAATTAAGGAATCGAGAAATTTAGGAGGACTCTTCGAGTGATCAATTAACAAAGAAGACTCCAAAAGAAAAACTCTCAAGGTATCCAGACTCAAGGATGAAGGAGTACAAAAACTAAAAGTTCCCTAAAAAAAATGCCAGGAGGAACCACTTATGTTCACAAAATTACAAGCCTGAATAATAGGGACACTGCGTGGAGAAGTGCCCAACCCTACAAAGGACATGAATCAAGTTAACCTATAGGGGAATAGGACACGAAGTGAAAAATTGTCCCACATCGCCAGGAGTCGGGATAACAATTTCCAAGAATAATGCCCCAACAGCTATAGGAAACCCGAAAGGGTACTCGGAACTCCTACTCGGAACTTCAATTACATCCAAGAGTAATCTCTTCAAGATCCTAGCATAGTGGTGGGTACTTCCCGACCCAATCTCCTTTAAGAAACGCTAAAGCCCCAAGTTGGTAATCGTATTTCGGAAGGAAGGAAGCAAATTGTAACAACAAGATAGTTAAAGAGAATAAACAATGCCCTAAGGAGGACTGGGAAGTAGTAAGGACTACACCCTAAAAAGGGCAATGGGATGGGCATTGAGGACAAGAAGACGTGAGAGATAACTATATCAAGATAATTAAACAAGGAGAATAGTAGGGGCGAGTCAATTAATGAACTAACCCTCGTGAATGTCATAAATTTAATCTCTAGTAAAGAAGGGAGAGATGGAAAGGCCAAATATTTGGAAAAAGAAGGATGGAGGAAATCCTTAAAGAAATCAATGGCCAAGAACGGATTGATGACCAAACTCAAAGCCAGGAGAAGATTAAGTAAGCCTCTTGCAGGATGATTAAGAGATCTGGAAACAAGGAGGATTTGAGCTCTACTTAAAGGAAATAGACATGTACAGGGGTACAAGTTGGAATGAGGATCGGGTACAAAGGATGTACCTGCAAGATTTCAAGAGTAAAGGTAAACGGAAGGGGATGGCATCAAAGGATGTCATTCAAGGATATATACATACGAAAACGAATGAAAAAGGAATTCTGGGAGGAAGGGAAAGAATCTCACCAAGGAAGGAAACCCTAAGGGGAGATGCATGTCCCAACTAAGAAGTAATGGGACCAAATGACGTGGGATGAGGAGACGAACTTACAAATGAAGTGCATGGTGAGGTGAAAGAACCGAGGGAAATATACTCTGGACAGGAGCGCTAATGGACACAAGGAGGGACCCAAGGAACGAGTAGGTAGAAAGATAGCATCAATAGATGCCATAATAAGTAAGAATGGGTAGATTACCTATAATAAGAAAATAAAGGAAAGAACATCTGAGAAACCTTAGAAAAGTAAGATCCCTAAATAAGAAGTGGTTAAGGGGGAACAACCACAAATATCAAGAGCCTAAAGAGTGGATGGTTGGGCATAGGGTGGAGTACACAAAATAAGACTGATAAACGGAAGCTACTCAAATAAGGAATAAGGGATGGAATGGAAAATTTAAGACAATGGAGGACCGAAAGAGGGCAAATGCCCCAATATAGAAAGGGTGTAAGGAGATGAAGAAAGGAAACCTTCAAGAAATGGTCAGAAGGTTGAACATGTAACTCCTAAGGTGAAAGTCTCTACCTTGAAGGAAATAGTAGAGAATGAAACCGTAAAAAGGGAATCTCCCCAAACCAAGCAAATTAACATGTGGACCGAAAGGAATCAACTCGGTATAAAGAATTGTGAAATGATTATGAACAAGTAAGAGTGGATTAAGGCCAAGGTAAAATCCTTGAGTAAAGGATGTCATTGGGAATGAGGATGGACCTAAGAAGGAATGAATTCTAGCTTGTCGGTATAGTATTGGAAAACCCGATCAATTGGAACCAATAAGACCCAATAAAGAAGTTGGGGAAAGATGAGTAGGTAAGAGGAATCCATGCGGTTATGTGAGACATAACTTCAAAGGCATGATGGAGGAGAGGATAATGGTAAAAAGGATAGTTGAGGAATGCTATCAAAAGAAAAGAGAGATGAAGTTATACGATCCCTAAAAGGTCGAAAAGCTAAGAGAGACCCTCAAGGAGATGTTCTAGAAATCTAATAGACAGAGATAGGTCCTAGAAAATGCCATGCTGTAAGGGGCAAGTAAGCCCAATAATCCCGAGGATAATATTACTCAAAGTAAGGAAGAGTCGGCTAATAAGCATGAGAAGGTCGAATATAAAAATTTGGACCAAAGTTATAATAGACAACGAATGAGGGAAGGGTCAAAATAGGACGAAAAAGTTATAAAGAGAAACCATGGAAACAAGTACGTAATGCTCGAAAGAACATCGAGCTAAAGGTTTCAACTACCAAAAGGATAACTAGACATGGGAATGATTAGTTATCTTGGAATTCCCAATCTTGAGTACATAATCTCAAAGGGAAGAATGTTACTCTAAACAAATAAAGAGATAAAATCTAAGAATATACCCTGAAGTAAGGTATGTCTAGTTATGATAAACTCTATGGAGGGAGTGAATAATATAAAGGAAAAGAAATTCCTTAAGTGAAGGACGTAAAAACGGTTGATTGAAAGACAAGAGAAGAGTTTACATGTTAAGCAAACACCAAAGGGACATCAAAGGACATGATTCCTCATGCAAGGTTGATAATTAAGTTTTGGGGACCTCAAAGGAGGGGAGAGTTGTAAACTCCACCCTTTTGTGCTAAGGAAAACCGGGAAAAGAACCGGTTCACAAAACTGATCATTTGTGAAAGGGAAATTTGGGAATTTACAACTCCCGGGTGATCCAAAGGATTCATAATACCATGGAAAAGAACCTTAGGATGAATTGGAAGAGAAAAATCGGACCGGTTTGGATGAACCGGATCCAACTAGATTGAACAGATTTATGAATCGAGTCGGTTCATGAACCGGAACCGATAGAGAACGGGCAAATCAGTGAAATTCAACTCCCTTGTGCTCCAAATAAATTTATAAACCTTGGGAAGGAACCTTAGAATAAAGTGGGGGAGAAAAACCAGACTAGTTCGGGTGAACCGGACCCGAACTGGATTAAATCGGTTTAAGAACTGAACCGATTTATGAACCAAAATCGATAAAGAGATGGTAAACAGGGAATTTTATGGACCCTAAGTGACCTAAGGAGTCACGAAAGACATGGAAATGGTCTTGTGAAGGAATTGGGGATGAAAACCAAACCGGTTAAAGTGAACCAGATCCGAACCGGTTTGGACTGGTTTGAACCACTATTGAACTAGATTCTAAATTCATTTTTCTAGGTGGCTTAAATAATTCAAATTTGAGATTTGAGACCACCATTGGATAGAAAATGAATTTAGATAAATTTAGAAATTTTTAGATTTGAAAAACACGGATGAATGAGGGGTGAACCGGCCGGTTTAAGCTTCGAACCCGGTTCGGACCAGGCCAGTCCGGTTCGGAATAGTGTCATCTTCTTCCTTAGGATGACAACATTGTTCACTCGTCGAAAAATTGAAGCAGCACCGATGAAAAAGAAATGCTCCCATTCGATATAATTCAGGTCTTCAATGCCTGTCATAACGGTGCCAAATGGACGGCCAACGGTTCCCTAAGCTCCATATATAAAGAGCCCCTCCTCATTCATCCTCTCCTCACCTAAAAAGCTCACTCTCTCTCAGTTGCTTAGTTTTCCCGCGAAGCTCGAACCAGAGCTCTGATATATGGTCTTTTCTATATCAAACAAGGTGAGGTCAGGTTCTTTAGAATCAGAGAGAAGTCAACTACACGCCCATAGTCACCGTTTGCTCCGAGGGTTGCCGGAGAAATGCTGGCGTGATGAAATAGTGAAGCAGCTCCAGAAGCTGCCTTATTTTGGCCGAGTTGAAATCGGCAATTTTGAGCCCTCCTTAGGCCAAACCAAGCCTTCCCAACACTTTCTTAGCCCTCCCACAGCTGAATTAGGACTGAAAGGTAAGCCAATTCAACTCCCCTTTGTAATTTCCGGTCGGTGCTAGAGAGAGAACAGATAGAATTTCAATGATGAAATTCTAATTCAATTCGACATCAATTGATGCAATTCTTAATTCTAGGATGAACCTCAAAATGAGAGCTATCTGCCCAGATCGAAAGATCGGACAGTCGTGCCCTCACCGGTGAGTAATCGAAGCTTTCTCTCTCTACAGTCTGTTTTCCAGCAAAGCTCCGTTTGAGCTCGTTCTGTCGTTAAAACTCGCGATTCAAAGTTCTATGGAATTGTATGAATATGGAGAAACTCAATTTCAACAATTAGAGGTGTTTGATCGGTCAATTTGATGAAATCAAATTCGGTTGTATTAAAGAGTTGGAATTGAGGGAAAATCTGGGGAAATGGGGGATTTTCGAAAATTCGAGGGATGGAAATGTAATTTCCTAAAATTGAGGGTCAATTGGGCATGATAAAAAATCTTAGAGGGCCAATTGAGGAATTTTAGAATATTTGGGGTGAAACTTACCATTTTTTTAAAGGAAGGGCAAAATGATAATTTTGGAAAAGTTGGGGGACCAAATTGGAAATTTGGGAAATTAATCCTCTTTTTGTGAAATGGAATAAATTGAGATCCTATGATAAATTTTAAAAGTTTCAGGACTCAATTTGAGGAAAAACCAACATTAGGGACTTAAAGATAAATAACTTTAGGGGCCTGATTTCAAATAAATGAAAGTTTAACTTTATCATTAATTTGGAATAAATGAAGGCTATTAGGTCGAAGGATAATGAACTGAGATGTTCATATCGTGTAGAAACATGAAGTATCATGAACACTAGCAAGGACAAGCTCGCGTGAATACAAAGAACCGGTCTAGTGGAATTTACAGCATTAACGAGTGAGTGGGTTTACTAACCTCATACTCAATTGGGATGATGAGTACAACTTAAAGTAAAAAAAAAAAAACTACTTACTAGTTGTGAGTGGGGTTTTATATCATACCCGGTTGGGGATGATAAGTGCCTCAAAATGAAAACCCACTACTAAGTGATATTTTAAACATCACAACTTAGAGGTGTGATGTGAAAATTATGCGGAAAAACTACTTACCGATATTAAGTAGATCATACCCGGTTGGTATGATGAAACTTCCTTAAAGGAAGTTGAAAACCCTTTCATCGGTTATGAGTAGAGATGTCCTTATACCCAATCGGTATAATAGACAGTTGAAAATATATTTTGTCAGAAGTGCTCTCCCCTGACTGTGTGCCAATGCTTAAACTATTTGGGAGACCTTTTTGACAGGAGCTCGAATAGCTCTTATAGGCCGAGGGCCTCGGTTTTGGAACTTGGGGGCTAATATGCCCGATTTTGAAAATCTCGTTCAGTGGGTCAAAGTCCAGTTGGCATGAGCAGGAGCTCGTAAATAAACATGAATTATATGCCATAAAACTTTAAATAAAGGAATTGTTTGGCCATGGTACCAAGATAGGACTGACATACTCAGTCAACTAGCAGCAGTGCGATATGACGGGTCAACGGACCAGTCAAGACAAATAATTGTGGGTTGAGTTGAGAGTCGGGGCCATTGGACCACTGGCACCACAGATTATATGGCATAATGAGAAAATATTGATTGTGCATGCACTATGAGTACGAGACCATCAAGAGGCCCAAGAGGGGTAGTGATGCGTCCTAAGGGCACTAGACGACCTGGTGAGTGTAAGGGCAGTTTGTCGTACCAGGTGACCGTGCAAAATTTGGAGTAACACTAAGTGCATGGGACCGGGGTGGGGACGGGATGAGGTTTTTGTCCTCATATGGATATAAAGAATCGATTTCGGGATTGAGGGTCGGATGTCACGTACATCCGCTCATTCTCATGGTAGAAGTGGTTGTACTTCTATATAGGTGGCCGGTAAAGTCGCTCCGAAGCCACAAGTGAGTTCAGTAGTCGTGCTAACCTACGAATGTGTGTAACCTTCATGACGAAGGATGTGTGTGTTGGGTGATGACACACCGTGGTTAAAAAGAAATGGTGATAAACCCGAGATTGCAAATGAAATGGTTTTGAAAAAAAGGAGTATGGCACACTCTAATAATAAATGTTTTCTTTAAAGTCTAAACTTATGAAAACTTATTCACTGAGTAGTCGTACTCACCCACTCTCTTATATCCCTTTTAGGAGATTTCGGAAAGTTTACCCTTAAAGACCATCAAATTAATGAGACGTGTATGATAAATCTAAATTATTACACAGTTTTAATTTATATTATTACAGGAGCCTTACTCTTTACTGTTTATAATAAGGAGAAACCCTTTAATAAACCAGGAGAGTGGCGGGTTGATCATTGGGATCCGACCAAACCGGATCGAGACATGACACGTGCTCTGTCAGCCGCTCGATCAACATTGGAAGTGCTGGACAATTAGGGAGCGACATGGATGACCGGCCAATAGAAGAGCAATATGTGTCCCCAGTCAATGATCAATGTCGAAGAAGCCCTGTCGCCAGATCGACCAATGGGAAGCAGACACATGGCAAAGGTGCCACATCAGCATACGATTGGGATGTCGGAGAAACGGTCGACCAATTAGAGGTCAACACGTGGAAAAGCCATGTCGAATGAACTCAGCCAACCAAGGGCTGACACGTGGTAGTGGCACTATGCGTAAAGAGGAAAATCTATCGTATTTAAATTAGTTAATTAAAGTATGACAGGTGTCACGATCAGCAACTAGTTAGAACGAGCCGCAAATGGAAGGCCGCCACTTGTCCGATTAGTGTGCCAAATGCTAACTATAACGATGAGTAGGAAGTTATATCAATAAAATAAGCCAATCACAGCACATTAGGTAATAAATAAGATGTAAAATACTCTTAGCTCAAATTAAAAAAAATAATTTAACTATTATGTTATTTTGTAGATTCTAATAAATAAGTAAATTCTAAATTATAATAAAATATTAATATTATATGGAAATAATAAAGTAATTGAAGAGCAAGAGATGAAATATCATTAATATTTTACTGTTGTTGAAAAATTTATAGAAAAATATTTCAAGCAAGTTTTTTCAACACTACATTATAAGTTAGAAAAGTTATTTTTTTTTAATAGATAGCATCTAATTATATTTGAATAATTTAATGTTAATATATATAATAAATGATATTTACTAGTAAAGTTAGAGAAACCAGTTTTTTGTTACTTGTTTATTTTATATTAAATATACGTAAAATGTGTTTTAAAATAATATATTATATTTTACCTGTTATAGATTATGTATAATTATATATAAATACTAAACAAATCAGATTTGATATAATTTTATATAATATTTGAAAAATTAGACTTTAGAATATTTTAAAATAATTATATATTTTTTAAAATATTCTATTAAGTATATAATAGTATATTTATATAATAGTATATTTACCCTATTAATATTTTGTACTTCCCCTCCATCCAAACAATAGATCCCTTACCAAATCCATCACTTCCCCTTTCCCTCAAAACCTACTATATTCACCTCCCTCCAAACTACTCATTCAAATCATAGCCTAAAAGAAAACCAGCAATGGTAAAAAAAATATCCAAGAGATAAAGCGGGTGCTTCACATTTCACATCAAAAGATGAATATCAAGTTTTCCAATTTCATAGGTTACCGAGTTAGTTGGGAAAATAAGATGACCATCCCGTCTATCCCCACAAACTTTGGGAAGTGATTAAAAAAGGGTCCGCCGGTACGGTCTGCTCTCCTTGAATCAATAGAAGAGGCTGCCGATCACCATCCTGAGATGGCCTGCAACACAACCTCTGTAGATTGACTTTCTCCTATCATTTCATAGGAGGTCATCAGTAATCAATCCAGATAGACTAATATCAATTAGAAATGCAATATGAGCACTCGCAAACTCTAAAGAGAAAAGAAAGTTCTCCACATGACAATGTGAAGGGAGTTGCCATTAATGCCACTCAATGCAGATAACAGTATTCCAACACAGCCTTTCTCCTCCTCCATTACATTTATACAAACTACAGAGCAATAGGACTGCTCAGTATCAGCATTTCTGTATGGAAAGCAGTACTAGGTGGATTGAGATGGTGAAGCAAAAAAGAAGGGATAAATAATGAAACATGAAAATGGGGTAGTGATAAAGAACAGAGTAATGAAAATAAAAAGAACCACTCAACTAATCAAACAGGAGAAAAACTAAAAGGTTAATGATCCTAAAACAGCATTTTTGAACTTCAATCATGGAAATTTGAAAATTGCTCTTTTGATCCTGATACATCTATTGATCTTTTTCCCCCAAAAATCTTTACTTTTTTGTCAACTCCATTCACCACATAAGTAAACTGCCTGGTAAAGATCAAGCCAGCAACATATAGATTGAGCCAAATCGATTGGATAAAAAAATGAAAGAGTGGCTGGAGAGCCCTCTCGGCCATCCCTCTCCAGTCACCCGTCAGGGGACTGACCTCCCTCTAACAAGCTCCCCATCAAGCAGCCATGGGGAAGAGGTGGCCAGGGAGGGCCCCCTCCCCTCCCCTCCCCTGAGGGTCTCAGGGAGGGTGATTGACCCTCTGACATGGCAGCCATGGGAAGAGGGTAGCTAGAGAGGACCCCCGAACCTCCTCTCCGTGAAATCCTTAACGAGTATAAGGTAGGGTGGCTCGAAGGCTCTCCTCGGTTGTTTCATCACCACGACCGCTCCACTGGGGGGAGTATTAGAGGCTGCTCAGCCATTCAACTGACAATCATGGGGAGGAGGTGGCCAGGGAAGGCCACTGGGCAGCCAGGGAGGGCCCCCTCTAGTCACCTGTCTTTCATTTTTTTTATTTTTTAGATCGAACCAGTCCAGCTCCATTTATATGTTGCCAGATTGATCTTTAATGTAGTTTAACTAAAAAGTAAAGATTTTTTTACTGTGAATACCAATAAAGGTCACATGATCAAAGTTTTAAAACCAAAAAAGTCATTTACTAAGTTCGAGTACCGAAGTTCCAAATATGCAAAGCTTTAAGACCACTGATGCACCTTAAGCTAAAATTAAAACGTTAAATAACTGAACCCACTTAGATATGGCACTGACTTCCCAAAATTGATATTATTAAGTATTAATTGGAAACATACTTTTTGAAACCATGCCACAATGACTATTTTGGCAAAAAAACAATAAATTTGTAAATAATAGTATCAATCAACACATTAAAGGGGCAGTCTTGAAAGGTTATCAAATTGCACTGTACTATGATCGATATAAAAATCGGAACTACACTTGCACCAATTTCTCCTGAAATGATTTTGTAGCAAGAATGAGAATGTGCATGGGGCTGTGAATTATGCTGATCTACCTCCCTATCACTCAACATCATGCAATATAATGTGTGAATATGCTAACAAATCTTTACTTGATCGATTAAATTGAATTATATACCTCAAAAGAATCATGAACATAGCGAACTTTGAAAATGCAAGTGCATTTACTTTCATCATGCTGCTTCCTCTCTATCTCTATGACATGTGCGTCATGGTATATTGCCTGATACAGTCCATCCTGTATTAAAAAATTGGTCAATTAGAATAAGATTGTGTTTGGATCTAAAAAAATATGGCATTATCATTTGACTGGTCCAAACTGCCATCTGTCATGCTTAGGTATGCTTACAGCCGGTTCACAAGGAGCCATCCTGGCCTGTAAAAATAAGATACTACAAATGGGTATAAGACCAGCAGAAATACCCGGAAACAAAGAACAAGGTCACTACTGTGGACTCTTTGGCATTCAGAAGGTTCCAAAGGAATTGATCGTTCCCGAATATCAGTCTTCACATTTACCCATTCATCATCTGCTTTCCCATAGCCAGCAAATCGGACACGAGCTTCCTGACCATAAACGAAGTATAAATAAGAAAAATTACTTCATCTTATAACCAGAAAACATCAAGTACAAACGGATCCTGGAGCATGTTAACAGTTTCTAAAGTATGATATATATGGTAGGATACAGATAAGACAAGAGATAATACAAATGACATCAAAGTATTTAAACGATTTTAAAAGTGGAAATCTTACAACTTCTCCTGTACTGAGAACCCTATAGGAGAGAAATGAACCTACATCATACCTGGAAAACCATTATATCTCGTAAAATCTACGAACCTGTCATAAGCAGATTTCATACAATAAAAAACATGGAATGAAAACGTATAGTTGATGCAACTGACCAAGCATAATCTCTATATGATTTAGCTTCAAATGCTAGTTCTGATACATCATTTTCTTGGTCTCCTGTATCAAAATGAAAGCCAGTCAACTTCACCAGTATCTAGATATGTGGATTGAGACTACAAGCTAGAAAGGTGGGATTATTTATTCAAAATAAATGAAGATTTTAATTATTCAACTGAAAAACAATAATATAGAATCTCAACTGAACTAGACCATGACCACTATTAGCAATGTTTGACCTTCAAGGTCTTCAAAGCAATCACGGGTACTTCCCGAAACTGCTGCACCTGAAAGATCTATACATAACTGGACAGCGGCAGGAGAGGATGGTAGACAAGCTAGCATCATATTTTGTTTATCCTGAAACCAACTCAATACCTGTTTATAATATCAGAACAGATTTACAACAGGAGAATGCTCATACATACTTTATTTTTTCAATTGTTACTTTAGCTCTAATTTACCTTAGTTTAAGCACTTGAAACAGTAACTAGATAATGTATTGTTTGGGCATATTCCTATAAGATTGAAGCTATAGTAGAATTGCTTGAACAAAAATAATTGTTTCACTAATATGTTTTGCTCTCTTATGTATTTCACTTTTGTAGTATTTAACCAATTAGAAAAAGAAAAGAGGAAGAAAAACCTGCTCTGATGTCAATGGAGATTTCCCTGCACGATTTGTAGAAGAACTGCAGTAGAAAGTAAAGAACCAAGCAATCATGATCAAACACTGCCATCATGAAAAAGTATAAGAGCAGGCATAGATTATATCACCTAAAACTCTCTGCAAGCTTCTGACAGAATTCTTGATCTATGGATTTGTCCCTTGTTTCTTTCAGAATATTCTCCATCTCCACGATCTTTTCCAGCAGATGTGCAACCAATACAAAAGTTAGAAATAATTACAAATCTAACCTTCCAATGCATAAAAATTAATAATTTGTAGTACAATAACATTGGAGGGAGAGTCAACAAGTGATTAACTATCCCGATTAACCAAATCCCACAAGCAGAATGGAATATTACATGTAACTTCAATGAAAAAGCATTATCTATTGCAGTCTTCTAATTCCATGAATACCAGTCCATATTTAAGGGCAAATTCAGAGAGGTTTGGAAGAGATACATTTAGAAGGGATGAAGCAATTCCCCATCTGGTTGTTTTAGTTAGGAGGGATTTGCACTAATCCTCATAATTCCTCCATTCTTCTATTTCCTAACCCTCCTAAAGTGGGGAACCTCAATCACTCCAAAGTGAGGGAATAAGGAGGAAATTGAAGGGATATTGACAATTTTATAATTTCATCCCTACTTTGATTATTAAAGGAACTTCAAGGATATAGTAGACTATTTCACCCTTAACTTTTCTTTTCTCTCTCCTCACCTCCATAATACCACCCAAGGTTTTTATAATCATCTCCAAACCCCTCAATTCAAACTTATAAAGCACATCTTAAAAATCTCAAGCATCTCAACGGAGTTAGCAAGCGGGTAAGAGAAATTAGTGGCCAGTAGCTCTTGATATTTAACATGACCGCACATCACCATCTTTTTCTATTCAACAAAATGAACTCCCCTTTCGCATCAAATAGTAATAATTCTTCAATCGGTAGAATTCTATAAGCATGCCCAGACATTTGGAAGTATCCGAAGAAAGATATGATTGAGTCATAACAGACCTCGGACAATGAGAACAATGAATGAAAACCTTTTGACCCCTCTCCTTCCATCGACGCTCCAATGCCTCTCTCAGGGAGAACCGTTGCCTGACGAACTAGGGAATGGAAAATTGTTGCCCAAGACGGTTGGCAGAATCGACTAGGGTGGTGCTCTATGAGGATCAGAGATGACGATTTACCCGCCACTTAACTGTCGAACGGCCTCCCAGCGAACTTTCTTCTTTACAGGAAAATTACTTCTAGTTCATCCTTGCTCCTGTTGCGATACCTATAACTCCAAACATTTTTCATTTTTCAATCCCAATTAACCACAAATGGAGTTAGAAACAGTCAGCCACAATTGAGAAGACGCCTACGGGAGGTAAGAGAGTTAATCGGAACAACCAAGAGAGTTGAAAGCACATCAAAACGTCCATACTCTTGATCTTCAAGGTAAGAGAGAAGGCGCGAGAGAAGAGTCTCCAAGCACGGAGGAAGGTGATTGGAAGGCCGTCAGCTGGGTTAGGGCAAGAGGAAATCCTTCCTCAGGGGGTAGAATGGGACAGGTAGAGTAGGCATTGAAATATTAGAATATATTTAGAGGATTTAAAGTGTGAGATATTTGGAGAATATAAAGTTAAAAGGTGAAATGAATAGACAAATCTTATAAATACATGTGAATGTTATAGAGTATGAGTTAAAAATGTACTATAAGAATTCGTACTTTTCACATGATTTCTTTAAAATACCCTCCTTCACTAACGAGAATTATAACTTATTAATCGTTAAAATGAAGATTTTTGTTACATGAGGGCAATTAAAGGATATACTGGATCCATGGAGAGAAATTTTACTGTGCAATATTTCTCTTTATTTATGTCAAATTTGGTTATAATCTCAATTGCCAAAAATGAGACAACACTTAAAATCCTATTAAACTATCCAATAATCCGGAGTGAATAAAGTTCGAGTGAATAAGAGGTAGTTGTTATGTTTTATCAAAAATTTATTATTATATTTGATAAAATTCTCTCACTTGTTGTAACATTGTTTGATAGTAATATTATAAAAGATTATTTTCCGACTTTATTATATGGCATATTACATTATTAACACAATATAATAATATGTATATATCATTACTATCATATTGACAAAAGCATTTAATCGCTTAAAATAATATAAGAAAAAAATAAAATAAAGATAATATAAATAATGCTAACAAAAAAATAAAAAAATTAAAAGATAATTATTATGTTCTATCAAAAATTTATTACTATGTTTGATAAGATTCGACTCGTTGTAATGTTGTTTGATAGGAATTTTATTAATAAATTATTTTCGACTTTACTAAATGGCATAATTAACATAAATAATGATATATATACATCATTATTATGATATTAATAAAAATACTTAATGGCTTAAAATAATATAATAAATAAATGAAAAGAAGATAATATAAATAATACTAACAAAAAAAAGAATTAAGAGCTAATTGTTATGTTCTATATAAGATTTACTCACTTTTTAAAACATGTTATTTTATAGAAATATTATCGATAAATTATTTTAGACTTTATTAGTTAGCTTGTTACATATTATTAACACAATATAATAATATGTATATATAATTATTATAATATTGATAAAATTTAATCACTTAAAATAATATAAGAAAAAAATAGAAGAAAGATAATATAAATAATGCTAACAAAAAAAATGAAAGAATAGGAAGTGTAGTGTAAAGGATAAGAGATGGACAATCTATTGTAGCACAAGAAAAGATGTGTACTATCAACTAGTATGATGGTAGATATAATGATAATAAATATTGTAAATTCGATAAATATAATATTAAATATTTTAATTATAATGAAATAGAATATTTTGCATTAGAAGGTAGCAATTTAGTAAAATTGAATTTTATGTAAAAGTAGGTAGATGATGAGCCAAATTTACTATTTAAAATTTGTGAAATTATTGTTGTTAAATGAGAATGTGATAATACAAACAATCACATGATAATGTTCACTAATAAATTTAATGATAGTAATATATAGGTAAAAGGAAATGATCAAAATAGTGTGTTGGGAGAAGATCAAGGTGGTGATTAATAGCTTTTATTATTATGTAATCTAATGATTTCTAACAATACTAAATATCTTTTGGTTGGTAACATATGTATAAACAATGTTAAATATACAAGAAGATATATTCAACTCGAGTGAATGCCTTTACTATTTAAGGCATTATAAGATATATATATATATGATACAATTTATAAGGTAAATATTGAGTACTCTAGTTTGTGTTTACTTGGATTAGAAGAACCTACTTCATTTCAGGAGACAAATAAATATATTTGTTTGATGAAAGGAGTGAAAAATAATATGACTTTTATCACACCCCAACCTAATTTATACGATCGGTGTCCAATAATAATCTGTCACATTGCCTCCGTATAATGGTGATTACCTTCGATAAAGAAGTACTTATAATATAAATGCTCAAAATAAAACACTTACCAGTTTCAACAAAAATTTAAACTTTTTCTTTGAATACAAATGAGTGCCCAAAATATAATACAATAACCGATAAGTAAATAAACCTTCATGCGCACACTTCGAGATGTATACATCGATTCGTGCATGATATATAGTAACAACTATTGTAATGATTTTGGAGAGTGGTGTGAGCTTATAGTTCAGTGAATGAGTTTACCGACGTTGGACCACTATATAACTTACGACATTACTATATAACTTACGATATTGATTTTTACTTAAAATGTTTAACATATAGTTTTCAAGGTTATCACTTCACTAATCATGCAATTTCCACAATGATGATTCTACCTTTCAATCTTTTAAACTTATTGGTTATCAAGGGAAACTCAATTCCCATATCTTATATCACAAATGAGTAAGCATATAACATCATCACAAGTTCACATTAGGTGGCATGTCCATCACCATGTCCACTAAAGTCTCACACGAGAACTTAGAGCTACAAGAGGTATGTCCGTTATGTTTTGCACTTCTAAGGCACATCCTATGATATATGTCACCCTCATAGTGATATTGATTATGTGAAATCGAACATCCTGTATACTTATAACTATTTCAACTATGCTTGATTATAAGTATGTCTATACCCTATCATATGCCTCTCGGATCCATTGAAAGATCTATAAACAATCACACTCCCCAGTATAGCCCCACTTCTAGTGTCTCATGTACACCAACACTACAACTAATACTAGGTATCATGTAAGCGCAATACACATCCGCCCAATCAACACAAATCAATAATACTTGCTCAATAAGCATAATGACCATTTATTTTTAGGGGTTTGATTCACTATCTGACCGACCCCGCTACTTGTGTTCTTAAACACGTTTCTCATTCATCATGCACAATATTCATAAATTCTGAGGGTTCAATTTTCTAACTAACTGACCCCACTAGTCATGTTCATAAACACCTTTCTCAATTCAACAAGTTCATTGTTCATAATTCTCGGGGTTTAGTTTGCTAACTAACAGACTATGCTACTTGTGTTCTTAAACATCGTTCTCAAATCGCATGTACATTATTCATAATTCTTAAGGTTAGGTTTGCTAACTGACCAATCATGCTACTCGAGTTCTTAAACATGTAATGTCATGCCATGACCCGGTATGGTCGGATCCCCGTGAACAACCCGTCACTCTCCTGGTTCAAGAGGAGTTTTCCCTTTCTTTTAACTAAAGAGTAGCCATGCATACTTTCAACCTTGTTCCCTGGAAAGACATATATAAAAAATGCAAGATTAAAATAATTTAAACATACTTGATAGAGGGTAAGACTAGTGTTATCCCTAGTCATTTTCTCTATTTCCTGAAAAGGGATAAAAAAATGGGTGAGTTTCTCAAACTCAGTGAATGGGTACTTCAAAAATGAAGTTTTGATAAAAATAGATTTCAAAGTTTGGAGCGTGCCTTATTACCACAGTCTTTTATCCTTAATTCCTTTAAATTTGGAGTGTGCCCTAATTCCTTTAAATTTGCTCATTTTCAAATTTCGATTTTCATAATAATTTCTTATTACCATAGTGTTTTATCACCCAACACACATCCTTTGTCATGCCCTGACTCGGTTTGGTCGGATCCATGTGATCAACCCACCACTCTCTTGGTTTATTAAAGGGTTTCCCCTTATTGTAAACTGTAAAGAGTAAGGCGTCCTTTAAGTTGCACCTTTTTCCTAGAATAGCATAATCAAAACTGCATGAAATTTAAAACTTTACATACCTGTCTTACAGGTATCTTAGTTGACAGTCTTTAAGGGGAGGATTTCTGAGATTTCCTGAAAGGGATATAAGGGAGGGTGTGAGTACGACTACTTAGTGAATGGGTTTTTAAAAGTTTTTGACTTTTAAGAAAAACATTTATATGGAGTGTGCCAGACTCCTTTATTTTAAAAAATCCCTTCATTTAAAAATTCGGGTTTTTCCATCATTTCTTATTTATCACGGCGTGTCATCACCCAACACACATCCTTAATCATGAAGGTTACACACATTCGTAAGTCAGTATCACTACTGAACCCACTAGTGGCTTTGGAGCGACTTTTCTTGCCACCCGGATAGAAGTACGACCACTTCTACCCTGGGAATGAGTGGATGTACGTGACATCCGACCCACAATCCGAAATCACTTCTTCATGTCCATATGAGGACAGAGACCTCATCATGTCCCCACCCCGGTCTCATGCGCTTGGTGCTACTCCAGATTTCGCATAGACACCTGGAACGACGAACTACCCTCATAGCCACCAGGTCGTCCAGTGCCCTTAGGACGCATCACTACCCCTCATGGGTGTCTTGATGATCCCGTACTCATAGTGCATGCACAAACAATGTTTTTTCATTAATGCCATGTAATCTGTGGTGCCACTGGTCCAACGGCCCCAATTCTCAACTCAACCCACAATTGTTTGTCTTGACCGATCCATCGACCTGTCATGTCGCACTGCCACTAGTTGACTGAGCATGTCGGTCCTATCTTGGTACCATGGCCAAACAATTCACTTATTAAGTTTTATGGCACATATATTATATTCGTTTACGAGCTCCTGCTCGTGCCAACTGGCCTTGGGCCCACTATACGAGATTTTCAAAATCGGGCATTTAGCCCCCAAGTTCCAAAACCAAGGCCTCCGTCCTATCAGAGCTATTCGAGCTCTCGTCGATAAGGTCTCCCAAATTGTTTAAGCATTGGCACATAGTTAGGGGAGAGCACTTCCGATAAAACATATGTTTTCTTTATCCATTATACCTCCCAGTATAAGAACACCTCCGTCCATAATCAATGAACGGGTTTTCAACTTCCTTCGAGCAAGTCTCATCATACCAACCGGGTATGATCTACTTACAACCGGTAAGTAGTTTTTCTGCATGATTTTCACATCACTTTCTCTAAGTAGTTATGTTTAAAATACCACTAAATAGTGGGTTTTCATACCGAGGTACTTATCATTCCCAACTGGGTATGATATAAAATTTCCACTCACAACCAGTAAGTGGTTTAAAATTTTAAGTTGTGCTCATCATCCCAATCAGGTATGATGTTTGTAAACCCACTCACCCGTTAATGCTATAAATTCCACTAAATCGGTTCTTGGTATTCACGTGAGCTTGTCCTTGCTGTCGTTCCCGGTACTTCGTGTTCCTACACGATATTAACATCTTGGTTCATTATCCTTCGGCCTAATCGCCTTCATTCATTCCAAATGAATGAGAAAGTCAAACTTTTATTTATTTGCAATTAGGTCCCTAAAGTTATTTCTTTTTAACTTTAAGTCCCAAATGCCAGTTTTTCCTCAAATTGAGTCTCAAAACTTCTAAAATTTATCATAAGACCTCAATTTATTCCATTTCACAAAAGGAGATTAATTTCTCAAATTTCCAATTTGGTCTTCCAACTTTTCCAAAATTACCATTTTTCCCTTCCTTCACAAAAATGGTAAGTTTTGCCCCAAAAATTATAAAATTTCTCAATTGGTCCTCCAATATTAGTTTCATGCCCAATTGGCCCTCAATTTCATAAAATTTCATTTTGGTCCTTCGAATTTCAAAAATCCCCAAATTTCTCCCAATTTCAACTCTTCAACACTGCTGAATTTGATTTCATCAAATTGACTTATCAAACACCTCTAATTGTTGAAATTAGAGTTGAAATTGAGTTCCTACATGTTTATACTATTCTAAGGAACTTTTGATTTGCAGATTTTAACGCCGGAACGAGCTCTAATGGAGCTTTGCCGGAAAACAAATTGTAGAGAGAAAAAGCTTCGAGTTCTCACCGGTGAGGGCACGATAGTCCGAGCTTTCGATCTGGGCTGATAGCTCTCATCTTAAAGATCATCCTAGAATGAAGAATCACATCAATTGATGCGGAATTTGGATTAGAATTTCGTCATTGAAATTCGGTCGACTCTCTCTCTAGCACTGATAAAAAATTGTAAAGGGGAGTCAAATTGGCTTACCTTTTGGTCCTAATTCAATCGTGGAAAGGCTGAGGAAGTGTTGGGAGGGCTTAAAATGGCCGATTTCAGCTTGGCCGAAATAGGGCAGCTTCGGTCCGCCGGAGCTGCTTCACTATTCCATCATGCCAGCGCTTCTCCAACGATTCTCGAGTTAACTGGAGTTTGCTATCAGATAGCTGTCTTCTCCCTGGTTATAGAGAGCTCGACCTCTCCTTCCGAGGCTAAGAAAAATGTTTAAGTCGAAACTCTAGTTCGAGCTTCACCGAGAAATGGAGCAGTAGAGAGAGGGAGAGAAGTGTTCAGGTGTGAGGAGAATGAATGAGGATGACCTCTTTATATAGGTGTACAACTCTCGGGCAAGCACGCTTAACTTTAAAGTTCTTATGTAATCTAGTTCACCTGAACCAATTTGGTTTTTATTTTCTAATTTGTCTTAAGTTTCTTTTCCAAGGTTTAATAAACCCTTTGGATCACCCAAAAGTTGTAAATTTCCATATTGCTTGTTCCCAAATGTAAACCAGCTCGGTTTTCCCTTTTACAACCTTCACTTAAGAAATTCCTTTTCGTTAATATTATTTACTCTCTCCAAGAAGTTTGTCATAACTAGACATACCTTACCTCATGGTATGTTCTTAGATTTTATCTCTCTCTTTGCTTAGAGCAACATTCTTCCCCTTGAGGTCTTGTACTCAAGATTGGGAATTCCAAGATAACTAACCATTTCCGTGTCTAGTTAACTGCTTGATCATTGAAACCCTTAGCTCATCGTCCTATAGAGCATTCCGTACTTATTTCTACGAATTTCTTTATCACCACCTTTTTGTCCCATTTCGACTCTTCCTCCATTCGTTGTCTATTATAACTTCGGTCCAAATTGTTATATTTGACCTCATCATGCTTATTAGCCGACTCTTCCTTACTTTGAGTCATATTCTCCTCGGGTTGTTGGGCTTATATGCCCTTACAGCATGGCATTTTCTAGGACTCGTCTCTATCCATTTGATTTCTAAAACATCTCCTGAAGTGTCTCTCTTAGCTTTTAGACCTTTTCAAGGATCGTAAAACTTCATTCCTCTTTTCTTTTGATAGTATTCCTCAACTATCCTTTTTTTTTTTACCATTATTAACTCCACTTACTCAATTGTGTTGGTTCTCCTTACCCACTCGTTCCTTTTCGACTTCCTTATTGAGTATTTCCAGTTCCAATTAATTAAATTCCCAAATGTTTTACCGACATGTTGGGTTTCGTCCTTTCTTAGATCCATCATCATTCCCAATGATATTCTCTACTCAAGGGTTTTCCTTTGGCCTTAATCCCCTCTAATTTGTTCACAACCATTTCACAATTCTTTATTTTTCTGGTCCAATCGTTTGGGCAACTGTATCACTCGTTCTTCATGCCCATCCTATTGTCCATCATAGAGTGTAGTCTTTACTACATCTCATTCCTTCTTAGAGTTTTGTTTATTCTATTTGGCTATCTATCGTTATTAGTTTTCCTCTTTCTACTTGGTTCTCCTATTCCCTTCAAACAGATCAGCCTGGGCCATTACGATACTTCCTTTCTTGGAAACATTTCCTAATTAAGGGTTGGTTCCTTTCACTCCACATTGTGTCCATCCGCCCATCAATAATTCCTTTAGTTTAATTTCCTTCTTAGGACCTCATTTTTCCTTGGTACTCGACTTTTCCATCTCAACCAACATTTCATTTGTGAGCTTATCGTTCCTTCTATTTTGGTTGGTTCCATTTCCTCTCAACTGGGATACACATGTCTTTTCGGGGCTTCCTTCCTTTATAGAATTCTTTCCCTTTCTCTGGACATTCCTTTTTACATTTGCTCTAGGGGATTTCTACTCTTGATGTTGTCTTCTCCTATTTACCTTTACTCCTCAGGTCTTGTAGGATATCTTTTATACTCTATCCGCATCCTCATTCATACCCAATACCTATATATTTCCTTAGGGAGCGTACAAATCTTCTTTGTTTCAAGATTTCTTGATCATTATGTGAGAAGCTTGCCTATTTCTTTCTTGGCTTGAGTTTGGTTGTTAATTTGGCCTTTTGGTCCCTTTACGGATTTCTTTCATCCTTCTCTTTCAGAGTATTTGACCTTTCCGCCTCTCTTCCTTGTCGGAACCTACATCATGTTTCTTCCGCGTATTAGCTGGTTAACTGCCCCACCTCCACTAGTCCCTTAGTTTAGGTCTTCTTAGGGCAGTTGTCTTCTCGAGTACTCCTGTCCTTAACGTCATCTCACTGACCTTTGGGGAGGTATTGCCCTAAATCTATGAGGTGTGGAACACCCCTTGTTTCCATACACCTATAATAGTTCAACTTGGTACATGTCCTTTAGTAGGGTTGGGCATCTCCCCGGTTCTAAAGAATCCGACCACGCCTTCTTTGGCTCAGAAAAGACCCTATATCGGAGCTTTGGTTCAAGTTTTGTCAGAAAACTGAGTAGCTGAGAGACAGTGAAGTTTTCAAGTGTGGAGAGAATGAATGGAGAGGGGCTCTTTATATAGGGAGCTAGGGGACTTGCCATCCGTCTGTTTGGCACCTTTATTACAATTATTGATGGCTTGAAACGTACTGAACGGAAATGTTTCCTCTTCATCGGCGCTGCTTCGATTTTTCGACGCATGAACAATGTTGTCGTCTAAAGGAAGAAGATGACACTATTCCGAACCAGACCGGACCGGTCCGAACCGGGTTCAAAGCTTAAACCGATCGGTTCAGGCCCAATTCGACCAAGTTTTTCGAAATTAAAAATTTCTAAATTATTCTAAATTCATTATCTATCTAATGGTAGCCTCAATTCTCAAATTGGAATTTTCTAAGCCACCTAGAAAAATAAATTTAACATCCGGTTCAATAGTGATTCAAACCGGCCCAAACCTGTTTAATCCAATTCAGAACTAGTTTGGTTTTCATCCCTCATTTATTCTAAAGTCCTTTTTCATGACTTATGTGACTCTTTACGTCACTTGGGATCCATAATTTTCTTGGTTTGCCCTCTCTCTATTGGTTCCGGTTTACCCGAACTGGTCTGGTTTTTCTCTCCCAATTTCTCCTAAAGTTCTTTTCCATTGTTTATGAACCCTTTTGGGTCACTTAGGAGTTGAAATTTCTCCAATTTTCGCGTTCACCAATAATCGGGTTTGTGAACCGGTTTGGTTTTCTCACTCGGTTTGACCAGTTCTTTCCCAGTTTTTCCTTAACTCCAAAGAGTGGGGTTTACAAATCTCACCTCCTTTTAGGAGTTTTGTCCCCAAAACATATTTCACACTTTTTGTGTGTTGGATAAAACTTTTCATTGATATATTAATTTTCTAATTTATTGTCTTACAACCTTCTCTATTGTTTTCATTCATCCCTTTCATCACATACCTAAGATTCTCATCTCATTCTCACCCTTTCCTTATTCTATGGAACTTACTTTAGCCTAGAATATCTCCCTAGAAGATCTAGGATCATTTTCTTTAGTTACATCCTTCCTTTCCCAAGGCACCATTTCTCCATTGCAAGCTTCTTTTACCTAAGATTTCAGAACTATGAGTTTCGCTCATTTTTCTTCCACAGGTTCTTATGTTTATCACCTTTTCATCTTGCATGGATCCCTTCCTCATTCTTTAGTAATCACCTTTATGCTTGACTTCGTTATGCCTTACTCATAGACTTTTCCTTGCCTAAGTCATATTTCCCTAGGTCAGTTGGGTTTACATGCCCCTTACAGCATGACATTCTTCGTTATGTCTTTGACTCCACTTCTCTATTAGCATATTGATTTCCTTACTTACTTGTCTTTTCCAAACTTCTTTATTCGGTCATTCAACCTTCAAATCCTTAAACTTCTTGATACTCACTAACAAACTAAAACTCTTCATTTCTTACTTCATTCCTCATTCCCACTAGCGTCCTTCCGCTTTAAGATCTCTTCTCTTTCCAAATCCATTCTTACTCTCATCATGATCCTTCCACTATCCTTTATTCCGAGTTAGTTCCTTTCTTACTCGTATGGCATCTTTTGATGTCGTTCTCCTACATACACGTTACTTGGGTTTGACTTATCCCTTAGATTTTTACGATTTCTCTCCCCCTTGTACTTGATCCTTTCATCTCCAGCATCTTGTTCTTGAGGAGCTTATTTTCTTTCCTATTTTGTTGGTTCCATTTCCTCCTCATTGATACACCTATGTTTTCCCAAGATCCCCTTGTTTGGTGAGCTTCATATTCCTTCTCTCTCTGGATTTCCTTCTTGTTTTACCATTGCAATTATTCAATTCTAGAATGTCCTTTGCCTTTATCCTCACCAACTTACATTTACTCTTCAGATCTATGAGTACTTTTCGTTTATCTTGCTTCATTCTCACTTGCTCCAGCATTTGTTTATTCCTTTGAGGTGGACCTCTCATCCTTCTTGTGCCAAAATTTTTGTATCTTCGTGTCCTTGGTATTCCTCCCTTTGCCTCGATTAGGGTGTATTCTTTACTACTCTCCAGCTCTTATTAGAGCTTCGTTTACTCCTCTGAATGATTTGGTCAATAGGAGTTATTTCCTTCAATCGGATCCATCTAAAATTTCTATTTGAGTTTCCATGTCTTCTTGCAATTAGATCATACTTAACCTCCCAAAACACTCACTTAGCCACTCGTACTTCTTACTGAGGTCATTATTTTCGGCTCCAATTTTGCGACATTTCCTCGATTGATTTTTTTTTCTTGACCTAGAACTTTATCTTTCCTTGATCCAACTTCATATTTTTCATCCTCCTTCTAGTGTCTTCCATTCTAGGATTCTTTTGTTCGATCACCCTACCGTTCTTTAGAAATTCTCTCTTTTAAATCTTCACCTAAACTTAACGATCTTGTATGATTCATTCACTCCTGTTTTTCTTCCTATTTTGGTCCATACCTGTGCTTTCCACATGTCTCCCTATCTTATGGAGTTCCTAAGGAACTGTATCTTGGTCCTTTACAAGTAGTTGTTACACCTGGGCCTTGCTGTTATTATACTTTCTTCCCATCTTTCCTTGGTGGTCTTGACATCCTTGGTGTTTCTCTATACTTATTTCTTTTTCTTCTCGATCAGCTTCCATTCTTGTGGTTCCCTTTGGAATATTCTACTCCTCCTTGTTTTTCCCTACTCTTCTTTCTTTGTGCTTATCTTTAACTCATTGGACTCTCCATGAATATGTACTCTTTGATGATTGCTTCCATTTGTTCCAACTTCTTTTTCCGTCTTTGAGGTTAACTATAAATAACGCGTCTTTTCTTCCTTAGATGATTTCATTCCTTTTACTTAAATTTTTATCATCACACTCTTTTGTTTTGAATTTATCAAGGAACTCAAGAGTTTTAACAAAAAATTTCACTTTCATTCATTCAAGAAATATTTTATTGCCATACTTGGCTTATTACGGAAATTTTCTATCCCCTAATCCCTTGGGGTCAAGGACTAGAATTAACCCTAGAACGGTTGTGAGACTCTTGATCAGAAGGCTCTAAGGAATTTATTGGGGTCCATTCGTATTCCCTAATAGGATGAATTTCATGTATGGCCTTCAATCTGTATCGCCTTAGTACCTCAATCTCACACTCATAGGTCCACTTCACCCATTGGGAGGGATTGAAGCCATGTTAAGTAGGTGGAGGTACTTGGTGGACCTTCATGAAGGTGGCATACACGTCCTAGTAATTATCCTAGGCCTCCTTCTTGGTTGGATTCTCCTCTGGTTGTTGTGGGACTAGAGGAGGAGGAGTTGGGCTTCTAGGAGGTGATACTGGTTCCTCTTGTCTGGGAGGAAGGTATATGATGCCTTCCGGTTCCAGTAAGGCTCCTACTAGTTTCTGGTAGTCTTCCACCATGTCTTTGGGTACACGTTTTTCTCCCTTTAAGAACCTTTGTACGGCTTCCTCCCTCGGGTTGGGTGTCTTTTTTAGGGTTATGGGTGGAGGACTAGATTTCATCACAAATTTCCAAGGAACTCTCCTTCCTACATGATAGTTTAAAGTTAGATTAATGTCAGGACATCATATTGATAATGTTTCAAGGGAACTACGCTTTGATACCACTCAAGTTGTCATGCCTTGACCCGGTTTGATCGGATCCCCACGAACAACCCGCCGCTCTCTTGGTTCAAGAGGAGTTTCCCCCTTCTTTTAACTCAAGAGGAGCCATGCGTACTTTCAACCTTGTTCCCTGAAAAGACATATATAAAAAATGCAAGCTTAAAAGAATTTTAGCATACCTGACAGAGGGTAAGGCTTGGTGTTAACCCTAGTCATTTTCTCTATTTCCTGAAAAGTGATAAAAAAAAAAAGAAGAGGCGAGTTTCTACAACTTAGTGAATGGGTATTTCGAAAATGAAGTTTTGATAAAAATAGATTTCAAAGTTTGGAGTGTGCTAGACTCCTTAATTCCTTTAAATTTGCTCATTTTCAAATTCCAGTTTTCATAATAATTTCTTATTACCACGATGTGTTATTACCCAACACACATCCTTCATAATAAAGGTAAAACACACAATCGCAAAACAGCCCGTCCACTGAACCCACTTGAAGCGTTGGAACGACTTTACCGGCCACATAGATAGAAGCACGTCCACTTCTACCCTGAGAATGAGTGAAAGAGGAAAATTAGACCAGTTTGGATGAACCGGGTCCAACAGGATTGAACCGGTTCATGAACCGAGCCGGTTCATAAACCGGAACCGATAGAGATTAGGCAAAACAATGGAATTCAACTCCGTTATACTCCAAAGAAATTCATAAGCCTTGGGAAGGAACCTTAGAATAAAGTGGGAGAGAAAAACCAGACCGGTTCGGATGAATTGGACCCGAACCGAATTGAACCGGTTTAAGGACCGAGTCGGTTTATGAACCAAAATCGATAAAGAGATGGTAAACCGGGAATTTTATGGACCCTAAGTGACCCAAGGAATCACAAAAGACATGGAAATAGACTTGTGAAGGAATTGGGGATAAAAACCAAATCGATTCAGGTGAACTAGATCTGAACCGGTTCGGATCGGTTTGAACCACTAATGAATCGAATCCTAAATTCAATTTTCTAGGTGGCTTAAATAATTCAAATTAGAGATTTGAGGCCACCATTGGATAGAGAATAAATTATATAAATTTTGAAATTTTTAGATTTGGAAAACTCGATCGAATGGGAGGGTAAACTGACCGGTTTAAGCTTTGAACTTGGTTCGGACCGGTACGATCCGGTTCGAAACAATGTCATCTTCTTCCTCAAGATGACAGCACTGTTAACTCATTGGGAAACTGAAAAAACGTCGGCATGTTTCTCCCAACAACTCATCCGTTGACCCACTATCTTCACTACTTGGGGAAAATAATTCATTGTTAGCACAATAGATTATGAATTAATGAAAGAAAACTATGGATAGATTGTCACAGAGGTCTAGATCACAACCATATAAATTGGGGTTGCTACCTCTCTAGTAATTGATTAGAATGCTCTCTCAATCACCTACTGCTCTCAACTTCGATGACCTTGCTACTAGAAAACTTAAGTTCATCGTCCGACTACCTCCAATGACATTCTTGGCATCACTAGAAACTTGAGTACCTCAACTTTTCAACCCCTCTCGACCTTCAACTCTCCCTCTACTAACGTCGACAAGATCGCACATTAATCGATCTCCAGCTAACAAAAATAGAGCACCTATTTTCTTGACCAGTTCCGACGGCCTTAACAGTGCTCGTGAGTTGAGAAAAATTAGGTGAGTCAGCATGGCCCATGAATGTGAGCGGTTGGTCCAGACGAGGCACCGTAGGGTTGAGTAGAGCAGGCGAAGGGAAGAAAGGGGGCAAAGCAACAAAGGAGGCCCGAAGGAACAGGGCAGGCCACGATGGGGGAATAGACCAAGGTTCCCCACGAAGGGAGGAGGGCTACCAAGCCCAAAGGGAGGGGAATGCACCCCCTCCAAGGAGAGGCCCCTACTACCCTAGGTGCCAAAGAAACCATGAAGGCGCATGTGCAACATGCTCTGGGTGCAGGCAGCTCAGACATTATATAAGGAATTGCCCAACGCCACGAGATAATGCCCCGCGAAACACTCCACAACCGCCACCCAAAATCTAGAGGGCACCCAATGGAGGGAGGGAGGCACCCACTCAAGTTCCGGCCTGAGAATACAACCTGACCCAAGATGAGGCCCAAAAGGACCCCAACGTAGTAGCTGGTATGTCCCAACCTCCCCTGTGAATTGAGTCTGTAGTTTAGTCTTGTAGTCGCCTTATTTGATTTAATAAAATGCGTTCCCTCAAAGATTCCATTAACTCTCCCTCAGGTTTCATACAAATGTTCTGAAAAAGAAAGGTATGTCCTCTTCGACTTAGGGGTGGAGTGATCCTTCATCAAGGAAACCCTAGTTCCAGACCTTCCTAAGGAACTCTCTCCTCTCACACCACCCCTCAACATCCTTACACCGCTAGGAGAGACACTAGAGCGGCACGAGCTTCTCAAGGCATACGAAGTACAAATGGGAGGAATAACCTTAGAAGCCAACTTGATTCCCCTTCCACTAAGGGAAGTGGGGGTCATCTTGGGAATGGACTAGCTGAGCACACATCAAGCCCAAGTAGACTACGGAAAGAAGAGGATAAACTTTTGCGCCCCTCAGAAGGAGGAGGCGGTATTTGAAGGGGAAAAGGGAAGAACGGAATACATCTGGAGGCACATGACTTGCTACGAAAAGGTGGTAAGGTATTCCTCACCTAGATCACTTACAAGGATTCGCCATAGAAAGGGGTAGAAGAGATCCTGGTAGTCAATCGTTACCCCGATGTTTTCCCAAAAGTGCCACCCGGCCTACCCCCAAATTGCAAATTGGAATTCATGATTGAAGTGGTATCAGGAATCCACCCCATATCACAAGCTCCCTACCATATGGCACCCACCGAACTTAAGGAATTGAAGGACCAATTGGACGAACTGTTGGAGAAGGGCTTCATATACCCGAGCCAATCCCCATTGGGTGCACCGGTCAAATTCGTCAAAAATAAGGATGGAAGCATGAGGCTTTACATTGACTACCGGAAGTTGAACCATGTGACAATTAAGAACAAGTACCCTCTCCCTAGGATAGATGACTTATTCGACTAGCTATAGGGACAGCTTATTTCTCCAAGGTCGACCTGCGGTCTGGTTACCACCAATTGAAGATTCAGGAGGAGGACATATAGAAGACCACGTTCCAGTCATGATATGGCCATTATGAGTTTAGGGCGATGTCCTTCGAGCTGACAAACACACCTGCGGCTTTCATAGACCTGATGAACTGGATGTTCTAGCCATACTTGGACAAGTTCGCGATCGTGTTTATAGACGATATCCTCATATACTCACGAACCGAGGAGGAGCACCGGGCACACTTAGAGACCACCCTGAGTACCTTGCAGGAAAATTGGCTCTATGCCAAATTCTCAAAGTATGAATTTTGGCTACAAGAGGTGGGCTTCCTAGGCCATATAGTGACAAAGGACAGAGTAAAGGTGGACCAAGCAAAAATAGAGACCATCTCAAATTGGAAAGCACCCACCAACCTAACTAAAGTGCGTAGCTTCCTCGACCTCGCTGGCTACTACCGGAAGTTTGTGGAGGACTTTTCAAAAATTACACCTCCATTAACTCGCCTCACAAGAAAGGGAGTGGATTATAAGTGGGATGCTAAGTATGAGGAATCCTTCTAGGAGCTCAAGTCCCGATTGACGATGGCCCCAGTGTTGGCCTTACCCGACTTGGATGTCGGGGAGTACACGGTATACAGTGATGCATCTGGACAAGGATTAGGATGTGTCCTAATGTAGTAGGGAAGGGTCATTGCCTATGCCTCATGACAACTAAAGCCCCATGAGAAAAACTATCCCACCCATGACCTCGAGCTGGCAATAATAGTATTCGCCCTCAAGATTTGGCGTCACTATTTGTATGGGGTAAAGTGCCATATATACAACGACCGCAAGAGCCTCAAATACTTCCTAACTCAAAAAGAACTCAACTTGCGACAGCAGAGGTGGCTAGAGTTGGTAAAGAACTATGACCTAACGATCGAGTACCACTCCGGTAAGGCCAACGTGGTCGTTGACGCGCTCAACTACAAATACCACACGGGAGTGGCCTTAGTAAGGACCAACTACCTAGCTCTATTAAGCTAGTTGTGTAGCTTGAGAGTGGACCGCAGCGTGGACAAGAGCTGAGGTAGCCTAATGGCCAACCTAGTCATACGGCCCGACCTAGTAGACCAAATAAAGCCCCTGCAAAGGGAAGACAAGGAGCTTCGTCCTTATTGGAACTAACCTGTTTACAACCCAGCCCAAGACCTCAAAGTAAGAAGTGATGGGATAATGACCTTCCAAGGGAGGGTCTAGGTACCGAACAATCCGAAATTGAAAAGAGTGATACTAGGGGAGGCACATGACTTGATGTATGCCATGCATCCTAAGAGCACCAAGATGTACCACACCCTAAAACAATGGTACTAGGGGAAGGGATGAAGAGGCATATCACCGAGTATGTGGCCAAATGCCTGTCCTGCCAACAGATTAAGGTCAAACACCAGAAACCTTCCGGACTACTGCAGCCCCTCCTGATTCCTGAATGGAAATGGGAGCATATCACTATGGATTTCGTAAAAGGGCTGCTAATAATGAAAAGAGGTCAGGATGCGATATAGGTCATCATAGATCGACTAACAAAGTCCGCCCACTTCCTACCCATACGGGTGACGGACCTGATAGAAAGCCTAGCCACCCTTTATGTGGGAGAGATTATATGGCTCCATGGGATCCCCATAAGTATAGTATCAGATCGGGACCCAAGGTTCACCTATTGGTTTGGCCAAGCCTACAAGCTGCCCTCAGAACTAAACTTCACATGAGCATTGCCTTCCACCCCCAGACAGATGGGCAGTCCGAACAGACCAGCCAAACCCTGAAGAACATGCTTTGAGCATGCGTTTTGACAATGAACAAGGGCTGGGAGAACTATCTATGCCTCATGGAATTCGCATACAATAATAGTTATCAGGCCAACATCCTAATGGCACCTTACGAGGCCCTCTACGAGTGACCTTGTCGCACGCCCCTGTTTTGGGTGGAGGTAGGGGAAAGAAGACTCGAGAAGGTCGAGTTGATAAAGGATGCAACTGAAAAGATCTGAATAATAAGGAGCCAACTCAAGGCGGCTCAGGATTAGCAAAAGAGTTATGCCAACCATAGGAGGAAGAACCTGGAGTTCGAGGTAGGGGACCGAGTATTCCTCAAGGTGTCATCATGAAAGGGAATACTCAGGTTTCAATAGAGAGGAAAGTTGAAACCAAGGTACATAGGTTTGAATGCCATAACTCAGAGGGTCAGACCAGTAGCATACATGTTGGAGTTACCCCCGGACCTACAAAGGATTCACAATGTCTTCCACGTGTCGGTGTTGCAAAAATATAAGCCCGACCACAGCCATGTGTTGGACCAATCACTACCAAAGATCGAGGAACACCTTGTCTACGAAGTGGAGCCCATACGAATCCTCGACCAATGCGAGAAAAACATTTGGAATAATAGAATCTTCATGGTAAAGATCCTCTGGCGGAATGGCCAAGTAGAGGAGGAAACGTGGAAAGTCGAGTCGGTTATAAAGGGTAAATACCCGCAATTGTTCAGTATGTAATAGTTTTGAGGACAAAACTCCTAAAAGGAGGGGAGAGTTGTAAAACATGTCCTCTGGGTCCAAGGAGAACTAGAAAAAGAACTAGTAAAGTTTTCATGTGAAGAACCAAGCCAATTAATGAACGAAAAATAGTAAATAAGACTTAAAGTGAGAAATTTGAAAGATCCCAAGTGACCAAAAATTCACAAAAATTGTGAAAAAGAACCAGGAAGTGAATTGGATAAGAGATCTGGACCGGTAAGGGGTGAACCGGACCCGAACTAAAATGAACCGTAGTGAATCACTTCAATGATTCATTTTTATAAGTGACTTAAAAATATCAATTTGGGAAATTGAGGCCACCATTAGATAGAAAATTAATTTGGATAAATTTAGAAATTTTTAAAATTTAAAAAACTAGTCGAATCGGGTCCAAATCGGCCGATTTTCGAATTCAGGTCACCGAACCCGGTCGGACCGGACCGATCAACGGTCCAACTGGTCAACGAACCGAATTGTTCAATAGTCTAGCCTATCAACAAAATAGACTGGTCAATGGTTAATGACACCTAGTCAACAGCCACGCAGACACAAGCAGCCAATGGGAAGCTGCCACGTGTCCGGTCAATGGTCAGTAGACGACCCGTCAGCTTGCCACATAGACACGAGCAGTCAATGGGAGGCTACCACATGTCCAGTCAACCGGTTAACAGCTCACTCGACGACTAAGTTGGATCACCATGTTAGAAAAACTAGCCAATCATAATGTGCCACATGGCACACTCGCCACGTCATCGTCTTCAACCCCAGTTCGCTGACAGAAAGGAGAGAGAGACAAGGAAAGAGGGAGTCTCTGGTGACTAAAAAATTGAGGGCCAGTGGGTGATTTTGATAAAATTAAGAACCCAAGAAGGATAATTGGAAATTCTAGGGGCTTACTTGAAACTAAGGGGCAAATAGGGACCTAAATGTAAAAGTGTAAACTTTAGGGACCTAAATGTAATTATGGTGTAATGTGAGGACCTATGTGCAAATACTCAAAATATATGCGGCCCCTTCGACAAAGCAACCTAATATGGATATCCGTGCCATGTAGAATTAGACTGCTCGAGCACCGGCTCCAGGAAACTTATCGCGAAGCAAGGCTCCGCCGGGACACCCCGTCGAGATTACCAAGTGAGTAGGAATCTGATAACGTCAATTTTGGATGGAATGGTACTTCACCTTAAAAATGATTTTTCTCAAAATTAGCCTTCCATGAGTGGGTAACACTACTTGAAACATTTGAGAGCTAATTCTAAGGCTTAGGCTCGGTATGCAAGTGGGCAGAAGGCCGATGGACACGGGTATGGAGCCGTCCAGAATCAGCATGTGATAAATACTGCTAAAAGATACAATTAATCAGCAATTGGGTGTATACCCACTGAGCCAAGTCTGGGATGTTTGGCTTGTTGGGTAAAACCGCTGCTAAGCCGAAGCCAGGTTGTCGAACCTAATGGGCCAATACGCGTGGGCCGAAGCCAAGCCAATAGATCGTTGCGCTGGAGGGCCAAAGATAATGGCTATAAATAAAAAAAGACTATTGATTTTGCATGCAATGTGAGATACAGGGCCATCAGGACACCTAGTATGAGATAGTGATGGATCCCAAGGGCAGTTGGACGACCCTAGATGCATAAGGGCAGTTTGGCGTCTAGTATGTCGAGAAGCTCGGGGAGCTTTCTACGAGCTAAGATCGAGGAAGTAGGGGAAATAAGGTCTTGTCCCATAAAGTAGACACCATGAAGTGATTAGGGTTTGAGGGTCGAACAAGCAAGGTCCACTCAAACCTCGGGTAGAGGCAGTTAATCTCTATTAGGGTGGACGGTAAAGGCACTCTGGTCCACAAGTGGAATGGTCAGGGACCGTTCTACGAATGTGTGATCCCTCCTATGATTGGAGGGTAGTTGATTGTGTGCAAAACTCGAGAAGGAGCTAAATGTGAGTACTTGAAAATTTCCAAATTAAATATTCCCTAAGATCACTCCCACTCACTGAGTCGTTGAACTCACCCCCTCCCTCTAAACATTTTTCAAGAAGGAACGAGAACTACGCCAAACTCTTCTTCACTAGAACCTACAACAGGTATAAAATTTTAATTTTTAGTTTTGCTTAATGTTGTCCTAGGAAAACATTACAACTATTACGCCTGACTCTCTGTGATATCATGGGGGAATCCTTCTTTGAGGTCCAAGAGAGTGGTGGGTTGATCATGGGATCTCGATCAAACTAGGTTGGGGCATGACACCTCTACTACGAAGGTTTGAATTCCCTATCATTTCATGACTCTACCATTCTTGTGATTTCTAACCATGTGTTGCAAGGAGCCCCACAAGGGACTTATTCCAAAAAGTTCAAAATTTCTCCTATAGTTTTTAGGATTTCACCGTTCTGAGCCTTGGTCACGCCGATGTTACATTGTGAAGGTTCTCGCCTCTGTAACATCGATGGGATTGGTGAGAGGTTCACGGGTCCTTGGTCGAGCGTTTCGGGCTAGGGCGTGACAGCCCCTTTGGGTGGTATCAGAGCGGAAGTTTTCAAAAAAACCAAAAGTTTAAAAATCAGATCTTCAAAGAAATGCAATCAAGAATAATCATGATTGAGCCTTCATTAAAATATTTTAAGGGAGAGAATGTAAACCCCATCCCTTGAGAACCAAGAGAACCCAGAAGAGGAACCGAGTGCTTTTAAGAGAGAGGGAAATTGGGGGCTTAAATAAAATGGAATTTGGTAAAAAAAAAAGGATCAAATCGGGAATTTGGAAAATTCCAAGTAGCCAATAGATCACAAAAATCATGGCAAAGGACCTTGAAGTGGATTGGATGTGGGAACTAGACCGGTTCATGGTGAACCAAACCTGAACTAGATGGAATCATAGTGAATTGGATTAAACCATGAAGAACCGGTTAAAAATAAAAAATTAGAAATTTGAAGCCACCATTAGATATAAAATAAATTTAGAATTTTTTAATTTTTAGAAAACCGGTCGAAATGGGCATAAACTGGTCGGTTTACGATTTTGGATCACTAGACTCTGTTAGATCGGATCAGTCAACGATCTAGCCAATCAACGGACCGCTGCTGAGTCTGCACCCAATCAGCAGGTGTGACCAATCAGCTTGCAACACGTGGCGAAGCGCGCCCAATCAGCCGCTCAATTAGCGCTTGAAAGTGTTGGCCAATCAAAGCTTGACACGTGTCCCTAGTCAACGATCAGAAGAGAAAAATTCACATCAGCAATGATTGACCAATAGAGAGTGACACGTGTTTTGGTCAGTGGTCAATGTCTGAAAAGCCTCGTCATCAAGAACTGACTAACGAGGAGCTAACACGTGGCAAAAGTGCCACACCCACATCCGACAAGGATGTCGAAGAAACGACCAACTAATCAGAGTCTGAAATGTGGCAGGGTTAGGGTAATCAGAGATCAACACGTGGCAGTAACACTCTGCGTTAGGAGGGAAATCTTATGCATTTAAAAATAGTCAATCAGAGAGCACCACGTGTCACGTTCAACGATCAAAGGAAATCCGGTCAGCTACTACGTAGGCTAGAGCAGCCAATGTGAGGATGCCACATGTCCAGTAAATGGGTCAAAGGCTGACTGAGTCATTAAGTGGGATGTCACGTCAGTGAAGCCGACCAATCATGAGGTGCCACATGGCACTTCTGCACATGTGGAAAAATGTCATCTTCAACCTCTATCTAATGGGTGATCCACGACCGTCGTAGGAGGACCATAACTCCTACCTTTGGAAAAGCGGTCATCGCTGACAGAATCGAGTGAGTCAAACACTGAAACCACCGTCGGCCGGTAGCCCTATAAGTTGTCGAGCTCCCTATAAATAGAGCAGCCTCCTACTCGATGAAGTGCCGACTAGAGCTTCGGCAACGGACCTTTTCGCAACCAAAGGAGCTTTGGTTGGTGGCATTAGAACTGGGGAGAAGTCCTCTAGCTCATGAATCCTCAACTAGACCTGAGGACTCCCTAGGGAGTGTCGGAGCAATCACATAGTGAAGTTGCTCCGACGGCTCGTGTCACGCCCTTACTCAGTTTGGTCGGAACCCTGTGAGCAACCCGCCACTCCATTTGGTCTAAGAAGAACCATTACTTCCTGAGACCGTGAGGAGTTAGGTGAAATTCCTATCCTTATTCCCAAGAATAACATTGTACAAAAACTCAATAGCTTAAAAAAAGAATTGTTAAGTGTACCTGACTTAGGATTCATCTTTGTGGATTCTCTAAGGTTCGTCTCCTTTTTCCTAAAAAGGGTTAAATGGAGGGGGTGAGTTTCTTCAACTCAGTGAGCGGGTGATGGGAGAGAGTTTTTCCAAAATAAACAATTTAACAAATCATTCTTCAAAACATTTTATCCTTTTTAAACTCATTCATTGTTATGTGTGTTTAGCTCTTTTTAGCAATTCCCTTACTCGAGAGGCGTTTAGCAAACATATACACACCCTTTATCATAAAGTGTACAAACATTCGTAGTGCAGTCCCAAACTACACCCACTTGGGGATCAGCACGCCTTTGTCGTCCACCCTGATAGAAGTACTAGACTTATACCCTAAGTCTGAGTGGACGTCCCAAACATCTGACCCTTAGACCTAAAATTTTCTCTGTGTTCGTATAAGAATGGAGACCTCATCCTAACCCCATCCCAGTCTCATGCACAAGAAGCTACACCGAGCTTAATGACTAACTGGCACGACAAACCTACCCTTATTGTAACCAGATCGTCCAACAGCCCTTGGAACCCATCACTACCCCTCTTGGGCATCTTGATGGTCTCAAATCAGAGTGCAAGCACAAATAATAGTCTTAACATATTAGCCATTATCTTTGGTGTCAATGTTCCAACGGCCCCTACACTCGACTCGACCTATCGTTGTTTGCCTGACCGGTTTGTCGAACTAGTCCTAACGCACTACCACTAGCCCATCGAGCCTTGTCAGTCCTGATTTGGTACCATGGAAAGTCACATAAAATTTCTAGTTTTATGAGAGTTTTCATGGCTCTTATACTCATGTTTATCTATGGACTCTAGCCCATGTCCACTAGCCCTAGGCCCACTTCACGAGTTTTTTAAAAACTGGGCCTTGATCCCAATAAGTTCAAAAACGAGGCCATCGCCCTATTGGAGTTCTTCTAGCTCTTGTCAGAAAAGTCTCCAAAATAGTTTAAGCAATGGCACACAACTAGGGGAGAACATTTCTAGAAAAAGGATTTTTTTGAACTTCAACACATACTCATCATCCTACCGGACATGATGATGGAAAATCCTACTACTGGTGGTTTTTCATTTCAGTAAAAGAGTTCATCACACCAAATGGGTATGAAGTTAGAAAATTTCCACTCACAACCGGTAAGTGGTTTTTCATTTTAAAATGGTGTTCACCACCCCAACTGAGTATGGTGTATGAATATGCCCACTCACAATTGATAAGTAATTTTTAGCTTTAAAATGTGCTTATCATCCCAACTGGTATAATGTTTAAAATGTACCACTCACCCAATGAATATGACGTGTTCGTCCCTATTCGATTATCTAAGTCCAAATCATGCTCCCCTTGCTCACATTCTTATCCCAAGTGTCCCTACACGGTTTGAGTATCCTGATCAGGAAGGGTTCGGTATGGAAGCCTTCTTGTTCTCATATATTGGCAACTAGGCCTTAATTTGTGGTTTTATTGCACTTAGATCCATAAAGTTCATACTATTTGACTTTAGGTCCCTAGTGCTCATTTATCTTCAATTAAGTCCCAAGAATTTCCAATAACCTCCTTGGGTTCTTAATTTTTCTCAAAATTGTAAATGGGGCTCAATTTTTCCAAAATTTTTTATCAGTCCTCAACATTTTCAAAATTATCGATTGGCCCCTAAACTTTCCAAAAATGACCAATTGATCCCAATTCTTTCAAAAATGTCCAATTGGTCTATCTTTCTATTTTCCAATTGACCTTCAATATTGAAAAATTACACTAAGGTCCTTCAATTTTTTGAAATCCCCAATTTTCCCCAACATATTTCCCCAATCTCACCCCTTTCTACTGACCAAATTTGATTTCTTCAAATTGGCGTTTCAAATGAGGTTAATTGTTCTAATTCGTGGTGTCAATCGGTCCCTTCACTTCCATACGATCTGATTGGGCTTTGAATTATGGTTTTTTTTATCCAAAACGATCTCAAACGAAGCTTCACAAGAAAACTGAAGGTAGAGGGAGCTCTAAGAACTTACTCTTGGAGGTTCGGCAATATGAGCTCTTAATTTGAGAAGGTAGCTCCCGTCCCCAAGGTCCTTCTAAGATCAATAATTGGTACAATTCAGGTCAGGATCAGTGAGAATTTGGTTAGTGAAATTTGACATATTCTCTCTCTAGAACCGAACTACTCCGACGAATAAGAGCCGAATTGACTTACCTTTTCCCTTCGGAAAGGTCGTGTGATGGTTGTGGGGCTAAGAGAGGGCTCGGTTAGGTCGTAGGAGGTCTAAATTAGACGAATTCAAATTGGGCAAAATAAGGCAGCTTCGAGACCAATAGAGCTGCGTCACTGTTTGGGCTCGTCGGTGCTTCTTCGATGATCCTCGGGTCGAGTGGAAGTTGTCGTCAAGTAGTTGACTTACTCCGAAGTTTGTAGGACCTGAATTCACCTTCGGAGGTTGAGAGAAGTGCCAAAGTCGGAGCTCTCATTTGAGCGTCGTTGGAAAATTGGGCACTTCTTCTTTAGAGGTTTGAGGTGCTTGGAGGAAGAATGGAAGGGAGCTCTTTATATAGGGAGATCAGGGACCCTCTGCTCTACTAGTTTTCATATTGGTCGAGCTTATCTTCATCGAAAAATGTCATAATAGGAGGGAATACTCCCTCACCAAAAAAGGAAAGAAAAATTTCCTCGATGAACAGTGTCATCGGACGGAGGAGGAAGACGACAGTATTCCGCACGTGCGACCGTCCACGTGGCGACACTTAATTGGCTGGTTCAGCTCACATGGCGATACAACTCAACTGTCGCATCAACCATTGATCGGATGACCAGACGTGGCAGCCTCCCATTGGTTGCTTGTGTTTGCGTGAATGCTGATTGGGCATCCATTGACCGGTCCGGTCAAATTGGATTTCGGTGACCCAAAAACGCAAATTGGCCAGTTCAAGCACGATTGACCACTTTTCAAAAAATTAAAAATTTCTAAATTAATCTAAATTCATTTTTTTATTAAATGATGGCCTTAATTTCTCAAATTAATCTTTTTAAGTCACTTAGAAAAATGAATTATTGAACCAGTTCACCATGGTTCAATCCGGTTCAAATCTGGTTCACCTTGAATCGGTACAGTTTTCTTATCCAATTCGCCTTATGGTTCTTCCCCATAATTTTTATGACTTCGTGGTTAGTTAAGATTTTTCCAATTTCCTATTTTGACCCTTCTATATCATTTTCAGTTCATTAAATGACTCATTTTTCTCATGTAAATTACCAGTCATACCCACTAGTCCAAAGGTACACCCTTAGGTCCAATTCTGACTCCGCTTAAAGGTAAGATCCTCTTCTCTTGTGGATTTTTATGCAATCACTAGGTTGGGAGTTTTATAAACATTCGACTATCCCCGTTTCTATTTACTTCTTTGATCCTTGTGGATCTTTAGCTCAGCATCCTTTCAAGCTCTTCATCCTTGACATTGCAAGTTTTAGTATTATCCCCCTCTTCAGCAAAATGGCCCATGGCCCAACAATCTCGATCCCTATGGATTGTAGCTACACAACATGCCTCGGTCCCATAACTGTTCCTTACTTTAGCCTTTAAAATTGTATTTGCTTTAGTGAGCATGCACTTATTCATTTGCACTTCTTATACGAGTTTTAAGGTCAACTTACTACTCTTTTTCACACAATCTTACAAGCATCATCTATGTGCTCCAATCGGACACACCATTCATACACCCACTCATAGTTTCCATCAGGACGAACACGTCCTGACCATTATTTCCTCTATCTCTGACATTAAGAAAAGCTAAAAAAAATGCTAAGATTCGCTAATAAACGCTAAGAAACCCTAATAAACCTACGAAACCCTAAAAAACGATAAAAAATGCTAGAAAACTCTACTAAACGCTAAAAGAACCCTAAAAAACGATAAAAAACCCTATGAAACTCTAAGAACTCTTAAGGAACCCTAAGAATTGCTAATAAACCCTAGGAAACCCTAAGAAACGGTAAAAACCGCTAGGAAACCTGAGTAAATGCTAAAAAATGCTAAAAAACACTAAGAAACAATAAGAAATGCTAAAAACCCTAGTAAACGCTAAAAAATGCTAAGAAACACTAAGAAACGATAACAAACGATAGGAAACCGTAGTAAATGCTAAAAAATGCAAAGAAATTCTATGAAACTCTAAGAAATGCAAATAAACTCATAAGTAACACTAAGAAACCCAAAAAAACGCTTAAAAACCCTAAGAAACGATAAGAAATCCTATAAAATATTAAAAAGTTCTAAAAAATACTAAAAAACCCTAAAAATACTAAGAAGTGATCTTTCGAAACCCTAACAACCGACATAAATATTCAATCCAATGCCCGGCGAAATTCACCACCTCCCTACTGTACCATAAGGAAAGGATGGCAACGACGTTGAGGGTTATGTCAAAATTAATTGTGACAAATATTTTCACCCTATTTCAAGTAAAGTAGGAGTGAGAGTGTTGATGTGAAATGCGTGCTTCAAGGTGGGGGCAAAAAGTTAATTCCACGATTTGGTTGGAAGTAGAGCCTCTAACATTGCTCGAAGTCACGTGACTTGCAAGTACGGAGGATGGTAGAAAATTTTGATAAAAAATATAATTCTAATCAATTTTCTAAATGAATATATAAATTGAGTATAATACATATAACTACCAGTAATATTTTAACAAATAAAATAATATATTATAATTCATACCCAACCATTTATTTTAATTTAAAATAAATATCTAAGATAATATAATATTTAGTATATATTCCAAATTTTAATATAATACCTAACCCCTCAATACTAGTGATATTATCACACTTATTTTCTTGTTATACTCTTTTATATTACTTTCAATTTATTCAATTAACTTATACAATATTTTTTAAAATTTTTTATCATTTAACCTAGTAAAATAATAATTTTAAAATTTTAAAATATTTTTCCATTCATATCAAGTAATAATATTTATTTCCATTTAAAATTGAATTAATTTAACAAATTTATAATATGTTTAATTAAATTCTGTAATTTAATTTATATTATTGCTTAATTTTTATGGATACTAATATAATATTTAAATTTAAAATTTCTGTATGTGGGCACAGATTTTTTTTTAATTCAGTAAATTTTTAATTATATACAGTATTTTACACAATAACTAACCAATTAATTGAATGGAAAAAAGAAGCTTTTATAGTTTATTGTTTTACTAATCCAATTTTTTTCCATATGGATCGATCATCTATTTCCCTATTCTTGAGTCAGTCCAATGCAACATAGGCGTGTAAAGTAGGCATAGGGGCTATTTTGAAATAAATCACAAATAGGATGTGCATTTTGGGACTTTCCGCCGCATACTCCATTCTGGACATTTCCCGGGAAAAATGGGAGTAAAGCTAAAAATGAAAATCCAGCCGGGAGCTGAAGGAAGCAGGAGAATTCTCGATTTAGTTTCGACAGCCTTTCTATTGTATAGAAATTGTTGAAATCGAGCGTAGGAGCCTAAAATGTCGCCCAACGGATCAGGCAGAAACGTCAGTTTCTGTTGCTTGACAATGGCGGGGTTCTTGTTTTTGCGGTTTAGTTCAGTGTCCGTTGATGGACAGATATCGATAAAAGCTCTGCTCCGTAGGACTCCCCTTTTTATTCCACTATTCTACCACGTTTCATTTCGAAACCCTTCTGCGTTTCAAGAGGTGAAAATCCAAAGAAAAAAGCGCATCCCGTTTTCTGTTTTTTTTATGTCTCTTACTTATTAATCTTTGGTTTGGCTCATCGATTGAGTTGTGTTCAGTCTTTCGCTGTTTCATCTATTATTATGGAGTTGAGAATGCCTTTGACATACGAGATTATCAGTGAAAGGGGAGGATTTATGGAGGGTGAAAAGGAAAGAAATGAACTTTACATATGTTGGGAAGTAATGCTGATATACTTCTTCTGTGTGGTGTTATGGATTTGCTTTGGTTGCTTTAGAATTCGAGAAATGTTTTTTTCTTGATATATATGGACCAGCTTGAGCGATTAATATTTGCTTGTTTCATGATGTTCTTTTGAGGTTTTATTTCTTTATCTCGAAGAAGAAAAAAGGCTCGTGGTTATGTTGTTGATTATGTATCCTATGCAGTTACATGGCAAGGGCTACGGGTTCTGGCATAATAATAAAAAATTGAAATGGTAACAGAAAGAGATATCATGTCAGGACGGCTGTCTCCCAGACTCGGTAATCCTTCTTTCTCGTGGCTTTCTTTATTTTTATACGATTCTGCATCTTTCTTGACAAAAAATACCTTTATTTATAGGGTTTATAAACGTTATAATGTTATTGAAAGACAACATATATTGAGGATTGTTCAGATCTGTGCAGTTTGATGGATACTAGAGATGGAAAATATCACTTTCTCTCACTGACATGATGAATCTCTCATATTTTTATACTAGGGCTTGTTTGTCCATCTTCCTTTACTTGAAAAGTGGAAATGTAGTGAATATTGGATTGTGAAAGCATATCATTACCTTTTCTTTTGCTCATAAAAGTAAAAGAAAGAGACCATCATATTTTCAATGCTGAATCATGTGCAGAGAAACAAATGCAATTTTTCTGATGACTGTGAAAGAGAATGTGACAAAAATTCCACACATATATGTCAAATTGGTAGCTGCTCATGTTATTTACTGCATTTATGCAGCTCATGATGGATGTGATGTTGATTCCTCTGAGGACAAGAGGAAGAACAAGTTATCATTCAAAAAGAAAGCAATCAGTGCCTCCAACAAATTTCGAGATTCTCTGGCAAGGAAGGGTCGGAGAAGCTGCAAAGTTATGGCAGTTGATATTGAGGACGTGCATGATGCTGAGGAGTTGAAGGCAGTTGATGCCTTTAGACAGGCACTCATTCTGGAGGAACTCATGCCCTCTAAGCATGATGACTATCATATGATGCTAAGGTATTTCAGACATGTTATTCTTTGAAAGAATCTTTCTAATGCAAAACTATTCTTTTTCTTTTCCATATTGGTAGAAGAAGTTGACTCATTGAGAAATTTTTACTTGTCACATTATTCAATATATGTCTGATGTTGTTATAGCCAATTATAATTAGAAGTTGAGTGATTTGGCCATATATATAGGTTTTTGAAGGCCAGGAAATTTGATGTTGAAAAAACAAAGCAAATGTGGGCAGATATGCTCCGATGGAGGAAGGAGTTTGGTGCTGACACTGTATTGGAGGTACGTACTCATAACTCATCAATTTCACTATGTCACTTTTAGTTTTCTATCACTGTAGTATTTTTTTTCTAACAACTGAATGAAGAAGAAAGGATGTACAAATTTTTGTTTATATGTCATGTTCTTTCTAAGACTATATTTTGCGTCTATTTGTTTCTAACTAGGAAAATGTTTTATAACTCAGCTAGTATTGTTTTTCCTAGCAAGCTGGATGACGAAAGGATGTTCAGATTTTCATTTACAGGCCATGTTCTTTCTTAGATTATCTTAAAAATACTTGTTTGCTTCTTATGATGTTTGATGATATGAGATGAGTTGAATGAAATATGATAAAAGCGTAACTACATAGATGGGGTCTTTGGTTCTTATTTGTCCCATTTATTCAATTCAAGGATTTTGAATTCGGAGAGCTCAAGGAAGTCCAGATGTATTACCCACAAGGACATCATGGAGTGGACAAGGAAGGGAGGCCTGTGTATATTGAGAAGCTTGGACAGGTGGATGCAAACAAGCTCATGCAAGTGACTGACATGGATCGCTATGTGAAGTACCATGTTCAGGAATTTGAGAGGACCTTGCAAATTAAATTCCCAGCGTGTTCGATTGCAGCTAAGCGGCACATTGACCAGAGCACCACAATCCTCGATGTGGATGGAGTGGTATGTTCGCTTCAAATTGTCATTCTTTCATGTATATGGAACAAAAAGTTGTATTTTTTAAATGAAGAAAGGATGAAATGCATTACCATAATTACTGCTTGAAAATAAATCTGGACACATTTTTGTTAATGGGAAAGTGGGGGTATCTTACTACTTGAAAAATGTGGGAGGTGGTTGTTTTTCCCAGTGCATATTTCTGTTTAAAGAGATCACAGTGGTCCCTTAAAGACAAGTGCAAGACTTCTTTGTGTTTCACCTGGTGTTCTGAGGCAATTCATGAATCGGATGGAAGGCTGTGTTTTGACGTGTTAAATAAGCTAAAAATTTTACGACTTAGAGCATATCCACTTTGAATAGTTGAATGACTCTTTTAGATGATGTCTTTTCAAGGCCACTAGTATTATTTTCCCAAATTTCACCCTATTTTGCAAAAAACATAAGAGAAATAAAACATTACAGACCACTCTTTATGTGCTATAAGTTTTGTTTTCAATGCAAATTATGCCATGTAAAAAATCCCCCAAAAAAAAACAAATTTTGCAATGTAAGTTATTTGGAAGAGCATGAAAATTTCAATATAATGTTGTTTAATATCCTTTCTTTTGACATTGATTTAATAGTTTCTTTGATAAAAGTTCAGATTAATTTTAGAACTCAAATTAGTTTCAAGAAGAAACTCGGAACTCTCTTTCAAATCGTTTTAGTGATCTAAGGGTATTTTCACAATTGGGACTGATGTGGTCCCTCCCTTTGCATCAGAAAAAAAGCTGATTTGAAACTTCAACTGAGGCAATCAAACCAATTGATTTTGCAGGGATTTAAGCAATTCAGCAAATCTGCTAGGGACCTTCTTACACGCATTCAGAAGATCGATGGTGATAATTATCCAGAGGTACAGCATAGTTCTCTATCTTTCTGCAGAATTCCATTAAGTTTTTTTTTTCGAACTATGAGTGAAAACCCCGAGAATTTACCTTTTTGTTCTCTTTTCTTTTGTCCTTTTATTATTTTTTTTCAGAAATCTTGCAAGTGTTACGTAAGCAATATATTTTTTAATAAAGAGGAGGTTATTCTTTCTGGGTAGATCAATATCTTTAAATTTGCTTTAATGTTGTAATATGATTTTTCACATAAAATCATGCAATTATATAGCTTGCCACTTTTTCTAGCCGGGTGGATCTTGATCACTTTCCATTATTTGTACTGTATTAATTTTGTACTGTATTAATTTTGTACTGATTCATGGTTTTATTATAGTCCTTGAACCGCATGTTTATCATCAATGCTGGCTCTGGATTCAGAATGCTGTGGAACACTGTTAAGTCATTCCTTGATCCAAAGACTGCTGCCAAGATTAATGTAAGAAGTAAAATTTTTTAATCTTCAACTTCTAAAAATTGACATGATGGGTTCCAGTAATATATACAATCTATTGCTTGCCAGGTACTTGGTAGCAAATATCAGAACAAGCTACTTGAGATAATTGATGCAAGGTATTTTCAATTATTAGTCTAAATTTCCCTTTCTCATCAACATTGAAGTTATTGTGCTTAATCTAATAATTCATTTTTTGTGAATTTGTACCAGTGAATTGCCTGAATTCCTTGGAGGCACCTGTAACTGTGCAGGTGGTTGCATGAGTTCTGACAAAGGTCCTTGGAAAGATAAGGAAATCCTGAAGGTAACTAGATTCCATCCTCCCCGACAGTACTCGCAAATGAGATTTCACCTAGATATTTGATCTTACTTGTAAAGGACTGTGATTTTATTAATAAATAGGCATCAAAATAATAGAAATAAACATTAATGAACTTAAAAAATTAGACAATGCAGTCATATTAAAAAATGCAGCTATTCATCTAATATTTTTCCTTATTTTACTGATGTTATTTTAGATGATTCAAAATGGAGATCATCAGTGTAAGAAACCTGTGTCCAAGGTCAGTGATCTGAAGGTAACCTCAAAGGATGAGGTCCTTCATTCCAGGGCTCAATCTGATTTTTGTCATGTACGAAGTACCTTTGATTTTTATATTTACCGAAATTCCAATATCAAATATTCGTCCACCAATTTGCTAGGAACTTGGCTCCCCTGAATCCAATACTTGTGTGGATGTGAAAATTGTGCAGTCAGAGACTCCTCTGCCGCTGAATGAAAATCCAAAGCACCCACTTACTCATTCGCCAAAAAAGGTAAAAAAGGATGAACTTCTATCAGCTTAGGATTAGTAGTAGGCACATAATCTTCATCCAAAAGTACTCACCTGGCTATAGAATGACTTCTCGTGTATTACTATTTTATCAGTTTTTGAATCTAACAAGTCACACTGGATGCTCATCTTTTCCTTGCAAAGTTGCAGTTTTCGTTCAGAAAGTATGGCAAAAAATCTTTCAAGTACGAGGATATTGCTTCAGTAGCTGGGACAACACTTGACCCAACATTTGAGAAGCTTCTACAGAATGCAAGGTTTGCCCCTTCAAAAGGTATATGCAACTTGCGGTTTAGCACCTGTAAAATCATATAAAGCTGGTTATAGCCTGCATTGTCTGAAATTAAAGACATGGTCTTTTCCCTTAAATCCTGTCTTGGGGTCTTCTACTCAATTGGATTCAATTTAAGTTTGTTACACACTATTCACAACTATTTTTCTTGTTTTCTTTTCACTGAATCTGATGATTTGCAACTTGTGGTTTAGCGTACTCATCTTAGATATACGAAAAATAGATCAGGGAGATTTGTTCTACTGATGGTTGATACATTGAATCTGGTTTATGGAAATAAAACATAAAGACTAAAAGAAATTAGAGGTGAAGTCCAATGAATTCCCAATTGCAGGGTTTTGCGTTTATTGAACCTGAAGCAACAGTCAAAAAACTGTGTTTGGTATCACTTTTGATGTTGTCATGGGTGTCATTAATGTAAGCATAAAAATCTGTAGAAGTTGACTTGACCCAAGTATATGCCTTAAATAGTTTGACATCAACAGGATTACATGCTTTGAATATTCCGTCTATCCCCTGATGGCTTAAATGCTAATCTCATTGAATTAGCTGGGCCACCTTTTTTTTGTAACCTTATCATCACATGCTATTATTTTGATGTAGTGGGTATAATTCTCTAGCTCATGTATATCACTCTTATCTCAAATTTTGACAAGGGTAATACTATTTTCTTTCAAAACAGTTGTAGAAGATTGTTATGCGATGCAGAACATGCACAAGGCCCAAGATGGCGGCTTTGGATCTCAGATTGTGAGGGCAATCATGGCATTTGTCATGGGTGTCGCTACTGTTGTCAGGGTGTCCCGAGCAGTGCCAGGGAGGCTGACAGATGCATCTTTCTACTCTTCAGACGTCCATGCTACCCATCCCAGGTTGAAGGGCCAACAATCTGGCCCAAGTCCTCTCTCTGCCACTGAGTGCTTTGCAATAATTAAGCACCTGGCAATATTGGAGGATAAGGTGAACATGCTGAGCTCAAAGCAGGAAGCTATGTGTGTTGAGAAGGATGAGAAGTTGAATGCTGCTATCATTAGGGTCAGTGCCTTGGAGGAGGAGCTTGCTGCTACCAAAAAAGTATGCTCAACTTTATTTTTATTTCCTGTTCCTTCTGATGAGGAACTATATAGATGACCATTCATATAAAGGAGACTGCCGAAGTAGGTGGTCTCTACAGAAACCCCTTTTCAAAGGCATGCCCCCGTCCTCCCCTAGGGTATGTGCTCAGGCTTAGTGAACAAGACAGCCAGTGAAGGTTTGTCTCCTCCGTGAGACGGACTTCAAGCATCAAGAGCCATGAAAGTTGGAAGCATGTCCATTTTACAATGCCAATTGGGTTTTCTGTTTTCTTCGACAATAGCTTTGTTTGTTTCTAATTGTGACAGGCCTTGGAGAACTCGATGGTCCGACAGAATGAACTCCAAACTTACATTGACAAGAAGAAGAAGAAGAAGAAAACACTGGTAAGCACAAACACTCATGCATAACTGATTATCGAATACGTAAGTGAACCCCACTGCCTTATTCTTGTTGGGTCCCTGAATGCAGTTTGGATGGTAAATTGGAGAAGCTGGTCCCAAAGGAGTTACTGAAGAAAGAAAATGGTGGTCTAGGTAGCAGCTACTAGCCACTTCTTGGAGGGGGCGCGTCTCTGCTGCATTAATTTCATTAATACCTGTGCCTTCACCGTGTAAGCATTATGTATTTTGTGTTTAACTAAAACTGAATAGGGGAGCTTCTCGCCCTTGTGTAAATAAATAAATAAAAACATGTCCCTTGTGAACTTTATTAGCTGCCCACCATCCATATTCCATTTTTCCCTTTTTTTAGGAAAATTGTATGTCCGACTATTTGTGAACTAAAGAAATTGATAGTGTAATTTAAGTTCACAATTTTCATGTGACTCAATTCCCATATTAAACTATAACCTTATTATATGGACAACATGGGTGAATGTGTTGTAGGGAGGGTTGGGCTTGACAATATTATAATTCAATCGAATAAATTGATTAATTAATTTAATAATATTTTATTGAATGATCAATTTTATAATATCTTAAAAGTAATAATATTATTTATACATGTAATATTAAAAGTAATAATTCTATCCATATGTATCTTGGCAATGCTTAACATATGCCAAATTTAGAGCTCCTGATGTTTTGGGTAGCTATTGTATTATCTAATTATGCTAGTTTAGTGAAGTTTGGTTTGTGATATATGTTGGAGGATGGAATTTGAATACTTCTCATTCCTCCTAGGGGATATGTCTGCATTTTTTTAGGTTAAGTGGGAAGACAAATATACCGTCAAGTAAAATTCTTCATACTGTATATTAGTACATTTGGTTATCAATTCTTAAAAATTATATTTTGGTTCTAAATTTTACTCTTTATCATTTTACATTTTTTTTTGCAAAACTTTCATTTTCACTCCTTTATTTTTAAAAATTATTATTTTTATCCATAACTTGTAAAAACTTATCATTCACTTATAATATTATTTTTCACTTTCTAAAATAACTATTTTGCCCTTAAACTTCTAAAAATTATTTTTGACAATTTATTTATCCCAAAATAACTTCGTAGGCCCTTAGACTTCACTTAGAGACTATTCTATAAGTTTTCCCTTTTTTTTTTAAACTAGTTCCCAAACATTTTAAAATTTGCACTTTATTTCTTAAAATTTTAAAAAAAACCTCAACCAACTTTAAATTTTACAAATCCATCTCAAATACTTTCATTTATTTCCTAAGAGTTCGTGGGAGGAGTTTGGAGTCTTACCCCGACAGCATTTGGTTGTTTTCCAAAAATGGTCGAAATTTAACTAATGAAGAGTTGGACGGAAATACTCACCGAAGAGGGCATACCAGTGGCTGAAGGATAGGAGCTTTGAAGCCAAGGCACAAAAAACTCATTCTTTGGTAGTGATGGTCGACCAAGTGATCGCTAGAGTTGGGCGAATTTTGGCCCCGAACGATCACAGTTAAAAGTTCTAGAATAGACCTGCCGGAGAAAATTAGTTCATGGCACCCAAAACTCTCCTTGCTAGAGGTCGGTCGAGGCTTATGAGAGGTATAAGAGAGGCCGGGGTTCTTTTGGTATCATTGTTAGTTGGAAAGGTGGTCAAAATTGGCCGAATTTGGCCTCGAAAGGGCGGCGACACCGTGTAGTTTTTATCACGAGTTAGAGTCGGCCAAAAAGGCCCTCATATGGCATTTTCTAACCACTTTCATATTGGGACCCAATCACATACATCAAGAGGACTCCCTTAGCGGCATTTTAACACAAAAATCTCCTCATTTGGTGGTTGGGTGAAGGAGTGTTGCTTGATCGACCGCTCGGGTGTTAGAAGTGTTTCCCAAGACGAGTTTTCCGACTTTGAGAGTGAAATTTGATATGATTAGAAGGAGATAACTCGACTAATTCAACAGGGAGGCTGATAAGGAGTTTTCAACTCGATCTCACACTTTGTTTCATGTAATTTGATAAAAAAAAATTGAGTAAATTATGTGTTTTTCCCACCGGTGGCATGTGAGACAAAAAGATGGCAAAAGAGTGGGTGGAGGACAAGGAGTTGGGTTGGGTAGATGGAAGTGGGGTCGAATGGAGGAAGTCTAGTCAGATCCTTGACCCATCTTAGAGACCCCATTTCCCATTTTTTTTTCTATTTTTCACATCTTTTTTAAAATTATATTTTTGCCATCTTTGAGTCTACTCGGTAATTTAAATCATTCACTCCTTTTGAATCCTAGCTAATTCAAATTAACTTTCCACAAATTCATGTTACTTGTTCAGGTAATAATTATCGATTCGATTTGATTCCAATTCTCGGTTCGAATTCACATTCTCAATTCAACCTTGATCCCTAGTCCATTTGTGTCAAATTATACTTTTGGTAAAATCTAGGTGTTATAATTAGTCATGTACTCATTCTCCTCAATCACAAAAGAGGCATACAAGAAATAGGTTAGCCTGTTTTCTAGCCCACCACACAAAATCATGAAATTATTCAAAAGTTGGACCCTAAATTATAACATCTCAACATGTCTTTTATAAACATTTTTTTTCTTAAACACAAGGCATTATCCCATCTTTTTAAAATGTTGGGTTGTAATCACTTTTTGCTAAATCTTTGGGCTTCGTCTATTTCTGTTAAATGTTGTGTGTTAGTTCATTTTTCTTAAACATTTAGGTTAATATTCGTTTTTGCTATAATTGTCGGGTCATGGCCTAAGTATCCACAATCGTTGGGATATCTATTGTTTTTAATGAACGTAATGGGTTTTAGCCCATCTTTAGAAATGGTTTTAGCCCATCCACAATCGTTGGGATATCTATTTTTAATTATCCTCTGTAATATATGCTGTTACAGTTAAACATTCAAGCAATTTTATAAAATAGTAAGTGGCAATGTTGTTAGTCCAATCAGACTTAATGTCAGTAATCTCACTCGCCTCAACTTGAGATTGTTTATTTCGTTAAGTGCTTAAATGTATTTCTCTACAACTTGGTCGGCTAAGTCATTAACCTACATGTAAACCTCGTCCCATAAAGATAAGAAAACCGGAGGAAGAACCAGTCAACTCAAGAGAGAAAACCGAATCAGTTCATGAACCTTAACCGATAGAGAAAGGATGAAACGATAAATCGACAAACTCCAAATGAATCAAAGAGTCATAAAAAGTTTGGAAAAGGACCTTGGGACAAATTGGAAGAGAAATCCAGATCGGTTTAGGTGAACCAGACCTGAACCGGATTGAACTAGTTTGAACCATCATTGAACCGGTTGCTAAATTCATTTTTCTAGGTGGCTTAAAATATTCAAATTGGGGAATTAAAGCCACCATTGGATAGAAAATGAATTTATATGAATTTAGAAATTTTGAATTTTGAGAAAATCGGTTGAAAAGGGTCTGAACCGGTCAATTTAAGCATTGAACCTGGTCAGACCGGTCAAGTCCAGTTCGGAACAATTCATCTTCCTCCTTCAAATGACAACACTATTCTTTCAATACAGAAACGGACAGCACCAGCGAAGGAAAAATGGCTCTATTCAGACCGTTTTAGGGCAAGGATAAGCTTGACCAAGATGTGAAATAGTCAGGTAGAGAGTCCCCGAGCTTCCTATATAAAGAGCTCCTCTCCATTCATCCTCCTCACACTTGAAATCTCCATTCTCTCTTAACTGCTCCATTTTCCCGTGAAGCTCAAACTAGAGCTCTGACTTAGGTAGTTTTTTTAGCCTTAGAAGGCAAGGTTGGGTTCTTTAGACTCCGGGGGAAGTCGGCTACCTGACGGCAATCTTCGTTCAACCCAAGGACCACTAAAGAATCGCCGGCGGAATCAAACAGTGAAGCAGCTCCGAGGGACCGAAGCTGCCCTATTTTGGCCGAGCTGAAATCGGCTAAATTCAACCCTCCTGCCAAACCAAGCCCTCGAGAGCCCTCACACAACCGCAACAGAGCTGAAAGGTAAGCCAATTCGGCCCCCCTCTGTCATTTTCCAATCGACATTAGAGAGAGAAACTACGAAACTTCACTAACAGAATTCTCCATCGATTCGATGTGAATTATAGCAATTTTTTTATCCTAGGAGTAACATTAGGACGAGAACTACCTGCCCAAATAGAGAGCTCGGACCACCACACCTCCAACGGTAAGCTTTCGAAGCTTTCTCTCTCTACGCATAGTTTTCTGGCGAAGCTCCCTTTGAGCTCATTTCGGTCTCAATTCATGCAATTTAAAGCTCAATTGAATCGTATGGAAGTGTATGAACTGATTTACACCTCTAATGGAAGCAATTAACCTCGATTGAATGGTCAATTTGAAGAAATCAAATTCGACTAGTTTGAAAGGGGGAAATTGGGGGAAGAGTTTGGGGAAAATTGGGGATTTCATAAAATTGAGGGAACTCTTTGCAATTCCCCAAAATTGAGGGCCAATTGACCATGAAAAGGATGTTGGAGGACCAATTGGTCAATTTTTGAAAGATTTAGGGACAAATTTCCATTTTTGAAAAGTAGGGGCAAGTGGGCACGAGCAAGAGCTCATAAACAAATATGAGTTATGAAAACCATGAAAATTCTTAATGAAATAATTATGTGATTTCACCATGGTACCAAGTCAGGACCGATAGTACTCGATGGACTGGCGGCAGTGCATAAGGGCCAAGTCGACGAACCGGCCTAGACAAATAGTTGTAGGTCGGGTTGAGGGTCGGGGCCATTGGACTAGTGGCAGTAAAGATAAATGCTTATGTGAAAATTTTGTTTGTGTATGCACTTGAGGTATAGGACCATCAAGATGCCCAAAAGGGGTAGTGATGCTAAGGGCTACTGGACGACATGGTGGAGATAAGGGCAGTTTGTTGTACTAGTAGTCGAGAAGCTCGACATAGCTTCTTGCAAATGAGACCAAGGTGGGGTTGGGATGAGGTCTCTGTCCTCATACGAACATGGAGTTGCTTTCAGGTTTGACGGTCGGATGTCGCAAACATCCACTCAGACCTAGGGTAGAAGTGGACGGGCTTCTATCATGGTGGCCGGTAAAGACGCTCCGAGCCACAAGTGGGTGCAGTGGATGGGCTGCACCTGCGAATGTTTGTTCCCTTCCTGATTAAAGGCGTGTGTTGTCTGTTAAACACACCTAATGTGGAAAAAAGGTTTTGAAAACCGAAAATGAGAAAACTTTCTTTCAAAGAAAACAACAACCCTGACACGCTATTGTTAAAACTATTTTGAAAATTCGCTTACAACCCTCCTCACTAAGTTGTAGAACTCACACCCTCTTTTATATCCCTTTTCAGCAGTTGAGAAAACATGACTAAAGAAAACACAAGGATCTACCCTTTGTGAAGTATGCTTAAAAGTTCTTTTAAGCTTGCATTTTTATTGATTTATGTTGTTCCAAAGAACAACGTTTAAATTACGTCTGGCTCCTCTTGATTAAAGAAAGGGGGAAACCCCTCTTAAACCAAGGGAGCGGCGAGTTGATCACGGGGATCTAACCAAACCAGATTAGGGCGTGACAACTTGAGTGATATCAGAGCCAAGTTCCCTTGAAAGCATTATCAATGTTATGCCCTGAAACTAACAAAAACTTAATTACCATGTAGGAAGAAGAGACCCTAGGAAGTTCGTCGTGCGAACCAAATGCCCACATAAGATCTTGAAAAAGACACTTACCCCTAGAAAGGTAGCATTTCAAAGATTCCTTGAGGGCGAGAAGAGAGTACCCAACAACATGGTTGAGGACTATAGGAAACTTGTTGGAGCCCTATTAGAGCAAGAAGGTATCATATATCCTCTAAGGCAGGAAGAACCTACCTCTCCTCTAAGGAGTCCGACAACCCCTCCAGCCCCACAACAGCCAAAAAGAACTCCAACTAGGAAGGAGGCCCGGGATAACTATTGGGATGCCCATGCCACCTTTATGAAAGTCCACCAAGTTCCCCCACCAGCTCAACCCAACTTCAACCCCTCCCAATAGATGAAGTGGACCTACAAGTGCGAGGCTGAGGTGTTAAGAAGGTACGGACTCGAGGCGATTCATCAAATTCGTCCTATTAGGGAAGTCCAACGGGAGTATGGATGGACTTCAATTAGTTCATCAGAGCCTTCAGACCATGAATCCTGCAACCTTTTAGAGGCTAACTTCCGGCCTATGTCTCCAAGGGACTAGGAAGTAGTGAATTCCTATATAAGTCGAGTACGACAAGAAACTACCTTTTTAAATGAATAAAAGCTCAGTCTTACTTAATAAAAAGTTAATCTTCCTAATAATGACAAGTACAACTAACAGATTGGAAGTATACCAATCATGATTATGGTAGATGAAGAGAAGACCACCAAAGGAGGAAGACTACAGGTTACCTCTAGTTAACCTTAACCCTAAGATAGCCAAATAAGTTCCTCCACAAGAACCGGGAATGTGGAGTAACAAGGCAATAAGACTAGGAAAGAAATTCTAGAGAAGGACCAGAAGTTTGCCTAGAATTACCAGAAAGGACATACCATAACCAAGGGTAGGAAGAAGAGAAAGAGTGTGAGGTCTGGTGTAAAGGAAGTAAGCATCAAAAGGTGCAGGAGAAGTAAAGGAAAACCTAAGGACTATAAGGAACAGAGAAAGAGCCCTCATACGAGAGTTAGGAAATCAAGAGGAATTGGGTTACCTTTAAGAAGAACCAAGATATAACCAAGAGGAGAGGTAAGGTACAAAGAGCCCCCTCAAAAAGGGAGAACGCGAAAAACCTCTTCAGGTAACTCTAGGATAGGAAATGGTAAGAGGGAAGAGAAAGACAAAGGTGTTAGGAAAGAGGACTCGGGAGGAAGGTATAAGTATCCTTAAAAGAATTCTTGATAGGCAGATGGACATAGCGTAAAGTGTTAGGAACCCACCAACAATCAAGGATTCCTCACATGAAGGATAAGGAACAAAAATTAGAGGACATAAAGGAATAAATGGCGGATAACCATACCAATGTTGGAAGGGTGTACGGAAGGAAAAGAAGGCAAAACCTTCAAGAAGCATTAGGGAGGCGAACAAGAAAATCCTAGGATGGGAGTCCTTAAGAAAAAGGGCAAGGGTAGGAAGTGAGACCATAAGAAGGGAAGTCCCAAGCTAAAGAACCAAAAGGTGGGTAATGAGAGGTTTAATATAAAAATATGGAACCTTAAAAAGTGGTGTAAGTGGTTAAGTGTAAACCCCGCACATTTGAGTTAAGGAAAACAAGGAAAAGAACCGGTCAAACCGAATATGAAAACCAAACCGGTTTACATTTGGGAATAAGCAATATGAAAATTTACAACTTTCGGTTGATACAAAGGATTTATTAAACATTGGAAAAGGAACTTAAGACAAACTAGTAAACAAAAACCAAATTGGTTCAGGTGAACTAGATTCCATAAGAACTTCAAAGTTAAGAGTGCTCTACTGAGAGTAGTGTGAGGATGGGTGACCTCTTGGGAAGTATGATTTTTTGGAATTTATACCAATAATTTATGGTAATATTAATACTAGTAATAAATCTCGCCCATTTAATACACGGGTTTTACGACTATATAAAGAGGTCATCCCCATTTCATTCTCCTCACACCTAAACACTTCTCTCTCTCTCTCTCTACTGCTTCATTTCCTGGTAAAGCTTAAACTAGAGCTTCGACTTGAACATAGGTCAGGCTCTTTAGAACCGGGGAGAAGACAGCTATCTGATAGCAAACTCCAGTCAATCCGAGAATCGTTGGAGAAGCGCCGACATGATGGAATAGTGAAGCAACTCCGGCGGACCGAAGCTGCCCTATTTCGGCCAATCTGAAATCGGCCATTTCAAGCCCTCCTCATGCCAAACCAAGCCCTCCCAACACTTCCTCAACCTTTCCACGGCCGAATTAGGACCGAAAGGTAAGCCAATTCGGCTCCCCTTTATAATTTTCGATCGGTGCTAGAGAGAGAGTTGACCGAATTTAAATGACGAAATTCTAATCCAATTCCGCATCAATTGATACAATACTTGATTTTAGGATGAACCTCAGGACGAGACCTATCTGCCCAGATCGAAAGCTCGGACTGTCGTGCCTTCATCGGTGAGTAATCAAAGCTTTCTTTCTCTACAGTCTGTTTTTCAGCAAAGCTCCGTTTGAGCTCGTTCCAAAATTAAAATCTATGATTCAAAGTTTCTTAGAATCGTATGAACATATAGGAACTCAATTTCAACTCCAATTTCAATAATTAGAAGTGTTTGATCGGTTAATTTGATGAAATCAAATTCGGTAGTGTTGAAGAGTTGAAATTGGGGGAAAATTTGGGAATTTTTGAAATTCAAAGGGGCCAAAATACAATTTTATGAAATTGAGGGTCAAAAATAATGTTGGAGGACCAATTGAGGAATTTTGGAAATTTTGGGGAAAACTTACCATTTTTGTGAAAGAAGGGCAAAATGGTAATTTTGAAAAAATTGGGGAACCAAATTGGAAATTTGGAAAATTAAACCCCTTTTTGGTGGAATTGAATAAATTGAGGTCCCACGATAAATTTTAAAAGTTACGGGACTCAATTTGAGGAAAAACCGACATTAGGGACTTAAAGTTAAAGAGAAATAACTTTAGGGACCTAATTGCAAATAACTAAAAGTTTGGGTTTTCTCATTCATTAATGAATGAAGGCTGTTATGCCGAGTAATAATGAACAAGGTTGTTCATATTGTGTAGGAACGTTAAATACTAGGAACGCCAGCAAGGACAAGCTCGCGTGAATACAAAGAACCAGTCTAGTGGAACTCATGGCATTAACGGATGAGTGGGTTTACTAACATCGTACCCGGTTGGGATAATGAGCGCAACTTAAAGATAAAAACCACTTACCGGTTGTGAGTGGAAATTTTATATCATACCCAGTAGGGGATGAAAAGTACCTCGGTATAAAAACCCACTATTTAGTGGTATTTTAATCATCACCACTTAGAGAAAGTGGTGTGAAAATTATGCGAAAAAAACTACTTACCGGTTGTAAGTAGATCATACCCGGTTGGTATGATGAGACTTCCTCGAAGGAAGTTGAAAACCCGTTCATCGATTATGAACGGAGATGTCCTTATACCGGTCGGTATGATGGATAGTAAAAACCTATTTTTGTCGGAAGTGCTCTCCCCTGACTGTGTGCTAATGCTTAAACAATTTGGGAGACCTTCTCGACGCGAGCTCGAATAGCTCTAATAGGCCGGGGGCCTCGATTTTGGAACTTGGGGGCTAAATGCCCGATTTTGAAAATCTCGTACAGTGGGCCCAAGGCTAGTTGGCACGAGTAGGAGCTCGTAAATGAACATGATATATGTGCCATAAAACTTAATAAGTGAATTGTTTGGCCATGGTACCAAGATAGGACCGACATGCTCAGTCAACTAGCGGCAGTGCAACATGATAGGTCGAAGGACTAGTCAAGACAAACAGCTGCGGGTTGAGTTGAGAGTCGGGGTCGTTGGACTAGTGGCACCACAGATTACATGGCAATATAAGAAAACATTGTTTGTGCATGCACTGTGAGTACAGGATGACCTGGTGGCTATAAGGGCAGTTTGTCATTCCAGGTGTCTGTGCGAAATCTGGAGTAGCACGAAACGCATGAGACCGGGGTGAGGACAGGATGAGGTCTCTGTCCTCATACGGACATGAATAAGTGATTTCGGGATTGTGGGTAGGATGTCACGTACATCCACTCATTCCCAGGGTAGAAGTGGTCGTACTTCTATCCGGGTGGCAAGAAAAGTCGCTCCGAAGCCACTAGCGGGTTCAGTAGTGATACTGACTTGCGAATGTGTGTAATCTTCATGATGAAGGATGTGTGTTGGGTGATGACACACCGTGGTAACTAAGAAATAATGAAAAAATCCAAATTTTGAAATGATGAGATTTTTGAAAATAAACGAGTCTGGCACACTCCATATAAATGTTTTTCTTAAAAGTCAAAAGCTTTTAAAAACCCATTCACTGAGTAGTCGTACTCACCCCCTCCCTTATATCCCTTTCAGGAAATCCCAGAAAGCCTCCCCTTAAAGACCGTCAACTAAGATGCCTGTAAGACAGGTATGTAAAGTTTTAAATTTCATACAATTTTAATTATGCTATTCCAGGAAAAAGGTGCAAGTTAAAGAACACCTTACTCTTTACAGTTTACGATAAGGGGAAACCCTTTAATAAATCGGGAGAGTGGCGGGTTGATCACGGGGATTCGACCAAACCGGGTCGGGGCGTGACATTAAGTATGTCTAGGAATGGCAAGTGTGACCTATTTTGGAAACATGAGAGTGGTCAAGCATGAAGTAACTAGAAATAACAAAATGATCAAGGAGAATAAACAACATCCTATGAAGGACCAAAAACATAGTAAGGACTACACCCAAAAAGAAACAACTGTTCTAAGATGACTGACCAAGGAGAATAGTGGGGACAAGGCAGTTAACGAACTGATCCCCTAGGAGACCATAAATTGAACACCAGCAAGGAAGGAAAGGGTGTAAATGTCAAAACATTGGAAAAGAGAAATGAAGAAATTCTCAAAGAAATAAATGACCAGAAATGAAATGACAACCAAACCCAAGCCACAAAAGGGATAAAGTAAGCTCTCAAAAGGAGATGGAACAACTTCGAAAGGAAAAAGATCAAGAACCTTTCACCAATATGAATAAAAATCATAGAGAATAACAAGTTGGGATAAAGACAAGGATAACGGGATGTACTAGCAAAACTCCCCAATGTAAGGATAAGTTGGATAGGATGACATCAAGGATGTCAAGAGGTCAACTTGAAGGTAGATAACCAAGAAGATGATGGAAAGAGGAAATCTGGAGGAAGAAGAGGAAGTCTACTAAGGAAGGGAGCCCGAAAGAGACATACATATTCCAATGGAAAAGTCATGGACCTAACTAAAGTAGAAGAAAGGATAAAAGTTTCAAATGGAATGCGAATTGGGAATAAAGGACCAGTACAAGGGGAGATTTCCCAGAACCCAAGGAGTAAGTTAAAACCCAAGAAATAAGTAGATAAAAAGATAGTATCAAAAATGTCATATAAGTAAGAAATGAGCGCATTGCCCATAATAAGGACATAAAGGAAAGACTAACTGAGAAACCTTGGGAGAATTAAGCCTCAAATTAAGAAGTGAAGAATGGAAACGACCACAAAGATCAAGACTTATCGCGGTCCACAATCACTTAATAGAACCTAAAGGATAACAACTGTGTTGTTTGACATAGTATGGAATATACAAAATAAGACCCAAAAACCCAAGGTGCATTGGATAGGAGATAAGGGATGAAATGAAATCTTAAGACAATGAGGGATTAAAAATGGACACATGTCCTAAAATAAAGAAAGGGTAAGGAAAACAAATAAGAAGGAACCTTCAAGAATAGTAAGAAGATCAAAGGTATCACCCTAAAATGAAAGTCTCTACTTTGAAGGACATGGTAGAGAATGGAAACCATAATAGGAAAAGAAATTTTCAAAATAGATCATACTATAAGAAACATGTAGTGCCAACCGTTCCAAGTAAGGTGGACCAAGTTAGACCAAGTCCGATGGCCAAACCTAAGGAATGGAACCATGATTATGCCAAACTAAAATGGAGGAAGGACCAAAATAAGATAAGAAAGAAAGTATGCCCAAACCTACGGGATTAAGGATGAAGAGTTAGAAAGGATATTAAACTAAGAGTATAAATAATCTAGGAAATGGAGGGAAAACAGGGACGATCAGATGTATATGGAACATCCAACCCAATAACACAAATAAGAACATACCTTGAGTGGAATAAGAAGGAGATCTAAGGAATTACCTTGGGATAAGTAATTTGAACATGAGTAATCAGGATACACTCCATGGAATGAGTGGAAGATATAAAGAAAAGAGAAACTTCTCCAACATGTGGCTAAAGGACTAGATGAAAGGAGTAGACAAAAAGATAACACACCGAGCAAACTCCAGTAGGATATCAAGGGAAGCATCTTTGAACGTAAATGATGGTTGACTTAGTTTTGGGGACAAAACCCCTAAAAGGAGGGGAGAATTGTAAACACCATCCCATAAAGATAAGAAAACCAAAGGAAAAATTGGTCTACTAAAGAGAGAAAATCGAACCGGTTCATGAACCTTAACCGATAGAGAAAGGGTGAAATGGGAAATCGACAAACCCGAAATGACCCAAAGAGTCATAAAAAGCTTGGACAAGGACCTTGGGACAAATTGGAAGAGAAAACTAGACCTGTTCAGGTGAACCGGACTTGAACTAGATTGAACCGGTTTGAACCATCATTGAACCAGTCACTAAATTCATTTTTCTAGGTGGCTTAAAATATTCAAATTGGGGAATTGAAGCCACCATTGAATAGAAAATGTATTTAGAAATTTTTAATTTTAAGAAAATTGGTTGAATTGGGCCTGAACCGGCCGATTTAAGCATTGAACCCAGTTGAATAGGTCTAGTACGGTTCAGAACAGTGTTATCTTCTTCCTTCAGATGACAACATTGTTCATTCAATACAGAAACAGATAGCACCAGCAAAGGAAAAGCGGCTCTATTCAAGTCGTTTCAGGGTGATGTAAAGCTTGACCAAGATGTGAAACAATCGGGCAGAGAGTCTTTGATCTCCCCATATAAAGAGCTCCTCTCCCTTCATCATCCTCACACCTGAAATCTCCATTCTCTCCCAACTGCTCCATTTTCCGGTGAAGCTCAAACTAGAGCTCTAACTTGGGTAGTTTTTTTAGCCTTAGAAGGAGAGGTTGGGTTCTTTAGACTCCAGGGGAAGTCAACTACATGACGACAATCTCTGTTCGACACGAGGACTACTAGAGAAGCATTGGCGGAATCAAACAATGAAGCAGCCCCGAGGGACCGAAGCTACCCTATTTCGGTTGAGCTGAAATTAGCTAAATTCAGCCATGCTCTGGCCAAACCAAGCCTCCCCAACACCCCCACAGCCCTCACACGACCGCAACAGAGTTGAAAAGTAAGCCAATTCGCCCCCCTCTGTCATTTTCGGTCAACGTTAGAGAGAGAAACTATGAAACTTGATTGACAGAATTCTCCCTCAATTCGATGTGAATTGTAGCGATTCTTGATCTTAGGAGGAACCTCAGGATGAGAGTTACTTGCCTAGATAGAGAGCTTGGACCGCCGTATCTCCAACGATAAGCTTTCGAAGCTTTCTCTACACACAGTTTCCTGGCGAAGCTCCGCTTGAGCTTGTTTCGACCTTAATTCATGCGATTCAAAGCTCAATTGAATTGTATAGAAGTGTAGGAATTGATTTATACCTCCAATGGAAGCAATTAACCCCGATTGAATGGTTAATTTGAAGAAACCAAATTTGGCTAGTTTGAAAGGGGGAAAGTGGGGAAAATTGGGGATTTCGTAAAATTGAGGGAACTCTTTGTAATTTCACAAAATTGAGGGCTAATTGACCATGAAAAAGATGTTTGAGTACCAATTGGTCAATTTTTGAAAGATTTGGTATCGAATTGCCATTTTTGGAAAGTATGGGGCAAAATGGTAATTTTTGAAAAGTTGGGGACCAAATTGAAAATTTGGAAAACTTGAACCGTTTTTCAATTTTGAGTAAATTGAGGACCCAAAGGGAATTTTTGGAAGTTTCGGGACTCAAATTGGACAAAAGTTGGCATTAGGGATCTAAAGTTAAGAGAAATAAACTTTAGGGACCTAAGTGCAATTAACTAATAATTTTGAGCCTAGTTGCTCATATGTGAAAAACGAAGGTTGTTATGCCAAAATTTAATAAATAAGGGTGCCCAAATCGTGTAGGAACATGAGAGACTAGAATGCCAGTAAGAATAAGCTAGCGTGGAGGCAAAAATCGACTGGAGAATAATACACCACGGTTATCGGGTGAGTGGGCTTATTCATATTATACCCGGTTGGGATGATGAAATCTTAGAAATAAAAAATAACTTGTAAGTGGAATTTTGACATCATACCCAGTTGGGATAATGGGCAAACGAAGCTAAAACCTACTTATCGGTTGTAAGTAGAATAAATCATACTCGGTTGGTAGGATGAACTGAAAATTATATTTTGTTACAAGTGTTCTCCCTTGACTATGTGCCAATGCTAAAACTCTTTGAGAGACCTTCTTGACGAGAGCTAAAACAGCTCAGATAGGCCAAAGGCCTCATTTTTTGAACTTGTGGGGCTAAATGTTCGGTTTTGGAAAATCACATGCAGTGGGCACGAGTAGGAGCTCGTAAACAAACATGATTTATGAAAGCCATGAAAACTCTTAATGAAATGATTATGTAATTTCATTGTGGTAATAAGCAGGACCGACAGTACTTGATGGACTGGCAGTAGTGCGTCAGGGTCAGGTCGACGGACCAGCCCGGATAGGCCAAAGGCCTCATTTTTTGAACTTGTGGGGCTAAATGCTTGGTTTTGGAAAATCACATGCAGTGGGCCCAAGGCCAGTGGGCACGAGCAGGAGCTCGTAAATAAACATGATTTATAAAAGCTATGAAAACTCTTAATGAAATGATTATGTGATTTCATTGTGGTACTAAGTTAGGACCGACAGTACTTGATGGACTGGCGACAGTGCGTCAGGGTCAGGTCAACGGACCAACCTGGACAAACAACTACAGGTCAGGTTGATGGTCGGGGTCGTTCGACCAGTGGCACCAAAGATAAATGACTATGTGAAAATTTTGTTTGTGCATGCACTTGAGGTAAGGACTATCAAGACACCCAAGAGGGGGTAGTGATGTGTCTTAAGGGCTATTGGACGACGTGGTAGAGATAAGGACAGTTTATCGTACGAGCAGTCAGGAAGTTCGACGTAGCTTCTTGCGCATGAGATCGGGGTGGGGTTGGGATGGGGTCTTTGTCCTCATACGAACACGGAGTTGGGATGTCGCGAATATCCACTCATACCCAGGGTAGAAGTGGACGAACTTCTAACTTGGTGGCAAGTAAAGATGCTACGAGCCACAAGTGGGTGTAGTGGACAGGCTGCACATGCGAATGTGTATTCCCTTCCTGATAAAGGGCGTGTATTGTCTGTTAAACACACCTAATGTGGAAATGTGGAAAAATGTTTTGAAAACCGAAACATAAGAAAAACTTTCTTTCAAAGAAAATAACAACCCTGGCACACTATTGTTAAAACTTTTTTTTAAAATTTACTTCTAACCCCTACTAACCGAGTTGTAGAACTCACCTCTCTTTTATATTATTTTTCAGGAGTTGAGAAAACATGACTAAAGAAAATACTATGATCTACCATTTGTCAGGTATGCTTAAAAGTTTTTTTAAACTTGTATTTTTATTGATTTATGTTGTTATAAGGAAGAAGATTTAAATTACGCCTGACTACTATTAATTAAATAAAGGGGAAACCACTCTTAAACTAAGGGAGCAACGGGTTTATCACAGGAATTGACCAAACCGGGTAAGAGCGTAACACTACATATATTATATTTCTATTTATATTTCACTCTATTATTTAAAGTAATATTTTATAGTGCTTCTTATAGAATCTCTTCATCTTTCTTTATTTACAATTTTGCCCTCCATACAATGCGATTTACTCAATTCAATCCTTAAAAATCTTATTTTGCTATTTGATCCCTAAATTCCTTGAATTTAAAAAAGTTATATACAACTTATCATATTTATACTTTAGTCCTTAAAACTTTTATAATTATATTTAATTCCCTAACTTTTTCATATTTGTATTAGGTACATAAACTTCTCATTTTCACATTTTAACCCTTACGCATCTTAAAACATCGTTTTCGGTTCTTTGACTTTTCTTAATTTCATTTAGCTTGTCATATTTCTTCTTATTTATATTTTGATTCCCAACTTTCAAAAAATTATAAATTAGTCTCCAAATTTATAATTTTTTCATAACTCAAGTATAAAAGTTCGAGTTCCACCCTAACACAATCTTAATTAATTATCCCCAAGTGGTTACTATTGTTTTGGGTCCTTACCTTGATTGGAGTTGAGTATGGAAAAAGCTAGTCTGATTCATTATGGTTATCTTAGGATTAAGTGACACTTTAGTTGGTTGCGGAGAAGAATGTATTTGTCGTTGATTGAAAAATATTAAAAATTGGACGGAATTTATAATTCACAACGATTACGTGCATAGTTGGATTACCAAGACCGTGTGATCAATGATGATTAATTAGGCAAGTAAAAATCCCTAAAAAAATCCTAAGTAGTCTATAGTAACCTTTTTTTATCATCTTTAATTGTGGGAGGTGGAAGACATTCGGTATTTGGAGGTCCTATTTTTTGCATTTTAAGCAAAAGTGCTTTTTACTTCTATCGTCACTAATCCATTTATTGTTGAGGTGAGCTAGCGTTGAGTAGAAGATGTACATGGGATTATAGTGGGTATAAGAAAAGCTTAGAGCTCTCGAATGCATCTTGCTAGAAAATGAGCACAATCAATTTAGAGTAGAAATGTTGTGTGATTTTAAAAAGTGAAAGGTGGGTAGAACTTCCGAGGTGGTAGGGTATTCTGCCCACACCTTTTTTTTTTTTGTTTGCACAATTCCTGCCCACACCTTGATCATCGGCGTCCAAATTGTAAAAAAAAAATACTATTTTTCGTTAAATTTATTTATATTTTAAACCCAAATTTACATTTTATCCATTTTTTAATATTTTTAAAAAATTAAATTTTAATATTCTTGAAAAATTAAATTTTGATATCTTCAACCCATTCAATCTAATTTGATCTGATTTTTAATCTTATACTTTACAATATTTGTGAATAATCACTTTCAAATCTATTACATCTTAATTTAACCCTATTCCTAAAATTCAAATAGAGTTTCTATTTATGAACTCTACTATTTTCCGTCTAAATCAATTTCTAAAAATAAGTCGTTACATTTTTCTTTACAAATTTGCATTTATATAGACTAATTGTGGTTGCCTCTTCATTGAAATAAAGGGAAATGAATTAGTCAAGTTGGCAAATTTGGATGGTTTAGACTCATGAGCTGTTCGTTCATGCGATCTTATTGACTCAGAATTAATCTAATTCTTTTGTTCTAGGTTCTAGGAGAGGGAAACCTTGAGGAGGGAGTATCTTCGCTGTCTTAAAATTATTAGTGTAGATGGTGATGTAATAATTCAGGTCAACTGCCAAATTTGTATTCTTAGACTATTCCACTGTCTATCTTATTTGTTTTTTAAGGAGTAGAAATGTTTGTTAATAAATACTAGACGATTTAGACTATTCCTCAAATTTCCTATTAACTGAGTTGAAACATGAAGAAAAATCAGGACATGACGCATTTTATGTTAAGAGGAACTGTAACTAAAAAAAAGAACCAAAGATAGATAGCTGATCATTCATCTCTAGGCTACAAGGAACAGTGACAGGATGGATGGTAAAAGGCAGACATACTACTTGAGTTGAGAGTTTGAGACCTGGGAAACTCTTGTAGAAGTCCTCTTCCTCCTCCCTCTTCTTCACAGGTAATTAATTAGGTAATATTCAGTTTGTGGAGGATTTGCATGAGCTGAGCCCCGTTGAAAGGCTTGGGGAGGCAAGAGTCCATCCCGGCCGCCTTGCAAGTGCTCCAGATATCAGGCTCCGGACTATGAGCAGTCAGTGCGATGATCGGGATGCGGATGCCGTAGCGCTTCTCCTCCTTCCTTATCACCCGGGTGGCTTCATAACCATTCATCACTGGCATCTGCCATAAGATTGATTGATAAAAACTCCTAATTCATGAGTGAGTGAGTGAGTACATCTGCAATTTGTTCATTTATATTTGACATCAATTCTTCCCTAGATCGAGGAATTCCATCTTTGCTTGAATGAGTGTTTCACCATAAACAAAAAAAAGGTTAGTTACCTCACAGTCCATAAGGACGAGATCATAAGCGTGCATAGATGAAGAAGAAGAGGAGGCTCCATTTGCAGGCGTCGGCGTCCTACGTCCAGCCAGCCCACCCAAGACCATAGACACGGCATCCGCCCCATTACTGCAGGCTCCCACGCTCGCCCCCAGCCGAGTTATCTCCATCTTAGTTAACATTTGAAGGACTCCATTGTCCTCCACCAGCAACACCCTCTTCCCCTGCAGTGGCTCCGCAATGGCCCTAGGAGGAGGAGGAGAGGGGTCTGCCGGTGGTGGCGGCTGCATCATTATCCTGAGATCTGGTTTTGTAATGCTAACATCTCCGCTTGTAGTGCTTGGGGTGGTGGAAACTCCGCCTAAAAAATGTAAAATTCAGAACACCAAAACTCGTATTAAAATCAATTTAAAAAAATCCATCCTACCTGTAGGAGGAATATTCCGTTCTTTGAGATTCACCGAATTTCCCCCGAACTCCGGCAGGAGCCTAATCGCCTCAAAAAGTCGAGTCCCGTGAAATGGTTTGGATAGAACGATGTCGGCCTTAGGGTCGACCATGTCCATGCCGCCCTGCCGCAGGACTCTCCGGCTATGACCCGTGGCCTTATTATCGAGCCATATGACCTTGCAGTCGGCGGTGCCGCTCATCTGGGTCCACCTTTGGAACTCCCGGACGTCCCTCACCAGCTCGTCGTCCAGCCCGAGGCACGTGTCGATTATCAGCAGCACAAACCCCCCGCGACTGTGATGGTCGTGGTGGGACCGTGGGCTCGAGCCGCCGCTACTCGAGCCCTTCCTGGTTGACCCAGAGCAAGACCTTGTCATTGGGACCAAGGGGAGGTCGTTCCAGTGGCTTGTGACGGAGACCCTTATTCCGAGAGGGATAAGCCTCTTCAGGAACTTCTCTGATACCTTCCTCCGCTCGCCGTCCGGCATCACCAGGATGACCCTCGATGACGCGGCCGCCGGCCTCGGGGAGAAGGAGCTGGCGGCGGGCCACCTGGGGCTCGGATCCTGGATGCTCACAGGCCTGCTTGGACTACGTGTATTATGGACCGTTGTGAGTGGGTGACATTGTTCGAGGTCATCTTTACCGGTGGACTTCTCAGGTGAGCCGTCATGATCGGCCGCCGCTGCCGGCAGGAGTACGTTGAAGCGGAAGCATGTGCCCTTCATGCCCATGCCTTTGTCTACTATCTTTATGTCTCCATCCATCAGTCGCACCTGCAGAAGCGAGCCACTAAGTTGTTAATTCAGTCGTTAAAAGAATTAAATAATATTATACAAAACTATTAATTTTTTAATATTATTTAATTCTTGTAATGAAACTATATTATACACATATTACATATCTTACATTTTCATTAATTTATTTTAATAATGCAATTTTGCATATTATCTTTTCAAGTTTTTCTTAGCAACAAAAGTACATCTTAAAAAATTATTTTATAATTTATTTTATTATATGAATTTAACCCCTCCATTAAATTAAAACTAATATCACATTTTAGTATTTGGAGATATTATAATTTTTTACTTAAAATAATACCAAATTATAATAACATATTCTATGTATTCATTTTTCTTTCTTAATATTTTGCTTCATAGCATATTTTTTTATCTCACATCCGCGGCAAGGGGAATCGCCTCATATATGTTAAAAATTATTATATAATTTAATTTTATAATAAAAATATATTTCAAATCTATATAATATAGTTTAATATATATTAATTTATTATTATAAGTAATATACGCTACTTATATATAAATTATAATAACATATTCTATGTATTCATTTTTCTTTCTTAATATTTTGCTTCATAGCATATTTTTTTATCTCACATCCGCGGCAAGGGGAATCGCCGCATATATGTTAAAAATTATTATATAATTTAATTTTATAATAAAAATATATTTCAAATCTATATAATATAGTTTAATATATATTAATTTATTATTATAAGTAATATACGCTACTTATATATAAATATTAATAATAATAAGCCATTGACAGGACTAATAAGTGAGGTCATACCTACCAGTGAAGCAAGGCAAATTGCCATTTGGACAATGCAAGTCGTAGTGTAGAAATAGGATGATAGAGGGTCATGGGCTAATGCATCAGCTTACCAGGGACTGTACGCTGCCGAGGCCGAGACCGGTGCCTCCATGTTCGATGGAGCCATCCTTGATCTGATTGTAGTCCTCGAAAACCGACTCCCACTTCTCCTTGGGTATCCCTTTTCCGGTATCGTCCACCTCGAATACAAAATTTACACAACTTTGCCTTCGCTGGGGGGCTAAGATATCCTGAGAAGCTTCCTCCTTCCCAAAGAAGAAGCCTCGCAGATTCCTCCCCCACCCCTTGTTTTGGTTATAGGTAATAATGGAGCCTTCCAAGCTCATCCTCTGGGCCGATACACGAACCGTTATGTGCCCTTGGGCCGTGAACTTGACTGCGTTGTGCAGCAGGTTGCTGATGATCTGATTGAGCTTCACCCTGTCTCCCCTCACCAGGGAGTTCTTGATCACCGAACCGTCTGACAAATCCAAGACCATGTCAACGTTCTTCTTCAAGGCGTAGGGATGGAAGAGATCGACGGTCCCCTCGACCAGCTGGGCCATATCGAACTCCTCGTCCTCGAGCAGCACGGCTCCCGCCTCGATCTTGCTCGTGTCCAATACGGCATTCAATATCCCTAAACATAAATCCCCCATCATAATCACAACACTAACATCATATATTGAAAAGGCTTGATAACCCTATTCAGACAAACAAGGTTGCATTCAAATGAGTTATGAGGCACACCAAAACAAAAATTGTTCGATGAATCTTCCTTCAACATCAGTCATATATGTACCTACCTAGTAGATCGTTGACACACTTCTCCATCTGCTGCAGGTTCTTCTGTAGCTCGGGAGCTGAGGCGGCGGCGCTGTAGGAGTTATCAACAAGGGCGGTCAAGCAAGCCAGGGAAGTGCGGATATTGTGGCTGGCTTCCACGAAGGCCTTGCTTTTCCTCATGCTCTTCCTCTCCGCCTGTTGTGTGGCCTCCTTCTGCTCGATAAGCCTCGAGCACAGACGCATCTCTCTCACTTTTGCCCTCAACACTAGGCAGATAAGGCTCACCATGGCTGTGAGCAGGATGGCCATGCACAAAGCCATGACCAGGACCACCGCCCTTCTCTCCCCGTGTATGAGGCATGCCATCGATGAATCGCCCCAAATGGAAGGAATGCAGGTTTTGATCGCGCATAATGACAATTAAAAACTTAGTCGTTGCATGGTGAATGTTTTAGAAACTGGAGATATTCGAAAGATATATTGAAGTTTCTGTATATTTTCTTTCCAACATCGTGTCCACCAGCCTCCTCCTTTTCCTATTATGGACGGTATGTTTTTTTTTGGTGATTTCCTTCTGAGCGGAGAGCAGCCTCCCTATATTCCATGTTTTAGAAAAAAAATATATGCGCACAAAACTTTTACTTCCTAATATTGTCAATGTTAACTCCCTATAATTAATATTATTTAATAAATTATTAATTTTAATAATAAATTATTTTTTAAAAATTTTTATTAACAAACCACACCTACAGCTAAACTATAAATTTGGAAGAATGTAAACTCGCTACAAACCCTTCATATACTCCACTCCTAATACATTGGAACCAGTGCTACTAAATCCAAATAAAGCATTAGGGTTGTGATTCAACTCCTTTGTCGCCACTTTTCCCACAAGCAACTGAAATAAATAAATTAGAAATTTAAGTTTTAAATTGGCCCTATTTCCATGTAATTTGTGTACAAATAAGTAAAAATATAATATTATTTGGGTGGATGAATATGTAAGAATGTGAAGAGGTGGAATCATTTATTATTTATTAAAATAAAATAAATAGTTTTGGAGGTTTCCAAATTTATTCAAATATTTACACTAAGACTTGATTACACATTTCAAGAAATTGGAAGGGTGGTTATTTTTTATTTAAATTACTTTAATACATTTTTATGTATTTATATTATTCTCTTTCTATTTTCTTATTTATTTTTATTTTTATATATTTTAAATAAATTTATATATTAATAATATTTTATATAAAATTATTATATACATATATAGTAATTTTCAAGTTATAATTAAAATATTTATATATAACTAATACTATATAATTAATACTAATTAATTTATTATTATAATAACAACTTTATATTATATAATTTGATACATATAATTCATTATTATAATATAATTATATATATATATTTCTATTTAAAATTATATTTTATTATATAACATATATTTATATTATAGAATATATATTAACTTTAATTAAAAATAAAAATTTATTTTTTAAAATTTTTTATTAACAAGTAATCATTTATATGATGGGGAGAATTTTATAATTATTACAAATATTTCACTTCACTTATCTTTCAAATAATTTCAAATTAGACCTAAATCACTTCAAATTAATCAATTTGCAAATAATTTAAAACCAATCAATCCAAATAAAATTTAAGTGTGTAACTATTATCTCAACTTAATCAAATTTTATCTAACGTTAAAATTATGCGGAAAACCTATCCATTCAAATATAATCTAAATGTAACTTATATGTGCTAGTAATTAAAATTTAAATGAGGTTAAAGTTACTGTAAAAATAATAATTTTATCAAATAGGTTATAGATGAAGTATAAAATTTTAAAGTTTTGATATAATAGTGGAAGAATGTTAATATGTTTAAAGTAAAACTATAATTTAATATAATGAATTGAATTGTGATTGATACTTCAATTTGATTTGATATGGTGAGATTATTGTGTTATTACTTTGTATTAATGAGAGACTTCATATATTGAGTAGGTGGAGATGGAAAGAATGAGTGAATTCACGTTTGTTAAGAATGGGTGAATGGTAGATGCTTTTGTATTCTGCCTTTATACTTTATCATGCAATAGTTAGTTACTTTCTAGAAATATGAGATACTAGATTTGTAAAATCTCCATCTGATTATCAAGTCAGTTCCATATTACAACTGCTATACTATTTTGATATTATAATATTTTATACCATACCATTCATACAACATAAAAACTTTTAAATTTTATAAATAATTTAAATATTTAAGTGTAAAATTCATAGTTTACAAATAAATAAATCTACTACTTATAATTTTTTTATTATATTCAAGTGAATTTTTCTCAAATAATTTATTCGGCAAATCTCTCATTTCGATCAATTTCATGAAATATATTAGGGGTATGAGTGAGTTATAAAACTGATATTATAGTGACATAAAATTATATTTCAAAAGTCTTCTTTTTTTGTAATTGATACATCAATTAAGAAGTTATTGGAAACAAATTATCATTATCGCAGGATTAACGTTAAAAGTGTGGGTTCAAATACCAACATGTATACACAATCATATCTCACAAATGTTAGATCACATGTATAAGATTTTTTTCCCTTATTTACCTTCATGAATGTAGTAGTGATTGCTAATGATATATGGTCTTGTAATTATAAACCTCAAACACAAACAATATTGTAATATGCATAACATATAAAATAACATGCAAAAATCAGTGTATGAGCCAAATTTAATGTTATTATTACTTGTAGAGCATTTCATAATTTCATCGAGTTTAACGCATATTATTGAAATCTTGAGACTTTACCCATATTTTCGTATAACATTGGTTGTTGTCCATCTTTATAAATATGAGACTTTGTCAATTTAATAAAACTTTAAGACTCCAACCGTTCACAAACATAAGACCAACCAGACCATAGATGCCTAAGAATGGGAGGTGGTATGGTAAGTGAGTCCTACTTGATTAAGTGCTACTGGATTTGTTAGGGGTTAATAAGGGTGAATTATATTGTTTCAAGTAATTAAGACCAAAGAATTATAGGGAGTGGTCCATTGTATAGTGATTAGGAGTAGATTTAGCTCAATCACATATTTCTTGGATTACAAAGTAAATTTGGATGGTTATCATGATACTCACAACCTTCATATTTGTGGTCAAACTACGTTGTTTGAGTGCATGTGTGTCAATGTGTATTCATATTTTTGGAATATGAAAAAAATATGAAAGTTTTATGAATGCTTGACACTCAATTTTTGGTTAATAACTAAATTTGGTGACCATAACATATCTTTAAATGTATAAGTATTTACCTAATGCAGTCTCCTCCATATTACCATATTGGGTACCTTTACTACAATAAAATGGGAAAAACTCTCAATAAAATTATTTTTCTATTTTTTTGTGAAAAGTTGAACTTCTCTTAGAAACATGGTGTGCCAAAAAATAGTTCCACAAATAACTCGGGGATATAGTAATTGATAAGTAGTAAATTATAACATTCGTACACAAGTCAAGAGATCTACCTTAAACTGCACTTGTTTGGGGACACTCCCTCACTCGTGCCTCACAGTTCTTCGACTTTTACCCGCAATGGTTTGGGGGAGTGGTGAGCTCACAACTTAGTGAATGAGGTACTAATGTGAGACCACTACATGGCTTATGACTTTAGACATCTCATATAACTTCATAACATGGAGTTTTATTATCGGGTTACAAAACCATTCATTTCTCATTGTTTTATTTAGCCTCTCAAGACTCCTGTCTCGGACCACCCGTAATTGTAATCTCAACTTACGGTCGGGTCCACTCTCATTCCCTCCAAACAATCTAAAAAGATATATTTTATGATATGCATAACTTAAGACAAATTAGGCAATCATGGTCCGCACACATGAGCCTATACACATGGGCAACTCATGGCCCAATTCACATCCGAAGGGTATGCCGTAATACCAATTGAGTCTTATGAGAGTGTAGAAGTCACATCTACTCTCTACAATCGATACCTCTAGGGTTCATCTCTCACCAGGATGAATTAGCATCCGGGGTCATGACAATATCTCACTAACAACCATGTACATGCCCCATACACATGCAAATCAATCTCGCCTCTTCTCATCGCAGTGGTGTAACTGTGACGGTACCCGTACATCAACCATGTCACGCCCCGACCCAATTTGGTCGGATCCTCGTGAACAACCTGCCGCTCTCTCGGTTTAAGAGTAGTTTTCCCCCCTTCTTTTAGTCAAGATGAGCCATGCGTATTTTCTACCTTGTTCCTGGAAAGACTTATATCAAATAAAATGTAAGTTTAAGAGAAGTTAAGCATACCTGACAGAGGGTAAGGCTCGGTGTTATTCCTAGTCATTTTCTCTTTTCCTAAAAAGTGATAGGAAAGAGGGGTGAATTTCTACAATTCAGTGAATGGGTGCTTTCAAAATGGAGTTTTCAAAAAAAATAGTTTTCAAGTTGGAGTGTGTCAAACTCCTTAATTTCCTTTAATTTTTCTCCACTTTAAAAATCTTGGGTTTTCAAAGACACATCCTTCATCATGAAGGTCAATCACACAATCGCAGGCCATTACGTCCACTGAACCCACTTGTGGCGTCAGAGCGACTTTACTGGCCACCTAGATGGAAGTATATCCACTTCTACCCTGAGAATGAGTGGATATTCGCGATATCCGACCCTCAATCCCGTAACCATTCTCCATGTCCATATAAGGATAGAGACCTCATCTCGGTCTCATGTGCTTGAAGCTACGTCGAGCTTCGTAAGGTCACCTGGTATGACTAACTGCCCTTATATCCACCAAGTCGTCCAGGGCCCTAGGACGCATCACTACCCCTTTTGGGCATCTTGAAGGTCCCATAAATACAGTGCATTCACAATCAGTATTTTCACATCATGTTATTTAATCTGTGGTGCCACTGGTCCAACGACCCCAACCCTCAACTCAACCTGCAACTGTTTATCTTGACTAGTCCATAAACCTGTCATGTCGCACTACCACTAGTTGACTGAGTATGTCGGTCCTGTCTTGGTACCATAGCCAAAAAATTCAATTATTCAAGTTTTCAAGGCATATAATTCATGTTTGTTTACAAGCTCCTACTCGTGCCAACTGGATTATGGCCTACTATTCGAGATTTTCAAAATTGGGCACAATAGCCCCCAAGTTCCAAAACCGAGGCCTCCAGCCAAACAGAGCTATTCGAGCTCCTGTAAAAAAAGTCTCCTAAATTGTTTAAGTAGTGGCACATAGTCAGGGGAGAGTACTTCCAACAAAAAATATATTTTTAACTGTCCATCATACCAACCGAGTATTAGGACATCTCCTCTCATAACCGATGAACGGGTTTTCCACTTCCTCCGAGAAAGTTTCATTATACCAACCGGGTATGATCTACTTACAACCAGTAAGTAGTTTTTCCACATCATTTTCACATCACTCCTGTAAGTTGTGATATTTAAAATACCACTAAGTAGTGAGTTTTCATTTTTGAGGTGCTTATCATCCTAACCGGGTATGATATAAAAAATCTCACTCACCCGATCGTGCAGTGAAAGTCCACTTAGTCAGTTTTCGTCCCTTGCAAGCTTAACCTCAGCTGGCATTCCTGATGTCTCGTATTTCTACACGAAATGAACATTGCTGCTCATTATCATTTGGCTTAATCACCTTCATTCAGTATAAATGACTAAATTCTCAACTTTTACAATATTTGTAAATTGGTCCCTAAAGTTAGTTTTCCTTTTTTACTTTATGCCCCAATTGCCGGTTTTTCTCCAAATTGAGTCTCAAAACTTTTAAAATTTCTCTTCGAACCTCAATTTACTCAATTTCATAAAAAGGGGTTCAAGTTTCCCAAATTCCCAATTCGGCCCCCAAAATTTTCAAAATTACCATTTTGCCCTTCCTTTAAAAAATGGTAAGTTTTACCCCAAAAATTCTAAAATTGCTCAATTGGCCTTCTAACATTCTTATCATGCCCATTAATCCTCAATTTTATAAAATTACATTTTGGTCCTTCGAATTTTCGAAAATCTCCAATTTCCCCCCAATTTCAACTACCTAACATGACCGAATTTGATTTTATCAAATTGACCAATCAAACACTTCTAATTGTTGAAATTGAAGTTGAAATTGAGTTTCTACATCTTCATACGATTCCATAGCACTTTGAATCGTAAGTTTTGACACCGGAATGAGCTTAAATGGAGTTTCGCCGGAAAACAAAACGTAGAGAGAGAAAGCTTCAATTGCTCACTGGTGGGGGCGTAGCGGTCCGAGCTTCCAATCGAGGTAGATAGCTCTACTTCTGAGGTTTCTCCTAGAATCAAGAATTGCATCAATTGATGCCAAATTGGATTAGAATTCTATCATCAAAATTCTATCAGTTCTCTCTAGCACCAGTCAGAAATTGTAGAGGGAGCCAAATTGACTTACCTTTCAGTCCTAATTCGTCCGTGGGAGGGTTGAGGAAGTGTTAGGAGAGCTTGGTTTGGTCTGAGTAGGGCTCGAATCGGCCAATTTCAGCTCAGCCAAAATAGGGCAGCTTCGGTCCGCCAGAGCTGCTTCACTGTTCAATCACACTAGTGCTTCTCTAACGACCCTCAAAGCGAATGGATGTTACCACCGTATAGCTGACTTTTTCCCAGTTCTAAGTAACCCGACCACACCTTCTTTGGCTAAAAAATGACCCTATATGGGAGCTCTGGTTTGAGTTTCGTCAAAAAATGAAGCAGTTGAGAGAGAGTGAGGTTTTTAGGTGTGAAGAGGATCAATGGAGTGGGGCTCTTTATATAGGGAGCTCGGGGACTTATTGACCATCTGTTTGGCACCTTTATGACAAACATTGATGGCATGAAACATACTGAACGAAAACGTTTCTTCTTCGTCGACGCTGCTTTGATTTTCCGATGAGTGAACAGTGCTGTCATTTGAAGGAAGAAGATGGCACTATTCCAAACCGAACCGGACCGGTCCGAACCGGCTTCAAAGCTTAAACTAGCCGGTTCATCCCCAATTCAACCGAATTTTTTAAATCTAAAAATTTCTAAATTCATCTAAATTAATTTTCTATACAATGATGGCCTTAAATCTAAAATTTGAATTTTTTAAGCCACATAGAAAAATGAATTTAGCATCCTATTCTATAGTGATTCAAGCCGGTCCAAACCAGTTCAATCCGGTTTAGATCTAGTTCACCTAAACCGGTTTGGTTTTCATCTCCAATTCATCCTAAATTCCTTTTTCATGACTTTTGTAACTCCTTAGGTCACTTAGGGTCCACAAATTTTCTGGTTTGCCCTCTCTCTATCGGTTCCGGTTCATAAATCGGCTTAGTTCTTAAACCGGTTCAATCCGGTTTGGGTCCGGTTCACCCGAACCGATCTAGTTTTTATCTCCCACTTTGTTCTAAGATTCCTTCCCAAGTTTTATAAATCTTTTTAGGTCACGAGTGAGTTGAAATTTCTCTAATTTGTTCATTCCTCAAATAAACGGGTTTGGGAACCGGTTCAATTTTCTCACTCGGTTTGATCGGTTCTTTCCCGATTTTTCTTAACTCCTAAGAGCAGGGTTTACAAACCAGGTGTCCTAGGAAATCTGGAAGTAATAGTTCAATCTCCCATTATCCACCATTCCAATTTCCCTTGGCGTCGACACTATCTTGGTAGGTGTCTTGTCAATGCCTTCACTCTATACCAATATACAATATTCACAAAGATGAATACCCAAATATATACATAGGCAATATTCAGGCCTATCACTATTTTACTTGAGTACTGTCCTTATTTCAACCATCTCCATTCAAGTGTGGATATGGCTTAGTAGATTGATGCACGATTAGTTTAACATTGGGAGTTTGGACAATCACTTAATCAACTCCTATCAACAGATATAACAAGCACAAGGCACCAATCACATAGTCCTAGCATGCAACTATGATTTATTTATACCATTCCTTAAGACCCTTAACCCATTTCTTGATTTCTTAAAAGGGTACTTCTTTAGTGGACATGCATTCATGTTGTTTTGCACTTCTTATATGAGTTTCAAAACTAGGCATAGTATGTATTTCAGAGCAAAACTCAAAACCGTAAAATGCTTCTGGTCGGTCCAATTAGACTCGCCATCATTACTCCCACTCATCGTGTTTACTAGAACTTGTTCATTCTGACATGTTTTCCCTGTATCCTGACTCGAGGTCCCGACTTGAGTGATATCGTATTCTTTCTACAAGGTCACAGTAAGGCATAAGGATCAGTTCAAGTACCTCAATTTTCCTCACAATGGTTACATCATAACTTCCCTAAGAAATCATGATTTTTCCTCTTGGGTTCGATTTACTCGACTTACTTATCAAAGAAGTGTTCTTTAACTTACCTTCTTCTAATGTTAGTTAATTTTGTTTAAAGTCATAACCTCTCAAGGTTATACTTGTCTATGTGCTTAGAATTTCATAATCTACCACTTAGGTACCTTACTTTCCCAAAACAACATTTTGGTCCCTAAGTTGGGCAAAATTACCATTTTCTCTTTATAGTCTAAAACTCTTCATCTTTGGGCTCTAGACTTTTCCAAGTCTTTCACTTTGAGTCCTCAGGTCTCCTTGAGTTCCATTCAGATTCCCACAATATCTTAGGACATTTCATAAGTCTCATTTTCCACTATTTGCAAAATAGTCTCCAAGTTGGGCAAAATTACTATTTTGCCCATAGCCTTTAAAACCTATCTTTTCATTACCTTAGATTTTTTAATCTTCCAATTGGGTCACTATACTTCCTTTAGTCTCCTATAGGTCCTTCAAATTCTCCAAAAAACCACTTATAGGTGCACAAATTCTTTTATTAGCACTTTAGTCCCTAAACCATCACTTTGTGACATTTAAGTCATTTTTCTTTCTAAGCATGCCCTCCTAGTTTCAAAAATTAACCAATCTTTCCAAAGGGCCCTCAAACTTCATTCAAACCCATAAAAAAAACCACAAGAAACCTTATTCTCAAATGGGTCCTCCAACTTATTCATTTTACATTTTAGTCCCCAACATTTTCTACCATACAAAATAATTCTAAAAAATTCCCAAACTCAAGTATGAAGTCCCCTCGACTTTCTCTAGGCCGTTGTAGCCTCTGTTAAGTCAGAATTGGCCAAAATAGTGATTATTGAGATTAATTCTAAACTAATAGCTTAATGAACAGAAGTTAAGTCAATGCGTGAAACTCACTAGAAACGATGACTCAGTTGATGACATTGGTGCAGTTTGAAAGCTAACTCTCAGAGAAAACTGTGACCATCTAGAAAACCTTAAACAAAGGTCTGAGCCACCTGAAATGTCCATTTTACCAAACTCTGTTATCTCTGAAGTAAATTCAAATTCTCAAAATTAATTTGATATTGATACTTACCCAAATTGTATTAGGCTAGTGGTGCTCAAAATCTGAGGCCACAAGGAGTCTATTGAATTTTTCTTAGCCTTTATTGGTCATGGAGGCCATCGGAATTGACTCCCAAAATAGATGCTCTCTTTTTGGTCGGAGAGGGTCTGATATTGTTGAATCATGCCGACGATGGTAGAGTGAATGTTGACGGTCGATATAGGTGGCATTGGAAAGGTGACTCTTCTAGCTTTTCAAAGACACGAAGAATGCCGAGTTTGGTGGCCACTCGGGGATAGGGTGCTCTCTACAAGTCCTTTCACTAGTAAACAAAGCTTTATGTATTTTAGAGATAATTCTAATCTAAAATCGATAGGGAAACATCCAAGCTTTATATGGCCAACTTCTAGACTTAGGTGGTTACTCAACCATAGCTCCCTTGCACCATTTCATAGATTGTGGTTCATAAACCGATTCAATCTAGTTGGATCCCGTTCATCTGAACTGGTATGGTTTTTCTCTTTCAATTTGTCCTAAGGTTCTTTTCCAAGACTTTATGAACCCTTTGGGTTACTTAGGAGTTGTAAATTTCCCAAATTGTCCGTTCTCTGATGATCAAGTTTGTGATCCGGTTCAATTTTTCTCACTCAGTTTGATAAATTCTTTTCACAATTTTTCCTTAACTAAAAAGGGTGGGGTTTACTGGGGGAAGTCCTCTACTCGGTAGTTAATTTATTATGTTTTATATTGCAATTAATTTATATTACAATTGAGTTATATGGGTTAATGAACTAGTACTCGTTAAGGCAGCGACTCTGTTCGGAAACTAGACCTGATGTGTAAAATCATGGCAGAAGGGTGGAATACCCTTATGAACCTCGTCTCTAGAGACAGTTCAGTCATGATAAGTACGACTGAAGAGGATAGTGAAATCCTTTAGACTTAGAGATAACACAGATGTGAAATTTTCTGAAACAAAACAAAGAAATGAGAGGCGTCTTGAACGCCACAAGGTTGGTTAATGGTGGAAAGAGTTTCCTCCCAACTACACCCGAAAGCCTCGTAAGGAGACTAAGTAAACTACAACGGGAGGATTTCGAAAGGAACCACTATAAATAAACATTTTTTAAAAGAGATCTAGATGGGGTACAAACCCTAGGATAATTGATGAAAAATACTTAAATGAAATGATATAATATAGTCTTATAACAGTTTTGAGTAGAGGTGACATAGAGCTAAGAAAGACTCAATGAGTGGTCCTCTCACTCACTAAGCATTGGCGCACCCCCTCTCCCAATACGTTTTTCCAGGTGTCAATGGAGAACGGAAGAGGAGAGGAAGATCAAGTGACTCCGGTAGAGCGGGTGATCAAGGAGGAGAACCTTGAAAGGCAAGGCACGAGGATTTTTCATTAAGTTACTGCTTTCCCTAGGGTTAACACAATTCTACTTGTGAGAAGTAGATCATTTGTAAAAAATTTTAATTTTCATAGCAAAATGATGTATGTTTTATATTCTAAGCCTTAGTTATATCGATGCTACTTTAGTGATGGTACCCACTATGGTAGTATCGGGAGGATGTGGTGAGTAGGCACATGTATCTAGCCCAGGAAATCGGACCTGGAAATGACATAATGAGCTCATATATTATGAATTGTGATATACTACATTCATGCATAACATTTGCATCAGTGTGGATACAAGGGGGAGGGGTCATTTGTATACTTGGTCGGGAAACAAGAGTGATAATAACTTTTAACAAGAGAATAGAAAGGGGAGAATTGTTTGTTGTTTGTGCGGGGCAGGACATAAGGGTGACACTTAAAGACCGAAAAAAGAAAAGTGAAATAAAAAGGTAGCACTTGAAGACTAAGAAAAGAAAACTAAAATATATGTGTGTTATGCTTTATCTTGCAATTAATTTATATTACAATTAATTTATATAAGCTAATAAACTAGTTCCTGTGTAGAGGTGCTTTGGTCATTAATAAGTATGACCCAAGAGAATATTGAAATCCTATGGAATTAGAAATGACACGGACGCGAAATTAGCCAAAATTAAACAATGAAATGAGAGGCGCACGTGACGCCACTAGGTTGGTTAATGATGGAAAGAGTTTCCACCCAAGCATACCCAAGGCCTTATAGGAAAGTTAAGTAAATTGCAATGGGAGGATTACAAAAGAAACCACTATATTTAAGTGTTTTGAAAAGAGTTTCGGATGAGGTACATACCCCAAGATAGTTTTTATGAAAAATACTTAAAAAAAATGAAAAGATATAGCCTCGTAATAATTTGAGCTATAAATGACCCGATGAGTGGTCCTCTCACTCACTGAGCTTTTGGCTCACCACTCCCCCAATACGTTTTTCTAGGTGTTAGTGAAAAGTGAAGGAGGAGAGGAAGATCTCGTATGCTGGGAAATAGCTTCGATAGAGTCGGTGATCGAGGAAGAGAACCTCGAAAGGAAGAACACGAGGATATTCCAATAAGTAAGTCACTACTTTTCCCATGATTAAATAATTCTACATACAAGAAATATATCATTTGTAAAAAAATTTAAATTCCGCTGCAAAATTGTGTGCATTTTATATTATGAGTCTTAGTCTTGTCGGTGCTACTTTAGTGAAGGTACCTACTATGGTAGTATCGAGAGAATGTGGAGGGTTGCCGTGTGTATATAGTTTGAAAAATCTAAACAGGGTATGACACAAGTGGTCATCGGAGCTAGGTGAATTTTAGCCTGAGTGGTTGCGGCTGGAAGAAGCAAAATGGACCCGCCATAAGAAATCATCTCATTATTGCTGAATTTCCCCTTGCCAAAGGTTGTCCCTTGCTAGTGAGAGGTGGAGAGAATGTTGACATTCTTTTTGGCTCCGTAAGTGGTGTTCGGAGGTAGCCGAATTTGGCTCCGCAAGGGCGGTAGCAATATGTAAGTTTTCTATCTTAGAAATAGAGTCATGAAAATGACCCTTGTGTGGTGTTTTTTTACCATTTACATGTCACGGTCCAGCTATAGAACTCAAGAGTAGTCTCTTAATAGTATTTTGACATAAAAATCACTTTATTTTGTAGTTGAATGAGGGAGAATTTATTGGTCAATCACTTTACATGTCGGGTGAAGTTCCGATAACATGTTTAATATGTTGAACGATAGTTAATGCAGTTAAACTCATAAAAAGACCTGTATGAGAGTTTTAAGATTATCTTAGTATTTTGTGGCGTGTAATTTGATCAAAATTAGATTAATTTGGTCAAATTTTTTGATAACGTGTAGTCACAATTGTGACGAGAGAGGAAGGAGAAAAATGAGTATTGGTTCGATGATTTTCGAGTAAGGTCAACTCAAGTTGGATTAATTGATTTGACACCTCTTATTTTTTGATTAAATTAAATTACTATTTTACTATTTTTATGTTCCCAATAATTTAACACATAATCTTCATCCCAAACAGTCAAAAACTAATTTTTCTAAAAATCTTATGTTTTTGCTCGTGAAATTAATTTATAATATGTTTGGATATTTATTTATTTTTTAAATTTTAATTCCTGTTTTCAACATTAATTTATATTTTGATGTGATTTCAAATACCGATCCAAATTTTAATTCTCATTTTAAATTTTCATTCCTCATTTAAGATTTTATTCATGATTTAATTTTAATATTTAATTTAATTAAATTTAAATCTCTAACTTCAAATATTTCAGTGTTAATCAATATCCAATTGAGTATCAAAAGAAGATAAACAAGTTTGATTACAGATTTTATGAGCGATACTATTTAGAAAGTCATGGTTTAAGGAATACAATTGTGTATTTACCTACTTCTATAGCATAATTATTTGTATTTATACATACTTCTATAGCATAATTATTTGAGACACACCCAACTTTGTTGACATAATATCTAGCGGGTATTGATATATTGAATAAATTATTTATTTTTTAGTAAAAAAATGCAAATAAACTATTATTTAACCAAGACAAATTAAATGAGATTGTAATTCAATCATGTCTTTAGATAAACTTAGCTAACTTTGTACTCTTGGATTTTGATACTATTTCTGGAGGAGTTCCAGAGAAGGTTTTGTTAAGTAAAAATTACTATAGGAAATATGGATTAAATTGAGAAAATATATACCACTCTTAAACATTTTTTTTTTGTGTTAGAGAACAACAATAAAGATCAAGAATCATCCCTAATACACCAATACAATTCACTTTCAACTAATTCAATATATCCAGATCAATAGAACTAAAAATTACAATAAAATTAGATACATTAATAATCGGTTGTTGGGATTGACCAATTATCCATTATTTACTCATAGGCATTTGGGGATGGTACTTTGCACCCTACTAGTTGGTTATATGAAACAGGCTGAGAGAAGAATGCAGCTATGGCAGCATGGTTTTCTTTAGAGCAATGTGAGTCCATTCCTCAATACAATTGTGTTTCTATCTTGTTTGCCTGGAGGGAAAGTAATAGCTTGACTCTAATTACATTGTTAAGTTGCTACGTTCAGATTTGTGTTTCTAATGTCTGCAACATAAATCACTCTCTTTATTGATATTATTGATCTTGATACTATCTCAACATTTTTCTTCTCATCATGGCTACATGTTTTGGAGTCTATAGATAGATGTTGAGACCATGTATTGCATGGATCTTTTGAAATGCAGCACAATATGGGATGTTTATTGCCTTTCTTAACAAGTACTTTGGATTATGAGTTTCTTTAATTGACTGGGATGACAAATAAAAAGATTTCAAAAGAAAAGGAGTGAACTTGCTGCGGAGATGCTGAAGATCTTGAAAACACTCTCAGATTAAGATCTTGCCAGGTTTCATCAACTGTATGTGCAGATATCCTTCTTGAATTTGATGGGTTTAGGGCTCGTGGAATCGATGACCATAGGACAAGAAATCCGCTTCCGGTGCCTTGTCCTCACCAACTTGCCCACCACGTCTCCATGTGATCGGATCTCAAACTGCAACATAAGGGGAGCCTCTCCCCCACCCTGAGAGACCATGAAGCTTGATCCTGCTCCGTACAGAGGAACCTTGCTACCCTCCAAGTTCACGAGCACCGTTCTGTGGCTCTTTCTCGGTTGATAATATTTCTTCAGCTGTAGATCGTGATGACAACAGTATCCTCTGTTAGAAACTAACTCGGTATAGCCTCCTGGGTTCCACTTACATTTAGGAAATTTTACCAGGTAAAAAACTTCTCACCTGGCCAGTTGCAACGGTGATTTCAGAGAATACAAGATCCACTGGGCTGGAGCTCACATGAATGCCGAACAATGGAGCTGGGTTGTAGATATTCATCCTTAGAGTGCCATTCAGGGTCACCATCTTCGTTACAACACCAGAGGAATCTGAGCCCTCTCCAACGTAGAAGTTGTTTACCACAAAGCTCTGTAAGTAACCCACCAATTAGTTGCGTAAGAAAGTTTCAAACATGAACTCCCTGGATTCGTTTCTAATGGAAATGGTTTTACAGTACGAAAAAGGTTTCTACAGAAGCTCAATAAGCATGAAAATATTGCAAAATCATTGCTTGAAATGCTATAATTAATGTACTTTCTAAAGCCACTTCATGAAATTGTTATGCGGATATAATTCAGTGAGGTTTAACAAGTTAAAATGGAGTACCCTGACTGTGACCTCTGCCTTGTAAGGCCGGCTGGCACCCCAAATAATCAAACAGAAGATCGTGAAGAGGAGCACAAAGCTGAAGAGGGCAATCAAGGCCTGGAACTGCCTCATGAACTTTTTGTCCTCCAACTCATCATAGGATCCTTCCTCCAATATAACATTACACTCGGGCCACCCTTTGTCATTCCTCTTACGGTTTCCTTTCCTCCCAGAAGAGGACCTGAAGATACCAGAGAAGTGACTTGTGGAAGAGTTCCTAGAGTGGCGTCCAAAGGAGGGGTGGGAGGGAGAGTCCAGGGGGCTGTGGGAGATTGGAGTTGCCTGCATTGACGATGACTTATCGCCATCATGGGAATCCCGGGAAGGGCTCTGGACATAGTAAACAGGACGTTTTGGGGACCTCGAGGGAGAGGATGGGGCTAAACTCGTGATGTCGGACTCTGATTTTGCAGAAAGCATCCTTTCACAGTATAAATTGGCAGTATGCTATCAGCACTGTTATGTTTCCAGCTGCATATAATCATCCAAATTCATCAAGAAATCAAAAGTTTCGTACACCTTTCCCCAATTATCTGTGCATTTTAAACAAGAGAAGCGCATAGACAGAAGAAAAATGGGTTTGCTTTCCTTTCCTTAGCGCAGGAGCTAACAGATAAGTTATGTCATCAGAAAGAATCGAACATGAATATGTCAACTATAAATTGCTGAAATAATTTCCGTTTTACATGAAATCAGTAGCTGAGGCCACAATTGCTCCACTCATATTTTTGTTCTAGGTAGTCATTCGCTTGAACAGAGCAATCTTCCCGATTATAAAATTTCAGTGGGTTTTCTTGAAAAACTCGTGTAAAACATCGAGATAGTTGGGCTGCCATCCTCCACAAGATAGAGTTTGAATTGACTGAGATCGGAAAATGAAGAGAGCATGACGACATAGAAGATTAGGCAGCAGAAAAACGAAAACTGAAGCCCAAAACAGAGACCCGAGTATCTAGAGAAAACATGGAACTTCACCAGTTCTAAGTCTAAATTGAATGTTTCTGCGCAAAAAAAAAGTATAAATTGAATGTGAAACAGGTCATCAAATAGAAATTAGCTCGGATTGTCGGCAAAAAAAACATAATAACCAACACGCCGTTGGTGCAAAGTTGACATGAATTGTCCGCTCTACACTGGAAGGTAAAGCGGAGGAGAAATTCAATACCTGAATCAGAACGGTTCCCCGTCAACCTCGGAAGGAAACGTAAGCTGAAATCCTCGACGAGAGGGAGGGATAAGTGCATTAAAATGGGCGCTGATGGCGAACACTAAAACTGGAGAAGTGTTCACTTTATGATGCCCACTCAATCTCTCTCCTCCTACCTGGCGCTATGTTATCTCTTTGTTTCTTGTCTCCAGCATGAGACCGATATACCAGCATGAGTCCAACGACAGTTGCACTCTTCCAGGTTTGGATATACCAAACCTGTGGCCGAACCAGTGACTGAACCTAAGGTAACCTGCCCGGGGAAAAGGTGTCGGCAGCTAATTTATAATTGAATGGAGAGAATGAACTGGAGAAAAAATTATCCTCCTAATGTAATAACCTTATCATAAAAAAAAGCTAAATTATAGTTGAGGTGTCAATTCACTTTACAGATTTTCGTTAGGATTATGGAGACCTATCACAAATATGTCATTACCAATAGTGTAGATATATTGATTATATCTAATAATTATAATATGTGAATATACATATATTTGGGTTCATGACATGATAGTTTTTTTTTTGCACAATAATAGTTATATGTATAAGTTAAAGACCTTAAGAGTAACTATAAGGACTTTTGTATAAATACAAGAATAGGAAGCATGTAGTCTCAATACCCAAAATTGATCATTATTCAAGTAATGCCTTTTATATTCCTCCTTCTAATCACAATGGAGGAATTATGGTTTCACATTTGTCAATTATTACGTAGGTTGTCAGGCAATACTTGAAAACAATGATTCAACATGTGGGCAATGATGAAATACATAGTTACTTTATGGATGATATTATAATATTTTTTTGGATTATAAATTTAGTTTCAAAAGATATTGTAATTAGCTTTATTCATTAAAAAAATGGTTGTGATGCTTCAAATGATTTGAAAAAAAAAAGTAATAAAATGAGAATTTTTATATTAAAGAAAAATTGTGTTATTTAAAATAGAAGGATTTGTCTATTAATAAATATTTAATTAAATTAAAAATACTCTCGAATAAAATTTGAGATTTATTAATATGAATTTGAATTCTCGTTAAAAAACGAGTGATCTTTTTAATAAGTTTAAATGAAACATATTTTTATATAAAAACACAAATTCTTATGATGGAGATAAGGTAAACATTGTAGGAGATTTTTAGTTTGATTGTTGATGCTTAAAAATAAATATTAATTAGGGTGAGTGATGGTAAGAAAAAAATATTTCAACTCCTATAACAACATTTGATATACATCAAATTAAAAAAAAAAGATCAAATGTAATAGGTAGAGTATAAATGAGATATAGTATTTTAGTTTGTACAAATTTGTGAGTTATGTAGGTGTTCTTCACAAATCTATTATTTCACGTGAAATTTGTTCAGAGAGTGGTTGTAAGCAAGTCAATTAATGAAATTAGTGATCTTAATCTAATTCATGTTTTCAACCTCACACTTTACTCAAAATATCTATAAATGAAAATTTCTTTTTATAATTATTTATCATTTTGATATTCTGAATTTTAGTACTAGATCTTTAATCTTAGAGCTTTTTATTTTAGCTTACCAATGTGAATGTAACACCATAAATTCTGAATATAGGAAATCGCTACTGAATCATGAATAAAAACTCAAAAATTGATAATTTGAAATCTAATCGAAATGGGGACAAGTTCAAACCCTAAACTCGAATAATGTAAAAAATCATGAAATTATCCCCCGGGGACCCTCATTGATCAAAAATCAAGAATTGAGAGAAGTTTAGGTGAAAATTGATTCGAATCGAGATCAAACCATTGATGAAATGTCATCCATAACCTTCTTGGGTTTGGTATCATTTAGTCATCCTATATGGGATCTTATTCTCAACACCCACCCTCATTTTAAATGTATGATGGAAGAAGAATAAAAGAGATTATATGATGGAAGATGATAAATAAGGGAAGAAGAATCAGACCACGAGTTAGGTTTCCAATCTCGGGTCAGGTACAAGTGCAAGTCCACTAGCTCTAATACGATGTGAGAGAAGGTATTGCAGACCGATAAGGGGTCGAGCTCATGTTTACTTGAAAGTCATGACTTGTAAGTATGGAACCTTTCCAACCTTATAAACCCACAACACTTCTCTATTTTATCTAATGTAGGATCTTATTCTCAATAGGTCCAACATTTTCTCCTTCCAATTGAGATATCCTTACTTAGCTTGATGAGAATATGGCCTTATTATTTCCCTTTATTGTAAATTCTTCTACCTTTATTGTCCTCATTATTTCTCGAAGGCATTATGGCCTTATTATTTCCCTCTCATTAATTCATTTTCGGATTGTGTGCGCACTATATCTATATTGAATGTCCTTCTTAGGTTTGTATGGTCGTAACCAAATCCTTCTTAGTCACGCATAGTCCTACATTCTCCTTTGTTTAGGCATCATGACACTCATAACTGTTGGTGGTTGCAAAATTTTCCTTAATAATTGGTGAGTCTTCATCTCACTACTCATTTGTTCCTTCCAATGAGATACAATTATTCCCTTCCTTAGAAATTTTGTTTGATGCCCTCTTAGCCCACGAGGGAATTTGAGTACATTTCGTATGTTGTTTCTTCAGATGACTTGGATACATACTCCTTTCTTATCTATCTTTTACCAATTTTCTTGTTGGTCCTTTTTGCTTGGCCTATCGGATTTTCTCAATTACACCTCAACTTGCTTGACGGCATACTCATAATCATATTCCTACTAATCTTTGTCATACTTCTTCATTTGATCAAGGAATCCTTCCTTAGATGTTTCCATTCTCCAGCATACTTGTATTAGTTCATGACTATTTCACGATTATCCTTTTAACTTATAATTTGTTAATTATGTAAAGAACTTATATTCTTGGGCCTTACCTCGATATTCTCCTTACTTACCCCATTCTTTTACCCATGTCCTTTAGAGTATAGATCCTTATCTTTGGAGTATTGTGTCCAATTCCCTTATCGCCCCTCAAGGGTTTCCTTCCCTCAAGTACTTACACTTTTCATCATATATTTATTCACAACTTTTTCACAATTATTCTTTGAGGTGCTCCTCTATATGTTATCATGTAAACCTCGTTCCTTAAAGATAAGAAAACCAAGGGGAGAACCGGTCAACCCAAGAGAGAAAACCGATCCGGTTCACGAACCGCAACCATTAAAAAAGGAAAAATTGAGAAATTTACAAATCCCGAGTGACCCAAAGAGTCATAAAAACCATGGAAAGGGACTTTGGTATAAATTGGAAGAGAAAACTAGACCGATTTAGGTGAACTGGACCTGAACCGGATTGAACCAATTTGAACCATCATTTAACTAGTTGCTAAATTTATTTTTATAGGTGGCTTAAAATATTCAAATTGGGGAATTGAAACCACCATTGAATAGAGAATGAATTTAGAAATTTTTAATTTTGAAAAACTCGGTCGAATCGAGCCAGAACCAGCCAATTTAAGCATTGAACTCGATCGGACCGTTCCAGTCCGGTTCAGAATAGTGTCGTCTTCTTTCTTTAGATGATGACACTATTCATTCAATGGATGAATGGACACCACCGGAGAAGATGAAATGCCTCCGTTCAGGGTGTTTCAGGTCATGAATGAGCTTGACCAAGATGCCAAATGGTCAGGTAGAGAGTCCACGAGCTCTCTATATAAAGAGCCTCTCTCCATTCATTCTACTCACACCTGAAATCACCATTTTCTCTCAACTACTCAGTTTTTCAACGAAGCTCGAACTAGAGCTCTGACATAGGGGTTTTTCTAAGCCTTAGAAGACAAGGTCGAGTTCTTTAGATTTTGGGAGAAGTCAACTACATGACAGCAATCTCCGTTCGATTCGAGGACCGTCGAAGAAGTGCCGACGAAATCAAACAGTGAAGCAGTTCAGATGGACCAAAGTTTCCTTGTTTCGGCCGAGCTGAAATTGGCCAAATTCAGCCCTCCTCATGCCAAACAAAGCCTTCCCAACATTCCCACCACCCTCATACGACCTCAATTGAGCTGAAAGGTAAGCCAATTCAGCCACCCTTTATCATTTCCAATTGACGTTAGAGAGAGAGACTATAAAACTTCATTGACAAAATTCTCCCTCGATTCGGGGTGAATTGTATCGATTCTTAATCCTAGGAGCAACCTCAAGACGAGAGATATTTGCCCAGATAGAGAGCTCGGACCGTTGCACCTCCGACAGTAAGCTTTCAAAGCTTTCTCTCTCCACACACAGTTTTTCGGCGAAGCTCCGTTTAAGCTTGTTTCGGCCTCAATTCATGCGATTCAAAGCTCAATTGAATCATATGGAAATGTAGCAACTGATATACACCTCCAATTGAAGCAATTAACCCCGATTGAATGGTCAATTTGATGAAATCGGGGGAAATTGGAGGAAACCTTTTGGCAATTTTGGGGATTTCTTAAAATTGAGGGACCATTTTGCAATTTTCCAAAATTGAGGGCCAATTGGTCATGGAAAAGATGTTGGAAGACCAATTGGTCAATTTTTGAAAGATTTGGTGTTAAATTGCTATTTTTGGAAAGTAGGGGTAAAATGGTAATTTTTAAAAAGTTTGGGACCAAATTGGAAATTTGGAAAACTTGAACCCCCTCAATAATTTTGATTGAATTGTGGACCCAAAGTGAATTTTTGGACGTTTCGATACTCGATTTTGGGAAAAGTTAGCATTAGGGACATAAATTCAAGGAAAATGAACTTTAGGTACCTAAGTGCAATTAACTTAAAATTTTGAAACTAATCGTTCGTGAGAAACAAAGGTTGTTATACCAAATATTAATAGATAAGGATGTCCAAATCATGTAGGAACATGAAGGACTAGAACACCAGAAAGGATAAGATAGCGTAGAAGTGAAAATCGACTGAGAAGGAATATACCACGATTATCGGTTGAGTGGGCTTATGTACATCATACCTGGTTGGGATGATGAGTACTTTAGAAAAAAAAAACCACTTGTAAGTGGAATTTTTTCATCACATACGGTTGGAGTGATGTGCCGACTAAGCTGAAACCTACTTACCAGTTGTAAGTAGAGATCATACTCGATTGGTATGATGGACTTCCTGGAAGGAAGGAGAAACCCATTTACCGGTTGTTGTAAGTGTAGATATCATCACACCCAATTGGTGTGATGAAGTGAAAATATGTTTTGTCAGAAGTGTTCTCCCCTGACTTATGTGCCAATGCTTAAACGTTTTGGGAGACCTTCTTTACAAGAGCTAGATTAGCTCACATAGGCTAGAGGCCTCGATTTTGAACTTGTGGGGCTAAATGTATAGTTTTGGAAAATCACCTATAGTGGGCCTAAGGCTAGTTGGCACGAGCAAAAGCTTATAAACAAACCTGAAATATTAAAGCCATGAAAAATCTCAATGAATTGATTATGTGATTTCGCCATGGTACCAAGACATGATCGACATATTCGATGGACTGGTGGTAGTGCGTCAGGGCCAGGTCGACGGACCAGTCTAGACAAACAGCTATAGGTCGAGTCGAGGGTCAGGGTCGTTGGTCCAGTGGCACCAAAGATAAATGGCTATGTGGAAAAATTATTGTTTGTGCATGCACTTCAGGTTCAGGACCATCAAGATACCCAAGAGGAGTAGTGATACATCCTAACGGCTACTGGATGACATGGTGGAGATAAGGGTAGTTTGTTGTGCCAGCAGTCAGGGAAGCTCGACAAAGCTTCATGCGCATGAGACCGGGGTGGGGTCAAGATGGGATCTCTATCCTCATATGGACACAAAGTTGTTTTCGAGTTTTAGGGTCGGATGTCGTGAACATCCACTCAGAGCCATGGTAGAAGTGAACGGGCTTCTATCTTGGTGGCCGATAAAGTTGCTCCGAGCCATAAATGGGTGCAGTGGATGGGCTGCCTTGCGAATGTGTGATCCCTTTTTAACGGCGGACGTGTATTGATTGTTAAACACACCTACTCTGGAAAATGAGGAAAAAGGATTTTTGAAAATTGGAATTTGAGGAAAGAATATTCTTAGAGGAAATAAGGAGTTTGGCACACTCCGATTTAAATTTGATTTATTTATGAAAACTCACTCCCAACACCCATTCACTGAGTTGTAAAAACCCACCACTCTTTTATATCATTTTTCAGGAGTAGAGAAAATGACTAAGGAAAACACATGGATCTACCATTTGTCAGGTATGCTTAAAAGTTATTTTAAGCTTGCATTTTTATTGATTTATGTTATTCCAAGGAATAAGGTTTACATTACGTCTAGCTCCTCTTGATTAAAGACAGGAGGAAACCCCTCTTAAATCTAAGTTGCAGCGGGTTGATCACGTGGATCCAACCAAACCGGGTTGGGGCATGACAACTTGAGTGGTATCAGAGCCATGTTCCCTTGAAAGCATTATCAATACTATGCCTTGACACTAACAGAAACTTAATTACCGTGTTGGAAGGAGAGTTCTTAGAAAATTCTTCGTGAAATCCAAACCCCCGCATGAAATTGTGAAAAAGATGCTTACCTCTAGAGAAGCAATCGTTTAACGATTCTTGAAGGGCGAGAAGAGGGTGCTCAATGATATGGTCGAAGATTATAAGAAACTAGTTAGAGCCCTATTAGAGCCAGAAGGTATCACTTATCCTCCTTCAAGGTAGAAAGAACCTATCACTCCTCCAAGGAGCCCAACACCTCCTCCAGCCCCACAACAACCGAAAAGAACTCCCACTAAGAAGGAGGCCTAGGACAACTATTGGGATACCCACACCACCTTTATGAAAGTCCACCAAGTACCCCCACTAGCTCAACCCAACTTCAGTCCTTCCTAATGGATGAAGTGGACATACAAGTGTGAGGTCGAGGTGTTGAGAAGGTATGGACTTGAGGCCATAAGGGAAATTCAAAGGAAATATGGATGAACTTTAACCAATTCATCCGAGACTTTAGACCGTGAATCCGCAACCGTTCAGAGGTAAACTCCTAGCCTATGACCCCAAGGGACTAGGAAATAGTAAATTTCTGTAATAAGCCGAGTACCGCAAGAAAACTATCTCCTAAAATTAATGAAAGTTCAATTTTTCCTAATTAAAATTTTCCTAATATGACAAATGCAACCAACAGATTGGAAGTATACCAATCATGACCTAGATAGTATACCAACTAACAGATTGGAAGTATACCAAGTGCACATAAGAAGGGAAACTAGGGGTCACCCTTAGCTAAACCTAACCCTAAGATAGCCAAATAAGTTCCTCCACAAAAACCAGGAGTATGGAGTAACCATGCAACAAGACTAGGGAAGAAATATTAGAGGAAGTCTGCACCAGAAAGGACATACCCTAACTAAGGGTAGGAAGAAGAGGAATAGTGTCAAGAACGGTGTAAAGGAAGTAAAAATCAAAAAGTGTAGGAGTGGTAAAGGAAAACCTAAGGACCATAAGGAGTTAAGGAAGAGCCCCTATATATATAAAAGTTAGGAAACAAAGAAGAATTGGTTTACCCCAAGGGAAACCGATGGAATGGAAGCTGACCAAGAGGAAAGTAAGGAAGAAGTAGGAGCGCGAAAGGTGCTAAGCCACTTTAGGATAAGACAAGGAGAGAGAGAAGAGGAAAAAAATTATGATAGGAAGAGAACCTGGAGGAATATACAAGTACACTTGAAAGAGTTAGTTATAGATAGGACATAACTATTAGGAACTCACTGACAATCAGGAGCTCCTCGAAGAAGGATAAAGATAGGAGTTGGGACCATGGAAAGAGAAATTCCCAAGTTAAGTAATCGACAAATGAACCATAAGAGGCTTGAATCGAAATAAGGAACCTCATTAAAGGGCATATGTGGTTAAGAATGTACCAGGATGGCTAGGTGTGACATGTTTCGGAAGAGCAGAGAAGCCAAATAGGGATTTCAAATGAACCTAGTGAAAGGAACTAACTAATAGTCAAGGAGAATAAATAACGCCCTAAGAAGGATTGGGAAGTAGTAAGGACTACCCCCTAAAAAGGGGCAATGGGATGGACATTAAGGACAAGAAAACTCAAGAGACAACTGTCTCAAAATAATTAAACAAAGAGAATAGTAGGGATGAAGTGGTTAACGAACTGACCCTCGCGAAGGTCAAAACTCCAATAAAGAAGGTAGAGGTGGAAAGGCCAAAACCTATGGTAAATAAGGATGAAGGAAAACCTTAAAAAGATCAATGGACAAGACAGGATTAATGACTAAAATCCATGAGAAGGTTAATTAAACCTCTCGCAGGATGATCAAGAGATCTTGAAACGAAGAGAATGTGAGTTCTCCCTAAAAGAAATAGACGTGTATTAGGAAACAAGTGAGAGTGAAGATGGGGTATAAAAGAAGTGCACGTAAGGTTTCAAGAGTAAAGGTAAGCAGGAAAGGATGGCATCAAAGGAAGTCATTTAAGGTTAAATGTCCTCAATGGCAAACGAGAAGAGAATTCTGAAAGAAATGAGTATAAATCCTACCAAGGAAGGAAACCTTGGAAAGACATACTATCACGCCCCGACCCAGTTTGGTCGGGATTCGTAATCAACCCGCCACCCTTCCTCGTACTAATCTAGTATTTCTACTAAATAGTCCGAGGAAGGTAAAGGCATTGGAGTACCTATTTTCCACAACAAAGTTTACAAAACATAAAATTACTTGATGGTGATACCATTGTCTTCTTTTCCCAGCCTAGGCTCATCGATGCAAGATGTTTCTCTTGAAAAGGGTTAATGGGAGGGGTGAGTTTTTACAACTCAGTGAGTGGGGGTTGGGAAGTGAGTTTTTAAAACAATCGATATATTGAAAACGTTGTATGCCTTTAATTTATTGTAATATGAGCTCGTCTCTTCTTGAACATTTCCCCTTGTTCGGAAGATGCCTCAACAAACAATCACGCACCATTTCTATCATAGAAAGGGATCGCACATTCACAGAACAGTCCCCAACTGTTCCATTGTGGTTCAACGCGTCTTTATCGTCCAACAGAATAGACGTGTACTGCCTCTACCCTCAGTTTGAGGGGACATCAATTGTCCAACCCTTATCATGTCCACTTGATGGGACAAGACCTCATTTCCCCTCCGGCCTCAATCTCAATGCTTCATCATGTCTGCTTTGTGGGACGAGACCTCATTTCCCCTTCGGCCTCGGCCTTAGTGCGTAGGAAGTTATCAAAGCTTCATGACTGACTGGCACGACAAAATACATCCTCATTGCATCCAGGTCGTCCAACAGCCCTTAAGACTCATCAACTACCCCTCTTGGGCATCTAGATGCTCCCGAACTCCTCATACAGGAATACAATAGATTTGATTTATTAACCATGCTTTTTATTGCCAACGGTCCAATGACCCCGACACTCGACCTGGCCTGTAGTTATTTGCCTTGACCGGCCCGTCGACTTGGTCTGGGCGTACTGCCACTAGCCCATCAAGCTTTATCAGTACTGTCTTGGCCCCGTGGCCAATCACACAATAATTCTAGTTTTTCTAAGAGTTTTCATGGTTCTTATATTTCATGTTTGTCTACGGGTCCAACCCGTGCACACTGGCCTTGAGCCCACTTCACGAGTTTTCCAAAAACTCGGCCTTCGGCCCTATCATTTTCAAATTTGAGGCCTCAAGCCTATTGGAGCAATCTCGGCTCCTATTAGGAATATTTCCCAAAATATTTAAGCAGGTTCACATAGTCAGGGGAGACCATTTAAAAAAAAATGGTTTTCAAACTTTAAAACGATTTTCATCACCCCAAACCGGGTATGATGCTGAAAATCCCACTCACCCGTTGATAGTGACGTGGTCATCCCAGTGAGATCTTGACTCGTGGTGTGCTTCCTTTCACCGATACTTGAACAATCAGCTCTAACATGATTCGAGTACCCTTATCAGGAGAATCGACATAAGGGACCTCATAGTCTTGGGTATTTGCACATAGGTCCTCGCACTATGCCTAAATTGCATTTAGGTCCCTCAATGTTTATAACCTTATATTTGGATCCCTAAATTTTCATTTGATCTCAATTAAGTCCCTAGGACTTCCAATTATTCCTCATGGGCCTTAAACTTTCCCAAATTATTGATTGGTCCTCAATTTTCCCAAAATTACTAATTCATCCTTAACTTTCCAAAAATTACAAATTGGTCCTTAAACTTTCAAAAATTGCCAATTGGCCCTCCATTTCATCCAATTGCCCAATTGGGTCCCAAATGGAAGTTAATTTCATGAAAATATCCTAATTTTCCTTAAATTGCAATTTGGCCCCCGAATTGCCCAATTTCTCAAAAATTGCAATTTGGTCTCCGAATCACAATTTTTTTCAATTAGCCCCCAAAACGGGGTTAATTTTCTCAATTGGTGATTTGAATCATCTTCCCTACATCTCCCTCATCATTTTAAGCTTTGAATAGCTTAATTTGGCTTAGAAATGAACTAAAACATTGCTTCACCAGAGAATACAGTCTAGAAAGAGAAAGTTTCGATATCTTACCAGTGAGGGTCCGGCGACCGGAGCTCTTGCTTTATCTAGATTGCTCTCCTCCCAGGGATCCTCCGTGGATCAAACCGCGCCTCAATTGGTGGCTTGAGCAATGTGAATTTCAGTGTTAAAGGTTTTGTAGAAATCGATCGTGAATAGTGTTTTTCAGTGAAGGGGTGGCAGAGGGGCTTACCATGCTAACTCAGGGGAAGGTCGGGGGACCGCTAGGTGGTGTTTGGGGGGCTTGGTTTTCCCGACATGGGCCTAGGGACAGCTCAAGTTGAGCTCGAGCAGCTCGGGCTGTTGACGGCCGTGGAGTAGTGTTATTGTTTGACCTTTCTCATCTTTCTACGGTGGCTCTCGGGCGGAATGGCGGGTGCAACTGGATAGAGGACTTCCTCCTGGTTCTAACGGTATTGAATGCAGCTTATGAATTGGAGAAAAGCCCCGATGTCGGAGCTCTAATTTGCTGCTCACCCAAAAACTAAGTAGTTCGCCTTCTTTGGTCGATTGTGGGATGCTAAGATCGAACGGAGGGATGCTTGTTACATAGGGAGCTTGGCAACTGCTTAGGCTACCCATCAGCAGTTGGCGACCTGACCAGAGCATTTTTTGAGTCACCGGAGACCCTAGCTTTTCAGGCGACTCTTTCTTCTCTCTTCTCTCTATCAGCAGCTAGAGGTTGAAGATGATGATGTGGCAAGTATGCCACGTGGCACATTGTGATTGGTCAGTTTTTTATGCGAATTGCCATCATGGTTGCCTTGTCAGCTGTTGACAATTGACCGTTGATTGGTTCGGTGACCCGAATTTAAATTTTGGCTAGTTCGGACCCGATTCAACCGGTTTTTTGAAATTTAAAATTTTCTAAATTCATATAAATTAATTTTCTATCTAATGGTGGTCTCAATTTCCCAAATTGACATTTTTAAGCCACCGAAAAAAATGAATTATTGAAACAGTTCACTATGGTTCATCCCAATTCAGTCTGGTTCGGGTCAGGTTCACCCCAAACCGTTCTAGTTCTCTCATCAATTTCACTTCCTGGTTCTTTCTCATGATTTTTATTAATTTTTGGTCACTTGAGATTTTTCTATTTCCCATTTTAACCCTTCTTTGTCATTTTTGTTCCCTTCTTTGGCTTGATTTTCTCATAACCACTGTTCCTTTCCCGGTTTACTTGGTTTGAGGGTCGGGTTTCACAACTCTCCCCTACTTTTAGGAGTTTTGTCCTCAAAACTTAGTCGTCCATCCTTGACATTGGAAATGGATTTTCTTGTGATCAATTCAAGATTTGATATGACAACCTATCGCTCTAGTTTCCCCCTTCTTGTTCGCTCATTTATCCCCTTGGACTTAGTTCCTTTGCTTTGCTTTGCCCATGTATCCAAGTAATCACCTCTTAGTTGAAGGGCGGATTTTTCAAGGTTTCTCGGGTATCCTTCCCTAGGTTTCTTTATTATGGGTAGTCCACCCATTCCCACGTGTTACGGTATTATCAGAGTTAGTTATCCTACTGTCCGCTCCTTGGGTTCTGCTTCACTCATTGGCTTTGGGTACACTCTCCTTTTCATCCGTCCTCGGGGCATCAGACCCTTAATCGACTCTATGACATCTTTGATGTCATCCTTTTTTTCTACTTCCTTTCTTTTGTATCCTTTCCTTATTCCTCCAAGTTTACTTGATTTCGAAAAAGTTCAAGTTCTCTTTATGTTGATGTCTCTTGGTCGCCTCACGAAAGGTGCATTGGGTCGTTCTCGTGGTGCGAGAGTGGCTGCCAAATTCCTTTTGGCCATGAATCATCCTAAGGATTTCCTTCATTCTTCTCTCCCGACATTTGTTCCTCTTTACTTTTCCCTCCTCGTCGGGGTCTGAATCTGTGACTCTCACGAGGGTCGATTCATTTAACCGCCCTATTCCAATTGCTCCCTTTGTCTCGAGACAGTTGTCTCTCGGGTTCACTCAATGCCTATCCTATCACTTTCTTCAGGGTGTGGTTGTCAGCACTCCTCCCAGTCCTGCTTAGGGCATCATTTTTGTCTCCTTTGGTTATCCCAGGTTACTAGTTGTCTACTTTTGCTGGATGGGTCTATAACCCTACTTGGTTACTCTGCTTTTCCCAAGCGGTTACACTTTTCCATCCCTAACTCCATGTTCTTACCCGAGTAACTTCTAGTTCTTGTCTTCATCTTGCGCACTCCCGATTACGCCTTGTCGTCTTAATCCTAGGTTCCTTCAAGTAGGCGGGGTTAGAGACTAGTCTTGATGTTCATTGTTTCTTAGTTAGTAGATGTACTCTTCCAAGATCCCCTTTCTCCTTGAAAGCTCCTTCCTTTGCCTCCAACAAACAAATTATTGTTTGTGCATGCACTTGAGGTTCAGGACCATCAAGACGTCCAAGAGGGGTAGTGATGTGTCCTAAGGGCTACTGGACGACATGATGGAGATAAGGACAGTTTGTCGTGCCAGCAGTCAAGGAAGCTTGACATATCTTCATGCGCATGAGACTAGGGTGGGGTCGAGATTAGGTCTCTATCCTCATATGGACACAGAGTTGTTTTCATGTTAGAGGGTCGGATGTCACGGATATCCACTAATACCCAGGGTAGAAGTGGACGGGCTTCTATCTTGTTGGCAGGTAAAGTCGCTCCGAGCCACAAGTGGGTACAGTGGGTGGGCTGCCCTACGAATGTGTGATCCCTTCCTGATGAAGGGCGTGTGTTGATTGTTAAACACGCCAAATCTGGAAAATGAGGAAAAAGGATTTTTTTTAAAACCAAAATTTGAGGAAAGAATATTCTTAAAGGAAATAAGGAGTTTGGCACACTCCAATTTAAAGTTGTTTTATTTATGAAAACTCACTCCTAACACACATTCACTGAGTTGTAGAAACCCGCCCCTCTTTTATATCATTTTCAGGAGTAGAGAAAATGACTAATGAAACACTTGGATCTACCATTTGTCAGGTATACTTAAAAGTTATTTTAAGCTTATATTTTTATTGATTTATGTTATTCCATGGAACAAGGTTTAAATTACACATGGCTCCTCTTGATTAAAGAAACAAGGAAACTCCTCTTAAATCAAGGGAGTGGTGGGTTGATCACGAAGATTTGACCAAACCGAGTTAGGGCATGACATATCCCTTGTCCTAAGGGCCTTTATATCATTTCAATTTCTTAATAGTATTTCTTATGCTTATTCTATTCTCTAACTTGAGTTACTTAGAGTAGAGGTTCTTGTCTTGGCTAATTGTCATCGACCTTTCCTTTTGATTTTCCATCCTGGGCATCCTACTCCTTAGAATATTATTTTAGTCATTGGGGTTCATGTCATGTTTATTTGAGCCTTCCTAAGTGATTTTATTGTCATCCTAGTTGTCCAATATTATTATGGTGTGAGTTTCTGACGTTTTACTGCTCGAGTTCTTAATTATTATGAGTCCTTTCAATTAGGCTCATGAATTATGCTTACTTATGGTTTGGTCCTTATATGGCTTATGGTGTTCCTTGCTGGTCTTATTCCCTTGACCGCTCCTCATTGGGGCACATTGTACACCCTTCAGTTATTATACCCTGTGTCGGGATCTCTTAGGGGTGGACCTTGGTTTTACTTGAGTTATTCAATTGTTTCTCCTTTCCTTAAGTCAAGTCTTGTCAAGTCTCTTATACTCATGAACCATTGTGGTTGGGTCCTTAAGATCTATGTCATTGGTTATTGGTCAATCTTGCATCTCTCTTATATCCTTGATTTATTTTGTTCCTTCTTCCACGATGTGCTCTTGTGGAGGTTTTATCCTTAATGTGCTATTACTTAAGGAAGAACTTTTTGTACACTTATTTTCCTTCATGTAAAGGATTCAGTCTTATTTGGGTTTCATGTACAAACTTGTTGTAGGGTAAAGACTTTCCTCCATCCTCTTATTCTTCGGTTTTCTTGTCGAGTAAAGGTTTTTCCTTGGATAATTGTTCCTCTTTAGGGTTTTAGGTTTGTTTGCCTTGTGAATGTTCCTTCCGAGAGTTCCTATGGTTAATATTTTGGCTTTTATTTTCCAAATATATCTTTTCCTTCATCCTCATTAGGTAGGCTTCTAATCTTCAAGGGGGGCTTGTAGCTTTTATGGATAATTGTTAGACCATGGTTTGAATCATAATTATATACTAAAGAAAAGGAAATTTTCTTATTTCTTACTACTTAGCAGTAAAATTGTTTTTATTACAAAAAGGAAAGTACTACTCTATCCTAAGATATGTTGATCCTACGGAACTCCTTTTTGGTGAGAAGTGAGGATCTGGATCTGGAGCAACATTACGTATTGGTAATAGGTTCCTTGTTAGGCATGGTCCTCCATGGAACTTGTCACTTCTGGTGTAGGGGTTCATACTAGGTTCAATGTACTCTGATGAGGAGGTCTCGCTTAAAGCTTCATGTGCTTCGTAGTTCCTTGTCACCCATACTCCATATTTATTGAGGATTATGGCTTCGTTGTCATACATACATTACATAAAAGTTGTAGTTTTTGGGTCAAGTTTTGGGTTTACGATATTTAGTGGTAGCTTCATGAAAGCCAAGATGTAGTTAGAACAAGCTAGCCAAAATTCGTCTTTGGCTTTCTATTGGGCAGGTGTGAGTTTGGTTTGTTCATTAGGTGCTTTCCTTGGGACATGGTTGGGTAGTGTAGTAATTTTGCTAGATCTTCATGAGGACCTCTTCATTCTGGTTATTTTCCTATAAGAGTGATTATATGATGGGTTAAACTAGGTAAGATCTTATGCAACATATTATTTCAGTATTTTCAAAAATATTTTCAAAATTCGTGCTTTTTAAAAACTTGGACTCTCATACCACTTAAGTTGTCACACTCCAGTCTAAATTATCCGACTAAAGCTGCAAATAACCTGTCACTCCTCCCGATCCTATGACATTGAGTACATCCACCATCATAGACTCAAAATTGATAACGCTCAAAATACAAGAACAACTTTATTAAAATACAAAAATATATCGAAATAAGCAAAAACTGTAATTAGGAAGGAAGCATAACAGGATAGTATGTCAGCATAAAAATTCATTTTTGGCATATCTACTACTTGAAAGAGGTTTAAGGGAGTGATTGAGTTCACAACTCAATTAGTAGAATTTGTCTAGCAACAAGGCATTAGAGTTATGACTTAGTAGTACGTTATGATATTTATATGGGATTTCCTATTTTGAAAGTGGTTCATGGGTTTAGAGATTTAGGTGTTGGGATCATTACCTTTAGAATTCAAGGTTCAAAATAACAATTCCACTCCAATAGGGATGGACGACACAGTCGTAAAACATAACTCACTTTTGTTCTACTTGTGGCATGTAGTACCTTTACTAGCCACTTATGTGTGTGGACCAAGGTGTTCGTGAAAGACTACTTGCGTGAGCACCACTATAAATCCCATTTTTAATAATGAGAAAGCCGGACTAGGAACCGGAAAATTTTGAGTGAAAATTGAGTTTAGAACGAACCGGAACTCATAATTAGAAGCAAATATGGAAATGTGGGAAATCTCAAGTGGCAAATAAGGACCTAAAAATCATATAAAAGAACCATCAGAAGAATTGGATGTGAAAATTGGACCGGTTCAGTATGAATCAAACCTCAACTGGATCGAACCGAAATGAACCGTAGAGAACTAGTTCAAATACTCATTTTTTCTAGGTAGCTTTAAAATATCAATTTGAAACATTAAAGCCACAATTGGATAGAAAATAAATTTAGAAAAAATTTAAATATTAGAAAATTGGTCGAATCGGGCTTGTACCGACAGATTTTCGATTTCGGGTCACCGAACCCAGCTCGATCGAACCGGTTAACAGACCGCTGCCAGGTTAGTGCCCAGTCAGCAGGTGCAACCAATCAACACACGAGTGTGGCAAAGTACGCCCAGTCAACACTCAGTTAATGCCTGGAAGTATTGGCCAATCGGAGCATGACACGTGTTCTCAATCAGCGATCAAAGCAGGAAAATTCATGTCAGTGACGATCGACTAATAGGAGACCGACAAACTTCCTCGGTTAACGATCAACGACAAATAAGCCCCATCAGCCGGGCTAGCCAATGTGGAGCTGACACATGGCAAAGATACCACTTTAGCAACCGATTGGGATGTTAGAGAAATGGTCGACCAATCAGAAGTTGACACATGGCAAAGCCACATCAGATGGCCCCAACCAACTAGAGGCTGACACGTGGTAGTGGCAATGTGAGACAAGAGGGAAATCTGACATATTTAAATCAACCAATTAGAGGATGCCACATGTCACGGTCAACAACTGACCAAATATGGTAAGTGGCTACATTAGAATCAACGATCAATGGGAGGCCACCACATGGCCAGTCAACAAGTCAATGACTAACTCGGATGCTGAGTGGGAAGTCGTGTCATCAAAACCAGTAAATCACAGTGTGCCACGTGGCAACTCACACGTGCGAAGCTTGCACACATGGCACAAAGTCGTCTTCAACCTTGGGCAGATGAAACAGATAAGGTCGACGGAGGGCAGCTTGGTCTCTAGCGACTAAAAAATGCTCTGGTATGATCGTAAACGGGTGAGTCGGGGGCCGAGTCATGGAGAGACTGATAGCCTGGTGAGTCGTCGAGCTCCCTATATAAAGAGCTCCTCTCCACTCGCATTCCTCATCCTACAAATGACTAAAGAAGAGATGGTGTTCCATTTTTCGATGAGATGCAAAGTAGAGCTCCAAAGTGGGTGTTTTCTCTAGCCTCTGACAACGCATTTGGGCTTCCTGGAACCAGAAGAAAGTCCTCCACCCTATTGCACCCTTCGTTCTGCCCAAGGACCACCGTAGGAGTGTCAGCGAGCTCGCACAGTACCACTACTCTGGCGGTCGCGAATAAGCCAAATTTAAAGAAGTTAGAAACTCTAAATCAGAATCTGAAGAAGTTGTGGCAGTTCAAGATCAACCTCATAATATTTCAATGTGAGTGAGGATTCGTAAACCACTTAATTGGAGTAGGGATTATGTGATGTTTACTAGATATTTTATCCTACTTCATATGCTAAAGCAATTATTGATTATAAGTGGAGTGAAGTAATGAATGAAGAAATGAAAGTCATTGAAAAGAATAACATTTGGGAGCTAACTACATTACTTGTATTAACCAATAAAATTGGTGTGAAATGGATTAATAAGATGAAGTTTGATGAAATTGGGGTTATGAGTAAGTATAAGGCTCGGTTAGTTGCCTGTGGATATTCACAATATTTTGTAATTGATTATGAAGAGGTTTATGCACTAGAAGTAAGATGGTATATAATGAGAACTATAATTGCCCTAGTTGCATGCAAATATTTGACCGTTTATCAACTAGATATCAAGAGTGTATTCTTCTATGGTGAACTCACCAAATAAGTATTTGTAGAAACAACACAAAGGTTATGTGAAGGAGGGAGAAAAGAATAAAGATTACATACTAAAGAAAACTTTATATTGCTTAAAACGAGCATTTAGATCCTAGTATTTAAGAAATGAAACATGTTTGCTACAACAAGAATTTGAGAAGATTTTATGTGATCATACTCTTTTCAAGAAATCTAATGAAGAAGGTAGCTTACTGATTATAAGTATATATGAGAATGATTTGATTTATACTAGTGAAAACAAAGAAAAGATCAATGATTTCAAAGATATTATGAATAAGGAGTTTGAAATGACATATTTAGGAAGAATGTCTTACTTTATGGGAGTGACTCAACCTAAAAAAGGCATTTACATGAGTCAAAATAAGTACACAAGGAAAATTCTTGAAAAAATTGAGATGAAACATTGCAAATGAGTAAACACTCTCATTGTTCCTAGGAGCAAGCTTACTAAGAAGAAGGGTAATGAAAAAGAAGTTGATGAAATCTTATATAGAAGTTTGGTGGGCACTCTAATGTATCTTATAATAACAAGAATAAATTTAATATTTTCAATTGGGTTAACAAGTCAATGGCAAAGACAGCAGTTACTATAAAGGAGACCCCTAGATTCGAGGACAAATGGCTGCTTTACCCAAGCTTCAAGTTGACTATAAAGAAGTTGTGGGGTACACATAAGGAAGGAGATATGGTAGTGTTCAAATCCAAGTTTTGCAAAACATCTAGTGGTCTTAAAATCTGGAGGGAAACGGAAGTTTTAAACATAAAAGACGGGATAAAAACATTGAAGGAGCAATTAAGTAGCATACCAGATGAGGATGTGCATGCTAGAAGGCAAGTTATCTTAAGGCTTAATCAAGCATGGACCGAGGAGTTTTTCTGGCAACAAATTGCTAGAAACAAATGGCTAACAAAGGGGGGCAAGGATAAGAGACATGTGGAAGGTAAAGTATGGATCAAAGAAAGAAGAAAAAATAAGAGTAGATGAATCGTACCAGGTCCTTAAGTTAGGAGAAAATGTAAAAGGAAAATTTCCAAAAAATAGGGTGATTAAACACAGGAATCCCAAATTGGAAGACACCAGAAGGAGAGTGGAAAGTAGAAAGTTGAATTGGGTAAGGAGAAACGGTTGATCGAAGGAGGGTTGCAACACTAAGGTCGTCGAAGGAGGGTTGCAACACTAAGGTCGTCGAAGGAGGGTTGCAACACTAAGGTCGTGATGAGGTCCTCGGTAAGAAGTACGAGTGGTTAAGTAAGAGTATTGGGAGGTTGAGCATAATCTATTACAGGAAGGCCTGGAAAACTCAAAACAGGAACTTTAGAAGAATCCTATATAAGGAAATAACTTATTTGGACCAAATTATTTGAAGAAGTAAATGAAGTTTAATCAGAGATAGGGAATAGTGGAATAATATACCCTAACCAAGGCAAAAAGGGAAATACTAAGGATATGAAGGTAAGAAAGGTTTGGACATAATGAGGATGAGAGATCCACCTTAAAGGAATAAACGAATATTGAAGTGAGTGTAAATGAAGCAAGATCAACAGAAAAAAACCCATGGATTCAAAGAGCAAGAGTAAGTTGGGGAAAATATCAACAAAAAGATACTCTAGAAATTTAAGGATTTCAGTGGTAGAATTAGAAGGAAATACTGAGGAAAAGAGAATGTGAAGCTCATTAGAGAAAGAAATTTTAGGAACACATTGGTGTACCAAGGAAAGAAAGTGAAACAAATGAAATAAGCAAGAGAATAACCCCTCAAGAACAAGATAATGGAAACAGGAAGAATGTGTACCAAGAGAAGGAAATCATAAATAAATCAGGGGATAAATCAACACAAGTGATATATTGAAAGGAAGATGACATCAACAGATTCCATATGAATAGGAAAGAAACTAAACTCAGAATGAATAATACTGGGAGAAACATTGATAAAGGCAAGGATGGAATTGGAAAGAGAAGAGATCTTAAGGGTGGGAGGACACTAGTAGGAAGGTAGAATGAAGTAAAAGAGCAAAAGTTTTAGTATGTCAGTAAGTATCGGGAAATTTAAGGTTTTGAAGGCGGAATGAACGAATAAAGAAATTTGGAAAGGACGAGAAATACAAGAACCAATACTTTCATAGGGATGTAAAGTTAAAACATCATGAAGAGCGTCATGTGGTAAGAGGGACGGGTAAATCCAACGGACTTCGAGAAATACGACTTACACAAGGAATGGTATATGAGTAAGACATAATGAAGTTAAGCATAAAAGGTGATAACCAAGGAATGAGGAAGGACTCCATGTAGGATGAAAAGACAATAAATGCAAAAATTCGTGGAAGAAAAATGACCGAGAATTCTAGTTCTGAAATTGTGGGTGAAAGAAGCCTCGGATGTGAAATGGTGCATTGGAAAAAAAGGACGTAATGAAAGAGAATGATCATCGATGTTCAAAGGAAATACTCTAGGCTAAGGTAAATTTCATAGAATGAGGAAAGGATGGGAATGAGATGAGAATCTTAAATACAAGATGAAACAGATGAACGAAAATAACTGAGAAGAATGTAGGACGAAAGAATAGAAAATTTTATAACAATAAAAAGTTTAAGCCAACACGTAGATAATGTGAAATAAGTTTTGGGGACAAAACTCCTAAAAGGAGGGGAGAGTTATAAACCCCACTCCTTGGAGAAGGAAAACCAGGAAAAGAATCGGTCTTACTAAGTGAGAAAACCGAACCAATTCAAAAGCCCATTATTGAGGAACGGGCAAGTTAGAGGAATTTTAACTCCCAAGTGACCTAAAGAGGTTCCTATACCTTGGAAAGTAACTTTAGGACAAATTGAGAGAGAGAAACCGAACAGGTTTGGGTGAACCGTTACCGAACCGGATTGAACCAGCTTAAGAAACCAAGCTGGTTTATGAACCGAAACCCATAGAGAGGGGGCAAACCAGGAAATTTGGGGACCTCGAATGACCTAATGATTCATAAAAGTCATGAAAAAGGACATTAGGATGAGTTGGAGATGAAAACCAAACTAGTTTAGGTGAATCATATCCGAACCGGATTGAACCACTAATGAACTGGATGCTAAATTTTAGATTTGAGGCCACCATTGGATAGAAAATAAATTTAGAAATTTTTAGATTTGAAAAATTCAGTCGAATCGGGGGTGAACCGGCCAGTTTAAGCTTTGAACCCGGTTTAGTCCAGTTCAAAACAGTGTCGTCTTCTTCCTTCACATGACAGCACTGTTCACTCGCCAGAAAATTGAAGCAGCGCTGGTGAAGAAGAAACGTTTAGGTTCAGTACGTTTTAGGTCATCAATGTCTGTCATAAAGATGCCAAATGGATGGCAGACGAGTCCTCGAGCTACCTATATAAAGAGCTCATCTCCATTCATCCTCTCTACAGCTGAAAAGCTCACTCTCTCTCAGCTGCTTAGTTTTCCAGCGAATTTCGAACCAAAGCTCCGATATAGGGTTATTTCTGAGCCAAAGAAGACGAGGTCAGGTTCCTTAGAACCGGGGAGAAGTCAGCTACACGGTGGTGACATCCATTCATTTTGAAAGTCGCAGGAGAAGCACCGGCGTGATCGAACAATGAAGCAGCTCTAGCGGACCGAAGCTGCCCTGTTTCGGCCGAGCTGAAATCGACCAATTCAAGCTCTCCTCAGGCCAAACCAAGCCCTCCCAACACTTCCTCAACCCTCCCAACACTTTCTCAACTCTTCCACGACCGAATTAGGACCAAAAGGTAAGTCAATTCGGCTCCCCTCTTTAAATTTCGACCGGTATTAGAAAGAGAGTCGACAGAAATTCAATGACAGAATTCTAATCCAATTCGATATCAATTGATGTCATTCTTAATCCTAGGAGGAACCTCAGGAGGAGAGCTACCTGCCCAGATAGAAAGCTCAGACCGTCGCGCCCTCACCGGAGAGCAATCAAAGTTTTCTCTCTCTATAGTCTATTTTCCAACGAAGCTCCATTTGAGCTCGTTCTGGCGTTAAAACTTATAATTTAAAGTGCTATGTAATCGTATTAGCATGTAGAAACTCAATTTCAACTTCAATTTCAACAATTAGAAGTGTTTGATCGATCAATTTGATGAAATCAAATTCGGTTGTGTTAGTGAGTTGAAATTGGAGGAAATTTTGGGGAAATTGGGGATTTTCGAATATTCGAATGACCAAAATGTAATTTTATAAAATTAAGGGTCAATTGGGCATGATGAGAATGTTAGAGTGCTAATTGAGAAATTTTAGAATTTTTGGGGTAAAACTTACCACTTTTGAAAAGGAAGGGCAAATGGTAATTTTGGAAAAGTTGGGGGACCAAATTGGGAATTTGGAAAACTTGAACCCTTTTTTATGAAATTGAGTAAATTGAGATCCCAATAAGAATTTTGAAAGTTTTGGGACTCAAATTGAGGAAAAACCGGCATTTTTTGGACTTAAAGTTAAAGAAAAATAAATTTAGGTACCTAAATGCAAATAAAGGAAATTTTAGTTTTTCTCATTAATTTGGAATGAATGAGGGCTATTAGGCCAAAGAATAATGAACAAAAATGTTCATTTCATGTAGGAAAATAAGACATCAGGAACGTCAGCTAAAGTTAAGCTTGCTAGGGATGGAAACCGACTAAGTGGAATTTCACTGCATGGTCGGGTGAGTAGCATTTTACATCATACCCGGATGGGGATGATAACTACCTCGAAATGAAAATTCTCTACTTAGTGGTATTTTAAACATTACAACATAGAGGAGTGATGTGAAAATAATGCGGAAAAACTACTTACAAGTCGTGAGTAGATCATACACGGTTGGTATGATGAAGCTACCTCGGATGAAGTGGAAAACTCGTTCATCGGTTATGAGCGTAGATATCCTCATACCCATTTGGTATGAAGCATAGTTTAAAAAAAACATTTTTGTCAGAAGTGCTCTCCCCTGACTATGTGCCACTGCGTAAACGATTTGGGAGACCTTTTTGACATGAGCTCAAATAGCTTTTATAGGTCGGGGGCCTCGATTTTGGAACTTGGGGGCTAATATGCCCGATTTTGAAAATTTTGAACAGTGGGCCATAGGCCAATTGGCACGAGTAGAAGCTCATAAAAAAAACATGAGATATATGCCATAAAACTTTAAGTAAATGAATTGTTTGGCCATGGTACCAAGACAGGACCGACATATTTAATCAACTAGTGGTAGTGCAACATGACAGGTCTCTAAACTAGTCAAGACAAATAGTTGTAGGTTGAGTTGATGGTCGGGGCCGTTGGATCAGTGACACCACAGATTATAAGACATGATGTAAAAATACTGATTGTGCATGCACTGTGTGTACGGGACCTTCAAGATGCCCAAGAGTGGTAATGATGTGTTCTAGGGCCCTGGACGACCTGGTGGATATAAGGGCAGTTCGTCGGACCAGGTGACCTTACAAAGCTCGACATAGCTTCAATCACACGAGATCGGGGTGGGGTCGGGATGAGGTCTTTGTCCTCATACGGACATGGAGAATTGATTTCGGGATTGAAGGTCGAATGTTGCGTACATCCACTCATTCTGACGGTAGAAGTTAACATGATTCTATCTAGGTGGTTAGTAAACACGCTCCGACGCCACAAGTGGGTTCAGTAGACAGGCTGGCCTGCGATTGTGTGATTGACCTTCATGATGAAGGATGTGTGTTGGGTGATGACACATTGTGATTAATAAGAAATAGTGAGAAAAATAGAGATTTGAAATGAATGGATTTTTGAAAGAAAATAAGGAGTCTGACACACTCCAACATAAATATTTTTCCTAAAAGTTAAATTTTGAAAACCCATTCATTGAGTTGTAGAAACTCACCCCTCTTTTCTATCCCTTTTTCAGGAAAAGAGGAAATAACTAAGAATAACACCGAGCCTTACCCTCTGTCACGTATGCTTAATTTTCCTTAAACTTGCATTTTATTTGATATATGCCTTTCCAGGGAACAAGTTTGAAATTACGCTTGGCTCATCTCAAGTTAAAAAAAGGAGTAAACTCCTCTTGAACCGAGAGAGCGACGGGTTGTTCACGGGGATCCAACCAAACCAGGTTGGGGCATGACACAGGCAGTCTTCGAATTGGGGGCTAAACGGGCGACAGGTCCAGACAGATACAATTGGACTTTCTTCCTAGCAAACTAGGATACGGTTGGTCCTGACCTAGCAAATGTTGTCCTTAAATTTTTTGAGACAAGCATGATGTTGACTTTTTTAAATGAAACGGACATCGCTCTCATTACAAAGATAAACACGCTTGAAACTATAAATCAGTATTGCCCAATCTCTTTATGCAATTTTTCATATAAAGTTATTTCAAAAATCAATACTAATTGTCTCAAACCTCTCATGAATGAGCTCATTTCTTGCCAACAAAGTGCCTTCGTCCCGAGTTGAGTAATCCATGACAATATAAGTATTGTGCATGAATGCTTTCATTTTCTCCAACATAAAAATAAAGGAAAGAGAGTATGGTGCGCTATCAAAACTGATATGGTGAAAGCCTATAATAGAGTGGGGCTTCCTTCAAGCCCTCCTAAACATAATGGGTTTCGATCCATTTTTTACTATCTGGGTTCTTGCTTGTGTGACCTCAATTAGCTACAGGATACTAATAAATAGAAGCAAATCCGACCCAATACAACTGAGTCGGGGACTATGTTAGGAAGACCTCATTTCTCCTTACCTCTTTTTATTTATAGCAGATGCACTGTCTAAATTAATTAATGATGCATGCTATAGGAAAGAGTTAGTGCCACTGAAAATAAATAGAAGATGTCCTAGAATATCTCATGTTTTCTTTGTTGATGATGTTATATTCTTTTTAGAGTCATCCAAATGTAACATAAAGTCCTTTAAAAAATTGATAAATACGTATTGTTTGACATCTGGTCAGAAAGTGAATTATGAGAAATTTGTGTTATTATAGTGCAAATGCTAGTGTCACTTTGCAGGAGGAGATTAGAACAGTCATGAACCTTTCTATGGGTCAAACATTAGACAGATACCTTGGTCTTCCGATACTATGAGGGAGAAGCAAGAGGAGAAGTTTGAAATTTCCTAAAAGAGAGTATAAGCTCTAAACTCCAACGATGGAAATCGGTATATCTATCCCAAGCAGGAAGGGCGAATCTAATTAAACATTTTTAAGTATAATACATAATTATTCAATGAATTACTTCTTGTTGCCTCGGGAATGGTGCAAAGAGGTTAATTCTATGATATCCAGATTTCGGAGGAGTGGTATAGGGGAGTAGGACAAGATAAGCTGGGTAAGGTGGCAAACAACCATAGAAATTAAGGATTAAGGTGGTTAAGGGTTCAAGGATATACACAATTTCAACAAGGCTATGCTTATGAAGTCGGCATGGAGACTCTTAAAGGATCCCAACTCACTGTGGGGCAAAGTTCTAAAGGAAAGATGATTTGGAAATTCAAATCTAATGGAAGTCAACCTAAGGTCGGGGGCATCATGGGAATGGCAAAGCATCCATATGGGTAAAGAACTGCTTAAGGAAGGACTAACATGGCGAGTTTGGGATGATCGACATATAAGGGTTTGGGGTTCCTGATGGATACCTACACTCAAAGTGCATTGCTTATAGTCCCCTATCTGGGATGACTCGTTGGTAGAACTTAGAGTTAGCTCTCTTATTGAGCCACAATCGAGACAATGGAAGCTAGATGTACTACTTGATAAGATTAACTCGGAAGAAGAAATAGCCATCAAAAGGATACCGGTGTTTGAAGCAATACATAATATCGTAGAATTTGGAGGTGAGAGAAGAGTGGGGAGGTTACGGTCTACTCAGCTTACACTTTACTCAGAGAAAAAGATCAAAATCATAGCACAAGAGCCAGCTTCTCTAGTGGGGAACTTCACGTCAGGTATGGACTATAGTATGACATCTCCCTTTCCAACCGAAGGTGAGACAATTTATGTGGAATATATGTCATAATGCACTAGCTACTAATGAAAATCTTTATAATAGGCAAGTGAGGTCTGATAGTTGTATGTTTTGTCTAAATCATGAATCTATCGAACATTTATTAGTACATTGTGACTGGACCCGAGCGGTGTGGCTCGCAGTATATGATATTAGAATAGATGTTATGCCTATTATTTATTTTCGCATATGGATGGAGAACTAGAAATCAGAAGGGATGCAGATAAAAGAGGATCAATTGGAATGGGCAAGGAGAATGGTCATAGTTTATTGAAATATTTGGAAGGAATGCAATCGTGCAAAGCGGGAAGGGTTCCTATCGGATCTCATGCGAGCCATACAAGCAGTGCATATCTTCATACGGGAGTAGGGAGACAATAACACAAGAACCCCGAAAGGCAATGTAAAAATTATTGTGATGGATTTTGTCATAGGGCCGACTGTAACAAGAATAGAAGTAATAGCTCGAGATAAGAAATGAAGGTTTCTCTTTGATGGTGAACAACAAGTCAACTATAGCAGTGCCTTGGAAAGCGAGATGTCTGCTATAGTTTTTGGTGTACGACGAGTTTTTAAAATTGTCATTTTTTAGCTTAGGCTAAGATAAAGGGTTTCTATACGTGACTTAAGATAGTCAACTTAGGCAATATAAAATAGAGTTTAAGTTGTATGCTAAAAGGAATTCTTGTCTAATCATTTTCATTCCATTTTTTATTTCATTTTGATTTCATTAGAAAGACGAAAATCCTAAAAGACTTATTAGAGTACGAAACGTGCCAAAGAACAAGCTCTAGGGAGAAAGGACCCGAAGCGCGCCTAAGAACAAGCGAAGGCTCGAAAGAGTGTGCGAGTGCATGCTCCATTTTCTCGCTAGCTCTGCGCGCTAATACACGCGTATAGAGTCCGCTTCGTTCGCGTCTGCGCTCTCCGTTTTCTCACTCTTTGCTTGCCATATAGCAAGCCTACGCTTCCAACGTCTACTCTTGCTGGCTCTCACGTTAAAGCGCGCTAGCGCGCTTGTAGTTTTCGAGCTTCCTCGTCGCTTCTTTCTAGTGACTAGCTTCTCAAATGGGTGGCTTGGTATGCAAGCTACCTTCATAATAAGGAAAATCCCTATCAAGAATAGGCCGGAATGGTGGGGAAGGAGGCCCTCCACTCCAAAGGCTTCGAGATCGAGGTCTCATTAGCTGAAGAAGACCTTTACCAAGTCCGAACCATTGTCGACTACGAAATCTGCTGGTCTGCAATATTCACCCTAGCCTACAAGCACAAATCTTCAACGCGAAATATAATCCTAAAGTACTCCAAAGACTCAAATATAGTCAATCCAAAAGGTGGTAAAACCTTTGGAGAGTTCCCCAATAGCATAAAGCTTTCCAAGCTCAGACCCGGTTAAGATCCGAATAATAAGGAGCAAGAAAACGGAAAGCGCACGTAGTGAGAAAACGAAAAGCACGCTAGCGAGAAAGCGAGCAGAAGCAAAAAAGCCAATAGAAGTTCAAAAGGACCTGAAGTGCACCAAAGAGCAAGCTCCGGATCCGAAAGAGAGTAGCAAGCAATACGTATTATATACGCGCGCACTAGCACGCTCTTTCGAGCATACGCTTAATTTTTGCTTGCTCGAAAGACGGAGTAAAAATGGAGCAAATCAAAGAAAATAATATCAAAGTACTCGTTATAAATACTGACTACAGTAAAGTATTTTAAAGATTAAATAGAAAATAGCTAGTAAAAATAAAAAGTTATTATTTTGTGAAATTAATTTCAAATTATTTCTATTAAATTTAACCGAATTAGAGTTAATATAATTAATAAGTAAGTTAATGAATATACCAATTCTATCGAACGATAATGTCAAGCAAATAAGAGTTTAAATAAGTTTTTTATTATATTTATTATTTTTATATTATAAAATAAAATAATCATAATATTTTGATAAACTGTACTATATTTGAAATATCTAAATATAGATAAGATTATTGAGGAGAAAAAAGATAGCAAATACGGCAGAAAAATGCATGATTACGAAGAGAATTATTTGCTATGCATTCTACAATGGATATAGTATTATTGAACTGAGCATAAACTAACATTTTAAGCAAATTCTAAATACAGAAAAATATTACAAAAAAATATTTTGGGATATATTTTTAAACGAGAATGAGGTGTTATTTCGTGATACTCTAAAAGGTAAAATGTGATGATATTATTTTCCACTAAAATTAACTTCATTTCTTTTTCCCTATGGGTCTGTCAAAGTATACAACTAAGAAGGATTTTTGACACTTTAAATCAAAGATTGAATAAGGCGAATACTATAATGTGTCTCTGAAGCGATCTATCAAAACTAGTTATTAATGAAATGAGAAAGTATATAAATATTAAATATTATTATTTTAGAGAATTATCTAAAGATGATATAATTAATTTACAATTTTGTATTATGACAAAAACTCTTACAGCAAAACCGTTTTACCCGTTCGGAGGAGACTTGGGTGCGAAGACAAGTTGGACGAGCTTATTACATTCGAGTAAGTTGAATGGGATGAGCAGAAATCTAGCATAGTATAAAAAGGGGTTTAGAAGTACATAGAAACGTTGTGAAGAAAGATGATCTCCTTGATCCAAGAACCCGGGGGAAACCAGAACCTCTTCTACTTGGACTACGTCAGCCAGGTCCAATACGACAACAGTTACTTCAAGAACCCGCTGGCCTACAAGGGTCTCCTCAGCTCGGACGAGGTGCTCGTAACCCAGAGCCAGGCCTCCCTTGAGCTCGTCAAGAAGTACGCCTACAACGGCGATCTCTTCTTCGAGCAGTTTGCAAAGTCCACGGGGAAGCTAGCCAACCTCTCGCCGCCGCTCAGGGGACCGAGGGGCGAGTTCCGGAAGCACTGAAGGTGAAGGAAGATCAGCAAACACTATTATTGAGGCGCTTTGTAGCGGAGTAGTACATTATATATATCATGAGCAAGTTCTTCCAGATTCATCACTGTACTTTCTGATATGTCCATGTTCTCTCCCTATGATTATGATTGTGTCTTTTCTCCTCAAATTCCTTGTGCATTTGTGCCTAGTTGTTTTGCCACCTTTTCGCCTGTTGAAAAAGAGTGAATAAATTGATCTCTCAACCTACTTTCATCAATCTACATTTTATATTAAAATCTCATATCTACTCAAAAATATAATTATAAATTTTATTAATTTAATATATGGTGTGAGAATATATTATATAACGATAATATTTAAATTTTATATATGCTTAAAAATAGTAATTTGTAAGTATTAAAAAAAATTTTAATTTTATTTACAATATTTATTTATTTTATATAATTTAAAATAATATTATTCACGTGTATCATTTACTTATCACATTCAATACTTATTAAGATTACTAGTTGATTTTTAATTTTAATTACGTGTGTACGCTCAATTATTCTAATAAAATTTGAGAAAAAATCGTAAACAAATAATGAGTAAAACTTATATTTATTTAAAAGTTATAAATTGTATTAGAATATTTATAATAGTATAAATTTAAAATATTTTTTGTATTTATTATATTCTAATGTATGGGTAGAAAATTTTAATGGGAAATTTGAAAAAAATGAAGAAATTTCTTATTAAATGTGCTATTGATTTTTTTATTATTATAAAAATCATGTAATTATTTTTTGCTCATTCGAGAGCGCGTAATTTTTTTTTTCAGCTCAAAAGCGTGTAATTACATTGGACATAAAAAATCCATATGGTTACATAAACGGGCCTCTAATAAGATGAAATATGGGCCTCCACTAAATGCAAATGGGCTGGATTGGCCAGCTTCAATCAGATTTGCCCAACCCACGCCCAAATATGTTGAGAAAAATACTAATTTAGATCCAACTCAAAAAGTAAGATGCATTTAATATTAAAATATACCCAACTAAAAAGTAAGATGTATTGTTTATTGCTCTTAGAGTTGCAGCACCCTATTTATAAAAATATCTATACAAAATCTTCAAACAGAATAAAAAAATTAAACATCCAAATAATCATCGCTCCTTAAATTTGATGCATTTTCTGGTGCTGAGTAATACGAGCATACAGAAATTTTTCAAATTATACGTTCCATCTTTTAAGAGAAAAGATTAGTATGCCATCTAATATCGAAATTACCCACATCTCCAAAAGTGAGCACATCGGCGGAATCCGCGCCAATAATCCCGCCCCTGGCGCTGACCCCTTTTCACATGAAAAGAAGCCAATGTATTATTCTTTTTTGTTTCATTTTTATAAGTATTCATTTTATTTAATGTTTATTTTTTATTTCAAAATTTTGTTTATATATATATCCTATCACTTATTCTAATACTAATCTTTCATAGTTTCTAGGATTTAAGTGGATTGAGCCCGAGTGTAACCATAAATATCATTAATGTTATATATATATATATATATTATAATTATTTATTTTAATTAATATATAATAAATTATTTTAATACGTGTATCACATCAAAAGATTCGTTCACTCTAAATTTTAAATATTTTAAAATTATTTATCATTCAAGTATATTCTTTGAATTAAATATTTTTTTTATATTTGGTAAAAAATGAGCGTAACGCATTATATCTAATAAAATATAATATATTATTATAACTTAATTAATAATTAAATTAATATTTACTAAAAAAATAAGTGATGAAACCTTTATAACATTATATACTACAAGTAGGTTTATCAATAAACTCAACCCATTATTGTGTGTTGAGTACGGTGAGAATGGGATTCAATTTGAAATAAATAAAAAATTATTAAAACACTCAAATTTTAATAAAATGGATTAGGAGCACTTTCCATTCAAACCCTATAAAATAATATTCGAAAATGAAATATAAAATATTATTATCATTATATTTTATATCACAATTTTAAAAATTAATATTTAAATAATAACATAAATGAAAATATATTTAATTAAATTTAATATTAATTAATGACAAATTTAATTATATAATAAAGTATGTATTATTATTTTATTTTGGAATAGAAATATTGAAATTAAAATTGAGTTTACTAAAAATGAAATTGGTATTTTTCAAATATGTATTTATATTCTGAATTTATTTACTTAATTTGATAAATAGGACGAAATTACTTATATAAACATGATTATCTAGGATCGGTACAATGAGACTATACATTACTTAGTATTTTTATTTTTAGATCAATTCTAATAATAATTCTTTATTCTTAATAAATATAACATTAATTTTTAAAAAATTACTCGATCTCTTTTTGTGAGATTCATTTCATTCTCCGGTGTACCTTCAAACTTGCTGTGGTCGTTAGAATTAAGATCCTAAAAGTTTGATTGATACTACAAGTGAATACTACAAATTGTAAATGTTTAGTTGAATTTCCAGACTGTTATTTCCTCCTAAACGCCCTCTTGACACAGCAATTTGACGACAGTTATGTTTGTCACGTCATCAAAAACTGTTTGGTTGCCATAACATACTTTTAAGATACTTTGTGGGTCACTTGTGGTAGTATTTATATATCTGGCTGGGTACAAGCCCTAAGGCACGTAATAAAAATTTAACCCTAAAATCTATTTAGGATTTTTCAATCTTTTATAAACTTATTTTTTTTCCTGATATAAAATCCTCATTTAAACTGACTAGAGAAAGTTTTTGTTTAGAATAGTAATCTCCTATAGCTTCTATTGATTGGCAATAGCATTGCTGGCTAGAATAGTTGTACGCCCCCTTGAGTGTTGAAGGTTGGATTTGGGCTACTATCTGGAATGGAATGTTGGTCGTAGTTTGGAAGGAAGCTAGTCTTAAGTTTCATCTTGATTGTCCCCATTTTTGCAATCCTTAATTCCTTCATTCCTATTAGTTCGTTTAGCTTCTCAAACACTTCAGTATTCAGTGCTTGGTTAGTAAATCTGCACATTGTTATTTGGAAGAGCAGTAGTACAGCTCAATTATCCATTCATTTTGTCAAATTTCTCATGTAATGAAATTGTATATTACTGTTTCCATGTAAATTAGGATTATTGAAAATTTTAATAGTTGAGTTTATAATCACAGTAAATTTGTTTAGCTCCATTTTATTTGTTTCTGATAGGTTCAACTATCCTCCTTAATCATACCCATTGGTAAGCTCAATGAGTAGCAACAATAAATTATGTCTAGGTAATAGTAGACATCGATCTACAGGTTATTTCTTAGATGAACAAGAAATAATATTTCTTCTATAAAAAAAATACTCACAAGTGCTTTTTCCTAATCATTATAAGTGTATCCCACAAGATCTTTACTTGAACTCATTTTCATAAAACAAACTTAGATTGCAGATTCCTTGACATATCTCAAAATTATTTTTACAGCTTGCATATGAATACGAGTAGTTTTCTCCATAAACCTACTAAGAAGACAAACAATATACATCAAATCTGGTATGGAAGAGTGGAAGAGTGAGATCATGAGGCACCTATCTTTGTTTATAAAGATCTGCATCCACTTATTTTCCACGTACATACTTATTTAATTTAATTCCTGTTGCCAATAGATTTTTCACTGGTTTAAAATTCAACATACCAAAATGGCTACAATATTTCTCTTTCAAACTTAGATTGCATATATATATATATATATATATATATACCATCAGTAAGTATTTCAACTCCAAGAAATTATGTAATTTTTTTGTAAACGAGACATTTCAAATTTCTTTAATATATATTCTTTAAAATCGTGCCAAAATACATTGTAATTTTGTGTATATATCAATTCATCAATGTATAAAATTATAATTAATATTTTTTTAGATTTTATAAACAACTTACTTTGGAATTCACATTTTTTAAACCTTTCTTTTAACAAATAAACCTCTATTTAGTTATAATAATCTTATTTCAAGTCATAAAATTCATTTTTTAATCTATATACTTGATTTTCCTTTCCTTTTATAACACATTCTTCTTGAATTCGTCGTATAAAAATTATTTTAATATTTAATTGATAAACAAACTAATTATTAGTGTAGAGATACATCTTAAGTGATATGATTCTAAAATGATTACAACTAATTATATAACTAAAATTCAAAGTGAACCAAAATTAGTGTAGATAAATAAAAATAGAAATTTAAGTGATGTGTAGTGATCAAATAAAAGAAAATGTTTGAATTACAAATTGAATGTAAGAACCACATTAGTTCATGGTGAACCAAAATTGAATTAGGTTGAACCGAGAATAATTAATTTAAAAATTCATTTTTAGAGTTGAATTAAAATTTCAATTTGGGAAATTGAAATCATCACTATTTAGAAAATTAATTTAAAATTTTTTATTTTTTAGAAAATTGGTCGAATTATGCCTCAATCGATCGATTTTCAAATTCGGATCACCGAAACCAGTCCAATTGAACTAGTCAACAGTCCAATCAGGTTAACAGACTGCTTGCAAAGTCAGTGTCATGTAAACACACAACCAATTAGTCCACGACGTGTGACGAAGTGCGCCCCGTTAGTCATTAGGTCAGCATCTAAAAACGCTACCGAATTAGAGTGTGATACATGTGTCTGGTTAATATTCAGATGAAAAAAAAAACCCACGTCATCATAAACTAACCAATGGGAGCATAACATGTGTCCCCAGTTAACGGTCAGTTGAGAAAAATCTTCGTCAACAGGGCTGACCAATGAGAGGCTCACACTTGGCAAGGATACTAGGTTAGCGATCAACTAGGATATATGAGAAAGGTCGACCAATAAGGAGTCAACCATGGCTTAAAAACCTTTTCTAGTGAAGTTCACACCTTCCCTTCACCATCGTGTTAAGTCCTCACCGCTGTCCCCACAGTCACCCTTCGCTGAATTTTACTATTCAAAGTGCATTTTTGCCCAAAAACTAAATCGATGAATTCGCACTACTCAGACCATTCATTGAGGCGTGGTTTGAACCAGAAAGGATTCACAGGAAGAAAGCAATCTTATGGTAGGCAAATCTCCGACCATCGAACCCTTATTGATAAAAAAAATAAAGTTTTTTCTCTATAGAACAATTTTCTAGCGTAGCTACGTTTAAGCTCATTTCTAAGTTAAATTGAGTGATTCAAAACTTGAAATGATTATAGGAACATAGGAAAGATAATTAGAATCATGTTTGAACAAAATTGGGAGAGTTTAAGATCGAAGTAGTGATAATCAAAGTTAGAGGGCTAAATTATAATTTTTGAAAGTTTGGGGACTAAAACACAATTTTTAAATTTTAGGAATTTTACTACAATTAGTGAGAAATTAAGTACCCAATTGGAAATAATGAGAAATTAGGGACCCAAAAGGAAGATCTAAGAATCTTAGTTACATAATTGTAAATAAGGTATAACTTAAGGGACTAATAGTAATTAACATAAAGTTACGAATTTTAAGTGTAAACACCTTATTATTTGGGACTTAATTGCCCAACTTGTTGTAGTAACCGAACACCTACAAGTTGTGCAGAGGAAATACATGTTTAGCTCAGAAATTCCCTAGGTCAAACAAGTCGAAATACGAGTGAGTGACATTTCTTGCATCGAGTCTAATTTAACCGATGGTAGGATATTACTTACAATAATTGAAAACTTCTTTTCTAGAAATAATATCCAATGATTGGGTGAAACTACTTAAACTATTTTGGGATTTATTTTTGTTGCAAGCATGAATTATTTTTATAAGACTACCCTCTAAAGGCGTGAGTGAATACACTTCAAGTGGATGATGTAATTCAACTATTGATGGAGTATATGAGTATGACCCATGTTCGACCAAGAGTTTATTAGATTTAGTTCCATGAAATTGAGCCTAATACCACGGTTTTGAAAAGAGAAGTTAGCATAAGACCATGTTTTGAAAAACTCAAACAAGTGGGTACAAAGCCAATGGAAACGGGTCAAATCCCATAAATAAATTTTTATTTAAAAAACTAATAAAAATTATCACAATTTGATAATGTTTGCTTAAGCTACCGAGCCAAATTCTTGTTGGAGCCCATTGAGCTAGTAGAGAAAATTAATGTCTTAAATTAAAAAAAATACTTATTTGTGATTGCAATCGTTCAGAATAAAGTAAACATTCGGTACGGGGTAGTATTTGCAGTATGTAATAGGGTTTTGTGAGTCCCAATGCACATGGAGACCGATGGGAAGTAGGAAATAGTAGACAACTTCATTCGAAAATTTTTAAAGGTTGGGCAATGGTGCTCACACAAATGAATAGTCGAGATTATAAATTTGCACCAATGTGGTAAAAGTTGTAGCCTCTCACTAGGGTGTATGGTAAAGGTGCTACGAATATTGAGTTTGTAGCCTACAGTTGTCTATTATACAAATGAATGATCCATTTAATGAGAAAAGTTGTTTAATTTGTTTGATTGTCTTATACAAATCTATGAAAAGTTTACAATAAATAAATTGTAAAAAAATTTTCCTGTAAAAAGGAACAACGTTTTAGCTTGTAAAGTACAAGCAGTGGAATTAATTAAAAAAATCATGCGAAAGATTTTCAATAATAAAAATAAGTGTAGCTTGTTTATTTGATTATCCAAACTCCAATTTGATTTAAGGAAAATAAATTCTTATAATTTTAGTATAAGTTGAATCCTATATAGAAAGTCACAATATTAGTAAGAGTGCGCTCAATTAATTATAGACTCACTTCATTATCAATTTCAAGTATTAAAAATATTAATAATGACATTAGAATATGAACTAACTAATTGATATATTATTATATTTTATGGATTTATATATAATATCTTATATTTCGACATACTTTAAAATAATAAACTAATACATTATTTCCTTATTATTTTGAGATTTGTTTCTATTAATACTATACTAATGGTTATAATTTTGACTATAATATTAAGAGTAGTGGTGGGTTGTTAATATATTTCTAACTAAATAGAGTCATAATGTAAAAAATTAAATATAGGGTCGAGTTTGGATCTTAGGTTTGTACCTAAACCCCATAAAATCTTCAAGTCTAGGCTCAACAATGAACTTACCATTCAAAATATAAGTCCATTAAAAGTTTTTTTTAAAAAATAAATTTGATTGTTTTGTATATATTATTACTTTGTACATTTTCGAATACAAAAAAACTTTTAATTGATAATAATTATGTTATTTTAAAAAATTATTATTTTATAAAATTGTATTAAATTCAATATTTACCGGTGGTTAATAATATAATTGATATTTGCTAGTATAAATTTAAATATTTGTTAATTTATATTCATTTTAAAATAGGGACTTGGACCCGTAGGTTAAGTGAGGGTGAGTTCAACTAGGTTTTTCTTGTACGTGTGTATGGCATAAACATGCCATGACTCCACTTGTAGGCCCAACTTTCTTAGGCTCTATTAAATTTCCTTTTCCTTTACGAAAACGTGGTATTTTAGAATTAGGAAGAAACTAACTTACTTTTCTTTCGTTTCTTTCTGTAGGTTTTCTTGAGTTGACAAAAGCCAACGTTCATTGATCGACTCCGTGCACAAGTTCTCAATCCAAGAAAGAATTTGGATGAAGGTGATGATTCATACGTATAGATATGCAACCTCTCAAAGTCGTCACTTTCTTTATTCACTTAGGGTAGTATTTATAGATTTTATTCCGCATTAATATATATATATATAATATTCATTTGTATATCCATCCTTTATATTTCTTTTTTACTTTAACTCAATTGCTTCCCTACCCTGCCAAACCTCTCGTAATCAAATATCATAACCCGGAAAATGAACAAGCCAATTGAGATATTGGTCATATCCATTGGAATCCCTACTCAGTATAAAATGTTTTAATAAAATTTTTACTCATAGGAATTATTAGAAAAATACTATATTAAATATATATTATTAATTTCTGTATAATAGAGTGGGTGGCATTGATAGAATATGAATATGTGGATTTTCAACCAATTAAAATGGTGATTGTGTATTAAATAATAATTAAAATTCGAGCGACCACCATCATGTGTAAATGTTTATTTTCGGGTCGGCAACCGAGATATTGTCCGACCCGCGATGGTAGGGGTAAAGAGGACATTTTGTAGGAGGCCGCATCCACCGACGCTACCGGCACTTGGGAATCCAATGAGAAGGGAATCCAATAGTATTATTATCTGGGAGAAGAACGAACCGTCACGTCGTCACGATATGATCTACTAGACGGAAAGGTTCAATCAACACGATCATGCGGGCCATGTGCACCGACGGCCTTTTTCTGGTAGGTGGGCCCCACGGTATCAAACACAATTCTACGCTACAGCCTGTTCCATCTTCAGTCACGTGTACCATTACCGTCCAACCAATCACACGGCCTAGTGAACAAGAGTTCCTTTGTAAAGTAAAGCATCAATCCGTCCCTTCCACAACTCTCTTTGGCCCAATAAATATTCCTTCTACAAATATTGTTTTTATTTTTTTTATAAAAATTCCTTTATTTAATTTAATAAATTAAGTACTACACAAGTAGAGATAGATGTAACGTTGTCGTTGCAACGGTAACAATGACAAGTTCTCATCATATGTAGAAATGATTACGAACAAAATCAATCATTCTCCCACAAGCCTAAATTACCGTTAATTTGCATGATGGAGAAGAAATCAATGCATGTTTTGTCGGTTGAGAAAGGAATCGCATGCATTATGTGATCAAATGATGGCGTTAACGTCCCCATTTAAGGGGTTTCATCTATCATGGATGTCTTCACTTCCACCTCCTCTACGGATCTATAAAAATGTATTTAGGGTATGGTATACAATGGTAAATGTACTAATTGATTTACAATATATTATAAAACTGTGTGCAACAATATAAATACATGAGTTAACCCCTCTTTATCAATAATATACAAAATGTAAACGGTTAAAATGATGGACAACATGTAAACACTTAAAATGATGATACATGCTAATATAATATCTAATATAATGATGCAGTTCCCTGTGGGTCTTATAGCTAGCACTCTGAGTCACTTATTTAGAATAACTTATATAGAATAAGTGAGTCTATGTACAATATAACATATATCCAACCTTTTTTATCGAATAAAAGATACCAACTATAACCACGCGTGCCTTTACCGCACCCATAGCATGCTTCCATTCCATTCTTAGACCACAAAATTTATACATATAAACTAAAATAAATATTTAAATAAATCAACACAATTTAATTTAACAACATCTAGTATGCTTTTATCCTTACTTCTCATAACTTCTTACTCCCCTTTTCTATCCATAAATTTAAATAACCCATTTAATATATATAAAATATATTGAATAACCAAACTTGTATTCAAACAAAATATTATTTCTATATTTTCAAACTATCAAATATGGATAAGCTATATTATTAATAAGTAATTTTTGTACTCACTATCCATACTAATCATAGTCATACTAATATTTGTTTGTAACAAACTTAATCGAATAAAATGAAAAACCTATTTATCAGTTATGAGCAGAGATGTGCTCTTATTCAGTTGGTATAATTTACATTTACAGTGAAAAACCTGTTTATCAGTTATGAGCAGAGATGTGGTCAATATATTTTGTCGGAAGTGCTCTACACTGACTGTGTTCCACTACTTAAATATTATGGGATACCTTTTTTACAGGAGTTCTAATTGCTCTATTAGGCCGGAGGTCTCGGTTTTGGAATTTAGTGGCTAATATTCCCGATTTTGAAAATCCCGAATAGTGGACCCTAGACCAGTTGGCACGAGCAGGAGCTCATAAATAAATATGATTAATATGCCATAAAAACTTAAGTAAATGAATTATTTGGCCATGGTACTGAAACAGGACCGACATACTCAGTTAACCAGCGGTAGTTCGTCATGTAACACTGTTTAGAAATACAATTACTTCTAAGATGATCTAAACCCTATATAAGTAGATAATAAGTCATAATGTCTAAAATAACACACTCTTGACACTCTAATACAAAGAGAATTTGTGTTAGAAATAAATCTACAAGTGGTCTTCATTAAAAGTGCCAAGTTAAAGGTAATTAAGTCCTTAAAGAGCACCTCTCCTTGCTCTTTCAACTCAGCCAATTTATCTTGTGATAGAAGCTATCATGACTCCGCCAGAACCTTATAATTAAATATTGATGTCTTCATACCAACCTTGCATTAACAAGAAGGAATTAATACTATAAATGAGAATAAAATCTAATACTAATTTAATAAGTACTTACTTTCCACTTGTTAAGAGTAGATACACTTTCCAATTTTATAGTTTTTGTACAATCTTATCATTCAAGAATTGAAGCTTATGAGCCTTATTCCTCCCTCCATCTATCTTATTCCTCCCTCCATCTAATAGGGAGTCCTAGATACCGGTCCGTGTTAGAACCCATCTCAATCTAAGGAAGACAAAAGAGTAACCTTTATAATTGGACAAATATTAGAGCTGAAATATATAAAAGATTTCCTAGTATTAATTCTTTCTTCTAAAGTCTCACAATACCTTTTAATGATATGAAGTAAAATATTAACATTATATGAAGTTGTCTCGATGGAGAAAAATACATCATCAACAAAAAAAAAAGGTGTAAATTTGTGAGACAAGCCTTATTTAATTTTAAACGTATGAGTTATTTTTTACGATATGCTTCTACTAAATTTAACGATAACATATGGGCCACAAGTATAAACAAGTAAGGAGAAAAGGGGATCTTCTTGTTGTAGGCCCCTCTCTAAAAGTAATAGCGATGTGTGTCTTCAGTTGATAATGAACATGTAATATACATAACAAACATAACCCATAATCCAATTAGAAAATGCAGTATTAAACTCCAATCTAACAAAAAGTTTTCTAATGAATTCTCATTCCACTCAATTATAAGGTTTCATCATATCAATCTTAACCCCACACCATTCTCTCTTCCCTTTGGATTTCATGTTTAAGTAATGAAAATACATATGAACCACTAAGATATTATCATGTATCAACCTCTTTAGTATAAAAGCACTCTGTTGTCCCGACATAATAAAATTCAAATGTAACACTGGAACTTCCGAAACCGGAACTTAAGCTCAATTGGACTAGAAACTAATGATTGAACCGAAAATAGAACCATGAACCAGGATTGGAAATCGAACCATATTGAAAATTGACTCATACAAAAATTTTAGACAATTGGGAAGTCATGAATTAGTTTCGAAGAACATCATTTGATCGAAAAATCAAGGATAGGGAAAAGTCCGATTGAGAACTGATTCAAACTATGATTGAACCATCTTGAACCATAAACTCCACAATTTTTATAATAAGTTGTAGAAATCAGAAAATGAAAATTGTTGAGTCCAAACATTATGAAATTGCACAAGGGATTTTTAGAAAAATAATTGTGGCAAGAACCTTTTGAATTGAAGGTGAACCAACCAAAAAACAACTAAAATTGGTTGAACTAAATGAAAATTTATTAGAAACCAATTCGTATTAGTGTCGAACCAGCTGAACAGACTATGTCATGAGTCAAGCGTACATCGTCCCTTCCCAAATAGATGACCTAAATTTGAAAATTTAACACGATTTTTCTTAACACATTTTCAAAACTCAGGAGATATAATTTAATTATTGTAGTGATAAATGGGTTATTATTTGATGAAAGAAAACTATGGTCAGATAGCTGACTTCTCCCCGGTTCTAAAGAGCCCGATTTCTCCTTTCGAGGTTAAGAAAAATGTTGAAGTCGAAGCTCTAGTTTAAGCTTCATCGGGAAATGGAGCAGTAGAGAGAGAGAGAAGTGTTTAGGTGTGAGGAGAATGAAATGGGGATGACCTCTTTATATAGGTGTAAAACCCGTGTATTAAATGGGCGAGATTTATTAATAATATTAATATTGCCATAAATTATTGGTATTAATTCCAATAATTTAATTTAGGTATTAAATTATTGGTATTAATTATAATAATTAAATATATATTAATTTATGGTTATTTATGATAATGCGTACATACAAATTTTTTACCGAAATTTCGGGTTACAAAAAAATTCATACTTCCTAGGAGGTCACCCGTCCTTACACTACTCTCAGGCAAGCACGCTTAACTTCAAAGTTCTTATGAAATCTTGTTCACCTAAACCAATTTGGTTTTTGTCTTCTAAATTTTCTTAAATTTCTTTTCCAAGGTTTAATGAACCCTTTAGATCACCCAGAAGTTGTAAATTTCCATATTGCGTGTTCTCAAATGTAAACCGACTCGGTTTTCTTACTCGGTTTGACCGGTTCTTTTCCCGATTTTCCTTAACTCAAAAGTGCAGGGTTTACAACTCTCCCCTCCTTTTAAGAGTTTTGTCCCCAAAACTTAACCAATATATTCCATATCAGGAATAATTTTCCTTAATATCAACTTGAGTTTTCTTGACATGCTAACACTTTGATTGCTCTTTCGCTTAGTCCTCGTAATCATTCATCTAAGGAATTTCTTTTTATTTATCATGCTTACTCCTTCCATGGTGTTATAATAACGAGGCATGTATGGCTCATTAATCCAAATGTATATTATTAGGTTCACATCTCCCTTTATTTAGGATAAGGTTCTTCTTTTTGGGGATTTTACTCAAGATTTTAGGATTGAGAGTTCCAAGGTGCCCAATCGTTCCTTTGTCTAGTTATTCTCTTCATCGTTGAAACCCCTAGCTCGACGTTCTTTCAAGCATTACATACTTGTTTTCACAGGTTTTTGTGTTATTATTCTTTCGTCCCAATTTGACCCATCCTTCATCCGTCATTGATTACAACTTCAGTCAAATTTATGTTTGACCTTGTTATATTTACCAACTAACTCCTTCTTACTCGAGTCACATTTTACTCGTGATTGTTGGTGCTTATATGTCCCTTATGATATGATATAGTTCTGAACCTGTCTCAGTCCATCAGACTCCTATACCACCTCGGGTTATTTCCAACTTTCTAGCATTCCAGGGACTATATAATTTCATCACTCCTTTCATCGGGTAGTATTCCTCAACTACCTTGATTGTTACCCAATTATCATTCGTATCTTTACAACATGTCTTACATAATCGTGTCGATTTTCCTTACCAACCCGTCCTTTCCCAACTTCTTTATTGGGTCTTTCTGGTGCCAATTATTTGGTTTTCCAATAGTTTACCAACAAACTGGGATTCTTTCCTTCTTAAGTCCTTGACATTCCTTATTCAAGGGTTTTTCCTTTTTCCTTAATCTACTTTTACTTACTCATAATCACTTCATGATTCTTCATTCTACAATAATTACTTTCAATCTATGTGTCGATTACTTTGCTTGGGAAGGTTCCCTCCTTCCGGTTTTGTTCTCTACTATGTCCCTTACAATGGAGATTTTCATCTTAGGAGTTACATGCTCAACCTCCTTATCATTCATTGTATGGTTCTTTCTCCCTTTCTTCGCACCCTTATCTATGTTAGGGCATCTATTTGCTTTGGATCCTTTTCTATCCACAACTTTTGTTTTATCCCTAATTTCTTAGATGGGATACTTCTGATTATTGGTTTTATTTCGTGCATTCCACCCTATTCTCGATCGTCCACTCTGTAAGCTTCATATGCGCGTGTGGACTATGACCCATCTTACCAATTGCGGTTATTCCTCCTTAGCCACATCTTATTTGGAGGACTTACTTTCCCAATATTTCTCGAACATTCTTTACTTTATTACCTTAGTATGGGTTGTCCACTCATTCATACTTGTCACAACATCTTTTTGATGCTAACCCGTTAACTTATTTCCGTTTAAGGAGGGTTCACATCCTTCTTGTTTCAAAATCTCTTGTTCATACTTCGTGAAGCTCACTTAACCGTCTCAAGACTTTAAAATAGAAATCCAATTTTGGTCATTAATTTCTTTAAGGATTTTCCTTCATTCTTCTTTTTCCAATGTTTTGGCCTTTTCACTTCTCCCTTCTTTTTCGTGGTTTAAATCCAGGGTTCTCTCGAAGACCAGTTCTTCAACTGTCTCCTTCTCTCCATTTTTTTTATCCAATCATCTGGGCAGCTATATCACTCGTCCCTCATGTCCATCCTTTGTCCTTCATAGAGTGTAGTATTTACTACATCTCAACCTTTCTTAGGGTTTTGTTAATTCTATTTGGCCGTTCCGTTGTTACTCGTTTCTTCTTTCTACTCTGTTCTCTTGAAATTATTATTTAGTTCTCATGCTCTCTCCAAGTAGGTCACACTGGGCCATCACAATACTTCCTTCCTTTGAAACATTTCCTAATTAAGGGTTGGTTCCTTGCACTCCACATTATGTCCATCTGCCCATCAAAATTTCCTTCAAGGGTAGTTAGTCGTATGCATCCCTCTAAAATTTACTTTCATAGTGTATTTCTTTATGTAGCGTTCAAATCTTTCTTGTTTCAAGATTTCTTGATAATTATGTGAGAGGCTTGCCTATTATTTTTTTTTCTTGGTTAATTTGGCCTTTGGTCCTATTAAGGATTTCTTTCATCCTTCTTTTCCCGAGCATTTGGCCTTTTCGCCCCTCTCTTCTTTGTTGGAACTCAAATTATGGTTTTCCCGTGTATTAGTTTGTTAACTGCCTCGCCTCCACCATTCCTTTGGTCTAAGTTTCTCAGGGTAGTTGTTTCTCGAGTACTCTTGTCCTTAATGTCCATCTCACTGACCTTTTTATGGTGTAGCCCCTTCTACTTTCCGGTCTTCCTTAGGGTGTCATTTGTTCCCTCTGACTATCTTGTTGTAATAACTTGCTTTCTCTTGTCCTGTTGGTCCAAATTTCCTATTTGACATAGTTGCTTTTTCCAAGGTGATTTATTTTTGTAATCCCAATACGTCCCGTTTATCATCAAATGTTCGTCTTGTCTTCTCTTGTGGATGCACTCATTTCTTTGCTCCTAAATTGTTTGGATTTTCTTCTTAAAGGGGGAATTCTCTTCAGCTATCCTTTGTTCCATTTGTGGTTTTATTGAGGTCCTACCTTTACCACTTTTTCTTTCTTACCACTTTGCTAAGATTTTGAAGAGTTTACTCTTATTTGTGGTTGCAAATTGAGTCACATTTCTTGGGATGGTATCCTTTCGGATTTCCTATAGTTGTGGGGTGTTTATTCTTGGAAAATATTGTCCTGACTCCTGGCGATGTGGGACAGTTTTTCACTTCGTATCCTATTTCCCTCTAGGTTAACTTGATTCCTGTCCTTTGTAGGGTTGGGCACTTCTCCACGCAGTATCCCTATCATTCATGCTTGTAATTACATGAACATAAGTGGTTCCTCCTGGCGTTTTCTTGGTAATTGTTAGTTTTGGTGCTCCTTCGTCCTTAAGTCTGGATACCGTGAGAGTTTTTTTTCTTTTTGGAGTCTTCCTTGAAGATCACATCATTTGAGGGACGGGTTTTTTTAGGAATTTGGAGTACTTCATTAATAGAGTAGTACAGCATATTGGGGATTTTGGCCCTATTACAAAAAATGGTCACCAAATAACTAGGGAGCTATGAGATTCTTGATAAACATCCTCCTATGTAAGGTTATATGCCCCCTTTTGTGGCTTCACGCTTGGCTTCCTTTATAGTTAGAGTTGTGACCTCAATAGGTCCTGTCACCATTCTCTGGGATACTTCCTCATTCCTGCCATGCTTCAGGCATTTGGGAAGCTTCTAGGGTTGTCTTCCTACGAAGATAAGGTGTTGAGTAGAGCTATTCCTAGTTTTCTTGGTTCCTCTCCTGGGAGCCATCTGAAAATTTTAGGATAAATTCTATTAGTTACAATATTTTATAGTCTTAATTATGTATTTGAGGAAACAGTCTCTGATACCACTCTAGTTGTCACGCCCCGACCCGGTTTGGTCGAATCCCTATGAACAACCCGCCACTCTCCCGGTTTATTAAAGGGTTTCCCCTTATTATAATCCGTAAAGAGTAAGGCGTCCTTTAAACCTGCACCATTTCCTAGAATAGCATAATCAAAACTGCATGAAATTTTAAACTTTACATACTTGTCTTACAGGCATCTTAGTTGATGGTCTTTCAAGGTAGACTTTTCGGGATTTCCTGAAAGGGATATAAGGGAGGGGGTGAGTATGACTACTCAGTGAATGGGTTTTCAAAGGTCTACCAATCGGTATAAGGACATCTCCGTTCATAACCGATGAACGGGTTTTCAACTTTTTTCGAGGAAGTCTTATCATACCAACCGAGTATGATCTACTTACAACTGGTAAGTAGTTTTTCCGCATAATTTTCACATCATTTTTTCTAAGTGGTGATGATTAAAATACCACTAAACAGTGGGTTTTTATACCGAGGTACTTATCATCCCCTACCGGGTATGATATAAAATTTCTACTCACAACCGGTAAGTGGTTTTTATCTTTAAGTTGTGCTCATCATCCCAACCGGGTATGATGTTAGTAAACCCACTCACAACCGGTAAGTGGTTTTTAAATTATAAGGTGTGTTCATCATCCCAATCGAGTATAATGTTAGTAAACCCACTCACCTGTTAACGTAGTGAATTCCACTTAACCGGTTCTTTGTATTCACGCGAGTTCGTCCATGCTGGCGTTCCCGGTATTTCACGTTCCTACACGATATTAACATCCTTGTTCATTATTACTTGGCATAACAGCCTTCATTCATTTCCAATGAATGAGAAAACCCAAACTTTTAGTTATTTGTAATTAGGTCCCTAAAGTTATTTCTCTTTAACTTTAAGTTCCAAATGTCGATTTTTCCTCAAATTAAGTCCCGTAACCTTTAAAATTTATATTGGGACCTCAATTTATTCAATTTCACCAAAAAGAGGTTTAATTTCCCAAATTTCCAATTTGGTCCCCCAATTTTTCCAAAATTACCATTTTTCCCTTCCTTTACAAAAATGGTAAGTTTTGCCCCAAAAATTCCAAAATTCCTCAATTGATCCTCCAACATTATTTTTATGCCCAATTGACCCTCAATTTCATAAAATTACATTTTGGCCCTTTGAATTTCGAAAATCCCCAATTTTTCTCCCAATTTCAACTCTTTAACACTACCGAATTTGATTTTATCAAATTGACTGATCAAACACTTCTAATTGTTGAAATTGGAGTTGAAATTGAGTTCATGCATGTTCATACGATTCTAAGAAACTTTGAATCGCAGATTTTAACTCCGGAACGAGCTCAAACAGAGCTTCACCGGAAAATAAACTATAGAGAGAGAAAGCTTCAATTTCTCACCGGTGAGGGCACGACGATCCGAGCTTTCGATCTAGGCGGATAGCTCTCATCTTAAGGTTCATCCTAGAATCAAGAATTGCATCAATTGATGCCAAATTGAGTTAGAATTTCATTATTGAAATTCTGTGGGTTCTCTCTCTAGCACCGATCAAAAATTGTAGAGGGGAGCTGAATTGGCTTACCTTTCAGTCATAATTCGGCCGTGGGAGGGCTAAGGGAGTTTTGAGAAGGCTTGGTTTGGCCTGAGAAGGGCTCGAAATGACCAATTTCAACTTGACCGAAATAGGGTAGCTTCGGTCCACCAGAGCTGCTTCACTGTTCCATCATGTCGGCGCTTCTCTAGTGATTCTTGGATTGACTGGAGTTTGCAATTAGATAGCTGACTTCTCCCCAGTTCTAAAGAGCCCGACCTCTTCTTTCGAGGTTAAGAAAAATGTTGAAGTCGAAGCTCTAGTTTAAGTTTCACCAGGAAATGGAGCAGTAGAGAGAGAGAAGTGTTCAGGTGTGAGGAGAATGAAATGGGGATGACGTCTTTATATAGGCGCAAAACCCGTGTATTAAATGGGTGAGATTTATTAATAGTATTAATATTGCCATAAATTATTGGTATTAATTCCAATAATTTAATTTCGGTATTAAATTATTTGTATTAATTCCAATAATTTAATTTAGGTATTAAATTATTAGTATTAATTATAATAATTAAATATATATATATATATATTAATTTATGGTTATTTATGATAAGCCTTACATAAAAAATTTTGACCGAAATTTCGGGTTACAAAAAAATTCGTACTTCCAATTTGGTTTTTGTCTCGGGCAAGCACGCTGAACTTCAAAGTTCTTATAAAATCTTGTTTACCTAAACCAATTTGGTTTTTGTCTTCTAAATTTTCTTAAATTTCTTTTTTTAAGGTTTAATGAATCCTTTAGATCACCCGAAAGTTATAAATTTACATATTGCGTGTTCTCAAATGTAAATCGACTCAATTTTTTTACTCGGTTTGACCGGTTCTTTTCCCGGTTTTCCTTAACTCAAAAGTGCGGGGTTTACAAGGTTAGCACTAATAATATTTTAGTTCTCATTCTAGTTGTATGCTTTCCCTACTTATAACATGGTTGTATGCAAGTTAGTATTGATGGGTCTCCCCCATCTCTCCCATTATTGATTGAGGCTAGTCTAACCTCAATATTTCGGTTATACTGCATATCAGTCTAGAGCTTTACGTAAAGACTTATTCACAATAGCATAAGCCTTACATCCTCTTAAAGTTGCAATTGTTGGTCAAGTGTGCTGGGTTAATATTAAATTGTTTGCGTGTTGTAAGGATTTGTCGGGAGGGGTATCTGCATATTAAGGTTTGCTCCTTGTTCTATGTAATATATGTCCTGGATACATTATCATAGTTTCTCATGTAGCTCATTTATAGTGCTATCAATAATATGGTTTCTTGTGCAGCGTATATGTGAAACCCAACCTTCGGACCAAGTAAACCGGGAAACGAACTGATGGTTTTGAGAAAATCGAGCCGAAAAAGGGATAAAAATGACAAAGAAGGGTTAAAATGGGAAATTGGAAAATCCCAAGTGACCAAAAATTCATAAAAATCATGAGGAAGAACCGAGAAGTGGAATTGATGAGGGAACCGGACCTGTTCGGGGGTGAACCGGACACGAACCGGGATGAACCAAAGTGAACCGGTTTAATAATTCATTTTTCTAAGTGTCTTAAAAATGTCAATTTAAGAAATTGAGACCATCATTAAATAGAAAATGAATTTAGATGGATTTATAAATTTTAAAATTTTAGAAAACCAGTAGAATCGGTTCCGAACCGACCAAATTTTGAATTCGGGTCACCGAACCCGGTTGGACCGAACCAGTCAATGAACCGGCCAACGGTCAATGAACTAATCAACAGTCAATGGTCAACAGTCAACGACTGATAGGGCAGCCACACTAGCAATCCACGTCATAAAAATGGACATCTTCAAGCTTTAGATGCTAACAGAGAAGAGAGAGAGAGAGTGAGTGAGTTGACGGAAAAGCTAGAGTCTCCAGCGACTCAAAAAATGCTCCGGTCAGGTCGCTGGCGGCCGAGTCAAAGGCCGAGTCTTATGCTAGTGGGTAGCCTGAGCAGTTGCCGAGCTCCCTATATAAAGAGCACCCCTCCATTCGATTTGAGCATCCCACAATCGACCGAAGAAGACGAACTTCTCAATTTTCCGGCGAGCAACAAACTAGAGCTCCGACATCGGGGCTTTTCTCCATCTCAGAAGCTGCATTCAATACCATTAGAACCGGGAGGAAGTCCTCTACCTAGCTGCAATCTCCATTCTGCTCGAGAGCCAACGTAGAAGAACGAGGAAGCTCAAACAATAACGTTGCTCCTCGGCTGTCAGCAGCCCGAGCTGCTTGAACTCAACTTGACCTGTCCCTAGGTCAATGCCGGCCAAACCAAGCCCCCCAAACACCACCTAGAGGTGCCTTGACTTTCCCCTAAGCTAGCACAGTAAGCCCCCCCGCCGCCCCTTCGCTGAAAACTACTATTCACGGCCAATTTCTACAAAAACTTTAACATTGAAATTCGCACTGCTCAAGCCACCAATTGATGCGCGGTTTGATTCAGGGAGGATCCCCGAGAGGAGAGCAATTCAGAGAAAGTAAGAGCTCCGGTCGTCGGACCCTCACCAGTAAGATATCGAAGCTTTCTCTCTCTAGACTGAATTTTTCGGCGAAGCTCCATTTGAGCTCATTTCTGAGCCAAATCGAGTGATTAAAAGCTTAAAATGACGAGTGAAATGTAGGGAAGATGATTCAGATCACCAATTGAGAAAATTAACCTCGTTTTGGGAGTCAATCGAACGAAATTGTGATATGGGGACCAAATTGCAATTTTTGAGAAATTGGGCAATTTGGGGATTTTTGGAAAATTGGGGGCCGAATTGTAATTTAAGAAAAATTGGGGCATTTTCATAAATTAACTTCCAATTGGGTCCCAATTGGGCAATTGGATGAAACGGAGGGCCAATTGACAAATTTTGAAAGTTCAAGGACCAATTTGTAATTTTTGAAAGTGAAGGACCAATTAGTAATTTTGGGAAAATTAAGGACCAATTGGTAAATTTAAAAAAGTTAAGGACCATGAGGAATCATTGGGAGTACTAGGGACTTAATTGAGATCAAATGAAAATTTAGGGACTCAAATGTAAGGTTATAAACGTTGAGGGACTTAAATGCAATTTAGGCATAGTGCGAAGACCTATGCGCAAATATCCAAGACTATGAGGTCCCTTATGTCGATTCTCCTAATAAGGGTACTCGAACCATGCAGGAGCTAATCATTCAAGTACTGGTGCAAGGAAGTACACCACGAGTCAAGATTTCACCAGGACGGCCACGTCACTATCATCGGGTGAGTGGGATTTTCAACATCATACCCGGTTTGGGGTGATGAGAATCGTTTTAAAGTTTAAAAAGCATTTTTCCAAAATGGTCTCCCCTGACTATGTGAAACTGCTTAAACATTTTGGGAGACGTTCCAGATAGGAGCGGGAATCGCTCTGATAGGCTCGAAGCCTCATATTTGAAAATGATAGGGCCGAAGGCCCAATTTTTGAAAAACTTGTGAAGTGGGCCCAAGGCCAGTGTGCATGGGTTAGACCCGTAGAAAAACATGAATTATAAGGACCATGAAAACTCTTAGAAAAACTTGAATTATTGTGTGATTAGCCATGGGGCGAAGATAGGACTGACAAAGCTCGATGGGCTAGTGGCGGTGCGCCTAAACTAGGTCGACATGCCGATCAAGGCAAACAGCTGCAGGTGAGGTCGAGCGTTGGGGCCGTTGGACTATTGGCACCAAAGGACATGGTTAATAAATCAAAACTATTGTATGCATGCATGAGGAATTTGGTAGCATCTAGATGCCCAAGAGGAGTAGTCGATGAGTCCTAAGGGCTGGTGGACGACCTAGATGCAATAAGGGCAGGTATGTCGTGCCAGATAGTCATGAAGCTTTGATAGCTTCTTGCGCACGGAAATCAATGTAGTAGGGGGAATGAGGTCTCGTCCCATTGAGCGGACATGGTGGAAGATCTTGAGTTTGGGGTCGGACTATTGATATCCGCACAAAATCCGGGTATTGGCAGTATCTCTCTATCATGGTGGACAGTAAAGGCACTCTAGTCCACAAATGGGATGGTCGGGGACTATTTTGCGAATGTGTGATCCCTTTCTATGATATAAAAGGACAGGTGATTGTTTATTGAGGAATCTCCCGAGCAAGGGGAAATGTTCAAGAAGAGACAAACTCATATTACAATAAATTAAAAGTATAAAAATTTTCGATAAACTGATTGTTTTTGAAAACTCGCTTCCTAACCCCCACTCACTAAGTTATAGAAACTCACCCCCTCCCATTAACTTTTTTCAGGAGAAGTACCTCACCACGACGAGCCTAGGTAGGGAGAAGAAGCCAATGATACCACCATCAGATAACTTTTATGTTTTGTACACTTTGTTATAAAAAATAGGTACTAAAACGCCTTTACCTTACTCAGACTACTTAGTAGAAATACTAAATTAATACGAGGAAGAGTGGCAAGTTAATCACGAAATTCGACCAAACCGAGTTGGGGTGTGACAGTATATCTCTCTATCGGCTAGCTAGAGGAAGCCTCACATAAAAATTTAACTGGAAACTCTCTTAACCTTTTCAAGAAGGTTCAGGTACACTTGTACCCACTATATAAGGGTCTTGGACTGTTGTAATTTGATAAGTGTACTTTAACTTAATTGTATATAGGTTAGGTTCCATTTGAATTATGAGTTAGCTTACTTGTCTTATAGGCTAGACTGGATTGTATATGTATTTAATTCCTTTTTAAATACCATGCCAATTGTATGAGTTTTTTTATTTAATTAAATACTGATTTAATTCATTTATTTTTATTCTTTACATTTAACTTTACCCTTCCTATATAATATTTATTTATTTATTCGTTAAATAATAGTTTAACTTTCCTCATTTAAATTACATTCTTCTAGATTACTTATTTAAACTGATTAAGTTTAATTCTAATTCAAATTTTAATTAAAATTTTCGAGTTTGTAAAATATAATATTATAACTATGTGTAGAAAATTAGGATTAAGTGCCCTCAAAACGTAAGGATCAAATTGGTTAATGATAGGTGTTGGGCATGCCTTGGGAGCTCCTCGTTGAGCTAGAACTGAAGGTGATAAGCTTAACTCCACCAGAATAAGCTTAGGAAAGCATCATTGGGCAAGTGCGAACTCGACACTTGACACGAAACCAAAGGAGCTGAAGAAGACAAGAAGAGCGAGATGAGGTAATTATATGCTTTGGGGATGAGTGGCACCAACAATAGGACAAACTATGGGTGACAATGAACAAACTTAGACAATGAATCGAGATAAGGGAAAATTCGAACATAAGTTGAGAGAGGAAACAACAACCAAAATGAACTGAAGATAGTATGAATATTGAGAGGAAACGATGTGAATGTATAGAAGATTCAGATTGAATGAACTACGGGAGACAAGAACAGAGGGCCACGCAGGGGAGGTGAAAGGGTGATACCAGCCTCAACTTTGGGGCAAATTACAACCTTCCCTAAGAAGTGTTTGGATGGACAAGAAAATGTGCGCTCTAATGCTGGGTTTGGACAAGTAGAAATTACATCCCACAAATATGTGTTTGAATAGCGGACAACTATAACGGTTGATCCAAAATTTTCTAAGTATGGAATTCATAATAGAATTTACAAATTTTAGAAATTGTTTAAAATTTTCTTATTTAACAAAAATTTTAATTTAGTTATAAAAGTAAGATTCAGAGAAAAGTTATAATTTTTGAAATATTATAATATAGTATATTAAATATCTTAATTACCGACCCAAAAGTATATTTATGAAATAAATATATAGTACGTAGAGAACAAATCATATATGGTCATACAATAAGAAAATAAAAATTCAAAAATTACTATACGAAAAATATGTAATTGAACAACAAATAGTGAAATTATTAGTGTTGAGTACAATTAAGTTGATGATAAGTTATTATACACATGATAATAACATCAATCCCACTCTTAAAATTTTTTTTATAATTGATACTTCAAATATTATAAACTCTAATTAAAATATTTATTTTGAAAATGGCAGATATTTTTGAAAATATTTTTTCAAAGTTATAGTATAAATACATTTCTTAATGCATGAAATGTGATTGTTTAATAAAATGAGCTATATTCATACTTATTAAGAACCGAGGTCAAAACTAATATTTTTAAAATAATTAAGTTTAATATTATATTTTGAAATATAAAGCACTTATATTATCCCGTAAATAATTTTTATAGTAAGGTAGCAAGTCGAGTTTCAAAATTAAAATTTAAATAATAAGTTTTAAGTAATAGATCATGCCATCCTAAGGTTATAAGTGTTATAATATAAAATGATAAATTAAAGTATAAAAATTTTATTTATGTTTATGTTATATGTTGAATTATTTTATTTTAAAAATAAATTTAATATGATGAAAACTTATTTTATTTTTTATATATTTTAAATATTTTAAAAGAAATCAAAATAATCTAAAATATTTTATATTAGGAGTATTTAGTACAATTGATTATAAAAAAATTACCTTATCTACCTTTGTATAATTAATGAAATATGATAAATTATTATCTAGTTAAACTAAAAATTTGATTTCAAATATAAAATGTGTACCATTATTGAAAGGCAAATTGAGAATATATATTAATTGTGATTTTCGTACTAACGGAAATGGGATAACAACTATGTATTGAGTTATATGCCCAAATATTATAGCTAGTTGATTCCATACGTGAATGGAAAGGTAGATATGAAGAAGTATGAGGAAGTTGCACGATTGGAGATGAAGATTTGCATAATGCTTAAAATCTAAGAGATGCAGACTAGAAAAGCAAAATACTGCAAGTTAATTACTTTATCAAAGGATAGAAGAGATAGACCATAATGTTTTTTCAATTGTAATATTCCCATGTGAGTACAATGTTTATATAGAAGAAATTACAATCATTTATCTTATTGTGGCGACTGCATTTACATATTTTCGAGATTGATTTACGTGAATATGTAAGTCGCCTACTACGGATAATAAGTTGAATAAAAATAATTTTATTGATAAAAATTAAATTATATGGTACAAGAATCAATCCGAAATTGGCGGAGTAATGGAGTGGGTGAGACGACGAGAGAGGAGAGGGCCCTCTTTCCCTTCCTTTCTGCCGTCCTTCCCGCCGGTCCGGTCCGGTGGAAAGCTAAATGACCGACACGAGTAGGAAAGAGATAATCAAATTTCACAGACCTAACTAATCTATTTATTTTATATTTGTTTATTGGTTATTCTATATGCCTAACTCCTACTTAGTACCTTTTCCGTACAACGGACATCACTCGACTCGATGCTAAATATAATATGATTTCAACTTCACGCTAACATTAATTAGTAGGACATAAGTTTTGGTTGGTATATATAATTTAATTAAATATCTCAAATTTTATAATAATTTATTTAACCATCAACATATTTGAAGACCACAATAATTGGCAAATTAGTTTAGTAAAACAAGAATGTCATACCTGGTCGTGTACTGTACGGGAAGCAACCATAGGATGTTTGTGTCTTTCGTACATATGACAAAAATGGATTCATCTCTTTGTTTTTTTGGTACGAAGGTTCATATCATAATAATAATAATTTATTAATTTATGCAGTGATTGAAAATAAAACACTACAGCTGTAACTGTGCCAAAAGACATAAATGAAAAAAAAAAGAAAAAGAAAGTTAGACCATGAAATCAATTAATTGCTTTTTTTTCTAAAAAATGGAATCAATTTACGGAAAAGAAAAAGAGAAGTTCTAAAGGACAGTTCACGCGATCTCCAATAGCGCGTGTTGGACATTCGCCAGCGGCATCAGTCACGCTCACGTTGTCCCCGTCAATAATCTCTCTTAATTAAGATTATCCGGAAAAATAATTTAAAAAAAAAAGCTTAGTTTATTCACTGTGAAGCGCCTTTCTCACTGTTTTGGCAGGATCCTCCCTGGTTTGCTGGCTTTTTTTGCCCACCTTGCAAGATCCATTGACACTTGTGCCCAGCCAAGGGAGCTGCATATATATCTATACAAACATTTTATCTGCCCTTCTGCAGGCTCCCTGACCTGTGCTTGTGTAAACCCAGCTTTCCGTCAGTTGGTAGTGGCTGCCTAGCGAAAGTGACCCACCGAAGCAAGTGTGAAATAAATAGGTGCTTTCATGAGCTAATACCAAGATCCGGAAAAGAAAGGGTGTTCTTTAGGTGCAGTGAAGCTGAATTCCTGATTCAAAGCATAGAGGAGGAGAAGAAGATGATGATGGGAAGCTTCTGTCGTCCTAAGCTGTGTCTCCTCTTTGTGTTGGTTCTGTTTGTGGGTTTTCAGATGGGGCTCTGCAGTGTGAGCTACGACCGTAAGGCACTGTTGATAGATGGGCAAAGGAGGATTCTCTTCTCTGGCTCCATACATTACCCGAGAAGCACCCCTGATGTATAGATACCTACACACATTTGCTTTATAATTGTTTCCCTTTCTTCCAGTCAGCTGGAACTTGAGATTTTCGAGGTTTCTCGTTTGTTCTTCTGATAAGAATTAGTTTTGTATTTTTTGTAGATGTGGGAAGATCTGATAATGAAGGCTAAAGAAGGAGGGGTAGATGTGGTTGAGACTTACGTGTTTTGGAATATCCACGAACCTTCACAAGGCAATGTATGGAGCTTTAGCGTACTTTCTTGCATTTTTTTCCGTTCCATCATTTCCATCCTTTCCGCTCTCTATTTCTTATACTTCTGTGGGTTATTGGAATTATGCAGTATAATTTTGAAGGAAGATACGACCTAGTGAGGTTTGTGAAGACCATCCAGAAAGCAGGACTCTATGCTCATCTCAGGATTGGACCTTACGTTTGTGCAGAATGGAACTTTGGGTAAGGAATAGCTCATTCCCCTCTTAAGCTATGAACTTAATCGTGACCTCTTATGCACAAACTCAGCCTTTTCTGCTTTATCTTTCGGTTGCAGAGGTTTTCCTGTTTGGCTCAAGTATGTTCCAGGCATCAGCTTCAGGACTGATAACGAGCCCTTCAAGGTTCTAGCTTACTTTCTGTAGATCCCCTCTATTCTGATCTTCATTTACTGAGCTTTTCATAAAAGGAGTCATTACCTCAGTGTACTTTCAGAATGATCGACTGTTGACAATATCAAGTTTTTGTTGAATATTGCTGCAGAATGCAATGCAAGGTTTCACTGAGAAGATCGTTAACTTGATGAAGAGTGAAAATCTATTTGAGTCCCAAGGTGGCCCTATTATACTTTCTCAGGTATTCTCTGTCCTTCTGAGATCGTCATTAATTTACCCTTTTCCTTTATCCTTATTACTTGAAAGCTGCTTCAAGCGTACCGTGATGAATGCATGCATAAAAATTGTGCAGATAGAGAATGAATATGGTGTACAAAGCAAATTATTTGGGGATGCTGGGCACAATTATATGACTTGGGCTGCAAATATGGCTGTTAAGTTGGGGACTGGTGTTCCCTGGGTTATGTGCAAGGAAGAAGATGCCCCAGATCCAGTGGTGAGCTCTTTCATAATTTTTATCAGTTTACTGGTTCCACAAGCCAAGAAAAATTGTTCTTCATGATCAAATTCACAAATGATATCATTCTCGCGCATGTTCCAGATTAGGTAACCTGACTTCCAGATATGGTTGCCTCGTGAACTTTTGTGAATTACAAGCACGAGTTATGTGGTATATAGGCCACAGTTGCATAGAAAAAATGGGGTTGGGTCTATTTGGTGTTTGCTGCAACCAATTTTGGGAAACTGTTCATTCACTTTAAGAAAAATTTACCTTTGAATGTTGTATATTACCTTTTCTTTCGCATAATGTTGGGGTAATAAGGAAAGAAACAGAACACTTTCATGAAACTAGTTTCTCATGAATCATGGAACAATTGAGAACTTATATTTCTGCATCATAATAATATAGTAGTTGATGTACATGGTGCATTTACATTTTATACTATATACAGAAAATTATAAGGAGAAGAGTATGCTTCTTATGGACATTACCTGTATGAATCTAAACAGATAAACACATGCAATGGTTTCTACTGTGATTCATTTTCTCCGAATAAAGACTACAAACCTACAATCTGGACGGAGGCTTGGAGCGGCTGGTATGCAATTATCTTGTCCTTAAAAAATGAACAAAATATAAATCCAACCTTCTCAGTCGTTGTTTTCTAATGCGTAGGTTCACAGAATTTGGGGGGCCAATCCACCAAAGACCTGTCCAAGATTTGGCCTTTGCTGTTGCCCGATTCATACAGAAGGGAGGATCCTTTGTGAACTATTACATGGTTTGTACTTGTATTAATAGTCCAATTCATGAAAGTCATATTCATAAAGGAAACCACATCTGAATTCAAGTTTACTTCCTACCTCTAAATGGATAGTACCATGGAGGAACCAACTTTGGACGCTCTGCTGGGGGTCCGTTCATCACAACCAGCTATGATTATGATGCTCCAATTGATGAGTATGGTAAGATATTGCTTTATTTTTATTTTTCCCCTGTAGTTTTGTGCTTTGGCAGATGTTTCTTGACTAGGGAAAAGTATTGTTACTGGAAATATGTTCATATCAGAGGGTATAGGGTAGCAATAGTGAAGGCTTAATTATATATTTCCCTTGTATGGATCTTTTGGGGCAAGTGTCACCGACATCTTTGCTCACTTGTCTTTATAGGTCTGATAAGACAACCCAAGTATGGCCATCTGAAAGAGCTACACAGGGCGGTAAAAATGTGTGAACATGCTCTTGTTTCAGCTGATCCGGTGGTTACTTCTCTTGGAAGCTATCAACAGGTTTATCTCACTTGGATTTTCCTGAGAAAGGGATGATTCCCATAATGCTAAGTCCAAGAACTCTTCTCTAACCAAATTATTTTCTTTCAGGCACATGCTTATACCACAGAATCAGGTGACTGTGCTGCTTTTCTGGCAAACTATGACACTAATTCTGCTGCACGAGTGTTGTTCAACAACATGCACTATAACTTGCCTCCTTGGTCCATCAGCATTCTTCCTGACTGCAGGAATGTAGTATTTAACACTGCAAAGGTATGGATCTGCTTGACCCTTGTAATGTTTTTGGGGCAAACCTGATCTTTGTAATTATCTAGATTTTCTTGTTAACACAACCTTTTTTGGAAATGGGTAAAGCAGTCTAGCCAGTTATCAGAACAGTAACTGAAAACGTGTAGCATATGGGTCGCATTTGGTCAAAGATACTAGGAAAAATCAGTTTCAGATTATTTAATCCACAGAAGAAACTGCTGCCTGGTCACAGTAGAATAGGCATTTAAAAGTTGCACTCAGAGATAATTAACTGGCTCTCCAGCTTCATATTGAGTGAAGGAATTGAAATAGCCGAAATCTCATTTACTGTCCATTAGCAGGGAGAGATTTGGTTTCAAAACTTTGAGCAGTAGAAAAGGTGATTTGTAGTTGCCTTAACATTCACCTTCTAGAATAGCAGTGCAATTCTCATGATGTCTTTTATAGGGATCATATTTGAAAACTTAACTACAAGATGATGCATCCATAGGGTTATTGACACTGCATCTTAATGTTACTTTTATCTCTCCTAATGTATGTGGTAACAAATTCAACAAAAAATAGTCAGCTTAAAGTATCACACCCTGATGGTGGTTATGGTCTTCTCACGCATAGTTCCTCATTTTTAGGTTGGAGTTCAAACTTCACAAGTGGAGATGTTGCCAACTAATGGTGACATGCTTCAGTGGGAGAGCTATGATGAAGATATATCTTCTCTCGATGAGAGTTCTACATTTACCACTTCTGGACTCTTGGAGCAGATTAATGTGACAAGGGATGCCAGTGATTACTTATGGTACATCACCAGGTGAGATTTTCAATTCCCCTATCACATACTGGTGGTCATCTTCTTAGGAAAAATCAAATCAATCTGTTGTAGAGAATTAAAGAAAGAACCTTCCCATGTTATATATTCTCAAACATTATTCTAAAGTTTTCTGCTCTTTTTTATGGCCAAAAGTGTGGATATCGGTTCTTCCGAGTCATTCCTCCATGGAGGAGAGCTCCCAACTCTCATAGTTCAATCAATGGGGCATGCTGTGCACGTCTTTGTCAATGGGAAACTCTCAGGTGAATTATCCATTCTACTCTCATAGATCAATTATTGCTATGATTCGGTGAAAGCATGACTTCAATAAATTTGATTAAATTAGGTTCTGCATTCGGAACAAGGGAGAATCGCAGATTCAGGTATATTGGGAAGGTCAATCTCCATGCAGGCACAAACAAAATTGCTCTGCTAAGTGTTGCAGTTGGATTGCCTGTGAGTTCTCCTTCTTCGACCTAGCAGATGATAAAACAATATATGCATGGAGCTGTACTGCATTTCGGCTGTTTAATTTTCTCAGATATCTAAATACTCAGCTTATCTACACGAGGTCTGGTAACATTTAATTTAGAAAAACTAACGAATCATTCCTTTAATAGAATGTTGGGGGCCACTTTGAGACATGGAACACAGGCATCCTTGGGCCAGTAGCATTGCATGGGCTTGACCAGGGAAAATGGGACTTGACCTGGGCAAAATGGACTTACCAGGTAAAGTGGCAATTCGCTGGTATTAACCTGTTATACACATGCCTTTGTTTTAGAGGTTTCTCTGACAAATTTCTATCAAATTTACCAGGTTGGCCTTAAAGGAGAGGCCATGAATCTTAATTCTCCGAACAGCATCTCGGCAGTGGATTGGATGCAGGCATCATTAGTCACACAGAATCAACAGCCTTTAACATGGCACAAGGTACTGATAGAACTGCTTGAAATCTTTGGTCTAACGTAGCTAGAAAATGGTTATTTATTGGACTTGCATCTGCAGACCATTGAAGTATTTGAGTGGTATGTCTTGTTTCCTATCATTTTATTCAAGTGGGAAATTGGCCACAAAAGTGTATTTCCTAGTTGCCATCCTAACTTAGTGGATGGATATAGATTTTTGAACTAGGATGAGACTGATTCCACTCAACCAGGTGTGCAATTATCTACTACTTGGTTTTAAGAATGACTAAGAATTCTGGAACATCTTTCCATGGTCTTAATGTGCCTGCAGGCTTACTTCAATGCACCTGAAGGTGATGAGCCCCTTGCCATAGATATGGAGAGCATGGGAAAAGGACAAATATGGATTAATGGGCAGAGTATTGGTAGATATTGGACCGCATATGCCACTGGTAAATGTGATGGTTGTAGCTACACAGGCACATTTAGGCCTCCGAAATGCCAGCTTGGATGTGGAGAACCAACCCAGCGGTGGTAAGTGCACGAAATAGAGTAACCCAAAAATCTTTTTGTCTTCATTTTTATAAACAGTCACAACTCTTAGGAGCTATGTACATTTTGATTTCTGCCTTCGATAAAACTGCTTATATACCTAACAAAGAGCTTAGTTGAATGATAGACCAATAAAAAAATGTGTTTGACTACCACTTGTGCCTTCTAGCTAATATTGTAAGAAATAGCCCATCTTCTATTGAGCTCTGTTATACTGCATTTTTCAGTTTTCTAATTTTAGAAAAAGGAATGATACAAGGATGACATGCTTTACAATGGATAAGAATCCTTTTTCATTATAATTCAAAGTTTTTTCAAAAAATTATCTGAGACACTCCCGCTTTTTCATCTTTTACAAAGAAAAAAAAGTCCAAATGTGGATCTATGAGCAGAAATAACCAAAAGCATCAGGTCTGCCCGACCTTTTTTCCTTTTTTAACTTGTCCTTCTTGATTAATTCTGAAGGGTCTCAAATGATTCTCTTGATATGGTTTCATTATCTGTAGGTACCACTTACCCCGATTGTGGTTGAAGCCGACACAAAACCTTCTAGTGATTTTCGAAGAGCTTGGTGGGAACCCCACTAAGATCTCAATTGTTAAAAGGTCAGTTACCACTGTATGTGCCGAAGTCACTGAATATCACCCTACGATCAAGAATTGGCACATTGAGAGCTATGGGAAATCAGAAGAATTCCACAGCCCAAAGGTCCACCTCAAGTGCAGTAAGGGCCAGTCAATTTCTTCCATAAAGTTTGCAAGCTTCGGCACCCCAGCGGGAACATGTGGGAGTTACCAGCAGGGAACTTGTCATGCTCCTACTTCATATGCCATCTTAGAGAAGGTACTCAACGTATAATCGTTAAATGCATAAATGGTAAGGAAGTTCTGTACAAGTTTCAAAATAGTATAAAGGTTTTTTATACAAAAAGTTACAAATATTTTCTCTGGTTATACAAATCGTTAAAATTGCAATAATCTTTCCATAAATTGGTGAACTTCTTTCGTATCAAATGTACAATTTTTTTGAAAATATTTTTAATTCATAAAAATTAATTTTTTATATATAATCAATACAAAAATTATAATTCAATCCATAGGGTCAGTTCAGTTGCAAGATTCAATTATATACATTTGTAAGACTGCCTAGAAAATGTCTCTTGAAATTTAGGAGGTGGGCTAACATTTATCTATGTTGAATTGCATTGATTCACAAGTTATAAGAGACCGTCTATTTGTATAGATTTGGGATAAAACAAAGCTTAACTAATTAAGATTACATCAAATATTCTAACTATATAAAATGATATTCTAAAAATCAAACATAATATATCAACAATCTACATCAAAAAATATTTCTAAAATGAGATTTCATAAGATGCTTTTACTTAATAGTGAGGTTCCAAAAAAGATCCTAAAAAAGTTTTGCATATGTTTGTAAATGCATTTAACAACTATTGTATTGATAAATTTAAAATTTCATACAATTAAAACTTACTATTATCATGCCATTAGCACAGTTAGTACATTTATAATACCTACATAAAAAGGTTAGTTGTGATGTTTTGTAGCTACCTTACATACTTTTGAAACTTTATGAAAACATGCTGCCACATTTTTGCAATTAACCCTAACTTATTGTGTCTTGGATTAAACTATTTCTTATTCAAAAAATTGAATATTTTCTGTCATATAACATAAATTTCACCTGAGTTTTCCAGCATTTCAGGTGGAATTTTGACGTGAAAGTCAGATAAATTAAACCTTGTTGGTCTTGATATCAATAATAATGAAGGATTTTCTGCCCTTAGGTTAAATTTATAAGGGAAATTTTGTCCATAACTTCTCAGCTCTCCTGTAAATTTGATTGCAGAAATGTATAGGGCAGGAGAGATGCTCAGTGACAATATCAAACAGCAACTTTGGGGAAGATCCATGCCCGAATGTGCTCAAGAAACTGTCGGTTGAAGCAGTCTGCTCTCCCACAGTATCTATCACTGCACAACCCAACTGGGGTGGTTAACTTGGGATACAAAAGAATATCTCTGAAGCTTGTTGTAGACTTGAAACGTCAACATAACATGCAAGAAAAGACCACTAAGAAGAGAAGGAAAGGAAGGGGTATCAGTATATTCAGATTTAGATGGAAGAGCCAGAACTTCTATTGGGGGAAGCAATGGTTCCATGGAATTTATCTGGGTTAGGTTTAATTTAATTTAGCTGAGGTGTACTGTGAATTAGTGCATGATAGGATGAAATAGGCAAAAAAAAAACGAATAGGGTTAAGGTTGATTTGATGCGTTGAGTTCCTGGTAAATTTTCCACATACAAGAAAGATTCTGAGGAGGATGCCCAGTTGAAGCATTAGTACTACTGGATCATCCTGTCCCGGACTTTTAAACCGGATGTGGATTCTATGGAAAGGTCGAAGATCATGATCCATTGTTCTTTGTTATATGTGGGTGTGCTTGTTCAGTTAAGGATGTCGTTGGGAGCACTGAGTTTAAAACCAGAGCCTCCTTTCCAACTAGGGGTTCATGTTGGGAGCTGGCCGCCAGAATGAGAAATTTGCCATTTTTTTCCTTTGGTATGTGAACTGTGAACATAGCAGTTGTGTTTCTCATGTGTTCTTTTTGAGTGGAAAAGTTGGACCAAATCCGGCCCAGTTGGGAGTGGCTACCAATGCTCATTACCTGGTCTAGATTTGGATGGATCCTGCCCGAGCCCGAGGGATCATATTCGGGTATGTGGTGTAAACATACACCGTGCCCGTCTACTCGTTATTAATTTATATTTATTATTTATAAATATACTTATTTAATTATTTTTCCAATTTTAAATATAACTTTAAGAATTTATTAGTATTTTTATAGTAATGTAAACGACCAAGCAGTATTCTCTCCTACTCTTCAGGATCTTAAGAAGAGAAACATTCCCACTTTGAATTCTTCTCATCCCCATTTCCCTCCTCAAACATCTCTTCCACCTCGACTCTCTCCCATACATTCTCTCCTTCACTCTTCTTCCACATTTCTTCTCTCCCAACTTTTTCTTCTTCTTAAGGAAAAAGTAAGCTAAAGCTCGTTTTACCTGGTTTTCTCCCTCCATCTCCAACTATGGCTATAGGAAGATCCCGAAACAACAAGCGGTCTTCGAGCACTTCTTACGCATCTACCATCACCACCATCGTCTTCATAGTACTGTGTGTGTTGGGTGTTTGGATGCTGACCTCCAACACCATGGCGCCGCTTCAGACGACCCAACGGACTGCCACCACCAGTAACATGGGAAATGATGATGTCTCTTCCATTTTCCATGATGACAAAAAGGACATTCCTGCGTATGAAGATAACCCAGGCGAACTGCCCGATGATGCGATCAAATCGGATGATCGTAGCCAGGCAGATAACATTGATGCTGGCAGCGATGATTCCACCGGTTCTCAATCTACTGCAGGTACATTTAGTTCTGCATTATCCATCTCTTGTGTAATTCTCTACCCTTACTTACCATTGGAGAGCTGATCTCGCCAATATTGTTTTGGGACGAAGATCTTATTAGTATTGATCAATCGAAAAATACACATAGTAAATCATTTCACTCGGATAGGAACAACAAATCCGGCAATGGAGGAAGCAAGCAGCAACATTGAGAAGCAGGAATTGATATCTACGCCACTGGAGACTGAGAATAGAGGCAATGATCAGAAAGAAAATAATGTTGAGAATTCTCAGGTCAAAGAATCAGAGGAGCCTGAGAAGCAGCAGGTTGAGCATGATAACCAGGTCTCTGAGGAGAGCTCCATGACTCAGAAACAGCAAGAGGACAATGAAGAGTCCGTCTCAAAAACTTCTGAACCCGATGAAGGGAATCAATGGAAGCAAAGTAATGACGGAGAGCAGCAAGAGAGCAGTTCTGAACAAGATCAACAGCAGGACGATCAGGGAAAGGAGAATGAAGATGCTAGTAAGGGTCAAGAAGTTAATTCAGTGGTGGATCACCCTCAGGATGAGGGCTCGGACAGTGAGGACAATCAACAGATGGAGCAGAATGCAAAGGCTTCCCTAGAACAAAAATCAATTCTAAATGAGCAGATGGAAGATGCAAGCTCACAAAAAGATGAACATGACCAAAGTGATCAAGAGCGAGGAAAGGCAGCTGGTGAAGACGAGGTACAGAAAGAGGATGAAGCGGAACAGAAGGGAGCTGGAGGATTCCATGGGAGTTCTAACAATGGTCAGTATGTACAGGGAAAGTTTTCACTATAGCACATGGCAGAAGAAAAACAAGACTCATCTTTCAAACCTGACATTGCTTTTCCAACAGACCCACAAGCAGTGATCCCAGAACAGGAACGAGAGAAGACGATTGAGGAGCAGCAACAACAGCGGCAAGAGGATCAGCAGGCTGAAGAGACGACACAGAAACAGGAGGATTCTTCTACAGAAAAGGCAAGAACATTGATATCACCCAACCTCTTAAACTGCAACTAGTTTATAATGACAAACTAGTTTAATATTTGGGATTTCCAGTAAATTTCTCCTTAAATGCACCAACAAGATGAGCAAACAAGGCCCCGTGTTTCATGAGAATTAAGTCTGATTGCCATATTAACTCTTGGCAGCTAGAAGAGCCACAAGACAGAGACAATGATAACTCGGAACAGCAGCAGCAGCAGCAGAGAGCGATAGATTCTCATTTGGAGGATGAGAGCCCTTCGGAGCAGAATGAGAAGACATATAGCCATGAAAGCCAATCATATTCATCATTTCCAGCGGGAGACAACCCGGAGATCCCAAAGGAATCGAAGGAATCGAAGATGTCCTGGAAAACCCAGGCGTCCCAGTCGGAGAACCAAAAGGAGCGCAGGCAGAGTGACTTAGAGGGCAATGGAAGCATCTACGGGTATAAATGGCAGCTTTGCAACGTGACAGCGGGGCCTGATTATATCCCCTGCTTGGACAATGAAAAGGCTCTCCGTAAGATACGTAGCACCAGACACTTCGAGCACCGTGAACGCCATTGTCCCGAGGAAGGTCCCATCTGCCTCGTCCCTCTTCCTGAAGGATACCAAAAGCCCATTGAGTGGCCAAAAAGCCGAGAAAAGGTAATCAATCTCCAAACTAATACTAAACATGTTTCACTATCCAATTGTTTATGAATTTTAACCATTATGAAGAACTGTTGTGTCATTCTCAGTATAGTAATTGCCCATACTAATGAACTACTCATGATCTGTCACTCAAAGATATGGTACCACAATGTGCCTCATCCCTTGCTGGCAGATGTGAAGGGGCATCAGAATTGGGTCAAGGTGACAGGAGAATTCCTAACCTTTCCCGGAGGAGGTACCCAGTTCATCCATGGTGCCCTTCACTACATTGACTTCCTCCAGGCAGTAAGCTCCCTCTCCTCATCTTAATGCCATTTCAAAGCACCTGATTGGCACTAGCCATATGTAACTATCTCAATACTATGAGCTTAATATACTCAGGCAGTGGCAAACATAAAATGGGGAAAGCACACAAGGGTTATTCTAGATGTGGGTTGCGGAGTGGCTAGCTTTGGTGGATACCTCTTTGAGAGAGATGTCCTGACTATGTCATTTGCACCAAAGGATGAGCACGAGGCACAGATCCAGTTCGCATTGGAGAGAGGGATACCTGCAATTTCTGCTGTTATGGGCTCGCAGAGACTGCAGTTCCCGAGCAGGGTCTTTGATATTATCCACTGCGCACGGTGTCGGGTTCCTTGGCATGCAGAAGGTTTGTACTTCCATCTCATCCACCGTTTGGCATGTCTATGAGCAGTTTTCTGATTTAAAGAATAGAAAACAAGTCATTCTCTGGTGTATTTCCACTGAGAACAGCTTCTGTACTTAATTTTAAGTTCATCTATGCAACTCCTATGGATATGCTGGTTCATTTGTCCAGAGAAATAGAACTATCGTTATGCTTTCAAATGGTAAACTACATAGGATTGAACTAAGCATCTCAAATGAACTTTTGTATTGAGAGTATTTCTAAATGATTCTCACCACAAGACGCATCTCAAGTTTCCTGGAATTTTTCATGAAGGTGGCAGGCTACTTTTAGAACTGAACCGAGTCCTGCGACCTGGTGGTTTCTTCTTGTGGTCTGCTACTCCAGTGTACCAAAAGCTTGAAGAAGATGTCCAAATCTGGAAAGGTAATAAAATATTCTCTCATCAGTTGTCAAGCTCAGCCATTGGAATTGGACTTGTAATTTCATAATTTTTCCCTCTTCTTTGCAATTTTAGAGATGACTTCACTGACGGCATCAATGTGCTGGGAGCTTGTAACAATACAGAAGGATAAGCTAAACTCGATAGCAGCTGCCATATACCGAAAACCCAGATCAAACAAATGCTATGAAGAGAGAAAGCAGAATTCTCCTCCAATGTGCAAGGAAGATGATGACCCAAATGCTGCATGGTAGGATCTTCTTTCCCTTGTATCCATTTAATATCAACGAGGAACTTCTTCATAGAGACTCAGAGAGAGAGAGAGAGAGCACACTCAAACACTACCTTCAGAATCTTTTTCCTCATGTAAGTTCAGACATCATCATGTAACAAGAGACGCCCTACTGTCATGTTCCCTGCATAAGAAAATCCTGTGAGTGAATTAACCTGAGACTTGAGGAATGCTGGTGTTGTAAGTCCTCTTTTAACTACTGCTCTCGTGTCTGCAGGTATGTGCCTATTCAAGCATGTATGCATTGGAATCCCACTGGAGAGTCTGAGAGGGGCGCTCGCTGGCCAGTAGTTTGGCCCCGTCGACTCCGAACACCTCCTCGGTGGCTCAACAGCTCGCAGATGGGAATCTATGGGAAGCCTGCTCCACAAGATTTCCTTGCTGATTATGACCACTGGAGGAAGGTCGTAAGAACTTCATACATGTCACGGCTCGGGATCAGCTGGTCCGGAGTAAGAAATGTGATGGATATGCGAGCAGTGTATGGCGGGTAAATCTCCATTACTTAGAGAAGCCAAAACCTGGAACTAGGGGAACGTCACAGGCTGCAGGGTCAAAACTACATGCAGCAAAAATAATTGGAATTGATTCATAAGCTAAAAGAATGGATTAAAACATAAAATATTCATCTATATTACAGGTTTGCAGCTGCTCTCAAGGACCTTCAGATGTGGGTCATGAATGTGGTGAATGTTGACTCTCCAGACACACTTCCCATCATATACGAGCGTGGACTTTTTGGGATATACCATGACTGGTGTGAGTCCTTCAGCACCTACCCCAGAACATATGATCTCTTACACGCCGATCATCTCTTCTCCAAGCTCAGGAAAAGGTATTTAAACAGTTTGCATTTTCTAGAAACTTCACCAAGAGACAGATGCAATCCTTTCCAATAAGAAGCCTACCGGCTAACATGTTCTCCTTTACAGGTGCAAGCTTGAACCGGTTATGGCAGAGGTGGATAGGATTGTGAGGCCAGGAGGGAAGCTGATAGTGAGGGACGAGACCAATGCCATAGGTGAGATCGAGAACTTGTTGAAGTCCCTCCACTGGGAAGTTCACTTAACCTTCTCCAAAGATCATGAGGGAATACTCAGTGCCCAGAAGGGAACATGGCGACCTGATACATATTCTGATAGTTAGTGATCAGGATTGAAGCTAGCATCAATTGAGGTCAAGTTATCAACACCTTTAGGGAAGAGTACTACAGCCCTGGACTTGATAATATGCATGTAAAATCATAAGCATCATCAAAATCCTTCACACATACATATGCACCACAGAAGTTATGAGTCTGAAACTTTATATTTGTAGAATCAAACAAAGGGGCGCACGTCTTCATTTTTATTTGTTGTACCTCTAGATTTTGGACTGTAATCTATTTACAGCGTTTATTTACACAGTTATCCAGGAACCCAGAAAGGAATAAAATGAGGAAACACCTCAAAGTTCGACATTGTAAGATAAAGGAACAGTTGGAAGAGAGATGAATACAAGTAATGTTTTAGCCCCCAATGAATCTTGGTAGGGACCGCTGGCGATTGCGATTGCGATTGCACCTCCCATTTCTCCATTCCATCATCAATTGCAAATGCTAAAATTGATGAATGAATGGTAACAGACAAGTGCAGATGTCCCAGAAAAAAAAAACGAAGAAACTGCTGGATTGATCAGTCAATCAATATATGTCAATTTCAAGAATCCTTCGGCCCGGGCTTTGAACCATCAGCCCCATAAAGGTTGTTATACGCCTCGAGATCGTCGTAGTAGATGTCCCACACACACCTGACGCAGCCGCTTCCACAGCAATCGTCCGGAAGCGGCTTCTCCGGGGGTGGCGGCCGCGGAGGCTGTTTCCGGCCTCCCTCCTTTTCTTGATTATTGCCGAGCCTCTCCGTCTCCGACTTGATCGAGGGATTCTTCTCCTCCGCTGCCGACATGATTCAATCAGAGTCGATATTCAACCACTTCGGACGAAAGGATACCGAATCTTCAAATTTCTAGCTGCTAGCTCCGTTGGGATCGAATGACGATTCAATCTATTAGGCTGTTCCTGCGGGTGACGCACAGATTTAAGGCGCGTGAAAGATTGTGATGAAAAAAAGGTGTATGAAAGAGGTATGTTTTGGGGCGAGGGTGCTTCCCATTGCCTAGCGTGGGTTCATTTGGTAATAGTGATGCGGTGTGCGTGGATCTCTTCGAGGTGCCATTGCAAAATGATTTTTTTGTTATTTTTTTATGGGTACAGTATTTTGTTGGTTAAAATATTTATATTATAAAACTCTAAAAAAATTAATTTTTTATTAATTTCATCCCTATTTTTTAAACTTTTTTTCAATTAGTTTCTTTTAAAAATTTTATTTTTATAAACATTTACTCTTAAATTTTCTGAACATATAATGTCCAAGTTTTCATAAAAATTTAAACTTTTATAAATTAATTCAATCATTTTACCAATTTCATAAAAAAAATTTAGAGAATTATCACAATTATTGATAAAATATAGTTTAGTGAAAATTATATCTTTACACCATAACATACTTATAGTTTTAAAAGATAAAACTTCATGTTTTGATCTTAAACTTTAATAAAATGTACTATAAATATGGTTTGAGCAAAAAAAAAATACTATAAATATGTATTGAAAACATTTTCAAGTTTAATCACAATTACACATGAGTAAATAACCCTTAGTTCAAGAAATTATTCATAATAACTCATTTTTCTAAAAAAATATCATAAATTGTATCACCCAAAATTAAAACAAAATCATAATAACTTCTCTTTATAAGAAAATATTAAAAGTTACATCATTAAATCATAACCTAACATAAGGCAAATTATATATAAAAGTAGTTTGGTGGGCAATAAATCAACCATACCAACTAACGTGTTTAATGCATACACAAATTAAAACTTATTTTTTTAATAGGAAGTGTGTAAACTAATCTTATAAAATTACCTTTTGATCCCTAAAATTTTTTAAAATTTATATTTAATTCAAAATTTTCAAAAATTTTATTTTACCATTGTTACTCTAAAATTACTTTTTTGCCTTATACTATCATCCCTAAACCTCGGAATAGGACAATTAAAATTTATGTTATACCACTCCAAAGGTTACAATAGTGTGACTCCCTCCACCATAGTAATAACATGATATAGAGCTAAAAGTAAAACTATTTTCACAAATTTTTATAAGAATTTTAACTTTTTCAAAATAATTCATCGATTCCATTAAATCTTTTTTACAAAATCTCAAGAATGAAAATAACCATTGATAAGATATATCATTTGTGAAAGTTTTTTTAAGGCTTGTGTCTCGCTTTGTGTAGCTAGTATTCGACTTGTAGCCTTTCGTCCTCTATCTTCACTTGAAAGAGGTTTAGGGAGTGGGAGAGCTTCACAAGATTAGTGAGTGTCTTGACTGATGATAAGATGTCATGTCTCGACCTCAAATTTTACTAAAAATATACTAAAGAGTTATATTGAAATAGTCTTTTAAGGTTCACTATGGTATAAGTCGGATATTCCCCGTAATCCCATATTTGGAAATTTATTTGTCACGCCCCTACCCTATTTGGTCGGGGTTCTGTGAACAACCCGCCACTCTCTCGAATCTCGAAAAGGGGTTCCTCTGGAAGATCAAGAGAGTTAGGTGTAGTACTTGCCATATTTTCCCTGTACAACATTAAACAAAACTAAAACTTTAAATTAGTATACCTAGTCTGGGATTTAGGGAGGAAAAGTTGGTGCAGTTGCGTTTCTTCCTGAAAATGTTTAGAGAGAGGGGATAAGTTCGACAACTCAGTGAGTGGGGAAAAGTATTTTATGAAGGTTCAATTTAGCAATTTCAATAATTTAATAATTCAACAGTTTCTTCTTAAGTTTCTCAAATCAACAATTGCCCTACTATCATAGGAGTGATCACACATTCGCAAAACAGTCATCGACCGTGCCACTTGTGGACCGGAGTACCTTTACCGTCCACCCTAATAGAGGTGTACTGTCCCTATCCGGAGTTTGAGTGAAAATCAATAGTTTGACATATCAAACCCTGATTACTTCATCATGTCCGCTTAGTGGGACGATACCTCATTTCCCCTATTGCCTCGGTCTCCATGCGCAGGAAGCTACTCGGCTTCACGACCTACTGAATGAAGAAATCGCCCTTATGCACCTTGGGTTGTCCAACAGTCCTTGGGCTCCATCACTAGTTCATGCTAGGTGTCCTAATGGCCCAAACATCATAGTGCATGCACAATCAACAATCTTTCTAGGTTGCATAACCGACATGAACCATAGTGAACCGATTCACAAATTTATTTTTCTAGGTTGCATAAAAATTTCAATTTGGGAAATTGAGACCACCATTAGATAGAAAATGAATTTAGATAAATTTTTAAAATTTTAAAATTTGGAAAAACGGTCAAACCGAGTCTGAACCGGTTGATTTTTGAATTTTGGACAACGAACCCAATCAATAGTCTGATCAAAGGTCAATGGTCAACAATCAATGGTCAACGGATAGCTGGCGCCACGTCAGCTGCCACGCAAACACGAGCAACCAGTGGGAGGCTACCACATGTCCAGTCAATGGATAGCTGGCGCCCATTAGCACGACACGCAGACACAGGCATTCAATGAAAGGCTACCACGTGTCTAGTAAATGGCTGATAGGGCAGCCACGTTAGCACTCCATGTTTGAAAATCTGACCAATCATAGCACGCCACGTGGCACGCCCGCCACATCATTGTCTTCAACCTCTATCCGTTGACAAAGAGAAGAGAGAAGAAAGAGTCATAGGAAAAGCTGGAGTCTTCGGCGACTCGAAAAACTCTCCGGTTAGGTCGTCAGCGATTGAGTCAGAGGCTGAGTCTTATGCCGACGTGTAGCCTGAGTAGTTGCCGAGCTCTCTATATAAAGAGCACCCCTCCATTCGTTCTCAGCATCCCAAAATCGACCGAAGAAGATGAACTGCTCAATTTTTCGGCAAGCAGTAAACTAGAGCTCTGACATCGGGGCTTTTCTCCACCTCTTAGGCTGCATTCGGTACCTTTAAAACTGGAAGGAAGTCCTCTACACAGCTGCACCTCCATTTCGCTTGAGAGCCACTGTGGAAGAACGAGGGAGCTCAAACAGTAACATTGCTCCTCGCCCGTCAATAGCCCGAGCTGCTCGAGCTCAACTTGAGTCATCCGCATGCCAATTTCGGCCAAGCCAAGCCCCCCAAACACCACCTAGAGGTGCCCTGACCTTCCCCTGAGCTAGCACAGTAAGCCCCTCCACTGCCCTTTTGCTAGAAAACACTGTTCACGACCGATTTTTGCAAAAATATTAACACTGAAATTCACACTGCTCAGGCCACCAATTGAGGCGCGATTTGATCCAGGGAGTATCCTTGGGAGGAGGGCAATCCAGAGAAAGCAAGAGCCTTGGTCGTAAGACCCTCACCGGTAAGATATTGAAGCTTTCTCTCTCTAGACTGAATTTTTCGGCGACGCTCCATTTAAGCTCATTTCTAAGCCAAATTGAGTGGTTCAAAGCTCAAAATGACGAGAGAGACATAGGGAAGGTGATTCAGATCACCAATTGAGACAATTAACCATGTTTTGGCGGACAATTGAATGAAATTGTGATATGGGGACCAAATTGTAATTTTTGAGAAATTGGGCAATTTGGAGATTTTTTGAAAATTGGGGACTGAATTGCAATTTATGGAAAAGTAGGGCATTTTCATGAAATTAACATCCAATTGGGTCCCAATTTGGAAATGGGATGAAACGGAGGGCCAATTGGCAATTTTTGAAAGTTCAAGGACCAAATTATAATTTTTGGAAAATTAAAGACCAATTGGTAAATTTGGAAAAGTTAGGGACCCATGAAGGGTAATTGGAAGTCCTAGGGACTTAACAGAGATTTAATGAAAATTGGGGACCCAAATGTGAGGTTATAAAACATTGAGGGACCTAAATGCAATTAAGACATAGTACGAGAACCTATGCATAAATACCCAAAATTAGGAAGTCCCTTATGTCGATTCTCCTGATAAGGGTACTCAAACCATGCAAGACCTGATTGTTCACGTACTGGTGAAAGGAGACACTCCACAAGTTAAGATCTCACCGAGACGGCCACGTCACTATTACCGAGTGAGTGGGAACCACTTTGATGTCAATTCCAGTTGGAATGACGATTCAACTTTGAAAATTATTTTCTTAGAATTAGCCTCCCCTAACTAGGTGACTCTGTTTAAAATATTTGGGATCTAATTTCGGGCTTAGGCTTGAGATGCCAGTGGGCCCAAGGCTGATGGATACGGGTGTGGACCCGTCCAGAATGGATATGTGATATATGATGCTAAAAGACCTCAATAATGGAAACATTGTCTGATACCCATCGAGCCAAGCTGAGTTGTCAAGTCGGTTGGGTCAAACCGCTACTCTGCCGAAGCCAGGTCGTCAAACGTGTTGGGCTAGTATGCGTGGGCCGAAGCCAAGTTGACAAACCATTGTACTAGATGGCCAAAGATAAAAGTTATAATTTAAGTGATACCTATCGAGATAAGATGAGTTGTCGAGCTTGTTGGGTCAGTACGTACGGGTCAGAGCCAAGTTGATAGACCGTTGTGCTAGAGGGCCAAAGATAAAGGTTATAATTTGAAAAGACTATTGATTGTGCATGCACTATGACATTCGGGCCATTAGGACACCTAACGAGGTAGTGATGGAATCCAAGGACAACTAGACGACTAAGGGTGCATAAGGGCGGTTCTATTGTTCAGTAGGTCATGAAGCTGAGTAGCTTCCCGCACACAAAGTCTGAGGTAGTAGGGGAAATGAGGCCTCGTCCCATTAAGCAGACACAGTGAAGTAATTAGGGTTTAATGTGTCAGACTATTGATGTCCACTCAAACCCCAGGTAGAGGCAGTATCCCTCTATTAGGGTGGACAGTAAAGGCGCTACAGTCCACAAGTGGCACGGTTGAGGATCGTTCCGCGAATATGCGATCCCTCCTATGATAGGATGGTGGTTGTTGAATTGTGAAAACTAAGAAGAAAACTACTAAAATATCAAATAATTGTAAACCCCACACTTTTGAGTTAAGGAAAACCGGGAAAAGAACTGGTCAAACCGAGTAAGAAAATCGAGCCGGTTTACAAACCCGATCATTTGGGAACAAGCAATTTGGAAATTTACAACTTCCAGGGTGATCCAAATGGTTCATTAAACCTTGGAAAAGAAACTTAAGACAAATTAAAAGAGAAAAACTAAATTGGTTCTGGTGAACGAGAATCCATAAAAACTCTGAAGTTAAGCGTGCTTGCCTAAGAGTAATATGAGGATGGGTAATCGTGAACGTACGCCTTATCATAAATAGTAATAAATTAATATATATTTAATTATTATAATTAATACCAATAATTTAATACCTAAATTAAATTATTAGAATTAATACAAATAATTTAATACCAAAATTAAATTATTGGAATTAATATCAATAATTTATGGCAATATTAATACTAGTAATAAATCTCTTCCATTTAATACATGGTTTGGTCATCCCCATTCATTCTCCTCACACCCGAACACTTCTTTCTCTCTCTCTTTACTGCTCCATTTCCCGGTGAAGCTTAAACCAAAGCTTCGACTTGAACATTTTTCTTAACCTCGAAAGGAGAGGTTGGGCTCTTTAGAACCGGGGAAAAGTCAGCTATTTGATAGCAAACTCCAATTAATCCGAGAATCACTGGAGAAGTGTCGACATGATGGAACAGTGAAGCAGCTCCGGCGGACCGAAGCTGCCATGTTTCGGCCGAGTTGAAATTGGCCATTTCGAGCCCTCCTCAGGCCAAACCAAGCCTTTCCAACACTTCCTTATCCCTCTCACGACCGAATTAGGACTGAAAGGTAAGCCAATTCGGCTCCTCTATGCAATTTCCGGCCGGTGCTAGAGAGAGAACTCACAGAAATTCAATAATGAAATTCTAACTCATTTCGGCATCAATTGATGCGATTCTTGATTCTAGAATGAACCTCAAGATGAGAGCTATCTGCCCAGATCAAAAGCTCGGACCGTCGTGCCCTTACTGGTGAGAAATCGAAACTTTCTCTCTCTAAAGTCTATTTTCCGGCAAAGCTTCATTTGAGCTCGTTCCCGCGTTAAAATCTGCGATTTAAAGTTCCTTAGAATCGTATTAACATGTAGGAACTCAATTTCAACTCTCATTTCAACAATTAGAGGTGTTTGGTCGATCAATTTGATGAAATTAAATTCGGCAGTGTTGAATAGTTGAAATTAGGGGAAAATTGGGGATTTTCGAAATTCAAAGGACCAAAATACAATTTTATGAAATTGAGGGTCAATTGAGCATGAAAATAATATTGGAGGACCAATTGAGGAATTTTGGAATTTTGGGGGCAAAACTTACCAGTTTTGTAAAGGAAGGGCAAAATGGTAATTTTGGAAAAGTTGGGGGACCAAATTGGAAATTTGGGAAATTAAACCCCTTTTTGTGAAATTGAATAAATTGAGGTCCCAAGATAAATTTTAAAAGTTTCGGGACTCAATTTGAGGAAAAATCGACATTTGGAGACTTAAAGTTAAAGAGAAATAACTTTTGGGACCTAACTGCAAATAACTAAAAAGTTTTGGTTATCTCATTCATTGGAAATGAATGAAGATTGTTAAGTCGAGTAATAGTGAACAAGGATGTTCATATCGTGTAGGAACACGAAGTATCAGGAACGCCAGCATGGACGAGCTCGTGTGAATACAAAGAACCGGTCTAGTAGAATTTACTATATTAACGGGTGAGTGGGTTTACTAACATCATACCCGGTTGTGATGATGAGCACAACTTAAAGATAAAAACCACTTACCGGTTGTGAGTGAGAATTTTATATCATACCCGGTTGGGGATGATAAGTACCTCGGTATGAAAATCCACTATTAAATAGTATTTTAAACATCACAACTTAAAGGAAGTGATGTGAAAATCATGTGGAAAAACTACTTACCGGTTGTAAGTAGATCATACCCGGTTGGTATGATGAAACTTCCTCGAAGGAAGTTGAAAACCCGTTCATTAGTTATGAATGGAGGTGTCCTTATACCCGGGCGGTATAATGGATAGAGAAATAATTTGTTGGAAGTGCTTTCCCCTAAGTGTGTGCTAATGCTTAAATAATTTTAGAGACATTCTCGATGAGAGCTCGAATAGCTCTAATAGGCCGAGGACCTCGGTTTTGGAACTTGAGGTTAAATGCTCGATTTTGAAAATCTCGTACATTGGGCCCAAGGCCCGTTGGCACAAGCAGGAGCTCATATACAAACATGATATATGTGCCATAAAACTTAATAAGTGAATTGTTTGGCCATGGTACCAAGATAGGACCGACTTGCTCAGTCAACTAGCGGCAGTGCAACATGACAGGTCGACGGACCAATCAAGACAAACAACTGCGGGTTGAGTTAAGAGTTGGGACCGTTGGACTAGTGGAACCATAGATTACATGGCAATATGAGAAAACATTGTTTGTGCATGCACTATGAGTATGGGATCATCAAGACGCCCATGAGGGGTAGTGATGTGTCCTAAGGGCCCTGGACGACCCGATGAGTATAAGGGCAAATCGTCGTTCCAGGTGTCTGTGCGAAATTTAGAGTAGCACCAAGTGCATGAGACTGGGGTGGGGATAGGATGAGGTCCCTGTACTCATCTGGACATGAAGAAGTGATTTCGAGATTGAGGATCAGATGTCGCGTGCATCCACTCATCCCCAGGGTAGAAGTGGTCGTGCTTCTATCTGGGTGGCCAGTAAAGTCGCTCCGAAGCCACTAGTGGGTTCAGTAGTCGTACTGACCTGTGAATGTGCATAACCTTCATGATGAAGGATGAGTGTTGGGAGATGACACAACGTGGTAAAGGCCAATACTGGAGCCGTCGTTAGTCGAGATTTGAGCTCTTGGAAAGACTCCTCGCACTTGGCATCCCACTTGTAGTCCACTCCCTTCCTCATGAGGCGAGTTAAGGAAGTTGTTATTCTGGAGAAGTTCTCCACAAACTTCCGGTAGTATCCGACAAAGCCGAGGAAGCTACGGATCTTGGTTGGATTGGTGCGGGCTTTCCAATTTGAGATGGTCTCTATTTTGGCGGGATCCACCTTTACTCCATCTTTGGACACTATATGCTCTAGGTAACCCACTTCTTAGAGCCAAAACTCGCACTTAGAGAATTTGGTGTACGACTGATTTTCTCGTAGGGTACTTAGAGTTATCTCCAGGTGTGCCCGATGCTCCTCTTCGGTTTGGGAGTATATGAGGATATCGTCTATAAATATGATCACAAATTTGTCCAAATATGGCTGGAACACCCAATTCATCAGGTCCATTAAGGTCGCGGGTGCATTTGTTAGTCCAAAGGGCATTACCCTGAACTTGTAATGCCCATATCGTGATCGAAAAGTGATTTTCTGTATATCCTCTTCTCAAATCTTCAGTTGGGGATATCCCGACCGTAGATCGATTTTGGAGAAGTAGGCTGCCCCACTTAGTTGGTTAAATAAATCATCTATCTGGGCGAGAGGGTACTTATTTTTTATGGTTACCTAGTTCAATTTCTGGTAGTCGCATGCTTCCATTTTCTTCTTGACGAACAATATCGGTGCACCCCACAGGGACTGGCTTGGGCGTATAAATCCTTTCTCCAGGAGTTCGTCCAATTGGTCCTTCAACTCCTTGAGTTTTGTAGGCGCCATATGGTGGGGTACTTGAGATATAGGGTGGGTGCCTAACACTACCTCAATTACAAATTCTAATTGGTGATCTGGGGGTAGGCCAGGTAATTCTTCCGGGAAAACTTTCGAGTATTAGTTGACCACCAGAATTTCTTCTAGACCCTTCTCTGGCAAGTCCTTGTAGGTGATCCGCGTGAGGAATATCTTACATCCTTTTCGTAGTAAGTCCCGTGCCTCCATACACGACACCAGATGTATTCTGGTCCTTCCCCTGTCCCCTTCAAATATAGCCTCTTCCTTTCCAGGGGCATAGAAGGTTATCCTCTTATTTCTACAGTCCACTTGAGCTTGATGCATGCTTAGCTAGTCCATCCCCAAGATGACTTCTACTTCTCGTAGCAGAAGAGGAATCAGGTCAGCTTCTAGTGTGGTCCTTCCTATTCTCACTTTGCAGGCCTTAAAGTACACATGCCTCTCTAGTGTTTAGCCTAGAGGGGTAAGGATGTGGAGGGGTGGCAAGGAGGGGGGTTTCCTTTGGAAGTTTTGGGACTAGGGCTTCCTTGATGAAAGATTGTTCAGCCCCTAAGTCAAAGAGGGTGTATCTTTCCTTTTTGAATACTTGGACAAAACCTGAGTGGGAATTAACGAAAATTTTAAGGGAATGAATTTTATTAAATCAACAAGGGACTACAAGACTCCGACTACAGACTTGATTTATGAAGAGGGTTGGGACGTACCAGCCACCATGATGGGTCCTTCCGGGCTTCTTCCTAGGTCAGATTGTTGACCCTGGCTGGAACTCTTGTGGGTTCTTTCCATCCTCCATTGGGTGCCCTCTGATTTCTAGGCAGTGGTGGCGAAGCGTTTTGCGGGGCGTCGTGCACTCGGGCCACTCCTGATGTAGTGCCCGAACTGCCCGCACCCGTAGCATGTTATACATGCTCCCTCATGGTTTTTTTTGGCAATAGGAACCTTTCCTTGGAGGGAGTGCGTCCATCTCCCTATGGCCACTATGGCCCTCCTCCCTGCGGAGGAATCTTGGTGGGGTCCTCCATCGAGGCTAGCCCTGTTCTCTCGGGCCTCCCCTACTGCTCAGCCTCCTATCCTCCCTTCGTCCACCCATCTCCATCCGGTGGCGCCTTGTTTGGACCAACTGCTCGCATTCATGCGTCATGCCCACTATGGCAGCTAGGTCAGTGAGGCATCCCAAAACCCCCCATTCGATCTCTTATATTCATATTGAGACTGTTAATAAACTTCTGGTAGAGGTTGGCTAGTCTTGCCAGGTCAGGGGCATAGGGTCGTCGCTCGTTGAACTTGGTCTCATATTTTGAGACCGTGCGGGCTCCTTGGCAGAGTTGGAAAAATTCCACCTTCTTTTCGTTGATGAAGTGGGGAGCCAGGTACTCTTCTGGGTACCTTCTTTCAAACTCTTCCTAGGTAAGCAGGGTCGGGAAGAGGCTTCTCGCATTGTCCCACCATCTCTTCGCGCTGGACTCCAAAAAGAATTCGGCCAGCATAACCATCTCCTCTGGGGGTATCCTGATGATACCCATAAACTTCTTGAGGCTCGCCAACTAGTCCATGGCGGCCCGTGCCTTCTTCTCCCCGTAGAAGGGCTTGCACCCCAGTTGTCGGAGCGTCTTAGAGTATCTGGGGATGTCGAAGAGGGGTGGAATGGGCGCGAAAGGGGGTTGGGATTGGACCTCCTCCTCGTGGGTTTAGGACTCGGAGTCCAAATGGGGTTTGTCATTGAGGCAGGGTTCCCCCAACACCTTGGTGAACTCCTCATATAGCATTTGGTGTTCAGAGCTGATGCCTTGTGGGGCTGAGGTAGCTCCCGTGAATTTTGCCTCCGGGAGGGGGTTTCTGATGGAATTAGCAGTTGTCGACCTTGTTCTATTTTACTCCTATTTAGGGTGTCATGGCCGGGTTAAAATTTTCTTAAATTAGTATTTAGGTTATAAATTCTTGATAATGTATCCAGGAAAACATAAGCTCTGATACCACCAATGTTGTCACGCCCCGACCTGGTTTGGTCGGGGTTCTGTGAACAACCCACCACTCTCTCAAATCTCGAAGAAGGGCTCCTCTAGAAGATTAGGAGAGTCAGGCATAGTACCTGTCATGTTTTACCTATACAACATTAAACAAAACTTAAACTTTAAATTGGTGTACCTGGTTTGGGATTTGGGGAGGAAAAATTAGTGCAGTTGCGTTTCTTCTTGAAAATGTTTAGAGAGAGGAGGTGAGTTCGACAACTCAGTGAGTGGAGAAAAGTATTTTATGAAGGTTCAATTTAGCAATTTCAATAATTTGATAATTCAATAGTTTCTTTTTGGGTTTCTCAAATCAATAATCGCCCTACTATCATAGGAGGGATCATACATTCGTAGAACGGTCATCGACCGTGCCACTTGTGGACGGTAGCGCCTTGACCGTCCACCCTGATAGAGGTGTACTGCCACCGTGGACATCAATAGTCTGACACATCAAACCCTGATTACTTCACCGTGTTCGCTCAGTGGGACGAGACCTCATTTCCCCTACTACCCTGGTCTCCATGCGCAGGAAGCTACTCGGCTTCATGACCAACTAAACGACAAAACTGCCCTTATGCATCTTGGGTCGTCCAATAGTCCTTGGGCTCCATCACTACCTCATGCCAAGTGTCCTGATAGCCCGAACATCATAGTGCATGCATAATAAATAATCTTTTTAAACCATAGCCTTTATCTTTGGCCCTCTAGCACAACGGTCTATCGACTTGGCTTCGGCCCACGCGTACTAGCCCAACAGGTTTGACGACTTTGTTTCGGTAGAGCAGCGGTTCGGGCCAACAAGCTCGACAACTCAGCTTGGCTCGATGGGTATTACGCAAGGTTCCCATTATTCAATTATTTTAGCATCATATATCACATATCCGTTCTGGACGGGTCCATGCCCGTATCCATTGGCCTTGGGCCCACTCGTATCTAGAACCTAAGCCTAAAATTAGCTCTCAAATAGTTTAAGCAGAGTCATCCAGTTAGAGGATGCTAATTCCAAGAAAATAGTTTTCAAAGCTGACCATCATTCCAACCAGAATTAACGTCATAGTGGTTCCCACTCACTCGGTGCCTTCGGTGGGGTCGTACCAGCAGAGTTTGGCCTCGCGGTCTCTTTTCCAGAAGCCGATGCTCGAGCAGTCTGCTCCTACATGGCACATATATTCTTGTTAGGGTATTAAACTAATGAACCACATTTCTTTGCGTATTTACATATAGGCCATCGTATTTTGCCTTAATTGCACTTTGATCCCTCATGTTTGTGCATTAATCTTTAAGTCCTTAATTGCCCCCCTTTTCTTCAATTCGACCCCTAGTTTTTCCAATTATCTTTTCTGATCCTTAATTTTATCAACATTGCCCTTGGGCCCCTCAATTTCTAAAATTGCCATTTAGGGCCAAAGTTTCCCAAAATTGCAATTTGATCCCAAATTCTCAAATTTTACAAATTGGTCCTCCATTTGATCCAATTTGCCCAATTGACCCTCAATTGGGAGGGAATTGCATGAAAAGACCCTCAATTTTATCAATTTACCAATTGGTCCCCAATTTGCACAAACTTTTCAATTTTTTCATTTTGGCCCTTGAATCACAATTTCATTCAATTGACCCTCGAAACTTGGTTAATTGCCCTCATTCTTGATTTAAATAATCTTCTCTATGTTTTTCTCATCATTTCAAACTTTGAATCACCCGATTTGGCTTGAAAATGAGCTCAAACGAAGATTCGCTAGAAAATATACTCTAGAAAGTGAAAGCTTCGATATCTTATTGGTGAGGGTACGGTGATTGGAGCTTCGACTACCACCAGGTTGCTCTCATCATGGGGATCCTCCCTGGATCAAACCACGCTTCAATTGATGACCTAAGCAGTGCGAATTTTAGTGTTAAAGTTTTTGCAGAATTCGGTCATGCATAGTATTTTCTAACGAAGGGCGGCAAAGGGATTTTACCTTCTTAGCTCAAGGGAAGGTCAGGACACCTTTGGGTGGGGCGTAGGGGGTCTGGCTTGGCCGCAATTGACTAGGGGAAAGCTTGAAGTAGGCGGTAGGAGGCTGGTTATTTTCCGGTTGAGGAATGGCAGCACTGTTTGAGCTTTCTCGTTCCTCCTCGATGGCTCTCAAGTTGAATGGAAGGTATGGTCACGTAGATGACTTCCTCCTAATTCCAAAGATACCCAATGTGGCTTCGAAGGTTGAGAAAAATCCCATCGTGGGAGCTCTGGTTCGCAGCTCGCTAGAAAATGTACTCTTCTTCTTCGCTCCATTGTGGGATATTGAGAACGAATGAGGGGGTGCCCTTTATATAGGGAGCTCGACAACTGTTCAGGCTACCTATCGACGTAAGACTCGGCCTCTAACTCGTCTGTCGGTGACATGACCAGAGATTTTTTTGAGTCGCCAGAGATGCCAGCTTTTCCGACGTCTCTCTCTCCTCCCTTCTCTTTGTCAACGTCTGTAGGTTGAAGTCAATGATGTGGTGGTTGTGCCACATGGTGCACTGTGATTGGTCAGCTTTTCTAACTTGGAGTGCCAGCTCGGCAGTCGCATCAGTTGTTGACTCGTTGACCGGACATGTGGCAGTCTCTCATTGGTTGCTCGTATCTATGTGGCGTACTAACGGGCGCTAGCTGATCATTTACCAGACACGTTGCAGCTACCCATTGGCTGCCCATGTTGGCATTGCAGCTGACGGGTGCCAATTGTCCGTTGACCATTGACAGTTAATAGTTGACTACGGTCTATTGTCCATTGATCGATATGTTGACCGGTCGAACCGTTGACCAATCTGACCCAACCAGGTTCGTTGTCCAAAATTCAAAAATCGGCCGGTTCAGACCTGATTCGACCGTTTTTCTGAAATTTAAAAATTTCTAAATTCATTTTCTATCTAATGGTGGTCTCAATTTCCCAAATTAACATTTTTAAGCCAACTAGAAAAATGAATTTGTGAATTGGTTTACTATGGTTCATGCCAATTCGGTCCGATTCGGGTCTGGTTCACCCCAAACCGGTTTGGTTCTATCCTCAATTCCACTTCCCGGTTCTTCCTTGTAATTTTTGTGAACTTTTGGTCACTTGGGATTTTTTCAATTTCCTACGTTAACTATTTTTTTTCATTAAATGACTCATTTATTCTTGTATAAACCTATACCGATTCTTTTCCCGGATCCCAAAGGATGGGTTTTATATTATGCGTAATAACTTATTTCTCTAAGAAACCTTAGAAATTATATAACAAATCCATAACCAAGGAATTATTTGTAATAACCTCATTTTAAGGAAAATAAGTTTTTCAAGCATATTAGATTAGCATAGGTATTTGAATAAGATGAGTTGGATATGTATGGAATGAGACTTGGACTTTCAAAAAAGATGAAACTAGATATTTTAAGATAAATGAGTTAAAATAGATTGATTTAGATATGTTAAAACAGATGAGGTAAAGGAGGTGAATTTAGATGTGTGTAAACGAGATGAGTTTGTATGTGCTTATGAGATGTAGTTAGATGTTCTAAGTAGATGAAGTGAATATTTTTAAAGGAATTGAAGTTATGTATTTAAAATGAAATAATTATGGGTTTATATGATATTGAAATTATGTATTTTAAATAAGAAAATTGTGGATTTACAAGGATGGAGCTTGAATCTTTTAGATAAGGTGGGCTGGGATGTTTTAAAAGGAGATGAGCTTGCATATCCTTAAATAGAAAAAAACGAGTATAGTCCTATTTAGGATTGGGTTTGGGTACTTTAAATATTATATGTTGGATATATATATATGGACATTGAGTATAAATCTTTTCAATCATATATGCTTGGATATTCTAGAAATAATGTGGATAAACTATGAGACTCACTCATAATGAGTCTTGAGACTAATTACTCACTATGTAGAATAAGACGCAAGGAGAATGACTAAATATTCTTTACAACTTTGGAAAATTTTAACATGTTGTGTCACACTTTGAGCTTGTAAATAACTCACCACATGCTTACTAGATCTACGACTACGTACATAAGGGTCGTCCATGGCTGACTACTATTGTAGTTTCGACAGGGGTAAGACTCAGAATAATATTATAAGATCATATAAAATTTTTTTTCTAAAATATGAAAAATTATATAGTGTTGACCATAAATATTCAAAAGTAAAAAAATATTACATGCTAGTAGATCGACTTCTAAGGTTCTCTTCAACATTATACTGCTTGAAAAGGATAAGGGAGGGATAGGTTTGATAATTTAGTAAGTAGTATTTGTTGAAATTGTGATTTCATGTCTAAGATTCAGCACATACTCTAAAATAGTTTTAATGATTTTTCATAATGGATTAATCATAAAAGGGGTTTAAGGTTTTTATGTATGGGGGCTTGTATTGTACAAACAAACAACACATCTATTCCATTATGAAAGGACTTTTCACAAGTTTTGTCTGTTTAGATTTTCATTCCATGAGGCTTGTATTAGATAAGCAAACAACCATTCACACACCCTTTACATAATGGAAGGGATTACACATTCGTATAACATAATTCTCATCTGTCCCACTTGTGGCCCATAGTGCCTTTACTAACTACTTACATCGACCACACGTCTGATTGGATCATGATGTCCATGTTAGACTATTTATGTGAACACCATCGCCCAACCCCTAGACACAACAATTAAGTTGTACACTATAGAGGGACTAGACCTTTAACATTCATCAGGCCTAATGCACATAGGACTCCTAAAGTCCTTGATGTATTAGTCCAACAATAACTCCCCTTATACCAAGTTTGCTGACTATCAGTACTCAAAACCATCACTACCCCATACCAGATGTCTTATGGCCCCATTAAAGATCATGTACAATAAAAAATCTTAGCTTCAAATCTTCATCTTTGTACTATCAGCCCTAGGGGATGAGACCCGCCTCCAACTTGATAGTATTTACTAGGCATGACCCATTTCACACAAAATCCCATGTTTTATTATTTTTAACATACTCAAAATTTACCGTCAAAATTATTTACAGGACAAGGATTGTTTCCATTGGCCTTGGGCCTACTTTCACGAGTTTTCAAAACATGGTGTTGGGCACACTTCTCAAATCATGGATTTAACCCATTCTTATCGATCATGGTCTCGAATCATTTTCTACATCCATGCATGAATTTAGATCCTACCTTTGAAAACATTTCCACAAAAAAAATTCGAAGGAAAACCCCCAAGAATGATTCATGCTCATAACATAAATATATCCTAAAAATGGTTTTTAAGCTCGCTTCATATAGTGACAGGAATATATTTTTGGAAAAAGGGTTTTAAGCGGATCATGTTATAAAATGTGTGAGTAATATCATGTTATCGACCCAATCATGCTCGATGCCAAGAATCCCACTCACTCATGTTCCGTGACTTGCTCGTCCAGGGGGATTTTCGAGTGTTCGTGTCATTCCTTGCACACGTATATGATCGATCCCTACAATAAATCAGACTATTTAGTCCTATAACTTAAGTTAATTACACTTAAAACCCTATACTTTTTATTATTTGCATATAAGTCCCTAAGTTATAACTTATTTCTAATTACATTCCTAAGATTATTAAATCTTTCCTTTGGGTCCCTAATCCTTCTTTATTTCCATTTGGGTCCTTGATTTATAACCACTTACAGTTCAATCCTCAATTTTCCAAAAAAAATGCAATTTATTCCCTAAAGTTTATAAAAAATTGTAATTTAGCCCCCAAACTTTGATTAACATGAAATCAAGTTTAAACCTTCACAATCCATCCCTAAAATGACACTAATCATCATCTATATATTCATGCGATCATTCTAAGCTTTGATTAATCCAATTTGGCTTATAAATGACTCAAAACGGAGCTTCGCTGGAAAACACTCACTTGTCAAATAACCGTTCATTTTGGACTCTAGACTTTTCCAAGTCTTTTACTTGGGTCCCCAAACTACTCTAGGACATCCCTAAGTCTCATTTCCCATTATTTGCAAAATAGTCCCCCAAGTTGCAATAGGCTTTAGAACAATCTCAAGCTCTATTTCTTACTATTTTCCGAATAGTCCCTAAGTTTGGGCAAAATTACCATTTTGCCCTCCATCTTGATAACTTAGGTCCCAGGACTCTTTTGCCCCTCATATTTCTCACTTGGGTCACTAAACTTTCTCAAAGCATGTTTAGGATGTTGAACTTCCAAAAATATACCTTTTGGCCGCACAAATACCCATTATTTGCACTTTAGTCCTTAATTGTGCCTTTATTGTAAATAAGTCCCTAGACCTTCCACAATAGGCAAACCAAGTCCCCTATCTTCACCAAACTTTCTAATTAGCCCCTAAAATTCCTTTAACCTCTTATGAACACCCAACATAAAGCTCATTCGTATTTGGGTCCACTAAGTTTCACTTATTTGTATTCTAGTCCCCCGACATTTGACTTATGACCAAATTATCTCAAAAAATTCCCAAATTAAGTGGAGAGGCCCCCTGGTCTCCCTCTAGCTGTCATACACTTAATTTGGTTAGGGTCGATCAGAATTGCTCCGATTGAGTTTGATCAAAAATATGAATGTATACGAGTATAAGTCAAGTCAAAGTCGGGAACTCACAGGAGGTGGATTGTCAACTATTGAGGCTAGTGTGGTTGGAAAGCTGACTCTCTTAGAAGTCTGTGGCCACATAAATCACCTCAAATGGTGGTATGTAGCTTCTGCAATGTCCATTTTAGTCAGCTTGACCCTTAGCCCAATATATGACAATTCAAAGATTTAATTCTCCTTCAATACTTATTCAAATCAAGCAAGGTTGGTGGCAATGGAAAGCTGGTGGTGTGAGGAGTCTGCTGAATTTTCCTCAATCATCAAGACCATCGAGGCCATCAAAATTGGCTCTCAAAGCAGCTGCTCTATTTTTGGTTGTTTGAGCTCCAATATTATGTGATCACGCTGATACCGATGGATTGAGAGTTGAGGGTTGGGAGGGGTGGCGTTTGAACACTAACTTCCTCAGCTTTCTAGGGATACCAAGATTGCCTTCTGAGGTGGCTAACTGACAAAGCTAGGCACTCTGTAATTCGAGTCACCGAAGTTGGGAGTGTCTGTGTTCTAAGGAGAATTTTGATCGATTTACGGCAAGGTAACACTTGATATTTATATGGTTGGATTCTAGACTCATGTGATAATTTATCCATAGCTTTCTTTTATCATTCCATAGCCTCTAGCCATATGGGTGAATTAATTTCGCCCACTAGTGTTGTTCAGGTTATCTATAGATGATTATCGAGTTTTTTTCCATCCATTCGTGCTGGGGTCGGGCAAAGGAGATGATATGCGCGTGCGTAATGGTTGTGACGCCTCAAATGATTTAAAAAGAAGAAAGTAATGAAATGAGAATTTTTATATTAAAGAGAAATTGTGTTATTTAAAATAGAAGGCTTGTATTATTTTTAATGAGTTTAAATGAAACATATTTTCATGTAAAAACACAAATTCTTATGATGGAGATAATGTGGACATTGTAGCAGATTTTTAGTTTGATTGTTGATGCTCAAGAATAAATATTAGTTTTTGTCGGTGATGGTAAGAAAAAAATATTTCAAATCCTATAACAACATCGATTCAATAATATTTGGCTCAATTTACCCCATTTCTAGTCGGTTCTTGTGAAAATAAAAATACCCAAATTTTCTACAGTCAATTTTCTACTGAATAATGGACTCAAGAGCCACCTCATTTAAATTTGTGTAGCCCCCTCTAAAATTTGGGGGGTTTTATCGCTATAAGTCGGTTTAATCGGTTTCGGCCATTTCGAGGATAGTTCACCTCCTATTCAACTAGTTCTTGGCCTAATCTATTTTATAAAAATTACTCTTCTCATTCCCTATTGAAGCTCTGTTTGAGCTCGTTTCAGGCTCAATTCATGCGATTATAAGCTCAATTGAATAGTATGGAAGTGTAGGAATTGATTTTTAGCACCAATTGAAGCAATTAACCCCGATTGGATGACCAATTTGAAGAAATCAAATCTGGTCAGCTTTTTTTTTTGCTCAATGCGGTCAGCTAGAAAGGTTGAAATTGTGGGAAACTTTTTGGGAAAAATTGGGTATTTCATAAAATTGAGGGACCATTTTGCAATTTCCCAAAATTGAAGGCCAATTGGCCATAAAAAGATGTCGAGGAACCAATTGGTTGATTTTTGGAACATTTAGGGCCAAATTGCCATTTTTGGAAAGTAGGGGCAAAATGATAATTTTTAAAAAGTTGGGGACCAAATTGAAAATTCAGAAAATTTAAAAAGTTGGGGACCAAATCGTGTAGGGACAAGTGTGACTGGAACGCAAACAAGAGCAAGCTCTTGTAGACTTGGGAAATAGACTAAGGACGTACATGTCACGTTTATAGGGTGAGTGAGCTTATTTACATTATACCCGGTTGGGATGATGAGTACTTTAGAACAAAAAAACCACTTGTAAATGGAATTCTATCATCATACCCGGTTGGGGTGATGGGCGAACTAAGCTAAAACCTAATTACTGGTTGTAACTAGAGGAAATCATACCCTTTTGGTATGATGGACTTCCTTGAAGGAAGGAGAAACCTGCTCGCTGATTGTAAGCGTAAATATCATCACACCTAGTTGGTGGGATGAAGTGAAAATACATTTTTGTCAGAAGTGTTATCCCATGACTGTGTTCCAATGCTTAAACTCTTTGGGAAACCTTCTTAACGAGAGCTGGAACAGCTCAAACAGGCCAAAGGCCTTAGTTTTTGAACTTGTAGGCTAAATGCCAGTTTTGGAAAACACCTGCGGTGGGCCCAAGGCCATTGGGCACGAGCAGGAGCTTGTAAACAAATTTGAAATGAGAAAGCCATGAAATCTATAATGAACTTGTTGTGTGATTTCGCCATGGTACCAAGTTAGGACCGATAGTACTCGATGGACTAGAGGCAATGCGTTGGGGCCAGATCGACGGACCGGTCTAGACAAATAGCTGTAGGTCGGGTTGAGGGTCAGGGCCATTGGACTAGTGGCACCAAAGATAAATGGCTATGTGAAAACTATTATTTTGTGCATGCACTTGAGGTACAAGACCATCAAGACACCCAAGAGTGGTAGTGATGGGTCCTAAGGACTACTAAACGACATGGTGGAGATAAGGGCAGTTCGTCGTGCCAACAGTCGAGAAGCTCAGAGTAGGTTCTTGCGCATGAGACCAGGGTGGGGTCGGGATGAGGTCTCTGTCCTCATACAGACACAGAGAGGTATTTCGGGTCTGAGGGTGGATGTCAAGAACATTCACTCAGATCCATGGTAGAAGTGGATAGACTTCTATCTTGGTGGCCGGTAAAGACGCTCCAAGCCACAACTGGGTGCAGTGGATAGGCTGCACCTATGAATGTGTGTTCCCTTCCTGATTAAGGGCATGTATTGTCTACTAAACACACCTAATGTGGAAATGAGAAAAAGAGTTTATGAAAACTAAAATTTTTATGGAGAACTTCTTTTACAAGAAATGAGATCCTTTGGGACAATTTAAAATGAAGCTATTTCTCTTTAAAACTCACTCCCAACACCCACTCACTGAGTTGTAGAACTCACCCCTCTTTTATACCCCTTTCAGGAGTAAGGAAAACCTTACTAAAGATAACACAAGGATGTACCCTCCGTCAGGTACGCTTAAAAGTTCTTTTAAGCTTGTATTTTTATTGATCTATGTTATTCTAGGGAACAAGGTTGGAATTACGCTTGGCCCCTCTTGATTAAAAGAAGGGGGAAATCCCTCTTAAACCAAGGGAGCGGTGGGTTGATCACGGGGATCCAACCAAACCGGGTCAGGGCGTGACAACTGCTATCTTGGAAAAGTCTTCTACAAACCCCCAGTAATACCTTGCCAGTCCCAAGAAGCTACATATCTTGGAGGGGTTCGTGGGTGTCTTTCAGTCAGATATGGCCTCTACCTTTGCCGGATCCACCTTGACTCCGTCCTTGGACACTATGTGCCCTAAGAAACCCACTTCTTGCAACCAAAATTCACACTTGGAGAACTTTGCATATAAGCGATTTTCCTATAGTGTTTTCAAGGTGATGGCTAGATGTTCCTCGTGTTATGTCCTAGTTCATGAGTATATAAGGATGTCATCTATGAATACTATCACAAACTTGTCCAAGTGAGGTTGGAACACCCGGTTCATTGGATTTATAAAGGCTGCGAGGGCATTCATCAATCCAATGGGCATCATTCTAAATTCATAGAGTCCCTATCGAGATCGAAACACGGCCTTGGGTATGTCTCCCTCTCAGATCCTTAGTTGGTGGTACCATGATTGGAGATCTATCTTGGAGAAATAGGTTGCCCATTTTAACTAGTCGAATCGGTCAGATATACCCAAATCCTTGTTATCCCCATAGCGGCTTTAGCATCCTTCTCCCCTTGGAAGGGCTTACATTCTAATTGACGGAGTGTCTTGACGTATTTGGGTATGCCAATCAGGAGAGGAATATGAACGAAGGTGCGTTGAGATTGTACTTCCTCAGGCTTAGTTTGGGAGTTGGTGTTCACCTCAGGAAAGAGGTTGGTCCTCCAAAATACTCGGGTAAACTCTTCGTATAGTCTTTATTGTTCCGAGCTTAGTCCAGGTGGACCCGTCCGGGCTTCTATAGGAGTTTTTACAAGGATAGGGTTTTGGGCAATGTCGGTGACTCCGATCCTAGTTCTCTTGGTTCCTCTCTTGGGAGCCATCTAAAAATTTTTATAGTTTTTCTTTTAGTTCATAATGTATTCGAGGAAACAGACTATGATACCACTCAATTTGTCACACCCCGACCCGGTTTGGTCGGAACCCCGTGAGCAACCCACCACTCCCCTTGGTCCAAGAAGGATTTTTCTTCCTTCTAAATCACGAGAAATCAGGCGTCCTTTTGACCTAGTTTCCTGGAATAGCATTATACAAAACTTGAGTAATTTAAAGGCATGCCTGACTTAGGGTTTAGCTTCAAGAAATCCTCTAAGGTTTTTGTCTCCTTTCCTGAAAGGATTAAAGGGAGTGGGTGAGTTTCTATAACTCAATGAGCGGGTGTTGGGATTAAGTTTTTTTTTTAAATAACTAGTTTATTGTTAGATTTTTTTAGATCCCCTTAAAATCAGGGGAATTTTCCCATAAATCGTCTTGACTCTCATTTGAGTTGATTTTCACTCAGGTCTTTTCTACCCCTTGATTCATGGTCCTTAAGGATCTTTTGAGGGTATTCCTAGTGGTCTTACCCACTTCCTCACATCTTTGGGTTTTGAACCAATTTTACAACTCGGTCTTGCTCTAACCCTTCATTTTTGGGTTTTCGTTCTCGGTTTAATGACAGTTTCCTAGTCTAAGCGGGTTTAAGCCTAGATCTTGGATTCCCTATGTTATAGAGTCCCCTTGGTAATTTAATCTGAAATCCCGATCTTTTTCGGGTGAAAATTGACTTTTTCCAAAGACATCGGTTTTTGCGCCCTAGAATCTAATCCCTAATTCAATCAAATCCATAGTTCTGGCATCGAGTTCCCTTTCTCATTTTCAACATTAGGTTATAATTTAATTTGACTCTCCAAATTTTGATTTTGGTTTTGTTCCCTATTTGGGATTCCATTCTCAGTTTAGGTTTTATCTCTAGTCTGGGATTTCATTCTCAATTTCATATTTAATCCTTTGTTTGGAGTTACATTCATGAGTTTGGTTCTCATTCTTAATTTAGGATCTCATTTCTTGGCTTACCATCAGTTTTGAGTCCACTTGGGCTTAACCCAGGTTCTGGTGTTACAGTTGTGCTATATGCAAATTTGGTCACTAAAAATGAAGTTAAGTTAGTTTTAGAGAGAATTCTAATGAGTCATTGACTAGGGGACATTCAATCCTTATATGGTTGTAAACTAGACTTAATTGACTATATGACCATAGCTCTCATTCATCATTTTATAGCATGTGTCTCTCTGAATGAACTAATTAGTGTGGTGGTTTTTTGGATCATTGTTGGGAAAAATCAAGTTTTAATCCGGGTTTCACACCATCATTCGGGCGAAGGGGACATCATGCATGCGATGCATGGTGTAGTTGCATGTGTCAAGTATGTTCGGCCGGTTCGATTGATTCAACACTCTTCCGAGCTAGTTTCCAACAAAAGCTTTAGTTGATTCATCCTCAATTCGATCGATTCTTAACCCAATAAATTTTCTAAAAACTTTTGTTCAATTACACATTAAATGGCCTCAATAATGACTAAATTCCAATTTGTTCAACACTTTTTAAAAATAGGGGGTTTTATGGCTCGAGTTGGTTCAATCTCGGTTTGAATCGATTCTTACTTGGATTTTTCCCAATCCTTGATTCCCGATCAAGGGGTGTATTTTGAGGGTATTTCAAGACTCTCATCATTTATTAAAGTTATGGTTCAAACCGATTTCTAATTCGGTTCAATTTTCAATTCTAGATCGGGTTTTTCCTTATCGATTTGACCTTGATTCTCAGTTTAGTTTAGTTTGATATATGGTTTCATTCATATATGTGTTCTCATATGTGTGTTCAATGTTACACACATATGTATGTTCTCTCATAAACCGATTTTCGATGTTACAATGAGTTTCATTCATATATGTGTTCTCTCTCTCTCTCATATATATATATATATATATATCGGTTGAAAGTATAGGGCGTTGACATGATACCTATCAATGCCTAGGGTATATTGGAAGTGATGGATAAGGAGAGATTGAAATTGTGCTTCCAGATTACACAGTCCCCTCGGTTAATGTATGATTGTGGTCCCACGTGTTGTGCACTTCTACGCTTGGGCATATGATGGGATGGGATGTGGTATAGATGTATAGAGGCACGTTGTCACACCTCGACCCAGTTTAGTCAGAACCCTATGAACAACCCGCCACCCCTCCCTGTACTACTGTGGTACTCCTACCAAGATAGGTCAGGAAAGGTAAAAGCATATAAGCATAGGAGTTTTCCATAACAAAAGTAAACAAAATAACTTAGTAAAAATTACCTTTATGTGGTAATCCCGGTGTGCTTCTCAGGCTTTCACTTCCCTCAATGTAAGAGCTTTCCTGAAAGGGCTTTAAGTATGGGGGTGAGTTCAACAAAACAATTAATGGTTAGTAAAGGCAATAAGAGTAATGGTTTGTTCAAGTTTCACATTATATCTCCATACTCATTCTTAGGAAATTAAACCTCCACACTTCCTTTTATTGTTAACAGGGATGATTCTACATTCCTCCTTCCTGTATTTGGTTTAACAATCATGCACATGCCCTTTATTATCAAAGGAATCATACATTCGCAGAACAGTCTCTGACTGTTCCACTTGTGACCCGGAGCGACTTTACTAACCACCCTGATAGGAGATTATACCTTCTACCACAAGTCTGTGTGGGCATCATTTTCCCAATCCCCAAACTTGAGCCTTCATGTCCACTATAATGGGATGAGACCTCTCTCTCATCTTCTCCACATCCCCTAGTTCATTCCAAGCTTTAAAACACCAATTTTGGCTTAGAAATGAGCTCAAATGGAGCTTCGTCAGAAAATGCTACTAGGGAGAGAAAGTTTCGAATACTCATCAGTGAGGAGTCGACGATCAGAGCTTTTGCTTCTACTGAATTCCTCTCTTCCTGGGGATCCTTCCTGGATTAAACCTCACCTCAATTAGTAGTAGTGCGAATAGCTAAGTTTAGTTTTCGGAAAAATACACTGTAAATAGTGAATTCTAGCGAAGGGCGATGGAGGTGGCTTACCAAGATGACTCAGGGGAAGTCGGGGCTCCACTAGGGGAGGTCTAAGGGGCTTGGTTTGGTCGAGGGTGGTCTGGAAGTTGCGTGAATTTGGCTCAACCGATTCTAGTCGTAGACAACCGAGGGAGCAAGTTCACTATGCGAGCTCGCGGAAGTTTTTTCGATGATCCTTGAGCTGAAAAGAGGTTGCAATAAGGTAGAGGAGTTCTTCCCGGTTTCAGGGAACCCAAATTCACCTTCTAAGGCTGCACGAAAGGCCCACGTCGGAGTTGTGGTTCTTTAGTCGTTCGAGGGATGAAGATGATGAATGGAGAGAAGCTTTTTATATAGGGAGCTCGATAACTAACATAGCTACTTAGTCGTCCTTGACTTGGCCCCAATCTCGCCCGTCCTCGGTTAGAATAGAGGATTTTTCAGTCGTTGGAGACTGAGCAGTCCGTCGTCGTTCCTCTCACTGCTAGCTTTCCAAGGTTGAAGATGATATTGCACGCGCGTGTGAGCTGCCATGTGGCACACTATGATTGGCTGGCTTTGTTGACACAGCTTTCCACTCAGCGTCCTAGTCACCCTTTGACTTGTTGACCAACCACATGGAGGCCTCCCATTGGACGCTCAATCCAATGATGGTCGTTGACTATATCTAACTAGTCGTTTGACCATGACACGTGACGTCTCCTGATTTACTGATTTAAATAATTTAGCTTTCCTCGTGACGTACTGTGCTACTGCCACGTTCTATCTCTGATTGGTTGGCACCATTCAACATGGTTCTGCCTTGTGTCGACCTCTAATAGGATGACTATTTCTCCAATGTCCTAGTCGACTGGCGTGGCATCCTTACCATGTGTTAGCTCCTCATTGGTCAGACTAGCTAATGAGACTTCTCTTCAGTTGACCGTTGACTAAGGACATGTGTCGCTCTCCTATTGGTTGGTCGTTTGTCATGCTCTGATTGGTCAATGCTTCCAATCATTGACTGTGCGGCTGATTGGGCGCGCTTCATGCTGACTAGGCGCTGACCTCACAGGCGGTCCGTTGACCTGCTGGACCATTGACCAGTTCGGTCAAATCGGGTTCAGTGAAGCTAAATCAAGAATCGGTCAGTTCAGGCCTGATTTGACCGATTTTCTAAAAATTAAAATTTTCTAAATTTGTCTAAATTCATTCTCTATCTAATGGTGACTTCAATTTCCCAAATTGACAGTTTTAAGTTACCTTGAAAAATGTATCTTTGAATCGATTATTCATGGTTCAATCTGGTTCAGGTCTAGTTCACCTTGAACCGATATTGTTTTCCCATCCTATTCCATTCATGGTTCTTTTCCATGATCTTTGGGTCCTTATTGGCTACTTGTGATTTCCAATTTCCCATTATAGCCCTTATTTACCAATTTCAGTTCACTTCGATCCCCGATTTTCCTTTGAATTTTTCGATTCTCCTTTTCGGTTCCTTATTCTGAGAGAACGAGGTTTACACATGTACATGGCATTGGGTGGGTTAGTGTCATGTCCTCAGGATGCTAAGATATCCAAATGAGTGAACAAACACAAAGGGTGTTGGTTGTGTAGAGTGCACATGATTCACACACTCTCATATTACTCAATCAGAATTATGGCTTGATTTTTGGGTATCCCTTGGGCCATGAGTTGCCAATATATGTTATTGTGTGCATATCCTGTTGTTGTTGATATGATTTGGGGAGAGAGTGTTTGATCCGATGTAATTATGATTACAGTAGCAGATGGCCCGAGACATAAGTCTTAGGGTCGGGTAAAACTGTGAAAGTAATTAAATTTGTGAAGCCATGAATAAATCTCCATGTGTAGATATTTATGTGGAATTTGAAATTGTAAGCCCTATAGTTAACCGACGTCAATACATCATTGAGTGAGTTGTGAGCTCACCTACTCCCCCAAATAATTAAAACTGAAAGTCAAGTTCCCTATGGTACAAGCTAGGATGTCGCCTAAATAACTTACGTGACTTGAGGTACGGATCTCGAGATTCACGTACAAAGGTTTTTAAGTGATTCTTATCCATTGATGTATTCCTAGGGTTAACTTGTAAAGTTTTTAGGTTCATCGTGTATTTAAGAAAACTTCAAGTTTTCATTGGAAAATCGAGGTATCCTTTTTATTATGAGCCTTAGTCCTTCCAGTTTTACTTTAGTAATGGTGCCCACGATTGTAATATCAAGGGGATTGGTGGGTTGCACGAGATCCTTAGCGTTGAATTGGTTTGGGGCGTGACATGTTTGATATAATTAATCAAGGATTATGATATGATTATTGACTATAATTCTTGAAAAGGCCAATGTGGTAGCGAGTGTCGTAAGTAGAAAACATAATACTAGTTTGGCTTATACTCAAACAATTTATCTTCTAATACATGAGCAATTAGGACAACTTCATATATCCCTGGAAACATACATAGGTCAAGACTATCTCCTAGACAATGTTATCGTTCAACCCACTCTTATCAAATAAATCCAAGAGAAGCAAAAGACAAACCCCGAACTAAAAAGGTACGTAGGCCAAATTGTGAAGGAAGATACTAGAGAATTAACCTTTAAAGGATGGGTCTATGTTTCGAATGATATGACACTAAAAAGAGCAATTTTGGAAGTAGTTCGTAACTCAATTTATGTGATGCACCCCAGAAATACAAAAAAAAAAATATTGCGTACCTTAAATGAATGATATTGGTGGTCGGGCATGAAACAAGAGAGAGCACGATATGTGGTTAGATATTTATTGTGTCAATATATTAAGGCTGAATATAAAAAAACTAGCAAGGATACTACAACCTCTTCCTATTCTCGAATAGAAATAGGAAAAATACCACCATAGATTTTGTGATGGGACTACCGTCCACACCTCAAGTACATGATACCATATAGGTAATTGTGGATAGACTCATGAAGTTGACACATTTCTTGCCCATAAAAATAACAGACTCACTAGAGAAGTTAACAAAATTATATATCGAAGAAATTGTATAGTTACATGGGTTACCCATGTCAATTGTGTCAAATTGGGATCCCCGATTTACAATACAGTTTTGTTCAAGCCTACAAGCTTCATTGGGAACATATTCATGAGTACGACTTTTCATCATCAAATTGATGGGCAATTGAATCAAACCATCTAAACCTTGGAGGATATGCTACAAGCTTGTGTGTTAAACATCAATAAAAATTGGGAAGAATATTTATTTTTTATGGAGTTTTCATATAATAATAGCAATAAGATGAGTATTTAAATGGCACCAAATGAATCTTTTTACCATAGAAGGTGTATAACACTATTTTGGGATGAGGTAGGAGAATGCAAACTTGAAAGAAGCTAGCTTATCGAAGATGTCAATAAGAAGATGAAGCTTATAATAAGCAATTAAAAGTAGATTGGGATAGATAGAAGAGCTATATTGATAATAGGCGTAGAGAATTATAGGTCAAGTATTCCTAAAAATCTTGTCGTGTAATTTCAGTAAAAGGGAAAGTTCAATCCAATGTACATTTAGGTTGTACCATGTGATAAAAAGAGTTAGACAAGTGGACTATAAGTTAGAGTTACTACTAGAACTACAAAAGATACATGATGTATTTTATATGTTTGTATTAAAGAAATACGAAACTAATCCAAGTCATGTGTTGAATTAACCTCCACCATAATTGGAATATGACATAACATATGAAATGGAGCATGTACAAATAACAAACATACAAGAGGATAATTATGGTAAAAATTTTAGGGTGTGGTAATCAAGTTGAGAAAGAGGTGTGGGAGTCCAAACAAGGTATGAGAGTTGAACAAGCTATGAGAGTCAAATACATGTATCTATTTACTATATAATTTTAGTTTTGATGATAAAACTCTAAAAAAAAAGTAGGGAAGTGGTTGCAACATCACTCTAATAAAAAAATAAAAATAGCTAAACCCAATTAAATAAGGATCAGTTTGAATCAAGAATTTAAGGAAGAATCAAATTAAGTTAGAATGAACATAAAATAATATTTTAGATAATAATTTGGAATTTAAGAAAAATCTAAGTGGGAATTGAATGCAAATTTAAGTTAAATTAGATCAAAACATGTCAAGTTAGATGGAGATTATTTTTTTCGGAAAATACTTAGAAGAAAAATTATTGTTATATGTCTAAAAGTATAAATAAATAAAATAAAAATATTTTAATTAATTAATTAAAATTTAAAATTTGGATCAAAGATCCGAATTAACATAGGTATCAAACCTTGTAAGGCATAACACATGTCACTACTATATTGATAGAGTGATATTTTCCTCTTCAAACTTTTGTATAATAACTATAGTGATATAAATTTAATTCCTACAAATAAATGAGACCAAATTTAAGTTAAATAATTGATGCAATGGGAGTTCAAGTCCCTTCCTGGCTATCAAAACCCTCGTTTGCAGTGCATTCGGTTTATGCAAAACTCCTCTATTTCCTCTACATAAATGTCGAAATTTCTAAAGAAAATTTTTTCTCATATAATAACCAAGCTTAAAAGGTAGGCATAGGAAAAATTTTATGAGAAAAATTTGAAAATACTAGATTTTTTATAAAGGTAGGATGAAAATTTTCACTAGATAATTTTATTATTAGATAAACATAATATTATTAATTAAATTGTATACTGTATATTTTATTGAAAACTCACTAAGGACGGCCGTGACTAAAATTTATGCAGTATCGACGACCAAACACCATAACACTAGAGTCCACAAAAACATTGGGAGCTTAGCTATCATCCGAAGCCATGAGGTTCGTCAAGCAAGCCACCCAGAGTATTTTATCATTTTTATGCGATGCCATACTTTTTGGCAAAAAGTTATACCAAGGATAATTCACGGCTAAAATTAGTGCAATTAGGCTTGAAATGATCGGTAGATATTAGGGGAGTCAAATAAAAATGTGTAGGGATGAATTTTGAAGCTCAATGGATTTCAAGTAACTAAAATGCATAAAAAATTAAAATATGGGAGATAAAATGGAAAATAGGAAGGAACTAAGGATAACAAGGTAATAAATGAAAATATAAGGACTAAAAAGAGAGAAAAATTTTGTAGTTTTATTGTATTTAAGAGAAAATAAATAGATTAAACTTAGCTCAAGTAATTACACGAGGGATGGGGTAAATCTTAAATAATAGAAATTTAGTAATTTAATTAAAGTTTAAATTAAGTAAGAAATGATTATTTGAATTTATTCTAAATATAAGAAGGTTTAGACTAAGTAATAAAAATGGGATAATATATTAATTAATTTAAAAGATAGAATCCATATAATCATTATATTATATCATGAAATCATGATATAAAAAGAGATTTAACGAAATATGAAATATTTGTAACGTGGGTGAATCGAATTAGTAAATTAGTAAATATTAAGAAGCCATTATCTAGATTATAATTGAGGTAAAGTATGGATTATAATTGAATTAATAAGTTTTATATTAGTTAATTTTAAATTATGAATATTTAAAAAAATGAAAACTTATATCTATTTTTCTCCATATTTTTTAAAGAAATGAATTAAAACTGTCATTTTTTGAAGAAAAAATATATAGCTATGCTAAAATTTGAAAATCACAAGATGTGATTTTTTTTTTATTTTCTAAAATGTTAGTAGAGTTAAGCATAACAAATTAATCTAAAAAAATATCTATTAAAATAGAAATTGTTTTATAAATCTAGAATTATGGCGGGATTAACTAAATTGTAAGTTAACATCAAATTATTGACTATAAAAAGATAGGTATTGATTAATTAATTAATCAATAGAGAAAAATATAAAGTTAATTAATATGATTTTAATCTATTAAAAAATTATGTACATATATCATGAACATGTTAGTATTAGAGAGAGTTTAATTATCAATGGATTACTAAACTATATACTCAAATTCAGTTAGATATAACAGTTAGGCCAATCTTTGTGATCCGGATCAAGTGCTATCTTACAAATTTTTATTTTAAGAAAAAGAAACAACTGAAAACTTAAGGTAAATAATCATAGATAAATTATATTGTACTAGTGAAAAAAATATGGTATATACAAGCTTATAGTAAATAATCATAGATAAAGTAGTAAAAAAATATGGTATAGACAAAAATATTTATAAATATGACTTTTAGGATTATTATACAAGTGTTGAAAATATTTAATACAAAAAAATACTTAGTATACAAATTCAAATGAATAGGATAAATATCACATCATATTTCAATATCTTTCTAATTAAAAATTAAGATTTACTATTTTCTAATAAAAATTATATCTGTAGTATATAATTGATAACGAGTGGAATTATATATTTTTTTGCCATACCTTTAAAGTTGTATTTTTAATATTATGTTATTTAAATTCTGATATTTATATTTTTACGTTAATGTGATGGTGCAACCATTAATATTATAGTTTGTAACATATTTAACTATTCTCACAAATATTTAAGTCATAAAATTTTATATGATAGTTTTTGCCAATAAATATGGTTCCATTAAAATCCGACATTAAATTAAATCAAATAAATTTTAATTACCCAAATTGACCGTCAAAATTAAGTTTACGAAGTAATATGGAAATATTATTTGGGCAAAAAAAAAGTACTAGGCTGGGCCCTTGATTGGACCTTGCCCTATTTTACTAGGCGGCAGGCAACAACAATCCTCGTCTTGTTTTGTAATCTATGATAAAATAAAGGTTTTGCTTTATATTATTTTTTTTATATTAAAATATTAAAATATCAAAATTTATAAATATTTGTTATTATTAATATAATTTAATCAAAATATTAAATACTAAAATAATATTTTTACAAAGATTTACTGCCATTAATATAATTTAGCCATCAATAAACTATTCTACCAAAACGATCATAAATTTGATCATATTTGGTACTGACGGTAGAGCCCATGCACTGGATAACGTCTCCACCAGCCACCCCTTTCTCTTCCTTGAAGGGAGGAGTCAAACTCTCTCCAAACACAAGTCTTCCTCATTTACTTTCCCTTCCCCCGAGTCGATCCATCCGCTTCTGCCTTCTCAGATAAATCTACTCCGCCATCAGCCACTGTAAGTTCTTCGATTAACTCATAATTGTATCTTCTTGCCGCTGCTGGTTCAATTTTGGCCCCCGATTTTACATTCCTCCTCGTGGATTAACATTTGATTTATCGATCTTTTCTTCTTTTTTGTCCGAGGTTTGATATCGGATGTTGTTGGTTTGACTGGTTTAGGTCATACATGGTCCGATTGCTCGCATAAATAATTATCTTTGTATAATTCTGAGCAAAGGTCAGAACATTGTATCAACATTTTGTTATTTGACTTCGTGTCTACGATTGTGCTTCTGGATTACTGTATACCGGGTTCAATAAATGTTCTTCATTTCTTAAAATTGGTTGTATGTTAGCAAGCTTATAGTTATTATTTTGAGGTTGTTATACTTCTCCGATAATTTAAACGTTTTAAGACACCTGGAAATTGAGCTCTATTTCATACATCTCGGGCTATTTCTATTTCTATCTTATCTGTGTCCCTAGTCTTTCAGATCCATGTTAGAGGGCTTGGCCTTTTGTTTCCGCTGCATTTAGTTTTCCATGCGATTCATAAGGACCTGGATCATGCAATTCTACGCTTTTACTTGATTAATTCATAATCATACCTGTGTTGTCAAATACTTGTAGGATGATTGGTGAAGTAAGATATTTGATGAGAACAAAAATGCATGCCCATTTTTGCTTGATCAATGACTTCTGTTATAGTTAAATATTTCTCCAGCTGCTGGTAGTTACAAAAATTTAATTTTGGGATAATTTTGTTGCATCATATGATTTGATGAGTGGGATCTCTTCCCATCCATCCCAACTGCTGTCTGAATATCAACATTGGTAGTTGTTTCACTACTTAGCTCTGACTGAATGTTTTATCTCCCTTCATCAGTACTTAATATATTTTTTATTCGCTCAACGATGATGTTGAAACTATGGTGTTTCTCTCCTCCCTAAGATTGGAGTGTAGATAATGGCAGGGCAGGAAGAATCTTCCTCGTCTTTGTTTCCCAGAGAACATGAAAAGCCTCACGGATCAGAGCTAGGGAAATCTCAGTTGGATGTTCTTCAGGAAAGTTTTCAAGAAGTAAAGATTTGCATGCACAAGTCAGAGCAAGATGCAAAGAAGGAGATTGAAGTCCTGTGGAGAAGGGTCAAAACTGCGGCAACTGTTTTGTCTTACCTAAAATCAAAAGCCCAAGTAATGGCAGTCCCTGAATTATCATATGCAGCCTGTGGCATCAGACAGTCAGAAGGGGTGGATGGGCTTGTTGATCGAGATGGAGTCCCGCTGACCTTCTGTTCAAGGAATGTTGACTTTGATATATCTTCCTTTGGTTGTCCTGATGAATATTCTTGGACCAGGATTGACGAGCATGATAATGTTTACATCGAAGAACTACTAAACTCTGCAAATTTGGTTACGGAGGTTATGGAATCCCTTGTGCAAAGGGCTGCAATTGCAGAATCTGAGACTTTAGTGCACAAAGAGAGGGTGAGTTTTGGTCAGGAGGAGATTAAGAGGAAGACGGCTCAAATTGAGAGTATGTCCTTCAAGCTAGGAGAGATGGAGAAGTTTGCCTCTGGGACAAATGATATACTGAATGAAATGAAGCAAAGGGTTGAGGATTTGGTTGAGGAAACCACGATGCAGAGGCAAAGGGCTGCAGAGAATGACCTTGAGCTCTGTCGGGTCAAGCGGGACTTTGAATCTCTGAAGTCTTATGTCAATAGTCTGATTAGTGTAAGAGAGACACTGCCTTCTCCAGACAAGTTCCAGGTGATTGAAAGACTCCTTGAAAGGTGAACAATTGTTCTCTCTAATCCATCCCTTTTCGATTCTTTATGAAGGCAAGCTACTCTTAACTAATAAACGGGAGCAGTGGTATATTTTTACACGGAAAATAGTCATTTTGATCTTAGATATTTCACTTAGCAGTTCTATCAAATGAGAGTTACGTTTAAGGATAACTGTAGTAGAGATCATTTATCCGTTTCTTGATAGAAAAAGGCTTATGTTTTTTGCCCACATTCAATCTTTGATATCCTCATAATTTTAAATTGGAAATATGCATTTATGTTAACCTCATGCAAAAAGAGGTTATCTAAATGAAGCTCTTTTTGGCAATGGAAAACTGTTTTGGTTAAGTTTTTTCAAGGAAGAGATCTAATTTTTCCCTGCAGAAATTATTTATATGTAAACCTGTCTAGCCATGTCTGAGCCAGCACATATCTTTCTAGTTTATTCTCTCTGCATGTGTAATTGTGTTAATTGCTTTTACTGAACAGATTGATGTTAAGAACAACTCAACTAGAGAGTGAGAAGTCCCAGAAAGATGCTGAAGTGAATAAGTTAGTGGAAGAGAATGTGAGACTCACAGCCCTTCTCGATAAGAAAGAGGCAGAACTCTTGGCCATGAATGAGCAGTTCAAGGTAATGGCTCTTAGCAACTCAAGATTTTAAGTTCATGGGAAAGGCTAAATCCTCCTCATACACAATTAACAAGTGGCCATTGATTTATGAGTGGTTTGAAAGATTCTAAGAAGAATTTAGGTGAATTCTTGAACTCATTCTATTGGTACCACCAAAATGAAAGATATGTTGGGTTCAGGTCTATTTTCTCCTAAGCATATATGCAACTGTGAAGAACTCATGGTTTTCTTTGTTTTGATAAGATGTAATGAAATATTTGTGATATTGGAATGCGAATTCTGCTAATTTTGCAGAAATTTTGAGTTCTACTTTGGGTTTCCTTCTTTCTTTGGTTGTATGTACCCACTATCTGCAGTGTCATTACCAGATTCTGGTGTTCTTTGTCATGAATGCCACCTTGGCAGCTGAAAAGGTTCTGAACTTAAAGGTTGGTTCTGTCATACTCGCAATTGTCAAATGTTTCTGCGCCCCCTTGTCAAATAAGTGAATAAAGAAACAACGTATCATGGTTAATCTCAGAGTTGAATAAAGATATAAAATATATCGCCTCATTGTCTTGCAATCCCAGTAATACTCCCATTGTAGATTACAATAGCACTTATGACTTGGCCTATTAGGATGGATTCAACTTGTGTTTGCCCCAATGGACTCCAATGATGATCTGCTCGGCTAGGATATTCCTTTTCCTTTGTGATAAGGTTTGAGTTACGTGAAATATTATATGAACTTTATGTTTCTTTGGAGTTCCACAGGTAAGCGGCCATACCCATCCATTTGAAAACCTTGAAAGGGCTATCATGCACTTGAACCAAACCTTCGATGACGCCCTTATACCAAAAAATATGGTGCATTTTCATCATGACATTGTCACTCACATGGTACTCGACATAGTGGCACTTATTGTATGCTCACTTTTTCATTGTTTGACTTTTTCATTGTTTGAGAAGCTTTATTTAGAGGTCTCGCAATAACGATATACTCTTGTCACCATTTACCTTGTAGGTTGGACTCCTTCCCTCGTAGCCCGTTAAAATTTTAAAATGATTCTTGGAGTGAATGATTATTGTCCCATCAGTCTTGATTAGGTTTTGACTAGTTGATTCACTTTCCTCCAAGATATCGGCTAAAGTATGCTACATCGATCGACAGTGCTTGTTGAGCGAAAAATAAGGTTCTTATGATTCCGTCATACTCGCATTTGCCATAAGAGCGAAAAATCCACGAGACGAAGATCAACTCTTATATGGGGAGCCCTGTGGCTCAAATGACCATCCATCCTTTGGTTAAAATAAAGTTCTTATGGTTGACTTTGCATTTATTTTTCGAAAGGGATATGGTATTGGAAAATCTACTAAGTGAAAAATAAGAATTCAGTTTTTAGTCGGCCTGGCGGATCGGCTTTTTAGGTTGAGACGACGATTATATGCTAGACGCGTGATCACATGTTTGTGTGCTCACGTATGCAATACATGTAGTTGACCGACTGATCGGTACGACTTTCATTGGTTGATTCAACAATGTTTGAAGTGGTTGTCGACCAATAAAACGATTTTTTAATATTTTATTGGGTGATTTATCCCCGATTTGTCTAATTTTTAAATTAATTTATTTTTTAAAAAATACCTCAACTTATTTTCTAGAGTTTAGAACTAAAAAAATATTTTTTTCCATTCAAAAAAATTATTATGTATTTAGTTTCAATTATCAATCATGGATCGGATAGTTCTTAATATTTTATTTTTGATCAAGTAGGTCAGTAGCACTAAAAAAACGTTTTAACTAAAAATACTTGTATTTGTTAATGCATGAGATACGTAATATGAATTAGTAATGGTTATATGGGCTCGTGTACTATCCATGGACCATAAAGTAAGATTTGTGCTATGATACCATAAAAAATAAAAGAAGCGGAGATAGACAATGTATGTAAAATTATTGTATTACTTGATTTTAATATTGTACAATGTAATGGACTTATATAGATTTAATGAAGCCTTTAAATAAATAAATATAATACATTAAAATAATATGAACAAAATTTAATAATATCTAAATAAAATATGAGGACAATTTAGCAGTATCTAAATATAATGTCCGTTGGAGCTTGTGTCTCTTTACTTGTGGTATGTTGTGAATTCAATATAATTTATTGTTAATTACTCCGATTTATTGCTTTGTGGGAGCAATTTACTAGAGTTATGGTGTCTCTCCCTCTTCTCTTGCATTTAAAGGTAGAAAATGACATTATGGGCACGTGTGAGCTACCATGTGGCACAATATGATGGATGAAATTATTAAAGTAGTATTTGACACGTAGAGACCTCTCATTAGACGATTAATTCAACGTGGTAGGTGACCGAATCTAATTATCAAATAATTATTATGAATTTGTCATGTGACATGCTCTTATTGGCTCATTTAAATAAGTCAGATACCTCATCTGACGTCTTGTACGATGTCACATGTTCTCTTAGGATTGGTTGGTGGTTTTGATGTAGCATGCCACATATCTTTCGCTAATTGGTCGATAGTCCTCTAACGTCTGAGTGGTCGCTGACCCAGCATACCTACCATAAGTGATTGGTCAATTCTACTAACATGGATTTCTATCAATTGACCATTGACTATATATATTTGTTGCTCTCTAATTGGTCAGTTTAACCAACATGGATTTTCAGTTGTTAACCGTTGACGACGAACACGTGTTGTACTCTGATTGTTCAATATTTCCATACGCTAACTTGTCTACTAACTAGGCGTTGACCTGGGGGCATTCCGTTGACTTGGTTGGATTGTTTACTGGTTAAATTGGATCGGGTTCGATAAGCCGAAATCGAAAATTGGTTAGTTCAGGCCCGATTCGACCGATTTTCTAAAAATTAAAAATTTTAAATTAATCTAAATTTATTTTCTACATGATGGTGAATTCAATTTACCAATCTGCCCATTTTAGGTCACTTCGACAAATGAATTTTTGAACTAATTTCTATTGATTTAGTCTAATTTAATCTAGTTTAGTGTCAGTCCATTGTTTTCTGATCCAGTTCTCATTTCCAATTTGATTAATTTTCTTTGAAACTTATAATAAGTAAAGTCTTACTTGGTTCACTTTAGGTCTGGTTTAATTTTCTCTTAAGTTTTGGTTTAGTTTATTCTCAAATTTTACTCAAAATTTCTCTTTTACTTATTTTGAAAAAATAGAATTTACATATATGAGTTGATGGATAATGGTCATAGACCTTAAGATATATTAACATACATATTTTAGAGAACGAATGATTATGCCTGATTGCAACCGTTCCACTGGACCTAATTGCGACCGTGTAACTTTAAGTATATGGTTATGCCAGCTTTGCTTGTGTATATATAATTATTGTTGTGTATAATGAGATAAAACTCTACCTAAATAAGAATCATAAGACTTGAGAGTAAGGATTGGGTAAAAATATGAAAAATAATATGTATAATAATTATGAAAAAAAATTTATTGTATAAATATTTTTAGTTAAGTTTAAATTAAATATAAGTGTGCATGATATCAACAAACTCATTTATTAATATATAAGCTTACTATATTATTTAAATAAATTTCAAGTAAAATAAAAAGTTTAATAATGTAAATAGTTATCCATCACCTATATTATTTATAAGTTATCTCAAAATATTAATACAAAATTTTTATTTATATTCTTATTAGGTATTATATTATAGAAATTTTGTAGAGTTTTGAAATGCACTTTACGAAAAAAATTAAATTTTTGTTGTAATTAATAGAAAAAGTTTCCAAACTTTATAGAGCTAATTAATTTAGATAGCCCATACCAGTGGGATGTGAAGTTGGTTGGAGGAGAATGGAAATCCATAAGTTAATAAAAACTGACTAATACAATTTTGTTAAAAGTGAAATAAGAAAATAATGAATGAATAAATTAAAGATAGTTTGATTTGCTTAAAATTTCCTGTACTAATTAGTAAGAAATCACAAATTTATACCACAAAAAATTGCTACTAATAACTCATATATCAATTAAATTATATCCACTAATCTTAACTTGCTTATAAAGAAAGTAAAATATTATGCAAAAGGATAATTTTAGTTGATTTCTAAAGAAAATAAAATAATTAATTAATGATATCAAGCAATATGTTTTAATTGTTACTACTAACCCTATTTAATGGACGAGAAGGCATATATAATGGCTAGCTGGTATTGTAATTAGTAGGAGAATCCATTGGAGCAAAGGTGGAGCAACAGTAACCGCTTGTGGAGTCAATTGTTCAGGATGACTATTTCGGAGATATGTGAGTATGACTATTTCGGAGGATACTCAATTGTTCAGGATGCCAACCTCCATTTATAAAATTCAAAATTGGAGGCTTGGGGGCAAATGATGGCCATGGAACATGCGCGTTAAGCCCACGAAGATTTAAACCATCGATAGAGACTCACAAAGGCCCTGGAGGATGCTGAAATCAACCCCCAACCTGGCCATGGAAGATGGGGTCCAGCTGTGCGTTAAGCCCATGAAGATTTAAACCATCGATGGAGACTCACAAAGGCCCTGGAGGATGCTGAAATCAACCCTCAACCTCCCAAAGAATATGGTTAATCAACCACCACGTCAGTTCGAGAAACATGAATTAGTCGTTTAGTAGTTATTTGCCTCGTGCTTTTCCGGCAAAAAGTGCAGAGATGAGTTTCTCCGTAGGATTACTTCTCGGGATCGTCGTCCTCACGGATTCCTTTCTCCCTGGAGCTCACTGCATAAGGTTTCTGGATCGAATTTCCGAACCGTCGAGGGAACCGCCAACCCAGTCCCTCAGGACCGCGGTTTTCGCTCTTGGATGTTTCTGGAGGTCCGAGGCCGTGTTCGGTTGCTTGAATGGCGTCGTTCGGACCACCGTCGGTTACTCCGGTGGATCCAAAATCAATCCCGAGTACCGGAGTCTCGGCGACCATGCTGAGTCCGTTCAGGTGACCTGCTGATCTCTTCTCCTGGTTTAAGATCTCCAAAGCGAGATTTATCCCGTTATTTTGAGTTATACCTGATTTGATGATGTGTTTCCAATGATGTAATTACTTGCAAGTAATTAGTTTGAGTGGATATGGCTCAATGGTATAAGAGCGATTATACTCGCGCTCGTACCGGACCCCACATAGGAAACCGATTGAGAACATTTGTATTAATGGAAGATTTGCCGTCTCCGCGAAATTTCCTGATAGGATAAGCGGTTGTGTAAGCTCATCAGGAATTACCTTGCCCTTCTGGGCAAAATTCTGATGGGATTCACCCTTCAAATGAGTAGTTTCATTTTTACCTGGAATTCGTCAGTATAATGAGTTTACTGGGAGTAAGTCATTGAGAACGATCAGGATTTTTCTCATTAAACAAAATAAGATCCATTTATCTTCTGAAAGTGATCCCCAAGGAGCAGAATTACTCTATGTCCTCCTGGTCAAATTTCAAATTGCTCTTCACTTGATAAATCTTGAATTGAGTGGACAATCTAAGAAAGCATAGTCAAGCCTGGGCTACTGTATGGAGCCTATAAGCCATAAACTGATGATCTTTGCTATGTCAGACCTTCTTACTTGGTAGATCATTACAGGTTCTTGTTTTTCTCTTTCCTGTAGCTTGCACCTGTCTGTATATTTGATCTACTCTTCTTAGTTGCTTTGCAGGTTGAATATGATCCCAGAAAGATCAGCTACAGGCAACTTTTAGAGGTGTTTTGGTCTTCTCATGATTCTCGGCAAGCTTTTGGCCAAGGTCCAGACGTGGGTAACCAGTACAGGTGAACATTCTACTCCACAATGCACTTTCTTTGAATGAAGTTCCCAGTTTCAATGAACTGTGCTCTGTGGTCAGGTCAGTTATTTTTGTCAATGGAACAGAAGAGTCTAGATTAGCAACATTTAGCAAAGAAAGGGAGCAGGCCAAGTCAAAGATCAGTGTGGTTACCACCCAAATTCAACAGATAGGAACATTCTATCCTGCAGAGCCTGAGCATCAGGCAAGTACAAACATAATGAAAAAGTGGCTGATTTGTGTTTGTTTATAAGTGATAAATTCCCTTTATTTTTTATGAGCTTGTTCAATCTTATTATTGCTTCAAAAAAAATTCACATTTCCTATTATTTATACATTTCAGCTTTCATGCATTTTAAGCAGATAGTTTACCTATAATATGATTCACTAACTACCTATGCTGACAAACTGCAATGGTTAAACCTTAAACTGCTAAGGGTTGTCATATATATTTCATGTACATGTAATAAATGCATTCTTGTTTATGTAGATTGATACAACCTATTTGAATGGAGACTCCAACCCACATCCTTGTTGTCCAGTATTTTGAGTTTTCTATACTGAGTTCATGCTAGGAATGTATTAGGAAGCTAGATTCTTTCTGACATATGCTTTTGGTTTAGTTTGGACAAGTTCATTAGTTCCATTTCTTGTTTACGGTTATTTTTCCATTAAGAATGGGGAAAAACTATAGGTCAGTGATTTTCAGTCTGCAGAATGTTAAATGGTAAAACAAATTTTCATTTAATAATGTTTTGAGTAGCTTAACAATTTAGTCCTCATTTTTGTTTAAATTTTAGTTGTGCTAGTCTCTTGAATTTCATTTTTCAACAGTTTATTCCTCCAATTTAACTTCAACTAACATTCTGGTCCCTCCATTTAAATGTCCAATTTGAGTGGAGGGAGTAAATTGTTAGGTGGAAGTGACATTGGAGAGTTGAATTGTTATAAAAAAATAGAATTGAGGGATGGAATCGTTAATAAAACAGAAATTGGAGGACTAAAATGTTAAGCCACTCGAAGCTTTTCTCAATTAGACTCATTTATGGTTTGGCTTTGATTACTCTGTCACTGCATGGAAAATAGAATCTGCATGTTTACTGCTTCTAATTTTAGCAAGAGTGCCAAGAGAAAAGTGATAGCCGGGACCAATATGTAGCTTCCTTCTTTTCTTTTTCTTTTTTTTTTGCTTTAATTTATTCTATTTTGGTTGTGTTACTGTGTAAATGTGCAGAAATTTGAGCTTAAGCGAAACCCCTTTCTCCTCCAACTCATGGGCAACTTGCCTGAAGAGGAGCTTGAGAGATCAAGTTTGGCCGCTAAACTCAATGGTTTTGCAGGAGACGTTTGTCCTCCAAATGTTGAGAGACAGATAAATGCAAAGATTAATGGCATTGTTGAGAAAGGTTGGCCTGTGTTGAGAGACATATAGCCAGTAATTCATTTGCACTCTTCTTGTTTGAATCACATCTGTTAGTACCTACACCTCTTATAATAGAACAAATGAGGTATATAGTTCCTGTAATAGAACCTAAGTTTTTAAAGTTGTCTCACTCATCATGTGGTGTTTTCTTCAAAATATCAACAGCATTCTTTGGTTTTTTAGGTGCTTTGCCTTCCAGTTGCTTTACATACTGAAATAAGTCTCTCTGGTAATGTTTCTACAGAGTTTCTCCCCTTTCCAAATATGGCAGGTAATGTTTCTACAACTTATCACCTCCTTTAAGACAACTCTGTTGCAGCAAACTTGAAAGCCATAAATCAGGTATATCAATGCTAGTAGTATCCATCATATAACCAAGAGCATAAAAAACCATACACCTCATGTCCAAGGGCAATAAAATAGCATATCTTATGTTTATCTCAATTTCTTGAGAATATCTTGCAGGCCACATCAAATTCCCCCAAGAAAGGGCAATAGGAGAGGTACATGATCTACTTGGATTAACATTTTTCAGTGAACTAAGAAACACATGTAGAATCATATTGCTTGTTGCTTCCAATGATTTAGGATCTAAGGCTCCTTAAAAGCCATATATAATAAAATATATACCACAAATTTTACTATTTTTAAGTTATCATAAAATAATTTTATTTAATAATATTTATATATTATTTATCATATATAACAAAATATATACTATAAAATATGATAAATACAAATTATGTTATATATATTAAAAAGTACATCAAATATAATTCATTTCGTCAATGTCTAGACTTATATAAAAATATTACTAGAAATATATTTATATTTGTTAAAAATATAAAAAAATATACTCGTATAGTATATAATATAATCTTTGATAAAATATAAGGTGGATAATGTTATATAATAAAATTAATTGTATTATAAAATTATTTGATGATATTTATATAATATATGTTATATATAAAAAATATACGGTAAAATGTGATTTGTAAAAATATATTATTATATAAGAAACAGGTATGTTAATAAATATAATATTTTTCCACGTCCATGCTTATATAAATTACGAGGTCAAGGAAACATTTATATCACTAAAAAGGTAGAAATAAAATAAATAAGTACAAAAGGAGATTTATTTTTCCAAATTACTTAATACATATATTTAATTTTAAAATCAAATAAGTAAATAAATAAAATTTTGATATATAAAAAATTTGCACCTAGTAAAATTAAATTAGGTTAGTTGATTGGTCCAAAATATTCTAGTATATTTTCAGAAAATGAGTTTATTATGCAAATAGCTAGTAAAACTCATGGATACTTTTTTGTAATATTTAGAAAAAATAAGATTTTATCGGATTTTATTCGAGTTATATAATATATCTTGAATGTGCATAGTTAATTAGTAAGTATACACAAAAATAAGCAAATCCTAATACTACCCACCTAAGAAATGACAACTTAAGATAGTGTAAAAATTAATTATGATAATTTTTTTGTTGTTTAACAAACTATAGCAAAAATAGTAATAATAAATTTAAACAATTAAGACAGCAAATTAAATATAACAGTTACTTGAAAACTTAGATTACTAAAAAAAAATCTTAAAAAACCCTAAATTACTACTATAGTATTTAGGGTACAATTATCTAGAAAAAATAATATAAATAAAATTATTATATATATCGAATAAGTAAATTATTATAAATTATTAAATTGTGAAAATGAATAAAAAATTTAAAACTTATTAATTTATAAAATAATATTCAAGTTATATCTATCAAATTTAATCGAATTAGATTTAATATTATTAATAAAATTTAAGTTATATTTATCATATTTAACCGAATTAAATTTAGTATCATTAGTAGGTAACATAAAAAAAATATCAACAGAATAATGTATTAAGTAGGTGTTTTACTGTAACAGACTTTTAACGATGAGGTTATGGTTGATTTTGATCACCTCTAATACACTGTATTAATATTTTTTATTTAAATATTATAATTGACATACATATAATAATATAAAAATATCATATTCATTAATTAATTTTTTTCCATAAACAAAATTCTCAATTCCAACAATTTTTCAAGCACCCTCCAATTGTCATAAATTATTCAAATTATAATATAATAATATATTATCCATATGATATCATATTAGTAACACAAGTTAGATTAGCATTGGTTCGATAATCCATGACAAAATTGAGCAACAAACCGAATACCAAATCACAAGTTTGACGCTAACTAGATAAACTAAAAAAATTCATACAAAAAAAAGTAAAATTGATATTTTGTAGATAATTAATCCACAAGAAATTATATAATATATTTAGGTAATGCCGCAGCGACCCAAATAGGATGGAGAGGGTTGTGTGGGCACGGGCAAGGAATACCATCCTATCTATAGTTCTGTCCGTTGGTTTTCTTGGACCTCATCAACCCAAGAAATGGATGGTAAATCTGCAAATCTGATAAGCATTTGTATGAACCATGAATACATGTTCTACCTTACTCGACCCAAAGCAATATTATATGGCATCAAACATATCCAAATAGACAATCAATTGAGAAATCATTGTTTTGACAAATCGAAACCTGACTTGGTCGATGAAAGAATTGCAGTGCTACTAAAGAATATGTCCTGAGCTGATTATACAAAAAATAATAGTTCATGCATAAGATAGACCTTCAACCATAAGAGTAGAAGCTAATTGACACAGAAGTCAATCTTACTTGGGCCCTGGTGATTCCGAACTTCTATCGAGGAGTCCCTGAACCGGGTTTCCACTTTGTCTGACCACCAAGTTGGCAGCAAAAGGAGTTACTGATGAACGAAGAGATTCGGGGCCTTCCGAGGCAATTCTCTTGCAGAGGGAATCACAGTTACTGATAACCTCTGTCAACCGCCCTTTGAGTTCTCCGATTTCAATCTGCAATGCATGAACTGTACACACTTGTGATGGATTGACCAAGGAAACTGATTCTGACCAAGGAAACTGATTCTCCACAACTATGACGGCGAAATTTTGTTCAAGTTGGATTTCCACCAAAGTTTTCATAAAAGTAGATTTTCTCCCAATCATTGAAAACTAGAACCTCTGTTTTTCCTTTCCATGAAGACTTTAATGTTCTGGACATCCACGTTGACATAAGTCAAGCCTCTTTCAAATCAATCACAGATTCATAACAAGAACCTCTACCTGCACCTGTTCAGTTGTCTTGGACAAGGAAACTACAGTAGAGACAACTACAAGTACTTCTATGAGATTTTGACTGAAGAACAGCAATGTCTCATCTGCTCAGTATCATTAATTTAGACATCTGTAAAAAAAAAATCCAGAGGAAGATAACACAAAACTTCAAGGCATATGTTACCTTCTGATAGGTGTTGTGAAGTTGTCTTCATTGCTGATACTGAGTAATTAAACCTTTGAAGAAGTTTGACAGACAATGCATCTGCAAGTTCTATCTTGTTTTCTATCTCCTCCTGTAGATCACAAACAATTAGGTCAAACATCATGATTTAGCTTCAAGGTCCAGTAATACTTAAAGCAAAACATCTGATATTATCTCTTATAATGGCGAGGAGCTCATCCAAACAACTGAAAATATTTTTCAACAATTTAAAGCAAACAGAAACCATAAAAAAAGATTCCAATACATTTAGATGATGAAAAAACTTTGTGAAGTCCCAGAGACAAAAATCAGGGTAAATTTTACTTTGAAGTCAAATGCACCATGGACACACATTTTTCTGAATGTCAGATTATGCATGGGGAATAGATCAAAGACATAAAAACCTGGTTCTTGCTGATCTTCTGGGCCTTATCATCCTGCCAATCTCGGTACATAGAGAATAAATCCAGTAGCACCTTAGGGTTGACAGTACCTAAATACCAGTGAAATTGATTGCTCGTCAATTTTTGCAGTAGTACACTGTCATAGCATCCGCTTTTCAATGATAAGAGGTTTGGGTCAACTCTTACAATCAGAACCATGTAATTTATTGCGTCATTTCTAAAATGATATAGATATTGCAGAAGATTTTATGTGCAGGAAATGATTCAAAATCAATAAGAAAATTCTGGAACCTTTGGGATCATCATATATTTGAAAGGAGGACAAAGAAAAATCTCACCTACTACTAATTGGACCTTTTCACCTTAGTAACTGTCATCCCAACTACATGCAGTATTTCCCTGAATCATCATACTCAATCTAGTCTTGTAAGATTCATCTAAGCATTGGATGGTAACAGAGCAAAACTGTACAACCAGGACAAATGCCAAAATTTGCCACTCTCCCCAGCTAAATCAGTACTATTATATAAGCATCTCAAAAAAGAATCTCTAAGTACCATTGCATCATCTGCCACCTCTCCCTCGGTCATCTATATACATGCCTCTCAAACTAATGGTGCCACAGATTACTTTTTTTTTTTTTCATTTATTGAGCAATACTTTGAACACCAAATCCTCAGCAAAAACATAATACACATACTAACGTGTCATACATACGTATAATTATCAATCCCAGAGTTGCTAACCAAAGCTTTTCACACATTTGAAGAGAATTAGTCCCATTGCCCTATAAAGTAACTCGGGATAAAACTGAACTGAGTGCTTTGTAGTGTTTCCACTCTATTAGAGTTACAACTATTAACGTGGAAAATAACCCCTCTTAGAACAAGAGTCTTCAAATAAAAACTGATACAGAATGCACTAAATTTCGAAGGCAAAGAAAACGGAATCTCACTGGGAGCAGAAGAAGAGGATGGCTTTCTGACTAGGATGTCGGTCAAGCTATTCTCAGCAGGCGGGGACTTGAGTATCGGTGTTGTCTGCGCATTAAATCAGGTCAAAAACCGCAAACGAACGAATTTTAAAACTTTCTACATTGAGGACTTACAATTTTGAGGGACCTGAGCTTTTCGAGGATTGGATCGACGCTCTCCGGTCTCTCCGATACGGTGGTAATCTCGTCATCTGGCCTCTTCGAGATCAATCAGACGCCTTGTCAGTACGTAATTAGATAAAAAGAAGATTACACAAAGAACGAAAGGGGAGAGAGGCATCGATCGCAGGACCGGAGTAGAGATGAACGAGGGAAACAACCTGTGAGCCTGAGACCGTGGACTCTGAAGCCCCCATGCGGAATATACTTCCGATTCTAGAACTCGATTCCACTGATTGTCACGATCTTTCGTCTTGCTGCGATGTTATGTGCGGAACATAATTACAGAACTGCCATGGAAGAGAAGCTTCTCACTGTCTCCCCCTGATCCGGTTAGTTTGTCTTTCGCGAGTGATGAAGGAAAGACGGCAGAAGCTGACAAAGTCGGGCGACCGGGAATTACCGAACCGATTCAAAACCCGACCGGTATGATCTAAACGGGTCAATATAATTTCGACTCACCTCCTCTTGATTCAGGCACCATTACTTTTGGTTTATTTACAACCCCCCATATATACCCTATAGAACACCGCTAAACCCCAAATATTAACCCAATAAATTGAATTATCACACTTGGTTTATTGTTTGGCAAAGGAGAATCATTTTAGTAGTATGAATCAGTCAAACAGTTTTTCTACCTTAACTTTTTTTTTGACGGAGAAACCAAACAAGTTCAGAATGGGTTCTCAGTTTATATGCCAAAAAAATAAAATTCTTACAGAGGGATGGTAAGTATCCCTGTTTCAATGGACAGAGCACAACTTTTACTTGGATCGACCTACGCTGTCTGACACAGTTAAGAATGACATAATCTGCCGGACTGACTACCTTATGAAATGGCAAAAACTCCGGCTTATTGTCACACTCCCCTGTTGACTGAAATGTTCCGAGGATCTTGCTTGGGGTGATATTCTAGGTTGGGATCTTGGTAGGTCTGCTTTGCATGTTGAAAAGGGTCACTGCTGATTTTGCGGTCTTTGTTGAGAAAATGCAGTTTGGTGATTCTGAGGGTTGTTCTGAAGCGCCACCATGTTAGCCTGGAAAGTTTGAGCATTTGGCTGCTGCATATTACCAAATGCACTCTGTGAGCCGCCTTGCTGCTGTAATGGTAGCATACCAGTTTGATTGGTCCCACCCATATTGAATACTGCAAAAGTGTCATCATATCACTAACAGGAAAGAAGAAAATGCAAGACGGTTCAGGGTGAAAAAAAAAGGAAAAATCAAGCAGATAGCTAGCAGTAGCTTGTTACTTTGGTCGTTGAGAAGTTGGGATGGGTGAGTCCTCTGTGGATTGGTTCCTGATAATCCAAACTGAAAACATAGACTAATTCAATTAATAATAATAGAAAACGCACAAAGAAACCAGTTTCTAGAAATAAACACAGGCATGAAACATGCTTATATCCGGGTTTTATGATCCCCTAGAGATTAATATTCCATGTAAACTCAGGCAAGATAAACTAGGCTCTAGATACAGCTAGAATAATGATGCCATCTCATTTTTATCAAGAGAACAGTAAAATCCTACCTGAACCCTTGGTGGCAAAAGAGACTGTGACGGCATTGTAGCTGACATATTAGGAATCTGGACAACATGGAAAAAAATTCAGGAAACCCTAGAAATCCCCATCTTTTCATGATAAAGGACCCAATTATCACATGGTTAAGAAAACACACTACACATCACAGAAAAATGTTGAAACGCCTTGAAAATATTATTTGAGTTGACGAGCTCATAACAGAACGTTCCAAAGTTAATACTCAATAGAATAGCAATGTAAGGCTTCAAAGTTGGCTAGAAGCAAAAAAAGACAAATGTTCTGGAACCAACCATCTGTGTATTTTGGGCAGTCTGGGCTGCATTGAACAATGCAGTATTAGCAGCTCCTGAGAACTGGCCTAGATGTCTGCTCATCAGATTTCCTTGACCAAGTTGTCCACCAATGGATGCCAACTGCCTGCCTTGAAATTGCTGATGGTTGCCCAGTGCCTGAGAAAATTGCTGCAATTGCGACTGCCCATGCAACTGCATAAATATAAAGGAATAAAGCATGAGATTTTAATATTGATAATATCCAGGATTTCCTCAAAATTTAATCAGTCAAATCAACATGCAAAAGACAGGTAAAAACTCAGTATATAATACAAATATTACAGATTGAAACTTTTGCTGAGCCTGTCCTGTCAAATCATCCAGCTGAGTCTGGAAAAAGAACACAACACTAACATTAATTAACTAGGATGAGGTTATGAAAAAGTTCTAACCAATAGTTACATAAGCACACGATTCACTATGGAAAAAACATACTCCAGCTTCCAAATTTCTGGTTTCATATGCATGCAGTTGATTGGATATTACAAGTGGGAAACATTCAGAATTGGAACAGTGTGCTCATTACATAAACAATAGATAATTCATTTATAGGCCACAAATATAACTGCCTAGTGATATTTCTTCTTGGGCACTACAAAATAATCATGCCGGTAGCCATAATTATAAAAGCCAACAAGTAAAAAAAGGAATTATACCTGCCCTAGTCCTGGCATTGAAGATTGTCTGAATTGTTGTTGAGTGAGAAGTGGATGATGCTGTGATAGTGGCATCATTTTTGCCCTTTGCTGTGGTTGAAGCAATTGCTGTTGCTGTTGTGGTTGTTGTTGCTGCTGCTGCTGCTGAGACTGCTGTTGAGGAGATGGTGTATTCATGTTTGTTCCAGACCTAGGAGAATTGGCATATTGCAGTGGAGATGCTGTTGTATTGTCAAAGGAAGTAGCAGCAGAAGGAGAAGCTGCTGACCGGGCCAAAAGTTGTGCTCCAGTAGCCTGATTTCCAATGCTATGTCATCAGCAATTTTAGAGCATATAATTAACGAAAGTGGAATCGTTCAAACAAGGAATTCCAATTTCAGACAATCCACATATAAATAATAAATGACCAAGTTAAGGAGAAGAAAATGGCATGTTTTCAGACTGAAAATCAAGTAGATGAGACCTTTAAATCTATCCAAGGAAGAAAAAGAAAGGAAGCAGATAACCCTCGGAAGTTATCATTCTATTACAAAATTGGAGATACTATAACGCGTGCTGTCTAGGGATTGCAGCATCTTCATGAAATTAAAATAAATAAAAATTAACATAAGTATTGCCAATTATCTCACCTGTAATAGAGCATTCTGGGCACTAATTGTGTTAGTTTGGATAGGAGTATTCTTTTGGTACACACCTGACAGGAGAGGTTATAAATAGTCAGAAAACAACACGATGCATCACTTCCTTCATCCTATGAAAGATAAGTATGAAAGCAACACAGAGCATTATTTTACCAGATGTGTCAACCAAATTTTGCATCCCCGGACCCACATTAAGCACATCTGCTAGATGCATTGGAAGAGCTAGTGCCATCTGTCTTTGATCTCCAGATATTCTCAAGCCTTCACATACATACATCATATATGTGAAAAAAATAAGTTCCTCTATCCACAGGTAAGATCATCATATTGCAAAAGTAAAGTGATAAAAAGTCACCATCTATGACAACTTCAAGATTGTGAAGTTACATGACAGCTTAGAAAATGAGATGACAGAGAAAATGCATAAAAAAAACTTATCATATTTTAGTATTATGACCAAAGTTAAAAATTTTCCCACTGCCATAAGTATCCTTGGATCATCATAATTTATTTGGAAACATATGTTACAATACTAAGGTAGCCAATCTTTCATACAAAAAGGCACTCCATTTTTTTGCTGGAGGACCTCTTTTCTCCCCAAAGTGGTATAAAGAAGTCAATTCAGATTTTTCAAAACATCAGTTGTTAGAAAATATTTAACAGACCAAGAACTGATGTACACGGGATATTTTACAAAGTAACTGGTAATACCTTCTCCATAATTGACAGCAGCTCGAAGTAAATTTTCCTGCTCCTGAATTTTGGCAGCCTGAGCTTTGTCCAATGTAGGAGTGATAGTGGGGCCTTGACGAGCACCAAAACCATAGGCTTTACGGGTCTCAGATAGCACCTTTTCAGCACTTTCACATGCAGCTGCTACCATATTTATTCTAGTCTGCGAATATGGAGCTTCACGCATGAATGGAAAAATGAAATGGAATAAATGGTGTAGAAATAAATTGATCCAGTGTCACCTTAAGTTTCTCGATCTGCAGGGCAACAGGCAAGCTTTGTAATCCCTGAAGTAATTGATCTTTCTTTGAGTTGTCATCAGTCTCCATCTCAGGCAGTAGCTTTGAAGACAGCATAACTGGAAGAACTGCAAGCACGAGTCCCCAGGTAAATGTCTAGGCTCATCACCAGAACATTATGTAGCCTTCAGAAACTATAAATATGGATGAGAGTATTCCTCCTAATGCATACTTCAAAGTGCATAATCAAATATTCCAAGAAGTTGCTAGAAGAATCTTAAACAGGAATGCAGAAAAAAGAAAAATTACTTCCTATGAAGGGAAAACTTACTTGTGGAATTTTCTGCATTGACATTCTTTGGGTGGACTATGAAGGCCTTTGAGACCTTTGTTATCTCCTCAACAATGTTAAAAAGCTCCAGATTTACCATCGAATACTGCCCCAGAATATCTTGCCTATTTTAAAAATTACAATGGAATGAATATCAAGTGAACAAAGGAAGCATGTATAAAAGCTCCTAATGAAGGATATGATCTTGCTGGCTGAGGTAATGAAATTATCAGTTGGGCTAGAAAACACAATCACCCATATGAAATCTATATAATACCCATTTGATCCTGCCTGTTAAGCTATTCCACTGCCATTGAGAATTAAAAGAGTGCAACCAAAGGAAATTAGGCACAAATTATTAAACACGTTATTACATTCCAATCCAATGTGAAAGAAGAAGAAAACCTACAAATGCATGAGAAATCAATCCTCTGTGTGTATATATAAAGTTGGGAGTTTGGTTAGTAAGTGACAAACTAGAGAGAAGGAAAGGATCCTGACCATTTAGGGGTTGTGTTAGTTCGAGCATATGCATCAAAGTCTTCGAGAATGCGAGAGATGGCCTTGAACAGGCTAGTGGCGCGTATCTTGACGTGCTCCAGGTTCAGCTGCTGCTGCACAGCCGGATTCAGAGCCTCCACAACTGGCTGCTGCGGAGGCACAGGTTGCTGCTGCAGCTGCGGAGGTTGTGGCTGGCCCTGAGTTACACCTTCCATCATGGCGTTCCTCGTCAAACTGGAGATAAGTGCCTATACATTCGCGTAGACCTCAGGTATCAGCGTCTTCTCAATTCGACAAGAACTCAAATCCAAATCATGATTAAAACATAAAAATATGCCACATTCTACGGACTAAAGCCCATAAATTTCCCCGAGAACTTGGAATTTCTGAGGGACGTAACTTGATTAAGACCCAGGTGAGAACCCTCCAGTCTCTCCACCTTGGTAGACGATCTCACCAGACAGTCCCTCGAGACCAATCAGATGCTATTAAACCGTAATTCTCCAACTCAGCAACCTCGGAGATGAACTAAGGGGAAAGGATTTCGGGCTGAGAAATCAATTAGAGAAAAAACCTGAGATCCTAGTCGCCACGAATAACCTCTAGGGATTGGCTGAAAGCGCTTCACCCCCTTAAAGGACCGCCACGGAAGAGAAGTTTTAGAACTTCTTCTTCTGCAGAAGCTACCGACCCAATTCAGGTAGGCGGAATCTGAACGGACACATTACCGGACATGTGACCTACCTAGTATTTGGATCCAACACGACCAAGTTTAACAATCCGGTCCAGTTTATAAAGGGACTCGAACCGGAATTGGAAATATCTTAATTTTCCAAATTGAGAGGATATATAAAACTTATTTCATATATCCTCTCAATTTGGGAAATTAAGATACTTGTGAGTTCAATTTAAGGTTCCTCAAACGCTATACGGGTAACTATTAATAACTTTAATAATAGTTAAATTATTATTTAAATTGAATTATATTATTAAGCATAATTTATTACAGGTAGTTAAGATATTTAATGCAAAAATATCACTCAAAACTCCAATTTATCATTTTTTCCCTCCTAAAAAATCCAAGCAAGCATAATTAATTGAGGAGGTAAATCTCTATATTATTTATTGCTTTTAGTCTTGGTGGCAAACTAGATTTTAATGTTTGGTTAGTTTTAATTCTACATAATATACGAATTATTTTGTGTAAAAACTTATTTGGATAAATTTACTATTAAAATATTAAAATTTAAGTAAAAATTTATAATATAAAATGATTTTTTCTCTCTTTAAAATTGTAGAAATTCACATGTAGGCTATTTTGAGACTAAAGATAATTGCACAAATATCACCCTAATAATATAATTATATAAATAAATAATTTAAAAATCAAATTTTATTTATATTAGAGGTAAATTTCAGGAACATTTTTAAAGAAAACCAAATATAGTTATATCTCTTCTCACCATAAAATTCAAAGCATCAAATCAAATATAAAAATAATAAATTAAATTAAGGTTGAAAATATTAAATATCTTAACTATTATATAATAAATTATCCAGTTTAATGATATAATTCAATTTAAATAATAATTTAATAATTCTTATTTTCAATTTTATTGAGCACTAAAACTAAACGTATGGTTTATAAAAATAAAGTCATGTATAATAAATAAAATAGTAAATTATATAATTTTAGTAAAATATCAAATTTAAAGTAAATATTTGTTTTATATATAAATATTTTATTTAACTTAAATTAGATAAATTTTTATATTAATAATTTAAAAATATATATCTTTAAATATTATATTAATTTAAAATTATATAAAATTTTAATAAAATTAACTTTATTTAACTTAAATAAAATATTTATATTTAAATTAAAATATTGTACATATTCTCTCTTTAAATTTAATATTTTATTTGTATTAAAATAATAAAATTTACTCTCAAAATTTTATAACTAAAAAGTATTATACACAAAATAGTAAGATTCGTAAAAGAACAAACACCTTAAACCTCACTATTGGCCAAATCTGATCAAAATATATTCACCATAACTAATTATCTCATCAATTTCATGATCATTGTCACTTATTCTCCCTTGGAATGCACTCCTCCTACCAATTTTGACAAATTTTGATACTACAATAATAATGACACCATTAGCAGAATGGATAACTACAAACTCATACTATAAAACTTATTATTTTTTCTTTAAATTCAACATTTTCATAAATATAAATATAATGTAAAGAGTTGCAAAATATATAAATCTCAAAAAATAACATTACTGAAATAAAATATTTTCATAAATTCTTTTCAAGTACTTATGCCTCTATCATACTCAACCCGATTTTCATATCGGATATTTAAACAACATGTTATATATTCTTAATACTACCACAATTAACACCTTCACTATAGTAAATATAAGATTTAAATAAAAATATCATTTTAACGTTTACAAAATAGTAATTTTACATGAAAAATAATTTAATAAATAATACTAAAAATATAAGTATTGAATATTTATAAATAGTGTGTATTTTAATCAATCAATCATTACTTTCATTAATATAATCACCGTTCTTCTTTTCTAAAAGTGATGTTGGAGTGGTGAGCTATTAAGCCCAATTAGTACGATGTTTGTATAAATATTTATAAAGTTTTGATTTTAATTTTAAATTATTTATAATTAAGCTTAAACTTCACATATGTAAAAACATGTGTTATAATGTTAATATTTGTATCTTTCAAGGATGATCACAATCACACACAAGTCTTTATTGATTAAGTTACCTTTCACAAACTTATTCATTTCATTATAAAATGATCACACATGTAACTTTCATTCCGTTTGTGGTTCAAAATAACTTTACTACCCACCTAGTACGAAATAATCATCCCCGACCAAAAGTATGTATGAATCATGTTAGCCATACCAGACTAATACGTATATACCAAGTTACCCATCACAAATGTAAAAAAAAGTATACTATTTTAGGACTAGACCATCCTTTTCGCCATGTCTATGTCCATTAGATCCTCCGAGCCCATAGCATACTAGAACTAAACTCTTCTTATTCTCCCTAGGGTTACAGTAGGTCATATGAGATCATCACTACCTCTTATATGCATCTCATAATCGCACATCTCAAACACAATCAAAAGTGTTTTAGAAATCGAGAGTTGGGGTCATATTTGCACATCTCATAATCGCACATCATCACTACCTTTAGGACACATCCCATATTCAAGAATTCAAAGATATATTAAGAGTCACATTTTGAAATTTCATTCTTACTTTGAAAAGGTTGGGGTCATGACCCATTTTTTTCAAACATGGCTTTTGACCCACTTCTTTCATACATTGGATTGACCCATTTAAATCAACCATGGGATTGGCCCGTTTCTCATGTCGAGATCGAGACAAAACCTAAACTTTAGAAAGATTTTCTAAACATATATTGTATAGTTTTCATATTTTCTAAAGAGTTTATAAACATATTTGTATTTTAAATAGCAAGTAATATCACATGATCGATACAATTGGACATGATGCTAGAAATCCCACCCACCGTTATTCGAGAACATGTTCATCTCGGAGGGATTCCCAAGTTTTCGTTATCATTTTATACAGTTAAGTATGATTTGTTCCATACACATCATACACAAACTTATAAATATACTTTGGGTCGGTTAATATGGTATTTAATGGCACATTGTGTCAGGTAGGAAAACCGACGAATTTAAATCAACCAATGAGAAGACGCCACATGTCACGGTCAACCGATGGTCAAATTTGGTTAGCGACCACGTAGGAATGAACGACCAATGGAAGGTTGCCACGTTGCCAAACAATGAGTCAACGAACGACTTAGACTTTGAGTAAGACGTCGAGTCAGTAAAGTTAGCTAATCATAGAGCGCCACGTTGCTTCTCACATGTACGAATCTCACACGCGCGTGTACATTGTCATCTTCTTCCTTCAAACTTCTGAACGACAAAAGAGGAGGAAGGTTGCCATTACTTCGGAGGCCACTAAATCTCTCCGACAAGGGAGTAAATTGGAGAGTTAATGGTCGACTGATGGATGGCCGGATAGGAACGGAAGTCCCTGAGCTCCCTATATAAAGAACTCCCTTCCATTCATCCTCTTCATCTCTCGAAAGCTCGAAAAAGGTGAACTACTCTAGTTTGCGAATATCCTTGAACCAGAGCTTTGACATCAACCCTTTTTCTCAACCTTCTAATATGAATTTGGGTTCCCTAGAACCGGGAGGAAGTCCTATACCTTGCTGCAAATTCCTTTTAGCTCGAGGATCATTAGAGAAGTGCCAATGAGCTTGCACAATACAATCGCTCTAGCAGTCGACTTTGAGCAAAATTTTTTAACTGAATTCCAGCTACCTCGAACCTCCTAAAGCCAAGCCAAGCCTTCCATGACTATTCACGATCGAGCCTAGTTCCCCTTGAGTCTTCAAGGTAAGCAATTGTCGACGCCCTTTGTTATAATAGAGAATTTACAAAGAGAAACTACTTAAATTTTGTTGATCGAATTCTCCCTATTTAGAGCATCAATTGAGGAGGATCCTCTCGATAAGAGCTAGCTCCCCAAATCAAGAGCTCCGACAACCGCGTCCTTGATGGTAAGAATTTGAAGCTTTCTCTCTCTAGAAGTATTTTTCGAACAAACTTCATTTGAGCTCAATTCTAGGCCAAATTAATTAATTCAAAGCTTGAAATTACCGTGGAGAGGTAGTAAAGATGCTTAGCAGCATGATAAGAGACAATTAATTGAGCTTAGTCGCCCAATTTGATAAAATGATATTTCATGGGTCAAAGTGCAATTTTGGAGAAATTGGGTGATTTGGAGATTTTTTGAAATTTGAGAATTTTTTGTGCAATTGACATAAATTAAGGATTCAAATGAAATTGGAGACTTAATGGCAATTAAAATAATTTTTGGGGAATTTAATTATAATTGAAAGTGAATAAATGCTTTATTTGTAATTTTGAATATTTTTATATTAAATAAAATTAAAAATAAAGTAATTTATGAAAATTATTGTAAATAATTTGAGTTTATTTGTCAAGAAAATAAACTTAGGGACTTATGTGCAATTAAAGAAAATATAAGGACCTAAAAGTAATTATCGAATAATTAATGGATCGGTTATCCATGAACATGTAGGTGTGAAAGGAAGGCTCCGACCTACAGTTGAGAATCCAATCCGAGCTATTGGAATTCTGTACCGGACAAACAAGTCATGGATATCGATGAGTGGGATTTCTGACATCGGTACCGATCGGACCAATTATACAAATACTTAGAATCATGCTTTATTTTGAAACAAGATTTCCAGAAATATAATCCACTCACTCTATGAAATTGCTTAAACTTTTTAGGATTATATTTTTTCAGAAAGCATGAAATATGTTATTAGGACAACCCATGAACGATGTATGAATACACCTCACGGGTTATGGTTTAGTGTGACCGTCGATACAGGAAATAGACGAAGCCCATGGTCTACAATGGTGAACTAGATCTAGCTCTCTACAAGTGGGCCTAATGCCACGGTTTTGGAAAGTTGAAGTGGGCCTAAGGCCATGTTTTGAAAACTCGTACAGGTGGGGCAAGGCCAATGGAAAACGGGTCCAATCCTATAAATAAGTTTTGATTTAAGATAGTGTTAAAATTATCACAAATTAATAATGCTTGCCGAAGCTACCATGTTGAAGCCAGGTTACAGCCCGTTGGATTAGTAGCGCAAAGATAAAAGTCTTAAATAAAAAAAACTATTGTATGTAATTGCAATTGTGCGAAACCAAAGAGACGTCAGGGTAGTGTTGGTTCTAAGGGTTGCTCAACAGCAAGGTTGGTACAATGACAGTTATGTTGTTTCAGTATATCCTATAGCTCTCGGAGCTTTGTGCACAATAAGACCAAGGAAGAAGGGGGTAGAGGTTTCATCCCTCAATAGCACACAAAAGAAGCAATGAGGTATGGGGGTTGGGCGATGGTGCTCACACAAATAATGTGGTGGAGGTTTGTAGTCTCTCACAAGGTGGACGTTAAAGTCGTTTCGGACCACTAGTGGAACACATTGAGGTTGTTGCCTGTCAAATTTTGTTCTACGACTGTTTGTTCCATTTATGGATAAAGGGTGTTTGTGTATTTGTATAGTACAAATCGTGGTAGGTGTACCATAAATAAATTATGTAAAATTTTCCAACTGGGAAGAAACCTACCTTAAACTTGTAGGAACAAGCCATAAAACTTAAATGATAATATTTTTCTAAAAAGATAAGATAAGTAATAGCTTGTTTATGAGATTATATAAATTATTTTTTTGCTTAAAGAAAAGGAAACGTTCATATGGGTAGGAAAAAACCTATTTTGGCTTGTGAGAAACAAGTCGTGTAAATCCTTTTTACTAAGAAAAGGTGAATGAGGTTTGTTAGATGCAAACCTATGTGAAGCTATATAACCCTTAAAAGTTCTTCCAAGTAAGAAGGGAATTATTTTTCTTGTCGTATACAAGCTGAGAAATCTATTCGAAAACTATGAGAAAAGTTTTCATTGATTAAATAAGTCATAGCTTGTTTTAAACTGGTTAACCATAACCCTTGATTTGCGATGGAAATGAAATCCTTGTATCTTTTGGAGTATGAGTAAAATCATGAATAGGAAGTTACAATGATTATAAACACTACTCATTGAGTTGTAGACTCACCCCTCCCTTGTCCATTTTATGTCTTAAATATGTAAAGAAGGATATTAAAAGACAAACTACCTAATAGATATTTTATTTATCCTTACAAGTTTATCGATAACATTATATATTTCGACATATTTTGGAAAGCAGAATCTGATGCACTATTTTCTGTTATTTTACTCCTTACTCCTTCTAATACTATGATAATGGAGATAACATCTATTATAATACTGGGAGGAGTGGCGGGTTGTTGAGAGGGTGTGATAACTTAAGTGTTATCATAGAAAAAGATTTTAAAATTTGAATTTTTAGTTAAAAAAATGCTTTTGAAAAATTGGAATATTGGGGAAAAGATATTTGAACTAATGTTGAAAATGATTGCTGCATAAATTTTGTAAATTACAAAATAAAGGAAAACACTATTCCTGTAGGAGAATTCTCAAAAGAAGGAAGAACCACATCCAAATTTAGTTAAGGATAAAACAACTCCATGACATGGGAACTAATCATATATGGGGAGGGAAAATACTAACCCAACTCTTACTCGACAAGAGGTCGATGACAACTTTTGGGAAGCCTATATGAACTACGTTAAGGTATTTAAGAAGCTTCCACCCATTCAAACCCACCAAGAGTCTAGACCCACAACTCTCCTCAAGCAAGCCTATGAGTGTGAAGCCTTAGTAATAAGAAGATATGGAGTATCATTCTCTAGGAGGGCCAAACTACCAAACTCTCGAGGTCAAACCTCTTCTTTGGAATACGAGGAACCAAGCATGAATGCTTGTGAACGGTGTAGGAATTACCATGGAGGCCTATGTTCCTCGGTGAAGTCAGCATCAACTCCCATATCTTTAGAGGAAGAGTTTCGCCTACAACTAGTAGTCAACTCTGAGTTAGTTAATAAAGAGTGACTAGAGTTGTGGAAGTGGGTGTAAATCCTTTTTCCTTTGTACTAGGCCATATTTATGGCTAATCAATAAAATAAAACTTTATTCCCAAAGTTTTATTATGTCATGCTTTAATCAAAGAGCACATAATTTTGAGTGAAGGAAAAACTTTTTTGATAAAAAGGTTAAAACACCATGAAAAGAATAATGAAGGAAATCCTTAATGTAACTAAAGCTGAAAGAATTGATAAATAAGAAGTCAATTACCCTAGGGAATAATACTAAGTTTTTGAAAATTTGGAACTCACTAGTACAAAGATTTTTGGAGAAAATTAAAACATAGCCTACGAGTTTGTGATTTGGGGATAAATGAGTAAATCCTTCTTGATAAGTAAGTCAAGAAATAAAGGCATACCCAAAGCCTTTATTTTAACGAGTAGACTTGTAAATAAAATACAAGTGAAGATGAAACTCGGTGAAATTGCAAGGTTCCAAGAAAGAGGACATTAAAAGAGGTCAAACTTTCGATGGGACAAACACCCATTGGGATGATTTAAAGGTAGAAACGTCCGAAGATGCGGAATGAGACGTATCAAGTAAGGGCATCCCAAAGAAGTACGTACCCTAATAAAGGAAATACTTTGAATAGAAAAGAAAAGGAAAACCAATAGTAACGAGCTCCATGGAGTAAGAGGATACTCGAAGAGAAGGGAGATCTCTCGAGGTAATCTTTTGAAAATATTGGATTCACCCACGAAAAACTTGTTTGTCAGATTAGGACTATGTCTCAAGAGTAATTGAATGCTTATAAATGAGACGAGGTACCTTGAGCTGAGAAGTTCAAATGGGCAAAGTGGAGGATTACACATATGGTTTATTCAAGTTGGATAACCAAAAATCATAGACTTGGATAGGGCGTGAAATTTAAGATGTAAATAAGATTACACTCACACCATACGAGTGAAAAACGGAATGGAAGGATCCCAAATTTGTTATTGGAATATGGGTGTAACACAAAAGGTTGCGACTTTAGATAGACTGTATATGCAATTGACACCTTATATGAAAAACACCTATCAAGTCTTAAGGAAGGTTTCAATGCAATCATAAAACAAGGAAGGTATGAGAAGGTCCTAGGAAGGGAATCAAAAGATGAATAATGCCCTTAAATAACTCTAGAGTAAAGGGGATAAATTAGATTCCCAAGGTATAAATAAGGATTTTGAAGGAGAACTAAAACCGAAAAGATGAAAGAGGATAAAAATCCATCTTATAAGATGAAACTTGTTTAAATTATGGATTGATAGGAAAGGAATCTTAAGAGTGAAAAGATTCAAGTGAAAATTGTAAACCTCGTTCTCTCAAACTAAGGAACCAAAAATGGGAACCTAAATTTGTAAGAGAAAATCGAGGATTGAAATGAGTTGGAAATGGTAAATAGAGTCAAAATGGGAAATTTGAAAACTGCCAATAAACACCCAAAAATCATGTAAAGGAACCATGGATAAAATTGGGTTTGAGAACAGGACTGGCTCATGGTGAATCGGGTCTGAACCGGATTGAACCAAGATTAATCGTATAGAACTAGTTCAAAGATTCATTTTTCTAGCTAGCGTAAAAACATCAATTTGGGAAATTGAATCCACTATTGGATAGAAAATGAATTTACATGAATTTAGAAAATTTTAAATTTTAGAAAACAGGTCAAATCGGGCTTGAACCAGCCAAATTTTGAATTCGTGTCATCGAACCCGGTCCAATCGAACCAATCAACAGTCTAGTCGGTCAACGGGCCTCCTACCAGGTTAGTGCCCAGTCAGTAGGCATGACCAATCAATATGTGACGCGTGGCAAAGAGCGCCTCGTCAGTGCCTTAAAGTGCTGGTCAATTAGGAAGCGACACGTGTCATTGGTCAAAGATAAGAGGAGGAAAAAATCCATGTCAGCGACGATCGACCAATAGAAGAGCGACATGTGTCCCCAATCAACAATCATTGTCGAAAAATCCTAGTGAGTCGGACCAACCAATGGGAAGCGGGTACATGGAAAATGTACCATGTAACCGTCCGTGTCACACCCCGACCTAGTTTGGTCGAAACCCCATGAACAACCCACCACCCCCTTTTGGTCTAGGAAGAGTTACCACTTCCCAAGACCGTGAGGAGTCAGACGTAATTTTTGCCCTTGTTTCCTGGAATAGCCTTATACAAAACTCAATAGCATAAAATGTTACATATCTAACTTAAGGCTTATTCTCAAAATATCTTTATCAGTCTTCTCCTTTTCTAAAAAAGGTTTAAAGGGAGGGGTGAGTTTCTACAACTCAGTGAGCGGGTGTTAGAGAGTAAGTTTTTCAAAAACAAGTAGTTTATCAAAATGTTTTATCATTTTTAATTCATGGTAATGTGAGTTCAGCTCTTTTTAGCACTTCCTCTTGCTCAGGAGGCGATTAGCAAACATTCACACGCCCTTTATAAAAAAGGGTACAAACATTCGTATGTGTAGTCCTCGATTGCACCCACTTGAGGATTGGCGCATCTTTGTCGTCCACCTAGCTTGAAGTCTCGGATATTTACCTTGAGTTTGAGTGGACATCAATTGTCTAACCCTCAAAACCTAGCCATACTTCGTGTATGCTTTGTGGGATGAGACCTCTTCCTCTACTTCCTCGGTCTCAATGCGCATAAAGCTCCTAGAGCTTCTTGACATACTAGAGGACAATCCGCCCTTATGCTCCCTAGGTCGTCTAGCAGCCCTTAGAACCACCACTACCCCTTACCGGATGTCTCGATGGCTTCAAAATCTCATGGCATGCACAAACATAAGTCTTTTAACTTAGACCTTTTGTCTTCGGTGCCACTAGCCCAATGAATTTGATACCATGACTGTAGCTTAGTAACTACTAGCCCAATGAGTTCGTCCACTCAGCATCGACTTGTAACAAATAGCCAATCGAGTATTTACAATCTGACTTTACCTGGGTGGCTACATCACAATGAACCGGTTATGAGAATATTTCTTAACTCATAGGGCTACTTATCTACAGACATAAGCCTATGTCAATCGGCCTTGGGCCCACTTCCCGAGTTTTCCAAAACTAGGCCTTAAGCCCTATTATTTTTAAATCGAAGGCCTCAAGTTTAAACCCCATCCCTTTATAGATAAGAAAACCGGAAAAAGAACCGTTTGTTTCAAAAGAGAAAACTGAGCCGGTTCACGAACCACAACTAATAAGGAAAGGGTAAATTGAGAAATTTACAAATCTCGAGTGACCCAAAGAGTCATAAAAACCATGGAAAGGAACCTTGGGACGAATTGGAAGAGAAAACCAGACCGATTTAGGTGAATTAGACCTGAACCAGATTGAACCGGTTTGACCATACTTGAACCGGTTTCTAAATTCATTTTTCTTAGTGGCTTAAAATGATCAAATTGGGTAATTGAAGCCACCATTAGATGGAAAATAAATTAAAAAATTTTTAATTTTGAGAAAATCGGTCGAATCTTACTTGAACCAACCAATTTACGCATTGATCCGATCGGACTAGTTTGGTCCGGTTCGGAATAGTGTTGTCTTCTTTCTACATATGACAACAATGTTCATTCAATGGAAAAACGGATGACACCATTGAAGGAAAAATGGCTCCGATTAGGCCATTTTAGGGTGAGGATAAGCTCGACCAAAAAGGAATGTTGTTGGGCAGAGTGTCCCTGAGCTCCCTATTTAAAGAGCTCCTCTCCATTCATCCTCCACACACTTGAAATCTCGATTCTCTCTCAATTGCTCAATTTTTCGGTGAAGCTCGAACTAGTGCTCAAAATTGGGCAGTTTTCTTAACCTTAGAAGGGAAGGTCGGGTCTTTTAGATTTCAGAGGAGGTCAACTACGTGATAGCATCTTCCTTTCGACTCGAGGACCGCCGAGGAAGCGTTGGAGGAATCAAACAGTGAAGCAGCTCCGACGAATTGAAGCTGCCTTGTTTGGCCGAGCTAAATTCAACCAATTTCTACCCTCTTTCAGCCAAAATAAGCCTCCCCAACACCCCAACAACCTTCATACGACCTCAACGGAGTTGAAAGGTAAGCCAATTCGGCCTTTCTCAGTCGTTGCAAATCGGAGTTAGAGAGGAAAGTGCTAATCTTTTCTGACAAAATTCTCCCTTGTTTCAATATGAATTGTAGCACTTCTTGCTCCTAGAAGGAATCTCAAGACAAGAGCAACCTGCCTCGATCGAGAGCTCGGACCCAAATGACGTGGTTCAAAGCTCAATTGAATCATATGAAAGTGTAGGAACTGATACATACCTTCAATTGGAGCAATTAACCCCAATTGAATGGCCAATTTGAATAAATCAAATTTGATCAGTTTGAAGGGGAGAAATTGGGTTACATTTTAGGGAAAATTGGGGATTTCATAAAATTGAGGGACCTTTTTGCAATTTCCCAAAATTGAAGGCCAGTTGGACATGGGAAAGATGTTGAGGGACCAATTGGTCGATTTTTGAAACATTTGTGGTCAAATTGCCATTTTTGGAAAGTAGGGGGCAAAATGGTAATTTTTGAAAACTTGGGGACCTAATTGGAAATTTGGAAAACTTGATCCCCTTGTACAATTTTGAGTAAAATGAGGACTCAAAGGGATTTGGAAACCTTGGGACTGAAATTGGTCAAACATGGGCATTAGGGACCTAAAGTTAAGAAAAATGAACTTTAGGGACCTAAGTGCAATTAATCGATAATTGTGAACCTAGGCTTTTATACCAAACCATAATTAATTAGGTTGCCCAAATTATGTAGGGACACGTGTGATGAGAACGCAAGCAAGAGAAAGCTCGTGTAGAATTGGAAAATCGACCAAGGACAAATTCATCACGGTTATCGGGTGAGTGGGTTTATTTACATCATACCCGGTTGGGATGGTGAGCACTTTATAAATGAAAAACCACTTGTGAGTGGAACTTTAACATCATGCTCGGTTGTGGTGATGGGCGAACTTAGCTAAAAACCTACTTACGAGTTGTAAGTAGAGGAAATCATTCCTGGTTGGTATGATGGATTTCCTTGAAGGAAGGAGAAACCCACTTGCCGGTTGTAAGTGAAGGTATCATCACACCCGGTTGGTGAGATGAAATAAAAATACATGTTTTTGTTAGAAGTGTTCTTCCCTAACTATGTGCAAATGCTTAAACCTTTTGGGAGACCTTTTTGACGGGAGTTAGAACAATTCATATAGGCTAGAGGCCTCGATTTTTGAACTTGTAGGGCTAAATGCTCGGTTTTGGAAAAACACATGTAGTGGGCCCAAGGTGGCACGAGCGGGAGCTCGTAAACAAACTTGAAATGAGAAATCCATGAAATCTATAATGATCTTCTTGTGTGATTTCACCATGGTAACAAGTTAGGACCAACGATACTCAATGGACTAGCGACATTGCATCATGGCCATGTCGACGAACCGGCCTAGACAAACAGCTTCAGGTCGGGTTGAGGGTCGGGGCCATTGGACTAGTGGCACCAAAGATAAATGACTATATGAAAACTATTCTTTTGTGCATGCACTTGTGGTACAGGACCATTAAGATGCTCAAGAGGGGTAGTGATAGGTCCTAAGGGCTACTGGATGACTTGGTTGAGATAAGGGCAGTTCGTTGTTCCAGTCAGTCGAGATGCTCGGAGTAGCTTCTTGCACACGAGACCAGGGTGGGGTCGGGATGAAGTCTCTATCCTCAAATGGACATAGAGTGGTATTTGGGTCCGAGGATCGGATGTTAAGAATATTCACTCAGACCTAGGGTAGAAGAGGACAAACCTTCTATCTTGGTGGTCGGTAAAGACACTCCGAGCCATACGTGGGTGCAGTGGACGGGCTGCACCTATGAATGTATGTTCCCTTCTTGATGAATGGCGTGTGTTTTTTGCTAAACACACCAAATGGAAAATGTAAAGTGGTTTTGAAAAACTGGAATTTGAGGAAAGATCCTCTTAAAAGAAATAAGGATTTTGGCACACTTTAAATAAACTAATTCATGAAAACTCACTTCCAACACCCACTCATTGAGTTGTAGAACTCACCCCCTCCCTTTACCCCTTTTCATGTAACAAAGGGAAACCAACCCTAAAGACCTTCTTGTAGCCAAACATTAAGACAGGTATGTAAAATTTGATATATTTAGTTTTGTATAATGCTTGTCATCCCTCGACCCGGTTTGGTTGGATCCCCGTGAGCAACTCGCCTTTCTCCTGATTTATTAAAGGGTTTCCCCTTATTATAAACCGTAAAGAGTAAGGCGTTCTTTAAACCTGTACATTTTCCTGGAATAACATAATTTAAAACTGCACAATAACTTAAATTTTTTCATACCTATCTCATAGGTGTCTTAGTTGATGGTCTTTAAGGGTAGGTTTTCTGAAATTTCCTGAAAGGGATATAAGGGAGGGGTGAGTATGACTACTTAGTGAATGGGTTTTCAAAACCTTTTAACTTTAGGAAAAAGATTTGTTTTGGAGTGTGCCAGACTCCTTTCTTTCAAAAGTCCTTTGATTTCAAATCTCGATTTTTACCACCATTTCTTTATTTAATCATGATGTGTCACCACCTAACACACATCCTTCATCATGAAGGTTAAACACACATTCGTAGGTTAGTACATCCACTAAACCCACTTGTGGCTTCGAAGCGACTTTACCGGCCACCCAGATAGAAGTATGTCCACTTATACCCTAAGAATTAGTGAATGTTCGTGACATTCGACCCTCAATCCCGAAATCAATTCTATGTGTCCGTATGAGGATAGAGATCTCATCCCGTTTCCACCTCGGTCTCATACGCTTGGTGCTACTCCAAATTTCGCACGGTTGCATGGTATGATGAACTGCCCTTATATCCTCTAGGTCGTCCAATGTCCTTAGGACATGTCACTACCTCTCTTGGGTGTCTTGATGGTCCCGTAATCAAAGTGAATGCACAATCAGGATTTTCTTATCATGCCATATAATCTGTGGTGCCACTGGTCGAACGGCCCCGACCCTTAACTCAACCCACAGTCGTTTGTCTTAACTGGTCCGTCGATCTGTCATGTCGCACTGCCGCTAGTTAACTGAGTATGTCGGTCCTGCCTTGGTACCATGGCCAAACAATTCGTTTATTTAAAGTTTTATGGAATATAACTCATGTTTATTTACGAGCTCCTCCTCGTGCCAACTGGCCTTGGTCCCACTGTACAAGATTTTCAAAATCGGGCATATTAGCCCCCAAGTTCCAAAACCGAGGCCCCCGACCTATAAGAGGGATTTGAGCTCTCGTCAAGAAGGTCTCCCAAATCATTTAAGTATTGGCACACAGTCGAGGGAGAGCACTTCCAACAAAAATATCTTTTCAGCTGTCCATCATACCGACTGGGTATAAGGACATCTCCACTCATAACCGATGAACGGGTTTTCAACTTCCTTCGAGGAAGTTTTGTTATACCAACCGGGTATGATCTACTTACAATTGGTAAGTAGTTTTTCTGCATGTTTTTCACATCACTCCTCCAAGTTGTTATGGTTAAAATACCGCTTAGTAGTGGGTTTTCATTTCAAGGTACTTATCATCCCCAACCGGGTATGATATATAATCTCACTCACAATCGGTAAGTGGTTTTTAATTTAAAACTATGCTAATAATCCCAACTAGGTATGACGTTAGTAAACCCACTCACCCGTTAATGTAGTGAATTCCACTAGATTGGTTCTTTCTATTCACGCAAGTTTGTTCTTGCTGGCGTTCCCGGTACTTCGTGTTACTACACGATATGAACATTTCGGCTCATTATCCTTCGACCTAATAACCTTCATTCATTCTAAATGAATGAGAAAACTAAACTTTTATTTACTTGCAATTAGGTCCCTAAATTTATTTCTCTTTAACTTTAGGTCCCTAATGCCGGTTTTTCCTCAAATTGAGTACTGAAACTTTTCAAATTTATCATATGACCTCAATTTATTCCATTTCACAAAAGGGGTTTAATTTCCCAAACTTCCAATTTGGTCCCTTAACTTTTCCAAAATTACCATTTTACCCTTCCTTTACAAAAATGGTAAATTTTACTCCAAAAATTCTAAAATTTCTCAATTGGCCCTCTAACATTCTTATCATACCCAATTGACCCTCAATTTTATAAAATTGCATTCTGGTCCTTCAAATTTTGAAAATCCCCAAATTTCCCCCAATTCCAACTTCTTAATACCGCTGAATTTGATTTCATCAAATTGACCGATCAAATATTTCCAATTGTTGAAATTGAGTTTCTACATGTTCATACGACTCTTTAGCAATTTGAATCACAAGTTTTAACGCCGGGATGAGCTCAAATGGAGCTTCGCCGGAAAATGAACTATAGATAGAGAATGCGTCTATTACTCACTGGTGAGGGCATGACAATCCGTGCTTTCAATTTGGGCAGATAGCTCTCATCCTGAGGTTCATCCTAGAATCAAGAATCGCATCAATTGATGCCGAATTGAGTTAGAATTTGATTATAAAATTTCTATCGTTTCTCTCTCTAGCACTGGTTGGAAATTGTAGAGTGGAGCCAAATTAGCTTACCTTTCAGTCCTAATTTGGCCGTGGGAGAGCTGAGAAAGTGTTGGGAGGGCTTGTTTTGGCCTGAGGAGGACTTGAAATGGTCGATTTCAACTTAGCCGTAACAGGACAGCTTCAGTCCGCCGGAGTTGCTTCACTGTTCCATCACGCTGACGTTTCTCCAGCAACCATTGGAGCAAACGGAGACTACAAGCGTGTAGCTGACTTTTCCTCGGTTCTAAAGAACCCAACCTCGCCTTCTTTGGCTAAAAAAAGACCCTGTATCGGAGCTCTGGTTTGAGCTTCGCCGAAAAACTATGCAACTAAGAGAGAGTGAGCTTTTTAGGTGTAGAGAGGATGAATGGAGATAGGGTCTTTATATAGGAAGCTCGGGGACACTTTGGCCATCTCATTGGTGCCTTTATGATAGGCATTGATGGCCGAAAAAGTATTGAATGGAGACGTTTCCTCTTGGCTGGTGCTGCTTCATTTTTCCTGCTTCAAACAAGAAAAATGACGCCTTACTCCTCGCAGTTTAGAAGAGGGTAAAACTTTTCATAAACCAAAGGGAGTGACGGGTTGCTCATAGATGGGTTTACCATTTTTTTAATCGATTGCGGTTTATAAACCAACTCGGTCCTTAAACAAGTTCAATCTAGTTCGAGTTTGATTCACCCGAACCAGTCTGGCTTTTCTCTCCCACTTTGTTCTAAAGTTCCTTCCGAAGGTTTATAAATCTCTTCGAGTCACAAGGGATCCATAAATTTCTCTATTTGCCCTTTCTCTATTGGTTCCAGTTAATGAACCAATTTGGTTCATAAATCGGTTTAATCCAATTGGATCCGTTTCATCTAAAACTGGTCTAGTTTTTCTCTTCATATTTGTCCTAAGGTTCTTTTCCATGCTTTTATGAACCCTTTGATTCATTCGAGAGTTGTAAATTTCCAAGTTTCTCATTTCCTGATAATCGGGTTTGTGAACCGGTTCGGTTTTCTCACTTACTTTGACCGGTTCGGTTTTCTCACTTACTTTAACCGATTCTTTTCCTGGTTTTCGTTAGCTCAAAAGGGCGGGGTTTACAATGCTATTCTAGGAAAAACAGGAAAAATGATGCCTTACTCCTTGCAGTTTAGAAGAGGGTAAAACTTTTCATAAACCAAAGGGAGTGGCGGGTTGCTCATAGGGATCCGACAAAACAGGGTCAGTACGTGACAACTTGAGTGGTATTAGAGCCCGTTTCGTCAAATGCATTATCAAGACTATATAATGTATAATAGGAATAAATCTTTAAATTTCATATGGCTCCCAAGAGAGAAACCAAGAGAACAAGAGCTGTTGTTTCTAACATTGCCCAACCTCCCCTCATTGTGGACATTCCTCGAGAAGCCCAAACAGTTCCACCTGTACTTAGCTTGGAACATCAGAGATTGTACAAGAAATTCACTTGAGTGTTTGGACGGCCTAACCTCTCCCCTAAGGTGGGCACCAACTCTCGAGCTGAGCCGGAGGAAGTACAATCTCATCCCCTCCTGTTAACAATTCTCCTCCAGTTGGCATCCCCAAATACCTCAAAACTCTCCATCAACTAGGATGTAAGCATTTCCTAGGAGAGAAAGATGCTGGGGCTGCTATGGACTGGTTGGCCAGCATCAAAATACTTATGAGGATATTCAGGATTTCACTAGAGGAAATGGTGATCCTAGCATAATGTTTCCTGGAGGCCAGTGCAAAAAGATGGTGGAATCGGAGCCTGCATACCACCACCCCCACCTGGGAACAATTTGAGGAGAGGTACACGAAGGAGTACCTAGCTCTACATCTGATTAATGAGAAGAAGCGAGATTTCCTTAGACTCCGACAAGGGCTTAACTCTATTTCGGAGTGCAAAACTAAATTCAATGAGTTAAGACCCTTTGCCCCTGATCTAGCTGGACCGGTAGACATATGCCAACGATTCGTGGATGATCTCAACATGGACATACGAGACTGGATGAGAGTATTAGGATGCCCCACGGATCTGGCAGCGGTGATCAGTATGGCTCACGAATGTGAGCGACTAGTACAAACTTGAAAAAGGATTGGAGCATGAGGATGTGCATAGACTATCAAAAGTTGAACCAAGTCATTGTAAAGAATAAGTATCCATTTCCATAGATAGACAAAGGAGCAGCCTACTTCTCCAAGATAGACCTTCAGTCAGGATACCACCAACTCAGGATCCAAGAGGAAGACATCCCTAAGACTACCTTTCGTTCTCGATACGAACACTATGAGTTTAGTGTGATGCCTTTTAGCCTGATGAATACCTCTGCTGTTTCATGGATTTGATGAACCGAATGTTCCAGCCACACTTGGACAAGTTCATGATAGTATTCATAAATGACATACTTATATACTCACGAACTAGGCTAGAGCACGAAGAACATCTAGCTATCATCTTGGAGACACTACGAGAGAACTGCTTATATGTGAAATTCTCTAAGTGTGAATTCTGGTTGCAGGAGGTAGGGTTCTTAGGGCACATAGTGTCCAAGGATGGAGTCAAGGTGGATCTAGCAAAAGTTGAGGCCATATCCGATTGGAAGTTACCCAAGAATCCCTTAGAGATACGAAGTTTCTTGGGATTGGCAGGGTACTATAGACAGTTTGTGCGGGATTTCTCAAAGATAGCTGCCCCTTTGACTCATCTCACAAGGAAAGGAGTAGAGTATAAGTGGGAGGAAAGCGGTGAGGAATCCTTCCAAGAGTTGAAGACCCGTTTAACAATGACACTTGTACTCTCTTTGCCTTACCCAAGTGCAGGGGAGTACACCGTCTATAGTAATGCATCCAGACAAGGACTCGAATGTGTATTAATGCAACAAGGAAGGGTCATCGCCAACACTTTGCGACAGCTAAAGGTACATGAGCAAAACTACCCTACCCATGACTTTGAGTTAGCCGTAATAGTGTTCGCCCTCAAGATCTGGTGACACTACCTATATGGGGTTAAGTGTAAGATATATACTAATTACAAGAGTCTTAAATACTTCCTAACTCAGAAGGAGTTGAACTTCTACCAGAGGAGATGGCTAGAATTGGTTAAAGGCCTTGTGATAAAATATCACCCTGGTAAGGCCAATGTGGTGGCAGATGCTTTAAAGTAGACCTTAAGGTTGACAAGAGGGAGAAATGCTTGTTGGTTGATGTAGTGGTAAGACCCAGCCTAATAGAGCAAATAAAGGTCCAACAAAAAGGGGATAAGGAACTCCAACCCTATTTGGACCAGTCAACAAAGGGATGTAACCAGACTACAACCTTTGAGGCGATGGAGTACTAACCTACAAGGGTAGAGTGTATGTGCCTCAAGATAAGGAACTAAAGAGATTAATCTTGGAAAAGGCACATGACTTTATTTATGCGATGCATCCGGGCAGTACCAAGATGTACCACACCCTCAAAAAAGGCTATTGGTGGAAAGGGATGAAGAGGGATATTGTGGAATACGTAGCTCGATGCTGGCCCTATCAGCAGATTAAAGCCAAGCATTAAAAACCTTTAGGACTACTACAAACCTTGCCAATCCCAGAATGGAAATGGGAACATATTACTATGGACTTTTTCACGGGACTACATATGACTAGAAAGGGACGAGATGCAATCTAGGTCATTGTGGATAGATTGACCAAGTCCATCCATTTTCTACCTATAAGAGTGATGCATTCGGTAGAACAACTACCTGTCTTATACATAAAGGAGATTGTGAGACTCCATGGCGTCTTGGTAAGCATAGTGTCGGATAGGTACCCTAGATTTACCTTGAGCTTTTGGCCCAGTTTTTAAAGTGCCTTGGGGACCAAGCTCCACATGAGCACGACGTTTCATCCTCAAACCGATGGATAGTCTGAGCGGACAATCCAAACCCAAGAGGACATGTTACAGACATGTGTACTCACCATGAATAAGGGTTGGAAAGAATACTTGTGCATGATGGAGTTTGCTTATAATAACAGTTATCAAACCGGTATTCAAATGACTCCTTATGATGCCCTCCACCAAAGTTAGAAGAGAACCTGACTTACCATGCAGAACCAGTGCAAATCATCAACTGGAGAGACAAGAACCTAAGGAACAAGGAGATTCCTATGATCAAGGTTGTAAACCCCATCCCTTAAAGACAAGGAAACCGGGGAAAGAACTGGTCAACCTAGGTGAGAAAACCGAACCAGTTCATAAACCCCAATAGTTAGAGAAAGGGCAAAACGAGAAATTTACAAATCCCGAATGACCTAAAGAGTCACAAAAGTCATGGAAACGGACTTTAGGATGAATTGGAAGAGAGAACAAAATCAATTCAGGTGAACCAGACCTAAACCGGATTGAACCGATTTGAACCACTATTGAACCGATTTCTAAATTAATTTTTCTAGGTGGGTTAGAAAATTTAAATTAGAGAATTAAGGCCACCATTGGATAAAAAATGAATTTAGATGAATTTACAAATTTTTAATTTTGAAAAACTTGGTCGAATTGGGCATGAACTGGCTGGTTTAAGCATTTAATCCAGTTCGGACCGGTCTGGTTCAATTCAGAACAGTGTCTTCTTCTTCCTTCTGATGTCGGCACTGTTCACTCGCCGAAAAATTAAGCAGTGCCAACAAAGATGAAAAGTCTCCATTCAGGGAGTTTTAGGCAATGAATGTCTGCAATAAAGGCACCAATCGAATGGCCAAGGAGTCCCCGAGCTTCCTATATAAAGAGCTCCTCCTCATTCATCCTCCTCACACCTAAAAACTCCTCTCTCTCTACCGCTCCAATTTTAGGTGAAGCATGAACCAGAGCTCTAACTTGGGCATTATTCTAAGCCAAAGAAGGTGAGGTTGGGTTCCTTTGATTCGGGGTGAAGTCAGCTACCCGACGGTAGTCTCCATTTGCTCCAAGGATCACTAGAGAAGCTCTGATGTGAACAAATAGTGAAGCAGCTCCAGCGGATTGAAGCAGCCCTATTTCGGCCGAGCTAAAAATGGCCAATTCGAGCCCTTTTTAGGCCAAACCAAGCTCTCCCAACACTTTCATAGCCCTCATATGACTGAATTAGAGCTGAAAGGTAAGTCAATTTAGCTACTCTCTATAAATTTCGATTAGTGTTAGAGAGAGAACCGACGAAACTTCACTAACCAAATTCTCCCTCAACTTGACATGAATTGATGCAATTCTTGATCCTAGAAGAAACCTCAGGACAAGAGCTATCTGCCCAGATCAAAAGCTTGGACCATCGTACCCTTGACGATAAGCTTTCGAAGCTTTCTCTCTCCAAGTCCAATTTTCCGACAAAGCTCCGTTTTAGCTCAATTCGGATCCAAATAACGCGATTCAAAGCTCCATTGAATCGTATGGAAGTGTAGCAACTCAATTTTACCTTCAGTTTCAACAATTAACCTCAATTGACCGGTCAATTTGATGAAATCAAATTCAGCCAGTTTGAAAGGGTGAAATTGGGGAAAAATTTGGGAATTTTGAAAAATTGAGGGGCCAAAGTGCAATTTCCCAAAAAATTTGGGCCAATTGGCCATGAAAAAGATGTTGGAGGACTAATTGGTCAATTTTTGGAATTATTTGGGTCAAATTGCCATTTTTGTAAAGTAGGGGCAAAATGGTAATTTTTAAAAAGTTGGGGACCAAATTGAAAATTTAGGAAACTTGAGGACTCAAAGTGAATTATTGAAAGTTTCGAGACTCAATTTGGGGAAAATTTTGCATTAGGGAGCTAAAGTTAAGAAAAAGAACTTTAGGAACCTAAATGTAAATAATTGAAAAATTGGGCATTTTGCTAATACATGAGGAATTAGGGCTATTATGCCAAATATTGATAAACAAGGATGTCCAAATCATGTAGGAGCACGAAGGACCAGGAACGCCAGCAAGGATAAGCTCGTGTGAAGGCAAAAGCCGATCAAGAGGAGTAAGGCGTCCTTTAAACATGTAAGTTTCCTAGAATAACATTAATAAAAACTACATGAAATTAAAACCTTCGATACTTGTCTTGTAGGTGTAGTTAACTGTAAATCCTTAGGTAGATTTTCCCTTGGGTACCTGAAATGAGTATAAGGGAGGGGGTGAGTTTGGTAACTCAGTGAATGGGGGTTTAAGACTTGATTTTCAAAAAGAATAGTTTGAATTGGAGTGTGTGAGACTCCTTATTTTCCTTTAAAATATTTCATTTCCAAATCTTGGTTTTCATATCCATTTCTCATTACCACGGTGTGTTTATCAACAAACACACGCCCTTCATCATGAAGGAAACATACATTCATAGGCCAGCCCATCCATTGTACCCACTTGTCGTGTCGGAGCGACTTTATCGGCCACCTAGATAGAAGCACGTCCACTTCTACCCTAAGAATGAGTGGATGTATATGACATCCGACCCTCAATCCCATAATAAAACTCCATGTCCGTATGAGGACAAAGACCTCATCCCGTCCCCACCCCGGTCTCATGCGCATGAAGCTATGTCGAGCTTCCCAAGACTTCTGGTAAGACAAATTGCCCTTATTTCCACCAGGTCGTCTAGAGCCCTAGTATGCATCACTACCACTCTTGGGCGTCTTGAAGGTCCTGTAAACACAATGCATGCACAAATCAATAGTTTTTCACATAAGCCATTAATCTTTGGTGTCACTGGTCCAACGGCCCTAACCCTCAACTCGACCTGCAACTGTTTGTCTTAACTAGTCCAAAGACGTGTCATGTCGCACTGCTGCTAGTCCATCGAGTATGTTGGTCCTGTCCTGGTACCATGGCCAAACAACTCATTTACATAAGTTTCCATAGCTTAATAATCATGTTTGTTTATGAGCTCCTGCTCGTGCTAACTGGCCTAAGGCCCACTGTTCAAGATTTTCAAAATCGGGCATATTAGTCCGCAAGTTCTAAAATCGAGGCCTCCGGCCTATATGAGCTATTCGAGCTCTCACTAAGAAGGTCTCTCAAAAATTTTAAGTAGTGGCACATGGTCACGGAAGAGCACTTTTGAAAAAATAAACTTTTTAACTATCTATCATACCAACCGAGTATGAGGACATCTCCACTTATAATCGATAAGCGGATTTTCCACTTCCTTCTAGGAAGTTTTATCATACCAACCGAGTATGATCTACTTATAACGGGAAAGTAGTTTTTCCGTGTGATTTCCACATCACTCCTCTCAGGTGTGATGGTTAAAATACCACTTAGCAATGGGTTTTCATTTCCGAGGTGCTTATCATCCCAACCGGATATGATATTAAATATCCCACTCACGTGATTATGTAGTGATCTCTTCTTGACCGGTTCTTTGTCCTTACGCAAGCTTATCCTTACTAGTGTTCCTAGTACTTTGTGTTCCTACATGATATGAACATCCATGTTCATTATCTCTTGGCTCAATAGCCTTCATTCATCGTGAATGAAAGAAATACAAAACTTTTCAATTTATTACAATTAGGTCTCTAAAGTTATTTTTCTTAAACTTTAGGTCCCTAATGTCGATTTTCCCCCAAATTGAGTCCTGAAACTCTAAAATTCACCTTAGGACCTCAACTCATTCAAAATCACAAAAATGGATTCAAGTTTCCCAAATTTTCAATTTGGTCCCCAAGTTTTCCAAAATTACTATTTTGCCCCTCCTTTACAAAAATTGTAAGTTTTAGCCCAAAAATTTCAAAAATTGCCCAATTAGTCCTCTAGCATCTTTAACATGCCCAATTGGCACTCAATTTTATGAAATTGCATTTTAGTCCCTCGAATTTTCAAAATCCCCAATTTTCCCCCAATTTCAACCTTCTAACTCAGCCTAATTTGATTTCACCAAATTGACCAATCAAATGAGTTTAAGTGTTGAAATTGAAGTTAAATTGAAGTTCCTACACCTTCATACAATTCAATTGCACTTTGAATTGCATGATTTGATGCCGGAATGAGCTCAAACAGAGCTTCGCCGAAAAATTGGACTTAGAGAGAGAAAGCTTCGAATGCTTACCGTCGGTGGCGCGACGGTCTGAGCTTTCAATCTAGGTAGATAGCTCTTTTCCTAAGGTTCTTCCTAGGATCAGGAATTGCATCAATTGACACCGAATTGAGTGTGAATTTAGTCATCGAAAATATGTCAATTCTCTTTAGCACTGATTGGAATTTACCGAGGGGAGCCAAAATGGCTTACCTTTCCGCTCTAATTCAGTTGTATGAGGGCTGTGGAGGTGTTGGGAGTGCTTGGTTTGGCCTGAGAAGGGCTCGAATTTTCTGATTTCAGCTCGGCCAAAGTAGGGTAGCTTTGTTCCACCAGAGCTGGTTCACTGTTCAATCATGCCAGCACTTCTCCGACAACCTTCGGAGCAAATGGAGACTAATGGCGTGTAGCTGACTTCTCCTCGAATCCAAAGAACCTGACCACGCCTTCTTTGGCTAAAAAAAATGCCCAAGTCAGAGCTCTAGTTTGAGCATTACCAAAAAAAATGGAGCAGTTGAGAGATAATGGAGTTTTCACATGTGAGGATGATGAATGAGGAAGGGCCTTTATATAGGAAGCTCGAGGACTTCTTAGCCATCTGATTGGTGCCTTAATAGTGGTCATTCATTGCCTGAAACTCTCTGGCGGGAGACTTTTCAGCTTCTTCACAATGATCAATTTTTCAGTGAGTGAATAGTGATGTCATTTAAAGGAAGAAGACGACATTGTTCCGAACCAAACTGGGTTCTAAGCTTAAATCAACCAGTTCATGCCTGATTCGACCAAATTTTTCAAAATTAAAAATTTCTAAATTTATCTAAATTCATTTTTTATCCAATGGTGGCCTCAAATCTCAAATTTTAATTTTTAAGCCTCTTAGAAAAATAAATTTAGCATCTAGTTCAATTGTGGTTCAAACTGGTCAAATCCAGTTCGGATCTAGTTTATAAAACCCGTCCTTTAGTAATTAGAAAAATGAAGAAAGAATAGGTCAATGTGATCTTTAAACCGAATTGGTATGTAAACCCAACTAATTGGGGACGAGCGAATTCAAAAATTTCTAACTGGTTTGGATCTGGTTTGTAAATCCCGTCCTTTAGTAATTAGAAAACCGGGAAAGAACCGGTCAATGTGATCTTTAAACCGAATTGGTCTGTAAACCCAACTAATTGGGGATGAGCGAATACAAAAATTGAAAAATAAATTTAGCATCCGGTTCAATTGTGGTTCAAACTGGTCCAATCCGGTTCATATTTGGTTTGTAAACCCCATCCTTTAGTAATTAGAAAAAACGGGAAAGAATTGGTCAATGTGATCTTTAAACCGAATTGGTTTGTAAACCTAACTAAATGGGAACGAGCGAATTCAAAAATTTCTAACTCCCATGTGACTTAAAAATATTATAAACTTGTAAAAAGAACCCTAGGATGATGTGAGGAAGAAAGGCCAAAGTAGTTCAAGAGAACCGGGTCCGAATTGGATAAAACTGATTTATGAACCAAGTTGGTTCATGAACCAGAACCGATAGAGAACGGGAAAAATAGAGAAATTCAACTCCCTTGTACCCCAAAGAAATTTATAAACCTTGGGAAGAAATCTTGGAACCAAGTGGGAGAGAAAAACCAGATCGGTTCGGGTGAACCGGACCCGAACCGGATCAAACCGGTTTAAGGACCAGGCAGGTTTATGAACTGGAATTGATAAAGAGATGGTAAACTGGGAATCTTATGGATCCTAACTAACCCAAGGAGTCACAAAAGACATGGAAATAGACTTGTGAAGAAATTGGGGATGAAAACCAGACCAGTTCAGGTGAACCGGATCCAAATCGATTCGGACCGATTTGAACCACTAATGAACCAAACCCTAAATTCATTTATCTAGGTGGCTTAAATAATTCAAATTGGACATTTGAGGCCACCATTGGATAGAGAATGAATTTAGAAATTTTTAGATTTGAAAAACTCGGTTGAATTAGGGGTGAACCGGCCAGTTTAAGCTTGGAACCCGGTTTAAACCAGTCCAGTCCGGTTCGGAATAGTGTCATCTTCTTCCTCAAGATGACAGCACTGTTCACTTGCCGGGAAACTGAAGAAATGCTGGTGAAGAAGAAATGCCTCCATTTGGTACGTTTCAGGTCATCAATTCCTATCATAATGGTGCCAAGTGGACGACCAATGGGTCCCCAAGCTCCCTATATAAAGAGCCACTCTCCATTCGTCCTCTACACACCTAAAAAGCTCTCTCTCTCTCTCTCAGTTGCTTAGTTTTCCGGTGAAGCTCGAAACAGAGCTCCGATATAGGGTCAATTTTGTGCCAAAGAAGGCTAGGTTGGGTTCATTAGAACCGGGGAGAAGTTAGCTACACGATGATAGCATTCATTCACCCCAAGAGTCACCAGAGAAGCACCGGCGTGATCAAACAGTGAAGCAACTCTGGCGGACCGAAGCTACCCTGTTTCGGCTGAGTTGAAATCGGCCAATTTGGGCTCTCTTCAGGCCAAACCAAGCTCTCCTGACACCACCTCAGCCCTTCCAAGGCCAAATTAGGATCGAAAGGTAAGGCAATTCGGCTCCCCTTTACCATTTCAGATCGTTGTTAGAGAGAGAGTCGGCCGAATTTCGATGGAGAAATTTTAATCCAATTGGGCATCAATCGATGTCATTCTTGATCCTAGGAAGAACCTTTGGAGGAGAGCTACCTGCCCAGATAGAGAACTCCGACTGCCGCGTCCTCACCGGTGAGAATTCGAAGCTTTCTTTCTCTATAGTCAATTTTTCGGCGAAGCTCCGTTTGAGCTCGTTCCATTGATAAAATCTGTAATTCAAAGTTCCTTAGAATTGTATAAATATGTATGAACTCAATTACAACTCCAATTTCAACAACTAGAGTTATTTGATCAGTCAATTTGATGAAATCAAATTCGATAGTGTTAAAGAGTTGAAATTGGGGGAAAAATTGGGGAAATTTGGGGATTTTAAAAAATTCGAAGGACCAAAATGTAATTTTCTAAAATTGAGGGTCAATTGGTCATGATAAGAATATTAGAGGGCCAATTGAGAAATTTTAGAATTTTTGGGGCAAAATTTACCATTTTTCTAAAGAAAGGGTAAAATGGTAATTTTGGAAAAATTGAAGGACCAAATTGGAAATTTGGGAAATTAAACCCCTTTGTGTGAAATCAAATGATTTGAGGTCCGAAGATAAATTTTAAAAGTTTGGGACTCGAATTTAGGAAAAACCCGACAATAGAGACTTAAAGAAAAATAACTTTAGGGACCTAATTGCAAATATATGTAAAGTTGGGTTTTCTCATTCATTTGGAATGAATTAGGGCTATTAGGCCAAAGAGTAATGAACAATTATGTTCATTTCATGTAGGAGAACGAGAAATCGGGAACACCAGTCGAGGTCTAGCTTGATAAGAACGGAACCCGACTAAGTGGAATTTCACTACATTATCAGGTGAGTGGGATTATATATCATACCTGGTTGGGGATGATAAGTACCTCGGTATAAAAACCCACTGCTTAGTGGTATATTTAATCATAACTACTTATAGAAAGTGATGTGAAAATTATGCGGAAAAACTACTTACTGGTTGTTAGTAGATCATACCCAATTGGTATGATGAAACTCACTCGAAGGAAGTTGAAAACCCGTTCATCGGTTATGAACGGAGATGTCCTTATACGGGTCGGTATAATGGAAAGAAAAAACCTATTTTTTGTCGGAAGTGTTCTCCCCTGACTGTGTGCCAATGCTTAAACTATTTGGGAGACCTTCTCGACGGGAGCCCAAATAGCTCTTATAGGTTAGGGGCCTCAGTTTTGGAACTTGAGGGCTAAAATGCTAGTTTTTAAAAAAAAAACTCAAACAGTGGGCCATAGGCCAATGGACATGAGCAGGAGCTCGTAAAAGAACTTGATATATATATGTGCCATTAAAACTTAATAAGTGAATTGTTTGGTCATGGTACCAAGGCAGGTCTGACATACTCAGTCAACTAGTAGCAGTGCGACATGACATGTCTCCGGACCAGTCGAGACAAATAGCTACATGTTGACTTGAAGGTAGGGATCGTTGGGACAAATGGCACCACATATTATATGGCAAATTTAAGAAAACTTTGCTTGTGCATGCACCATGAGTATGGGATCATCAAGACGTCCATGAGGGATAATGATGTGTCCTAAGGGCCCTGAATGAGCCGGTGAGTATAAGGGCATCGTTCCAGGTGTCTGTGCGAAATCTGGAGTAGCACCAAGCGCATGAGACCGAGCTGGGGATAGGATGAGGTCTCTGTCCTCATACGGATACGAAGAAATGATTTTGGGATTGTGGGTCAAATGTCGCGTACATCCACTAATTCCCAGGGAAGAAGTGGCCGTACTTCTATACGGGTGGTAGGAAAAGTTGCTCCGAAGCCACTAGCTAGTTTAGTAGTGATATTGACTAGTGAATGTGTGTAACCTTCATGATGAAGGATGTGTGTTAGGTGATGACACACCAGTAAAAGTCAAAAGATTTGAATCCTATTCACTGAGTAGTTGTACTCACCCCCCTCCCTTATACCCCTTTCAGGAAGTCCTAGGAAGTTGAACCTTATAAGACAAGCACAATTAAATGCCTGCAAGACAGGTATGATTAAATTAAATTTCTATATAGTTTTGATTTATGATATTACTGGAAAAAGGTGCAGGTCTAAATAATGCCTTACTCTTTACGTTTTATAATATAATGGGAAACCCTTTTGTAAATCGGGAGAGTGGTGGGTTGATCACGGGGATCCAACCAAACCGGGTCGGGGCATGATAACTAGAGTGGTATTAGAGCCTATTTTCTCGAATACATGGTAAAGAATAAAAAATATAGTAACTAATAGAATTATTTTAAAATTTGACAGAATGGCTCTAAAGAAAGGAACCAAGAGAACTAGGGTTGCTGCCTTCAACACCGCCCAACCACCCCTACCAGTAGAAACTCCTAGAGTAGCCCAAACAACTCCTCCTGGACTCAGCAGGGAGCATCTAAGATTGTACGAAGAGTTCCCTCGTGTATTTGGCCAACCTAACCTTACTCCTGAGGCAGGCACCAACTCATAGGCTGAGCCCGAGGAAGTGCAATCCCACCTTCCCCCTGCTAATCCAACCACTCCAACGGATATACCTAGGAATGTCAAAACTCTCCGACAACTAGGATGTAAACCTTTCCTTGGAGAAAAGGATGTTGGGACCGCCATGGACTAGCTGGCCAATATCAAGAAGTTGATGGGAATTGTCTGGATATTACCAGAGGATAGGGTGATCCTGATGGAATTCTTTCTGGAAGGGAGCGCTAGACGATGGTGGGACAACGTCCGAAACCTACATTCCACCGCTCCCACTTGGGAGCAATTTGAGGAAAGATATTCGAAGGAGTACCTGGCACCCCACCTAATAAATAAGAAGAAACAAGAGTTCATACGACCTCGACAATGGATTAGTTCCATAGCAGAGTATGAAACAAAATTTAATGAGTTACGACCCTTTGCTCCTGACCTAGCTGGACCAGCTGACATATGCCAGAGGTTTGTGGACGGTCTCAACTTGGATATTCAAGACCGTATGGGAGTACTGGGATGCCCCACAGACCTAGCAGCTGTAATTAGTATGGCTCATGAATGCGAGCGACTGGTATAGACCCGACGTTGTCAAATGGAGCAAATGACTAGAAAGGGGGGATAAAGATTCAAACCATCAAAGAGTACAGAGAGAATATACCAGTCCAAGGGGGAGGATACAAAAAGGTATTGCAACAGAGAAGGAACATGCCTCCACCCCTTCCTAGAGTGGTCCCTACCTTACCCCAAGGAAGCCCTCACTGTCCGAAGTGTCAAGGGAATCATGAGTGAGCATGCCATGCCTGTTTCACCTGTGGACAGGCGGGACACTTTGTGAAGGATTGTCCTACTCTTAGGGAGAACAAATAGAAAAATACTCTTGGACCACCTCAAGGGAACTCCAGGAACCTCAGACCGGAAGCTACGGCAAGAGTACCGGTTAGAGTATACAACCTCACTCAGGAAGAGGCTAGAGGAGACCCTAGCACTATAGGGGGTACATCCAAAAACCCTACCAACTAGTTCAAAGGAGTCATGTAAACTAAATGTATTTTGAATTAATAAAGAGAATTCCTTCTAAAATATACGTTTCTTAAATCAGGGTGTATACAGCTGTGGGGACAACCAGTTTATGCTCTTTTTGACTCTGGAGCAGAACGATCATTCATCAAGGAAGAATAGGTTTCTAAGACACCCCTAGAGCTCACTCCTCTTGTACAAAGCCTTAACGTCCTTACACCCTTAGGAGAAGGTCTGAACATAAATAAACAACTAAAGGGGTGTGAGATAGTAATTGGAGGAGTCAAACTTGAAGCTGACTTAATTCCGTTACCTCTAAGAGAAGTGGAAGTAATCCTGTGGATGGACTGGCTGAGTAATCATCAGGCAAGGATGGACTATAGAAGAAAGACAGTAACTTTCCTTACCTCCAAGACTAAGGGACTAAAGTTCTAGGGAGATAAAAGAAAAGGTGAAGTAAATTTTGTGTCCCACTTGAAGGTTAAAAAGATGATTAAAAAAGAATGTACAGTTGTGCTGGCCATGGTGGTGAATGAAGACATTCCGATTGTCACACCCCGATCCAGTTTGGTTGGATCCCCATGATCAACCTGCCACTCTCCCGATTTATTAAAGGGTTTCCCCTTATTGTAAACCGTGAAGAGTAAGGCATCCTTTAACTTGCACCTTTTTCCTGGAATAGCATAATCAAAACTGCATGAAATTTAAAACTTTACATACCTGTCTTACAGACATCTTAGTTGACGGTCTTTAAGGGTAGGCTTTCCTGGATTTCCTGAAAGGGATATAAGGGAGGGGGTGAGTACGACTACTCAATGAATGGGCTTTTAAAGGTCTACTTTTAATTTTTAAGAAAAATATTTATATGGAGTGTGCCGGACTCCTTTCTTTTAAAAAATTCCTTCATTTAAAAATTTGGATTTTTCCATTATTTCTTATTTACCACGGTGTGTTATCACCCAACACACATCCTTCATCATGAAGGTCACACACATTCGTAAGTCAGTATCACTACTGAACCCGCTAGTGACTTCGGAGTGACTTTTCCTGCCACCCGGATAGAAATACAAACACTTCTACCCTGAAAATGAGTGGATGTATGTGACATCCGACCTACAATCCCAAAATCACTTCTTCGTGTCCGTATGAGGACAGAGACCTCATCCTGTCCCCACCCCGGTCTCATGCGCTTGGTGCTACTCTAGATTTCGCACATACACCTGGAACGACGAACTGCCCTTATAGCCACCAGGTCGTCCAGTGCCCTTAAGACGCATCACTACCCCTCATGGGCGTCTTGATGATCTCGTACTCATAGTGCATGCACAAACAATGTTTTCTCATATTGCCATGTAATCTGTGGTGCCACTGGTCCAACGGCCCCAACTCTCAACTCAACCCGCAGTTGTTTGTCTTAACTGGTTCATCGACCTGTCATGTCGCACTACCGCTAGTTGATTGAGCATGTCGGTCCTATCTTGGTACCATGGCCAAACAATTCACTTATTAAGTTTTATGGCACATATATCATGTTTGTTTACGAGCTCCTACTCGTGCCAACTGGCCTTGGGCCCATTGTATGAGATTTTCAAAAAACTAGGCATTCTAGCCCTCAAGTTCCAAAATCGAGGCCCCCGGCCTATAAGAGCTATTTGAGCTCCCGTCAAGAAGGTCTCCCAAATAATTTAAGCATTGGCACACAGTCAGGGGAGAACACTTCTGACAAAATAGGTTTTCACTGTCCATTATACCAACCGGTATAAGGACATCTCCGTTCATAACCGATGAACGGGTTTTCAACTTCCTTCGAGGAAGTCTCATCATACCAACATGGTATGATCTACTTACAACCGGTAAGTAGTTTTTCCGCATGATTTTCACATCACTTCCTCTAGTTACTGATGTTTAAAATACCACTAAATAGTGGGTTTTCATACCGAGGTACTTATCATTCCCAACGGGTATGATATAAAATTTCCACTCACAAATGGTAAGTGGTTTTAAAATTTTAAGTTGTGCTCATCATCCCAACCGGGTATGATGTTAGTAAACCCAGTCACCTGTTAATGCCGTGAATTCCACTAGACCGGTTCTTTGTATTTACACGAGCTTGTCCTTGCTAGCGTTCCCGGTATTTCGCGTTCCTACACGATATGAACAACCTTTTTCATTATTTCTCGGCATAATAGCCTTCATTCATTTCCAATAAATGAGAAAACCTAAACTTTTAGTTATTTGCAATTAGGTCCCTAAAGTTATTTCTCATTAACTTTAAGTCCCTAATGTCGGTTTTTCCTCAAATTGAGTCTCGCAACTTTTAAAATTTATCCTGGGACGTCAATTTATTCAATTTCACCAAAAAAGGGTTTAATTTCCCAAATTTCCAATTTGGTCCCCGAATTTTTCCAAAATTACCATTTTGCTCTTCTTTTACAAAAATGGTAAGTTTTGCCCCAAAATTTTCAAAATTCCTCAATTGGTCCTCCAACATTATTTTCATGCCAATTGACCCTCAATTTCATAAAATTGCATTTTGGCCCTTTGAATTTCGAAAATCCCCAATTTTTCCCCTAATTTTAATTCTTCAACACTACCAAATTTGATTTCATCAAATTGACCAATTAATCACTTCTAATTATTGAAATTGGAATTGAAATTGAGTTCCTGCATGTTCATACGATTCTAAGAAACTTTAAATCGCAGATTTTAACGTCGGAACGAGCTCAAACGGAGCTTCACCGGAAAATAGACTTTAGAGAGAAAAAGCTTCGATTTCTCACCGGTGAGGGCATGGCGGTCCGAGCTTTTGATTTGGGCAGATAGCTCTCATCTTGAGGATCATCCTAGATTCAATAATTGCATCAATTGATGCCGAATTGAGTTAGAATTTAATCGTTGAAATTTTGTCGGTTCTCTCTCTAGCACCAGCCGGAAATTGCAGAGGGGAGTTGAATTGGCTTACCTTTCAGTCCTAATTCGGCCGTGGGAGGGCTGAGGAAGTGTTGGGAGGGCTTGGTTTGGTTTGAGGAGGGCTCAAAATGGTTGATTTCAGCTTCGTCAAAATAGGGCAGCTTCGGTCCGCCGGAGCTGCTTCACTGTTCCATCATGTCGGCGCTTCTCTAGTGATTCTCGGATTGACTGGAGTTTGCTATCTGATAGCTGACTTCTCCCTGTTTCTAAAGAGCTCGACCTCTCCTTCCGAGGCTAAGAAAAAGGTTTAAGTAAAAAATCTGGTTCGAGCTTCACTAGGAAATGGAGCAGTAGAGAGAGGGAGAGAAGTGTTTAGGTGTGAGGAGAATGAATGGGGATGACCTCTTTACATAGGTGTAAAACCGTATATTAAATGTGAGAGATTTATTACTAGTATTAATATTACCATAAATTATTGGTATTAATTTCAATAATTTAATTTCGGTATTAAATTATTTATATTAATTTCAATAATTTAATTTGGGTATTAAATTATTGGTATTAATTACAATAATCAAATATATATTAATTTATGGCTATTTATAATAAGCCGTACGTTGGCATAAAAATTTGGAGGTCACCCATCCTCACACTACTCTCGGACAAGCACGCTTAACTTTAAAGTTCTTATGAAATCTAGTTCACCTGAACCAATTTGGTTTTTGTTTTCTAGTTTGTCTTAAGTTTCTTTTCCAATGTTTAATGAACCCTTTGGATCACCCGAAACTTGTAAATTTCCATATTGCTTATTACCAAATGTAAACCGACTCAGTTTTCTTATTCAGTTTGACCGGTTCTTTTCCCGGTTTTCCTTAACTCAAAAGTGTAGGGTTTACAGGTTCTTTTCCTAATTTTCCTTAACTCAAAAGTGCGGGGTTTACACCGATAGTCATGCATTTTCTAGAAATTTTTTCAGAAGAGCTACCTGGACTACCTCCAAGCCACTAAGTAGAGTTTACTATAGAAATAACCCCAGGAACCAACCCCATATCGCACGGCTCCAGCAGAACTAAAGGAACAACTGAACAAATTATCGGAAAAGGATTTCATACGTCCAAGTCAGTCCCCATGGGGTGCTCCTGTTTTGTTCGTGAAGAAAAAGGACGAGAGTATGAGACTATGCATTGACTACAGGAAGCTGAATCATGTCACCATCAAGAATCGATACCCACTCCCAAGGATAGATGATCTATTTGATCAGCTAAAAGGAGATGCATACTTCTCAAAAATAGATCTTCGATCAGGCTACCACCAACTAAGGATTAGAGAGGAGGACATCCCTAAGATGACATTTCGATCCAGATATGGACACTATGAATTTCGAGTGATACCATTCGGATTGAGAAGTGCCCCTGCTGCTTTCATGGATCTAATGATCCGTGTGTTTGAACCTCATCTGGATAAATTCGTGATAGTATTCATAGATGATATCCTCATATACTCACAAACCAGGTCGGAATACAAAGAGCATCTGGCAATTATATTGGAAATCTTGAAGAAAAACCAATTATATGCAAAGTTTTCCAAGCGTGAATTCTGGTTGCAAGAAGTAGGATTCTTAGGGCACATCGTATCTAAGGACAGAGTTAAGGTGGATCCAACCAAGGTGGAAGCTATATCAGAATGGAAAGCTCCAAGGAATCCTACAAAAATTAGAAGTTTCTTAGGATTGGCAAGATACTATAGGCGGTTTGTGCAAGACTTTTCTAAAATAGCAACTCCTTTAACTCAACTCACCAGGAAGGGAGTTGAGTATAAATGGGATGAGGATTGTGAAAAGTCTTTTCAAGAATTAAAGACTTGACTGACAACTTCACCAGTACTCTCCCTACTTGATCCTACTGTAGGAGAGTACACAGTCTATAGTGATGCTTCGAGACAAGGACTAGGATGTGTTTTAATGCAACAAGGGAAGGTTATCGTGTATGCCTCACGACAACTGAAGATACATGAGAGAAATTGCCCGACTCACGACCTAGAATTAGCTGCAATAGTGTTTGCCTTGAAGATATGGCGACACTACCTTTACGGGGTTAAGTGCAAGATATACACAGATCACAACAGTCTTAAGTTGTCACGCCCCAACCCGGTTTGGTTGGATCCCCGTGAAAAACCCACCGCTCTTTCTCGGTTCAAGAGGAGTTTCCCCCTTCTTTTAGTTAAGAGGAGCCAGGCGAAATTCCAACCTTATTCCCTAGAAGACATATATCAAATAAAATGCAAGCTTAAAGACAATTTAAGCATACCTGACAAAGGATAAGGCTCGGTGTTACTTCTAGTCATTTTCTCTTTTCCTGAAAAGGGGTAGAAAAGAGGGGTGAGTTTCTACAACTCAATGAATGGATTTTCAAAAGTTTACTTTTAACTTTTAAGAAAAAAATTTATATGGAGTTTGCCATACTCCTTTTTTTTCAAAAATCCCTTCATTTAAAAATTTGGGTTTTTCTATTATTTCTTAGTTACGGGTGTGTCATCACCTAACACACATCCTTCATAATGAAGGGTACACACATTCGCAAGTCAGTATCACTACTGAATCCGCTAGTGGCTTCGGAGCGACTTTTCCTGCCACCCGAATAGAAGTATGACCACAATCCTGAGATCACTTCTTCGTGTCCGTATGAGGACAGAGACCTCATCCTATCCCCACCCCGGTCTCATGCACTTGGTGCTACTCCAGATTTCGCACAAACAGCTGGAACAATGAACTGCCCTTATACTCACCAGGTCGTTCAGGGCCCTCAAGACACATCACTACCCCTCATAGGCGTCTTGATGATCCCATACTCATGGTGCATGCACAAGAAAAGTTTTCTTAAATTTGCCATATAATATGTGGTGCCATTTGTCCCAACGGTCCCTACCTTCAAGTCAACATGTAGCTATTTGTCTCAACTGGTCCGGAGACCTGTCATGTTGCACTGCTACTAGTTGACTGAGTATGTCGGACCTGCCTTGGTACCATGACCAAATAATTCACTTATTAAGTTTTAATGGCACATATATATATCAAGTTCTTTTACGAGCTCCTGCTTGTGTCCATTAGCCTATGGCCCACTGTTCGAGTTTTTTTTTTCAAAAACTAGCATTTTAGCCCTCATGTTCCAAAACCGAGGCCCCCAGCCTATAAGAGCTATTCGAGCTCCCATCGAGAAGGTCTCCCAAATAGTTTAAGCATTGGCATAGTCATGGGAGAACACTCCCGACAAAAAATAGGTTTTTTCTTTCCATTATACCGACCCGTATAAGGACATCTCCATTCATAACCGATGAACGGGTTTTCAACTTCCTTCTAGGAAGTCTCATCATACCAATCGGGTATGATCGACTTACAACCAGTAAGTAGTTTTTCCGCATAATTTTCACATCACTTTCTCTAAGTAGTGATGATTAAATATACCACTAAGTAGTGGGTTTTTATACCGAGGTATTTATCATCCCCAACCGGGTATGATATATAATCCCACTCACCCGACAGTGCAGTGAAATTCCACTTAGTCGGGTTCCATTCTTAGCAAGCTGGACCTCGACTGGTGTTCCCGATGTCTCATTCTCCTACACGAAATGAACATAATTGTTCATTACTCTTTGGCCTAATAGCCCTCATTCGTTCCAAATTAATGAGAAAACCCAACTTTACATATAATTACAATTAGGTCCCTAAAGTTATTTTTCTTTAACTTTAAGTCCCTATTGCCAGGTTTTTTCCTAAATTTGAGTCTCGAAACTTCTAAAATTTATCTTAGGACCTCAAATCATTTGATTTCACATAAAGGGTTTTAATTTCCCAAATTTCCAATTTGGTCCTTCAATTTTCCCAAAATTACCATTTTGCCCCTTCTTTAGAAAAATGATAAATTTTGCCCCAAAAATTCTAAAATTTCTCAATTGGCCCTCTAATATTCTTATCATGACCAATTGACCCTAAATTTTAGAAAATTACATTTTGGTCCTTCAAATTTTTGAAAACCCCCAAATTTCCCCCCAATTTCAACTCTTCAACACTGTCGAATTTGATTTCATCAAATTGACTGATCAAACTCCTCTACTTGTTGAAATTGGAGTTGAAATTGAGTTCCTACATGTTCACACAATTCTAAGGAACTTTGAATCATAGATTTTAACACCGGAATGAGCTCAAACGAAGCTTTGCCAAAAAACAAACTGTAGAGAGAGAAAGCTTTGATTTCTCACCGGTGAGGGCGCGGTGGTCGGAGCTCTCTATCTGGGAAGGTAGCTCTCCTCTAGAGGTTCTTCCTAGGATCAAGAATGACATAAATTGATGTCGAATTGGATTATAATTTCTTCATCGTAATTCGGCTGACTCTCTCTCTAGCAACATTCTGAAATTGTAAAGGGGAGCCGAATTGGCTTACCTTTCAATCCTAATTCGGTCATGGAAGGGCTGAGGAGGTGTCGGGAGAGCTTGGTTTGGCTAGAGGAGGGCTCAAATTGGCCGATTTTAACTCGGTCGAAATAGGGCAGATTCGGTCCGCTAGAGCTGCTTCACTGTTTGATCACGTCGGCGCTTCTCCCGCGACTCTCGGGATAAATGGATGCTACCACTGTGTAGCTGACTTCTCCCCGATTCTAATGAACCCAACCTCACCTTCTTTGTCTCAGAATTGACCCTATATCAGAGCTCTGGTTTGAACTTCACCGGAAAACTAAGCAACTGAGAGAGAGTGAGCTTTTCAGGTATGGAGAGGACGAATGGAGAAGGGCTCTTTATATAGGGAGCTCAGGGACCCGTTAGCCGTCCGTTTGGCACCGTTATGACAGGAATTGATGACCTAAAATGTACCAAACGGAGGCATTTTTGTTGGTGTTTCTTCACTTTCCCGACGAGTGAACAGTGTTGTCATCCTGAGGAAGAAGATGACACTGTTCCAAATCGGACAGGACCGATCTGAACCAGGTTCAAAGCTTAAACCGACCGGTTCACCCCTCATTCCACCGAGTTTTTCAAATCTAAAAATTTCTAAATTCATCTAAATTCATTCTCTATCCAATGGTGGCCTCAAATCTCTAATTTGAATTACTTAAACCACCTAGAAAAATGAATTTAGGATTCGGTTCATTAGTGGTTCAAATTGGTCCGAACCGGTTCAGATCCGGTTCACCTGAACTAGTTTGGTTTTCATCGTCAATTCCTTCACAATTCCATTTCCATGTCTTTTGTGACTCCTTGGTTCACTTAGGGTCCATAAGATTCCCGGTTTACCATCTCTTTATCGATTTCGGTTTATAAATCGGCTTGGTCCTTAAATCGGTTCGGGTCTGGTTCACCTGAACCGATCTGGGTTTTCTCTCCTACTTTGTTCTAAGGTTCCTTCCCAAGGTTTATAAATTTCTTTGGGGCACAAGGGAGTTGAATTTCTCTGATTTTCCCGTTCTCTATCGATTCCGGTTCATGAACTAACTTGGTTCATAAACTGGTTCTATCCAGTTCGGACCCGGTTCTCTTGAACTGCTTTGGCCTTTCTTCCTCATATCATCCTAGGGTTCTTTTCACAAGTTTATAAATATTTTTGAGTCACATGGGAGTTCGAAATTTTTTAATTTGCTCATCCCCTAATAGTTGGGTCTGTAGACCAATTCTGTTTAAAGTTCACATTGACCGGTTCTTTCCCGGTTTTTCTCATTACTAAAGGACGGGGTTTACACCATCACTACCCCTTTTGGGCATCTTGATGGTCCTATAACTCAAGGGCATGCACAAGACAATAGTTTTCACATTGCCTTTTATCTTTGGTGCTAGTGGTCCAATGGCCCCGACCCTCAACTCGACCTACAGCTGTTTGTCTAGGCCAGTCCGTTGACCTAGCCCTGATGCACTATCGTCAGTCCATCGAGTACTGTCAGTCCTAACTTGGTACCATGGTGAAATCACACATCAGTTTCATTAGAGGTTTCATGGCTTTCTCAATTCAAGTTCCACTGACCTTGGGCCCACTGCACGTGATTTTCCAAAACCGGGCATTTATCCCTACAAGTTCAAAAACCGAGGCCTCTAGCCTATATGAGCTATTCTAACTCCCGCAAAAATGGTCTCCCAAAAGGTTTAAGCATTGGCACAGAGTCAAAGAAGAACACTTCTGACAAAAACATGTATTTTTATTTCATCTCACCAATCGGGTGTGATGATACCTCCGCTTACAACCGGCAAGTGGGTTTCTCCTTCCTTCAAGGAAGTCCATCAAACCAACCGTGTATGATTTCCTCTACTTACAATCGGTAAGTAGGTTTTTAGCTAAGTTCTCCCATCACCCCAATCGAGCGTGATGTTAAAGTTCCACTCACAAGTGGTTTTTCATTTCTAAAATAATTATTATCCCAACCGGGTATGATGTAAATAAGTCCATTCACCCGATAACCGTGATGTGTTTATCCTGGGCTGGTTTTCCAACTTTACGCGAGCTTTCTCTTTATTGCATTCCGTTCACACTTGTCCCTACACAATTTGGGTAGCCTAATAAATTTCAGTTTGGCATAAAAGCCTAACCTCATAATTTATCTATAAATTGCACTTGTGTCCCTAAAGTTCCTTTTTCTTAACTTTAGGTCCCTAATGCTAATTTTCCCCAATTTTGAGTCCCAAAGTTTCCAAATTTCTCTTTAAGTCCTCATTTTACTTAAAATTGTATAAGGGGCTCGTGTTTTCCAAATTTCCAATTTGGTTCCCAACTTTTCAAAAATTACCATTTTGCCCATAATTTCCAAAAATGGCAATTTGGCCCCAAATATTTTAAAAATTGACCAATTGGTCCTCTAACATCTTTTTCATGGCCAATTGGCCATCAATTTTGGTAAATTGCAAAGAGGTCCCTCAATTTTACAAAATCCCCAATTTTCTCAATTTTCCCTAAGTTCCCCTTTCAAACTCACCGAATTTATTTTCTTCAAATTGGCCATCCAATCAAGGTTAATTGCTTCAATTGGAGGTATAAATCAGTTTCTACACTTCCATACGATTCAATTGAGCTTTGAATTACATGAATTGAGGCCAAAACGAGCTCAAACGGAGCTTTGCTGGAAAATTGCTCGTAGATAGAGAAAGATTCGAAAGCTTATTGTTGGAGGTGTGGTGGTTCATGCTCTCTATCTGGGCAAGTAGCTCTCGTCTTGAGGTTTCTCCTATGATCAAGAATCACTACAATTAAAATTGAATTGAGGGAGAATTCTGTCAGTGAAGTTTCACACTTTCTCTCTCTAACTTCGACCAGAAATGACAAAGTTAGGCTGAATTGACTTATCTTTCAGCTCTGTTGCGGTCGTGTGGGGGTTGTGGTGGTGTTGGAGAGGCTTGGTTTGGCCAAGGAAGGGTTGAACTTGGCTGATTTCAGCTCGGCCGAAACATGACAGCTTCAGTCCATCGGAGCTGCTTCAATGTTTAATTCTGTCGGCACTTCTCCGATGGTCCTCGGGTAGAAAGAAAGATGCTATTAGGTAGCTGACTTCCTCCAGAGACTATAGGACCTAACCTCACCTTCTAAGGTTGAGAAAACTCCCCAAGTTGGAGCTCTGGTTTGAGTACATTGGAAAATGGAGCAGTTGAGAGAGAATGGAGATTTCAGGTGTATGGAGGATGAATGGAGAGTAGCTATTTATATAGGGAGCTCAGGGACCCTCTGTCTGACAACTTTCCTTTTTGGTCGAGCTTGTCCTTGTCTTGAAACGGTCGGATCGGGGCCATTTTTCCTTTGTCGACGTCTTCCGTTTCCGCATCAAATGAACAATGCTGTCATCTAAAGGAAGAAGATGATACTATACCGAATCGGTCCGACCAGGTTCAATGCCTAAATTTTCCGGTTCAGGCCTGATTCAATTAGTTTTCTTAAAATTTAAAGTTTTTAAATTTATCTAAATTCATTTTCCATCTAATGGTGGCTTCAATTCCTTAATTTGAATATTTTGAGCCACCTAGAAAAATGAATTTAGAAACTGATTAAGTCCGATTCACCTTGAACCGGTCTGGGTTTCCCATCCCAATGTTCTTTTCCATTTTTTTTATTACTTTTTAAATCACTTGGGACTTGTCAATTTCCCAATTTACCCTTTTCTTATCGGTTACGGTTTTTGAACCAACTCGATTTTCTCTATTTGAACAACTAGTTTTATTCCCGATTTTCTTATATATAAAGGGATGGGGTTTACAACTCTCGCCTCCTTTTAGGAATTTTGTCCCCAAAACTTAAGTGAACAATGATTTGTACTTTGCGTGACTTTCCTTGATGTCCCCTTGGGGTTTGCTTGGCATTTTATCACTTTGGCTATCACTTTCAGTGGGTCCCTTGGCATTTTATCACTTTGGCTATCATTTTGCCCATACTTTCCAAAAATGGAAATTTGGCTCCAAATGTTTCAAAAATCGATCAATTGGTCATCCAATATCTTTTTCAAGGCCAATTGGCCTTCAATTTTGGGAAATTGCAAAGAGGTCCATCAATTTTATGAAATCCTTAATTTTCCCCGAATTTTCCCCTTTCAAACTGACCAAATTTGTTTTCTTCAAATTGGCCATCCAATTAGGGTTAATTGATTCAATTTGATGTATAAATTAGTTCCTACACTTCCATACAATTCAATTGAGCTTTGAATCACATGAATTAAGGCCGAAACGAGCTCAAACGAAGCTTCGCCGAAAAACTACTCGTAGAGAGAGAAAGCTTCGAAAGCTTATCATCGAAGGTGCATCAATTTGAGCTCTCTATCTGTGCAGGTAGCTCTCATCCTGAGGTTTCTCCTAGGATTAAGAATCGCTACAATTAACAAAGAATCGAGGGTGAATTCTATCAGTGAAGTTTTGCAATTTCTCTCTCTGACTCCGACCGAAAATGATAGAGGAGGGCCGAATTAGCTTACATTTCAGCTCTATTGTGGCTGTGTAAGGGATGTGGGGGTGTTGGAGAGGCTTGGTTTTGCTAGGGGAGGGCTGAACTTGACCGATTTCATCTCGGCCGAAATAGGATAGCTTCGGTCCGTCAGGGCTGCTTTATTGTTTGATTTTATCGGGACTTCTCCAATGGTTCTTGGGTCGAAAGGAAGATGCTATCAGGTAGCTGACTTCCTCCAGAGTCTGTAGGACCCGTCCTCACCTTCTAAGGCTGAGAAAAATACCCAAGTCGGAGCTCTGGTTTGAGCTTCACCAGAAAATGGAGCAGTTGAGAGAGAATGGTGATTTTAGGTGTGTGGAAGATGAATGGAGAGGAGTTCTTTATATAGGGAGCTCGGGGACCCTCTGCCCAACAATTTTCCTTTTTGGTCAAGCTTATCCTCGCCCTAAAATGGCCTGATTAGAGTCATTTTTCCTTCCTCGACTTCATCCTTTCTACATTAAATGAACAGTGTTGTCATCTGAAGGAAGAAGAGGATATTGTTTTGAACCATACCGAACCGGTTCGACCGGGTTCAATACATAAATCGATTGGTTCAAGCCCGATTTGACCAGTTTTCTCAAATTTTAAAATTTCTAAATTTATCTAAATTCATTCTTTATCTAATGGTGGCTTCAATTCCCCAATTTGAATATTTTAAGCCACCTAGAAAAATAAATTTAGAAATCGGTTCAAACTAGTTCAGTCTGGTTCACCTTTAACCGGTCTGGTTTTTCCTTCCCAATTGTCCCAATGTTCTTTTCCATTCTTTTTATGACTCTTTAAGTTACTTGGTACTTGTCAATTTCCCAATTTACCCTTTTCTTATCGGTTACGGTTTGTGAGTCGGCTCGGTTTTCTCTATTGGAACGAACGGTTCTTTTCCTGGTTTTCTTATCTATAAAGGGATGGGATTTTCACCTCCTCTTGCATTGTCAAAATGTTTCATTACTCGAATTCGGTTGTGCATCTCTTCCATGCACCTAATGTCCTTTTACATTGAAGTCATGCTTTTTATGAGCATTTGAGTTTTCCATATTTATTTGTCCTTCACTGACTTCTTTATTGGGCTTTCCCATTTCCAACTATTAGGTTTCCCATCCACTTCTTGACTTACCGACATACTGGTGGTTTTCCTCTCTTCTGCCCTTCCTCATATCCAGTGGCATCCTTAAGGATTTCTTTTCTCCGGTCCATCCTTACTTGCTCATGACCATTTCATGATTTTTTATTATGAGTTGATCATTTGTGGGCTTACTTGTCCATTCCTTGAATTCACTTGAAGGAGTTCCCTTCATTGGTTTCATCCTCTACTCTCGTACCTTGAAGTCGAAATTTTCCATCTTTCGAACTATGCGTTCATCCTTCTTACCATTTCTTGAAGGTTTCCTTCCTTCATATCCTTAAACCCTTCCATATTGGTGCTTTCACTCGCCTTAAGTCCTTCATAGACTTAAATTCCCATTCTGTCCTTTATTTCCTATATGAGGAATCTCTTATTATCGAGTCTTATTTCGTGTCCTCTACATTATGCATAGATGCCAAATCTTAAGCTTTATTAAGTGGGTGTGTACCACAACCAGTCTTTTTGTTTGTGGTTGTTTCCTTTAATCACTTCTTAATTGAAGGGCGGGCTCTCCAAGGTTTTTCGAATATCCTTTCCTATACTTCCTTATTAGGGGTATCCTATCCATTTCCACTTGTTATGGCATCATTTGATGCAATCTTCCTACTCACCCATTCCTTAGGTTTAACTTACTCATTGGCCCCTCATGAGTACGCTTACCTTGTACTTGTCTTTTTTACTTCATTTACAAGCTTATTTTCTTATTCCCTTTCAATTGGGTCCATTACTTCTTCATTGAGATATGTATGCCTCTCCAAGGCTCCATTCCTTGGTAGGCTTCTTCCTCTTTTCCTCGGGATTTCCTTTTTCATCCGTTTTCGAGGGTATCTAACCATAAATCAACTTTGTGACATCCTTTGATGCCATCCTCTTCTACTTACCCTTTCTTTGGAGATCTTGCGATCACACCCTTTGTACTCTTCCTTATTCCTACTTGTAATTACTACAAGTTTACTTCATTAGGGGAAAGTTCAAATCCTCTTTGTTTTGAGGTCTCTTGATCACCTTGCGAGAGGCTTACTTAATCCTTCTCGTGGCTTGACTGTGGTTGCCAATCTCTTTTGACCATTGATTGCTTTAAGGATTCCCTTCATCCTTCTTTTTCTGATATTTAGCCTTTTCACTTCTCCCTTCTTCGTTGGGGTTTAAATCCATGATTCTCACGAGAGTTAGTTTGTTTAACTGTCTCATCCCTACTGCTCCCCTTGTCCAATTGTCTTGAGACAATTGTCTCTCGAGTTTACTTGTCCTTGATGCCCATCCTATCGTCCTTTTTAGGGTGTAGTCGTTACTACTTTTTGGTCCTTGTTAGGAAGTCGTTTATTCTCTTTGCTCATCCCATAGTTACTAGCTGCTTACTTTCGCTAGGTTCGTCTGTAACCTTACTTGGCTCCTCTGCTTTTCCAAAACAGGTTACACTTTGCCATCCCGAGACATCTCGTTTGGCGTCCAACCTTCGGGGTTTGTCTTCTATTGTGGAGGTGTTTCCTTCCTTGCTCCTAAGTGATTTGTAACCCTCTAAGTGGAAATTCCTCTTTGCTTATGTCTTTATGTTCTGTTCTATTTGCATCTTCTTAGGGTCCTTCCTTCGGTTTTTCTTGTATTTCGTGACCCTTCCTCATATAGTTGAGTCACAAAATCGCATCATCAATGAGGGACATAAACTTTTCGAGAACTTGGTTTTTTTTCTTATTCATTATCAAAGTAGGAATACATTTTTGGGTTTTATCTCCTCTTAAGAAAGATTGTTAAAATGAAAGGTTGGGAAGTACCCACTATTATACTAGGATCTTGAAGTGCTTCCTTAGGAGTCGTGGTTCTTGGGGTGGTATCCTTTCGGACTCCCTTAGCTGTGGAGGTGTTGTTCTTGGAAGGTATTACCCTAAATCCTTGTGGTGTAGGATAGTCCTTCACCATATGTCTTATTCCTCTACACCTATAATAAGTTATCTTGGTACCTATCCCCAGTAGTGTTGGGCACCTTTCTACATAGTGTCCCCATTGTCCACACCTGACACATGTCATTTCCTTGCGTGGGCCTTTGTGGTACCTCCTATACTTCAAGCATTGGGGGGCCTTTCTAGGGGATTGTTGATGGTTCTATGCTTCGCCATCCTTGAGCTCGAACACCTTGAAGGTTTTTTGGTTGAGTCTTCCTTGCCTAGGGGTTACTCCAAGAATCCTCCTAGTTCTCTGGTTCATTTCCTTATTTGGGATTGGTTTCTCCCCGGTTTCTATGGTGGCTAGGGTAGCGCAAGTTTGTTTGGCTACTTTTATTGGAGCCATCTTCCTACAAGGTAGGTAGTTTTCATTTAATTCTTATGTTATATAGTATTGATAATGTATTTGAGAAAACATGCTCTTATACCACTCAAGTTGTCACGCCCCGACCTGGTTTGGTCAAAACCCCTTGAACAACTCACCACCCCCTTTTGGTCTAGGAAGAGTCACCAATTCCTAAAACCATGAGGAGTCAAGCGTAATTTTTGTCCTTGTTTCATGGAATAACATTATACAAAACTCAATACCTTAAAACATTACATACCTAACTTAAGGTTTATTCTCGAAATATCTTTATGGGTCTTCTCCTTTCCTAAAAAAGATTTAAAGGGAGGGGTGAGTTTCTACAACTCAATGAGAGGGTGTTAGGGAGTGATTTTTTCAAAAATAAGCAGTTTATCAAAACATTTTATCCTTTTTAATTCACGATGATGTGAGTTAAACTCTTTTTAGCACTTCCCCTTGCTCGAGAGGCGTTTAGCAAATATTCACATATCCTTTATCATAAAGGGTACAAACATTCACAGGTGTAGTCCCCGACTGCACCCACTTAGGGATCAGTGCGTCTTTGCTATCCACCCTGGTAGAAGTCTCAGACCTCTACCCTGATTTTGAGTGGACATCAATTTTCTAACCCTCAAACCCTAGCCATACTTCATGCCTGCTTTGTGGGACGAGACATCTCCCCCTACTTCCTTGGACGAGACCATTACCCCTTACCAGGCGTCTCGATGGCTCCGAAATCTCATGGCATGCAAAAAAAGAAGTCTTTTAACTTAGACCTTTTATTTTTGGTGCCACCAGCCCAACGAATTCGATACCCTGACTACAGCTCAGTAATTACCATCCCAACAAGTTCATCCACTAGACTTCGGCTTGGTAACTACTAGTCAATCGAGTATTTATGATCTGGCTTCGGTTGGGTGGCTGCATCACAATTAACCGGCTATGAGAATATTTCTTAACTCATAGGCCTACTTATCTATAGACATCAGCCTGTGTCCATCAGCCTTGGGCTCACTTCCCGAGTTTTCCAAAACTAGGCCTTATGCACTATTATTTTCAAATATGAGGCCTCAAGCCTATTAGAGCAATTCTAGCTCTCATCAGGAACGTCTCCCAAAATATTTAAGCAGTTTCATGCAGTCGGGGGAGACCATTTATGGAAAATGGTTTTCAAAATTTAAAATGGTTCTCATCACCCCCAACCTGGTATGACACTGAAAATCCCACTCACCTGGTAATAGTAACGTAGTCATCCCGGTGAAATTTCGATCTGTGGTGCGCTCCTTTGCACAGGTACTCTGACAACCAACTCCTACATGGTTCGAGTATCCACATTAGGAGAATTGACATAAGAGACCTCATACTTTCGTGTATTTGCGCATAGGTCCTAACATTATGCATTAATTACAATTAGGTCCCTAAATTCAATAACTTTACATTTAGGTCTCTAATCTTCATTTTGTCTTTAATTAGGTCCCTAAGGTTTCCAATACCTCTCTTAGGTCCCTAATATCGTATTATTTCCATTTAAATCTTCAATTTTCCCTTAATTACAATTTGGCCCCCAATTTGCCCTAAATTTTGTAAAATGACTGATTGGCTTCCAATTTCCACAAAATAGCTAATTGGTCTTCCATTTTTTGAAAATTTCCCATTGGCCCTCTAATTTATGAAAATTCCTATTTTACCAAGAATTGCACTTTGACTCCTAAAATCTTATTTCACTCAATTGACCTCCTAAGCTTGGCCAATTCCCCCCTAACATGATCTGAATCATCTTCCTGTTGTCCCCTGCTTCATTTCAAGCTTTAAAACGCTTAATTTGGCTCTGAAATGAGCTCAAACAAAGCTTCGCCAAAAAAACTTTCTAGAGAGAGAAAGCTTGGTTTTCTTATCGGCGGATGGGCGATGATCGGAGCTCTGGATAGGGGAGGCTAGTGCTCGTCCAGGGGATCCTCCTAGGATCAAAAAGCAAGTCAATCAGTGGCAAGAGCAAGGTCAATTTGATGAGAGAAGTTTCAGTGCTCTAGTTTCTGCAACTTTATTGTTCCGGTGGAATGAGCCGGATTTGGCCAACCTCAATGATTCCTAGAGGTAGTGGATTGGTCAGGGAGGGTAGTGGGAGGTTGGGTTGGGTTGCAAAAGGGTAGAGGTGGCAGAAGCTCAGCTCGGAAATTTCAACAATCACGAGACCACATAGAGTGACGGTACTGTGCTAGCTTCCCAACTCTTCTTCGGTGGTCCTCGGACTGAAGGGAGGGGTAGTTGGATAGAGAACTTCCTCTCAGTTCTAGGGATACCAATTGCAGCTTCAGAGGTCGAAGAAAGCCCCACTGTCAAAGCTCTGGTTTGCACCTCGTCGAAACATGGAGCACTTCACCTTTTTCGCTCGTTTGTGGGATGGGGAAGATGAGTGGAGGGGTGCTCTTTATATAGAGAGCTTGGCAATTGTCTAGGCTACCGATCGGCATAGGACTCAACCTTAGACACGACCACCGGCGGTCATACCGAAGCTTTTCCTGGGTCGCCGGAGCTTGTTCCAATATATCGTGGAGCTCTAGTAGATTCGTGCACATTGAGACCGATGAAGAAGGGGTTAGAGGTCTCGTCCCTCAATAATGAATAAAAGAAGCAACGAGGTCTCGAGGTTGGATGATAGTGCTCACACAAACAATGTGGTCTAGGTTTGTGGCATCTCACTAGGGTGGAAGGTAAAATCGCTCTGGACCACTAGTGGAACAAAACGAGGTTGTTGCCTTTGAGGGTTTGTTCTACGATCGTTTGATCCTTTTATGGATAAAGAGTGTTTGTTTGTTTATATGGTTCAAACAGCAATAGATCTACCATAAATAAATTATGTAAATTCTTCCAACTAGGAAGAAACCTATCTTGAGCTTGTAGGAACAAGCTGTAAAATTTAAATGAGAATCATTTTCTAAAAATATAAGATAAGTAATAGTTTGTTTATTAGATTATATAAATTTCATTTTGCTTAAAGAAAAGGAAAAGTTCTTCCAAATAGGAAATAACCTATTTTGGCTTGTGAGACACAAGACATGTAAATTCTTTTTACTAAGAAAAGGTGAATATGGTTTATCAAATGCAAACCTATGGGAAACTTTATAATCCTTAAAAGTTCTTACAAGTAAGAATGAAAGTATTTTACTTTTCATATATAAGTTGAGAAATATATTAGAAAACTATGAGAAAAGTTTTTATTGATTAAATAAGTCATAGCCTATTTTAAACTGGTTAACCATAACCCTTAGTTTACGATGAAAATAAAATCCTTGTATTTTTTTTTAGTATGAGTTAAATCGTGAATAAAAAGTCATGATTTTTATAAACCTTACTCACTGAGTTGTAAACTCACCCCTCCCTTATCCCTTTGCAAGTCTTAAATATGTCAAGAATGATATTAAAAGATAAACTACCTAACTGGTATGTTATTTATCCTTACAAATTTATATACAATATTATATATTTCAGCATATTTTGGAAAACAAAATCTGATGTATTATTTTCTATTATTTTATGTCTTGATACTACCAATACTATGATAACGAATGTAACATCTATTATAGTACTAGGAATAATAGCAGGATATTCACAAGGTTCCAACTAAACCGGATAGAGTGTGACACTATATATGGAAATTATTGAAGTTATCAGGTAAGTTTTACCTACAAAGTTAGGATTTTTCTCTTTTTATTTAACTCTCATTCACTAAAGGCTTAGCCTAGTTTTAATAGGTTGTCTGTTTTCATGATAGGATAATGCTAGTATTTTATATCTCTTTAATAGAGTCTAAGGATTAATTCATGGACATTGAAACTTTGAGGAAATTTACTAGTATAAATTAAATATTTTTGCTTACCATATCTCATCATTTAATTTTTGTGTAATTGATTTATAACTGAATCTTATCTGGCAGGAATGCCATACTAACCCATACTATCCTTAACACATCCCATACTTAAGTTGGATCTTAGAGACTGATCTTCATGTATAATATGAAGGAACAATGCTTGATCTTTGGAGTATTGAATTTAAGGCTGATTTCCCTCCGTCTTTTCCTTTGTAAGCCCAAATTCTAATTGGTTGTATTATACTTATAGTGGGTCTTTCACATAAAAGTCTATTTTGTATTATGGGAATATGATTAGCCCATTGATTAGATTTATTATCATTTGTATGATACTAAGCTTATAGGTTGAATTTGTTCATATTGTGTCATTGGGTCTACTCATTTTGGGTTTGTTGTTAACTTGATTTATAAATTCTAAATCTTCATCCCACCAATTATAACGCTTTATTGAATCTATCCATATATATATAACCATGTATATATATATATAAATATAATTTCATAAATTTAACTTAAATTCTTAAGTTAGTTATCTCAACTTGGTTAATCATAAATAATTCAATTAATTTAATTTCAATTATATTAAATTAATTAAATTTTAAATTAAATCATATTCCGTTTTAATTTTTTATTGAATATTTTTAGTTCAAATACATATATTTCATCAAATGAGTATAATTATATATATATATATGATATTAAGTTAGAATAATAGAAAATTTAAATTGTTAGACAAATTAATATTTGAACAATTAAATTATTAGAAAATAACATTTACAAAAAAATGTTGGATAATTATATATATAAATAGATAAAACTATTTGTCCACTCTAATTTTTAATACGAATGTGATGAAAATAATAGTAGAATTAAGTAATTCTACCAATAATTTAAAAATTAAGTTTGATGAGATCATTATGTTATTTTACATATTTAAGTAAAAGTCCGGTAATTTACCTCATTTTTTTTCAAAATGGTATTGTATTTTGTATTTTAAATAATTATTGATCATAAACTAATAATAATTTCATTAAGTCTCAATATTTTATAATATCTTTTAATACATTGGTACTATTTATTTTTACTTCACCTTTATTTATTTTAATATTTATCAATTTATATTTATTTTATTCTATCTTTGGTACCAACCTAATTTAATGCAATTAAATATATTCATATATATACTTCAATTTTTTCTACATAAGTATTTTACACCTTTAATATAATATTATCATCTAAGATAAATAATATAGTAAAATTAAATGTAAATATGGGATAAAATAAATATAATTAAAAGAATATAATTTTAGTAATAAAATGTGAATAGTATTTTATTATTCTCACAAGGTAGTTTTGGTGTGCAAATAGCACCTAAAGGGTTAATATAGTGCAAGTATCTATTTCAAAGAGTAACAACTAGAATACCAATAAGTAGATAGAGAGTATAGTTGTATATTTCATGTGATATTTTATCCAAAATAAAATGCAATGTAATTACTAATTAATTTTGAAAAATAAATGTCCATTGATAAGAGGTTAATGCTTCTAGAATAGTTATAAAAATAAAGGATTAAATATGATAAAAAACTTTAAAATGTAAAATAAATATATAATATTTTAACTATTAATAAATTATTATATCGCTTCAATTTAATTTACATTGCAATGATTTTGCCCATCTTTACCCTTTTATGCTGATGAGTGCTTCTTCATTTAGCAAAAAAAAAAAAAAAAAGTCTCTCTTCCTCTGTCCTTCTTATTCCTTCTCCTCCATGTAATAGCACATACACTCTCTCACTCCACTTCCTCCATGTAACAGCACATACACTCTCTCACTCCACTTCTCGCTGCTCTGTTGATGGAGACAGCGACGGTGCTATTTCTCTCTTCCCTATTCCTAAACTAGACTGCTTTCCACTCATATAACACCAATGACGGCCCTTCTTCAGCTTTCTCGTGCCGATGCCGCCTTCCTCTCCTTCGCAGTCCTCTGCTCCTCCTTGCTTGCTGCGGGACAGCGCAGCGTGGAGATAGACGCTCTCACCGCCTTCAAGCTCGCCATCCGCGACCCTCTCGGCGCACTCTCCGGCTGGGATGCAGCCACTCCATCCGCCCCGTGCGATTGGAGCGGCATCACCTGCACTGCTGGCCGCGTCATCGAGATCCGCCTCCCTCAGCTTCAGCTTACCGGACCTCTCAGCGACCGCGTCTCCGACCTTCCAATGCTGCAGAAGCTCAGCCTCCGGTCCAACTCGTTCAATGGTACCATACCTGCCTCTCTATCGAAGCTCACTCTCCTCCGTTCAATATTCCTTCAGGACAACTCCCTCTCCGGATCTCTTCCTCGAGAGATTGCCGATCTCTCGAATCTCCAGTTTCTGAACCTCGCACAGAATCGCCTCTCCGGAGAGATCTCCGGCGACCTTCCGTCCGGACTCCAGTACCTCGACCTGTCGTCGAACACTTTCTCAGGCGATATTCCGCCATGCATTGAGAACCTCCATCAGCTGCAGCTTGTCAATCTCTCCTACAACAACTTCTCTGGCCAAATCTCGCCTTTCTTGGGGGAGCTTCAGAGTCTCGAGTATCTCTCGCTTGACTACAATCTCCTCGACGGAACCCTACCCTCCACCCTTGTCAACTGCTCCTCTCTCATACATTTGAGCGCCGAGGGCAATGCTCTCAGCGGCGTCGTTCCAGCTGCCATCGGAAACTTACCGAAGCTTCAGGTGGTCTCCCTGTCAAGAAACAGTCTCTCGGGCTCGCTCTCGTCCTCTCTGTTCTGCAGCTTTTCGGCTAACTCACAGTCGTCTCTTAGAATCGTTCAAGTTGCATTTAATGAGCTCACGGACATTGTCGAGCCCGAGAGAGGACCCTGCTATAGCAGCCTGCAGATCTTAGACCTGCAAGGGAATCATATCCGAGGCGGCTTTCCTGTATGGGTAACTGATCTATCCAATCTAACTCTGCTCGACATTTCAAGAAATTCATTTTCCGGTCCACTGCCTGGTCAGATAGGAAATCTGCTTCGCCTTGAAGAGTTGAGAATGGCTGATAATTTGTTCACTGGTTCAATTCCTCCTGAGATCAGGAAATGTAGCTCCCTCAAAATCCTCGATCTAGAAGGCAACTTGCTTGATGGGGTGATCCCTGGGTTCTTGGGTGAAATGCGTGGCTTGAAGGTCTTGCTGCTCGGACGTAATCGATTCTCTGGTTCGTTTCCTCTGAGTTTCAGTAATCTGACTGATCTCGAGAAGTTGAGCTTGAGTAGCAATAGATTGAATGGAAGCTTGCCGGAGGAGCTGATGGCATTGAGTAGCCTGACATCACTTGACCTCAGTGGAAATGAGTTCACCGGTCAAGTTCCAGCTAATATCGGAGGCCTGAGTAGCATAGTGCAGCTGAATATGAGCGGGAATGGCTTCTTGGGGTCAATGCCCAGTGGTATCGGAAGCCTGTTAAAGCTGATAACTCTTGATATGAGCAGGCAGAATCTGTCTGGCGAAATACCAGCGGAGCAGCTTGCTGGGTTGCCAAACTTGCAGGTGATTGCTCTGCAGGAGAACTCGTTATCTGGCAACATCCCTGAGGGGTTAAGCAGTTTGATGAGCCTGCGGCACTTGAACTTGAGCTCAAACTCATTCTCCGGCCAGATTCCAGCCACACTTGGGTTTCTCCAATCTCTGGCCATTCTCTCACTGTCTTCAAATCATCTTTCAGGTCCAATCCCGAAAGACCTTGGCAATTGCACCAATCTTGAAGTCCTTGATCTGTGGTCGAACTCTCTCTCTGGTCATATTCCGGAGGATCTATTCGAGCTATCACATTTGAGGGTGCTCGACTTGGGAAGAAACAATCTGACTGGTGAAATTTCGGGAGATATTTCAAAGTGCTCGTCGTTAGCCTCCATAACTCTTAACTCGAACCAGCTCTCCGGCCCTATCCCGGAGTCCATCTCGGAGCTGTCCAATCTTACCACATTAGACCTCTCCATGAACAACCTGGACGGCAAGATTCCTGTGAATCTTACAGCATTATCCGGCCTGATGAAATTCAACGTCTCTAACAATAATCTCGAGGGCGAGATCCCAACTGTACTCGGGTCACGTTTCAACTCAACCTCATTTTCCGATAATCAACACCTGTGCGGCAAACCATTGGCACAGAAGTGCGAGAATACGGCTGAGAAGAAGAGGAGAAAGCGACTAATTTTGCTCATCGTTGCAATTGTCTCTGGGGCAGTTCTGTTGTCGGTCTTCTGCTGCTTCTACATCTTCAGCCTCCTTAGGTGGCGGAGGCGGCTCTTGGAACGGGCCTTGGGCGAGAAGAAGACGAGCCCTGCCAGGGCGAGCTCGAGGACAAGCGGAGGAAGCGCATCTCGTGGGAGCTCCGACAATGGAATCCCGAAGCTCGTGATGTTCAACAACAGGATCACCCTGGCGGAGACCGTCGAGGCCACGAGACAGTTCGATGAGGAGAACGTGCTGAGCAGGACGAAGCACGGGCTCGTCTTCAAGGCCTGCTACAACGATGGGATGGTGCTGTCCATCCGGCGCCTCCCTGGTGGATCCCAGCAGCTGGAGGAGAATGCCTTCAGGAAGGAGGCAGAGGCCTTGGGCAAGGTCAAGCACCGGAACCTGACTGTTCTACGAGGGTACTACACAGGTCCGCCCGATGTAAGGCTGCTGGTCTACGACTATATGCCAAACGGGAACCTGGCTACGCTCCTGCAGGAGGCATCCCACCAGGACGGCCACGTGCTGAACTGGCCAATGCGCCACCTCATAGCCCTAGGGGTGGCCCGAGGGCTCGGCTTTCTCCACGCCTGCTCGGTGGTTCACGGAGACGTGAAGCCCCAGAACGTTCTCTTTGACGCCGATTTCGAGGCCCACCTCTCCGACTTCGGCCTCGAGCGGCTTCTGTCCGGCAGCCATGCCTCCGAGGCGGCCGGATCCTCCTCCGCGGCCGTAGGGACGATCGGGTACGTCTCCCCCGAGGCGGCACTCACGGGGGAGTCGACGAAGGAGTCCGACGTGTACAGCTTCGGGATCGTCCTGCTGGAGCTGTTGACGGGGAGGAGGCCGGCGATGTTTACGCAGGAGGAGGATATAGTGAAGTGGGTGAAGAAGCAGCTGCAGAGGCGGCAAGTCACGGAGCTGCTAGAGCCGGGGCTGCTGGAGCTCGACCCGGAGTCGTCCGAGTGGGAGGAGTTCTTGTTGGGTGTCAAGGTGGGGCTGCTCTGCACGGCTCCCGAGCCGATCGACCGTCCGGCCATGTCCGACGTTGTCTTCATGCTCGAAGGCTGCCGGGCTGGACCGGAAGCCCCCTCATCAGCCGACCCAACATCCCAGCCGTCGCCGGCGTAACCAACTATTTTGTAACGGCATCTGCTTCAGTTAATCTTTTTTTTCTTCGAATCACAATTCTTTTTAGATTTTTATTTCTAATGGGTCGTCTCGGACAAGGTCGTTTTCACACTTTTGGATGCCCGCAATCAAGGATGCTCGCCTGTGGGCGGTCTTAAATGTTAAACAGTATTGAGTCAACTATGCTCCCAGAACGGGACCCACCTACTGCCTTCACGTGGCTCTGAGTATGAGGCAAACGAAGAAAATGTAGCCGTTGTTACCCTCCTCACTCCGCAGATCTTCAACTGAGGAGAAATTAAGGGAAGTGTCGTTTTCCCGGATGGAGATCCGGAGGATTTCACTGTAAGGGAAGTAGGACAAAAATATTCTGGAGCGTGCGCCACTTGGACCATGAGATTTTTCAAAGACAGCTGGGGTCAGAGATCTCATAAGTGTAAAATACTAAAATGTTGGGGGAGTTTGGGACCCACACTTCCTCTATATTTGTTTAATTTAAATTGAATGTCATGAATTTGATTTTCGGGTGAGAACTTGCTTTTCTCGTGTTCTATCGTATGATTCGTCCTATTTACATCATTTTGTTGGTTATTTTGAGATTGTGAGTACATCTCCTACTTTATTTCCATCATTTTGTTGGTTATTTATTGAATGTGAAAAAAAGACTATAATTAATCGTACTTTGTCATAAACTATACACAAATTATGGGTGTCTTATCCATTATCTAAATCTCTTTGGAGGGAGAAAGTATTACTTATATTACTTTTAATATCATATAATATATAAATATATATTAATTTTAGGATTTATTTAATATTTCCAATAATATTTTTAAAAGTAGTATATTATCATTTTTTGAAAAAATTTTCCCATGATTCCCGCCCCAGAGGGTCCACTATTGCGGGCGTGGCTTTCCGCTTCTCGGGCTTCACCTTCGCGGAGCTTACCTGCTGGTGGAATCGTGGATAGAGAGAAAAAAAAGATTCCCTGAAAGTAAAACAATTAATTTCAAATAAATAATACTAATTATTTTTTTTAAATATCAATAGAATATGAAATAGAGTGCATGGGGAATTTAATTTTGCCAGGTTGTAAATGTCGGCAACTGACCTATCCGTTAAGTCACTGTCACTGTTTGTTCACTTAGAATACGCCCATGTGATACTCCTAAATTTTGTCTTTCCAACGTTTGAAGTTATATGCAACTACAAAAGAGTGATGCCAAGGCTGAAGATGGAGTTGAGACGATTCAAATTTTGAATACCACAGAAACAGACAATTTACTAGACTACAAAGCACACCCGAATGGCATGCCAAGGGAACTTGCCCACAACCCAAGCAAGCATCCAGAAGTCAAAATATGTCCCTTTCCATCTATCTCCCAATGATGATCTCCTCCCCCTTCTCTCTTAAAATAAAAGGGAATATGTTTGATTAAATTGATAATTAATGTTCTAATAAAATAATAAATGTATTTATTTATAAATTTATAATAAATTAGAAATATAAAACATAATATGACAATATAATATTAAAATTATATCAAATATTTTAAATAGTTAAAATAATATATCAATAATACACCTTAATTTGTAGAATACTATCCATATATATTTTTCAGAGTAATTTATTAAGTATAAATTAAAATCAGTTGGAATATTAGTGAGTTTAATGCTTATAGGGTTAGTATTTACTCGTATAATCATTTATCATACAATATAATAATATATTTCAATTTATTTAGCTCACTAATAAAATATTTTATTATGTACCGTGTATTATTGTTTGATTTTCATATTTAATCACGTTAATAAATTATATTACACACCAAATTCTATTAGCAATCTTTATCCAAATTAACTCATATAAAATATTTGTTATTTAACAATATTTTAACTTTATAATAGAATGAAAAACAATTAATTTTGTATTAATTTTACATGAAATAAGATTACCACCAATGAAAATACTATATATAGGGATGGATATTCGACTTATAGAACAACTGCATCTCCCTGTCAAACTCCTTTGTTTAAATATACAGGTTTTTTTTTCAAGAGAGATATATTTGAGAATTCGAAGTGTCACATCCTACTAAATAATACGAAAAATTAACCTGATTTATCACACTAACTAGATAAGAAATATGAGAGCGAGTAAGTGTTAAATAGTTCAATTTATTAACTAATATTCAATATTTCTGATGATAGAGTAATTCTCCATATTATGATAAAAGTTTAGTGTGAAAGATTATATGTAAATTGGCCGTTTACCACTAAGTAATTCATTTTTTTAGCATATCAAGTAAATATTATTATTAATATTTATAAATTTGATCATTGGATTTTGATGTCTTACTACTAAAAAAGTATGAGTTTTCTAATTTGAAACTACTCACCAAAAAAATAACTTAAGTGTAATAATGTCATCATCATCACCAATATTAATAACATCATGTATATGTGATTAATATAAGAGTTTTCCGTTTCAAATGACGAAAAAAATACTGACTAATTACTGGTACTTCTAATCATATTAAATTTATTGATAGACTATGATAGACAATCAAAATATGCACGAATAGATTTCTTAATAACATACAAAGATTTCCTTAAGCGATAAATTTTGTAGGACTTCTCCTAAATTATAAAACAAGGTGATTGACTCATATATACTTAATCATTAAGGATGCCATAAACAAATACATTCTTTACATCTAGTTGATGTAATAGCCAATGTCGAATGATAACGAGAGCAATACATAAATAAATAGATATCATATTGGCAACAAGAGAAAATGTCTTATCATAATCAACATTATATAATTGTAAGTAACATTTTGCAACTAATAGTACATTAAGTAGATGAACAAGAGAAAATGTCTTATCATAATCAACACCATATAAATTGTAAGTAACATTTTGTAATTAATAGTACATTAAGTAAATGAAGGAGACGTCAAGGAGAACCTGATACTGAAATTTCACTTGGAACAAACTACATGTTTACTAGGGCTAGAGGACAAAGGTCCCATGTTAAATTTTTCCAAATGTATAACAACAACCACACAGTAAAATTGACATGTTGAAAAACTCATATTAAATATAATGTTACAAAATTCACTCAAAATTTAAACTTTTATAATTAAATTTTCAAAGTATATAGTGAACTACAAATAAATCTTGGAAAATGAGTAATTGTCTTGAACCACCATTTATTAAACCCAAGTGCTTTATCTTAGGTTTCTTGCTCTACGTAAGACCTCTTTCCTTATACTACTCTCCTTCGTATATCCTTAAAATGTGTTACGGGAAGGGGGTGAATAATGCTTAGTGAGTACAAAAGTCGTTAATCAAGTCGTTCATACCCTCATTGTTGCCACATTTCAAAATTGCTTATATAAAATTTTATATCTCATTTTCTATGGTGGTTTATTACTAAACCTATCATTCGTGTATTAGCATAAGTTATTGGCCTACACTATGCACAAAACGTTGGATGAGAACTATCATGTGAACCAACTAATCGAGTGATGTCTATCAATACACACTCGATATTGTGATAGGGTATTTCCCTAGTATAATCATCTCTGTTCAAATAGGAACCAATTTAGAAACTTTGGATGAAAACTATCATTAAAACTAACTAACCGAGTGACGTCTATCAATGTGTACTTGATAATGTGCTATTGGAACACCCTAACACAATCATCTATATTCATAATGGAAACCAATTTGGAGAAATGACAGAACTCACTGGATATGGCAAGTTGGTCGTCTACATTGGTGTGGTTGGAAAGCTGACTCCCTTGAGTGTTTGTGGCCTCTTGAGCCACCCCAAATGGTGGTATGAGTCTCCTAAAAATGTGATTTATAGAGAATCTTTAAAATAGGGGTGTCACCAGAGTTTCCAAGAATTTTCATGGCCACGAGACTTAACTTCAACTCGAATAGCTAGTGGTATTGGCTAGAGGGACTAAAAGGAGTCGCTAGAATTATTTTAGGTAGTGGTTGGATGTCGGGGAGGTTAGGGGTAAGCTTAGGAAGGGACTGCTATGTTTTCAGCCAAGGGAGAAATGTTACTATTTTAATCACATCAGTGCTAGTAGAAGGCACGTTAACACCTAGGACAAGTGGGGTTTGAAGGAAGGCTTCAATGTAGTTCTAATGCCGCCTGAATAACCAATTTTGGTGGTATGGATAAAAAGTTACTAGCTATGGTATTTAGGTCACTCAAAAACTAAGTATCCTCACTTATATAGAAAATTGCAGCCATCGATCGAAAAGAGTGGCACATTGTTATGCCCCGACCCAATTTGGTCAGATCCCCGTGAGTAACCCGCCACTCCCTTTGGTTCATGAAGGGTTTGGCCCTTTTCTAAACCGCAAGGAGGAAAACGTCCTTTTTCTTGTCTTTCTTGGAATAACATTAATCAAAACTAAATAAATTTAACCTTACATACATATTTTACAGGTTTAGCTACAGGTAGGTCTTTAAGTGGATTTTCCCTTGGTTACCTGAAAAGGTGTGTGTGTGTGTGTGGGGGGGGGGGGGGGGGGGGGGGGGATGAGTTCGACAACTCAGTGAATGGGTGAAGGGAGAGAGTTTCATAATTAAAACATCTTTAATCGAAGTGTGCCAGATTCCTTATTTCATTTAAAATAATTTCTTCCTCAAATTTCGATTTTCAAACCATTTTCTTTTCCTTATTTCCACATCAGGTGTGTTTAACAATCAACACACGCCATTCATCAGGAAGGGAATAACACATTCGTAGGGCAGCCCATCCACTGCATCCACTTGTGGCGTCGGAGCAACTTTACCGACCACCTAGATAGAAGCCCGTCCACTTCTACTTTGGGTATGAGTGGATGTTCGTGACATCCGACCCTCAAACCCAAAATCAACTTCATGTCCATATGAGGATAGAGACTTCATCCCGACCCCACCCTGGCCTCATGCGCACGAAACTACGTCGAGCTTCCCTGACTGTTGGCACGACAAACAACCCTTATCTCCACCATGTCATCCAGTTGCTCTTAGGACGCATCACTACCACTCTTGGACGTCTTAATAGTCTCGAACCTCAAGTGCATGCACAAACAAAAGTTTTCCACAAAGTTATTTATCTTTGGTGCCACTGGTCCAACGACCCCGACCCTCAACTCGACCTGCAGCTATTTGTATAGACTAGTCCGTCGACTTGGTCATGTCGCACTACCATCAGTCTATCGAGTATGACAGTCCTATCTTGGTACCATGGATAAATCACATAATTCATTCATTAAGAATTTTTATGACTTAACATCATGTTTGTTCATGAGCTCCTGCTTGTCCAACTCACCTTGGGCCCACTATACGCAATTTTCCAAAACTGGGCATTTTAGCCCTCAAGTTCAAAAATTGAGGCCTCTAGCCTCTCAGAGCTATTCTAGCTCTCGTAAAGAAGGTCTCCCAAAAGTTTTAAGCATTGGCACACAGTTAGGGGAGAACACTTCTAACAAAATAAAATTTCCATCCATCACACCAACCGGGTGTGATGACATCTCTACTTACAACAGGTAAGCAGGTTTTCTACTTCCTTCTAGGAAGTTCATCATACCAATCATGTATGATCTACTTACAACCAGTAATCTGTTTTTCCGCGTAGTTCTCACATCACTTCAACTAGGTGTGATGTTAAAATTACACATAAAAGTGGTTTTTCATTTTTGAAGTGCTCATCATCCCAACCGGGTATGATGTGAATAAACCCACTCACCCGTTAACCGTGACATGTTCGTCCTCAGTTGATTTTCTCAAGTCGACGCGAGCTTCTCTTGCTGGCATTCGGGTCCTTTGTGCTCTTACACAATTTGGAAAATATTATCTATTAATACTTGGCATAACAACTTTCGTTCCTCACGTATGAACAACTAAACTCAAAACTTCCAATTAATTACACTTAGGTCCCTAAAGTTCATTTTTCTTGACTTTAGGTCCCTAATGCAAACATTTCCCCAAATTGAGTCCCGAAACTTCCAAAATTCATTTTGGATCCTCAATTTACTCAAAATCACTTAAGTGATTTAAGTTTCCCAAATTCCCAATTTGCTTCCCAATTTTTCAAAAATTACCATTTTGCCCCTACTTTACAAAATGGCAATTTGACCCTAATTATTTTAAAAAATTGACCAATTGGCCCTCCAACATCCTTTTAATGGCCAATTGGTCCTCAATTTTGGAAAATTACAATTTGGTCTCTCAATTTTATGAAATTCCCAAAATTTTCCCCATTTCAAACTGGCCAAATTTGATTTCATCAAATTGACCATTCAATCGGGGTTAATTACTCTAATTGAAGGTATGTATCTACACTTGCATACGATTCAATTGAGCTTTGGATAGCGTCATTTGGGTCTGAATTGAGCTCAAATATAGCTTCGTTGGAAAACTGAACTTAGAGAGAGAGAACTTCAATAGCTTACCATCGGAGGTGCGACGGTGTAAGCTTTCTATTAGGGCAAGTAGCTCTCGGCCTAAGGTTCCTCCCTAGGATCGAGAATTGCAACAATTCATATTGAATTGAGTGAGAATTTGTTAGTGAAATTTCACTGTTTCTCTCTCTAACGTTGATAGAAAATTACAGAGGGATGCTGAATTGGCTTACCTTTCAGCTCTAATTCAGTCGTGTGAGGGTTGTGGGAGTGCTGGGAGAGCTTGGTTTGGCCTGAGGAGGGCTCAATTTAGTCATTTTCAACTTGACCAAAACATGGCAGCTTCGGTCTGCTGGAGCTACTTCACTGTTTGATTACGTTAGTGATCTTCGGATCAAATGGAGACTACCGTTTGGTAGTTGACTTCTCCCCGAATCTAATGAACCCAACCTCACCTTCTAAGGCTCAGAAAAATGCCCAATTCGGAGCTATGGTTTAAGCTTCACTAAAAAATGGAGCAGCGGAGAGAGAGAGAGGAGCTTTCAAGTGTGAGGAGGATGAATGGGGATGAGCTCTTTATATAGGGAGCTCGGGAACTCTCTAGCCATCTGATTGGCACGTTTATGGTGATCATTCTTGGCTTGAAATGCTCTGAACGGAAGCTTTTCACCTTCGCCGGCGCTGCTCGCTTTTTCGGCGAGTAAACAATGTTGTCACCTAAAGGAAGAAGATGACACTGTTCTGAACCGAACCGGACCGGTCCGAACCAAGTTCAATGCTTAAAGTGGTTCAGGCTCGATTCGACCGAGTTTTTCAAAATTAAAAATTTCTAAATTCATTCTTTATCCAATGGTGGCTTTAATTCCTCAATTTGAATATTTTAAGATAACTAGAAAAATAAATTTAGAAATCGGTTCAATGTTGGTTCAAACTAGTTCAATCCGGTTCAGGTCAGGTTCACCTGAATCGGTTTGGTTTTCTCTTCCAATTGATCCCAAAGTCCTTTTCCATAACTTTTATGACTCTTCGAGTCACTTGGGATTTATAAATTTCCCAATTTGCTCTTTGCTATCAATTAAGGTTTATGAACTGACTTGATTTTCTCTTTGGAAATGACAAGTTCATTTCACAGTTTTCTTATTATAAAAGGACGAGGTTTACAACTCTCCCCTCCTTTTAGGGGTTTTGTCCCCAAAACAATTACATGTTGAACAATTGATGGTACCCATCCCTCATCACGCTTCCGGTCTCCCATGTCTCTTTTTGCACAGGTCTCTTTTGCCAAAGAACCTTAACCATAGGGATTCTCTTATTCCTCAAGTTCTTGTCCCTCCAGTCGATGATCTGTACTGGTTCTGCTTGATAGGTCAAGTTCTCTTCCAGTTATGGTGGAGGTCGGTCCTACACATGGCTAGGATCAGGCTAGTACTTCTGAAGTACCGAGATATGGAACACATCATCTATTCTCTATAAATCTAGAGGTAGTTCCAATTTATATGCCACTGGTCCTATCCTTTGGATGATGGGATAAGGACCGATGTACCTTGGTTTCAACTTTCCCCATTGTTGAAACCTAAGTATTCCTCTCCATGGGGATACTTTTAGGAACACTTGGTCCCCCACCTCAAATTCAAGACCCTTTCTCCTTTTTTCTGCATAGCTCTTCTGCCTATCCTGAGCGGCCTTGAGTCGACCTTAGATTATCTTGATTTTTTCTATGGCATCTTCAATTAATTTGACCCTTTCTAGATTTCTTTCCCCCCACCTCTTCCCAAAATAAGGGGGTACGACATGGTCGTCCATAGAGGGCTTCATAAGGGACCATTTGAATATTGGCCTGATAACTGTTATTGTACGCAAATTCCATCAGACACAAGTATTCCTCCCAACCCTTATCCATAGAGAGTATGCATGCCCCTTAGCATGTCCTCCAGGATTTGGATTGTTCGCTCAAACTGTCCAATGGTTTGAGGATAAAATGTCGTACTCATGTGAAGCTTAGTTCCCAAGACACTTTTCAAACTTGGCCAGAACCTTGAGGTAAACCTAGGGTCTCGATCCTAAACTATGCTCACCGGGATGCCATGGAGTCTTACTATCTCCCTCATGTATAAGATGACTAGTTGTTCCACTATATCCGTCACTTTTATAGGTAGGAAATGAACGTACTTAATCAATTTGTCCATGATGACCCAAATTGTGTCTCGACCCTTACTGGTCACAGGTAGTCCTGTGACAAATCCATGGTAATGTGTTCTCAATTCCACTCTGGGATTGACAAGGGTTGTAGCAGTCCTGATGGTTTCTGATGTTCAGCTTTAATATGTTGACAGGACAAGCATCGAGCTACGTATTCCACAATATCCCTCTTCATTCCTTTCCACCAATATCCTTATTTGAGGGTGCGGTACATCTTAGTGTTGCCCGGATGCATCACATACACAGAATCGTGTGTCTCCTTCAAATTAACCTCTTCAATTCCTTATCTTGAGGCACGCACACTCTACCTTTATAGGTTAGTACTCTGTCACCTCGAAGGTCATAGTCTAGTTTTGTCTCTCCATTGACCGTATCTAAGTAGGGTTGGAGCTCCTTATCCGCTTTTTGTTGTACCTTAATTTGCACTGTTAGGCTGGGTCTCACCACCACGTTAGCCAGTAAGCATCTCTCTCCTTTGTCTATCCTAAGGTCCACCTCCATTTTTCCCAATTGTTGCAACAAGGGTAAGTAGCTTGACTTTATCTACGTCGCCTCAGTTTGGTACTTTCGACTTATGGAATTTGCCACTACATTTGTCTTCCCAAAGTGATACTCTATCACAAGGTCATAATCTTTAACCAATTCCAGTCATCTTCTCTGGCGGTGGTTCAACTCTTTCTGAGTTAAGAAATACTTAAGACTCTTGTGATCAGTGTATATCCTACACTTAACCCTGTATAGGTAGTGTCGCCAAATTTTTAGGGCGAACACTATTGCAGCTAATTCCAAGTCATGGGTAGGGTAATTCTGCCCATGTACCTTAAGTTGTCATGAGGCGTAGGTGATAACCTTTCCTTGTTGCATCAGTACACATCTGAGTCCCTGTCCGAATGAATCACTATAGACGGTGTACTCTCCCGCACTTGGGTTAGGAAGGGAGAGTACAGGTGCAGTTATCAAACGAGTTTTCAACTCCAAGAAAGATTTCTCACAACTTTCGTCCCATTCATACTCTACTCCTTTCCTGGTGAGTCGAGTCAAAGGGGCAGCTATCTTAGAGAAATCCTATACAAACTGTCTGTAGTATCCTACCAAGCCTAAGAAACTTCGTATTTTCGAGGGATTCCTAGGTGCCTTCCAATTAGATATGGCTTCCACTATTGTTGGGTCTACTTTGACTCCATCTTTGGACACTATGTGTCCTAAGAACCCTACTTCCTGTAACCAGAACTCATACTTGGAGAATATTGCATATAAGCGGTTTTCCCGAAGTATCTCCAAGGTGGTTGCCAAATGTTCTTCATGCTCCAGCCTAGTTTGTGAGTATATAAGAATGCCATCTACAAATACTATCACGAACCTGTCCAAATGTGGTTGGAACTCTCGATTCATTAAATCCATGAAAGCTATAGGGGCATTTGTCAATCCTAATGGCATCACCCTAAACTCGTAATGTACGTATCAAGACCGAAATGATGTCTTAGGAATATACTCCTCACGAATTCTAAGTTGGTGATAGCCTGACCGAAGGTCTATCTTGGAGAATATGTCATTAATTCGTGGAAGTGGATACTTGTTCTTGATTGTGGCCTAGTTTGTAAACCCCATCCTTTGATAAAAAGAAAACCGGGAAAAGAGCCGGTCATTTCTAATGATAAAACTGAGTCTGGTTATAAACTAAAACCGATAGAGAAAGGGTAAACCGAAAAATTTATGAATCTCGAGTGACCTAAAGGAATTTAGGATGAATTGAAGGTGAAAACCAAACCGGTTCAGGTAAACCGGACCTGAACCAGTTTGAACCAATTTGAACCACTATTGAACCAGTTTTTAAATTCATTTTTCTAGGTGGCTTAGAAAATTAAAATTGGGGAATTGAGGCCACCATTTGATAGATAATGAATTTAGATGAATTTAAAAATTTTAAATATTGAAAAACTCGGTCGAATTAGGCATGAATCGATCGGTTTAAGCGTTGAACCCGGTTCGGACCAGTCCGGTTCAGTCTGAGACAACGTCGTCTTCTTCCTTCAAATGATAACATTGTTCACTCACTGAAAAATTGAGCAGCACCAGTGAAGATGAAAAGCCTCCAGCCAGGGCGTTTTAGGTAGTGAATGATCACCATGAAAGCGCCGATCGGACAGCCAAGAAGTCCCCGAGCTTCCTATATAAAGAACCCCTCCTCATTCATCCTCCTCATACCTAAAAACTTCTCTCTCTCTCTACTACTCCATTTTCCAGTGAAGCTCCAACTAGAGCTTTGACATAGGGTCTTTTCTTAGCAAAAGAACGCGTGGTCAAGTTTATTAGATTCGGGGAGAAGTCAGCTACCCAACGGTAGTCTCCATTTGCTTCGAGGGTTGCCGATTTTCTCATATTGTCATGTAATCTTTGGTGCCACTGGTCCAACGGCCCTGACTCTCAACTCAACCCGCAGTTGTTTGTCTTAACTAGTCCGTCGACCTGTCATGTTGCACTACCGCTAGTTGACTGAGCATGTTGGTCCTATCTTGGTACCATGGCCAAACAATTCACTTATTAAGTTTTATGGCACATATATCATGTTCGTTTACGAGCTCTTGCTCGTGCCAACTGGCCTTGGGCCCACTGTACGAGATTTTCAAAATCGGGCATTTAGCCCCCAAGTTCAAAAATCGAGGCCCCCGGCCTATCAAAGCTATTTGAGCTCCCGTCGAGAAGATCTCCCAAATTGTTTAAGCATTGGCATACATTTAGGGGAGAGCACTTCCGACAAACACATATGTTTTCTCTATCCATTATACCGCCCAGGTATAAGGACACCTCCGTTCATAACCAATGAACGGGTTTTCAACTTCCTTTGAGGAAGTCTCATCATACCAACCAGGTATGATCTACTTACAACCGATAAGTAGTTTTTCCGCATGATTTTCACATCACTTCCTCTAAGTAATGATGTTTAAAACACCACTAAATAGTGGGTTTTCATACCGAGGTACTTATCATTCCCAACCGGGTATGATATAAAATTTCCACTCACAACTGGTAAGTGGTTTTAAATTTTAAGTTGTGCTCATCATACCAATCGGGTATGATGTTAGTAAACCCACTCACCCGTTAATGCAGTGAATTCCACTAGACTGGTTCTTTGTATTCACGCAAGCTTGTCCTTACTGGCGTTCCCGGTACTTTGTGTTCCTACATGATATGAACATCTCGGTTCATTCTCCTTCGTCCTAATAGTCTTTATTCATTCCAAATGAATGAGAAAGTCAAACTTCCATTTATTTGTAATTAAGTCCCTAAAGTTATTTCTTAACTTTAAGTCCATAATGCTGGTTTTTTCCTCAAATTGAGTCTCGAAAGTTCTAAAATTTATCATAGGACCTCAATTTATTCCATTTCACAAAAAGGGGATTAATTTCCCAAATTTCCAATTTGGTCCTTCAATTTTTCCAAAATTACCATTTTGCCCTTCATTTACAAAAATGGTAGGTTTTGCCCCAAAAATTCCAAAATTTCTCAATTGGTCCTCCAACATGATTTTCATGCCCAATTGACCCTGAATTTCATAAAATTGTATTTTTGTCCTTTGAATTTCAAAAATCCCCAAATTTCCCCCAATTTCAACTTTTCAACACTGTCATATTTGATTTCATTAAATTGACCAATCAAATACCTCTAATTGTTGAAATTGGAGTTGAAATTGAGTTCCTACATGTTCATACGATTCTAAGGAACTTTGAATCGCGGATTTTAACGTCGTAACGAGCTTAAATGGAGCTTCGTCGGAAAAAAGACTGTAGAGAGAGAAAGCTTCGATTTCTCACCGGTGAGGGCACGACGGGTCGAGCTTTCGATCTGGACAGATAGCTCTCATCTTGAGGTTCATCCTAGAATCAAGAATCGCATCAATTGATACCGAATTGAGTTAGAATTTCATCATTGAAGTTCTGTCGGTTCTCTCTCTAGCACTAGCCGGAAATTGTAGAGGGGAGTCGAATTAGCTTACCTTTCAATCCTAATTCAGCCGTGGGAGGGCTGAGGAAGTGTTAGGAAGGCTTGGTTTGGCCTGAGGAGGGCTCAAATTGGTTGATTTCAACTCGGCCGAAACAGGGCAGCTTCGATCTGTTAGAGCTGCTTCACTATTTCATCACGTCGGCGTCTCGCCGACGACCCTCGGAGTGAACGGAGACTACAAACATGTAGCTGATTTCTCCCCGGTTCTAAAGAACCCGACCTCGCGTTGTTTGGCTCAGAAAAGACCCTATGTCGGAGCTCTAGTTTGGGCTTCGCCGAAAAATATAGCAGTTGAGAGAGAATGGAGTTTTCAGGTGTGAAGAGGATGAATGGGGAGGGGCTCTTTATATAGGGAGCTTAGAGACCCATTGGCCGTCCATTTGGCATGGTTATTGCAGATATTGAAGACTTGAAATGCCCCGAACAGAGCATTTCTTCTTTGTCAGCATTTCTTCAGTTTCCCGGCGAGTGAACAGTGTCGTCATCTTGAGGAAGAAGATGACACTATTCCGAACCGGTCTGAATCAGGTTCAAAGCTTAAACCGGTCGGTTCACCCCCCATTCGATCGAGTTTTTCAAATCTAAAAATTTCTAAATTCATTCTCTATCCAATGGTGGCCTCAAATCTCCAATTTGAATTATTTAAGCCACCTAGAAAAATGAATTTAGGATTCGGTTCAATAGTGGTTCAAACCGGTCCAAACCGATTCGGACCCGGTTCACTTGAACCGGTTTGGTTTTCATCCCCAATTCCTTCACAAGTCCATTTCCATGTATTTTGTGACTCCTTGGGTCACTTAGGGTCCATAAAATTCCTAGTTTACCATCTCTTTATCGATTCTGGTTCATAAATCGACTTACTCCTTAAACTGGTTCAATCCAGTTCGGGTCCGGTTCACCCGAACCGGTCTGGTTTTTCTCTCCCACTTTGTTCTAAGGTTTCTTCCCAAGGTTTATGAATTTCTTTGGAGTACAATGGAGTTGAATTCCTTTGTTTTTCCCAATTTCTATCGGTTCTAGTTCATAAACCGGTTCAATCCTATTGGACCCGGTTCATCCAAACCGGTCTAATTTTCCTCTTCCAATTCATCCTAAGGTTCTTTTCCATAGTATTTTGAACCCTTTGGATCACCTTGGAGTTGTAAATTTCTCAATTGCCCATTCACAATTATTGGGTTTATGAACAGATTCGGTTTTCTCACTTGGTTTGACCAGTTCTCTTCCCGGTTTTCCTTAGCTCAAAAGGGCGGGGTTTACACAACCTGAATGCCTGCTTCTGAGACCACGTGCCCTAGGAATCCCACCTTCCTTCGCTATAATTCATAATTTGATAATTTAGCAAAGAGTCGGTTCTCCCTTAACAAATGCCCCGACAACATTTATGGACTTGATGATTAGGGTCTTTCAACCATACCTGGATAATTTCATATGGTGGTACCCTGATCGAAGGTTAATCTTTGAGAAGCATGGGGCTCCTAATAATTAATTGAACAAGCCATCTATCATTGGGAGGGGATACTTGTTCTTTACCGTTGCTTGATTCAATCTGCGGGAATCCACACATAGACTCGTATTTCCATCCTTCATTTTCATAAATAAAACTATGGCACCCCATGGTGAATGACTTGGGCGTATAAAACCCTTCTCTAGTAGTTCATCTAGTTGCTCATTTAGTTCCATGAGTTTTGTAGGGGCCATCATATACAGAGCATGTGATATCGGGTGTATCCCTAGAAAAATATCGATTGTAAAATTGAATTGTCTATGAGATGGTAACCCATGGAAGTTTTTTGGAAACACATCAGGGAAATCATACACAACATATATATCATCTAGTGTTTGCTCCTTCGAGGTGCACATGTTATACAAGTCAAGAACGTCATACATCCCTTCTTAACCAACTCATGAGCCTTTTAGGTTCAAGATTATTTGGGTTTGGCTATTATTCCCTCTCTTTGTAAGGTCGTTCCATTGGTGTCCAAGGTGTGGAATGTCACAATCTTATTTTGACAATCTACTTTGCCTCAGTGCCTTGACATCCAATCCATTCCTAAAGTATCATGTCTCTTTGTGCCTCCTCGCCAAGTGGCATACAAATTAGAATTCCTGGGCTCAATGAGGATAGGACTCGTGGGACCATGTGTACCAACTCTTCACTTAGATAAGATCTATCTACCTTGGAATATATTAGAGAAATGTCTTCTAATCCACGTACCATTAAATGCCCTATTTTCAAAAACCATCTATTAATACCATGGTTTGTATGAAAGACATACATTAAGTCCAACTAGAGTTATTTTGCTTTATTATAAAAGGGCATCATTACTATGTTATTTTTTAAAAGATAAAACAAATAGCATGCTTAGTCAAAGGTTCTAAGAGGTACTCGCTACAACGCTTAGGTCTGTCAAGGTATCTTCCTCAGTGAGGGTATATATAAACCACGTTTTCTCAATATAAGGAAGTCGAAAATGAGAACCATAAATATTAGAAATAAAACCATGGATCAAAGTGAACTGGAAATTGGTAAATAGAAAACAAAATAGAAATTTGGAAATTTTCAAGTGATCAATGAAGATCCAAAAAACTAAGGAAAAGAACCATGAATAAAATAGGATGAGAAAATCAGACCAGTTCATGGTGACCTAGACCTGAATCGGGCTATACCGAATTGAACAAGGAAGAACTGGTTCAAACAATCATTTTTCTAGGTGACTTAAAAATATCAATTTATGAAATTGAAGTTACCACTAAGTAAAATATGAATTTAGATGAATTTAGAAAATTTTAAATTTTAGAAAATCGGTCGAATCAGGCCTAAACCAGTCGATTTTCGATTTTGGGTTACCGAACCGGTCAACAGTCCAACCAATCTACAAACTACCTACCAGGTCAGCACCCAATCACCACGCATGACCAATCAACACGCGACACATGATGAAGCACACCGAGCTGCTTGGTCAACGTCTAAAAGTGCTAACCAATTAAAGTGTGACATGTGTCTCTGGCCAATGGCCAGACGAATAAAATCCATGTCATTGGAAACTCACTAATGGGAGTGTGATCCACAGTCAACAGTTAACTAAGGAGGAGCCTCGTTAGAAGGGTTGGCCAATGAGAGGCTAACACATGGCAAAGGTGCCATGTTAGTGGCCGCCTAGGATGTCGGAGAATGGTCGATCAATTAGAGGTCAACATGTAGAAAAGCCACGCCGGATGGTCACAGACAATTATAAGCTGACATGTGGTAATGGCACAATGTGTCAGGTGTGAAAACTGGCAAATTTAAATCAACCCATTAGAGTATGCCACATGTCACGGTCAACTAATGGTCAGATTCGGTCAACTACAATATTGGAGTGAGCGACCAATGGGAGATCATCACGGGGCAAATCAACAAGTCAACGGATGACTTGGACGTTGAGTAGGAGATCGCATCAGCGGAGCGAGCCAATCATTGCATGCCACGTGGTAGCTCACACACGCGCATAATCTTGTCTTCTTCCTTCAGATAGTTGAACAATGGAGGAGGTCGAAAGTTGCCATAATTCTAGCGGTCAATAAATCTCTCTAACAAGGGAGTAAATCGTGGAGTTAATGGTCAATCGATGGATGGATGATGGATAGGAACTCGATTCATCCTCTTCATCCCTCGCAATTCTGACCATCCCTGAACCAAAGCTCTCACATCAACCCATTTCTTCACCTAAGAACGCAAAGTCAGGTCCTCTAGAATCTTGAGGAAATCCTCTACCATCCTGCATACTCCGTTCAGCTTGAGGATTATAGGAGAAGCTCCGGTGAGCCCTCACAGTACAGACACTCCAACGGTCGAATCCGAGAAGTTTTTGAGCCAAATTCCAGCCACCTCTGAGCCTCCTAAGATTAGGCCGCCCCTCCCACGACTCTCCACGGTTGAGCCTTGTGGTAAGCAATTACCACCATCATTTGCCGGAAGAGAAAATTTACAAAGAGAAAATAATGAAAATTTTGTTTATTAAATTCACCTTGCTCAGGCCACCAATTGATGCAAATTTTGATTCTAAGAGGATTCTCTTGTGGAGAGTTAGCTCCCTAAAATATGAGCTCCAAAAATTGTGCCCTCACTGGTAAAAAATATCAAACCTTTCTCTCTCTAGAAATATTTTACAACGAAGCTTCGTTTCAACTCAATTATAAGCCAAATTGGGCAATTCAAAGCTTGGAATGATCATGGAGAGATAGGGTAGATAATTAGTAGCATGATAGGAGGTAATAATTGAGTTTGAGTGATCAATTTGATAAATTGAAGATTTGGGGCAAAAGTGCAATTTTGAGAAAATTGGGCGAATAAAGAATTTTTGGAAATTTGGGAATTTTTTATCAAATTGGCATCAATTTAGGGTCAGCTTGTAAATAAGAAGAGTGTAGGGATTTAATTGCAATTAAAAATAATTTTTGGAAAATTATTTGCAATTAAAGATAATTATCATGATTTATTTGTAATTTTTGAATAATTTTATTTTAATAAAATTATATGGGGGATGAAATTGTAAATAAAGTAAAATTATGAACTATGGTATGTGAGTGATTTTATAAAAAATGGCCAATACACCATGAACTTGTAAAAGTAAAAAGGGGACTTAGGATCCATGTTTATCCATTAAGTAAAGAAGATAATTAATAATAAGCTACTCGAATAAATAAGAACATGAGTACTGGGTCGGTCAGATAGCATACCGAACCTTGTGAAATAAAACACTTTGATATGTGAATGTGATGCATGCATCAAAATATGAGTAACAGGGAGAGTCAGATAGCATACCACACATCCTATTAAAATGTTGTTATTGATATTGTTCTTATGATTGATTGTGCTTGATATGACTCTTTTGGGTGGATGAGTTATGATGTCGGAAAGACACCTAAAATAAGAGGTAATGTCAACGTAAGGGAATAACGGAAGTGGTGATACAATGGAAGAGTGGCTTTCGGAAATTCCCAACACCCAGGGAGGCTTATGGTTAGGGTCCAAGCATCCCATGCGATCCTAGTTTAGGTTGAGTAGATTAAAGGGGTGTGGAATACTAGATGTGTAAACTCCGCCCTTTTGAGTTAAGGAAAACTGGAAAAAGGACCGGTCAAACCGAGTAAGAAAATCGAACTGGTCCACAAACCCGATCATTTGGGAATAGGCAATTTGGAAATCTAAAACTCCTGGATGATCCAAAGGGTTCATAAAACCTTGAAAAAGAACCTTAGGACAAATTGGAAGAGAAAAAATATACTAGTTTAGATGAACCGGATCCAACTAGATTGAATCAGTTTATAAACCGACTCAGTTCATGAACCAGAACCGATAGAGAAAGGGCAAACCAAAAAATTTATGGATCTCAAGTGAACCAAAGAGTCCCAAAAGTCATGAAAATTGACTTGAGAATGAATTGGAGATGAAAACCAAATTGGTTCAGGTATACCGGATTTGAACCGGTTTGGACCAGTTTGAACCACTATTGAACCGGATTCTAAATTCATTTTTCTAGGTGGCTAAAAAAATTCAAAATTGAGATTTGAGGCCACCATTGGATAGAAAATGAACTTAGAAATTTTTAGATTTGAAAAATTCGGTTGAATGGCGGGTGAACCGGCCGGTTTAAACTTTGAACTCGGTTCGGACCGTTCCGGTCTGGTTTGGAACAGTGTCATCTTCTTCCTTCAGATGACAGCACTGTTCACTCGCTGGAAAATCGTGCAGCATCAATAAAGCATAAAAGTCTTCGGCCAGGGAGTTTCAGACAATGAATCACCGCCATTAAGGTGCCAATCGGACAGCCAAGAAGTCTCCGAGCTCCCTATATAAAGACCCCTCTCCATTCATCCTCTCCACACCTGAAAAGCTCACTCTCTCTCAACTGCTTAGTTTTCCGACAAAGCTCAAACAAGAGCTCCGATATAGGGTCATTTCTGAGCTAAACAAGGTGAGGTTAGGTTCTTTAGAATCGGAGAGAAGTCAGATACACGCTAATAGTCTCAGTTTGCTCTGAGGGTTGCTAGAGAAGCATCAACGTGATGGAATAATGAAGCAGCTCCGGCGGACCGAAGCTGCCCTATTTTGGCCGAGCTGAAATCGACTATTTTGAGCCCTCCTCATGCCAAACCAAGCCCTCCCAACACCTTCATAGCCCTCTTACAGTCGAATTAGAAAAAGGAAAGGTAAGCCAATTTGGCTCCCCTCTGTAAATTCCAACTGGTGTTAGAGAGAGAACCGACAAAATTTTGATGATGAAATTCTAACTCAATTCGGCATGAATTGATGTAGTTCTTGATTCTAGGATAAACCTCTGGACAAGAGCTATCTGCCCAGATCAAAAGCTCGAACCGCTGTGCACCTGACAGTAAGTTTTTGAACCTTTCTCTCTCTATAGTCTATTTTCCGGTGAAGCTCCGTTTGAGATCGTTCCAACGTCAAAACTTACGATTCAAAGTGCTATTGAATCGTATGAAGATGTATGAACTCAATTTTAACTTCAATTTCAACAATCAGAAGAGTTTGATCGGTCAATTTGATGAAATCAAATTCGGTTGTGTTAAGAAGTTGAAATTGTGGGAAAATTGGGGATTTTCAAAAATTCGAAGGACCAAGATGCAATTTTATAAAATTGGGGGTCAATGGGGCAAGATAAGAATGTTAGTGGGCCAATTGAGGAATTTTCGAATTTTTGGGGTGAAATTTACCATTTTTGTAAAGGAAGGGCAAAATGGTAATTTTGGAAAAAGTTGGGGAACCAAATTGGAAATTTTGGAAATTAAACCCCTTTTGTGAATTTGAATAAATTGAGGTCCTAAGATAAATTTTAATAGTTTTGGGACTCAATTTGAGGAAAAACCGGCATTAGGGACTTACAGTTAAAGAAAAATAACTTTAAAGACCTAATTGTAAATAAATAGAAAGTTTAGTTTTCTCATTCATTTGGAATGAATGAAGGCTATTAGGGTGAGGGATAATAAATAAGGATGTTCATATCGTGTAGGCATACGAATTATCAGGAACGCCAGCAAGGATAAGCTCACGTGAATACAAAGAACCGGTCGAGTGGAATTCGCTACAATAACGGGTGATTGGAATTTTATATCATACACGGTTGGGAATGATAAGAACAAGCTCGTGTGAATAAAAATAACCGGTCGAGTGGAATTCACTGCATTAACGGGTGATTGGGATTTTATACCATACACGGTTGGAAATGATATGCACCTCGAAATGAAAACCCACTATTTAGTGGTATTTTAAACATCACAACTTAGAGAAGTAATGTGAAAATGACGCGGAAAAATTACTTACAGATTGTAAGTAGATCATATCTGGTTGGTATGATAAAACTTCCTCAGAGGAAATGGAAAAATCCGTTCATCGGTTATGAGCAGAGATATCCTCATACTCAGTTGGTATGATGGATAGTTAAAATTTTATTTTGTCAGAAGTGCTCTCCCCTGACTGTGTGTCATTGCTTAAACGATCTGTGAGACCTTATTAACGGGAGCTCGAATAGCTCTTATAGGCCAGGGGCCTCGGTTTTGAAACTTGGGGGCTACTATGCCCGATTTTGAAAATCTCGAACAATGGGTCATAGGCCAGTGGGCACGAGCAAGAGCTCGTAAACAAACATGAGATATGTGCCATAAAACTTTAATAAATGAATTGTTTGTCTATGGTACCAAGATAGGACTGACATATTTAGTCAACTAGTGGCAGTGCGACATGACAGGTCTCTAGACTAGTAAAGACAAACAATTGCAGGTTGAGTTAAAGGTCGGAGCCATTGGAATAGTGGCACCACAGATTATATGGCATAATGTGAAAGTACTGATTGTGCATGCATTGTAATTACGAGACCATCAAGACGCCCAAGAGGGGTAGTGATGCGTCCAATGGGCCCTGAATGTCGTGGTGGGTATAATGGCAGTTCGTCGTACCAGGTGACTATTCGAAATTTGGAGTAGCATCAAGCGTGTGAGACCGGGGTGGGGACGAGATGAGGTCTCTGTCCTCATACAGACACGGAGAATTGATTTCGAGATTGAGGGTCAGATGTCACGAACATCCAAAAGTTAAAAATTTTAAAAACTCATTCACTAAGTCATTGTACTCACCCCCTCCCTTATAACCCTTTCAGAAAATTTTGAAAAGCCTACCCTTATAGACCATCAACTAAGACGCCTATGAGATAGGTATGATAAATTTAAAATATTATGCAGTTTTAATTTATGTTATTCTAGGAAAAGGTGCAGGTTTAAAGAATGCCTTACTCTTTATGGTTTATAATAAGAGGAAACCCTTTAATAAATTAGTAGAGGGGCGAGTTGATCATGGGGATCCGACCAAACCAGGTCGGGACGTGACACTGAACTCGTGGAAAAGTCTTCTTTCCAACCCCACCAGTGTCGATGACCATCGTTCTCTCTCCGGTGAGGTACAACCCCAAACCTGACTCTGTGTCATTTTCTAGTGATATGCTAAACGCAACCGAAATGACACTATTCTCGCCAGGGCCAGTCGACACATGGCCATGGGGACCTAGGGAACATGGTCAAGACTACATTAGGACTTGTAGAGGCGTTGTTCTTGGAAGGTATTGTTCTAAATAGTTGCGATGTGGGGCAATCCTTCACTTAATGCCCCATTTCTCTTACACCTATAGCATGTTATCTTGATACTTGCCCTTAGTAGTGTTGAGCACTTTCTTGAGTAGTGTTCCTATTATCCTCACCTTGTAATAGGTCATTTCCTTATCCAGTAGTTACTACCAGAGTTCTCACACCTTAGTCACCTTGTCGGTTTTCTTATCGAGCCTTCTTTGCCTACTAGTTTTCCCCTAAGAGTTCTCCTAGACTCTTTAGTCTTTTAGTTCATTTCCTTATTTGGGATGGGATTCTCCTCGGTCCTCGCGGTTTGTTTGGTTACTTTTCTTGGGGAAATCTTCCTACAGTTGAGGTGTAGGCTTACATCCCTTTTTTAGAGACATGGTTTCAAAAACTTGGAATTTTTCATTAATGGAGAAGGAGTACAATATGTTATGGTCCTAACCATATTACAAAAAGGTGGTTCTGAAATAGATAGAGGGCTACGGGGTGTTTGATAATCATCCACCATGGTAAGGTTATTAGCCCTAGCTGGTGTTCCTAGTTTTAGGCTTGGCTCCCTTTGCACTCAAGGGTGTGACCTCGACAGGTCTAAGCATCATCCTCTTTCATACTTTGTCATTTGGTCCTTGGGGATTTCTACCATGCCCCATGCATTTGGGAAGCTTCTAGAGTTGTCTTCCTATGAGGATAGGGTGCTGAGCAGAGTCATTCCTAGTTTTCTTGGTTTCTCTCCTGAAAATTTTAAGATAAATCCTATTAGTTACTATATTTTCTAGTCTTGATTATGTATTTGAGGAAACAGGCTCTGATACCACTCTAGTTGTCATGCCCTGACCCAGTTTGGTCGAATCCCCGTGAACAACCCGCCACTCTCCCGGTTTATTAAAGTGTTTCCACTTATTATAAACTGTAAAGAGTAGGGTGTTCTTTAACCTACACCTTTTCTTGGAATAATATAAATCAAAACTGCATAATAATTTAGATTTATCATACTTGTCTCACAAGCGTCCTAGTTGATGGTCTTTAAGGGTAGGCTTTTTGAAATCTCCTGAAAGGGATATAAGGGAGGTGGTAAGTACAACTACTCAGTGAATGAGTTTTCAAAACTTTTTATCTTTAGGAAAACGATAATTTTTTTGAGAGTGTGCCAGACTCCTTTTTTACAAAACCATTTCATTTGAAATCTCGAGTTTATTACCATTTCCTTATTTAATCACAGTGTGTTATCACCCAACACACACTCTTCATCATGAAGGTTAAACACACATTCACAGGTCAGTACGTCCACTGAACCCACTTGTGGCTTCGGAGCGACTTCTACCCTAAGAATGAGTGGATGTTTGCAACTTTCGACCTTCAATTCTGAAATCAATTTTTCGTGTCCATATGAGGACAGAGACCTCATCCCATCCCCACCCCAGTCTCATGCGCTTGGTGCTACTCCAAATTTCGCATGGTCACTTGATACGACAAACTGCCCTTATACCCACCAGGTCGTCTAGTGCCCTTAGGACGCATCACTATCCCTCTTGGGCATCTTGATGGTCTCATACTCACAGTGCATGCACAATCAAAATTTTCTCATCATGCCATGCAATCTGTGGTGCCACTGGTCCAATAGCCCCAACTCTCAACTCAACCTGCAGTTGTTTGTTTTGACTGGTCCATCGACCCGTCATGTCGCACTGCCGCTAGTTGACTAAGTATGTTGGTCCTATCTTGGTACCATGGCTAAACAATTCCTTTATTTAAAGTTTTATGGCATATAATTCATGTTTGTTTACGAGCTCCTACTCGTGCCAACTGGCCTTGGGCCCACTGTACGATATTTTCAAAATCGGGCATATTAGCCCCTAAGTTCCAAAACTGAGGCCCCCGGCCTATCAGAGCTATTCGAGCTCCCATCAAAAAGGTCTCCCAAATATAGTTTAAGCATTGGCACATAGTCAAGGGAGAGCACTTCCGACAAAATTATATTTTCAACTATCCATTATACCGACCGGGTATAAGAACATCTCCGCTCATAACCGATGAACGGGTTTTCAACTTCCCTCGAGAAAGTTTCATCATACCAACTGGGTACGATCTACTTACAACTGGTAAGTAGTTTTTCCGCAAGTTTTTCACATCACTACTCCAAGTTGTGATGTTCAAAATACCACATAGTAATGGGTTTTCATTCCGATATATTTATCATTCCCAACTGGGTATGATATAAAAGTCTCACTCACAACCGATAAGTGGTTTTTAACTTTAAGTTGTGCTCATCATCCCAACCGGGCATGACGTTAGTAAACCCACTAACCCATTAATGTCGTGAATTCCACTAGACCGGTTCTTTATTGTCAAGCCCCGACCCGGTTTGGTCGAATCCCCGTGATCAACTCGCCACTCTCCCGATTTACTAAAGGGTTTCCCCTTATATTATAAACCGTAAAGAGTAAGGCGTTCTTTAGACCTGCACCTTTTTCCAGGAATATCATAAATCAAAACTTCATATTAATATAAATTAATCATACCTGTCTTGCAGGAGTTTAATTGCGCAAGTCTTTTAAGGTTCGGCTTTCCGAGACTTCCTGAAAGGGGTACAAGGGAGGGGGTGAGTACAACTACTCAGTGAATGGGATTCAAATCTTTTCAATTTCAAGAAAAATATTTATATGAAGTGTGTCAGACTCCTTTCTTTTCAAAAATCCCTTCATTTAAAAAAAATCGGGTTTTTCCATTATTTCTTAGTTACCAGTGTGTCATCACCTGACACACATCCTTCATCATGAAGGTTACACACATTCGCAAGTGAGTATCACTACTGAACCCGCTAGTGGCTTCGGAGCGACTTTTCCTACCACCCAAATAGAAGTACGACCTCTTCTACCCTAGGAATGAGTGGATGTATGCGACATCTGACCCACAATCCCAAAATCACTTCTTCATGTCCGTATGAGGACAGAGACCTCATCTCGTCCCCAACCCGGTCTCATGCGCTTGGTGCTACTCCAGATTTCGCACAGATAGCTCGAACGACGAACTGCCCTTATAGCCACCAGGTCGTCAAGTGCCCTTAGGACGCAATACTACCCCTCATGGGTGTCTTGATGATCCCGTACTCATAGTGCATGCACAAGCGAAGTTTTCTTAAATTTGCCATATAATATGTGGTGCCATTTGTCCCAATGGTCCCGACCTTCAAGTCAATATGTAGCTGTTTGTCTAGACTGGTCTAGAGACCTGTCATGTCGCACTACTACTAGTTGACTAATTATGTCGGACCTGCCTTGGTACCATGGCCAAACAATTCACTTATTAAGTTTTAATGGCACATATATATCTATCATGTTCTTTTACGAGCTCCTACTTGTGTCCATTGGCCTATGGCTCACTGTTCGAGTTTTTCAAAAACTGGCATTTTATCCCTCAAATTCCAAAATCGAGGCCCCCGACCTATAAGAGCTATTCGAGCTCCCATCAAGAAGGTCTCCCAAATAGTTTAAGCATTGGCACACAGTCAGGGGAGAACACTTTCGACAAAAATAGGTTTTTACTGTCCATCATACCGACCAGTATAAGGACATCTCCGTTCATAACCGATGAATGGGTTTTAAACTTCCTTCGAGGAAGTCTCATCATACCAACCGGGTATCATCTACTTAAAACCCGTAAGTAGTTTTTCCGCATAACTTTCACATCACTTTCTCTAAGTAGTGATGATTAAAAATACCACTAAGCAATGGGTTTTTATACCGAGGTACTTATCATCCCCAACCGGGTATGATATAAAATTCCCACTCACCCGATAGTGCAGTGAAATTCCACTTAGTCGGGTTCCGTCCTTAGTAAGCAAGACCTCGACTGGCGTTCTCGATGTCTCGTTCTCCTACACAAGATGAACATAATTGTTCATTATTCTTTGGCCTCATATCCCTCATTCGTTCTAAATGAAAGAGAAAACCCAACTTTACATATATTTGTAATTAGGCCCCTAAAGTTATTTTTCTTTAACTTTAAGTTCCTATTGCCGGGTTTTTCCTAAATTCGAGTCTCAAAACCTTTAAAATTTATCTTAGAACCTCAAAATTATTTGATTTAACACAAAGGGGTTTAATTTCTCAAATTTCCAATTTGGTCCTTCAATTTTCACAAAATTACCATTTTGCCCCTTCTTTAGAAAAATGGTAAATTTTTGCCCCAAAAATTCTAAAATTTCTCAATTGGCCCTCTAATATTCTTATCATGACCAATTGACCCTCAATGTTAGAAAATTACATTTTGGTCCTCCAAAATTTCAAAAATCCCCAATTTCCCTTATTTTCCCCCAATTTCAACTCTTCAACACTGCCAATTTGATTTCATCAAATTGACCAATCAAACACCTCAAATTGTTGAAATTGGAGTTTAAATTGAGTTTCTACATGTTCATACGATTCTAAGGAACTTTAAATCATAGATTTTAATTCCGGAATGAGCTCAAATGGAGCTTCGCCCGAAAATAAACTATAGAGAGAGAAAGCTTTGATTTCTCACCGGTGAGGGCGCGGCAATCGGAGCTTTCAATCTAGGTAGGTAGCTCTCCTCCAGAGGTTCTTCCTAGGATCAAGAATGACATCAATTGATTTCAAATTGGATTAGAATTTCTTCATTGAAATTCGGTCGACTCTCTCTCTAACAACGATCTGAAATTGTAAAGGGGAGTCAAATTGGCTTACCTTTCGGTCCTAATTCGGCCGAGGAAGGATTGAGGAGGTGTTGGGAGGGCTCTAAATGGTTGATTTCAGCTTGGCCGAAATAGGGCACATTCGGTCCGTCGGAGCTGCTTTACTATTCCATCATGTCGGCGCTTCTTCAACAATTCTCGTATTGACTAAAGTTTGCTATTAGATAGTTGTCTTCTCCCGGTTCTAAAGAATCCGACCTCTCCTTAGGAGTTAAGAATTACTAGTATTAATATTGCCATAAATTAATGGTATTTATTCCAATAATTTAATTTTAGTATTAAATTATTTGTATTAATTCCAATAATTTAATTTAGGTATTAAATTATTGGTATTAATTACAATAATTAAATATATATTAATTTATAACTACTTATGATAAGTCGCATAAAAAAATTTTACTAAAATTTCGGGTTCCAAAAAAAAAAATCATTCTTCCCATGAGGTCACCCATCCTCATAATACTCTCGTGAAAGCACACTTAACTTCAAAGTTATTATGGAATCTTGTTCAACTGAACCAATTTAGTTTTTCTCTTCTAATTTGTCTTAAGTTTCTTTTCCAAGGTTTAATAAAAACTTTGGATCATCCGAAAGTTGTAAATTTTCAAATTGCTTGTTCCCAAATGATCGGGTTTGTAAACCGGCTCGGTTTTCTTACTCAGTTTGACAGGTTCTTTTCCCGATTTTCCTTAACTCAAAAGTGCGGGTTTTATATTTGTATTCAAGCGAGCTTGTCCTTGCTAGCGTTCCTGGAAATATGTGTTCCTATACGATATGAACATCTCGGTTCATTATCCTTTGGCCTAATAGCCTTCATTCATTCCAAATGAATGAGAAAGTTAAACTTCCATTTATTTGCAATTAGGTCCCTAAAGTTATTTCTCTTTAACTTTAAGTCCCTAATGCCAGTTTTTCCTCAAATTGAGTCCTGAAACATTTAAAATTTATCATAGGACCTCTATTTATTCCATTTCACAAAAAGGAGATTAATTTCCCAAATTTCCAATTTGGTCCCCCAACTTTTCCAAAATTACCATTTTGCCCTTTCCTTTACAAAAATGGTAAGTTTCACCCCAAAAATTCTAAAATTCCTCATTTGGCCCTCTAACATTTTTATCATGCCCAATTGACCCTCAATTTTAGGAAATTGCATTTCGGTCCCTCGAATTTTCAGAAATTTCCAATTTCCCCCAATTCCAACTCTTTAACACAGCTGAATTTGATTTTATCAAATTGATCGATCAAACACCTCTAATTGTTGAAATTGAAGTTGAAATTGAGTTTCTCCATGTTCATATGATTTCATAGAACTTTGAATCACGAGTTTTAATGCCGGAACGAGCTCAAACGGAGCTTCGCTGGAAAATAGATCGTACAGAGAGAAAGCTTCGATTACTAACCGGTGAGGGCACGACGGTCCGAGCTTTTGATCTGGGCAGATAGCTCTCGTCCTAAGGTTCATTCTATAATCAAGAATCACATCAATTTATGCCAAATTGGATTAGAATTTCATCATTGAAATTCGGTCGATTCTCTCTCTAACACTGATCGAAAATTGTAAAGTGAAGCCGAATTGGCTTACCTTTCGGTCCTAATTCAGCCGTGGAAGGGCTGAGGAAGTGTTGGGAGGGCTTGTTTTGGCCTGAGTAGGGCTCGAAATGGCTGATTTCAACTCGGTCGAAATAGGGCAACTTCAGTCCGCCGGAGCGGCTTCACTGTTTAATCACACCGGCGTCTCCGACGACCTTCGGAGCAAACGGAAACTACAGGCATGTAGCTAACTTCTCCCCGGTTCTAAAGAACCCGACCTTACCTTGTTTGGCTCAGAAAAAACCCTATATCGGAGCTCTAGTTCGACTACACCGAAAAACTAAGCAATTAAGAGAGAGTGAGCTTTTCAAGTATGGAGAAGACAAATAGAGAGGGGTTCTTTATATAGGGAGCTCAGGGACCTGTTGGCCATCCATTTGGCACCATTATGACAAGCATTGAAGACCTGAAACGTACCGAATGGAAGCGTTTCTTCTTCGCTAGCGCTGCTTTAATTTTTCGGCGAGTGAACAGTGCTGTCATCCTAAGAAAGAATATCACACTGTTCTGAACCGGGTTAGAAGCTTAAACCGGCCAGTTCACCCCTCATTCGACCGAGTTTTTCAAATCTAAAAATTTCTAAATTCATTTTCTATCCAATGGTGGCCTCAAATCTCAAATTTATATTATTTAAGCCACCTAGAAAAATCAATTTACGATTCGGTTCAATAGTAGTTCAAACCAGTCCAAACCGGTTCAGATCCCATTCACCTGAACAGGTTTGGTTTTCATCTCCAATTCCTTCACAAGTCCATTTCCATGACTTTTGTGACTCCTTATGTCACTTAGGGTGCATAAAATTCCTGGTTTACCATCTCTTTATCGATTTTGGTTCATAAACCGACTCGATCCTTAAACCAGTTCAATCCGGTTCGGGTCCAGTTCACCCGAACTGATCTGGTTTTTCTCTCCCACTTTGTTCTAAGGTTCCTTCCCAAGGTTTATAAATCTCTTCAAGTTACAAGGGATCCATAAATTTCCCTGTTTGCCCTTTCTCTAGCAGTTTCGGTTCATGAATCGACTCGGTTCATAAATCGGTTCAATCCATTTGTATCCGGTTCAATCTAGTTGGATCCGGTTCATCCAAACCGGTCTAGTTTTTCTCTTCCAATTCATCCTAAGATTCTTTTCCATAGTATTATAAACCTTTTGAATTACCCAGGAGTTGTAAATTCTGAAATTGCCTGTTCACAAATGATCGAGTTTGTGAACCAGTTTGGTTTTCTCACTCGGTTTAACCAATTCTTTTTCCCAATTATTTCTTAGCTCAAAAGGGCAGGGTTTATATTCAGAGTCACCTTTATTACCCTTAGAAGTGGTTTGGATAGCTAGCAATGCCCCATTTATAGAGGGGTGTTAAAAACATAGTCTGAACAGAGCTTCCATGAAGGAGAGCGACCACTAAGCTTACCTTCGGCCTAAGATACTAATATGGTTCATTAGCTTGAGTCTGGAGGACGTCATGGAAATGTTTGTGCTATTTTAGGACATTAGGTGGAGGAGAATTTGGCCCTGAAAAAAGTCAGCCATTTTTTGGCGAGAGGGGGGTCTATTACTACAGGCGATCGTTGGCAAGAGAGATGTCATTGTGCAATATCGGTTCAGATAGAAAGTCAACCTCCACGCGAGCACGAGGACACGAAAATCACTAAGCATGTGGTCTCACAGGGGAGAATTTATGCCCAAAAGTGTCTGCTATCAAAAGCTCACTACTAACTCTCTCTACATTTAGAGCGAAATTAAAACAAATGAGGGGATGATAGCTCAATTCCTCATATGTGCTAATAGATTGATGAGTTTTCAAATTAATGACAATTTTTATTGCATGGGATTTGATCAAAATTAGGCTTTTCTGAGCTATTCCTTTTTGCATGTTGCAGAGGAGATTTTCCTTAGAAAGTGGGTGGAGGGGTTGCACAGTACCGGGTCATGGGTTACGAGTCAGATTTTCAATCACCTTTATTATCCTTAGAAAACCTTTATTATCCACCTTGTTTGATTTTTAAATTTTCAGCCTTCTCGGTCTACTCATCTTAATTTTCCAGTTAGGATTTTCTTGTGTTACACAAAATGCATAGAAATTTTCAATCATAAATTTATACTTTTCATTCATAAATAGTGTGCCTAAAACTCATACAAAATTCATGGAAATACAACAACTGATAATCATTTAATTTAAACCTTCATATGTTTATTTTAAGATTCATACCTCAAGTTGCGCTCATGATATAGGTGATGTATTGACTTTGTGCATCATTGAGTTATACTTTCACCTGTAATTATTTTGTGGAAGGGAGTGAGCTCACAACTCAATGAATAAAATTACTGGTGTCGGGCCACTACATACCTTACGATCACAGACTTCACTAAAAAGCTTTATACATGGAGAAGTATTCATAAATTCATATATTATGCTGCTATCATAATTTTCATACACTTATAACTCATGTTTTAGGCTTTTCACACTCATGTATATCTAGGTAGAGATCGCACTCACTATTTACCATATCAATCAATTATACATATTTAGAAACAATAATAAAAACATGGTTAAGTCATTCCCCAAAAGCCACACATGGGTGCGATCGGGTATATGAGAGTGAGTGAGACACGTGCACGCACACATTTGACATCCCACTAATTCACTCTCTCATATGGATGTTGATACTTCCTGAGGTCCATAACGATCTCCTACCACCTCCCGATCATGCCTCTATACATTTATGACAATATATTGCCACCTACTAGTCGTAGTGGTGTACTTGGGACTCATACATGTTGCTAAGGGTCTCGAGTGATATGGAAGCATAACATAATTGTCCCATTATCTACAGCTTCCAATCTATCCTAGGCGTCAACACTACCTCACAAGGTTTCCTAACGATGCACCATACTTCCACAAAGGGCATATATACCATGACACACATAAAAGTAAGCATGTTTAATTCACAAGTTCTTGGATTCTGATCCTAATTCTGACAGACTCAATCTCTTATGTCATTCAGGGGCATAGTGCCATTAATTCATATAGTTCTATCATGTGACTATCATTTTCATGGATTCTCAACATTTTTTCATTAGACAATATTATATGTCATATTTCTTACGTGAACATGCATCTATGTAGTTTTCCTCCATTTTTCTTAATATATTCCAAAGCACACACCACACACATCTATGGATTTCATGGAAAACTATAAAGTTTAGCAGTCGATCCAATTGGACTTGTCGTCAATACTCACACTCACTATTATAATCGGGACTTGTTCGTCCTAACGGTTTTCCTTCTGTCTTAAGATGTGTGAACCCCCTATGACGGTTGTTGAGTTACTCTATATTAATCATATCATAAATTTGGGGTTAGTTTCGACTTCTACTTGGTATTTGTATATCACCTCGTAATTTTCCAAAAATTATATCATTGCTCCTCGGGCTTCGTTTTCTCAATCCACGCGTTGATAAACATGTTTTAACTAACACCCTTCTATTATTTCATTCTACATATTAAAGGTTATACCCATATTTGGTTATATTTGAGACAATGCCCAAAAGTTTCGAAGTTTCCCAACTTAGATACTTAACTTTTCCAAATTTTTCATTTTGATACTTAAGTTGGGAAAAATTACCAGTCTGCCCTTACACATCAAAACTCTCTCTTTTTGGACCCTAGACTTTCCAAGTCACTCATTTGTGTCCCTAGACTATCCCTAATCTTTTAAGAATTACGTACAGGTCTCCAAATTCTATTATTTACACTTTGGTCCTAAAATGTTTCCTTAAGTTCTATTTAGGTCCTTAAGCTTCCAAAACACATCATATGAGTAATAAGCCTTTTTTTCCCATTATTTTCCATTGATTCCTAGACCATATTTAGACCAAATAAAGATCCCCAAGAAATCTCATTACTGAATGGTACCTCTAACTTTACCAAAATTACATTTTTGTCCCCCATATTGGTTTCTCAATAAAATAATTATAAAATATTATGAAACTCAAATATAATATCCCTAAGGGCTCCCCCTAGGTCACCATGTTTCTGGCCTATTGAGGCTAGCTGGAATAGTACCATTTTAGGGCTAGATCTAAAGTTCATAGAAATAGAGCAACAGCCAGGTCAAGGTTGGGATCTCATCGGAGACGGTGACTCGGCCAGTGGCACTAGTGGGGTTGGAAAGATGACTCCTAGAGCAGTCCATGGATACTTGAATTACCTTAAACAAAGGTCTGAATAACATGAAAATGTCATTTTACTGCACTTTATTATAACTAAAGGCTAGTCATGAATTTTATTAATTTATTTTACCTAAATACTTAATAAAAGCTTATGAGCATACAAAGATTTAAATCTGGGACCAGCTGAGGCATTTTTTTTGTCATGTTTGGTTGTCAGGATCATCGTAAATGTTTTGAGAGAGAGATGCTCTATTTCTAGTTATCCGAGCATGATCACTAATTAATCATGTCGGTGCCGGTACATTGCACCTCGTTCGTCGAGAAGGGTAGTGTTGGAAATATGACTCAATTAGCTTTTCAAAGGGACTTGAAGCACTTAATTTGGTAGTCAAAAATTAAAGTTATGGATTCTACAAGTCAGGTCACTAAAAAACGAAGCTATCTCACTTTTAGAAATAATTTCAGTGAGTTGTTAGTAAGAGGGGGCCAAGCCTTATATAATTGTGTTCTCTATCTCATCATATCATCCTTTCATCAAATCATAGCACATTCATCTATACAAGAAATTAATTCCTTATGCGGTGAGTTTTGGAATTGCGGCAGGTGAATCGAGTTAAATGGCAGAAATCGGGTCGATTGTCGGGGAGAAGGGATGTCACACCCCAACCTGATTTAGATAGAACCCTGTAAACAACCTATCAATTCTCTCAATACTATAATAGGATTAGATTTCATCTTTATAGTATTGACAAAAGCAAGCCTCAAAATCGAAAGAAAATTAGTGTATGAGATAAGTTTTTCCAAAAATTTGTCAAAATAAATGTTGCAATACATAAATATAAAAGTAACAATTTACATACCAGCTTGGTAATTCGTTATCTAGCATTCTTTATGCCATGTTCTATGACTTGAAAGGGGTAAGGGTAGGGGTGAGTTCATAACTTAGTAAATAGGATTATAAGTACAAGATTCAAGTTAATAATAGTATATCTTTCCTAGTATGAAATTTCTAGTTTAGTGGATTTGTTTTGGACAACAATTAAACACCATTTTTCAATAAATGGATCAAACATTCATAAAATAGACCGTTGAGGCTACAATCTCCATTTGTTCCATTAGTGGTCCGGATCATCTTTACCAACCATTCTGGTGAAAGGCCACAACCTCCGCCACATCGTTTGTCTGAGCACCTTGGCCCAACCCCCAGACTTATCAATACTTCAATCCTCATATGTAGGGGTAAAACCTCACTCTTCTATCCCCTCGGTCTCAATGTACACGAAGCTCCTAGAGCTTCAAGACATACCATAATAGCATATATTTTCTTGTTCCAACCTTATTGTGCAATAGCTCTTAGAACCAACACTACCCCGTACCGGGCGTCTCTTTGGTTCCGTATGATTGCAATCACACACATAAGTCTTAGGATTTAAGACATTTATCTTTGCATGGCTAGCCTAACAGGCTCCAACCCAACTCTAGCTCATCAACATCAACAAATATTATCAATTTGTGATAATTTTATAAGGCTCTTAAATTATAAATTTATTTACGGGTTTGGTCCATTTCCATTGGTCTTAGGCCCACTCATACGAGTTTTCAAAACATGATCTTGGGCCTACTTCACTTTTCAAAATTGAGGCCTTGGGTCCACTTGGACATAACTAGATCTAGTACACCATTGTCAACCGTGGGCCTCACCACATAATTTTTCCGCATAATTTTCACATCACTTTCTCTAAGTGGTGATGATTAAAATACCACTAAATAGTGGGTTTTTATACCGAGGTACTTATCATTCCCTACCGGGTATGACATAAAATTTCCACTCACAACCGGTAAGTGGTTTTTATCTTTAAGTTGTGCTCATCATCCCAACCGAGTATGATGTTAGTAAACCCACTCACAACCGGTAAGTGGTTTTTAACTTTAAGTTGTGCTCATCATCCCAACCGGGTATGATGTTAGTAAACCCACTCACAACCGGTAAGTGGTTTTTAACTTTAAGTTGTGCTCATCATCCCAACCGGGTATGATGTTAGTAAACCCACTCACCCGTTAATGCCGTGAATTCCACTAAACCGGTTCTTGGTATTCATTCGAGCTTGTCCTTGTTGGCGTTCCTGGTACTTCGTGTTCCTACACGATATGAACAACCTTATTCATTATTACTCATCATAACAGCCTTCATTCATTTCCAATGAATGAGAAAACCCAAACTTTTAGTTATTTGCAATTAGGTCCCTAAAGTTATTTCTCTTTAACTTTAAGTCCCTAATGTCGGTTTTTCCTCAAATTGAGTCCCGTAACTTTTAAAATTTATCCTGGGACCTCAATTTATTCAATTTCACCAAAAGGGGGTTTAATTTCCCATATTTCCAATTTGGTCCCCAATTTTTCCAAAATTACCATTTTGCCCTTCTTTTACAAAAATGGTAAGTTTTGCCCCAAAAATTCCAAAATTCCTCAATTGGTCCTCCAACATTACTTTCATGCCCAATTGACCCTCAATTTCATAAAATTGTATTTTGGCCCTTTGAATTTTGAAAATCCCCAAAATTTTTCCCCCAATTTCAACTCTTCAACACTACCGAATTCGATTTCATCAAATTGATCGATCAAACACTTCTAATTATTGAAATTGGAGTTGAAATTGAGTTCTTGCATGTTCATACGATTTAAAGAAACTTTGAATCGCATATTTTATCGCCGGAACAAGCTCAAACGGAGCTTCGCCAGAAAACAGACTGTAGAGAGAGAAAGCTTCGATTACTCACCGGTGAAGGCACGGCAGTCTGAGCTTTTGATCTGGGCAGATAGGTTCCGTCCTGAGGTTCATCCTAGAATCAAGAATTGCATCAATTGATGTAGAATTGGATTAGAATTTTGTCATTGAAATTCGGTCGACTCTCTCTCTAGCACCGATCGAAAATTGTAAAGGGGAGCCGAATTGGCTTACCTTTCGGTCCTAATTCGGCTGTGGGAGGACTGAGGAAGTGTTGGGAAGGCTTGGTTTGGCCTGAGGAGGGCTTGAAATGGCTGATTTCAGCTTGGCTGAAATAGGGTAGCTTCAGTCCGCTGGAGCTGCTTCATTATTCCATCATACCGACGCTTCTCCAACGATTCTCGGATTGACTAGAGTTTGCTACCAGATAGCTGTCTTCTCCCCAATTCTAAAGAGCCTGACCTCTCCTTTCGAGGTTAAGAAAAATGTTGAAGTCGAAGCTTTGGTTTAAGCTTCACCGGGAAATGGAGCAGTAGAGAGAGTGAAGTGTTCAGGTGTGAGGAGAATGAAATGGGGATGACCTCAAACCCGTGTATGAAATGGGCGAGATTTATTACTAGTATTAATATTGCCATAAATTATTGGTATTAATTCTAATAGGGCAGCTTCAGTCCACTGGAGCTGTTTCACTATTCCATCATGTCGGCGCTTCTCCAACAATTCTCGGATTAACTAGAGTTTGCTACCAGATAGTTGTCTTCTCCCCGATTCTAAAGAGCATGACCTCTCCTTTCGAGGTTAAGAAAAATGTTGAAGTCAAAGCTCTAGTTTAAGCTTCACCAGGAAATGGAGCAGTAGAGAGAGTGAAGTGTTCAGGTGTGAGGAGAATGAAATGGGGATGATCTCAAACTCATGTATTAAATGGGTGAGATTTATTACTAGTATTAATGTTGCTATAAATTATTGGTATTAATTCTAATAATTTAATTTCGGTATTAATTCCTATAATTTAATTTCAATTTTGGTATTAAATTATTTGTATTAATTCCAATAATTTAATTTAGGTATTAAATTATTGGTATTAATTACATTAATTAAATATATATTAATTCATGGTTAATTATGATAAGGCGTACATAAAAATTTTTTACAGAAATTTCGGGTTTAAAAAAAAATTCATACTTCCTAGGAGGTCACCCATCCTCACACTACTCTTAAACAAACACGCTTAACTTTGAAGTTCTTATGAAATCTAATTCACCTGAACCAATTTGGTTTTTATTTTCTAAAGTTCTTAAATTTCTTTTCCAAGATTTAATGAACCCTTTAGATCACCCGAAAGTTGTAAATTTCCATATTGCGTGTTCTCAAATGTAAACCGGCTCAGTTTTCTTACTCAGTTTGACCGATTCTTTTCCCGGTTTTCCTTAACTCAAATGTACGGGGTTTACACCCTAAGTTTCCAAATATTACTTTTTAGGGCTCCAACTTTAAAATATTTACTATTTTACCCTTAAGTTTTTCCAATATTTCACTTAGGTTCTAATGCTTTCAAACTTATTTATTTGGGACCTTAAACTTTTTAAATCTTTCCTTTGGGTCCCTAAACCTTCCTTAGGTTACATTTGGATGCCCAAGGTTTCTCATTTGAAGATAAGTCTCCCAACTTGTCAAAATTTCATTTTGATTCTTGAACTCCATACCCTATAAAAAAACTCAAGTAAAAAATTGTGAATAAATCCTATAATACCTCATAAACACATCCCTCAAATCCCCACGGTCATTTTTCGGCTTGATTTAGTCAAAACAATTTTATTTTTGGTTGGTTCTATGGCTTATTGGAAAACTAACACAAATCAGTAAAATGGTAGGAACTCATCGCGGATGACACCTTGATCAGCGATGTAAGTGGGGTTCAAAGGATAACTCCATTGCGCATCTCTAGACTTTAGTTTAACTTCAAACAAAGATCTAAATTGACTACAAATGAAGTTTTACAAAGTTTATCCAAAACTGGAACATGTCAGAATTTCCATAAATAAATGCAATCACAAAACTTACATTCAAATTGAGAGGCTAGTGGGGCTTGCTAGAGAGAGAGTTACGAGAAGTTTGTGAAATTTAATTTGGTTATGTTTGATAATCGGGGCAGTGGAATTGGTTCGGGAATGTGGAGGTCAATTTTTGGGAGTTGGAGCATAGTCATTATTTTATTCTGCCACTAGTAGAGAAGTCGTCAATGCCAACCAAGGGTGGGGATGAAAGTTAGCTCAACTACGGTTCCAATACCACAAAAATCATGAAGTTTGGTGGTTGTAATCATGATTTATGCTCTATGGTAGCAAGCTCAATAGAAAACTAAAGGAGTCGAGTTATAGAGGAAATTATTGTGTAAGATCGGTGAGAGGGTGAGCATGGCTTATATAGGGAGCTCCATGGGTAAATGGATCATCGGTCCATTGCACGGTCCAGTAACGATAGGGGGCCATAGGTCAGCTTTGGATTTATTTTTCTTAGGGCGGAAAATTGAGATTCGTGCTAAGAATTCAACATAATTGGTTTCTACAGGTTTGATCTAGGTTAGGAGTCGAGTGAGGATAGTGTGTGCGGCACGTGGGCCCGAGCATGCGATGTGTGCCTTCCCATGTCTGATCGTTGATCGATTTATGGATCGATTTCTAGTAATGTTTTTAATCAATACGACCAATTTTAGTATTTACTTAGTTTTCACACCAATTCAATCGGTCATCGTCTCAATTTAATTTTCTAAAAAAAATTATCTCATATTCTTGAATTTTGAGCCAATAATTACTTTTTTATCCTTCCAAGAATTTTTTACGTTCTCAATCCAGTTCGATCTTATTTTAACCCGATTCTTGATCAAATATTTCTTAATACTTGAATTCCGACCTTGGAAGTCCTTCAGGGTTCATTGAACATTACTTTCATCATCACCCCAAACCTTGACTCGAATTAGTTTTCCTAATCCATTTTGTCTCCTTAAACCAATTCAATATAAATTGTCATTTTAACTATGATGTCTAATTTATTTGATTAAATTTTTCCTTTCTTGAAAATTCAAGTATTATACAAAGTGTGACGCTTAAACTCGCCTATTCCAAAGAATTACATTTTCGTTTAATGAACTTGGAACATAATTTCCATTCGTGCTTGGCTCATTGCTCATAGCAACATTTTGACATTCTAAATAACTTTTAGGTAATGGTAGCATATTATTGGGACGATAATTGAAGGTTTATGGGTACTTATAGGATCACATTCTACCTGTCTATTTCATTCACACCAATCACAAATAATTATCCAACATCATCATTTGTTACATATCTCGTATATAAGGATGATCCAATCCTTAAAATGACACTACCCAACGTTCCCAATAGTTAATGGTGGAGGTGTAAACATATCACAATTTGGGGTACTATGCCCTGCCTTCCCACATTGGAGTTGTTTATTCCCCTACAGTAGCCTACATGCCCATTTCCTATAGAAAACTTATGGAGTGGTCTTGTATTGATAGCTTTAAATTTGTTGACGAATGTTTATTTATGTTCCTTGGGTATAACTCTAAGAGGTAAATAATTGGTGATTCCCTTTCTACTCTTGCCTTAACAATCAATCCATATCAATTCATACGTGACGAGCATAAGGTGCTGGCACTCGTACACCATTCACATTAGGTTTGCCACCAGGTTGTTAGATTGTCCCATATTTATCCATCTAGTCAGGTCTGCCAAAAAATACCTCACAGGACTAAATTCTCTTTATTTAAGCTACATGGCATCTCCTTTTCCTCTTGTAATCTACCAATTGCGGAATAATATTTTAGGGTTTTTTATTCCACAACCAAAACGATGCATTGTAATCTTTTTGTAATGAATATCGATTTACTAAATATTTTCACATCATTACTAAACTTTTATTAAGAATATTTTTCATATTTTATAAAAAATTTACATAATATATATTTCTCGACATTTCTTTTTTTTTCATAAATATTTTTTTTCAAGACAAGTTATGATATAATTTAAGTGTTCACATATTATAAGTAACTCGACGCATACTATCAATAATAAAATAATAGCGGAAAGATTAACAATATAAAATGAATATCAATTTTACAAAATTTACATATATCCTATTGTCAAATTGAATATAAGAATAAATTTTTTTGTATAAAAAATTAAGATTTTATATATCAATTTCTTGTTATCAAATAAACTTATTTTATTATAGTATATTTATTATCAAGTTTTTTTGAAAACATATTTGAGTTTAGTATATATTCATTGAGTAATAGGATTGATACAGAACATTTATTTCTACCATTCAATTTTAATTTTAGTTAAAATACTAATACAAATGTAATTTAAAGTTTATTATCACTAATTATTATCTTATAATTAACCACAATTTCAAAATATATTTCAATATATCTTAACAATTCAAATATGCACTAGAACATTATATTTGTATTATACGATAAAACGTCTCACACATTAATCCGTTAGTCATTTGGATCAACTATGATATAGTCCAATGTGACAATTAATTCTCAAACGTTCACCTCCAAAATATTAGAACACTAAACTTATTATTTATGGTCAATTATCTGATCATTTTGAAGGCGGTGGCTTTGTGGAAGGGGCATAGTGTTCTCACACTTAACATTTCCATCCGAGAATATCAACATTTAAGCTACTATTCTCTATCACATGGCACATGGGAGGATGGATGTATTAAAAAATGTTCAAAATGAATGGGCTGCGTAAAAGGAAAAAAACATACTTTTGGTGGAGGCACCAAAAGACAGTGAAGTATTAGCCTTTTTCAAAGTAAGTAAAACAAAGGTGGCTTGATTTTTAATTTATTAATAGTTTCTATTCAATTTTATTTTAAAATAATTTAGTTCAACAATTTCACACGTCTAACATTTTATTTGCTCAATTTTTTATTTTTAACAATTTAGCAATTAAACTTTAAAAATTTGAACACTTTTTGGGCCAAGTATTTAGTATCTAGAATATCATTGTGCCATTACTAGTTCATATTCAAGAGATGATGACCATCAATGTGAAAACCCTCTAAACATCAAATAATGCATTCAACCTCCAGAGGTATTTCTTCTCTCTCTTTCTTCTAAAAAACAGACAGCTTGAACTGTGGATGGTTATGGCTGTGTGCAGAGGCCCAAGTGGAAGAATGCAGGGCTGAGAGGGGCGTGGGGCCCAGACCAGACATGTTTTTTCCTTCTCTTTATAAGTTTTTTTGTTGTTGGTTAAAATCCCACGGCAGATGTGTAAACTGGTGGCTGAGGATGACCCGGACAGCCCTGTCAAGGTACTGTGCTTTCCAACTTGTGGATGAGAAATCTTCCTCCGTACCGCCACCCCACCGAACACCGATAATCCATCCCCGGACTGGACCCATTTGTCATTAGGTAGCGTCCCACTTAATGGAAGCATCTCCTCTTGAGGTCTCGGACACGTTATGATCTCAAACCCTTGAGACTTCCAAATTGTCCCTCTCTCTAATCTGTCATGCTTCTACACCTATCTGCCCACATATACCAGTAGTTGTTGTAGATTCGACTAAATTCATACCGCTTATACAATAAAAAAACCTCGAATTAGTCCATATCCAACTTCATGAACAGTCAATCATGAAAGGGCAGACAAGGCACCGTCGATCATAGAGAGCATAAACTTTGCCCTTATAGAAGAAGATCTATAAATCATCCTCTGGTCGGTCGGTGCGGTGGAGAATTTCTGGATTTGTTGATTGTCGCTCTTCCATTCTTCTGGACGTGTCTCTGCGTTTCATAGGAAGGAATTTTTGCTCAAAATCAGCTGCCGTTTCGGTGTCAGCGTTTGCTTTTCTCGCCATTTTTCTGATTGGTTGGTTGGAGAGAGAGTGTGTGGAGGAGGAGAAAGGGTAAGTCATGCGGACTCTTTGTGACGCCTGCGAGGGTGCCGCCGCAGCTGTCTTCTGCGCCGCGGATGAGGCGGCTCTTTGCCACTCCTGCGACGAGAAGGTTGGAACTTATTTATCCTCCTAATTCTTGTCCTTTCCTTTGCCAATTATCCGCCCCCTCTTTGTAAGTTCTTTTGAACCCCTTTCCCTGATTATTCTACTCCATCCGATCTCTATTTCTGGGATTAGTTCTTCAGCTGTTTTGCATCTGCCCTTATGTTTTTTTGGGTAGATCCATGATGGTTCAGACATTGTCCGACGTTGTGGATTCCGCTGGATTGCATGTTGAGGTCAAAATGTGCATCGTCCCCGAATGATCTTCTTGCTCTGAAGATTCACATGAACTCCGAGGATCTCTATAATGATCTACTTAGTTTGAATATTTTGTGCCACGTGATCCCCCTTAAATATGGTTGTTAAGATTACTGAGTATGGAGGTTTTTATTAGGAGTCTGATGCTTGAGCTTCTTGAAGCATGTTTTACTCTGACTTTTCCTTGATAGCTAATGCTGGGGATCATCTAAATGTGCAGTATTATCTTGCGTGTGCTTCCAATAGGACTGCCTCCATCTTCTTATATCAGCAAATCATTGTCAATTGCAGGTCCACATGTGCAATAAGCTTGCAAGTCGGCATGTCAGGGTCGGCCTCGCGAGCCCCAGTGCTGTTCCCCGTTGTGATATCTGTGAAAATGCTCCTGGTACCCATTTTGTCTCTCTTGTTCATCATTTTGCCTGGCTTTTGTTGGCAAGTCAGTTCTGTCTAGCAAGGAATCTGTACTCACTCCATCATTGGTGAATCATGTGCATATGCAGCTTTCTTTTACTGTGAGGTAGATGGGACTTCCTTGTGCCTGCATTGCGATATGATTGTTCATGTAGGGGGCAAGCGGACCCATGAGAGATATCTCCTATTGAGGCAGAGAGTAGAGGTACCACCATATAAGGCGTAAATTTCCCTATGCACTCCCCCACATTGAATACCCTCCTTGTATTTGGTGTCTCTGGAAAAGCCAGTTATGCATTACCAAACTTTGTTATGTGAGAATATCTGAAATTTTCTTCTCTGCTCTACACTACACAGTGGCCTGTACAATTTATATGATATATGCTCCGGGATAGAGTTGAATCCATTGTAGATTTTGTTTGCTAAAAATGCATAGTCTTATCATCTCACCCATCCAACCTGTTCTTCAGACTTTTAAGGCAGTAGCACTGCTAGAACATGTTATGCAATCAACCTTCTCCAATTATCAGCACCTGTGTCTGTGATTTGATGGCGACTTCCATGATTACACATGCATGCGCATAATCTATAACTTGATGATATTGTGTAGTTTCCTGGGGATAAAGCAAACTGTGAGGGGTCAGCTGTACCACCTAAGGAGCTGGCGGATACTAGAATAGGGCATCCCCAAAATCAAAACCCGAAGCCTGTGGCATGGGAGAATCATATTAACAGCAGGGAACCAGCTCTTCGGTCTCCCAATGCAAATGACGCTGACAAGCTAACTAAGATGGACTCGAAGATGATTGACTTGAATATGAAGCCACATCGGGTGCGGGAACAGGCATCATTCAATGAGGTCAGTTAGTTGGTATCTGTAACCATTTCATGGTATTTCCTTTCATGTTATGTTTGATTCATGCTCTCCTGAGAAGAAGATACCATAGTGGAGAAAATCTAACTCATGAGTACGGAGCATAATGCTTTTTTTTCTAAAGCACATGTGCTTCTTCATTGCAGCAATGATAGGAGATGATGAATCCGAGTGGCTACAGGTGAGCCCGGGTGCAAAGTTGGGGTTCAAGTGGCGAATTCAACTCTATGTTGGGTTTTTATTTTCCCTTTTTATTTTGGAATTTGTAGTGTGGGTTGTCTGTCTGCCCAAGATGGGCAAATGACAATTAGTTGGCTGGTTGTTGAGAATAAAGGAACATGTGCTGGCGAATTCAACTCAACTGGGCCTGTTGTGTATGATTGCCGATGGGTGATAAGTTGCCCTTTTGGTTAGGGATACTCTCCTCTCCACAAAATAATGGAAAATGGAAGTCCCGGAAGTGGGAAGTCAAGTTGATCAGGAGAAGAGCAGTTAGTCAGATATCTTTTATTATGCCTCCTTTCATTTTATCGGTTGTATTGATTGGATATAATGACCGGGTACAGATAAATGGACTCGGTAATCGGGTACAAATCTATAAATACTCACAACGGACATGTAATTTTATTATATGAAAAATAATTATATTTTATTTTGATATTAATTATATCACAATATATATAAATTGATATTAAAATATTTTTATTTTAAATAAATAATAAAATTAACAATGTTCACCCTTATTTATTACTCTTTTAATAATTTATCGATTTTTAATTATTTTTATTTAATTTATAAGAAAAATCACACCAAAACTATACCATTTGGGTAATTTGTGTGTTTTTTTGTACTCCAATTTTTAATATACGCTTATGATTTATATGCAATCATAATCATAAAAATATTATAAAAATAATTATTTTTATAATATTTTTAACTTACCTTAAATTAAAATAATATGTAAATAACAAATTGTCATATAATATGAAATAGGGGGGCGAGCATTTGTTTACATCTTTCTGGCGTACTTTTTATCAGGTTTTATCTTAATTTTGGTACCCTCTCTTAACTTTTTTTGCATTTACTGTTTAGCCATTTTGGCTTATTTCAGTCTATTTTTATAATATTTTTAAACTTTGCTGACAATCCATTTTAAAAGAAAAGCTATTGCTGACAGTCTGATGAAATTATTCAAGCTAAAAATCTTCAGAAAGAAAAAAAATTAAGTGCAAATGAGCCGTTGAGAAGTCAGATTTTGGAACACTGAGCAATCAGCCATCATCATATTTACATGGTTGCATGGGTTGGGCTGTTGGATCTAATTGATGATGTTGAACTGTTCAAAAGAAAAGTTGTTGGATCTGTTGTTGGAATGAGAATTTCTTGCCAAGATGACAAGCAAAATATGCATAGACTAGTCCAAGTTTCGGCAAATAATCTTAATCATGCTTGTTATATATGTTCCCATATTTTTTTGGTTGAACGTGTCAGCACACAAAATGTCTGAGAACTTAGTTATCCTTTCCCATTGAATCATTGACATTCCTTTGTGTGATCTTAGTATATTCTCCTTCTGTTAATTTCCCGATTTCTTCCTGCGTGAATATCATATCAATTTGCCTAAAATAAGATTCAGAACAAGCTTGATGTGGTCACAGTTATTATTGCAGATATCTTCCTATCATCAGCAGCCTGTGGTTGTCAGTGAACATCTACTTGACAACAGAAGTGAAAATTCCAGAATTAACAGTTGGATTACTTGTAGTAGTCATGCTGAAGCTGTCAGCTCCTAATTGATGCTATGGAAGGCTACTTTCTTAAGGCATCCTCTGCCCTGCATTCACATGATGATGTAAAGCACTCCTCTGATGGAGACAGTAGCTTGCTTGGATGGGATTTCTAGCATCAGTGTGAACACTAATGGCACAAAGAATGAATTGGGCTCCCATTATTCGAGTGGTAACATCAAAAGTGAAAAATATATTGAGAAAGAATATAAATATTTTTCAAGACAGATTGTTGATTCCTCTGGGTGCTGTTGGGTGCCAACCAAGGTCAAGTGCTTGATCATAGTAAGGGGATATCAATCCATCACCAGATAGAGGTGGGTCAAATTCCTGATGCTTTGATACGGAAGGTGTACAGTGGTGATGGCCATTCTTCAGCCCAGTCAGTCCAGCGGGCACCTTCCCTGAGTGCTACTTCACCTAATGAGCACCCTTCAGCAGATTCTTTAGTACATTCACTCCCTGCAACTCCCCATCAGACCAAGGGAGTAGAGACCACTTTCCCTGCTCTTATGGGGACTCCTCAGAAACCTGCCTTTGAAAATTTTACATCAACATATGTTTCCACCGGGGACTCGACTCCTAGCTGGATTAGTGCCTCTAGTCTAGTGGATGGCAGGGTGACCATCAACAAAATCATAAACAGGGAATGTGACTCCAATATTGTTTATGCTTCTTCTCAAAAACTGACTGAAATACGCAAGATGGACGGTTCCACCTCTTTGACTTTGGAAAGTGTCCAGCTATTGCTCCGATTGTGACAGTTCCATTCAGTTGGCAGGCCATGGTCTTGGAGCCTGTAGAGTTGACACCCTTGCCAGAGGAATCAGTGTCTGATCTGATCTGCTTGCAGAACTTGAAGCATCAGAGCCTCTTAATACCAGCTTCCCTTCTCTGAGCCCAAAGAATTATGATGGATCAAGAGGGAAAACGGACTATTACAGCAATGAGCGAGGTTTCTTCTCAGTATCTCAGCCAGGAAGAGGTGATTGTGTCAGCTACTCGTGCAATTTTCCAATCACATCTCCTGCAGTTACGAATGAGCCACAAGGGTCATACTATTTTAACCCTCAAAACATGCAGATGATGATTTTGCCAGAGAATTCTTCTCCTATGTCCCTTGGTTATAGGAATGGATATCCTGAAAATGGACAAGCTAGTTGGTTCAGCAGTTTGGAGAGGAATCATGAGATGTGAGAAAAGCAACAACAGCCGCCCCAGCAGAAGTCTCAACATCATGCTGGGAATAGAAACTCTAACACCAAGGATCAGCCATTCAGTGGATTTTGTAAGCAGTTATTGCTTGCAGATGGCACCTTCCAATTACAATGGGTTGGAAATTTGGTATGGGTGCTTAGCCTATATAGTTTATGAAATGGACATTTAACATTGAGTTGCTATATGACCCCCATAGACTTGGACCGCTGATAGCCCAATAGTCATTTCTTGCTCAAAGGCCCAATATCCATTTCTTGCTCAAAGGCCCAATATCCAATTCACCGTAGCTCAACCACCCACCGCCTGCCCTTTATAACACGTTCAGTTGGGTTGAGAGGCTGTGAGTCATTTGCAGACATTAATCAATTGCTTGTTTGGTAATTTCTTTTGGACTCTCCAAACTAAAACACAATTTTTATACTATTAATAATGAAAATATCATTTTATATATTTGTTTTATTTTTTTTATTTTAATGTGATTTTTATTTATATATATTTTATATAAATTTATTTATTAAAAATATTTTTTATAAAATTATATAATAAAATATTTAACAAATATATATATATTGTCCATATAAATTTTCATTTTACTATTATATAATATATATTAGTATATAATTAATATAAAATTATTTTATTATTGCAATAATTACTAAGTGATAAAAATATGTGGTGTTATATGATATATATATAATAATTTTATATTCTTAAGAATAAAATAAAAATGTAATAATAATAATAAATAAAGTAAAACATCATTTATAATGATATTATAATTCTATTATATATATATAATAAATTATATGTATAATATTTTTATCAAATCACATAAATAATTGAACTATTTTTATAATTAGAAAAATAAAATAAATATTAATTATATAATATATATTATTTAATAGTAACCATATATGTTATAAATTGTATTAGATATGTATACCATATAACTTAAATATTACATTATTACAGTACTATAATTATATTATATAAATGTTTATTGTATACTAATATTTATATATAAATATGATATAATAGTAACATGAAAAATAATATATTAATAAATTATATTTTATGTGTATGACATATATTTCTATTATGTAATTATATCTGAAGTATTATTAATATATAAAATAAAAATAAGATTAAATTGTGAAAGAAAATAAAAATAAAATAAATATATAAATTAATTTTAGAGTAAATTTATGTGAAAAAAATTATAATACTCTGAATTAATTAATATATTTTAATTTTACATTTTGGGTTTTATTACAAAAAATTACCAAACATTTATTAATTGTTACAAAACCCTCTCTTCCAAGCACCTCAGTCTAATATTGTGCAAAAGAAAAATAGTTGGGAGAGATTGGGGTTAAGCTACACACCAACAAATGTGTTATATGAAAAGATACCAATCTCCATATACTAATACATTTCATTATATATTTTTATATGTTTTAGATTTTATTCGTAATATTTTAATTTTTATGTATTACATTTATCCTATTAACTTCATATATATCTCCCACATTGTTATAACAATATTATATAAAAAAGATTGTACATTATATATACCAATAAGTGTGCGTAAGAAATTTAACATCTAAAATGCTATTATGTCTATATCAATTTATTGAGTAATCATGTAAATGGGGATGGTATAGAAATAAAAGGCTTGCTGGATTATGGTACTAAGAACCTTTGATTTGATTGATATTCAATATATATACATACATATAGTGCGCTCGAAAATTGTACACCATACGAACAGGACACCGCACACGATGCTCTATTCAACTACACCAAGAAACACAACATGAATGATGTCCCATTGTCGTGTAGCTTTCTTTTGCCCTCTCAATATCCCAAGCAAGCAATGAAACAATAATCCGCCTTGAAATGAAGGATGGATGCTATATTCACCTCCATTGAAAGCTGTACAGTAAAAGTACAAATACCTCCCAAGTTGGAACTATTGATATGGGTCTATCTATCACTCAAAGGCCAGGCCAGCTTCAAGCATAAGCATTGTAGAACATCAATGTGAAAGCGCTACATTGGAAATGGAAGTATGATGAATTCTAGAAGATAATGTGCACAAATTTGGAAGATATTTAGTCAACTTAGAATTAATACAATTAACTACCATTTTCAAAATAGAATAAATACTTTCGAGATTGTTTAGTGAGGGTTAGTTACTCCATAAACTTATTAATTAAGTATATATATAATATAATATTATAAAATAATAAAAAAAATTAAATATATCTCTAAATAAAAAAAAAAGTTGGGCAAAAAACGCTACACTAAAAGGTTACTAAGGCATCAACTTCCGCACCAATGTCAAGGTGGAAAAAAGGGAATTATAAGGAACCCCTAAAAATAAGCCTAATGCATAAAAAAACTACACTAAGTCTAACCCGACCCGATCTTGCCCACACATTTCGCGACTGCTGCCAAACCTACCTCTATCACTCTTTGGTCCCTTCGATCAAAAGCTGGGCACTGCCAACAAGGACTGGGGCTCACCCGCCACCGCCTCCTTCTTCCGCCGCATCTCCAGCACCTTCCGGTGGTGGTTCGAGTGGAGCTCGCTCGAAAACGTCGGACTGCACGCCGGTCGGTACTCCGGCAGCAGCCGCCCCGACTTGAACCGGACCCCGCACGCGTTGCACAGCGTCTTCGCTCCCATAGGCCCCGCCCTCCACTGCGGCGTCTTCTGGACTCCGCAGTGGCTGCACCGCCTCGGCTGCTGCCCTGACCCCGGCCCCTCCGCTGCCGCCGACGACTTTGGTTTTCTCTTCTGCTCCTTGGCGGGCGGCGGCGTCTTGCCGTATGCCGGCTTGACTAGACCGTAGTAGTCCGTGACTACGAGCCATGGGCCTTCCTGGGAGCAGGAGGTGGCCGATGAGGAGGAGCTTGGGGCCGGGGACTCCGACAGCGACGGCGTCGAGCTGAGGGACCATACACGGCCGCCGGTCCTGGCCCGCTTGCTCCGTGCTTTGGCCGGAACAGGGGTTTTGAAGCAGGTCCTCTCCGACGGAGCCAGGCTCCCGCCGCTGGAATGACTCCGGGGCTCCTCCAGCAGCATTCCAGCGGGGAATGCCGTCGAGTGCTCCGAGAAGGATTCCTCAACGAACTGCGACAGCCATTCGAGGTCCGCCTCGTCTATGGCCTGCATAATAATCAAACGTGGATGTTAAGGAAGGAAAATGGAAACTCCATTTTTGTTACATACAAGTAAAAGAAATAGAATAAATTATCTTCAGAATAGAAAATTAAGAGTGGTTACCGGAAGGCTGAGAGCACCGGCGGAAACCGCCGGAAAATTGTCCGCTTCACAGAACCCCGAGACGGAGGCCTTGCGGTCGTTGCTCTGCTCCCTTTCTGTGCTATGTTCCTCCCTCCTTCCTTCTTCTTCTTCTTCTTCTTCTTCTTGTACTACTAATTGTCCCTCTCCTTCCTCCTCGACGAAGCCGTCCTCGTTGGACAGGTCAAGCAATTCGTCAACGGAGAAGTCATCGGAAGGGACCCCGCCCGACGCATTTCCGGCCAGAAACTCCTCGACGGCCAGCACCTGGGGGCTCCCTCTGGCGCCAAAGCTCTCCCTCCAGAAACTGTTCTTCAGGGCAGCTGCTGCAACACATTCCATTTCCGTTCCAACCTGAAAATCCAAAGCTTTCTTAACACCTCATAAATTTCACCCCATAAATAAAAACCCCCAAACATAACGCATTCTCCTTCCTCCAAACCTAGATAACGGAAAAGAAGGCAAAGCAAAAACTGCAGTTTCTTTCTTTCTTTTTTTCTTAGTGTACCTTTGAAGTAAAGAGTGGATGGTGGAGATGAGGAGGAGGAGGAGGAGGAGGAGGAGAGGTTGGAGTGGTTGCTGAAGAGAGAATGGGATAGGATTGAAATGGAAAAGACGAATAGTGAAGGGAAGTTCGGTAAAGCATTGATTGATTAATGGGAGGAGCGAGCGAGTCTTCTCGTCTTCACTATTTCCTTTCTCTTTTCAATTTCTTTTGGGAAAACTTCTCTGTTTTTTTTTGGTTCCTTTTGCCCCTTCCCTCGGTAGCCTAGCCGCTCACAGTTCATGCCTTGCCCCTGTTTGTCTGTATAACCGTGTATGTATGTATTTATCGTCCCTTCTCCCCCTATTGAATTTAACGTACATACAGGCAGGCAGCTTAGCCTTTTCCCTCTTCTGCGCCTTCGCAAGGCTTTCCTTTTTCTTGAGCCTTACTATCCGATCGTGGATAACCTTTTTGTACATATTACAAAGGTTGCCATTCCTCTCTTTAATTATTTATTTTAATTTTTTTGTTCTAAAACAAGTCAGTCAGAAATAAATTTAATGATGACGGTGGCAATTCCTCTTGCTACCATGGAAGACAATAATCCTCTATTTCATTCATTCCTTTTTCTTTTCGAATTGATTGAAAAAAAATTTCATTCAAATTTTGAAAATTTGAAAAATTCCAGTGGCAAGAACTCCCGTGTGTTTTTGGTTAACATACAAGGAATGTGGGCCCTTAATAGTCTCTACTATTATTATTACTACTATTATTATTATTTAAAATAATGAACATAAATTTATACCATCACTTCAATACAAAAAAAATTATTTAACTTAATTTATATATAAATTTTATTCCATTTGTAGATTTCACTAAAATTATATGTAAAATTTGTACTCGTTATTTTTTTTATAAATTAGTGTATTTGAATTAAATATTAATAAAAGTATTGTATTTTAATTAAATAAATATAAAATTGTGTACCTTCTTTTGAAATTTTAGTCAATATTTTACAATTTCAACATATTTCTATTTAGCAATGGAAGGAGCGGTTCATTGGATTATCTCGAATTAAGTTATATTGGTAAAGAAACAATTGGATTTAAAACATAATTTATGGGTATGGAAAATTTAAGAATGATTTTTTTATTTATAAATTTCAAAATTTAAAAAACTTAATCCACCGTCACAATGGATAGCTTAGTTGGAAAGGAATTGGGGTCACAGCTTTTGACTAATTTTGGAGGGTTGGCATCTTTCCGCCACCATCATGGGCATCCCTGTAGCGCGTGTTCAAGATCAAACCTTAATGTAGGGATTATCGCAACCATAAATTAAACACATTTTTTTTTATAAGTGGCATGTTTCGTTAAAGAAAATTTTAAAAAATTTATTTATTTTTAATTAAATTTATTAATATATATTACATGTAATTTATAATAAAATAAAATATTAATATAAATAAATATATATAATATAATTTTAAATAAATTTATATAATAAATTACATTTATCAAATTTTATTATACAATTAATTATTATTATTATTATTATTATAGCAAATAAATTAATATTATTGTATAACAATAATTATATATATATATATTTATAATTATAATTTTATATAAAATATTATTATATAATTTTATTTTAAATATATAAGAATAAAAATATATTAAAGTTATTTAAAAAAACATATTTTACACGCCTAGATATCCATTCATTTTATTTAATAAAATACTTATTATTTTATCAATTTAAATCTCTATAAATGGATTAATTCAAATATTGTGATTTGCATCTAAAGTATTAAAATTTTAGAAAATGTGTCCCTTAAATGTTAAAAAAATTGAAAAACGTTTAATTTAAAGATTAAAATTTTAAAATAAGATATTAAGTGTAAAATATATATATGTTAGTTCAATTAGTGTGTACTTTTTTTATAACTTAAAAAGGATTGAAAATAAAGTTTGATAGTTTATTTTAAAATATCGAACATAATAATTAAATATTACATTTATAAAATTTTTGATAATTCATATAATATTTTTCCATATATTTAAGTAAAAATGTTCTATTTCATTCTATTCGGTACAATACAATACATTGTTTTTGGTGGTAAACCTAAACATGAAAAAAAAAATAAAGTTTACAACTACTAGCTAGACCATGCCAACAAATCATTGACGAGCCAGCAAAAACACATTTGAATGCTTGGAGGTTGCTTGCTCATTTTTCTCCCTTGATTCAAGGAGAAAGAGGGCCATGGCCATGAATCATTTAAGAAGGCAAACCATATTTACCATTTGTCATAAAAAGACGGATTTGTTCCTTATTTTAAATTTCAATTAGTTATAATTTAATTAAATTTTAAATACATTATAATTTACAAATAGAAAAGTCATTCAAGTTATAATGGAGGACTGCAAGATTTTCCTCCATAATCATCATAGTGCCATTGCCATATTGATATGGTGTGTGACTTAGGCATCTTTTGGAAGCAAAGGTGTGACAGACACATAGGGAAGAAGGAATGCAAGCATGGGTCAGCTTTTGCCTTTGTCTCCAAAAGCATCCCTTGCCCCCCATCCAAATCATCATTCAATGTCTCAACACAACCCATGCCACCAAAAGTCTTCCATTGATCGACCAACAACGTTACTCCTATTCCTACATTCGGTGGTTGATTTGTTGGCAAATCCAAACCAGCCAAAGATGTTTACCTTGAACGGGTAAAATAGAAACCTAAGACTCTTACTCATTCAAAGGACATGTAATAATACCGCCAGTCCAGCTACCAAGGAAGGAAAGTGTCTAAATCCTGCTGACCTCATAGTAACAATAATTTGGTTCAATATATTATCTAAATTAGTAATTGAACTCATGCTAAAAAATATATATTTATATGTTTATATAATATATATAAAATCTAATTAATAATATATTTATAAATATTATAATAAAATACCTTGTCCGTCCGATTTCGGTCCGATCCCATGGGGATGGGATGAAATGGTCCGCAATCGGTCAGCAGCCTCGTAAGGCGGTTGCGCTACGTGTCCATTACTGAATGGATGATATCCGCAACTGTGACGTCCCATTAGCCAATGGGCAAGTTTGATTCTTCATCGTTCCTTTCCATTTTTTTCTTTTTAATATTACATGAAGATTCCAACCCTTGACCTGGAAAACGAAAATTCTAGCCCCTTTTTGGTAGAAGGAAGAGTATGCCATGAGCTGATGGTCTCTGTGGGAAAAAAAAGCTCATTCTCCTTATTCTTAAAAAACAAAATATTAAACACATAAATATGTTAATTAGATAAAATACATTAATCAATGAAAATGTACAAATACAATAAAAGAAAATGGTTGAATAAAAATTCATTATACAATAAACTATATTAGATATGTATAACATATATTTTTATTTATTATATAATTCAAATAGATCATTGTTATAATATAAAAGTCTATCATTTAATTGTATAATAATATTTATTTATATATGTCATGTCATAATAATAAAATATATGCATATAATAAATTATATATTATATTCTTATAATATATTGGTGGGCTAATATTACTTGAATTACAACCAACGATTATCTCTCATTAGTATAATCATTTAAGTCATTCTGCTTTAATACAAGATTAGATAATATCAATAATATAAAATATTTCCTACACAGTCCAAAAAAATATAATGAGTGCACCCTCCCACATCGAATTTTCATTTTAATGATTTCAGTATTACTTAAAATAAATAATATAGAAGTAATTTCCACTTCATAAGTACTATTTATAAATCAAAATTTAAAAAAAAGCGTCATTAGTCTAAATTTTGTTACCAAACTAATCTTTTCAACCATAAATATTTTATTCAAGAACCATTAAATGAAAAAATTCATTGCCAAACCAATAAAAAAATGACTTATTATGAGAGTGTACCATTCAAAATTTTCTTTTCAAACATTATCTTTTACCATTTTAAAAAACTATTACTTTATTCATCCTACAATAATATCTAACCCACCAGCAATTATACTTGAATTTAGCATACTTTAATAAAACTTCACTCTTATTCTTCCAAATTTTTTGTAGCCATACATAATTCATTTAACCTTTTATCAAGTTACCAATTTAACAACAATTTTATTAAATTTATTCTACCTGTCATGTCTCAACCCGTTTTGGTTGAATTTTTGTAATCAACCTATTACTCTCCTCGGTTTAGAAATATATTTTTCCTTCAATCACCAATAAGAGCCAAGTGTAATTTATTATTCTTGATTCCCTTGTAATAATATTATCAAAACTAACTCAAAATAAGGTATTTATGCCGACTATACCTTGGGTTAGGTGACAATAGTGCTTTTTGTCGAGGCGAAGTACCCTATTCCTGAAAAGAGTGAAGTGGAGAGTATGAGTCCTAAAAATCAATGAGTGGGGTTTTAAAAAAAGAAGTTGGTTGAATTTATTTTATTGTATTTCTCGATTCTCTTAAGGAGTTTTAATACTCAAAGAATCACCCTTCATCAATGAAGGGTTCACAGGTTCATAGAGTTGTCTCCCACTACTCCATTTGTGTTATGAGTGAGCCTTATCGCCCATCACTCATATCTTAATATTCTCTGTGTCTGTTGTAGTGGGACGAGACCTCTCTCCCTTGTTTCTTGGTCTCAATGCGCATGAAGCTCCCTGAGTTTCCTGACTCACTAGACGACAAACTTCACTTATGCTCCATTGGTTGTCCAGTAGCCCTTGAAACCAGCACTATCCCATACATGGCGCATCAATGATTTCGTATCTCATGCATGCATAAACACAAGTCTTTTTAGTTAAAACCTTTTATATTTGGTGCTATTGCCCCCATGAGCTTATTGACCCAACTTCAGCTTGATAGTTAATAACCTAACGAGTTCGACGACCCGACTTCGGCTCGATAACCACTAGCACAATGATTTTGGCAACCCTTGCCTTGGCTCGATAGCTATCACACACAATTTACCAATTATTTTAAGTTTTCATGTGTTCATTACTCATATACTTTTCTACAGGCCTAAGCCTCTGCCCATTGGCCTTGGGCCCGTTGGAGCATCTCTAGCTCTACTCGAAATACCTCCCAAATGTTTAAGCAGTTTTACGTAGTCAAGGGAGACTATTTTCGAAAAATTAGTTTTAAATTTGAAAACATGCTCATCACCCCAACCAGGCGTGATGTTGGAAATTTCCACTCACTGGTAACCGTGACGTATTCATCTTGGCTAGATTTTGATCCACGATATGCTCCTCTACACAAGTACTCGGACACCTAGTTCCTACATGATCCGAGTATTCATATAAGAAAATTTGGCATAAAAGACCTCATTCTCTCATTTATTTACACACAGGTCCTTAAATTATACATTAATTACAATTATGTTCCTAAAATTTATACTTTTGCATTTAGGCCCACAATATCCACTTTATCCTCAATTAGATCCTTAAGGTTCCCTTATTTCCCTTCATGTCCTCAATTTTACTTTAATTACAATTCAGCCCCCAAATTTCTAAAAATCTCCAAATTGCCCAAATTTCACCAAATTCACATTTTAGTTCCCCAATTTTTTAATCCATCAAATTGACCATGCAAACTTCGTTAATTATCTCTTATCATGCTACTAATCATCTTCCCTACTCTCCTACAATTAATTCATGCTTTGTACCATCTTAATTGGCCTCAAATTAAACTTAAATGGAGCTTTGTTGGAAAATTAGTCCTATAGAGAGAAAGTTTCAAAATCTTACCAGTTGGGTCTCGGTTGCCAAAGCTTTCAATTTGGGAAGCTTGTGCTTGCTGAGAAGGTCCTTCTAGGATTAAGAATTTATCCAATTGTCGTTCTGAGCATGGAGAATTTGATCAATACAGTTCGAACACTTTCTCTCTCTAGAATTTTATGATTTCGATGAATGGAGGCGAAATTGACTCACCTCAAAGTTTCCTAGGGGTCGGGGGTCGGTTGAAGAGGGCTGTGGGAGGTTTCGCATGGTCGCAAGAGATTGAAGGTGGCGAGAGTTCAGCTCGATACTACCATAGTTTTGAGATCGTTGGAGCAATGATAATGTGAGAGCCTCTGAGTGCTTCTTTGTTGATCCTCGAACTAAAAGGAGATTGCAGCGAGGTAATGAACTTCTTCCCAGTTCTAGATAACCCGAATGTGCCTTCTAAGGGTGCGGAAAAGGTCCTCGTTGAATCTCTGGTTCTTGCCTCTCTAGGAATGGAACATCTTCTCTTCTTCGATCGTTTGTGGGATGGAGAGTATGAATGGGGAGGGGCTCTTTATATAGGGAGCTTGGAAACTAACAGGGCTACCGGTCGGCCTAAGACTCAACCTCAAGCTCGCCCGTTCCTGATTGTTCTAGAGGAATTTTCAGTCGCTGGTGACTCGGATGCCCTCCGTTGACCTTATCCCCTATCATCTGCCCAAGGTTGAAGATGACTATGTGCCGCACGTGCGAGCTGCCATATGGCACACCGTGATTGGTTGGCTTTACTAACACGGCTTCGCACTAAGTGTCCAAGTCACCCTTTGACTCATTGATTGGCCATGTGGCGACCCCCATTGGTCACTCATTCCATCGTGGCAGTTGACAGTATTCGATCAGCCGTTTGATCGTGATACATGGCGTCCTCTAATTGGTTGATTTAAATACATAAGATTTCCCTCCTGACGCATAATGACACTGCCACGTGTCAGCCTCTAATTGGATGATGCCAACCAACATGGCTCTGCCACGTGCCGACCCCTGATTGGTTGACTGTTACTCCGACATCTCAATCAGCTGCTGATGTGACACCTTTACCAAGTGTCTGCTTCTCACTGGCCAGCCTAGCTGATAGGGCTTCTCTTTAGTTAATCGCTTGGTGGTTAGTGGGACCCACAAGCTAGAAGGGGGGTTGGGATTAACTACCCCCTATAGTAGTTTATTTAAGTTTTTCCTACTAGTACTAGGAGATATCCCAACTGATGAAAATATCGCATTTTTTGGAACTTGACCGCGGTTCCGAATCCTAGCATAGGGGTGAGACCGCGGTCCCGGAGAGAGACCGCGATCCCGGAACCCAGCGCGCGGGCGAGACCGCGGTCACAGATCCCAACTTCCAGCTTGGTGGTCAGTGAGACCCACAAGCTAGAAGGGGGATTGGGATCAACTACCCCATATAGTAGTTTATTTATGTTTTCCCCACCAGTAACAGGAGACATCCCAACTAATGAAAATAGGGTATTTTTTTGGGACTTGACTGCGGTCCCGGATCCCAGCGTAGGGGCGAGACCGCGGTCCCAGATCCCAGCGTGCAGGCGAGATCGCGGTCACGAATCCCAGCGCAGGGGCGAGACTGCAGTCCTGGAGAGAGAACACGATACCAGATCCCAGCGCGCGGGCGAGACCGCGGTCCCGGATCCCAGCGTAGGGGCAAGACCGCGGTCCCGGATCCTAGCGCAGGGGCAAGACCGTGGTCCTGGATCCCAGCGCGCGAGACCGCAGTCTCGGATCCCGGCGAGCAGGCGAGATCGTGGTCCTGGATCCCGGCGTCCAGCTTGGTGGTCAGTGGGACCCACAAGCTAGAAGGGGGGTTGGGATCAACTACCCTCAATAGTAGTTTGTTTACGTTTTTCCCACCAGTAACAAGAGACATCCCAACTGATGAAAATAGCACATTTTTTGGGACTTGACCACGGTCCCGGATCCCAGCGCAGGGGCGAGACCGCGATCCCAGATCCCAGCGTGCGGGCGAGACCGCAGTCATGGATCCCAACGCAGGGGCGAGACTGCAGTCCCGGATCCTAGCGCAGGGGCGAGACCGCGATCACGGATCCTGGCGAGCGAGCGAGATCGCGGTCCCGGATCCCGACGTCCAACCTGGTGGTCAGTGGGGCCCACAAGCTAGAGGGGGGTTGGGATCAACTACCCCCTATAGTAGTTTATTTACGTTTTTGCCGCTAGTAGCAGGTGACATCCATACTCATGAAAATAGCGCATTTTTGGGACTAGTCCACGGTCCCGAATCCTAGCTCGTGGGCTAGTCTGCGATCCCGGATCCCAACGTCGAGCTTGGTGATCAATGGGACCCACAAGCTAGAGGGGGTTGGGAACCACTACTCCCTATAGTAGTTTATTCCTTTATTTGTGTCCCTAAAGTTATTTTTCTTTAATTTTAAGTCCCAAATGTCGATTTTTCCTCAAATTGAGTCCCAAAACCTTTAAAATTCCCTCTTGGGACCTCAATTTACCCAATTTCATAAAAAAAGGTTCAAGATTTCCAAATTCCCAATTTGGCCTCCAAAATTTCAAAAATTACCATTTTGCCCTTCCTTTACAAAAATGGTAAGTTTCACCCAAAAAATTCTAAAATTTCTCAATTGGCCCTCTAACATTCTTATCATGCCCAATTGATTCTCAATTTTATAAAATTTCATTTTGGTCCTTCGAATTTTTGAAAATCCCCAAATTTTCCTCAAATTTCAACTCCCTAACACAGCCGAATTTAATTTCATCAAATTGATCTATCAAACACTTCTAATTGTTGAAATTGAAATTGAAATTGAGTTTCTACATCTTCATACGATTCCATGGCACTTTGAATCGTAAGTTTTAATGTCGGAACGAGCTTAGAAGGAGCTTTCCCGTAAACTAGACTATAGAGAGAGAAAGTTTCAATTGCTCACTGGTGAGGAAGCGAGGGTATGAGCTTTCTATTAGGGCAGATAGCTCTCGTCTTGAGCTTCTTTCTAGGATCAAGAATGACATCAATTGATGCTAAATTAGATTAGAATTCTGTCTTCAAAATTTTGCCGATTCTCTCTTTAGCATAGGTAAAAAATTGCAGAGTGGAGCGAATTGACTTACCTTTCAGCCATGGGAGGGCTTTGGAAGTGTTGTGAGAGCTTGGTTTGGCCTGAGGAGGGCTTAAATAGGCTGATTTCAGCTTAGTCGAAACAGGGTAGCTTCGGTCCACCGGAGCTGCTTTACTGTTCTATCACGCCGGCGTTACTCCAGCAACTTTTGGAGCAAATGGAGACTATAGACGTGTAGTGACTTCTTCCTGGTTCTAAGGAACCTGACCTCACCTTCTTTGGCTTAGAAATGATCCTATATTGGAGCTATGGTTCGAGCTTCGTCTAAAAATTAAGCAGCTGAGAAAGAATAGAGTTTTCAGGTGTGGAGAGGATGAATGAGGAGGGGAGTCTTTATATAGGAAGCTTAGGGACTTCTTGGCCATCCAATTAGCGCCTTAATGGCGGTCATTCATTGCCTAAAACTCCCTGGCCGGAGACTTTTCAGCCTCACAGGTGCTGCACAATTTTCTGGCGAGTGAACAATGCTGTCATCCGAAGAAAGAGGATGGCACTGTTCCTAACCGGACCAGTGTGAACTGGGTTCAAAGTTTAAACTGACCGGTTCACCATCAATTTGGCCAAAATTTTTAAATCTAAAAATTTCTAAATTAATCTAAATTTATTTTCTATCCAATGGAGGGTCTCAAATCTCATATTTGAGTTATTTAAGTGATCTAGAAAAATGAATTTAGAATCCGGTTCAAATTAGTCCCCGGTTCAAATCGGTCCAAACCGGTTCAATCTGGTTCGGATCCGGTTCACCTGAACCGATTTTGTTTTCATCCCTTATTCATCCTAAAGTCCTCTTTCATGACTTATATGACTCTTTAGGTCACTCAAGATCCATAAATTCCCCGGTTTACCCTCTTTCTATCGGTTCCGGTTCATAAATTGGCTCAATCCGATTCAAATCCGGTTCATATGAACCGGTTTGGTTTTTCTATCCCAATTTTTTCTAAGGTTCTTTTCCAAGGTTTATGAACTATTTTGAGTCACTTAGGAGTTGTAATATCTCAAATTTGCATGTTTCCTGATAATCGGGTTTGTAGACCGACTCGATTTTAAATTTGAAAATTACTGGTTCTTTCCCCAGATTTCTCATTATCAAAGGACGAGGTTTACATATATACTCGGGGGTCCGCTCCTTCAGGAACTGACTCCCCATGTACTTTAATGACACTCGGGAGTCCGCTCCTTTAGGGACTGAGTCCCCAAGTACTTTAATGACACTCGAGAGTCTGACCTATCACTAGGATGCCTCTTCAATTCACATGGTGAGCATCCGACCCTAGACCTGGTGTAAACCCCGTCCTATGATACTGAGAAAACCGGGGAAAGAACTGGTCAATTTTGAATTTTTAAAACCGAAACAATCTACAAGCCCGATTATTGGGAAATGAGGCAAATTGATGATTTACAACTTCCAGGTGACCCAAAATGGTTCATAAATCTTGGAAAAGAACCTTAGGGCGAAATGAGGAAGAAAACCGGATCGGTTCATGAGAACCGGGCCTGAACCGAATAGAACCGGTTTATGAACCGAGTTGAATTGTAAACCAGAACCAATAAAGAATGGGTTAACCAAGAAATTTATGGACCCCCTGTAATCCAAAGAGATTTATAAATCTTGGGAAGGGACATTAGGAGAAAGTGGGAGAGAAAAACCAGATCAGTTTGGGTTAATCGGACCCGAACCGGATTGAACCGGTTTAAAGACCGAGTTGATTTATGAAACGAAATTGATAAAGAGATGGTAAACTGGGAATTTTATGGACCCTAAGTGACCCAAGGAGTCACAAAGGATATGGAAATGGACTTGTGAAGGAATTGGGGATGAAAAGCAAATCGGTTCTGGTGAACCGAATCTGAACTGGTTTAGACTGGTGTGAACCACTTTTGAACCGAATCTTAAATTCATTTTTCTAGGTGGCTAAAATAATTTAAATTTGTGATTTGAGGCCACCATTAGATAGAAAATAAATTTAGAAATTTTTAGATTTGAAAAACTCAATCGAATGAGGGGTGAACCGACCGGTTTAGGCTTCGAACCCAGTTCGGAACTGTATCGTCTTCTTCCTTTAGATGACAGCATTGTTCACTCATCGAAAAATTGAAGCAGCGCTAGCAAAGAGGAAACATCTCCATTCAATCTGTTTCTGGCCATCAATACTTGTCATAAAGGTGCCAATCGGACAGCCAAGAAGTCTCTGAGCTTCCTATATAAAGACCCCTCCCCATTCATCCTCTCCACTCCTAAAAAGCTCACTCTCTCTTAGTTGCTTAGTTTTCCAGCAAATCTCGAACCAGAGCTCCGATATAGGGTCATTTATATGCCAAAGAAGGCGGGGTTGGGTTCCTTAGAACCGGGGAGAAGTTAGCTACACGGTGGTGGCATCCATTCGTTCCGAGAGTCGCTGGAGAAGCGTCGGCGTGATCAAACATTGAAACAGCTCCAGCAGACCGAAGCTGCCCTATTTTGGCCAAATTGAAATTGGCCAATTCGAGCCCTCCTCTGGCCAAACCAAGCCCTCCTGACACCTCCTCAGCCCTTCCATAGTCGAATTAGGATGAAAGGTAAGCTAATTCGGCTCCCCTTTGAAATTTTTGACCGGTGTTAGAGAGAGATTCGACTGAATTTCAATGATGAAATTCTAATCCAATTTGACATCAATTGATGTTATTCTTGATCCTAGGAAGAACCTCTAGAGAAGAGCTACCTGCCTAGATAGAAAGCTCGGACCGTCACGCCTTCACCGGTGAGCAATTGAAACCTTTTCTCTCTAGAGTCTGTTTTCTGGCGAAGCTCCGTTTGAGCTCGTTCCGGCATTAAAACTCACGATTCAAAGTTCTATGGAATTGTATGAACATGGAGAAACTCAATTTCATCAATTAGAGGTGTTTGATCGGTCAATTTGATGAAATCAAATTCGACTGTGTTAAAGAGTTGAAATTGGGGATTTTTGAAAAATTCAAGGGAACAAAATGAAATTTTCTAAAATTGAGGGTCAATTAGGCATGATAAAAATATTAGAGGGCCAATTGAGGAATTTTAGAATTTTTGGGGTAAAGTTTACCATTTTGTAAAGGAAGTGCAAAATGGTAATTTTGGAAAAGTTGGGGGACAAAATTGGAAATTTTGGAAATTAAACCACTTTTTGTGAAATTGAATAAATTGAGGTCCTAATGGAAATTTTAAAAGTTTTGGTACACAATTTGAAGGAAAATCGTCATTTAGGGACTTAAAGTTAAAGAAAAATAACTTTAGGGACCTAATTACAATTAAATAAATGTTTAGTTTTTCATATCGTGTAGGAACACAAAGCACCAGGAACGCCAGCAAGGATAAGCTCGCATGAAATCAAGGAACCGGTGTAGTGGAATTCACGGCAGTTACGGGTGAGTGGGATTTTATATCATACCTGATTGGGGATGATAAGTACCTTGAAATGAAAACCCGCTATCAAGTGGTATTTTAAACATAACAACTTAGAAGAGTGATGTGAAAATCATACAAAAAAACTATTTACCGGTTGTAAGTTGATCATACATGATTGGTATGATGAAACTTCCTCGAAGGATGTTGAAAACCTGTTCATCGGTTATGAGCGGAGATGTCCTTATACCCGGTCGGTATAATGGATGTTTAAAAATATATTTTTGTCGGAAGTGCTGTCCCCTAATTGTGTGCCAATGCTTAAACTATTTGGGAGACCTTCTTGACGGGAGCTCGAATAGCTCTTATAGGCCGGGGGCCTTGGTTTTGAAACTTAGGGGCTATTATGCCCGATTTTATAAATCTCGAACAGTGGACCATAGACCAGTGGGCACGAGTAGGAGCTCGTAAACAAACATGAGATATGTGCCATAAAACTTTAATAAATGAATTGTTTGTTCATGGTACCAAGATAGGACCGACACACTCGGGTAACTAGCAGCAGTTCGATATGACTAGTCTCTGGACCAGTAAAGACAAACAACTGCAGGTTGAGCTGAAGGTCTAGGCCGTTGGACTAATGGCACCACATATTACATGGCCTGATAGATAAAGTCGCTCCAATGCCATAAGTGGGTTTAGTGGTTGTACTGGCCTGCGAATGTGTGTTGAACCTTCATGATGAAGGATGTGTGTTGGGTGATGACACACTGTGCTAATGATGGAAAAACCCGATATTTGAAATTTAAAGGATTTAAAAAAAAAGGAGTTTGACACACTCTAATACAACTCTTTTCCCAAAAGATATTTTCTTGAAAAACCCATTTATTGAGTAGTCGTACTCACCCCCTCCTTTTTATCCCTTTTGAGGAAAAAGAAAAATGACTAAGAACAATACCGAGACTTACCCTTTGTCAGGTATGCTTATATTTCCTTAAGCTTGCATTTTATTGGATATATGTCTTCTATGGAACAAGGTTGAAATTACGTTTGGCTCATCTTGAGTTAAAGTCGGAGGAAACTCCTCTTAAGCTGAGAGAGCGGCGGGTTGTACATGGGGATCCAACCAAACCGCGTTGGGGCGTGACACTCGGTCTCATGACCACCCTTATCCCCCGGTCGCCCTACTTAGCATGCAAACATGGCAAAACAATCAAGTCACGAGACTAACATGTCACACAACCGTCTCCACAAAACACGTGATTCAGGCATCATGCCCCATACATGGGTCCCACGGCCTACCATGTGCCCAATCCCTACGTTTATCACGTACATGTCACACATATGTGGGAGTCCAACTTATCATCTACCATCTCCTCAAAAGTTGGGTATCATGCTCTATATTTGGGTCCCATAACCTACCCCATGCCTGGTCTCTACACATCAGCATACATTATATAAATCACAATTATTTGGGAGTCCGATCTATCACTTGGTCATCTTCCCAATTTCACAACAAGCGCCCAAAGCCCAAAATAATCTTAGTTCCTTGGAACCAAACTCATGCCATTACCCCGATTTCATGACCAATACTTTGATTATTCCTCAAATCACGTTTGATTTAGTGGGCATGATCTTAGTCATTTTGCACTTCTTATATGTGCTATAAGTCCAACTTTCTCCGTCGATCCCTTTCCTTGTTTCGGTTTGATTTCACCTCCCAACCCGCGTTTTTCCTCCTGGTTCAATCCCACTCCCTAGTTCAACTCAGTCCGTTTATTGAGTTGGAATTTGCTGGTCTTACATCCATCCCCTCCATTTCAGGAGTTTTGTCATCAAATTTGGTTTTAGATAAGGCATTTCATTCCCCTTCCAGGATTTTTCCTCACATCCCCTAGGCTATGAGGTAGTTTGAATAACTTCGGATTCCTTTCCCTCGTTCTTGCCTTGAATTTCACATGTCTCCTCTCTCACCTATTTATTTCACCCTAGGATTTTCACTATCGAGGTCTTCTAGGATAGTTCAAATAACCTGTTCAAATTTGAGTTGGTAAAGGGAAGTACATACTTTGTCCATCACATCCCTATTCAAATTTATCCCCTATGTTAAGGAATTCAAGCCTTAAGCATGACTTCCATAGCCGAGATCATCAACCCTAATTGCCCGTTAGTCGGGGGTGGAACACTGTGCTCATGGGAACTTGCTTTGGGTGACTTTTTTAGACCTAGAAAGAACCTAAATGTGTGCCTTAGAATACTCGTACGAGCCCATAGGTTATGGGAGGCTATGTCGACGTACTATCTCAATGATATACCGACTTTCTAGCCTTTCCACTAGGTTCACATGCTTCATGGGACGGGGATGGGTGACCTTTGTGAGGTGTTCCACCCTAGCCCATATTACATCATTCCCATACTACTACTCTCCAATTTCCTTTATAGAACGGGGAGTTGTTGGAGGAATCTTGAAAGCCTTTGTTGATCGGCTTCGTTTTGCCGACCGGAGCAACACCCGATCCACGCACTCTATGGTTTTTCCTTTCCGAACCCGACCAACAGTACCCTTCCTTTAAGGCCCAGTGAATGGTGGTTTTTCCAGGGTGCATCGCACATACTTGAAGTCATATGTTTTCTCCATCATAACTTTCTTGAGTCCCGCTTCATGGGGGACCACCACCCGGTCCTTAAGGACTAGTGGTTCATTTGCGTGGAATGTAACATTCAGTGAGGGTGTCTCTCACCCTTTGTTCCAGCACAACCATAAGACTATGGCCTCGCCTTTTCTTGCCCCATTGGTTTACCAGGGTGTTCTATGATTGATTGTAGCATTAAGTCACCTCACCCATATTGCCTTTATTTCAATTTGAAACCCTCTTTGGGTCCAAAGGCTGTTGAGGCTCCTATGATCCTTGAGGGTTCCGACACGTTACCTCACAATGGTTGTACCTCCCTCTTGGTGGGGCCCACTTGAGTTTCCTTTCCAGAATATCACTTATCCCTTGTCGAGAGACCTCCATGTCACTTTTCTTAGGGAGTGTGTAGCGGTTCTTGACCGCTCCTTGATTCTTTTTTACTCTAGTTGACACACCATCCTAGGTTTCCATTCTTCTTCCTTATGCCATGATAGGCATACCTCAAGGAGAGTAGTTTTGTTCTATGACACCTTTTACTCCATCAACTCCCCGTGCTAATGCCCCTACTCCTTGAGCTTTTTTCGGATGCTACATGGTATCTTGCTTACGATATTGGGTTAGTCTCTCGGACAATGTCAAGTGCTAGGTGGAAACATCTATCTGGTCTATCTAGGTAGTCTTCCAGAAACACATTCTGGTGTTCCCTTACCCATAATACCACAATTTTGACTATGCCTCTTGGGTTGCTCGAGGAGGTGGATAGCCTACCTATCCCTTAGATGAGACCTATTTATGTTATATAACAAATTGTTAGGTCAACGTCTAGGACCATTTCTTCCACAATCCTCTCCCATCCTTATTGATCGGTGTCCCTTAGGAATCTTCGCTCAATAGCACGTTTATCACCTCGTACCTCAGACACATTTGCTTCTCATGATCATAAGAGCAAGGTCCCTACCTCACCTACTTATATGAGTCTCGAGATAACATTTGAAGTGCTTTCGTACTATTGTCCACAATGAACTTTATAGCCTAGTTTCTTTCATCTACTGTTAGTGTCTTCTAGTCATGTTCTCACACAGACTGTCATGCCCCAATCCGGTTTGGTCGGATCCCCGTGAGCAACCCGCCACTCCCTTTGGTCCATTAAGGGTTTCCCCCTTTTTTGAACTACGATAAGTAAGGCGTCCTTTTTCATGTCTTTCCTAAAATATCATTATACAAAACTGAATACTTTAAAACAAATGTACCTCTCGTACAGTTCCAATTTATGAGGGCCTTTAAGATTTGGTGTTTACTTGGTTTCCCAAAATGGATAAAAGGGAGGGCATGAGTTCTACAACTTAGTGAGTGAGTGTTGGGAGTGAGTTTTCAAGAAAAACAACTTTATTCAAACTGTGCCAAGGATTTCATTTCCTTTAAGAAGGATTTTTCTCAAATTAAGGTTTTCAAAACCTTTTTATATTTCCATATTAGGTGTGTTTGGCTCTTTTAGCCCATCCCCTTACCTCGAGAGGCGTTTAGCAAACAAATACACGCCCTTTATCAAGAAGGGTACACACATTCATAGGTGCAGCCCGCCCACTGCACTCACTTCTAGATTGGAGCATCTTTGCCATCCACCAAGATAGAAGCCCATCCACTTCTACCATGGGTCTGAGTGTGTAAATCTCGTCCTTTGATAATAAGAAAATTTGGAGAAAGAACCGGTTATTTCCAAAGAGAAAACAGAGTCGGTTTATGAACCGAAACCGATAGAGAAAGTGAAAATTCTAGAAATTTATGGATCCTTAGTGACCTAAACAATCACAAAAGTCATGAAAAAGGACTTTAGGATGAACTAGAGATGAAAACCAAACTGGCTCAGGTGAACTGGATCCGAACCGGATTGAACTAGTTTGTAATAGTTTGAACCACCATTGAACCAGATGCTAAATTTATTTTTTTAGGTGGCATAGAAAATTCAAATTGGAGAATTGAGGCCACTATTGGATATATAATGAATTTAAACAATTTTAATTTTGAAAAATTTGGTCAAATTGGGTATGAACCAGCCGATTTAATCTTTGAACCCGGTTTGGACCGGCCCAGTCTAGTTCGAAACAGTGTCATCTTCTTCCTTCAGATGACAACACTGTTCACTCACCGAAAAATCAAGCAGCGTCATTGAAGATTAAAAGTCTATAGCCAGGGAGTTTCAAGCAATGAATGACCACTATTAAGGTGCCAATCGAACGACTAAGAAGTCTTGAGCTTCCTATATAAAGAGCCCCTCCTCATTTATCCTCATCACACCTGAAAACTCCAGTCTCTCCCTATTGCTCCATTTTTCGGTGAAGCTTGAACCAAAGCTATGACTTGGGCATTTTTCTGAACCAAAGAAACCGTGGTTGGGTTTTTTGGATTCAGGGTGAAATCAGCTACACACCTATAGTCTCCATTTGCTCTAAGGATCTCCATTTGTAATTTCTCAAATTTGTCTATTTCCTGATAATCGGGTTTGTAGGCTATCTTGGTTTTAAATTTAGAAATGACTGGTTTGTAGACGTTCGCATCAAATCATGCGATTGAAAGTGCAATTGAAAGGTATGGAGGTGTATGAACTTCAATCTAACTTTAATTTTAACAATTAAACTCATTTGATTGGTCAATTTGATGAAATAAAATTCAACTGAGTTAGAAGGTTGAAATTGGGGAAGAATTGGGGATTTTGAAAATTCAAGGGACTAAAGTGTAATTTCATAAAATTGAGGGCCAATTGGGCGTGATAAAGATGTTTGAGGACCAATTGGTGAATTTTGGGATTTTTTGGGGTGAAACTTACCATTTTTTTAAAAATAGGTGCAAAATGGTAATTTTGGAAAATTTTGGGAAACTTGAACCCATTTTTGTGATTTTGGATAAATTGTGGTTCTAAGGTGAAATTTAGAAGTTTTGGGACCCATTTTCAGTATAAATCAGCATTAGGAGACCTAAAGTTAAAGAAAAAGAAGTTTAGGGACCTAATTGTAATAAATCGAAAAGTTTAAGTATTTCATCCATTCACGATGAATGACGGCTATTAGGCTAAGGGATAATGAACAAGGATGTTCATATCGTGTAGGAACACAAAGTACTAGGAACACCAACAAGGACAAGCTCGTGTGAAGATAAATATCCGGTCAAGAGGAAATCACTATGTTATCGCATGAGTAAGATTTTATATCATACCCAGTTGGGATGATAAGTACCTCAAAAATAAAAACCCACTACTAAGTGGAATTTTAACCATCACACCTGAGTGGAGTGATGTGAAAATTATAAGGATTAACTACTTAGCTATTGTAAGTAGATAATACCCGGTTGGTGTGATGAACTTCCTCGGATAATGTAGAAAACCCGCTTATCGATTATAAGCGGAGATGTCCTAACATCCCGTTGGTGTGAAGGACAGATGAAAAGATTATTTTATTGGAAGTGCTCTCCCCTGACTATGTGCCACTACTTAAACCTTTTGGGAGACCTTCTTGACGGGAGCTCGAAATGCTCATACAGGCCGAAGGCCTCGGTTTTGGAACTTGGGGGCTAATATGCCCGATTTTGAAAATCTTGTTCAGTGAGCCCAAGGCCAGTTGGCACGAGCATGAGCTCATAAAAAAAATATGAGTTTAAGCAATGAAAACTTTAAATGAATGATATGTTTGGCCATGGTACCAAAACAGGACCGACATACTCGATGGATTGGCAGTAGTGCGACATGACAGGTTGACGGACCAGTCGAGAAAAATAGCTGCAAGTCTTGTTGAGGGTCGGGGCCATTGGACCAATGGCTCTACAGATTAAATTGCTTATATGGAAAATTGTTGTTTTGTGTATGCACTGAGGTACAAGACCTTCAAGATGCCCAAGAAAGGTAGTGATGCGTCCTAGGGGCTACTGGACGACATGGTGGAGATAAGGGCAGTTTGTCGTGCCAACAGTCTTGGAAGCTCGACGTAGCTTCATGCACATGAGACCAGGGTGGGATTGGGATGAGCTCTCTTTCGTCATACCAACACAGAGTTTCTTTACGGGATTGAGGGTCAGATGTCATGTACATCCACTCATTCTCAAGGTAGAAGTGGACGTGCTTCTATCTGGATAGCCGGTAAAGTCGCTTCGACGCCACAAGTGGGTGCAATGGATGTGCCGCCCTATGAATGTGTGTTCCCTTCATGATGAAGGGCGTGTGTTGGTTGATTAAGGATTGAGAAATGGCTATGAAATGAGATTTGAGGATGAATTGTTTTAAAAGAAAATGAGGAGTCTAACACACTCCAATTCAAACTATTTTCTGAAAGTTAAACTTTAAACACCCATTCACTGAGTCGTTGAACTCACCCCCTTCGTTATATCCCTTATCAGGTAACCAAGGGAAGCCTAATCAAAGACCTCCTATTAGTCACACCTGCAAGACAAGTATGTAAAGTTTACAATTTCATGCAATTTTGATTAATGTTATTCTAGGAAAGGTATATGTTTAAAGGATGCCTTACTCCTCTCGGGTTAAAAAAAAGGGGAAACCCTTAATAAATCGAGAGAGTGGCGGGTTGCTTACGGGGATCCGACCAAACCGGGTTGGGGTGTGACAGACTGGAACATCTCAGACGTCCTACCCTCATACCACTTTGTGTCCGTATGAGGATGGAGACCTCATCTTGTCCCCACCCCGGTCTCATGCGCAAGAAGCTCCTAGAGCTTCATGACTGTTTGGCACGAAAAACTACCCTTATCACCCCCCATGTTGTCCAACAACCCTTGGGAGCCATCACTACTTCCCAGGGCGTCTTGATGGTCTCGTACCATAAGTACATGCACACATAAAGTTTTTCACATATAGCCATTATCTTTGGTGCCAACGGTCCAATGACCCCAACGCTCAAACTGACTTGCAGCAATTTGTATAGGTCGGTCCGTCGACTTGGCCTTGACGCACTACCATCAGTCCATCGAGTACTATTGGTACTGACTTGTATTATGACAAATTCACAGTATCAATTTCATTAGAAATTGGTCTCTTAGGCCAAGATGTTTCATTCCTTCGTCATATGCTTGCTTCTCTATCCCTTATCCTTGGGGTACTAGGTTGTCATCCTTTGGTTATCTTGGCTATCTCTTGCTAGGGTCCTATGGGGCAGTTTGGTTCATTCTAGGGTTGTCCTTGGCTTGTCTACTATTTTTATCGGGTCCTCGTCTCTGGGCACTTCGAGCCTTTGCCCTGCTACCATTCTCGGTCCGTGTTACTATCTTGACATCCCTTTGGGGTTGCCTTACTCTCTCTTGATATGGCTCTTCCTTGGGTTATTGGTCCTCTCTTAGGGTTCTTGCTGACTTGCGAGTGGTACCTATTTCGTAAGGTTCCCTACTCTGCCCTTTGGGTTGGCCATGGTTTACCCCGACTTTCCTTTGTCCTTTAAGGTACTTCTCGGGGTCTCTTCTCAACCTAGCCCTGTCATGTGGGGTATAGATGTTGGAAGGGGACAACCAACCCATCCAAAGTGAGCTTCGGTTCTTGTTCATTTTCTTAGGGGTCATTGGTATTTCGGATGCTTCCGTAGTTCCATTGTTTCGAGGGTTAAGAAATTTGGGGTTCTTTCTTTGAGAAAGTTCTTTATTTGTTGGACCAGAAAACCGTGGTCAGGGTTTATTACAATTGAAAATTCTAGAATTTACTGCCCACTCTTCTATCCCCAGCAGTTAACTAGCCTAGATTTATACATATGCGGGTTGCGAGACTCTCCATCTGGTGTCTGGATGTGTCTTCTCCTTCTTGGTGGGCATTCACCCCCATCGTACCTTCCATAGCGAGGGCACGAGTTCATGCTGGGCTCTTCGAACTTCGCAGATGCTGATAGGCTAGGGGCCCTCCTAACTTGCACGAGTGGTGCTATGTCTATCCCATACCAGCGTAAGACAACAGCATCGTGGGTGTGTTGTGTGGGACCTGCGATACATGCATTGTTGTGGATCGGGGGGAGTTGGTGAAAAACCTCACATAATTAGCGTATGCCTCCCAAAAATTTCTTTTAGCTTATGCTTGAATCTAGGTCAGGTCCGGCTCCCTAGCAGGGGACACTTTGTCTTCCACCGAGTAGGGAGGGGTCCGATCTCAGGGTGCATCCCATGGGATGGGCTCTTCTAGCGCCTCTACCCGTTGTTCCATGGCGTGTATCCAGGGAATATAATCTTCGGGGGCGTTCCCTTTCATGTTTTCTAAATGGTTGTTACAAATAAAGGATTAGGACGGGTTGGGGAAAACCAATCATGAAAGTTATGCTTTGATACTACTCAAGTTGTCATGCCCCGACCCGATTTAGTTGGGATTCATGATCAACTCGCCACCCTTTCCCGCATCATCTGTGAATACCTACCCTAATGATGCAGGGAAGGTAAAGGCATGTCAACATTCAAACCCTTACTATAAGTGAGGGGTAGGAAGCGTACCTTGAGGGTCCAAGCTAGTCGGAGCACTTTTCGTCCTGGTGCTATACCTAAAAGGGTGAGAGGAGGGGAATGAGTACATAATACTGAGTGAGGGAAACCACTATAACGTTTACTTTAATTCATTTATCTATCAATTTAAGTTTTCCATTTTTCATTATTCACACACTTCACATGATCAACAACCGCCCTCCTATATTAGGAGGGATCACATGTTCTCAGAACGGTCCTCGACCGTGCCACTTGTGGACCATAATGCTTTTACCGTCCACCCTGATAGAGGTACACTGCCTCTACCTAGAGTTTGAGTGGAAATCAATAGTCTAACACTCAAACCATGATTACTTCACCATGTCCGCTTCACGGCTAGTCGACTTAACACCTATTACCTCGGTCACCATGCACAGGAAGCTACTTGGCTTCACGACCTACTGAACGTCGAAACCTCCCTTATGCACCCTAGGTCGTCTAGTAGTCCTTAGGCTCCATCACTACCTCATGCCAGGTGTCCTGATGGCCCGAACATCAAAGTGCATGCACAATCAACAATCTTTTTGAATTTTAACCTTTATCTTTGGCCCTCTAGCACAGTAGTATGTCGGCTTGGCTTCAACCCACACATACTGGCTTAATAGGTTTGACAACCTAGCTTTGGCAGAGCAGTGGTTTGGCCCAACAAACTCGACAACTCAACTTGGCTCGATGTGTAAACCCCATCCTTTTATAAATAAGAAAACCAGGAAAAGAACCGGTCGATTTAAAAGAGAAAATCGAGCTGGTTCACAAACCCCAACCGAGAAGGGAAGGGTAAATTAAGAAACTTTCAAATCCCGAGTGACCCAAAGAGTCATAAAAACCTTGGAAAGGAATATTGGGACAAATTGGAAGAGAAAACCAAACCGGTTCAGGTGAATCGGAACTGAACCTGATTGAACGGGTTTGAACCATCATTGAACCGGTTTCTAAATTCATTTTTTTAAGTGGCTTAAAATATTCAAATTGGGGAATTGATACCATCATTGGATAGAGAATGAATTTAGAAATTTTTAATTTTGAAAAACTCGGTTGAATCGGGCCTGAACCAGCTGGTTTAAGCATTAAACTCGATCGGACAGGTCCGGTCTGGTTTAGAATAGTGTCATCTTCTTCCTTCAGATGACAATACTGTTCATTCAACAGAAGAACGGACAGTGCCGATGAAGATGAATCGCCTCCGTTCAGGGCATTTTAGGTCATGAATGAGCATGACCAAGATGCCAAACGGTCAGGGAGAGAGTCCCCGAGCTCCCTATATAAAGAGCTTCTCTCCATTCATCCTCCTCACACCTGAAAACTCCATTCTCTCTCAACTGCTCCATTTTTCGGTGAAGCTCGAACCAAAGCTCCGACTTGGGTAGTTTTCTCAAGCTCAGAAGGTGAGGTCGGGTTCTTTAGACTCTAGGGGAAGTTAGCTATCTAATAGCAACATCCGTTCGATCCGAGGATCGCCTGAGAAGTGCTGGCGGAATCAAATAGTTAAGGAGCTCCGATGGACCGAAGTAGCCCTGTTTCGTCCGAGCTAAAATCGGCCAAATTCAGCCGTCCTCCAGCCAAACCAATACCTTTTAGCATCCCCACAGCCCTCCCATGACCATAACAGAGCTGAAAGGAAAGCCAATTCGGCCCCCCTTTGTCATTTTCGGTTGGCATTAGTGACAGAAACTGTAAAACTTCACTGATAGAATTCTCCCTCGATTCAGGGTGAATTGTATCGATTCTTGATCATAGGAGTGACCTCTAGATGAGAGCTACTTGCCCAAACAGAGAGCTCGGACCACCACACCTCCGATGGTAAGCTTTCTCTCTCTATGCTCAATTTTCTGATGAAGCTCCGTTTTAGCTCAATTCAGACCCAAATGATGTAGTTCAAAGATTTGTAAAATTGAGGGACCATTTTGTAATTTCACATAATTTAGGGCTAATTGGCCATGGAAAAGATGTTGGAGGACCAATTGGTCGATTTTTGAAAGATTTGGGGTCAAATTGCCATTTTTGGAAAGTTGGGGACCAAATTAGAAATATGGAAAACTTGAATCCCTTCAACAATTTTGAGTAAATTGAGGACCCAAAGTAAATTTTTAGAAATTTCAGGAATCAATTTGGGGAAAAGTTGGCATTAGGGATCTAAAGTCAAGAAAAATGAATTTTAGGGACCTAAGTACAATTAACTTAAAATTTTGAGCCTAGTCATTCATACGTGAGAAACAAAGGTTGTTATGCCAAATATTAACATATAAAGATGTCCAAATCGTGTTGGAACACGAGGGACCGGAACATCAGCAAGGATAAGCTAGCATGGAAACAGAAAGTGGCTGGAGAAGGAATACACCATGATTATCAAGTGAGTGGGCTTATGTACATCATACCAAATTGGGATGATGAGTACCTTATTAAAGAAAAACCACTTCTAAATGGACTTTTGACATTAGACCAGGTTGGAGTGATGTGCGAACTAAGATAAAATATACTTACCAGTTGTAAGTAGAGATCATACCCGATTGATATGATGGACTTATTAGAAGGAAGGAGAAACCCGCTTGCTAGTTGTAAGCAAAGATATCATCACACCCGGTTAATTTGATGAAGAAAAAATATATTTTTGTCAGAAGTGTTCTCCCCTGACTTGTGTGCCAATGCTTAAAAGTTTTGGGAGACCTTCTTAACAAGAGCTAGAATAGCTTAAATAGGCCAAATGCCTCAGTTTTTGAACTTGTGGGGATAAAATGCTCGATTTTGGAAAATCATGTGTAGTGGGCCCAAGGCCAGTGGGCACGAGCATTAGCTCGTAAACAAACATGATATATGAAAGCCATGAAAACTCTTAATTAAATGGATATGACACTCCGTCATGGTACCAAGATAGGACCGAAATACTCCATGCACTGGCGACAGTGCGTCAGGGCCACGTCGACAGACCGACCTAGACAAATAGCTACAGGTCGGGTTGAGGATCAAGGACGTTAGACCAATGGCTCCAAAGATATATGGCTTTGTGGAAAAACTATTGTTTGTGCATGCACTTGTAGTTCAAGACCATCAAGATGCCCAAGAGGGGTAGTGATGCGTCTTAAAGGCTATTAGATGACATAGTAGAGATAAGGGCAGTTTGTCATGCTAGCAGTAAGGGAAACTCGATGTAGCTTCATGTGTATGAGGCCAGGGTGGGGTCAGAATGAGGTCTCTGTCCTCATATGGACATAGAGTCGATTTCGCGTTTGAGGATTAGATGTCGTGAACATTCACTCAGACCTAGGGTAGAAGTGAATGGGCTTCTATCTTGGTGGCCAGTAAAGTCACTTTGAGCCACAAGTGGGTGTAGTGGATGGGCTGCCCTGCAAATAACATATCATTGTCATTCGTATGAGGGGAACAGTTCATCATGGGATATTTCCCTGGTAGTGTGGATATATAATGCATGTACTCCTTATGCCCCTTAGATGCCCGCGTGTGAGATTTGGGTGGATACGTGGTTGAGTCGCCATGTGTGAATTTGTGATGATGAATACATTATCGACAATAATAATAAGGGGTAGTCATCTATGGATGTTCCTTGGGCGTACGTTAAAACGCACATACCACTTGCACCTTGAGTTTGCATGTGTGAGAACTCAAGGTTGATTATGTGCATTTGATGTGTGCATTATGAAATGGGAACTGAATTCCTAACTTAAAGAAATACGAGTTAAAATACTATTATCAGGAAAAGTAAGTAAAAGTACTTGAAAAATATGTAAGTAAGATATAACTGAAAATGTAATAAAAAGATGGAGTGAAGATCGGGTTGTAAGGCATGTCGTGGCTCGACGTTAGTAAAAGCATTCACTGAGCTAGCTCACCCCTCCCCAAACCATTTACAGGTGTGTGTGCGCGCACACAAAGGAGCACAGAAGGCCTTACGACATCCTCAACATTCAAATGGATGCAACCGTTGAATGAGACTCGAAAAGCATGCACGGAGGCTAATTATATATTTGGTTATTAGTTGCTATATTCTCGTGGGAAAGATATACTTATCTTTGGGCACACTATTTACTTTTATGAAAGTTTTAAATTTTTATTAATATTCGTAAGTTTTTATTTTAAATTTTTTTTCATGTCGATACTACTTTGATGAAGGTATACACCATTGTAGCACCAAGGGTAAGTGGCGGGTTGTCATAATTCCCCCGACATGAGAAATCGGGTTAGGGTTTGACAACAACAACGACGACCCTCGCACAATATTTTCCAACTATTATCAAGTCAGGGCACAATCACAAAACTCAAGAAGAGTCCCTTTAGCTACATTTTGACAAAAAAATCACCTTATTTGGTGTTCGGGTGATGGATAGTTTGATATCTGATCATTCATTCGGGTGTTGGGTAGTGTCTGGTAATGATTTTTCCAATTTTGGATGCAAAATTCAATTTGTTGAGTAATAGATAATAAAATGGGAGTTTTAGCTCAACCATACTTTTTTGGCGTGCAATTTGGTAAAAAAAAATCGGATTAATTATACAAATTTCTCTTATAACATGTAGATAAAATCTGTGATTGCAAAGGAGGGGAAAGGGAGTGGGCAGTCATAGTTTATGAGTCGGGTCAACCCAACTCGAAACCATTGACTTGACACCCTTTTTAACTTAATTAAATTATTATTTTCTCTTATTAACTTATTAGAGTAATTTAATTTGAATTTCTGATATTAGTTCGCTAATATCGATTTTTTTTGTTAAATATTAAATTTTTGGTTTGGTACATTAATTTCTATTTTGATTAAATCTCAATTACTGATTCAAATTTTTATTCTCATTTTCATTTCAATTTCTAATTCCATATGATTTCGAATATCAGTTCAAATTTTCATTACGGTTTCAGATTTTATTCCCAATTTAAAATTTTATTTCTGATTTAACTTAATTTTTTATTTAATTAAATTTAAATTTAAAAATTATAATATCACAGTTAAGGGAAAATACAACGGTAAATAGTCAAATATATTGATAACACTATCATTGATGATAGGGTGGAAATAAGTTGGGCACTTGGAGACGGTGCATGAGTTATGACTATTATAAAGTTGAAAGAAAACTCTCATATTAAGCATATCATATTAAACACTATTTGAGAATAAATAAATTTAAAGACTAGGGTAAATAATAGTATATATTGGATCAATAATAAAGAATTTAAATTTAAATTTAAAGAAAATGTATTTTGATAATACCTTTGGAGACTTTAGAAACATAATAGAGTAATAAGTGTGAAACATAAAATTAAATAAGAAAAGATTATTAGTTTTTGAGAATATAATAATTTTAACATGTCAACTTTTACATAGATAATAAAATTGTATGAAATAATATATTGATATTAAATTAAGAATTGAGAAAAAGTATTAAATTAAAATTAATTCGACCTAAAATTAGATTAGATTGTGAACTAAATGAAAGTAATGGATAAATTTAGATTTAATCTATATTTAAACACCGAAATACATTTTGGTTCTAAAAAAAAAAAAGAAGAATTCAGATTCAGTTAGTTGGAGTTAATAAATGATCACTTGCTACAAACTTGATGTGCTTTGCTTGTCATGGACCAGGACTTGCATATGGTGGATGAGACGCTACCTTAAAAACACCCACAAGATGGGCCTAAGCAATTCATTGAATACTCGTTCCACCGTCACTTGTAGCCGATCCATTTTCATGTCTAATTATGGCCTACCCAGCATTGTAGTGCCTATTGAACCTCACTTCCTTCCCGTAATCCATGAAATTACTTATATTTATTTATATATAATATGATTAATTGAATTTCGAAAACTAATAAAAATATAAGTACTTGTTTATATATATATATATATTTATTGACAATGAGAATTCAAGTTCCTAAATATTACCGTCATTCCAATTTGCAATTTTTCATTTGGCGGTGATATTAATGCCTATTGGGGCGATCTTTTAATAAATTCACGAGACTCAATGGACCAAGCTGGAAGCAGACACCTACCATGAATAATTAATTATCTACCCAGTGTACGATCAGATTCACTGAATATTTGAGGGCAATTCTTTTTTATTTTTGGTGAATTATTTGAGGAGAGTTCTGACTATGCATAACTTCATTAGTCAGTGGTTTCCAGCGGGTCACCCGTTCATTACTGCTCGTTACCCTGCACTTGTCCTCTCTCTCTCAACCCGCTCATTACTGCTCGTTACCCGCACTTGTCCTCTCTCTCTCTCAAGTCAGTCACTCGCTTCCACTGAAATATCTGATCTGATCCGTGCCGCAAAACCCACATTATCACGTGCCTCATCACCTAATCCATAGTATATATCTATTCCTTTAAAATTATGGCAATCCAAAAGGACGACCCCCCCTAATCCACATGTTCTCCCCTACATGTGTTGGTTCTAAAATCAATTATGAGGAATGAAACAAACAATTGACGGCTATGTAGGAGCTCTAATTAGGCGAGGAAAAGTAGAGTGAGGAGCCTCATGACATGAGAAAGAAGATGAGAGTAAAATTAATGTTTCAGTTTTAATAGAACAATTGTGTAACCTAGCTGGAGCATTTTAGGTATAATGTAAGAACCTTATTTAATTAAAAGTTAGTTAATTTGTAATCAATTAGAAATAAGTGGATTGTTGTATACATATAGCCACATTTAGGATAATTAATGAATTATTCTTCATCATATTTTATAGCAAACTACCATATATTTCTCTCAAAATAAGTATGTTTTTGAATTCTTGTGTTTTAGGTATAATGTGAAATTTTGCAGTGAAGTGAAGATGACAGTCATTGCCACAAAGCTATACTTGTTTGCTGTAATGTTTCCCTTAATTGAGTTGAAATAAATGGCTTGTGAAAAAAAAAAACAAATATATATTTATTCTATTTTTTATCCGTAAGTACATAAACCTCCATAATAATCCGTAAAAGAAAATTGTCAACTGTATGATCACGGAGCTATGCTTCCTTGCACGGAGGAAGAGGAGCCCCACATAGACCAGCATTACCCAAAAACGCCGACGCCGGAAAGTCGCCCCTGTGAGGAGGAATTCTCCCACTTAAACGATTTCCAGATACATCGAACTCTTTCAGATCGTTTAGATTCAACACATCTGCTGGAATCCCACCGGTCAACATGTTCCGTGAGAGGGAAACAGCCACCAGACCCTTAGCATTGCTGAGGTCCAGCGGAATTGTCCCGGAGAGTCGATTTCCCGCGAGCTCCAGCCTCTGCAATTGCACTTGCTTCCCGATCGATCTCGGTATGGACCCGCCTAGAGGATTATTCGACAGCACCAGCGTCTCTATCGAACTCATCGCTGGCATGTCCCCCACTTGCTCATCCATCGGACCGGTGAACATGTTGTCGGAGAGGTCGATCGAGTTGAAATATCCCAGCGGGTCTGCGACATTTTTCGAGAAAATGTTTCCAATATGGCCATGGAACTTGTTCGAGTGGAGATCGAGGTCCATGAGCAATGACAGGTTCTTGAATCCAATCGGGATCGAAGATCGGAAGCCATTATTGGATAAGTTTAGGAATGCTAGGCTGGTCATGTTCCCTATCCACTCAGGCAGCGGACCGTTTAAGCCGTTGCTAGAGAGATCAAGGGTCGATAAGCTCGACCACGAGAGCCATCCCGGGAGCCGTCCTATTATCCCAGTTCCGGCAAGCAGCAACCTGAAGAGCCTTAACTCACTGAGCCAGCTCGGTAGGGTTACCAGCCTAAGAGGGTTGAAGGAGAGGTCTAAGCTCTGAAGGCTCTCCAGCCGAACCATCATATGAGGGACCGGACCGGAGAGCCGGTTCCTCGACATATCCAACGTTTGGAGTTTCTTTAAGTTCCCTATACTCGATGGGATGCTGCCTTTGAGCCGGTTGTTGGAGAGGTATATGCCGGTGAGGGCCGCTAGATCGCCGATCGTAGAGGGTAGCTTCCCAGATAGCCGGTTGTTCTCGAGGATGAGGCGTTGGATCCTCGTGAGGTTGCCGATCGATGGCGGGATTTCGCCTGTGAGTCTGTTCTCCGAGATGCGGCAGAACGTCAATGAAGCGAGGCTGCCAATGGAGAAGGGGATGGATCCACTGATGAGGTTGCCGTTGAGATAGAGCAGCTCCAAGGAGGAGAGCCGCCCGATTGACAGGGGAATCGGACCGGCGATCCGGTTTCCCGAGAGGTCCAAGTACTTGAGTCTCCTGAGGTTCCCTATGCTGGGGGGAATGCTGCCAGAGAATATGTTCTCATGGAGGTCAAGCCTGGTCAACGCGTCTAACTCCCCTATCGAAGATGGGACCGGACCGGAGAACCGGTTTCCTGAAAGGTCGAGTTCGATGAGCAGCCTCATCGTAAAGAAGAGATTGCCAGGAACATGGCCGGACATAAGGTTATCGCTCAGATACAGCCTTTTCAGATTATGGACGTGAACGAAGGTCGAGGGAATCGAACCGGAGAGCCGATTTGAAACCAGGAAGAGGTGCTCCAGCTGGTTGAGACGGCCAATCTCAGCGGGAACCGGGCCAGTGATGTCCTTCAGGCCGCTTAGGTCGAGAAGCCGTAGGAAAGACAGGTTGCCCAAGAAAGGGGACAGTGTGCCAGACATGGACGTGGCGAAGAGGAAGCCCGTGGTGTCGGAGACCAGACCGGGGCGGCTGAGGTTGACGACACGGCCATTGTTGACGGAGGAGGGACTGCAGGAAACGCCGGCCCAGTCGGAGCAGCAGTCCGAAAAAGGGATCCACGAGCTGAGAAGACCGGAAGGGTCCGAGGTGATTCCAGCCTTGAACTCGAGGAGGGCCTCCTGGTCAACTGGGTGACATGCTTGGGAGGGGACCCAGAATAAGATGAAGATGGAAGTAATAGCAAGCAATGCAGCTTGCTTAGAGGAGGAACTTGGGATCTCCATTGGAAGTGACTCTGACCACTGTAGGTAAGGTGGGAATGAATGTTCACTAGGTAATGGTACGTATTATTTATTGTATATTAGTCTGTCTGCATATGGGGATTACTTATACACATATATATATTTACAATGTTTGTAATTTTATATTGATTATCTTTCTGTATATAATTTTATATTGGTTACCTTTTGAGTATGTAATTTTATAACGAATACCCATGTTATATTAAGCCTTAGGATATTGTGCGAGGAATAAATGGATCATAATTATTAATTCACGGTCAAAATCAAACATCTATTTCATCAGTCATCAACAAAATTAATGCAGGAAGGGAAATGTAAATCAAGCGAATGGACTTCTTTTGTTTTAATAATACAATTTACAGCGTCTTGGGCTTTTAGTTGCCCAGAAAGTGAAATGTAAACCACGCCTGTTACCTTGTTTGTTTGTTTGTGTCGGCATTTAAAAAAGCATAGGTTATGGGCCAAAAGGTTAGTTTTTCGTTCTAGAAGACGGTTGGGAGTGGGGTTAGGAAACTGTTGTTAATGCGTGATAGAGGTGTAATGCACCGAGGCAGAAACGGGACAAAAATGTTGGCATGTGACAGCGTGGGAGCAAGGATCACAAGCACTGAATGAAACAATATGGTGACTAGCTATTTGGTATCATATAAGTTTCCATAATTCATGGATTCTTGAATTAACTACTTACCATCTAAGTCAACATGAACTTGTATAATATCCACAACCATCTAGAAAATTGGCACTTTCCTTTTTATCACCATCTACACCTTCCATGCTTCTTCTACAAATTCAATGGGCACTTTCTAATTATCTTCATCATGCTTGCTTATTTTATTTTTTTGTTCATCCAACAAGGCTGCCAAAAGAATTTCACCATGCTATGTACTCTGCTCAATAGACAATGCATGCAATCTCTTAATTTCATGTTAAGCCAACGACGTTGATTACCTCATATATGACCTCAAGCAATGTATATTGCATCGCCTGCCAAGAACAAAGTTTGGGATTTGTCATCACCAAAACAATAACTTATGGGAGTAGTTCAATTTGATGATCCTTCCTCGCCATCCAACACTGGAAAAATGATATGTAAACGAAAATGTCTCACAAGAATGCTAAGCTTCTCTAGAATGATTTGAAAGAGAGATTTCCACAAGGTAATAAAATCATCCCTATGAAATCAAACATGAATGAGACCCATCATTTTATCATGGTTCTTGATTGGACCCTCTTTCGCACCATTGAATCCACCCTCCTCAGCCTCACCATAAATTTCACTCCAAATCTCTCTCGTGCGAATTCTTTGTATTTTTGTTCGATTGATGTCCTAGTTTGAATCTTGGGAAGGGGATGCTATGATTTTCTTGTAACTATGGGCAAATATGGGTATAAATATGTGTATCGCACCTTAGTTTATGAGGGAGAGATCAAGAAAATCTCAAATTTTGAATTAAATCTTTAATTTTCACAAAAATAAAAAATATTTCAATAATTGGTAACAGGCCCTGTTGATCGACAAATTAGGAAATTACTGTAACATAGTAAAGGATCAAAGGAAGAGTTTGCTTTGCGGAAAATGCAAATGAGCTCAGCTAGTCATCCCCAAATTTGATGGGCACTATGTTCATTCGACAATTTTGATAGATATCTCCTTTATATCAAAGGAAATTTTGGAAAATTTTGAGAAAGTAATATCAAATACTGTAGAAGGAAGTGAGATGGATGGCAATGCTAAAATTATAATGAAAATTATTTTACATAAGCCACATTAATTATTTTACATGAGAATAAATGACCTTAAAGTATCACAGGGTTCTCAAAAGGGAATTTGAGGTAGATCACAAATGGATCCCACTTGACCCATCAAACTAGGACTCGACCTTAGTTAGACTAGCACCCCCACAATCCCACCTGGTCGAATCCATATTTAATTGAGATATAAACTCATTTCATTTTTTAAATAACAAATTGTGTTTGAGGGCGAGGGGGTCTGGGTCCAAGTTCAAATCAAGTCTAGATCCATAGAACTCACCATCGAGGGGATTGAGGGCAAGGGGGTCTGAGTCCAAGGGGACCCAAACCCGTCCGATGAATTGCTATCTCTATTTTGAGGTACTCTATATGAAGAAAAATGAAAAAGGTGGGTGATTACTTTGTACGATATTACCATGGTGGGTACTTTCACCACAGTTAAATTGGAAGGACGAGATCTTCCGATAAACAGCTCAATAGTTTACAGCGAAACAATTTGAAACTTTTTATTAAAAGACTTGCATTTGAGCCCAAAAGAGGTTTACATGAACCTCTTAGGAAAATAACATCGTGATTAGATATATAATGTAAACCCCGCACATTTGAGTTAAGGAAAAACCGGGAAAAGAACCGGTCAAATCGAATAAGAAAACTAAACCGATTTACATTTGGGAATAAGCAATATGAAAATTTACAACTTTTGGTTGATCCAAAAGATTTATTAAATATTGGAAAAGAAATTTAAGATAAACTAGAAAACAAAAACCAAATTGGTTTAGGTGAACTACATTCCATAAGAACTTCAAAGTTAAGCGTGCTTACCTGAGAGTAGTGTGAGGATGGGTGATCTCCTGGGAATTTTGAATTTTTTTGTAACCCGAAATTTCGGTAAAAAAATTTGTATGTACGCCTTATCATAAATTAATATATATTTAATTATTATAATTAATACCAATAATTTAATACCTAAATTAAATTATTAGAATTAATACAAATAATTTAATACCGAAATTTAATTATTGGAATTAATACCAATAATTTATGGCAATATTAATACCAATAATAAATCTCGCCCATTTAATACACGGGTTTTACAACTATATAAAGAGGTGATCCCCATTTCATTCTCCTCACACCTGAACACTTCTCTCTCTCTACTGCTCTATTTCCTGGTAAAACTCGAACTAGAGCTTCGACTTGAACAAAGATCGGGCTCTTTAGAACCGGGGAGAATACAACTATCTGATAGCAAACTACAGTCAATCCGAGAGTCGTCAGAGAAGCGCCGACATGATGGAATAGTGAAGCAACTCTGGCGGACCGAAGCTGCCCTATTTCGGCCAAGCTAAAATCAGCCATTTCAAGCCCTCCTCAGGCCAAACCAAGCCCTCTCAACACTTTCTCAGCCTTTCCATGGCCGAATTAGGATCGAAAGGTAAGCCAATTCGGCTCTCCTTTACAATTTTCGATCGGTGCTAGAGAGAGAGTCGACCGAATTTCAATGACGAAATTCTAATCCAATTCTGCATCAATTGATGCAATTATTGATTATAGGATGAACCTCAGAACGAGACCTATCTGCCCAGATCGAAAGCTCGGACCACCGTGCCTTCACCGGTGAGTAATCGAAGCTTTCTCTCTCTACAGTCTGTTTTCCGGCTAAGCTCCATTTGAGCTCGTTCCGACGTTAAAATCTGTGATTCAAAGTATCTTAGAATCGTATGAACATGCAGAAACTCAATTTCAACTCCAATTTCAATAATTAGAAGTGTTTGATCGGTCAATTTGATGAAATCAAATTCGGTAGTGTTGAAGAGTTGAAATTGGGGGAAAATTTGGGGATTTTCGAAATTCAAAGGGCCAAAATACAATTTTATGAAATTGATGGTCAATTGGGCATGAAAATAATGTTGGAGGACCAATTTGAGGAATTTTGGAATTTTTGGGGCAAAACTTACCATTTTTGTAAAAGAAGGGCAAAATGGTAATTTTGGAAAAATTGGGGGACCAAATTGGAAATTTGGGAAATTAAACCCCTTTTTGGTGAAATTGAATAAATTGAGGTCCCAGGATAAATTTTAAAAGTTACGGGACTAAATTTGAGGAAAAACCGACATTAGGGACTTAAAGTTAAAGAGAAATAACTTTAGGGACCTAATTGCAAATAACTAAAAGTTTGGGTTTTCTCATTCATTGGAAATGAATGAAGGTTTTTATGCCGAGTAATAATGAACAAGGTTGTTCATATCGTGTAGGAACGCGAAATACCGGGAACGCCAGCAAGGACAAGCTCGCGTGAATACAAAGAACCAGTCTAGTGGAATTCACGGCATTATCGGGTGAGTGGGTTTACTAACATCATACCTGGTTGGGATGATGAGCGCAACTTAAAGATAAAAACCACTTACCGATTGTGAGTGGAAATTTTATATCATACCCGGTAGGGGATGATAAGTACCTCGGTATAAAAACCCACTGTTTAGTGGTATTTTAATCATCACAACTTAGAGAAAGTGATGTGAAAATTATGCAAAAATAACTACTTACCGGTTGTAAGTAGATCATACCCGGTTGGTATGATGAGACTTCCTCGAAGGAAGTTGAAAACCCGTTCATCGGTTATGAACGGAGATGTCCTTATACAGGTCGGTATGATGGGCAGTAAAAACCTATATTTGTCGGAAGTGCTCTCCCCTGACTGTGTGCTAATGCTTAAACAATTTGGGAGACCTTCTCGATGGGAGCTCGAATAGCTCTAATAGGCCGGGGGCCTCGATTTTGGAACTTGGGGGCTAAATGCCCGATTTTGAAAATCTCGTACAGTGGGCCCAATGCCAATTGGCACAAGTAGGAGCTCGTAAATGAACATGATATATGTGCCATAAAACTTAATAAGTGAATTGTTTGGCCATGGTACCAAGATAGGACCGACATGCTCAGTCAACTAGCGGCAGTGCAACATGACAGGTCGACGGACTAGTCAAGACAAACAGTTGCGGGTTGAGTTGAGAGTCGGGGCCGTTGGACTAGTGGCACCACATATTACATGGCAATATAAGAAAATATTGTTTGTGCATGCACTGTGAGTACGGGATCATCAAGACGCCCATGAGGGGTAGTGATGTGTCCTAAGGGCACTGAACGACCTAGTGGCTATAAGGGCAGTTCGTCGTTCCAGGTGTCTGTGCGAAATCTTGAGTAGCACGAAGTGCATGAGACCGGGGTGGGGACAGGATGAGGTCTCTGTCCTCATACGAACATGAAGAAGTGATTTCGGGATTGTGGGTAGGATGTCACGTACATCCACTCATTCCCAGGGTAGAAGTGATCGTACTTTTATCCGGGTGGCAGGAAAAGTCGCTCCGAAGCCACTAGCGGGTTCAGTAGTGATACTGACTTGCGAATGTGTGTAACCTTCACGATGAAGGATGTGTGTTGGGTGATGACACACCGTGGTAACTAAGAAATAATGAAAAAATCCAAATTTTTAAATGATGGGATTTTTGAAAACAAAGGAGTCTGGCACACTCCATATAAATGTTTTTCTTAAAAGTCAAAAGCTTTTAAAAACCCATTCACTGAGTAGTCGTACTCACCCCCTCCCTTATATCCCTTTTAGGAAATCCCAAAAAGCCTCCCCTTAAAGACCGTCAACTAAGATGCCTGTAAGACAGGTATGTAAAGTTTTAAATTTCATACAGTTTTGATTATGCTATTCCAAGAAAAAGGTGCAAGTTAAAGGACGCCTTACTCTTTACGGTTTACGATAAGGGGAAACCCTTTAATAAACCGGGAGAGTGGTGGGTTGATCACGGGGATCCGACCAAACCGGGTTGAGGCATGACATATAACTAAACCTTCATAAGCAGGGAAGAGTGCTACCATAGACGATAGTGATCTAGGGAGATCCCCCCACTTCCATCTCGAGCTTCCTCGGCTTTCACATACAATAGTTTTAGAGGAGGGGAATAAGCTCACAACTCACCGAATGAGACACTGACATCGGGCCACTATATTGCTTGCGACTGAGATATTCCCCATAAACCACCTATTTCAATTTAATATTTCTTTAGTTGGATTTATGATCTCAAGTCCCATGGTTTATTTGGCTCATCGAGACTCTGTCTCGGGCCATCCCTAACCGTAGTCTACCATATGATCGGGTTAATCTTAGTCTCCCCCAATTATTCCCACATGGAATACAATTATATCAAAACGGTAAATCATGTATCGGGAACTCAAGTCCCACACAATTATTTGTCCAACTTAGGGCCTGCACCTCGGGGTTACTCACGACTTGTGCAAAACATGGGTTACTTAGACCCGTACACATGTGATACACAAGCCCACACACATGCGCTACACAAGTCTACACTCATGGTTACATAAGCTCGCACACATGGGCTACACAAGCTCGCACACATGGGCATACTTACTGTCACGCCCTGACCCGATTTGGTCGGATCCCCGTGAACAACTTGCCACTCTCCCGATTTATTAAAGGGTTTCCCCTTATTATAAACCGTAAAGAGTAAGGTGTCCTTTAAACCTGCACCATTTCCTGGAATAGCATAATCAAAACTACATGAAATTTTAAACTTTACATACCTGTCTTATAGGCATCTTATTTGATGGTATTTTAGGGTAGGCTTTCTGAGATTTCCTAAAAGGGATATAAGAGAGGGGGTGAGTATGACTACTCAGTGAATGGGTTTTTAAAAGTTTACATTTAACTTTTAAGAAAAACATTTATATGGAGTGTGCCAGACTCCTTTCTTTTAAAAAATCCCTTCATTTAAAATTTCTCTCAGGTTTTTTCATTATTTCATAGTTACCGATGTGTCATCACCCAACACACATCCTTCATGAATACCCGTATAACCATCGAAGTCTGTTGAAGTGACGAATTCCTGAAAATTAAGGGGCGGGAGGGACAAAGAAATTGTTGAAGTTAACATTCTTTTTATCTAGTATCAACACTTTTGATGTTAAGAAAAGATCTTTTGTAGGAAGGTTGGCTAGAGATTTCTTGTAAAAACACTAGCCTCGTTGAGTCAATAAGAAGAATATTTCAATATTTTTTGATTTCATGTATTATTCTCATTATGCACATAAGGGAGGAGTCGTATGAGGTGAAAATCTCACGTACAGTTCTGGAACGGAGATTCTTTGAATTGAACGATGACCGTAACAGATGTCAGCTCAAATTCACAAGTCAGTATCACTATTGAACCCACTAGTGGCTTCGAAGCGACTTTTCCTACCACCCGGATAGAAGCACGACCACTTCTACCTTGAGAATGAGTGGATGTTCGTGACATCCGACCCTCAATCCCGAAATCGCTTCTTCGTGTCCATATGAGGACAGAGACCTCATCCTGTCCCCACCCCGGTCTCATGCGCTTGGTGCTACTCTAAATTTTGCACAAACACCTGAAACAACGATCTGCCCTTATACTCACCGGGTCGTTCAGGGCCCTTAGGATGCATCACTACCCCTCATGGGCGTCTTGATGATCCCGTACTCATAGTGTATGCAAAAATAATGTTTTCTCATATTACCATGTAATCTTTGGTGCCATTGGTCTAATGGCCCCGACTCTTAACTCAACCCGCAATTGTTTGTCTTGACTAGTTCGTCGACCTGTCATGTCGCACTACCGCTAGTTGACTGAGCATGTCGGTCCTATCTTGGTACCATGGCCAAACAATTCACTTATTAAGTTTTATGGTACATATTAACAATTCACTTATTAAGTTTTACAAGCTCCTGCTCGTGCCAACTGACCTTGGGCCCACTGTACGAGATTTTAAAAAACTGGGCATTCTAGCCCTTAAGTTCCAAAATTGAGGCCCCCGACCTATAAGAGCTATTCGAGCTCCCATCAAGAAGGTCTCCCAAATAGTTTAAGCATTGACACACAGTAAGGGGAGAACACTTCTGAAAAAATAGGTTTTCACTGTCTATTATACCAACTGGTATAAGGACATCTCTGTTCATAACCGATGAACGGGTTTTCAACTTCCTTCGAGGAAGTCTCATCATACCAACCGGGTATGATCTACTTACAACCGGTACCACTAAACAGTGGGTTTTTATACCGAGGCACTTATTATTCCCAACAGGGTATGATATATAATCCCACTCACAACTGGTAAGTGGTTTTTATATTTTAAGTTGTGCTTATCATCCCAACCGGGTATGATGTTAGTAAACCCACTCACCTATTAACGTAGTGAATTCCACTAGACCGGTTCTTTGTATTAACGCGAGCTCGTCCATGCTAGCGTTCCTGGTACTTCGTGTTCCTACACGATATGAACATCCTTGTTCACTATTACTCGACTTAACAACCTTCATTCATTTCCAATGAATGCGAAAACCCAAACTTTTTAGTTATTTGCAATTAGGTCCCTAAAGTTATTTCTCTTTAACTTTATGTCCCCAAATGTAGGTTTTTCCTCAAATTGAGTCCCAAAACTTTTAAAATTTATCTTGGGACCTCAATTTATTCAATTTCACAAAAAGGGTTTAATTTCCCAAATTTCCAATTTGGTCCTCTAACTTTTCCAAAATTACCATTTTGCCCTTCCTTTACAAAAATGGTAAGTTTTGCCCCAAAAATTCCAATATTTCCCAATTGGTCCTTCAACATTATTTTCATGCCCAATTGATCCTCAATTTCATAAAATTGCATTTTGGTCCTTTGAATTTCGAAAATCCCCAAATTTCCCCCAATTTCAACTCCTTAGCACAACCGAATTTGATTTCATCAAATTGACCAATCAAACACCTCCAATTGTGAAATTGAAGTTAAAATTGAGTTCCTCCATCCTCTTACAATTCAATAGCACTTTGAATCGCAAGTTTTGATGCCAGAACGAGCTCAAACGGAGCTTTGCTGGAAAACGGACTGTAGAGAGAGAAAGCTTCGATTATTTACCAGTGAGGGCACAACGGTCCAAGCTTTCGATTTGGCCAAATAGCTCTCATCCTGAGGTTCATCCTAGAATCAAGAATTGTATCAATTGATGCCAAATTGAGTTAGAATTTTATCATTGAAATTCTGTCAGTTCTCTCTCTAGCACCAGCCAGAAATTGCAGAGGGGAGCCGAATTGGCTTACCTTTCAGTTCTAATTCGGCCGTGGGAGGGCTGAGGAAGTGTTAGGAAGGCTTGGTTTGGCCTGAGGAGGGCTCGAAATGGCCGATTTCAGCTTGGCCGAAATAGGGCAGCTTCGGTCCGCCGGAGCTGCTTCACTGTTCTATCATGCCGGCGCTTCTCCAACGATTCTCGGATTAACAAAGTTTGCTATCAGATAGCTGTCTTCTCCCCGGTTCTAAAGAGCCTGATCTCTCATTCCGAGTTTAAGAAAAATGTTCAAGTCGAAGCTTTGGTTCGAGCTTCACCGGGAAATGGAGCAGTAGAGAGAGAAAGAAGTGTTCAGGTGTGAGGAGAATGAATGGGGATGACCTTTATATATGTGTAAAATCGTGTATTAAATGGGAGAGATTTATTACTAGTATTAATATTACCATAAATTATTGGTATTAATTTTAATAATTTAATTTTGATATTAAATTATTTGTATTAATTTTTATAATTAAATATATATTAATTTATGGCTATTTATGATAAGGCGTAGCGTAGCGTTCACATAAAAATTTTTGATCGAAATTTCGGATTATGAAAAAAATTATACTTCCTAGGAGGTCACCCATCCTCACACTACTCCCGGGCAAGCACACTTAACTTTAGAGTTCTTATAGATTCTCATTCACCTGAACCAATTTGATTTTTCTCTTCTAATTTATTTTAAGTTTCTTTTCAAGATTTAATGAACCCTTTGGATCATCCGAAAGTTGAAAATTTCAAAATTGCTTATTCCCAAATGATCGAGATTGTAAACCAGCTCAGTTTTCTTATTCGGCTTGACCGGTTCTTTTTCCGGTTTTCCTTAACTCAAAAGTGCGGGGTTTACACTTACGATCCTATATCACACCTCAGAATGTACCACAACTTAACGATACAAGGTCCGTGCAAAACTGGAGTTTGGGAACCACGTGCAACTCTACCACAACTAATACTTTTGGAGTGTAATCAAATAGTTGGGTACCTCAGCACCTAGAGTCATGGCTCCACTACCCTCACTCACCGGCACATTCCCCTTACACGCGCACTCACTTACACCATTTTTCGTCACAATGGTATACTCGAACGGTACCTGTACATCAACTGAGTGTCCGAGGTAATATGAAAGCAATTAAGACATCTCCTAGAATAACTTTCCAACTTCCCAAGAACGACGATACAACCTCACCAGGAGTCCTTCCGTCGATCCTCTCCCATACCGGTATCACAATGAAATCACATGACACACGATCATAACTGTGACACTCATAGCCTAAATTCCATAATGGCTTATATAGCATCTCATTACCGAGAGTTCGGTACGACTCTAGCACGACTCCCCAATTCAAACATGCACATATCATATAACTCTCGGGAACCCAACCTATGATTCGAGCATCTTAACTCACATAATATATATAGACCTTGGGAGCCCAACTTATCATTCAATCGTCTCACCGACTCCCCACACCTCATATAAATCTTGGGAGCCTGTGTAAACCCCGCGCTTTTGAGTTAAGGAAATTCGGGAAAGAACCGATCAAACCGAGTAAGAAAACCAAGCCGATTTACAAACCCGATCATTTGGGAACAAGCAATTTGGAAATTTACAACTTCCGGGTGATCCAAAGGGTTCATTAAACCTTGGAAAAGAAACTTAAGAAAAAATAGAAGAAAAAAACTAAATTGGTTCAGGTGAATGAGATTTCATAATAACTCTGAAGTTAAGCATGCTTGCCCGATAGTAGTGTGAGGATGGGTGACCTCCTGGGATGTATGCTTTTTTTTGTAACCTGAAATTTCGGTCAAAATTTTTTATGCATTATCATAAATAGTCATAAATTAATATATATTTAATTATTGTAATTAATACCAATAATTCAATACCTAAATTAAATTATTGGAATTAATACAAATAATTTAATACCAAAATTAAATTATTGGAATTAATACCAATAATTTATAATAATATTAATACTAGTAATAAATCTCTCCCATTTAATACACGAACTCATCCCCATTCATTGTCATCACACCTCAACACTTCTCACTCTCTCTACTGCTCCATTTCCCGGTGAAGCTCGAACCAGAGCTTCGACTTTAACATTTTTCTTAACCTTGGAAGGAGAGGTCGGGCTCTTTAGAACTGGGGAGAAGACAGCTATCTGATAGCAAACTCCAATCAATACAAGAATAGCTAGAAAAGCGCCAACATGATGGAACAATGAAGTAGCTCCGGCGGACCGAAGCTGCCCTATTTCGGCCAAGTTGAAATCAGCCATTTCGAGCATTCCTCAGACCAAACCAAGCCCTCCCAACACTTCCTCAGCCCTCCCATGGCCGAATTAGGACTGAAAGGTAAGCCAATTCGGCCCCTCTACAATTTTCGGTCGGTGCTAGAAAGAGAACCGACAAAATTTTAATGATGAAATTCTAACTGAATTCGACATCAATTGATGCAATTCTTGATTCTAGGATGAACCTTAGGACGAGAGCTATCTGCCCAGATCGAAAGCTCGGACCATCATGCCTTCACCGGTGAGTAATCGAAGTCTTTTCTCTCTATAGTTCATTTTCCGACGAAGCTCCGTTTGAGCTCGTCACGACATTAAAACTTGCGATTCACATTGCTAAAGAATCGTATGAACATGTAGAAACTCAATTTCAACTTCAATTTAAATAATTGGAAATGTTTGATTGGACAATTTGATGAAATCAAATTCGACTATGTTAAGAAGTTGGAATTGGGGAAAAATTGGGGATTTTCGAAGATTCAAAGGACTGAAATGCAATTTCCTAAAATTAAGGGTCAATTAGGCATGATAAAAATGTTAGAGGGCCAATTGATAAATTTTAGAATTTTTGGGGTAAAATTTACCATTTTTGTAAAGGAAGGGCAAAATGGTAATTTTGGAAAAGTTGGGGGGACCAAATTGGAAATTTAGAAATTTAAACCCCTTTTTGTGAAATGGAATAAATTGAGGTCCTATGATAAATTTTAAAAGTTTTAGGACTCAATTTGAGGAAAAACTGGCATTAGGGACTTAAAGTTTAAGAGAAATAACTTTAGGGACCTAATTACAAATAAATTAAAGTTTTTCTCATTCATTCAGAGTGAATGAAGGCTATTAGGCCGAAGGATAATGAATCGATAGTTCATATCATGTAGGACACGAAGTACCGGGAACGCCAACAGGGACAAGCTCGCATAAATACAAAGAACTGGTCTAGTGGAATTCACGGCATTAACGGGTGAGTGGGTTTACTAACGTCATGCCCGGTTGGGATGATGAGCACAACTTAATGTTAAAAACCACTTATAAGTTGTGAGTGAGATTTTATATCATACCCGGTTGGGGATGATAAGCATATCGTAATGAAAACCCACTACTATATGGTATTTTAAATATCACAACTTAGAGTAGTGATGTGAAAACCTTGCAGAAAAACTTCTTACCGGTTGTAAGTACATCATACCCGGTTGGTATGATGAAAATTCCTCAAAGGAAGTTGAAAACCTATTCATTAGTTATGGACAGTTGAAAATATAATTTTTGTTGGAAGTGCTCTCCCTTTACTGTGTGCCAATGCTTAAACTATTTGGGTGACCTTCTTGATGGGAGCTCGAATAGCTCTTATAGGTCAGGGGCCTCAGTTTTGGAACTTGGAGGCTAATATGCCCAATTTTTAAAATCTCGTATAGTGAGCCCAATGCCAGTTGGCATGAGCAGGAGCTCGTAAACAAACATGAATTGTATGCCATAAAACTTCAAATAAAGGAATTGGTTGGCCATGGTACTAAGATAGGACCGACATACTCAGTCAACTAGTGGCAGTGCGACATGATAGGTTGACGGACTAGTTAAGACAAACAACTGTAGGTTGAGTTGAGAGTCGGGGCCGTTGGACCAGTGGCACCACAAATTACATGGCTTGATAAAAAAATATTGTTTGTACATGCACTATGAGTACGAGACCATCAAAATGCCCAAGAGGGGTAGTGATGCGTCCTAAGGGCCCTGGACAACCTAGTGAGTATAAGGGCCTGTTCGTTGTTCCAAGTGACTGTGCGAAATTTGGAGTAGCACCAAGCATATGAGACCGGGATGGGGACGGGATGAGGTCTCAGTCCTCATAACGGAGACAAAGAATTTATTCTAGGAATGAGGGTTGGATGTCACGAACATCCACTTATTCTTAGGGTTGAAGTGGACGTACTTCTATCCGGGTGGCCGGTAAAGTCGCTCCGAAGCCACAAGTGGGTTCAGTGGTCGTGCTGACCTGCGAGTGTGTGTAACCTTCATGATGAAAGATGTGTATTGGGTGATGACACACCGTGGTTAAAAAAGAAATGGTGATAAACCCAAGATTTCAAATGAAATGGTTTTGAAAGAAAAGAGTCTGACACACTCCAATAATAAGTGTTTTCTTAAAAATCTAAACTTTTAAAAACCCATTCACTGAGTAGTCGTACTCACCCCCTCCCTTATATCCCTTTTAGGAGATTTTGGAAAGCCTACTCTTAAAGACCATCAACTAAGACGCATGTAAGACAGGTATGTAAAGTTTAAAATTTCATGCAGTTTTGATTATGCTATTTTAGGAAATGGTGCAGGTTTAAAGGACACCTTACTCTTTATGGTTTATAATAAGGGGAAACCCTTTAATAAACTGGGAGAGTGGCGGGTTGATCACGAGGATCCGACCAAACAAAATCGGAGCATGATAGCCTGACTTGTCATTCGACCGTCTCCTTACATTACATGGTTGGACACATCACCCTATACTCAAGTCTTACAGCATGGTCCCCATTCTGGTCGTTTAATTTAATACACAACACAATTTAAACATTTCATAAGAGCCTATGATGTCATTTGACCATCTCCACAATCCAGCAAAGTGGGCCCATGGCCCTACTCATCCGATTCAAATGGATCGTAGCTATACAACGTGCCTCAATCTCATGACTGTTCCTTACTTTAGCATTTAAAACTACTTGTTTGTTTATTGAAGTAGATTAAATCGCTGATGGAGATTGCATATTAATTGGTGTTGTTTGATCATGTATTAGTGTACAAATCAATAATATAATAAATTACATATAAAAAATAAATGCAAATTACAAATCAATAAAATGGGGTTAGTGATCAGGGCAGGATTACGGTACTAGTAATAGTACTAGTACCATGATCCGGTACTAGTAATTGTACTAGTAAGATTACAAGTACCGTGAACCTGTTTTAGATCATGGTACGAGAGTCGGGATTACCTCGAGTGGGGACTCGTAGTCGGGGCTTAGGGGCTGAAGCTAAGGCAATGGTTGTTACTCAACTCATGGGGTGCGAGGCTCTCGGGAGTCAAGGGCTCAGTCGGGGATGCTTGTCATGCCCCGACCTGGTTTGGTTGGATCCCTGTGAGCAACCTGCCACTCTCACGGTTTATTACGAGTTCCTGCTCGTGCCAACTGGCCTATGGCCCACTATTCGAGATTTTCAAAATTGGGCATAATAGCCCCCAAGTTCCAAAACTGAGGCCTCTAGCCTAATAGAGATATTCGATCTCACGTCAAGAAGGTCTCCCAAATCGTTTAAGTAGTGGAACATAGTCAGGGGAGAGAACTTTTGACAAAAATATATTTTCAACTATCCATCATACCAACCGAGTATGATGATATCTCCGCTCATAACCGATGAACATGTTTTCCACTTCCTCCAAGAAGTTTTATCATACCAATCGAGTATGATCTACTTACAACTAGTAAGTAGTTTTTCCGTATCATTTTCATACCACTCCTCTAAGTTGTGATGTTTAAAATATCACTAAGTAGTGAGTTTTCATCTCCGAGGTACTTATCATCCCAACCAGGTATGATATAAAAAATCTCACTCACATGTTCATGTAGTGAATTTACACTTAGTTGATTTTTGTCCCTTACGAGCTTAACCTCAGCTAGCGTTCCCAATGTCTCATATTCCTACACATACGAAATGAACATCGTTGTTCATTATCATCTGGTTTGATCACCTCATTCAATATAAATGACTCAATTCATAACTTTTTCAATATTTGCAAATTGGTCACTAAAGTTATTTTCCTTTTACTTTAGGCCCCCCAATTTTCAAACTTTAGGCCCCCCAATTAGTTATTTTCAAACTAAGGTGGGAGGTCCCCCCAGCATTCCTTTAGGCCATCGTAAATTCCATTTGATCGGGGTTGACCAGAATAGTGTCGATCATGCTTGATCGTGAATTGAAAGAAATACGAGCTACAGTTGGGTCAAGGTCGGGAACTCACCGGAGATGGCACATCGATCATCGAGAAGGTGCAGTTCAAAAGTTAGAGTATGTGGCTACTTGAACTATGATGATTGGTGGTCTATAGCTCCTACAATGTCCATTTTAGTTAGCTTAACCATTTCTCCTAAAATTGAAGATTAAATGTTTTAATTCATCTTTGAAATTTACTCAAATCGAGTAGGGTGGTGGCTACGGAAAGTCTGTGGTATGAGGGATTTGCTGAATTTTTCTCAGTACTTGAGTGTCGTCGAGGCTATCAGAATTAACCTTTGTAACAAATGCTCTATTTTCGGTCACCAGAGATCGAGAACTCTGTGATCTCTCTGTAAACTATAGGGGAAGAGTTGAGGATCAAGGGAGGTGGAAAGTTGAGGCTCTAGGCTTTCCAAGAGTACCAAGATCGTCGTCGAAGGTGGCCGAATGGAGGAGTTATGGTCTATAGTAGTCGGGTCACGGGAGTTGGGAGCTATCTGGCTTTGAGAGAGAATTTTGAGCTAATTCTGACAAGGGGAGATCCAAGATTTATATGGATGTGTTATAGACTTGCATAGCTATCTATTCATAGCCTTCTTTCCTCATTTCATAGCCTGTGGTTTTATGAATAAATTAATTTTTCTAAGTAGTGAAGTTTGGGCTATTTGTCAATGTTTATTGGGTTATTTTACAGAATTTATGCTGATTTTTGGCCAATTAACCCCTTTTTAGGCTAATTTTTGGGAAAATAAAAATAACTAAAGATTGTACATTCAATTTTCTATTGAATGTAACCAAGAACCACTTCATTCCAATTAGTTTAGCACCCTAAAAAATTTGGGGGGTTTTGTGACTCCTGTTAGTCCGAACCCAATTCATGTCGGTTCTTTCTCGGGTTTCTCCCAATCCTTGACTTTGTATCCCAAGACGCTTCTTAGGGTCCCTTATGAGCTATTTTTACCCCTATTAATGTCTCCATCGATCCCTTCACTCATTTCGATTTGATTTATTTTCCCAGTTTATGTTTTTTCTTCCTGGTTCGATCCCATATCCCAGTTCAACTCGGTTTATTTATTAAATTTTAATTTCCCGGTGTTACATAGGGTATAATCCCATCCTCGACATGAGAAATGGGCTAAGCCCATGGTCAACGAAAATGGGTTGGACTAGTAGTTCGTGAAAATGGGTCTAAGGTAATCATTTTCAAAATAAGTGGGTCTAAGACCATTTTTTGAAAACACTCGTGAAAGTGGGCACAAGACCATGATTTGAAAGAGAGGGGCTATGACCCCAAGAAAAATGGGTACCATTCCTTATTATTTGAAAACCTAGAAATCACCCTTGTCCCATAAATAACAATAGTAGTGGGATTGGTCAAATAGTAAGTCAAGTCTCGATAATAAAATTAATTAATAAACTATTGTGTGAAACGGATCATGCATGGTAACTATTATTGAACTAGAAACGAGTAATGTCCCGTATAGCTGATAGTATCAAAGATGAATATATGAGGTTAGTCAATTAGCAAGGCAAATTTCAAAAATTTCAAATACTATTGTATGTGGTTGTGATGAGCGGGATCATTAGATATCTAATGAGTAGTAGTGATGATTACAATGGTTACTATATAGTAATTAGGAATAAGGGAAGATGACACTAATCTAGTATATCAAGGACTCCGGGAATTCGATGCGCATTAGATATAGCGAAGGGGAAATGTCTCGTCCATCAATATCATACAACTTATGTATGTTTGGGCGGGGTAATTTGGTCCACATAGACAATTTGGTATGAATATCATGATCCATAGAGACATGTGGTTGGGGATACCATGATCACCATGTAATCCTTACATTATATAATTGATATGCTTGTAATGGGTAACTTGGTCCATACAAGCTTGTTATGATGTGTTGATAATGTTTAAAAGATATAAATCTTGTCATTATAACATATATGATGAAATGATAGCAATGTAAAATAGTTTAAAATAATTATACATAAATATTTTGAATATTTGTCGAATCGTTCACATGATTTTTCAGTGTTACTCAATTTTACTAATTGAATTTTATAACTCATCCCACTCTAATAAATCTTTTGGGAAACTAAAGTGTAGAAGAGATGTGATGGTTATAAGGGAAACAAAATGGGTTAACTAAATGTACCATTTTATATGAAGATTCAGTATTTATATTCTCAGTATTTATTCATTGATCTCTAAATTTTCAAAACTTTATAAATTAATCATCTAAGTTTCTAGTATTTCCTTTTTAGTCCTTCAAAAGCTAATTTTCAAAAATCAACATATATTTCCCCAAAACTCTCCCTCCACCCCCATTTTCCTCAAATTTACGAAATTATACCATAGTTTTCAAATTTTGCACTTCAGTATTTAAACTTTACACTAATCACAATTTAATCCACAAAATTTTCTTAATTACATTTTATCTCAAAACTTATGTAACTCAAGCATGCAGAATCTCAAATATTCATATTTTGAAATTATTCGTTAATATTTCTAAAATTTATAAATGGTTCCCAAAATTTAAAAAATTATAATTTATTCCATAAAATTCTCTTTATTTCATTTCATTTTAGCACAATACAATTTTCATATTCAACATTCAAATGCTCATTTTAAAAATAAAATACTAAATTTTTTTTTTCAAGTCAGTACTCAAAATTTTAAAAATTACACTCACTAATTGATTATAACCTTTATTGGACGTCGAATTGGTTAAATGAATTTTAAAATATTATATAATATATATTATTAAATATAATAAATTTATATATTAATATTATTTTATAATTTAAATATTTAATTTAATATATATATATTTAAAATATAATTATTTATTATATATTTTATTTTATAACACGTAATTTATAATTAGTATGATTATTTCAACCTTATAAATTTAAATAAACTATTAAATATATTATATTTTCAGTATTTGATCAATTATAAATATAAAACAACCGAGAATGTATTATCCAACATAATTAGTCGAGCACATACTTATTTAAAATTTATTATTTGTAAATTATGTAAAGATTTTAAAATTATAAATACATAACATATTTATATTTTATCCCATTGATATTATTGTCAACGGACACATCTTCTAATTTCTTCCGTATTTTAAACTATTTGAGTATGTAATTTATTCATTTTCACGGCCGCTGGGCATTTGGACCATAGAACAGGCTAGCATGCATTGACCGCGGTACAGCTGGCGTTGAACCAGGGAGAATTGCTTAATGGAAATTGAAGCAATTCTCCCTTTCACCCCTTCCTCTCTACTTAATATTCACTTATTCTTTATACGTGATAATATTAAGAAAATAATCAATTTATTCTTCCATGACACACGAACTGACTCCTCCACTGACATGGGTATCATCTATAATCTAAGCACAAAAAAGGCCTAATCAATATACATCATAGAGCAAGAAATACAGCTTCAAAGCCACGGGCTCATAAACCCCCCATCCATTGTAACACAAAGTCATGTAAAGAACACACAATCTTCCAGAGGATAGACGGCAGAACATAACTTGGCAGTCTATGCAACAAAAGCCCACCCATCATCTACCCAACTCGAACTCAAGGGCACTTGCGCTCCTTGTTATGTGTGGTTTGTTTAGCGTAGCATGGGCAGGCCTCGTAATTTCCTGAGGTGCCCGGAGGAACACAGCTGCAAACTCTGCAGCAGCTCCCGCAAGCTCTGTGGCACAAGTTGGGATGCGACGACAATTTGCACCTCCCAGCACAAGCTTTCCCACAGTCTGATTCATGACAAACAAGAACAACAACAACAAGAATAAGCATGAAAGTGTAAATATGAGATACACTTTGGTACGATCGCGATGGGTAACTGATGGCTACAGTTTATCAATATTTACCTATGGTCTGTATCGGCATAGGTGCAGCTGCTCCTCCCTTAGGACCAAAATCACCATGCCAAAAACAGTACAGAAACATCACTCAAGAAAAGAAAAACATATTCTATACACAAACAATTTTAATTTCTTAGCTTCACCATTGCAGCTCAGTGCGTTACCGTTGTCTGAGCATCCGCCGCGTGGATGAGGAGAACCACCGCAACAAGGGCTACCGCTGCCGCGTGAAGGGCTCGAGAAGTGGCCATTTAATTGTATGCAGAAGAAAAGAGGTAGATCAGAAGCTTGGTGGCGGAGTATAATGAAGAGAATAGCCAGTGGATGGAGTGCTCAATTTATAGTGGAGGCCACTCAGGCCAGTGATGAGGAGAGTGAAGTGAAAGCCAGGGGGACACGTACGCATTTACAGGATGGTCAAAGGTATTGGTCGATGGGGTAATTGTAATTGTAAGTTTTTAAATAGGCCACCTCTCAGAGAAAAGTGAGTAGTGGAGGATATTATTTATCATATTGGAAACAACGGGTCCCACACGATCGTCTGAATATCTCCTCGTCATGTCATATATGTTCATTTCCATCTAATATTTATAATTAATTTTTTTTATTTATTATAAAATATTAAAGATTTTATTAACTTTTCAATGGACCGACATTATTTATGTTCAACCAGACAGCTATCGTGCACATACGTCCCTCGGAAGGGTCCGCATCGTTTGTTGGCTACCTACCGTTCAATTCTTACTGCAACGTGTGTCGGGGCATCGATCCGGTAGTGCTAAAGGGGAAATGTATGAAAATATCAGTAGGCCATGTCGTATCACCGACTTGGGCCAAATCATAACTCCGGTCCCATATAACAAGATTGAATGCATGATGTGCTCAGCATGCTTTGGATCTTACTTTTTAAGCAGAAAAAAAATGAAGAACTTGAGGTATTGTAACTATTAGAGTAGTTAACTAAGCAAAGGTATTTACAGTTTTGTAATTGTCAGCAACGGCTAAAGAGTTGCTTGTATATTTTATTTATTACATTAATTCGAATAGTGTAATGAAATACACCCACTCAGATGATATTTACTCTTTTCTTGTCTATATGATGGCGAGCAATTGTGCCACTCTTCATCAACATATGTAGATCTTCATTGTTAACTCCTCATATGACCCTTTTTGCATCATATATTAGGCGACATTGTGTGTACTCTTCTTCAATGCACTTCCTATATCAGCACTACGATCCGCACAAGATGAATTTTGCATTATCATTTTCTTTTCAATTTATCTATTAAACTTGATGACGGTAATTATTATTTCTCAAAATATAATAAGATTCACCGGTGGCTGGATTATGCTATTGGTTCCATCTCCGACCATCACCGACAATTACTAAGGATGCGATAAGTACTACTTGTTACCTAATTTAGCATTTAAATCTTGAACGAGTATGGACAAGTTTTATTTCAAAGATCAAGAGATTGTAGTGAACCAATAGTCCGGACAAGGCTGGTAGATAGAAATTTGTTATAAAAAATACTTAAAATGTCATAATAGTAATTTAAAATTTTAAAAAATACGAACAAAGTAAGAGAAATTAGGTTGGATAGTATCAAGTTGGCCTACTCAACTCACCTGAGCTATTAAGCACCAACCGAGGTTATTCTGCACCATTTAGGAGTTTGCTATAATAAATTCAATTTTTTCATCAAATTTAGTGTTATAAATTACAGAGATTAACTAGAAATTGAGTTAGCAGTCTTCCTATGCAGTTAATTGCATGAACTACTCATGAATAGCTCAAATTTGTCATTTAAAGTTGAAAATCCTGTCTTCAAACATCACTCCGACCTCTGGACAGTAAAATGAGCATATCACTCTCATACGACCATCAAATGAGGTGATTTTGGTGTCAAGCAGACGATAATTGAGTCCTATAGAAATCCATGGTCGGACCCTAACTTGGTAGTGGCCGAAATAGGCTGCAAAATAGTTGTTTTGTTCGACCCTGATTCTAAACAACAAGATTGGCTGTTGTCGACGACCCTTTTGGGGGCCCAATTCTCCATCCTCCGGCCACCATTGCCAAAGTAATGGTCTACCTCCCCCTCCCGGCCACGACCGACCCTAGAGAGAAATTGGTCGGTATGAGTTAATTTTCGCCGATGGGTTTATCGGGTTCAACCCAATTGCGGCCAATTGATTACCAAATTCTCTCAACTCCAACGACCACTTGGCCGACCACCACCACATAAAGTTTCACGTGGACTTTGGCTACAAAATGCCTAAGCTCCGACCACTTCTCGTGAAAATTTCTCACAACACCCTCTATTACTCGGTTTCGGCCAATTTTGGCAAACAACCAAATTCGGTCTTGGTTAGCTGAAGTAAGGTCACTCACTCCTTCCACGAGTCATTATGAGTATGATAAGATTAATTGGGGGTAAATTATGAATTTAGAAGTTCATTTGATTTGAATTCCAAAGTTTATGGACTAAATTATAATTATGGGAAGTTTGGGGACCAAATGAAAAATATGAAAAATGTCCCTAAGAGTAGCATAAGGGGCTTAGAAATGAATTTAACACATGAGAATGTCTAAAGTCATTTTCGGAAATTTAAAAATAAAACCTTAAATATGGTGTAAAAGAGGGGAAAATAGTAATTTTTCTCAAATAGGGGCAAAATGGTCAATTATGCCAAAAAATATGTCAAATAGTCAATTTTGAACTATGAGGGCAAAATGGTAATTTTGCTAAAGTAAATATGCAAAAATATATTTTTACAAATAAGGAGCAAAATGATAATTTTTCCTATTTTAGGGACCAAAATATAATTAATATATTTTTGGGGCTCAAGTGTGTTTAAAGGAGTTATGAGGACCCAAATAAGAGAATTGAGAAGTGTAGGGTCTAAATTGAAGAAATTTTTAATGTGTATGGGCAAAATTATTATTTTGCCCAACTTAAGAACCAAAATGCAATTTTTGAAAAAAATAGGTTATCTAAGCAAGGGAGTTAGAAACTTTTGTGGCATTTTTGTGAATAAAACCTAATGTGGTCTAAACTTGATTTTAAAGAAAATCATAGGCGGGGTTTATAATTCTAAAGGGTTATCTACATGTTAGTCGAGAGAACCCAGTTCGAGGGGAAAAATTACGGGATAACAGTTATAAGTGTTTAGTAGAATCTAAATTGATCCAATTGTACAATTTGATCCGTGTAGAATGAATTATGTAGCGGATCACATGAGTGATTGCACAACCAGAGATAAAAGAAATAATGGTTGGAATGAAAATTTCCCAATGAAAACTGTGAGTGGGTGTTTGACGACGAGTCCGATTGGATCGACCGGAGCATAAAATAATATGCTTAATTAATTGTCTGAAAATGAGCAGAAATCTAGACTTAAACTCATATAAGAAGTACAAAATGAATAAGTATATGCCTACTAAAACAGATGTGATTTTAAAGGTTAAAGTAAGAACGGGTCATTGGGGCATGTGGCATAATTATGGTTTAGAGTAACCGGGAATTGGTTGGGCCTTGTGGCCATTTTTTGATTCGGGGAGATGACTAATGACATTTCAGGCTCCAAATAAGTGTCATTGTTATGTTTATATGTTGATTGAGTGACCGGGGCATGAAGTATGCCGTGAGACCCAAGTATAGGGCAAGATACTCAACTTATGTGATATGGGGAGATGATCGAGTGACAAGTCGGGATACCAATATTTATTAATATGTTTAGGGAGTCATTCGAATGAAGGACCAGACTCGTGAGTATATCCATGTTATTGAGCATATTAATTTTGATGAATAAATGTGTGTGTGTGTGACTTGGGGACTCGAGCGAGGGACACACCGAGCTCTTGGTAATGAGATGATTTATGCACCATTATGTGATTTGACCATGAGCGCCATGAGTATGACCATGTGTAATGTTATTTCTTGTTGCGAATATTGGTATAGGAGAATGTGGGGCGACTAATGGATTCCTAAGAGGTTTTGGAAAATGGAAAGGAGATTGTGGAGTGTCTGTGTAATCTTCAATGTTTCCTAGGACACCTGGATGATGTACGGGTACTGTCTCAGTACATCACTATTGTAAACCTCATCCCTTCATAGATAAGAAAATCGGGAAAAGAAATGGTCATTTTAAAAGAGAAAACCGAGCCAGTTCATGAACCATAATTGATAAGGAAAGGGTAAATTGAAAAATTTAAAAATCCTGAGTGACCCAAAGAGTCATAAAAACCATGGAAAGGTACCTTGGGACAAATTGGAAGAGAAAACATATAAACCCCATCCTTTATAGATAAGAAAATCGGGAAAAGAACCGGTCATTTCAAAAGAGAAAATCGAGCCGGTTCACAAACCATAACTGATAAAGAAAGGGCAAATTGGGAAATTACAAATTCCAAGTGACCCAAAGAGTCATAAAAACCATGGAAAGGGACTTTAGGAAAAATTGGAAGAGAAAACAAAATCGGTTCAAGTGAACTGGGCTTGAACCAGATTGAACCGATTTGAACCAACATTGAACCTGTTTCTAAATTCATTTTTCTAAGTAGCTTAAAATATTCAACTTGAGGAATTGAAGCCACTGTTGGATAGAAAAAGAATTTATATGAATTTAGAAATTTTTAATTTTGAAAAACTTGGTCAAATCGGGTCTGAACCAGCCGGTTTAAGCATTGAACCCAGTTCGGGCCGGTCCGGTTCGATTCGGAATAATGTCCTCTTCTTTCTCCAAATGACAGCATTGTTCACTCGCCAAAAAAATGAACAGCACCGGCAAAGCTGAATCGTCTCTTTTCAGGGTGATTCAGGCCTTGAATGAGCACCATAAAGATGCCAAATAGACGACTAGAGAGTCCTCGAGCTTCCTATATAAAGAGCTCCTCCCTATTCATCCTCCTCACACCTGAAAACTACTCTCTCTATCAACTGCTCCAATTTACGGTGAAGCTCAAACCAGAGCTTTGACTTGGGCATTTTTCTCAACCTTAGAAGGCGAGGTTGGGTTCTTTAGACTTCGGGGGAAGTCAGCTATCCGATAGCAACCACCATTCAATTTGAGAATTGTCGGAGAAGCGTCGGCGTAATCAAACAGTAAAGCAACTCTGGTGGACCGAAGTTGCCCTATTTCGGTCGAACTGAAATCAGCCAAATTCAACCCTTCTTCAGCCAAACCAAGCTCTCCCAACAACCCTACGACCCTTAGATGACCTCAACTGAGCTAAAAGGTAAGCCAATCCGGCTCTCTGGAATCGTTATAGGTTGAAGTTAGAGAGAGAAACTACAGAATTTACCTGACAAAATTCTCTCTCAATTCGATGTCAATTGTAGGAATTCTTGATACTAGAAGATATCTTAGGAAGAGAGCTATCTTCCCCGATAGAGAGATTGGACTACCGCACCTCCGACGGTAAGCTGTCGAAGCTTTCTCTCTCTACACTCTATTTTCTAGCAAAGCTCTATTTGAGCTCAATCCGGACCCAAATGAGGCAGTTCAAAGCTCAATTGAATCGTATGGAAGTGTAGGAAATGATCCATAAATTGAAGCAATTAACCTTGATTGAATGGTTAATTTGATGAAATCAAATTCGATTAGTTTGAAAGGGGGAAAATTGGAGAAAATTTTGGGGAAATTTGAGGATTTGGTAAAATTGAGTGACCAAATTATAATTTCCTAAAATTGAGGGCCAATTGGCCAGGAAAAGGATGTTAGAGGATCAATTGGTTGATTTTTGAAAATAATTGGGGCCAAATTGCCATTTTTGTAATGTAGGGGCAAAATAATAATTTTTGAAAAGTTGAGGATCAAATTGGAAATTTGGAAAACTTGAACCCTTGAATGATTTTGAGTAAATTGACAACCCAAAGTGAATTTTTGGAAGTTCAGGACTCAATTTGGGGAAAGGTTAGCATTAGGGACCTAAAGTTAAGGAAAAGGAACTTTAAGGACCTAAATGCAATTAACTGAAAATTTTGGGGCTTAGTTGTTCATATGTGAGGAATGAAGGCTATCATGCCAAATATTAATAGATAAGTGTCACGCCCTGACCCGGTTTGGTCATATCCCCGTGATCAACCCGCCACTCTACCAGTTTATTAAGGGTTTCCCCCTTATTTTAAACCGTGAAGAGTAAGGCGTCCTTTAAACTTGTACCTTTCCTGGAATAATATTAATCAAAACTGCATGAAATTTAAACTTAACATACTTGTCTTACAAGTGTAGTTAACTTGAGGTCTTTGGGTAGGCTTTCTCTTGGTTACCTGAAAAGGGGTATAAGGAGTGGGTGAGTTCAACGACTCAATGAATGGGTATTTTAAAATTTGACTTTCAGAAAATAGTTTGAATTGGAGTATGTGAGACTCCTTATTTTCTTTAAAACATTTTATCCTCAAAATCTCAATTTTCATAGCCATTTCTCATCATTAACCACAACAGTGTGTTTTCAATCAACACACACCCTTCATCATGAAGGGAACACACATTCACATGGCAACACGTTCACTGCATCCACTTGTGGCATCAGAGCGACTTTACCGACAACCTAGATAGAAGCTCATCCACTTCTACCCTGAGAATGAGTGGATGTATGTGACATCCAATCCTCAATCCCGTAAAGAAACTCTGTGTCCATATGAGGATAGAGACCTCATCCTGACCCCACTCCGGTCTCATGCGCATAAAGCTACATCGAGCTTTCCTGATTGTTGGCACGACAATTTGGCCTTATCTCCACAATGTCATCTAGTAGCCCCTAAGATGCATCACTACCCCTCTTGTGCATCTTGAAGGTCTGATACGTCAGTGCATGCACAAAACAACCGTTTTCCTTATAAGCTATTTAATCTTTGGTGCCACTGGTCCAACAGCCCCGACCCTCAACTCAACCTGCAGCTATTTGTCTCGACTGGTCCGTCAACCTGTCTTGTTGCACTGCTGCTAGTCCATCGAGTATGTCAGTCCTGTCTTGGTACCATGGCCAAACATATCATTCATTTAAAATTTTCATGGCTTAAACTCATGTTTGTTTACGAGCCCCTGCTTGTGCTAACTGATCTTGGGTCCATTGTACGAGGTTTTCAAAATCGGGCATATTAGCCCCCAAGTTTCAAAATTGAGGCCTTCGGCCTATTTGAACTATTCAAGCTCCCATCAAGAAGGTCTCCCAAAAAGTTTAAGCAGTGGCACATAGTTAGGGGAGTGCACTTACGACAAAAATAATCTTTTAGTTATCCATCACACTAACCGGATGTGAGGACATCTCTATTGATAATCGATGAATGGGTTTTCTACTTCCTTCCAAGAAGTTCATCATACCAACCGGGTATGATCTACTTACAACTGGTAAGTATTTTTTCCATATTCTCACATCACCCCATCCAAGTGTGACGTTAAAATATCACATTGTAGAGGGTTTTCATTTCCGATGTTCTTATTGTCATGCCCTGACCTAGTTTGGTCAGATCTTGGTAAACAACTTGCCGTACTCTTGGTTTAAGAGGGGTTTCCCTTTCTTCAATTCAAGAGGAGACATGCATAAACTCAACCTTGTTCTTTGGAATAACATATATCAAATAAAATGCAAGCTTAAGAAATATTAAGCATACCTGACAGATGGTAAGGCTTGGTGTTATCTCTAGTAATTTTTCTATTTCTTGAAAAGGGATAAAAATGGTGGGTGAGTTTCTACAGCTTAGTGAATGGGTATTTTCAAAAATGAAGTTTTAATAAAATAGTTTTTAAATTGGAGTGTGCCAGACTCCTTAATTTTTTTAAAATATCTAAGTCTTGAAATCTTGGTTTTCATAGCAATTTCTCATTCCTCAATTAATACCGGTGTGTTTATCAACCAACACACGCCCTTCATCATGAAGGGAACACACATTCGTAGGTCAACATGTCCACTGTACCCACTTGTGGCGTCAGAGTGACTTTATCGACCACCTTGATAGAAACATGTCCATTTCTATCCTAAAAATGAGTGGATGTACGTGACATCCGACTCTCAATCTCGTAACAAAACTCCGTATCCGTATAAGGATAGAGACTTCATCATGAACCCACCTGGGTCTTATGTGCATGAAGCTACGTCGAGCTTACAAGACTGCTAGCACGACTAACTGCCCTTATCTCTACCATGTCGTCCAGTAGCCGTAGGACACATCACTACCCCTCTTGGGTGTCTTGAAGGTCCCGTAACTCAGTGCATGCACAAACCAACAATTTTCCACATAATCCATATAATCTGTGGTGCCACTGGTCCAACGGCCTCGACCCTCAACTCGACCTGCAGCTATTTGTATAGACTGGTTTGTAGACCTGTCATGTCGCACTACTGCCAGTCCATCGAGTATGTCAATCCTATCTTGGTACCATAGCCAAACACTTCATTCACTTAAAGTTTTCATGGCTTAAACTTATGTTTGTTTATAAGATCCTGCTTGTGCCAACTGGCCTAGGGCCCATTGTACGAGATTTTCAAAATTTGGCATATTAGCTCCCAAGTTCCAAAATTGAGGCCTCGGGCCTATTCGAGCTCTCGTCAAGAAGGTCTCCCAAAAAGTTTAAGTAATGGTACACAGTCAAGGGAGAGCACTTATGAGAAAAACAAAATTTTAGTCGTTCATCACACCAACCGGGTATGAGGACACCTCTGCTTATAACCGATAAGCGGGTTTTCCATTTCCTTCCAAGAAGTTTCATCATTCCAATTGAGTATGATCTACTTACGACCAGTAATTAGTTTTTTCACATAATTTCCGCATCACTCCTACAAGATGTGATGGTTAAAATACCACTTAGCAGTGGATTTTCATTTCCGAGTTACTTATCATCCCAACCGAGTATGATATAAAATCCCACTCACCCAATTGTGCGGTGTATTTCCTCTAAATCGGTTTTCATCTCCTTGCGAGCTTTTTCTTAGCTGGTGTTCCCAATACCTCATGTTTCTACACAATATAAACATTTTTGTTCATTATTTCTCAGCTTGATAGCCTTCATTCATTATGAATGAATAAACTTTCCAACTTTTCAAATATTTGAAATTTGGTCCATAAAGTTCTTTTTCTTTTACTTTAGGCCCCAAATGCGAATTTTCCCCAAATTGATTCCCAAAACTTTTAAAATTCACCTTGGTACCTCAATTTATTCAAAATTTCACAAAGGGGTTCAAGTTTCCCAAATTCTCAATTTGGTCCTCAATTTTTCCAAAATTACCATTTTGCCCCTCCTTTACAAAAATGGTAAGTTTAAACCCAAAAATACCAAAAATTGCCCAATTGGTCCTCTAACATCTTTATCATGCCCTATTGGCCCTCAATTTTATGAAATTGCATTGTAGTCCCTCAAAGTTTCGAAATCCCCAATTTTCCCCCAATTTCAACTTTCCAACACAGTCGAATTTGATTTTATCAAATTGACCGATCAAATGAGTTTAATTATTAAAATTGAAGTTAAATTGGAGTTTCTACATCTTCATATGATTCAATTGCACTTTGAATCGCATGATTTGACGCTGGAATGAACTCAAACGGAGCTTCACCGGAAAGCTAAACGTAGAGAGAGAAAGCTTCGATTGCTTACTGTTGGGGGCGCGGTGGTCTGAGCTTTCAATTTGGGTAGATAGCTCTCATCCTGAGGCTTCTCCTAGGATCAAGAATTACATCAATTGATGCCAAATTGAAGGAGAATTTAGTTTGTGAAAATCTGTCAGTTCTCTCTCTAGCACCGATCGGAATATATAGAGTGTAGCCAAATTGGCTTACCTTCCACACTAATTCGGCTATAGAAGGGCTAAGGAGGTGTTGGGAGAGCTTGGTTTGGCCTAAGGAGGGCTCGAATTAGCCGATTTTAGCTCGAAAAAATAGAGCAGCTCCGGTCCGTTGGAGCTACTTCACTGTTCGATCATGTCAGTGCTTCTCATGCAACCCTCAGAGCAATTAGAGAATACTACCGTGTAGCTGACTTCTCCCTGAGTCTAAGGAACCGGACCACGACTTCTTTGGCTCAAAAAAGACCCTATATCGGATCTCTGGTTCGAGCTTCATCGGAAAACTGAGTAGGTGAGGGAGAGTGAGGTTTTCAGGTGTGGAAATGATGAATGGAGAGGGGCTCTTTATTTAGGGAGCTTGGGGACTGGTCGGCCGTCCGTTTGGCACTTTTATGACACTCATTGATGGCCTAAAAATGTACTGAGCGGAAGCATTTCCTCTTTGTCGGTGCTTGTTTAATTTTCTAGCAAGTGAACAATGTTGTCATATGAAGGAAGAAGTCGACATTATTCCGAACTGGATCGGACCGGTCCGAACAGGGTTCAAAGCTTAAACCAACCGATTCAAGCCCGATTCGACAGAGTTTTTCAAAAATTAAAAATTTCTAAATTCATTTAAATTCATTCTCTATCAAATGGTGGCCTCAATTCTCAAATTTGAATTTTCTAAGCCACCTAAAAAAATAAATTTAGCATACAGTTCAATAGTGGTTCAAATATGCCCAAATCGGTTCAATCCAGTTCACCTAAACGAGTTTGCTTTTCATCGTCCATTCATCCTAAAGTCATTTTTCATGACTTTTGTGATTCTTTAGGTCATTTGAAATCCATAAATTTCCCAGTTTGCCCTTCCTCATTGGTTCCAGTTCATAAACTAACTCGGTTCATAAATCGGTTCAATTTGGCTTGGATTTGGTTCACCTAAACCAGTTTGGTTTTCCTCTTCTAATTTGTCCTAAGGTTCTTTTCCAAGGTTTTATGAACCCTTTGGGTCATTTAGAGTTGTAAATTTCCCAAATTGCCCATTATCTGATGATCGAGTTGGTGAATTGATACGATTTTCTCACTCAGTTTGACCGGTTCTTTTCCCGATTTTCCTTAACTCCTGAGAGCAGGGTTTATAACTCTCCCCACATTTTAGGTGTTTTGTCCCCAAAACATATTTCACACTTTTTGTGTACTGGAATAAATTTCCATTGATATAAATTTTTCTAGTTTATCGGCCTACAACCTTCTCGATTGTTTCCATTCATCCCTTACATCTCATACCTAAGATTTTCATTTCATTCACATCCCTTCCTGATTCCATGGAGCTTACTTTAGCTAAGCATATCTCCCTTGAAGACTTTGAATCATATCCTTTAGTTTACATCCTTCTTTTCCCAAGGCACCATTTCTCCATTCCAAACTTTGAGAACTATGAGCTTCGGTCATTTTCTTCCATAGGTTTTGGCATTTATCACCTTTTCATCCTATATGGATCCATTCCTCATTCTTTGGTTATTACTTCTTGTTCTACTTTTTAACGCTTGACTTTGTCATGCCTTAATCATAGACTCTTCCTTACCTAAGTCATATTTTCCCTGGGATAGTTGGGCTTACATGTCCCTTACCGCATGACATTCTTTGGAACTTGTCTTTGACTTCAAATCCCTATAACCGTATTAGTTTCCTTACTTACTCGTCTTTTTCAGACTTCTTTATTTGATCATTCAACTTTTAGGTCCTTGAGCTTTTGGATAACTTACTGACATACCAAAACTCTTCCTTTCTTACTTCATTCCTCATTCCCAGTAGTGTCCTTCCTTTTTAAGGTCTCTTCCCTTTCTTTACCATTCTTACTCACATCATGATCATTTCACGATCCTTTATCCCGCTTAGTTCCTTTCTTACTCGTATGACATCTTTTGATGTCGTCTTCCTACTTACCCGTTACTTGGGTTTGACTTATCCCTTGGATCTTCACGATTACTTTCCCTTTGTACCAGATTCTTTCATCTCCAGCTGCTTGTATTTTAGGAGCTTATTTTCTTTCCAATTCCGTTGGTTCCATTTCCTCCTAATTGGTACACCTATGTTTTTCCCAGATTCACTTCCTTGGTAAGTTCTACACTCTTTGTCTCCCAAAATCTCCTTCTAGTCTTGTCATTGTGAATGTCAAGCCTTAAATGACATTCCTTGATACCATTCTCTCATGCACACCTTTACCCTTATGACCCTATGGATACTTCTTGTATATATATCGTTCTCATTCTTACTCCTTTTTCTAGTACTTAGTTTATTTCTCTGAGGTGGAGTTCACATTCCCTTACTTCACCCATCTTCTGACTGCCCTTCTTAATGCTTATTTAGCTCTTTCTTAGTTTTCAGTTAAATTACTCCTGTCTTGTCCATGAGTGTCTTCATGGCTTTCTCTACCCTCATGTCTCAAAGGTTTTTACCTTTCCATCCTTACCTTCTTTACTAGGTCTATGACCTTCACAAGGATCGATTTGTTGATTGTCTCATTCGCTTTATCATTTTCGTTATTTATTTGAAGAGAATTATTTGTCAAATTCTTTTGTCTTTGGTATCCATCCCTTCGCCCTATTTTGGGTATGATCCTTATTATTTTCTGATCCTTCTTGGAGTGTATTTTATTTCCTAGATGATTTGGTTGCTATGGGTTATTTCTTTCAATCAGGTCCGTTTAAAATTCCTATTTAGGTGTCAATGTCTTCTTGCAAATAGTTCATACTTATCCTCCCCAAACACTCACTTAGCCACTCATACTTCTTACTGAGGTCCTTATTTCGGCTCTGAATTTGCCTCTTCTTAGTTAAGATTTCCCTTGAACTCTTCCTTATTATACTTGTGGAGGGAAGTTTTAAGGTTTGAGTTTAACTATAAATAACCTATCTTTTCTTCCTTAGGTGATTTCCCACCTTTTATTTTAATCTTTATAATCACAATCTTTGAACTTATCAAGGAACTCAAAAGTTTTATAAAAGATTTCACTTTCATTCATTCAAGAAATATTTTCTTGCCATAATTGGCTTATTACAGGAATTTTTTATCCCCTAATTCCTTGGGGTCATGGGCCGAGAATTAACCCTAGAATAGTTGTGGGACATTTGATTGGAAGGCTCTGAGGAACTAGTTGGAGTCCATTCGTATTCCCTAATGGGACGAATTTCATGTATGGCCTCTAATCCATACCGCCTTAATACCTCAACCTCACACTCATAAGTCCACTTCATCCATTGGGAGGGATTGAAGCCAGGTTGTGTAGGTGGAGGTACTTGAAGGACTTTCATGAAGGTGGCATACACATTCCAATAGTTGTCCCAAGCCTCTTTCTTGGTTGGATTTCTCTCCGGTTGTTGTAGAGCTGAAGGAGGGGTTGTACTCCTAGGAGGTGGTACAAGTTCCTCTTGTTTGGGAGGAGGATATGTGATGCCATATGGTTCATATAAGTTTCATACCAATTTCTAGTATTCTTCCACCATATCTTTGGGTACTCTTTTCTCGCCTTATAAAAATCTTTGAACGGCCTCTTCCCTTGGGTTGCGTGTCTTTTTCAGGGTTATGGGTGGAGGGCAGGATTTCACCACAAACTTCCTAGAAATTCTCCTTCCTACACAATAGTTTAAAGTTGATTAATATTAGGGCATAATATTGATAATGTTTCAAGGGAACTTAGCTCTTATACCACTCAAGTTGTCACGCTCCCACCCGATTTGGTCAGATCTCCGTGAACAACCCGCCGCTCTCTTGGTTCGAAAGGGGTTTCCATTTTCTTCAATTCAAGAGAAGCCATGCGTAATCTCAACCTTGTTCCCTAGAATAACATATATCGAATAAAATTCAAGCTTAAGAAAAATTAAGCATACCTGACAGAGGGTAAGGCTTGGTGTTATCTCTAATCATCTTTCTATTTCCTGAAAAGGGGTAAAAAGGGTGGGTGAGTTTCTACCACTTAGTGAATGGGTATTTTCAAAAATGAAGTTTCAATAAAATAGTTTTTAAATTGTAGTGTGCTAGACTCCTTAATTTCTTTAAAATATCTCATTCTCTAAATCTTGGTTTTCATAGCCATTTCTCAATCCTCAATCAATGCCAGTGTGTTTATCAACCAACACACACCCTTCATCATGAAGGAAAAACACATTCGCAGATCAGCACGTCCACTGTACCCACTTGTGGCATCGGAGCGACTTTACCGACCACCTAGATAAAAGCACGTCCACATCTGTCCCTCAGTCCCGTAACAAAACTCTGTGTCCGTATGCGGAAAGAGACCTCATGCTGACGCCACCCAGGTCTCATGCACATGAAGCTATGTCAAGCTTCCAAGACTGCTGGTACGACTAATTGCCCTTATCTCCACCATTTCATCCAGTAGCCCTAGGACACATCACTACCCCACTTGGGTATCTTAAAGGTCTCATAATTCAGTGCATGCACAAATCAACAATTTTCCACATAAGCCATATAATATGTGGTGCCACTGGTCCAACGGCCTTGACCCTCAACTTGACCTACAGCTATTTGTCTCGACTGGTTCGTAGACCTGTCATGTCGTACTACTGCGAGTCCATTGAGTATGTTGGTCCTGTCTTGGTACCTTGGACAAACAATTCATTCATTTAAAGTTTTCATGGATTAAACTCATGTTTGTTTACGAGCTCCTGCTCGTGCCAACTGGCCTAGGGCCCACTGTACCGAATTTTCAAAATCGGGCATATTAGCCCCCAAGATCCAAAACCGAGGCCTCCAGCCTATCCTAGCTCCCATCAAGAAGGTCTCCCAAATAGTTTAAGTAGTGGCACATAACCAGGGGAGAGCATTTCTAACAAAAATAAACTTTTAGTCGTCCATCACACCAACCGGGTATGTGGACACCTCAGCTTATAACTGATAAGCGGGTTTTCCACTTCCTTCCAGGAAATTTCATCATACCAACCGAGTATGATCTATTTACAACTGGTAAATAGTTTTTCTGCATAATTTTTACATCACTCCTACTAGGTGTGATGGTTAAAATACCACTTAGTAGTGAGTTTTCATTTCCGAGATGCTTATTATCTCAACCGGATATGATATAAAATTTGACTCACCCGATCGTGCATTGTATTTCCTCTAAATTGACTTGTCGGAGGTATGGCGGTTCGAGCTTTTGATCTTGGCATATAGCTCTCATCCTAAGGTTACTCCTAGGATCAAGAGTCGCATCAATTGATGCTGAATTGATGGAGAATTTGGTTAGTGAAGTTTCATCGGTTCTCTCTCTAGCATAGAGAAAGCTTTGAAAGCTTACTATCAGAGGTGCGACGGTCCGAGCTTTTGATTTGGGCAGATAGCTCTCATCCTGAGGTTACTCCTAGGATCAAAAATTGCATCAATTGATGCCAAATTGGGGGAGAATTTGGTCGGTGAAGTTTCGCCAGTTCTCTCTCTAGCACAAATTAGAAATTATAGAGGAAAGCCAAATTGGCTTACCATTCAGCTCTAATTCAGTCGTATGAGGGTTGTGGAAGTGTTGGGGGAGCTTGGTTTGGCTTGAGAAGGGCTCGAATTGCTCATTTTTAACTCGGTTGAAAAAGGGGAGCTTTAGCCCGCCGGAGCTACTTCACTGTTTGATCACGTCGACGTTTCTCCGGCGACCCTCGGAGCAAATGGAGACTACCGTCGGGTATCTGACTTCTCCCTGAATCTAAAGAATCCAGCCTTGCTTTATTTGGCTTAGAAAAATGCCCAAGTCGGAGCTCTGGTTTGAGCTTCACCAAAAAATGGAGCAGTAGGGAGAGAATGAAGTTTTTAGGTGTGAGGAGGATGAATGAGGAGGGGCTCTTTATATAGGAAGCTCGTAGACTTATTGGCCATCCGATTGACAGCTTTATGGTGGTCATTCATTGCCTAAAACTCCCTGGCGAGAGACTTTTCATCTTCACCAGCGCTACTCAATTTTTCGGTGAGTGAACAGTGTTGTCTTCTAAAGCAAGAAGATGACACTATTCCGAACCGGACCGTACCAGTCCGAACCGGACCGTACCAGTCCGAACCGTGTTCAATGCTTTAATCGGTCGGTTCAGGCCCGATTCGACCAAGTTTTTCACAATTAAAATTTTCTAAATTCGTCCTCTATCCAATGGTGGCCTCAATTCTCCAATTTGAATTTTCTAAGCCACCTAGAAAAATGAATTTAGCATCCGGTTCAATAATGGTTCAAACCGGTCTGGTTTTCTTCCCCAAATTGTCCTAAGGTCCATTTCCAAGGTTTTTATCACTCTTTGGGTCACTCGGTAGTTGTAAATTTTCCAATTTGCATACTCAAATGGTCGGGGTTCGTGAACTGGTTTGGTTTTCTCACCCGAGTTGATCGGTTATTTCCCCGATTTTCCTTGTCTTTAAGGGATGGGGTTCACAATAAGGATCTCCAAATTGTGTAGGAACACGAGGGACCGAAACGCCAGCACGGACGAGCTAGCGTGGACGTGGAAACCGACTGAAGAAGAGTACACTTCAGTTATCAAGTGAGTGGGTTTATTCACATCATACCCGGTTGGGATGATGACCTCTTCAGAAATGAAAAACAACTTCTATGTGAAATTTTAACATCACATTTGGTTGGAGTGATGTGAGAACTATGCGAAAAAACTACTTACCAGTTGTAAGTAGAGAGATCATACCCAATTGGTACTTCCTAGAAGAAAGGAGAAAACCCATTTGCTAGTTGTAAGTGTAGATGTCATCACACCCGGTTAGCATGATGAATAGAAAATTATTTTTCGAAAGTGTTCTCCCCTGACCGTGTGCCAATGCTTAAAATTTTTGGGAGATCTTCTTGACGAGAGCTAGAATAGCTCAGATAGGCCACAGGCCTCGGTTTTGGGACTTGTGGGCTAAAATGCCTGGTTTTGAAAAATAACGTATAGTGGGCCCAAGGCCAGTTAGCACGAGCAGGAGCTCATAAACAAATATGTGATATTTATGCCATGAAAATTTTAAATGAATGGAATGTGTGATTTCACCATGGTACCATAACAGGACTGACATACTCGATGGATTGGCAGCAGTGTGTCAGGGCCAGGTCGATGGATCGGTCTAAACAAACAACTGCAGGTCGAGTTGAGGGTCAGAGCCATTAAACTAGTGGCACCAAAGATAAATGGTTTTGTGGAAAACTTTTGTTTGTGCATGCACTTGACATTCAGGGCCATCAAGACGCCCAAGATGGGTAGTGATGTGTCCTAGGGGTTACTGGACGACATGGTAGAGATAAGGGTAGTTTGTCGTGCCATCAATTAGGGAAGCTCACGTAGCTTCATGTGCATAAGACCAGGGTGGGGTCAGGATGAGGTCTCTGTCCTCATACGGACACAGAGTTGTTTTCGAGTTTGATGGTCAGATGTGATGAACATCCACTCATACCCAAGGTAGAAGTGGACGGGCTTCTATCTAGGTGGTCAGTAAAGTCACTCTAACGCCACAAGTGGGTGTAGTGGATGAGATGTCTTGCGAATGTGTGATTCCCTTCCTGATGAAGGGCATGTGTTGATTGTTAAACACATCTGATGTGGAAATGAGGAAAATGGTTTGAAAAAATGGGGATTTGAGTAAAGAATATTTTTAAAGGAAATAAAGAGTCTAGCACACTCCGATTAAAGATGTTTTAATTATGAAAACTCTCTCTCCCAACACCCGCTCAGTGAGTTGTAGAACTCACCCCCTCCCTTTTACTCTTTTCTGTTAACCAAGGGAAAACCAAACTTAAAGGCCTCCCTATATAAGAACTGTAAAGGTAGGTATGTCTGTTTAAAATATTTTCAGTTTTTTATAATGTTATTCCAGGAAATACAAGAAAAAGGACACCTTACTCCTTACGGTTTAGAAAAGGGCAAAACCCTTCATGAACCAAAGGGAGTGGCGGGTTGCTTAGGGGGATTATACCAAATCAAGTCGGGGCGTGACAAAACCAGACCGGTTTAGGTGAATCAGATCTGAACCGATTTGAACAATCAATGAATTAGTTGCTAAATTTAGTTTTCTAGGTGGCTTAAAATATTCAAATTGGTGAATTGAAGCCACCATTGGATATATAATAAATTTAGATAAATTTAGAAACTTTTAATTTTGAGAAAATTGGTCGAATCGGGCCTGAACTGGTTGGTTTAAGCATTCAACCCGGTCGGACCAATCCAATCCACTTTGGAGCAGTGTGGTTTTCTTCCTTCAGATGATGACACTATTCATTCAATGCATGAATAGACAGCGCCAACAAAGAGAAATCGTCTCTGTTTAGGCCGTTTTAGGGAGAGGATAAGCTTGACTAAGATGTGAAGTGATTGACCAGAGAATCCCCGAGCTCCCTATATAAAGAGCTCCTCTCAAGTTATCCTCCTTACACCTGAAATCTCCATTCTAATTCAACTACCCCATTTTCGAACCAAAGCTCTGACTTGGGCAATTTTCTTAACCTTAGAAGGCGAGGTCGGGTTCTTTAGACTCCGGGGGAAGTCAGCAATCTGATAGCAACCTACGTTTGATCTAAGAACCGTCGGAGAAGTGCCGACAAAATCAAATAGTGAAGCAGCTCTGAAGGACCGAAGCTGCCCTATTTCGGCCGAGTTGGAATCAGCCAAATTCAGCCCTTCTCCGGCCAAACCAAGCCCTCCCAACATCCTCACAGCCCTCATATGACCTCAACTAAGCTGAAAGGTAAGTCAATTCAGACCTCCTCACTCATTGCATGTCGAAATTAGAGAGAGAAACTGTGAAATTTCACTAACAAAATTCTCCCTCGATTTAGGGTCAATTGTAGGAATTCTTGATCCTAGAAGGTAGCTCAAGAAGAGAGCTACCTTTCTTGATAGAGAGCTTAGACCGTCGTACCTCCGATGGTAAGCTTTCTCTCTCTATGCACAAATTTTCGGCGAAGCTCCGTTTGAGCTCAATTTGGTCCCAAATGATGTCGTTCAAAGCTCAATTGAATTGTATGTAAGTGTAGGAACTGATTCATACCTTTATTTGGAGCAATTTACCCCGATTGAATGGCCAATTTGAAGAAATCAAATTCGGTTAGTTTGAAGGGGAGAAATTGGGGGAAATTAGGGATTTCATAAAATTGAGGGAAATTAGGGATTTCATAAAATTGAGGGACTTCTTTGCAATTTCCCAAAATTAAGGGCCAATTGGTCATGGAAAAGATGTTGGAGGACCAATTGGTTGATTTTTTGAAACATTGGGGTCAAATTACCATTTTTGGAAAGTAGGGGTAAAATGGTAATTTTTGAAAATTTGGGGGACCAATTTGGAAATTTGGAAAAGGTGAGCCCCTTATGCAATTTTGAGTAAAATGAGGACTCAAAGGAAATTTTGGGACTCAAATTGGGCAAAATTTGGCATTAGGGACCTAAAGTTAAGAAAAATATACTTTAGGGACCTAAATGCAATATATCGATAAATTTTGAGCCTAGGCTTTTATGCCAAACCTTAAGTGAAATGGCTGCCCAAATCGTATAGGGACAAGTGTGATCGGATCGCCAGCAAGAGAAAGCTCGTATTGACTTTGAAAACCAACCCAGGACGATCATGTCACGGTTATCGGGTGAGTGGGCTTATGTACATCATACCTGTTGGGATGATGAGTACTTTAGAAATGAAAAACCACTTGTAAGTGGAATTTTGACATCACTCCCGGTTGGAGTCATGTGTGAATCTAAGCTAAAACCTACTTATCGGTTGGTAAGATGGACTTCCTAGAAGGAAGGAAAAACCCGCTTGTCGATTGCAAGAGGGGGTATAATCACATCCAGTTAGTGAGATGAAATGAAAAATGTATTTTTGTTAGAAGTGGTCTCCCTTGACTGTGTGTCAATGCTTAAACTCTTTGGAAGACCTTCTTGACGGGAGCTAGAATAGCTCATAAAGGCCAGAGGCCTCAGTTTTTTACCTTGTTGGGCTAAATGCCCGATTTTGGAAAAATCACGTGCAGTTGGCCCAAGACCAATAGGCACGAGTAGGAGCTCGTAAACAAACATGGGTATGAAAGCCATGAAAACTCTTAATGAAATGGTTGTGTGATTTCGCCATGGTACCAAGTTGGGACTGACAATACTCGATGGACTAGTGGTAGTGCGTCAAGGCCAAGTCGATGGACTGGCCTACACAAACAGCTGTAGGTCGGGTTGAGTGTAAACCTCGCACTTTTGAGTTAAGGAAAATCGGGAAAAGAACCGGTCAAACCGAGTAAGAAAATCGAGACGGTTTATAAACCCGATCATTTGGGAACAAGCAATTTGGAAATTTACAACTTTCGAGTGATCCAAAGGGTTTATTAAACCTTGGAAAAGAAACTTAACACAAATTAGAACAGAAAAATCAAATTGGTTTAGGTGAACGAGAATCCATGAGAATTCTAAAGTTAAGTGTGCTTGCTCGAGAGTAGTGTGAGGATAAGTGACCTCTTGGAAAGTATGATTTTTTCTTGTAACCCAAAAATTTTGACCAATAAATAGCCATAAATTAATATATATTTAATTATTGTAATTAATACCAATAATTTAATATCTAAATTAAATTATTGGAATTAATACAAATAATTTAATACCAGAATTAAATTATCCATCCCCATTCATTCTCCTCACACCTTAACACTTGTCTCTCTGTCTCTACTGCTCCATTTCCCGGTGAAGCTCAAACCAGAGGTTCGACTTAAACAAAGGTCGAGCTCTTTAGAACCAGGGAGAAGACAGCTATCTGATAGCAAACTCCAGTCAATCCGAGAATCGTTGGAGAAGCGCCGGCATGATGGAACAGTGAAGCAGCTCCGACGGACTGAAGCTGCCCTATTTCGGCCAAGCTAAAATCGGCCATTTCAAGCCCTCCTTAGACCAAAACAAGCCCTCCTAACACTTCCTCAGCCCTCCCACGGTCGAATTAGGACTGAAAGGTAAGCCAATTCGGCTCCCCTCTCCAATTTCCAACTGGTGCTAGAGAGAGAACCGACAAAATTTCAATGATAAAATTCTAACTCAATTCGACATCAATTGATGCGATTCTTGATTCTATGATGATCCTTAAGATGAGAGCTATTTGCCTAGATTGAAAGCTTGGACCGTTATGCCCTCACCGGTGATAAATCGAAGCTTTCTCTCTCTACAATCTGTTTTCTGACAAAGCTCCGTTTGAGCTCGTTCCGACGTTAAAATCTGTGATTCAAAGTTCGTTAGAATCGTATGAACATGTAGAAACTCAATTTAAACTCCAATTTCAACAATTCGAGGTGTTTGTTCGGTCAATTTGATGAAAGCAAATTCAGCAGTGTTGAAGAGTTGAAATTGGGGGAAATTTGGGGATTTTCAAAATTCGTAGGACCAAAAATGAAATTTTATGATATTGAGGGCCAATTGGACATGAAAATAATGTTGGAGTACCAATTGAGAAATTTTAGAATTTTTGGGGCAAAACTTACCATTTTTGTAAATGAAGGGCAAAATGGTAATTTGGAAAAGTTGGATGACCAAATTGGAAATTTGAGAAATTAATCCCCTTTTAGTGAAATGGAATAAATTGAGGTCCTATGATAAATTTTAGAAGTTTCGAGAGTCAATTTGAGGAAAAACCGGCATTAGGGACTTAAAGTTAAAGAGAAATAACTTTAGGGACCTAATTGCAAATAAATGAAAGTTTGACTTTCTCATTCAATTGAAATGAATGAAGGCGATTAGGCCGAAGGATAATGAACCGAGATGTTCATATTGTGTAGGAACACGAAGTACCAGGAATGCCAGCAAGGACAAGCTCGCATGAATACAATGAACCGGTCTAGTGGAATTCACGGCATTAACGGGTGAGTGGGTTTACTAACATCATACCCGGTTGGGATGATGAGCACAACTTAAAGATAAAAATCACTTACCAGTTGTGAGTGAAAATTTTATATCATACTCGGTAGGGAATGATAAGTACCTCGGTATAAAAACCCACTATTTAGTGGTATTTTAATTATAACCACTTGGAGAAAGTGATGTGAAAATTATGCGAAAAAAATACTTACCGGTTGTAAGTAGATCATGCCCAATTGATATGATGAGAGTTCCTCGGAGGAAGTTGAAAACCCGTTCATCGGTTATGAACGGAGATGTCCTTATACCGGTTGGTATAATGGACAATGAAAACCTATTTTGTCGGAAGTGTTCTCCCCTGACTGTGTACCAATGCTTAAACTATTTGGGAGACCTTCTTGACGGGAGCTCGAATAGCTCTTATAGGCCGGGGGCCTCGATTTTAGAACTTGCGGGCTAGAATGCTCAGTTTTTTTTGAAAATCTCGTACAGTGGGCCCAAGGTCAGTTGGCATGAGCAGGAGCTCGTAAATGAACATGATATATGTACCATAAAACTTAATAAGTGAATTGTTTGGCCATGGTACCAAGATAGGGGCAACATGCTCAGTCAACTAGCAGCAGTGCAACATGACTGGTCGACGGATTAGTCAAGACAAACAACTACGGGTTTAGTTGAGAGTCGGGGCCGTTGGACCAGTGGCACCACATATTACATGGCTTGATAAGAAAACATTGTTTGTGCATGCACTATGAGTAGGGATCATCAAGACGCCCATGAGGGGTAGTGATGTGTCCTAGGGGCCCGGGATGACCCGGTGAGTATAAGGGCAGATCGTCGTTCCAGGTGTCTGTGCAAAATTTGGAGTAGCACCAAGCGCATGAGACTAGGGTGGGGACAAGATGAGGTCTCTGTCTTCATACGGACACGAAGAAGTGATTTCAGGATTAAGGGTCGGATGTCGCATACATCCACTCATTCCTAGGGTAGAAGTGGTTGTACTTCTATCTGGGTGGCAGGAAAAGTCGCTCCGAAGCCACTAGCGAGTTCAGTAGTGATACTAACTTGCGAATGTGTGTAACCTTCATGATGAAAGATGTGTGTTGGGTGATGACACACTAGTAATTAAGAAATAATGGACAAACCTAAATTTTTTTTAATGAAGGGATTTTTGAAAAGAAAGGAGTTTGGCACACTCCATATAAATATTTTTTTTTAAAATTCAAAAGATTTGAATCCCATTCACTGAGTAGTTGTACTCACCTCCTCCCTTATACCCCTTTCAGGAAGTCCCAGAAAGGTGAACCTTAAAAGACTTGTGCAATTAAACGCCTGCAAGACAGGTACGATTAATTTAAATTACTATGCAGTTTTGATTTATGATATTCTTTGAAAAAAGTGCAGGTCTAAAGAACGCCTTACTCTTTACAGTTTATAATATAAGGGGAAACCCTTTAGTAAATCGGGAGAGTGGCGGGTTGATCACAGGGATCCGACCAAACCGGGTCGGGGCGTGACATTGAGGGTCGGGGCCATTGGATCAGTGGCATCAAAGATAAATGGCCAAATGTGAAAACTTTGTTTGTGCATGCACCTATGGTACAGGACCATCAAGACACTCAAGAGGGGTAGTGATGGGTCCTAAGGGCTACTGGACGATATGGTGGAGATAAGGGTAGTTTGTCGTGCCAGTCAGTCATGAAGCTTAGAGTAGTTTCTTGCGCATGAGACTAGGGTGGGGTCAGCATGAGGTCTCCATCCTCATATGGACACGAAGTATTTTTGGGTCTAAAGGTTGAACATCTAACATGTTCACTCAGACTCCAAGTAGAAGTTAGGGACTTCTATCAGGGTGGATGGTAAAGACGCTCTAATCCACAAGTGAGTGTAGTCGGCATACTTCATCTCGTGAATGTGTGTACCTTTACTAATGAAGGACGTGTCTTGTTTGTGAAACACACCCAATATGGAAATGGGAAAAAGGTTTGAAAACATTGGAAAGGATTTGAGAAGACTTGTAAAAGAATTGGAAAACCTTGGAAAAAGATTTTGGAAAAGAGATTGAAATTGAGGAAAAACCTTTTTAAAAGAAAAGGTAACCCTTGGCAGGGTAAAGGTTTTGAAAACCGAACATTGTGGAAAAATATTTTGTTTAAAGAAATGATAACCTTGGTGTGATTATTTTAAAAACTCACTCCCAACACCGATTTACTGAGTTGTGGAACTCACCCCCTCCCTTTACCCCTTTTTCAAGTAACCAAGGGAAACCGATCCTAAAGACCTTCTTGTAGCTAAACTTTAAGACATGTATGTAAGATTTAATATATTCAGTTTTGTATAATGTTGTTCCAGGAAAAATGGGTAAAAGGACGCCTTACTCCTCAGGAGTGGGTAAAACCCTTCTTAAATCAAAGGGAGTGGCGAGTTGTTCACGCGGATTCGACCAAACCAGGTCATGGCATGATAGTTGTGACGAGATGATGGTAGAATTGAGTTGAATGTGTAATGGGTATGTGCTGGCAAGTGGCAAGAATGCAGCCATGACCTTGAGTGCTGAGACATGCAGCTGCGAGATGACCCTCGAGGAGTGTCGGTTGTGGGAGAGTGTTTGCACACCTCCCACACTCTAATTTCCCAGACTAGTATTGTGCATGTGGAGGTACACTATAGGGCGTGATATATGTTTAGGGCTCGAATATCCCATTGTCTAAGGGAATGGGTAGCCCACTCTATTTAGGGCCTAAATAGCCCATTTAGTGCGGGTGAGTGGTGGTGATGTGGCCATGACCCCATGTGCTGAGACACCCAGCTACGAGACGATACTCGAGGAGTGTCGGTTGTGGTAGAGTGTTTATGTGACTCCCACACTCCAGTTTCCCAGACTAGTGTTGTCCATGTGATGGTACACTCCAGGGCATGTTGTTGTGTTTAGGGTCTAAGTAGACCACTGTTTAGGGCTTGAGTAGTCTAGGATGAGGTGCGGGCTTTTGGTAGCTCAGAAGTGTCAACCAAGTGTAGGTCATCCCTTGTGTGCGGGACGTGAGTTCTCGGTGTATGCATTTTGTCACGATGTACTATTATTCATATTAAACCAAAGGGGAAGATCAAGAATAACCCAACCGTAGGGTAGACTACGAGTTGGATGGCCTGAGATATAGGTCTCAAAGGGGGCAAAGTAAACCACAAAACTCGGAAATGTTTAAGTACAAGTAATGATACAGAGGATCATGTTAGGTGGTTTACGAGAAATATTTGGGTTGTAAGCCATGTAGTGACATGACGCTAGTGTCACTCTCACTAAGTTGTGAGCTCACTCCACTCCCCTAAAACTATTATAGGTGAAAGTTAAGTAAGCTAGAGGCGGAAGTGGGAGGATCTCCCTAGATCATTGGCATCTAAGATAACACTCTTTCTTGCTACAAATGTTGTAATTTACTAGTTATCAACTGTTATATTCCCGAGTTGGTGTTAAACCATATTGGGGCACCGTACTTTAAAGAAATATTTCAAATTTCTGCTGAAAAATAGAGAAGTATTTTTTAAGCCTTATTCCTATCAGTTTTACTTTGGTGAAAGATCTCACCACATTAACATCGAGGGGATTGGCATGTTGCACAAGATCGTTGCTTGATGAATTGGGCCAAGCATGACACATACCTTGTTCTAAAAGTTATTTTCTCTATATCCCCTTATTTTATCTTTATCTAGTAGTACCTAGATCATAAGTCGATCTTTGAGAAGTATGAGGCTCCCATTAGTTGATCGAATAAATCATCGATTATGGAGAGTGGGTAGCAACTCTTGATCATGGCTTGGTTTAGGCAACTGTAGTCTACACATAACATAATATTGTTGTCCTTTTTCTTTATAAATAGGATTGGGGCACCCTAAGATAAATGACTAGGATGGATAAATCCTTTCTCTAATAGTTCATCGAGTTATTCCTTTAACTCTTTAAGCTCTTATGGGGCCATCCTATATGGAGCTTGTGATATCGAGTTAGTTCCTAGAATAATGTCGATTGTGAAATCGAACTGTTTATCTGGTGGAAGTCCAGGTAAATCCTCCGAAAAAGCATTTGTGTATTCATGCACTACCCATATATTCTTTGGCGTTATTTTTGTTATCATTGTACTTATAATCTGTGTTGGGAACATCACACGCCCCTTTTGTATCTTCCCCGGAGCCTATAAACTCGAAATCATATGAAGTCGATTTGTGTTCCTTTCTCCTTGGAATACCACTTCATTAGCATTACTAGTATGAAAAAGTTTCCATCTTAGGTTCGTAGTCCAACTTGGCATGATGTGTGGACAACCAATCCATTTTGAGGATGAGGTTCGCATTACTCAAGGGTAAAGGTACTAGATCTACCTCTAAGGTCTTACCCCCTATTTCCACCTTACATCCTCATAAGATTGTATCCCTAATAACTTTATCGCCCAATAACGTGTTATTAAGAGTATAGTGCTTAGTGGTGATAGAGTTTATGACATCATATGTACTAATTCTTCCCTCAAATATGCTTGGTCTGCTCTAGAATTATTAAGGGCAAAGGCTTATATGCCACATAATCTTATAAACCATGTGATTACCCACGAAAATCGATACATTAATATTTGTTCAATTCTCATAAATTAGTACATACACCAACCCATTTGCACCCAAAAAGAGACTAAAATCAGAGCTTTACTTTTATATCAAAATGGAGTTTAAGGGTTGTGAAAAGTACTTGCCATGGCACTTGCATCGCCCCTATCCTCCTCCAACGTCAGGTTGTATACTTTGGCAGGGACTCTAAGTTGATTTATAGGGACTCTAGGCCTTTTGTTCATTACTCCATAGCAAGATGCAATACTAGCCCTACTTGAAACCCTAGGTATGGCAGAGGTCGAGCTACAGAACTCCCTACCGGAGTAGTTCGATTGTCATTGCCATGACAATTATGAGTTGTATGTCCTCACTTCCCACATTGAAAACACTTTCCCATTTGACAAAAAACCATGCAGAATTTTTTGCACCCTAAGCATTGCAAGATCCCATTCCTTGTACTAAAGTTACTTTCAGCGCTACTCATATAGTAGGGTTCAAAATCTCCAATAGTGTGAAGGACCCCTTTTTAACCAGTTGGGAGTAGCGAGTGTTGATGCTTGGGGTATGGCTCCTTAAAGGAATTCCTGGTCCCCTTGGATACTTCTAGGGAGCTGTCAGCGAGGTCATAAACACCTTCCTTTTCTTAGGAGCAATAGTGGGTCATTCTCAGATGTGCATAATGCATTCACACTCATATGCAGCGCATATAACTGCTGCCAGTTCTATGGGATGTTGACCACTCTCCCTAGAACATCGTATGTTAGAGTTTATTCCATCTAAAAATCATTGGCATATATCAGTGGGGCTGGCAAAGTCCAAAGCAAACAACCCGAGGGCATTAGAGCGGTTTTCATAATCTATCACATTTCCTAAGCCATGTTGTAATTTGAGAAACTCTTGTTTATTCTTGTTTATCATTTAAGAAAACACGTACTATTCAGAGAACTTGGTCTCAAGCTTAGCACATTCAAGAGGTATAGGTGTCGCGGCTTCTATGTTTAGTCATCACCAGTGCAAGCCCCACTTCTTTTAAATAAAGAACAAAAAATTTTCAATAGGAAAACCAAGATCCCAAATGAATTATGGTTGTCCAAAGTAACCAATGTGAGATAAAAAGTAACCAAAAAACCCTAATAAATAGGTAAACCAATCAATTGATTCAAGAACTAGAAAAAACCAAAATGAACCGAATTAAACTATACCGAACCGAGAGAAATCAGTTCAAAAATTTATTTTTTTATTATTAAAAAAAGGATAAATAGGTAGATTAAAGTCACCACCAAGTAGAAAAATAAATTAGATTAATTTAGAAAATTTTAATTTCATATAACCAATAGTTGGTTTAAGTCTCGGATCACTGAAAATCGGTTCAATTGAACCGATAACGATCAAACCATGTTAATGGGTCAGATGCCAAGTTTGCCTCCGCGACCAATCAGCAAGCGACGCATGGTGAGCACGCCCATTCATCCGCTACGTCAGTGCTTCCTAGCACTGACCAATGAGAGGATGACACATGTAGATTGTCAATAGTCAACTAAAGAAATTCCAAGACAACCAAGTCTGACCAATCAAAGAGTGACACGTGACGATCGTTACCAATCAACTAAGAATAACCACATCAGTAGAACATACCAATCAGAAGGTGACACATGGAGAGAGTTGGCCAATCAATAAATGACACGTGGTTATCCACAATAGAAAACCCAAACCAATCCTGAGAGACCACATGGCAAGGACGAATATTACAGAAGTAATATTAACAAATTTAAATCAACCGATCAGAGGATACCATGTGACAAGTTCTCAACGGTCATCTCATGACCAAATCCAGTTAGTAGCCACGTCATCATTAGTTACCAATGGAAGGTCGCCACATGTCAAGTCAATGGGTTAAAGGTTGACCAAGTCCGTGAGTCAGATGCCACATCAGCAAGCCCAACTAATCAATGTGTGCCACGTAGTAGCTCACATGTGCAAAGCTCGCACGCGCGCACAATGTCGTCTTCAACCTCTTATGAGGCGTACTATGCACCAGTTCCAATAGATTATAGAGGAAGTCCTCAACCTAGTAGTAGCCTCCATTCAGTCCAAGGATGGGCAGAGAAGCCCTGGTACGATCGGACGGTGAACTGACTCAAGTCTCCAAATCTGCCAAGATCTGATCAAGCTGAATTAGAGTCTCTCCGTGCTATCCATGGCTGAACAAAGGTCCCCTACAAACCTAGTCATGCCTATGTCCAGTTGGTCAGACAGTATGCCTATATCCATGGCTCAAGGTTGTGTTTTGAAAATACTCATTAAGTGGGCTCAAGTTCAATGGGAACGATCTTGTCTCGTAAATAATACAATTGTTATGATAGAGCTAGACCATAATAAAAGCTTATGATAAGTGGTTGTGTGAAATGGGTCTTGCCCAATAACTTCTTCCGAGATAAGTTAGGTTGTCATGCCCTGACCCAGTTTGGACGGATACCCGTGAGCAACCCGCCACTCTTCCAGTTTATTAAGGGTTTTCCCCTTATTTATACTGTGAGGAGTAAGGCGTCCTTTATACATGTACCTTTCCTAGAATAATATTAATCAAAACTGAAATAAATGAAATTTACATACCTGTCTTGCAGGTTTAGCTAATGGAATGTATGTAGGTAGGTTTTTCCCCTAATTACCTAAAAAGGGGTAAATGGAGGGGGTGAGTTCAAAAACTTAGTGAATGAGTGTTTGAAACATGAGTTTCAAAAAAATAATTTGAATTGGAGTATGTCAGACTCCTTATTTTCTTTAAAACCATTTCTTCCTCAATTTCTTGATTTTTAAAACCATTACTCATCATTAATCATAGTCGGTGTGTTTAACACTCAACATACACCCTTCATCATGAAAGAATCACACATTTCGTAAGGCAGCCTATCCACTGCACCCACTTGTGGCATCGGAGCGACTTTACCAGCCACTTAGATAGAAGCCCGTCCACTTCTACCATGGGAATGAGTGAATGTACATGACATCTGACCATCAAACCCTTAAAGAAACTCTGTGTCCGTATGAGGACAAAGACCTCATCTTGACCCCACCTCGGTCTCATGCACATGAAGCTACGTTTATCTTTCCTGATTACTAGCACGACAAACTATCCTTATCTCCACCATGTCATCTAGTATCCCCTAGGACGCATCACTACCCCTATTGGGAGTCTTGAAGGTCCCGTAACATTAGTGCATGCACAAATGAACAATTTTCCACATAAGCCATTTAATTTGTGGTGCCACTGATCCAACGGCCCCAACCCTCAACCTGACTTGCAGCTGTTTGTCTCAACTGGTCCATCGACATGTCTCATCACACTGCCACCAGTCCATCAAGCATGTCGGTCGTGTCTTGGTACCATGGCCAAATGACATCATTCATTAAAATTTTCATGGCTTAATATTATATTTGTTTACGAGCTCCTGCTCGTGCCAACTAGCCATGGGTCCACTATACAAGATTTTCAAAATCGGGCATTATAGCCCCCAAGTTCCAAAATTGAGGCCTCTGGCCTATCTGAGTTATTCAAGCTCTCCTAAAGAAGGTTTCCCAAAATGTTTAAGAAGTGGCACACAGTCAGGGGAGAGCACTTCTGACAAAAATAACTTTTCACCTATCCAACTGGGTGTGAGGACATCACTGCTCATAACCGATAAGCGGGTTGTCTACTTCGTTCTAGGAACTTTATCATACTAATCGGGTATGATCTACTTACAACCGATAATTAGTTTTTCCGTGTGTTTTCTCACATCATCCCAACCAGGTGTGATGTTAAAACTTCACATAATGGTGGGTTTTCATTTCCGAGATACTCATCATCCCAACTGGATATAATGTGAAAATTTCCACTCACACGATAAGTGCATGTATTTTTCCTCTTAACCGACTCTTTGCCTGACGCGAGCTTATCCTTGCTAGCATTCCTGGTACTCCATGTTCCTACACGATATGAACATCCTTGTTCATTAATCTTTGGCCTAATAGCCTTCATTTATCACGAATGAATAAAATGCCCAAATTTTTAATTACTTGCATTTATGTCCCTAAAGTTCTTTTTCTTTAACTTTAGGACCCTAATGCTAATTTTTTGCCAAATTGAGTTATGAATCTTCTAAAATTCACTTTGGTACCTCAATTTATTCAAAATCACAAAAGAGGGTTCAACTTTCTCAAATTTCCAATTTGTTCTCTAACTTTTCAAAAATTACCATTTTGCCCCTTCTTTACAAAAATGGACATTTGACCCCCAAAAAATTCCAAAAATCTACCAATTGGTCCCCCAACATCTTTTTCATGGCCAATTGGCTCTTAATTTTGGGAAATTGCACTTTGGTCCCTCAATTTTATGAAATTACCAAATTTTCTCAAATTCTTCCCCCAATTTCCCCCTTTCAAACTAGTTGAATTTGATTTTACCAAATTGACCAATCAATCGAGGTTAATGAAATTGTAGTAAAATTGAGTTACTACACATCCATACGATTCAATGGAACTTTGAATCGCGTCATTTGGATCTGAATTGAGCTTAAACGGAGCTTCGTTGGAAAATTGGACTTAGAGAGAGAAAGCTTCGAAAGCTTACCATCGAGGATGCGACGTTCTGAGCTTTCGATTTGGGCAGATAGCTCTCATCCTAAGGTTCCTCCTAGGATGAAGAATCCCATCAATTCATGCCGAATTAAGGGAGAATTTGGTCAGTGAAGTTTCATCGGTTCTCTCTCTATCACTGATCAAAATTTACACAGTGGATCCAAATTAGCTTACCTTTCAGCTCTAATTCAGTCTTTTGAGAGCTGTTGAAGTGTTGGAGAGCTTGGTTTGTCCTGAGAATGGCTCAAATTGGCCATTTTTAGCTCGGCCGAAATAGGGCAGCTTTGGTCCGCTGGAGTTGTTTCACTGTTCGATCACGCTAGAGCTTCTTGAGTGATCCTCGGAGCAAATGGAGACTACCGTCGGGTACCTAACTTCTCCCCAAATCTAAAGAACCTGACCTCGCCTTCTTTGGCTCAGAAAAACTCCAATGTCAGAGCTCTAGTTTGAGCTTCATTGGAAAATGGAACAGTAGGGAGAGAGGAGTTTTTAGGTGTGAGGAGGAACTTCTTGGCCATTCAATTGGCACCTTTATGATGGTCATTGATTGCCTGAAACTCCCTGGCTAGAGATTTTTCATCTTTGCCTATGTTGCTCAATTTTCCAATGAATGAACAGTGTTGTCATCTGAAGGAAGAAGATGCCATTGTTCTGAACAGGACCGGACCGGTCCGAACCGGGTTCAATGCTTAAATCGCCCAGTTCAGGCCCGATTCGACCGAGTTTTTCAAAATTAAAAATTCATAAATTCATTCTCTATCGAATGGTGGCTTAAATTCTCTAATTTGAATTTTCTAAGCCATCTAGAAAATTGAATTTAGAAACCAGTTCAATGGTGGTTCAAACCGGTTCAATCCTGTTCAGGTTTGGTTCACCTGAGTCGGTTTGGTCTTCACCTCCAATTCATCCTAAAGTCCTTTCTCATAATTTTATGACTATTTAGGTCAATCGAAATTTATAATTTCCCGGTTTGCCCTTTCTCTATCGATTACGATTTATAAATTGTCACGCCCCGACCCTATTTGGTTAGATCCCCATGATCAACCCGCCACTCTCCCGGTTTATTAAAGGGTTTCCCCTTATTATAAACCGTAAAGAGTAAGACGTCCTTTAAATCTGCACCATTTCCTGGAATAGCATAATCAAAACTGTATGAAATTTTAAACTTTACATACCTGTCTTACAAGCGTCTTAGTTGATGGTCTTTAAGGGTAGGCTTTCCAAAATCTCCTAAAAGGGATACAAGGGAGGGGGTGAGTACGACTACTCAGTGAAAGGGTTTTCAAAAGTTTGAACTTTTAAGAAAACATTTATTATTGGAGTGTGTCAGACTCCTTTCTTTCAAAAATCCCTTCATTCAAAATCTCGGGTTTTATCACCATTTCCTTATTTAATCATGGTGTGTCATCACCCAACACACATCCTTCATCATGGAGGTTAAACACACATTCGTAGGTCAATACGTCCACTGAACCCACTTGTAGCTTCGGATCAACTTTACCGGCCACTCGGATAATGTCCACTTCTACCCTAAGAATGAATGGATGTTCGTGACATCCGACCCTCATTCTCGAAATAAATTCTTTGTGTCCGTTATGAGGAAAAGAGACCTCATCCCGTCCCCACCCCGGTCTCATGCGCTTGGTGCTACTCCAAATTTTGCACGGTGACCTAGAACGACAAACTGCCCTTATACTCATCGGGTCGTCCAGGGCCCTTAGGATGCACCACTACCCCTCATGGGCATCTTGATGATCCCGTACTTATAGTGCATGCACAAAAAATGTTTTCTTATTATGCCATGTAATCTGTGGTGTCATTAGTCCAACGGTCCCGACTTTCAACTCAACTTGCAGCTATTTGTCTTGACTAGTTCGAAGACTGGTCATGTCGCACTGCTGCTAGTTGATTGAGAATGTCGGACCAGCCTTGGTACCATGACCATACAATTTACTTATTAAAGTTTTATGGCACATATATCATGTTCGTTTATGAGCTTTTGCTCGTGCCCATTGGCCTATAGCCCACTGTGCGAGATTTTCAAAATCGGGCATATTAGCCCCCCAAGTTCCAAAACCGAGGCCCCTGGCCTTTAAGAGCTATTCGAGCTCTCGTCGAGAAGGTCTCCCAAATTGTTTAAGCATTGGCACACAGTTAGGGGAGAACACTTCCGACAAAAGTATGTTTTCACTATCCATTATACCGATCCAATATAAGGACATCTCCATTCATAACCGATGAACGGGTCTTCAACTTCCTTTGAGGAAGTTTCATCATACCAACCGGGTATGATGTACTTACAACCGGTAAGTAATTTTTCCACATGGTTTTCACATCACTACTCTAAGCCGTGATGTTTAAAATACCACATAGTAGTGGGTTTTCATTTCGATGAGCTTATCATCCCCAATCAAGTATGACATAAAATCCCACTCACAACTGGTAAGTGGTTTTTAACTTTCAGTTGTGCTCATCATCCTAACCGGGTATGACATTAGTAAACCCACTCACCCGTTAATGTCGTGAATTCCACTAGACCTGTTCTTTGTATTCACGCGAGCTTGTCCTTATTGGCATTCTTGGTACTTTGTGTTCCTACATGATATGAACATCTCGGTTCATTATCCTTTGGCCTAATAGCCTTCATTCATTCTAAATGAATGAGAAAGTCAAACTTTCATTTATTTGCAATTAGGTCCCTAAAGTTATTTCTCTTTAACTTTAAGTTCCTAATGTCGATTTTTCCTCAAATTGAGTCCCAAAACTTTTAAAATTATCATAGGACCTCAATTTATTCCATTTCACAAAAAGGGGTTTAGATTTCCAAATTTCCAATTTGGTCTCCCAACTTTTCCTAAATTACCATTTTTCCCTTCCTTTACAAAAATGGTAAGTTTCACCCCAAAAATTCTAAAATTCCTCAATTGGCCATCTAACATTTTTAACATGCCCAATTGACTCTCAATTTTAGGAAATTACATTTCGGTCCCTCAAATTTTCAAAAATCCCCAATTTCCCCCAATTCTAACTATTTTTCTTCATGATTCAGGGTTTTGTTTTTCTTTCTTATTGGTAGTTCTTAGGGTTAGTCTCTTTATCTTTTTCCCTTATCCTTATTGGGTAGGCTGCTGATCCTCGAGGGGGGGTTTATATCCTTTGTGATTTGTTCTTTCTGTATTAGACTTTAAGGGTTAAATTCAATTCTAATACTATAGTATATACTAAAAGGAAAGTTCTTTTATTTCTCAATACTTAGCCAATGGTAAGAAGTGGAATCTTCAGGTTTGGATCTGGAGCAACAATATGTGTTGGAACTAGTTCTTGGGCATGGTCCTCCATGGTACTTATTACATTTGGTGTAGGGATTGATACTCTATTCATTGTACTCTCATGAGGAGGTTGGCTTAAAGCTTCACGTGCTTTGTAGTTTCTTATCACCCTTACTCCATATCTCTTGAGTACTATGACTTCATTTTTATACGCTCGTTGAATAAAATTTGTGGTTCTTGGGTCAAGTTAGGGTTTACCATGTTTGGTGGTAGCTTCTTGAAGGCCATCATGTAGTTAGCACAAGTTTGCCAAAATTTGTATTCGACTTTTTGTTGGGTAGGTGTTAGTTTGGTTGGTTCATGAGGTTCTTTACTTGCGACTTGGTTAGGCAGTGCATTAGTTTCACTAGATCTTCATGGGAACCTCTTCTTCCTAGTTATTTTCCTATAAGAGAGATTGTACAATAGGTTAAACTAGGTAGGATCTTGTGCAACATATTATTCCGGTAATTTCAAAAACGTTTTCAAAATTCCAAGGTTTTGAAAACTTGGGCTCAGATACCACTTAAGTTGTCACACCCAACCCGTTTTACCTGGCTAGACCTACAAAGAGCTTGCCACTCCTCCCAACCCTATGATAGTGAGTACTTTCACCATCATATACCTATAGGAATAATGCTCAGAATCTAAGAATAACTTTAAAACACAAAACATACCAGAATATAAGCATAAAACAACAAATAGGGATGAAGCGTACCAGGCTGGTATGTCAGCATAAAGGTTCATCTTCATCATATCTACTACCTGAAAGGGGGTTAAGGGAGGGGGTGAGTTCATAACTCAGTGAGTATGGTTTATCTAGCAACAAGACATCATGGTTATAACTTAACAGTACATTATGATATTTATAGGGGATTTTCATTCTTAGGAAGTGGTTCACTATCCTTAGATATTTAGATATTGTTATCTTTAGCATTCATGGTTCAAAATAACAATTCCTCCCCATCAAGAATGGAACACACGGACGCATAACATAACTCTCTTTTATTCCATTTGTAGCCTATAGCGCCTTTACCAACCACCTATCTGTGTGGACCAAGGTGTCCATGACAGACTGCCTGTGTGAGCACCATTGTCCAGCTTGTAAACATAATCAAGTTTGTTTGGTTTGAGGAACGAGACCTTTTCCCTTTCGCCAAGGTCTGGTGCGCGAAGGACTCTCAGAGCCCTTGACATACTAGACCAGTATAACTCCTCTTATTTTGACCTTTCTATCTAGCAGCCCTTTGAATCACCACGACCCCATACCGGACATCCACCGACCATGCTTAATAAGCACAAGTATGTATTTTGGTCTTTAATTCATTGTCTTTGTTCTACTAGCCCTTTGGAACAAGGCCTGTGTAAACCCCGTCCTTTGATAATAAGAAAAACTGGGAAAAGAACCAATCATTTCCAAAGAGAAAATCGAGTCAGTTTATGTAAACCCCACCCTTTTGAGCTAAGGAAAATCGAGAAGAGAATCGGTCAAACCAAGTGAGAAAACCGAACCGGTTAACAAACCCGATCAATTGTGAATGGGCAATTTAGGAATTTAAAACTCCCGGGTGATCTAAAGGGTTCATAATACTATGGAAAAGAACCTTAGGATGAATTGGAAGAGGAAAACTAGACTGGTTTGGATGAACCGGGTTCAATAGGATTAAATCGGTTTATGAACCGGAACCGATAGAGATCAGGCAAAATAGAGGAATTCAACTCCATTGTACTCCAAAGAAATTCATAAACCTTGGAAAGGAACCTTAGAACAAAGTGAGAGAGAAAAACCTGACCGGTTCGGGTGAACAGGACCCGAACCAGATTAAACTGGTTTAAGAACCGAGTCAATTTATGAACTGAAATTGATAAAGAGATGATAAACCAAGAGTCTTATGGACCCTAAGTGACCTATGGAGTCACAAAAGTCATGGAAATGGACTTGTGAAGGAATTAGGCATGAAAACCAAACCAGTTCAGGTGAACTGGATTCGAACCAGTTTGGACCGGTTTGAACCACTATTGAACCCAATTCTAAATTTATTTTTCTAGGTGGCTTAAATAATTCAAATTGGAGATTTGAGGCCACCATTGGATAGAGAATAAATTTAGAAATTTTTCATGACCAAACCAAGGTCCTCCATTGCCACTAGTCATGCCCAAGTACTCCATGTACCTCCTTAGTAAGTCCCTACCATCGCTATTCACTAGAAATCCTAATTACTCTCTATTTGTGATAAGTATTGTTCCATTCGATTTCATACTCATTGGGCCACCGATTGAGGTGTCGATTGATCTAGGGAGACTCCCCACGACAAGAGCTAACTTATCTCACTTCTAACTTCGGCTGTCGTGCCCTCACCGATAAGCTACACAAGCTTTCTCTCTCTAGACCTCATTTTCTGGTGAAGCTCCATTTTCAGTCAATTCTAGACCAAGTAAAGTGATTCAAAGCTTAGAATGCTCATGAGGACTTGGGGAAGACGATTAATGGCATGATAAGACTAAATTGGGAAGTTTCCTAAATTGTAATTTTAGGAAACTTAAGGTCCCAGTTGCCAATAAGTAAAAGATAAGGACATGAATGGAAATAAGAAGATATTAGGGATGTAAAGGAAATATAAGAAATCTTATAGATCTAATTGAGAATAAAGTGGATATTAGGGACCTAATTGTCAATAAGGTATAACTTAGGGACCTATACATAATTAAAGGAAATTATGAGGTCTTAAGTGTGATTACCTTATGTGATAGGATTTGAACGCCCGATCTATCATAAGAATAATCTACCTATGTACGTGTGCAAAGGAAGGCACAAAGACTCGGGAATCCAGTGGGACAAACTCATACCTATGATAGCATTAGCTAGTGAACCTATGATAGCATAAACTCGAACCCCACTGGTAGCATGAACCATGTGATATCCTAAAGCTGATAATAACATGAACCTTCAATGATAGTTTGAATCCTATTTATAGCATGAGTTGCATTTGATATAAGCCATGTAATAGCCTAAACCCAATGATAGCATGGACCATGTTAAATTATTGATAACCCTGTGAAAACATAAATCTTATTGTTAGGTTCTATTCTAGATAGAATGGTTCTAGGTTGCATTATATCCTGATATCATAGTGGGCCAATGTTATATTTTGAAAATACTCGTTAAGTGGGCACAAGGGCAATGGGAATGAGCCTTGTTCCGTAAATAATACAATTGTAATGATAGAGTCGAAACATGATAAAGCTTATGATAACTAGTTGTGTGAAATGGGCATTGTCCGATTACTTCTACAGAGCCAAGGCATGCCTTGTCCCAAAGGGCTAGTAGAACAAAGACAATGGATTATAAACCAAAATACATGCATGTGCTTGTTAATCGGGATCACTAGACGACCTATATGGGGTAGTGGTGATTCCAAGGTTTGTTGGACAACAAGGTCAAAATAAGGGAAGTTATGCTGGTGAAGTATGTCAAGGGTTTCAGGAGTCTTATGCGCATCAAACCTTGGCAAAGGGGAAAAGGTATCATCCCTCACAGCAGACAAACTCAATTATGTTTACAGGCTGAGCAATAGTGCTCACATGGTCAGTTGGTCATGGACACCTTAGTCCACATATACAGGTGGCTAATAAAGGCGCTTTAGGCCACAAGTGAAATAGAAGGGAGTTCTATTATGTGACCGTGTGATCCCTCCCTTATGGAGCATAATTGTTATGTTGAACCCTCAATGCTAAAGATCTTAATACCTAAACCTCAATGGATAGTGAACCACTTTCTAATAATGAAAATCCCCTATAAATATTATAATGTAATGCTAAGTTATAACTATGATTTCTTATTGCCATATAAATCATACTCATTGAGTTGTGAACTCACCCATTCCCTTAATCCCCTTCCAGGTATTAGATATGTCGAAGATGAATCTTTATGCTAACATATCAGTCTGATACGCTTCCTTCCTATTTGCGGTTTTATGCTTATATTTCGGTATTTTTATATTTTAAAGTTATTCTTGGATTCTCAGTCTTATACCTGTAAAGTCTATGATGGTGAAAGTACTCACTATCATAGGATCAGAATGAGTGACGGGTTGTTTGAAGGTCCAACTGGTAAAATAGGTTGGGGTGTGACAACATGTCAGTATTCTTATCTAAAAAGAATTATATCATGGTGACCCTTTCTTACTACATAACTTTCACCATATTTAGGAACTTCTTGGTGGTTCTCAGCTAGTCTATTGCTACGACCACATCCTTCTCACTGGAGAAGGTCTTACATCTAAGTTGTCTTATGGCCTTAAGGTCTCTAGGAACATCAAAACCCTATGTGTTTATGTCCTAAACTAGAACTATCACCTATGGTTGCACTACCTCAAGTGCTCTCCCCTCAAGTGGTACAATGAGAAGGGATGCTCTAATTGACTCAAGGTTCATCCCGGAGTCCCTTGTGAAATTCTAGTAAGCTCAAATATAATTGGGGGTCGAAACTAGTGCATGAGAGTCCCTAGTATGAACTATTCTCGACTCTTCATCCGTTAAATCCTAGTTAGGTCCCCCACCAATTCATTGGTGTATTCCATGATCTATGAAATTTTTTTCACATAGTTAGTAGGTGAAGTAAATTTTATTACTTTAATATTATAAATGAAGGCATTATCAATGTTATTTCCATTTTCTATTCATCCCAAAATGTTTTGTTCTCAAAATCTCTTATTTTGAAAATGCGGGCTCTCATACCACTAAAAGTTGTCACGCCCCTACCCAATTTCTGATCGGTGGTCCCATGCAACCCATCAATCCCCTCGATGTTATAGTGGTGGGTACTTTCTTTAAGGTAAAATCGGAGAGACTACAGCTTAGAATAAAACCGACTACCTCAATTTTTCAGTGGAAATGTAATTTTTTTCTTTTGAAATGCATAGTGAACCAAAACTTTATACAATACACTAAGAATTTACAACAACTAATAAAAATAACTTAAAAAGTTTTGTGTGTGAATCTCGAGATTCGTACCTCAGTCGTGCAAGTTATATAGGTGATGCCCGATTTAAAACCACTCAGAACTTAGCTCTCATCTCAAATTGTTTGTGAGAGAGAGTGAGCTCACAACTTAATGAATGAGCTACTGACGTCAGATCACTACATGTTTTACAACTTCAAACTTTGCCTAAAATTCTAACATTGAGTTTATTCATAATTTTACACATTTGATCACTTATATAGTTTTACTTGGGCCCTTGAGACTCCTGTCTCGGGCTACCCAGAACCATAATTCATTATTACGTCGGGTCAAACTTTCTCTCCCCAAAATTATGTCAATAATTTATGTTATACACACAATAACACATATTGGCAACTCATGGCCTGAGCCATGCGTGAAAGTCATGCCATAATTTTGATCGGGTAAGATAAGAGTGTGTGAGTAACTGTTACACCTTGGATTCATCTCTCATTTGGATGTATTAGCATCTAGGTATATAATACTAACTCGTCCAACTCTTTGTAGCCTTGGAACCACATTCATCTCCCTTTATTTCTCCCTTCCAATTACCTTGGGCGTCGACACTACCTCGATAGGTGTCTTATCAACACCCCAAAGTTCCAATTGTTATATATATATATACATATGTATATCATAGAAACATGAACACATACACTTATGCTCATCTCACATATCATTGAGTATAGTCCTTATTCCAATCATCTCCATTTATGTACATGTACAAAAAATAGAAATCAATATGTGTGTTCAATGAATAAGGACCAACTCAAATATTCAAATGAATGTACCATGTTTTAGCACGCAAATATCATGATCAAGATCTTAACACAAGAATCTTGGTTTTCAACTCAATCAACTTCCATCAGCAATCAAATTTTGAGCACAAGGCCCCAACTCATATAGTCCTAGCATGTAAACAAGCATCCATGTCATTTTTCATTGCTTCTCAAATGATTTTCCAAATTATGCGTCATACTTTTCAGGGTATTATAGAAAAGTAGTAAAACACATTCAGTCAATTCAATCGCACTCGACATCACTATTCTTACTCATAGTTTTTATCAGAACTTGTTTGGCCAGTCCAATCCAATCTCATATTATGTCACAATTCATACACATACTCAATCAATCTCATATGATATAAGAACACAATCAATCATGACCTAGCTATGTCCCCGAAATCCTCATACACAAGGGTTTGAGTTGATGAGCATACAGGTGTTGTGCTGTGCAATCACATAGTACCATAAAAAGTTCGTCTTCTTATTAGGATGTTGAGATAATGCCCACTAATCATTCGTATACCTTGGATGCCCATTTTATGCCCTGTATGTAAGTATACTTATGCCTCGACTACCTACAATCTGCCTCACACTAAGGCATAATGAGATCTCTCATAGATCCTTGGGAAACTTGGGAACTTTCATATCGCATATGTCCGCCTTATCACTCTGTTCTCAATCAATCCCGACACTCGACACAACCTCTCATAGCTCTTCTATCGATGCCCATCACGACATACATATATCTAAGTATGCCAAACATAATCAATAATACAAATGACAAGAGGTTGATAGGCATAATCATGCTCATAATTTCATATGTATTCTATGCATGATAAGAGATAATTACCATATTTCACACAATCATACTCATAATAAGTTAATTAATTTCTCAATCCATGCAAGTTATATGCTTATTTAGTCGTCATACACATCCTTCCAACTAAATCTCTTTTTAATTCAATCGATTCACATGCTATTTATTTCCCCTTTTTAAATATATATATATATATATATAATATTTCCATGTATTTTCCTTTTAATTTATTATTCAAGTCCTTTTTTTTAAATTATAAGCATGGTATTGGATTTATAATATGATAACCTGCAAAAGATGGTGGTTAGTCCAATAGGCTCATCGATAATAAACTCATTCACATTATAGTTGTAACCCATTGGTTGCTTTGTTCTAAATTTGGGTGGGAGACCCTATCTGTTAGTACATTCCGAGTATGTTAAATAAATTTAATTATAATATTATGATTAGTTGGTTTAAATTTTGTGGTTACTCTTTATTACAAGCTCACATTGATTAATGAGACTAGATTATATCATTTCCTAAAAAAATTCATTATTTATATAGTTATTCCGTTAAATTGCTCTACTTTCTCAAATTCCCCCTACATCTTTACTCCTATATATTTACAATTTACTACTTTTCCAAAATTATCATTTTTACCCTTAACTCTTCATAATTTACTAAATTATCCTTCCCTTTTTTAACTTTTCTATTTAAGGATCTAACTTTTGATATTTCTCCATTCGACTCCTATTATGTGTTTTAGTTCCATTTGAATCCCTAATCTTTTAAAATTACATTTTGATTCCCAAACTTTGCTCTATTTACTATTTTACCCCTTAACTTTATAAAAATTATATTTATGCCCCTAATCTTTTTAGCACTATCTAATAAGTCCCTAAGTTTTCTAATTCTTACCCTGGGGTCCCCATATTTTCACTAATTCCCTATTGGTCCTCATATTTCCACTAAAATTATCGAATGACCACTAAACTTTTTAAAAATTACATTGTATTCCCCACTTTTCTTCTCAACAAAAACATCTATATTTTTTACAAATATTTCCATCATGGCCATCGCGATCGGATCGCACAATAATATACCGGTTTCTCGCGAATTAATTTTTTAATTCGTCCATTTTTTACATTTATTTAATCAGTTCACCCACTGGTTTATAACACAATTTATTTTTCTAAAATTTCTTTAATTAATTATTTATGATATAAAACTAAAAATTCTATTTTTCCTATTTTAAGATTCCTTGGAAAATTCATAGAATTTATAGGTATAGATTAATTCGATCTTAATTCAAATCACTTATCAATTGATTTTCTTCCTATTCATAATTTATTATTAGATAAGATTAAATTATGTTACTTCTTATAATATTTATCCATTTTCGCAACTTAGATTCTAAATTAATTCTAGTTCCAACTCAATTTATACTAACAGTTTAATTTACATTTCCGAATCACTCTCAATTTTTTTTTGTTTATGTGAACTAAATTATTCTTTTTAGGAAAAATCTTAGTATTTCATTTTTTTGTAACACATCGAGCTTTCTAAAAGTGAAAGAATGATGTATCTCAAACGAATATATATATATATATATATATATTTGTTATATTAGTGATAATAAAAATTTATTATATTAATGATAATATTTATGATATAAATTATAAGCAGAGGTTGTGGTTAAAATAATGAATTGAATCGAAATTAATAATCTCATTTACTAACACGGGTTCATCCCCACTCAAATTTCATTTGCATAATTTTTGTGGAAGTAGACAAAGTGAGGACAACTTGCAACTATTTTAAAAACTCTATATAGATCTTGAAAAATAAATATTATTATTATTTGCAAGTGGTTATTGTTGAGGTTTTTATATAAACTGTGTGTAATTTAATGGTAAATGTAAGTTTAAAATTTTTACAAAAAAAATGTTATATTTATTTTATAATTTGATTTTTGGGTACGATTAATTCTAAAATGATAAAAATATCTATAATGGTATTATTAAATGAATGTGGGAGATTGTTATTGATTATATTTTAAATAATAGCTACAAGGTAAGAGATGAGATTCAAGACAATTTAAATTTAAAAAATATACACTTAAACAATCAAAATAATGAACAATCTTGAGACGGGAATAAAAATCGGAAGGGTGGTGGTTCGTACCAACGAGAAACAATACTTTATAAGGCAACGAGGAACATATGGTTTAGTGCAAAGAAGCAGCTGCATGGTGAACAATTTTTTAAATTATTAATTATTACCAATTTCTTTAAAAATCGTAAATTATCTTGCTTAGAAAGATATAATAATGACCCACAATTCATATTATATTATATTAATTAAATAAATTAAATCAGTATTATTAACATAATTTAACAAAAAAATTGAATTTTATGACACGCAATATAAAATTAAAATTTTTTTAGTACTTTTAATAAGAAATTCATGCTAGAATAAGTATAATTTGTGCACTTTTATATAATTATCCCGGGTCAACTACCATTAAATGATGGTATTTAATGGCTTACATAATACAAGTAAATGAGATACACTATGAAACCAAAGTATTTATCTAGTAAAAGAAACTTACTGTGGGATTACAATTAGTGCATCCCGGATGCGAGAAATCCCCGTACAACAATAAATAACTAATTTGATAGATTCTGTCGCTGGCTATATATAACCCAAGTTATTGGGCTCTATCTCTATGGACTTAAAAACATCACGAGTTATAATGTGTTTCTCATATTTTATAGAACGATCTTGTGATATCGGTATGCTATGTCTTCTGGATAACATGGAACGGAATGGATGTATGTGGGCTTGCTAACTTTCATTTATTGACGATACCATACCTTTTTGCTCAATATCGATACAATATGTGGCTGTTGGCCCCAAAGAAAAAAAAAAGAAGGGGATACCGCATGTGACTTTCTAATCTTTACGGTCCGATCCCGTTGAAGTGGCTGCGGTCTACCTGTTTTAAGAGCTGCACATTTATTTGGAAAATCATTGACACACCATAAAATAATAAGTTAATTCATTCAACCGTGGAACTCTTGAGGGAAATCAAGCTAATATATTTTTATTTGGGTCATATTTTTTCCTTAAGATTATAATTAGCGAGTGTGTCAATTATACATAATATTTCTCGTAAAAATGTTTAAAGGTAAAATATTAGTATTATCACATTTTTATGAAAAATTAAATTTTATATTAAATAAGACAAAATAAAAAATATATTTATTAATAACTAGGTTACAGAAGAAAATAAGTAAATTTTATGCATTTTAGATAATTTGTCCTTTTGAATTTAATATTTTTAAAATTTCAGTAATTGCCAAGGTGGAATTTTATGATTTATTTATTGTCGTTGCAGAAGGCAAAGAAAAAAAGTGCAGCGGTTATTCTTATGAATACATTTTACCGATGACAACGGAGACAGAGACGCCAGCGTGGAATTTCCAGATAACCAATCCAGAACATTTGATTTACGCCCTTTTTTGTAAAATAAAGAAAAAAAATAACAGCTCAACGAACATTTGCTTACCGCCAAAAAGAACGATTCATGGGATTTAGATTCCCTGCATCGGGCGCAAAAGAACCAAAGAGTTTTAGAGAGAACGGGCCGTGACTTCGTAGACCAGGTGTACAACTCTTGATTCTTCGCAAAAAATAATGTAAATTGTGAAATAAAAATAATATATTTTATTTTATTATAAGTTTTGACAGCGGAAAAAGTCTCATCCTTTGACCATCATGGTCATCACCACCACCCTCTTGCCTCCCTCCCTCCGGCTTCCTCTTGGCTTCCCTTAACTTTCCTCTCTCGCCATCGCCATATTTTTTATTACCCCGCTCTCATCATCCAGACATCCTAAGAACTCTTCTGGGTGTTCTATAAAACCCTCCATGGATTCAAATTCAGCCCCTCAAAACCTCTGAAGCTTTGAAACTATTCTTCCTCCCATACCTTCCTCCATTGGCGACATGGGCGCATGCCTCTCCTCCTCCAATGTCAGCGGTTACGGCAGGAATAAAGCCGTCTCCAAGAAGAGTCCGGCGGCAGAGAACAGTGCCTCACCGGTGCAGCAGCCGCTGCAGAAGAAGGACGCGGCTCAGCCGAAGACCAAGAAGAATGCGAACAAGAATACAGATGGTAATAGCAACGACACGAACAAAAATTCCAACCAGAATCAGAACCGTAGGCGGCAGGGATGCGGGACGCCATATGGAAAGCGAACAGACTTTGGGTACGCCAAGGATTTCAACGACCATTACGTGCTTGGGAAGCTGCTAGGACACGGGCAGTTCGGTTATACGTATGTTGCCACCGATAAGGGCACTGGAAACCGTGTCGCGGTCAAGAGAATTGATAAAAACAAGGTTAGGCCTTTGCTTTTAATTTAGATGTAGGCAAGATGCACTCTTCAGATAGTGATCTGCTTAATGTTCCTGTGACAGGTCTAGAAACGAATTTGGCATTGATTCATAATTAAAATTCGGTAATGACTAGAAGCTGCTTGGGCATGATACCTGCGATTTTGCAACTACTACTGTACATTTGCATTATGGTTTCATTATGGTTTCTATCTCAGGGTCATCCGTTCAATTCTTTCCATTTATGCTCAGTTACAAGAATGAAGATGGTTAGAACTGTTCAGATGAATTGGGTATAATGATTATCTTTGAAAATAGGAAACCCTGATGATTAACGCGTGTTCTGCATAGCAATCTTTTGGTTGAACTATTGAATTGGAGAACATCCAATCGATTTCGCTTTTACTGTTAAAGATTTAAGATGAAAAGAATCACTTAAAGTATTTTTTTTAATTGAGTCAAATTGCCTACTCTTAGAGCCTGAAGATTGAGCTTCTGTTTCCTATGTAGCTGACCGTGAGGGCTGCTTATGCTGATGGAAAAAAAATCAATTAATTTCTGCTTACTGAGGATTATTCCTCTGCTATATTGATATTTTTCTGTTGAAATAGTATAAGTTATTTAAGGTAATTATGATATAATCTTGGATATTAAGATTATATCATATATTCTATTTAAGGTAGTTAATAAATAGACATGTATATATATTAAGTTAGGGTTTGGAGAAAATAAAAGGGGTTTTTCAATTTCTCATCCCCAATGCCTCTCTATCAATATATTCGTTTTCCCTTACTCGAATTCAGTTTTATAACATGGTATCAGAGCTAAGGTTTTCTTCTATTTTTAAGGTTTTTTGATTTGAAGGCTCAAGACACGGCATAACTGAATTGTCGTAGAAGATGGAGAAAACGGATGCAGCATTAACAGGAAGGGAGTTGAAGGAAATTTTAGAAGGTATGGCCAAATTGCTTGTAGGAAGAGAAGATGTATTGTCTCAACATAACAATACTCTCAATCGAGATTTGAAGTTGGAATTACTCCCAATAGAGCAGAGACTTGAAGGAACGAAAAACTATTTGAGTTGGTCGAGAAAGATGAGACTCATACTAGAGTCAAAATATTTGGAAGATTACATTAACGACTCGTATGAAGAACCCACTGATACTACCAGCACATCATGTAAGGTGTGGAGGGCGACTAATTCTCTGGTGGTTGCATGGATAATAGGATCACTTTCTCCTTCTATCGCGGGGTTGGTAGAAGGTATTAATAAAGCATCTGATATATGGAAGATTTTGGCTACTCAATTCTCTGGTATTGGGAATATGATGACTGTGATTGAGATTGAAGATAAATTGGATGCACTAAAGCAGGGGGAGCGAAGCATAATAGAATACAGTACTGAGCTGAAAAGGTTATGGTCCGAACTTGATTATTATGATCCATTAATTACATCTGATCCTTCAGATACAGCTTCTATTAGAGCATGGATGGAGCGACGACGTGTGATTCACCTCCTGAGGGGACTAAATCTAGAATATGAAAACAAGAGAGCAATGATATGTCATCAGTCTCCAATTCCTCCGATGGAAGATGTTATTGCTGCACTAATTCATGAGGAGTCAAGACAAAAGGTTATGAACACTTCTAAGATATCAGCAATACCAGTTCGCTCTACTCTAGCAAAACCGATTATTGATAACCGACAATGCTATAATTGTGGGAAGAATGGACATATTAGCTGGAATTGTTCCTCGACACGTATTCCTGCATGGGGTGGAACAAGTCATAGCATCAGAGGACGTGGAGCCCGAGGTCAAGCTCGAGGTTATGGACGATTTGGGGGACAAACCTATCGTGCTAAAGGTGCTGACATTTCAAACAACGACATGTGTTATGCTAATGCTGACTCAGGTATTATTGCACATGCATTTTCTTCTAAACCATCTTTCACAGAATGGATTATTGATTCAGGCGCATCTAGACATGTGACAGGAACATCAGTAGAGTTTATTACATATACTGGTTCTCCACCTTTTTCCCATAATAGAGTTCAAACTGCTGATGGCACATTTCAACCGGTTATGGGATTCGGCTCGATTAAATGCACTTCATCAATTACATTATCATCAGTTCTACATGTCCCATCATTTCCAGTTAATCTATTATCAGTTAGTGCAATTAGTGATCAATTGAACTGTCAAGTAATCTTTGATCGAGATTCATGTGTCATTCAGGAAAGGAATACCAAGAGAATAATTGGGACTGGACGGAGGCTTGATGGATTGTGGTATCTTATGAGAGATGAGTCTAGCACAGCTTTAACCACTACTTTGTCTAAACGAGCAATGAATGAAGTCATATTGGAGCATCGTCGTCTTGGTCATCTATCGTTTGAGAATCTTAAGAGGGTAAGGCCTGACTTGATGAATAATGTAGAACGTAGCAAGCTTGTATGTGATGCTTGTGAGTTTGGAAAACATACAAGAACACGTTATTCTCCTACTGGTTTAAGAAGTATTTCACCATTTTCGTTGATACATTCTGATGTTTGGGGACCATGTCCAGTTACTTCGATTGGCGGATTCAGATGGTTTATTACATTTATTGATTGTTACTCAAGGATGACATGGGTATATTTGATGAAAAATAAATCTGAGACACTGGTTTGCTTTAAAGATTTTTTAGCTTTGGTGCAGACACAATATAATGCCAAAGTGAGTACTCTCCGTACAGATAATGGTACTGAATATGTTAATAGAGAATTCTCATCGTATTTATCTACAAAGGGGATTTTGCATCAGACCACATGTCCAGATACACCAGAACAGAATGGAGTGGCAGAACGGAAGAATCGACACTTGTTAGAGGTAGCTCGCACACTTCTATTTACAATGAATGTTCCAAAATATCTATGGAGTGAAGCAGTATTGACAGCAACATATTTAATTAACCGGATGCCTTCTCAGATATTAAACTTTCAATCTCCTTGTGAACTTTTGATGGGACATAATATATATGCAATCCGTCCTCGTGTATTTGGTTGCGTATGTTTTGTGAGAGATCATCGTCCCACAGTAACTAAACTTGATCCACGTGCATTGAAGTGTATTTATGTGGGCTATTCTAGCACTCAGAAAGGTTACAAGTGCTGGTGTCCAAGCGAGAGAAGACTTTTTGTGAGTATGGATGTAACATTTCGTGAGAATGAACCCTTTTATGGTGAATCAACAACGTCATCCACAGTGCTAGATGATTTGATTGAAGCACAACATGGAAATGAAGAGAGAATTAGTGATAATAAAGAAGATGATGTCATTGTAGGTATAATCCCATGTCCTAAGAGATTGAGTAGCAATGAAGGAGGGACCAATGAACCAGAATTGAAGGTTTATAGTAGAAGGAACAAGAGTTGTGCTCAGGGGGAGGAAGATAAAGAAGATGATGGAGAGCAACAAGAACAGATACTTATACCACACTCATTGCCCACAGATGTCCCAGATACCCATCAATCTTCTGACAATTCCTCATCATCACCAAATGTCCTAGATACCCATCAATCTCCTGACGATTCCTCGTCATCACCAGATGGTAATGAATCTCTGCCCATTGCTATTCGTAAAGAATCTAGAGCTAATGCAGGAAAACCTCCAATTAGATATGGTTATGAATATGATATATCTAATTATGTCTCATATGAATCTATCCCATCTACATACAAGACCTTTATTGTATCATTACAGTTAGTGCACATACCAAGAAATTGGCAAGAGGCTAAAAATGATCCAAAGTGGCTTGCAGCGATGCATGAGGAGATGCGTGCATTAGAGAAAAATAAGACATGGGAACTGGCATTACTTCCAAGCGGAAAAAAGGTTGTTGGATGCAAATGGGTATTCACTGTTAAGCAAAATGCTGAAGGAAAGGTTGAAAGGTATAAAGCAAGATTGGTAGCAAAAGGCTACAGCCAGACGTATGGAATAGATTATGATGAGACATTTGCACCAGTTGCTAAAATGAGTACCGTCAGAATACTTATATCATGTGCTGCCAACTATGGATGGAAATTACATCAATTAGATGTAAAGAATGCATTTTTGCATGGAGACTTACAAGAAGAGGTATATATGGAAATTCCACCTGGATTTGATACAATGAAGACCACTGGGAGGGTATGTAAACTTAAGAAGTCTTTGTATGGACTTAAGCAATCACCAAGAGCTTGGTTTGACCGATTTCGACATGCAATAGTTAGAATGGGATATCAACAATGCAATGGAGATCACACAGTTTTCTATCGACACTCAAATAGTCAAGTTGCTATCCTTGCAGTATATGTAGATGATATTATTATAACTGGAGATGATAGTGATGAGATAATACGACTAAAGCAAAGATTGAGCAAAGAATTTGAAGTGAAAGATTTGGGTGCACTTAAGTATTTTCTTGGTATTGAGATAGTCAGGTCTAGGACAGGCATAGTGCTTTCTCAGAGAAAATATCTATTGGATCTACTTACTGAAACAAGGATGTTGGGTTGTCGAACTGCTGCTACTCCAATTGAACCAAATCATAAGCTATGTGCTCAGTCAGGGGACCCAGTGGATAAAGAACAATACCAAAGAATTGTGGGACGACTTATCTACTTGTGTCACACACGACCGGATATAACATATGCGGTTAGTATTGTAAGTAGATATATGCATGATCCTAGGACAGAACATTGGGAGGCAGTTATGCGAATATTGAGATATCTAAAGAGTAGCCCGGGAAAAGGCCTTTGGTTCAAGTCTCAAGGTCATACTAAAGTTGAAGGATTTTGTGACTCTGATTGGGCTAGTTGTGTAGATGATAGAAGATCGACATCAGGTTATTGCGTGTTTGTTGGAGGTAATCTTGTATCTTGGAGAAGTAAGAAACAGGAGGTGGTCGCAAGATCAACGGCAGAGGCAGAATACAGAGCTATGACTCAAGGCATATGTGAGATAATATGGATAAAGAACTTATTGATGGAGTTATGTTTATTCAGGAAAGAACCCATTAAGTTATGGTGTGATAATAAATCAGCGATCAGCATTGCTAACAATCCAGTTCAACATGATAGAACCAAACATATTGAAATTGATCGATTCTTCATCAAAGAGAAACTTGAGAGCAAGATCGTGGAGCTACACTACATGAAGACTGGCGAACAATTAGCAGATTGTTTAACTAAAGGATTAGGATCTAAAGAGTGGATTAATATTTGTAACAAGATGGGAATGATAGATATTTATCGCCCATCTTGAGGGGGAGTGTTGAAATAGTATAAGTTATTTAAGGTAATTATGATATAATCTTGGATATTAAGATTATATCATATATTCTATTTAAGGTAGTTAATAAATAGACATGTATATATATTAAGTTAGGGTTTGGAGAAAATAAAAGGGGTTTTTCAATTTCTCATCCCCAATGCCTCTCTATCAATATATTCGTTTTCCCTTACTCGAATTCAGTTTTATAACATTTTCCTTGAGGGTTTCATCCTTTAGAAATGGTTGTACCCTCAAAGCCATTCTACATGATACAGATGATCTCTATACATGATACATGATAAGAAACTACATAGTATAATCAATCTCTTCGCAGAACCTGTAGCAAAACAATGAACTCTAATGTAGACATTGCAATGAGTATAATAGTAGATCTTATTTTTCATTTGCATATGTTTCTTTTATAAACATAATATATGGGAACCTTTACAGATGGTTCTTCCTATTGCCGTGGAGGATGTTAAACGAGAGGTCAAGATACTGAAAGCACTGACAGGCCATGAGAATGTTGTACAGTTTTATAATGCATTTGAAGATGATTCTTATGTACATATAGTTATGGAGTAAGTCTTAGTTGACACTTTTTCTGTAAATTTTGGAAATTAAAAAGATTTTATTATTATTATTATTGAAAGCCTTTTCTGCCCAACTTCCTCTTTTACCAGGTTATGTGAAGGTGGTGAATTGCTAGATAGAATATTGGCAAAGTAAGAACCTGTGTATTCCTTGTGAAAAAATTTATCCTGTTGATATTTTAAATTGGGTTGCTTAGCCATAAAAATAGCCCTTAACTCATATCTATCTTTTGATCAGGAAGGACAGTCGTTATACAGAGAAGGATGCAGCAGTAGTTGTAAGGCAGATGCTCAAGGTTGCTGCCCAGTGCCATCTACACGGACTAGTACATCGGGACATGAAGCCTGAGGTATACCTTTAGTATGTTTTTCCTGCAAGATGCATGAGCAAGTACATGAAAAGTCATTGAGATATTCCGATCTGCTTGCAGAATTTTCTCTTCAAGTCAACAAGAGAGGACTCTCCCTTGAAGGCCACTGATTTTGGTCTGTCAGACTTTATAAAACCAGGTGTGCAGCATTTGGAGAAAAAAAATTGAACACATATGTGATACATTATAAAATAAGATTGCTGTTTTCTGTATAATTTTATTTTCACTAGGTTTCTTTAGGTGTTCGTTTCTACATCAGTGCTGTGCATGTCACTAACTTCTGTTCAAATATATACAGGAAAGAAATTTCATGACATTGTTGGGAGTGCCTACTATGTGGCTCCTGAAGTGTTGAAACGTAAATCTGGTCCAGAGTCAGATGTGTGGAGTATTGGTGTGATCACATACATTCTCCTCTGCGGAAAGCGACCCTTTTGGGATAAGACTGAGGATGGTATATTTAAGGAGGTGGGGTACATCTTCCTGCCGTGTAGACTGAGTTGGGGTGCCTTTGTTCTTCTTATTAACTTGTATTATCTTGAAAATCTATTCATTTTCCTTCATCTTTCCTACCAGGTCATGAGAAATAAGCCTGATTTCCGCCGCAAACCTTGGCCAACAATTAGCAACAGTGCAAAAGATTTTGTAAAGAAGTTATTGGTGAAGGACCCTCGAGCAAGACTTACTGCAGCTCAGGCCCTTTGTATGTGATCCTGTTACATTATAGGAATGCTATATGTGTTTTGTCATAGAAAAGAAAGAGAGATTAAAATGGTGGTAGAGTATTTATTTATGATTAGGAGCTGCTACATAATAAATTATGAATTTAACAAGGAGGTTGAAGCTTTTCAATCAATCAAATATTGTCTGATGTGAATGATTTAAAAATCTTTTGCTAAGAGCTGCTTGTGGTTTGTTTCAAAATTTCAGCTCATCCTTGGGTCAGAGAGGGCGGAAGTGCATCTGAGATCCCCATCGATATATCTGTTCTCAATAATATAAGGCAATTTGTAAAGTACAGCCGTTTGAAGCAGTTTGCATTGAGGGTACATCATGTCCTTTGGGTTCTTTTAAGATGGAGGATTTTTCTTCTAGTAATTTATGAGAAACTGATCTTGGTGTAGGCACTGGCAAGTACACTCAATAGCGAGGAGTTGGCCGACCTCAAGGATCAGTTCGATGCGATTGATGTAGATAAAAATGGTTCTATTAGTCTCGAGGAAATGAGACAGGTATGCCTCTTGTTGCATGCTTTTTACACTCTCTCTTTTGAAAGTTGTTTTTGAAACATTGCTCTTGCCTCTTGCTGCATCTTTATGCAAACGAGCGTCTTCTATAAGATGGAGTTTCTGAATTGGAGTTTGATTCTGTTCCTCGTATGCCAAATGTTTTAGTCTTTATCCTGACAAGGAGCTTCAAATGCAGGCACTTGCTAAAGATCTTCCTTGGAAGTTGAAGGAATCACGGGTGCTGGAAATTCTTCATGCTGTAAGAACCATCATTCTCAGTCCCAAATTTCTTCATCTTTTTACTTTGCCCTTTGCTCCTTTTGTCTTTTATTCTCAGTATTGAAGTTGTATGTGCTCTGTTATTGGTTATTTTATTGCTTCATGTTGCACAAATTGTTCATAATAGATTTCCTTGTTCCTATTATTTCAGATAGACATCAACACTGATGGTATGGTGGATTTCTCCGAGTTTGTGGCAGCTACACTACACGTTCACCAGTTAGAGGAGCATGACTCAGAGAGGTGGCGACAGAGATCGTTGGCTGCATTTGAGAAATTTGATATTGATGGAGATGGTTATATAACTCCAGAAGAACTAAGAATGGTGAGTAAACTCTCCTCACCCTTTCACTCTAAATCCAATGGTGATGTTCATCTTCTTTCCTTAAATCCAAAGGATAGACAATGAACTTGTAAAAGTGATAAGCAGAAATTACAACTAGTAAAAACCGGTAGTATTTTTATAACCATGGCTAGGAGATGAAGGTTATGGACTCTCCTATTGAAGAACACGAGGGCATCATGAAATCATACTTTGCCTAGATTTTCCTTTACAGTAGACTTAGTAGATATCTCATGGTTGCTTCATTACCTCCCCAGCACACTGGTCTGAAGGGATCCATCGACCCACTTCTTGAAGAGGCCGACATAGACAAAGACGGTAAGATAAGTTTATCTGAATTCCGAAGGCTGCTAAGAACTGCAAGTATGTCAAAAAATGCCGAAAGCCCTGTTGCTCATCGCAACAAGAGGAAAGTCTGAGACAAAATTTGGCAGAATTATTCGGAGAAGAATCCCACTCGATAAATGCAGGTATTCCCACCCGGATCTCGACTTTCCTTAGGATCCCTACATTGTATGAATCATCTGCAATCTTTGGAAAGTTCCTAGAGAGGTTGTCTCTTTGGGGGAGAGGTACTGCAATCAATAGCAGAAGAAGAATCCTTTTAAGGCTAAAATGAGAGAAGTCGAATGAAGGCTTGTTTTGCTGTGTAAATATTTAGTGTTACAAGTGAACTTTGCAGCTGTTGTGTTGTGATTCAATGCTTCTTCATATGTTACTCCTGACTTGCACGCCAATCAATCCATGATGTGAAAAAAAAGGTAAAAAAAAAACAAACGATCAAATGTGAGATGACAGACTTTCCAAGTATTGGGTATGAGTTGAAGCCCAATATTGAAGATTAATATCAAGGATTAACCATGAAATTTCAAGCACCTAACCCTATCCTTGTAACAAGCTGCTTCTGTATCCCATGTTCGCAGTTTTCAGGATTGACTAAAAAAATTGTAGCCCGAAGTAAGTAGTATGTGGATAAAATTTTCCAAATTATTCTTGGAAAAAAGAGAACTGAACAACAAAATTGCTAATGCTCCATGCGCAAAATGGGGAGTGCCTGTGAGGCGAACCTCAATTGTACCGCGATGCAACCCCGTCTCGAGCGCAAGCAGAGCATCAGAGATTCCCATCACAGGGAGGGCTCGAATCAGAAGGCGCAGGCATCGGATATTTCTTTGGTTTTGCATCACGGGGGGAAATATCCGGTGTAAAGACCCCCCAAATTCGGCACACCCTTAAAGAAGGGAGATGGGTTTTTAGGGTTTTAAACGACGCCTTCTGATCGTGGTCATTAGAGACCCCCACTGGCCCTCCGACACTCCCCCCGAGGTTGCTTAATCAAGTGTTAGAGACAACATATTAAGTGGTCTCGCAGTATTGAAATTTCCCATGTGGGAATCAATAGCTCCTCGCATCGCTTATAACAATTGTCTAATGGGCACATTGAAAAATTGATAATATTAAATAAATAATAACGAATTAATATATATATATATATAACTGAAATATTTGATGCAAAATTTTGTAAAAAATCTAAAATAAAATATCATTTTTAGATTAAATAATTATTAATAATTAATTTTATTTATTATACTTGCATTAAGTTTTTTTCCCAAAATACAAAAACATAAGTTCATGTATTTTTTGAGATTTCGTAAACATTATAATATTATTTGAGATAAATTAAAAATATTAATAATTTATTTGATATATATTAAACCAAAATTTCATGAGTTCATTATTTATACTATTTGATTTGTATTTTAATATATCAGAAATATATATATGTAAAATTTATTCAATTAAATAATATAAATAATTTTAATACACTACTTACAATATATTTTCACCAATTTATGTATTTGGTATTAGAACTTGATTAATTGCATAACATTATTGGTATCTACTTCTCCTTCCAACATCCAACATTTCTCTTAGAATTGTCAAAGTTTTTTGTTCTGCTTAACCTAATAATAATGCCATAATGAAACCATTATTTACTATCACTCTTCCTTACTTCATTCGAACATTGTCAATTAAACTCTGGAACACCAATTTTTAATTTTGGAAGAACAATATGAGTTACATTCTTCAATCATATCAACTTCTCGGATATGTAGATAATTCCTTACCCGCATCTTTGCCATTTATCATTCAAAAAATAAATATTGATGATGAAATCAAGCTACCAAAACTAAAATTCGAAAAATGAGATATTAATGACAAGTTATGTTGTACTATTATCCTAACTACTTTGACAATAAATGTAAATCTTCAAGTAATCATAGCTGTCACAACAGTCGAAGCTTAACAATAGTTTGATGCCCTATTTAGTTAATAGGTTCAAGCTCAACAATACATCTTGGAATAGCAATGGAGTGTCCTAAAGAAACTCGATATTTTTATGTTCACTTACCTATCATTTATTAGCACCCTGACCACTAGTTTTGCCCAAATTGAGCACCCTAAAATGGACAAAAAAACTAGAAAACAAGATATTCAGAGGACTAGGCTACGATTGGGAATAACTTATTATGGGGTTATCAGCTATCATCGACATTGTAAATCTTGCTCTTTGTAGTTAAGGAAAATTAAGGAAAGAACCGGTTAAATCGAATGAGAAAACCAAACCGGTTCACAAACCCCGATCACTAGAGTACGGGTAAATTGAGAAATTTACAACTCTCGAGTAACCCAAATAGTCATAAAAACCTTGGAAAGGGACCTTATGACAATTTGGGAGAGAAAACCAAACCAGTTCAGGTGAATAGGATCTGAACCGGATTGAACCAGTTTGGATCAGTTTGAATCATCATTGAACCAGACGTTAAATTCATTTTTGTAGGTGGCTTTGAAAATTCAAATTGGAGAATTGATGCCACCATTTGATAGAGAATGAATTTAGATAAATTTAGAAAATTCTAATTTTGAAAAACTTGGTCGAATCTGGCTTGAACCGGCCAGTTTAAGCGTTGAACCCGGTTCGGAATAATGTTGTCTTCTTCCTTCAGATGATAGCACTGTTCACTCGCCGAAAAATCGAACAGTGCCGATGAAGAGGAAACATTTCCATTTAGTATGTTTTAGGCCATCAATGGCTGCCATTAAGGTGCCAAACGGATGGCCGGAGAGTCCCCGAGCTCCCTATATAAAAAATCCCTCTCCATTCATCCTCCACACACTTGAAAACCTCACTCTCTCTTAGCTACTTAGTTTTTCGATGAAGCTTGAACCAGAGCTCCAACATAGGGTCTTTTTTTAGCGAAAGAAGGCATGGTGGGGTTCTTTAGACTCAAGGAGAAGTCAGCTACCCAATAGTGGTCTCCAATTGCTCTAAGGATCGCTGGAGAAGCGCCGACATAATCGAATAGTGAAGCAGCTCTAGCGGACCGAAGCTGCCCTATTTTTGTTGAGCTGAAATCAGCCAATTCGAGCACTCCCCAGGCCAAACCAAGCTCTCCTAACACTTTCTCAACCCTCATATGACTGAATTAGAGCGGAAAGGCAAGCCAATTTGTCTATCCTCTCTAAATTCCGATTAGTGCTAGAGAGAGAACTGACGAATATTTACTGACTGAATTCCTCTCAATTTGACATGAATTGAGGCGATTCTTGATTATAGGAGGAACTTAAGGACAAGAGCTATCTTCCCAGATCGAAAGCTCGGACCGTCACACCTCCGACGATAAGCTTTCGAAGCTTTCTTTATCTATATCTAGTTTTTCGACGAAGCTCCGTTTGAGCTCGTTTCAATGTCAATTCATGCAATTCAAAGTTCAATTGAATTGTATGGATGTGTATGAACTCAAATCCACCTTCAATTTCAACAATTAGCCTCAATTGATCGATCAATTTGATAAAATCAAATTTGGCCAGGTTGAAAGGGGGAAATATTGGGGATTTTGAAAATTCGAGGGACTAATGTGCAATTTTTCAAAATTGAGGGCCAATTGGCCATGTAAAAGATGTTGGAGGGCCAATTGATCAATTTTTAGATTTTTTGGGGTGAAATTTACTATTTTTGTAAAGTATGGGCAAAATGGTAATTTTGAAAAAGTTGGGGACCAAATTGGAAATTTGGGAAACTTGAACCCCCTTTTGTGATTTTGAATAAATTGAGGTCACAAAGTGAATTTTAGAAGTTTTGTGATTCAATTTGGGGGAAAATTGGCATTAGGGACCTAAAGTTAAAGAAAAAGAACTTTAGGGACCTAATTGCAAATAATTGAAAAGTTTGGGTATTTAATTCATTTGTGGTGAATGAAGGCTATTAGGCCAAAGGATAATGAACAAGAATGTTCATATCATATAGGAACATGAAGTACCGGGAACGCCAACCAACACAAGCTCGCGTGGAGGCAAAAAGCTGATTAAGAGTAATTTACTACATTAACGAGTGAGTGGAAATTTTCACATCATACCAGGTTGGGATGATGAGTAGCTCGGAATTTAAAACTCACTATTATGTGGAATTTTTAATATCACACCAGGATGGAGTGATGTGAAAATTATATGAAAAAACTACTTATTGGTTGTAAGTAGATCATACCTGTTTGGTATGATGGACTTCCTAGAAGGAAGTAGAAAACACGCTTATCGGTTATGAGCAGAGATGTCCTCACACTCGGTTGGTATTATGGACAGATGAAAAATTATTTTGTCAGAAGTGTTCTCCCCTGACTATATGCCACTACTTAAACATTTTGGGAGACTTTCTTGACAGAAGCTCGAATAACTCAAATAGGCCGGAGGCCTCGGTTTTGGAACTTGGGGGCTAAAATGTCCGATTTTGAATATCTCGTATAGTGAGTCCAAGGCTAGTTAACATGAGTAGGAGCTCGTAAACAAACCTGAGATTAAGCCATGAAAACTTTAATGAATGATGTGTTTGTCCATGGTACCAAGATAGGATCGACATACTCGATGGACTAGCGATAGTGCGACAAGACAAGTCGACGAACCAGTCGAGGCAAACAGCTACATGTGGAGTTGAAGGTCGGGGCCGTTAGACTAGTGGCACCAAAGATTAAATGACTTATGAGGAAAAATATTATTTTGTGCATGCATTGAGGTTCGAGACCATCAAGACGCCCAAGAGGGGTAGTGATGCTTCCTAGGGGCTATTGGGCGACATGGTGGAGATAAGGGCAATTTGTTGTGCCAGTAGTCAGGGAAGCTCGACGTAGCTTCATGCGCATGAGACTGGGGTGGGGTCGCGATGAGGTCTCTGTCCTCATACGGACATAGAGTTTTCTTTCAGGATTGAAGGTCGGATGTCATGTACATCCACTCATTCTCAGGGATGATCATACCCAATTGGGATGAGTGGATGTACGCGACATCTGACCCTTAATCCCGTGAAGATACTCCGTGTTCGTATGACGATAGAGACCTCATCCTGACCCCACCCCAGTCTCATGCGCATGAAGCTACATCGAGCTTCCCTAACTGCTAGCACGACAATATGCCATTATCTCCACCATGTCGTCTAGTAGCCCCCAGGATGCATCAATACCCCTCTTGGGCGTCTTGGAGGTTTCGTACCTTAGTGCATGCACAAAACAAGAGTTTTCCTCATAAGCCATTTAATCTTTGGTGCCACTGGTCCAACGGCCATGACTCTCAACTCGACTTGCAGCTGTTTGTCTCGACTAGTCTGTCGACCTCTCTTATTGCACTGCCGCGAGTCTATCAAGTATGTTAGTCCTAACTTGGTACCATGGCCACACATCATTCATTTAAAATTTTCATGGCTTAAATTCATATTTGTTTATGAGCTTCTGCTCGTGCCAACTGGCCTTGGGCCCATTATACGAGATTTTCAAAATTGGGCATATTAGATCCCAAGTTCCAAAACCGAGGCCACCGGCCTATCTGAGCTATTCAAGCTCCCGCCAATAAGGTCTCCCAAAAAGTTTAATCTATTCGAGCTCCCGTCTAGTGGCACACAGTCAGGGGAGAGCACTTCTGACAAAATATTCTTTTAATCTATCCATCACATCAACCGGGTGTAAGGACATCTCTGCTTATAACCGATAAGCGGGTTTTCTACTTCCTTACACAAAGTTAATCATACCAACTGGGTATGATCTACTTACAACCGGTAAATAGTTTTTTCGCGTAATTTCCACAACACTCCATTCGGGTGTGATGTTTAAAACTCCATTTAGTAGTGAGTTTTCATTTCCGAGTTGCTTATTATCCCAACTGAGTATGATATAAAAATCTCACTCACCCCTGAATGTCGTGAATCCTTATTAACCGGCTTTCGTCTCCTCGTGAGTTTGTCTTAGCTGGCGTTCCCGGTACTTCATGTTACTACACGATATGAACAACCTTATTCATTATCCTTCGGCTTGATAGCCTTTATTCATCACGAATGAATAAAATACCAAACTTTTCAATTAATTACATTTAGGTCCCTAAAGTTCTTTTTCTTTAACTTTAGGCCCCTAATGCCGATTTTTCCCAAACTGAATCCCAAAACTTCAAAATTTACTTTGGAACCTCAATTTATTCAAAATTACAAAAAAGGGGTTCAATTTTCCCAAATTCCCAATTTGGTCCCCATTTTTTTTCAAAATTACCATTTTGCCCCTACTTTACAAAAATGGTAAATTTCACCCAAAAAATTCCAAAATTCGACCAATTTGTCCTCCAATATCTTTACCATGCCCAATTGGACCTCAATTTTAGGAAATTGCACTTTAGTCCCTCGAATTTCTAAAATCCCCAAATCTTCCCCCAATCTCAACCTTTCAACTTGGCCGAATTTTATTTCATTAAATTGACCTATCAAACGAGGTTAATTGTTGAAATTGAAGTTAGATTTAATTTCCTACACCTCCATACAATTCAATTGCACTTTGAATTGCATGAATTGACGTGGAACATGGTCAAACAAAGTTTCACGGGAAAACTCGTTGTAGAGAGAGAAAGCTTTGAAAGCTTACCTTCAAGGGTGCAGCGATCCGAGCTTTAGATCTGGGCATATAGATCTCATCTTGGGGCTACTCCTTAAATGAAGAATCACCTCAATTCATGTTGAATTGATAGAGAATTTGGTTAGTAAAGATCTACGGGCTCTCTTTCTAGCACTGATCAGAATTTATAGAGGGGCGCTAAATTGGCTTACCTTGCCGCTCTAATTCGGTCGTAGGAGGGCTGAGGAGGTGTTGGGAGGGCTTGGTTTGGCTTGAGGAGAGCTCAAATTGGTTGATCTCAGCTCAACAAAAATAGGGTAGCTTCGGTTCGTCGGCGCTGCTTCACTGTTCGATCACGCTGGCGCTTCTTTGATGATCCTCGAAGCAGTTAGAGATTACCACCGTGTAGCTGACTTCTCTCCGAGTCTAAGGAACTCGACCATGCCTTCTTTGGCTCAGAAAAGACCCTATGTCAGAGCTCTGGTCCGAGCTTCATTGGAAAACTAAGTAGCTGAGAGAGAGTGAGGTTTTCAGGTGTGTGGAGGATGAATGGGGAGGAGCTCTTTATATAGGAAGCTCGGGGACTCTTCGGCCGCCCGTTTGGCACTTTAATGGTAGTCATTGATGGCCTAAAATGTAGTGAATGGAAACATTTCCTCTTCACTGGTATTGTTAAATTTTTCGGCAAGTGAACAATGCTGTCATCTGAAGGAAGAAGACGACATTGTTCCGAACCAGATCGGACCAGTCCGAACTAGGTTTAACGCTTAAACCGACTGGTTTTTCAAAATTAAAATTTCTAAATTTATCTAAATTCATTCTCTACCCAATGATGGCCTCAATTCTCCAATTTGAATTTTCTAAACCACCTAGAAAAATAAATTTAGCATTTGGTTCAATGGTGGTTCAAACCAGTCCAAACCGGTTCGGATCCGATTCACCCGAACCAGTCTGGTTTTCTCTCCCAAATTGTTCTAAGGTCCATTTCCAAGATTTTTATGACTCTTTGGGTCATTTGATAGTTGTAAATTTCCCAATTTGCTTGTTCTCTAGTTATCGGGTTTTGTGAACCGGTTCGGTTTTTCTCACTCAATTTGACTACTTCTTTTCCTAGTTTTTCCCTAACTCAAAAGGGCAGGGTTTACAACTCTTCTCTCCTTTTAGGAGTTTTGTCCCCAAAATGTATTCCACATCCTTTGTACTAGAATGAACTTTCAATGATACAAATTTATAATTTATCGATATACAACCTTTTCGGTTGTTTCTGTTTATCCCTTATATCACATACTTAAGGCTTTCTTTTCATTCACATCATTTTCTCATTCCATGGAGCTTACTTTAGCTAAGCATATCTCACTGGAAGGTTTAAGGTCATATCCTTAAATTCATTATCCCTTCGTTCCTTAAAGCACGATTTCTCCATTCCGAAATTCTTTATTCAAGATTTCAGGATTGGGAGTCCTAAAATACCTTATCATTTATGTATCCAGGTATTCTCTTTATTCGATGACTTTGCTCAGTGTCCATTCAAGCATCACTTACATACTTTCATAGGTGTTGGTGTTATCACCTTTTCATTCTACATTGATCCTTCCCTCATTCGTTGGTTATTATAACCTCGTTCCACATTTAATGCCTGACCTTATCATGCTCAAATCACAGACTCTTCCTTACCTAAGTCATATTTCCTTAGAACAATTGAGTTTACATATCCCTCATATCACGACATTCTCTGGAACTTGTTCTTTGGCCATATAACGTTTTTAAAGTACTTCCAGAATGGCTATTTTCAATCTCTCTATCTTTCAGGGATGGTATAACATCGTCCCCCTTTTCGTCTGGTGGTACTTCTTGACTCTCATTGTTGTTATCCAATTGTCCATTTTTCCTTTAACGTCATATCCTTTATAACCGTATTGGTTTCCTTACTTACTTGTCTTCTTTCAACTTCTTTATTGGGTCTTTCAAAATTGAAGTCTTTGAGTTTCTCGATACCCACTAACATAGTGAGACCCTTCCTTTCTTAAGTCATTCCGCATCCCTCGTGGCATCCTTTCTCCAAGAAATTTCCTTTTTCATACTCCACTCTTACTACCTTGGGGTCATTTCACAATTCTCTATTCTGAGTTAGTTCCTTTCTTACTTGTTCGGCATCTTTTGATTATGTCGTCCTACTTACCCGTTACTTGGGTTTAACTTGCCCCCCTTAGACCCTTACAATTTCTTTTCTTTTGCACTAGATCCTTTCATCTATAACCGCCCATTTTTTAGGGGCTTATCCTCTTCCAATTCTATTAATTCCATTTTCTCTTAATTGGAACACATGTTTTCCAAGGTTACCTTCCTTGGTAAGTTTTATACTCATTTTCTTCCAAAATTCTTTTCTAGTTTTACCGGAATGTCCAATCTTTAAATAACATTTCCTGGATGCCATCCTTTCTTACTCACCTTGATTCTTAAGACCATACAGTTACTTCTGGTATACCTCATCTTCATTCTCACTTGCTCACAGTATTTATCTATTTCTTGGAGGTGAATTTCACATCCTCCTTTGTTTCAACACCTCTCGATCATCCTACAGAGAGCTTATTTAACCTTCTTATAACCCTTAGGTCGTCATTCCTTATCTTTGCCATTGATCTCTTTATGGCTTTCCTCTATCCTTATTTCTCAAAGGTTTTGGCCTTTCCTTCTTTTCCTTCTTTAATGGGATTGTGACCTTCCCAAGGGTCAACTTGTTAACCATCTTGCTCATTTTATCATCAAAGTTTAATTGTTTTGAGATGATTGTCTCCCGAATCTTCGTGTCCTTGGTATCCATCCCTTTGGCTTGTTTTGGGTATGATTCTTACTACTTTCCAATCCTTCTTGGAGTGTAGTTTATTTCTTGGAGGATCTGGTTGTTATGGATTATTTCCTTCAATTGGACTCATCTAAAATCCATGTTTGGTTCTCTGCTCTCTTGCAAGTAGATCATGCTTGGCCTTTCAGGTATTTACTTAATTGCCTATGTCCTTTAATGAGGCCTTGGTTCCTACTCTGGTTTATGATATCTCATCTATTGATTACCTTGGCTTGGAACTTCTTCTTTTCCATGATTACACTTCCTATCTTCATTCTTCTTCGAGGGACCCCCATATTGGGATTTTCACATTCATTTTCTCTACTGCTCCTTGAAAGTTTTCCCTTTACTCTTTTCTTATACTTCTCGACCTTTGTATGGTGATTCACTCTGGCTTTCTCCCCTATCTTCTATTCCTTTTAGTTTCACATCCTTATCTCCAAACAAAGTCCCTTATTACTATCGAGTTCTTAAGGATGTGTGTCATAACTCTTTTCCGGTATTGGTATTATTCCCGAGGTTTCTTTCTACCATACTTCTTTCCCTTCTCTTTTCCATTTCCTGTCTTACTTGTCTTAACACCTTCAGTGCTCCCCCTAACCTTCTTTCTTTCTTCCCGATCAACTTCCATTCCTTTGGTTTTCTTTAGAATAATTTATTTGTTTTCCTTACTCTTATCCTTTGAACCCTTCCTTAACTCCTTAGACTAATCCCCTGTTCTTTAATGCTTACTTCCTTTTGTTCTAACTTCTCCTTCCTTCCCTTAGTTAGGATTTGTCTTCCTTAGTAAACTCTAGGAGTTTATTTCTTGCCAAATTTCATTGTACTTTTGAGGAAAATTTTAAATGTTAAGGTTAACTAGAAATAACTTGTTTTCCTTACTTGGGTGATTTTCTATCCTTTTATGTTGATCTTTATTAGCATTCACTCATTGTTTGAATTTATCAAGGAAACTCAGAAGTTTTATAAAAAAAATTTAACTTCATTCATTCAAGAAATTTTCTTGTCATACTTGACTTATTACAAAAATTTTCTTCCCCCTAATCCCTTGGGGTCATAGGCTGAGAGTTAGCCTTAGAACAGTTGTGGGATTCTTGATTAGCAGGCTCTAATGAACTAGTTGGGGTCCACTCGTATTCCCTTATGGGACAAATTTCATGTATGGCCTCCAATCCGTACCGCATTAGTACCTCTACCTCGCACTCATAGGTCCACTTCATCCATTGGGAGGATTGAAGTTGGGCTGAGAAGGTGGGGGTACTTGGTGGACTTTCATGAAGGTGGCATACGCATCCCAATAGTTATCCCAGACCTCCTTCTTGGTTGGATTCCTCTCCGGTTGTTGTGAGGCTAGAGGAGGAGTTAGGCTGTCATGCCCCGACCCGGTTTGGTCGGATCCCCATGATCAACCTGCCACTCTACCAGTTTATTAAATGATTTCCCCTTATTGTAAACTATAAAGAGTAAGGCGTCCTTTAACCTGCACCTTTTCCTGGAATATCATAATCAAAACTACATGAAATTTAAAACTTTACATACCTGTCTTACAGGCATCTTAGTTGACGGTTTTTAAGGGGAGGCTTTCCGGGATTTCCTGAAAGGGATATAAGGGAGGGGATGAGTACGACTACTCAGTGAATGGGTTTTTAAAAGCTTTTGACTTTCAAAAAAAATATTTATACGGAGTGTGCCAAACTCCTTTGTTTTCAAAAAATCCCTTCATTTAAAAATTCAGATTTTTCCACCATTTCTTATTTACCACGGAGTGTCATCACCCAACACACATCCTTTATCATGAAGTTTACACACATTCGCAAGTCAGTATCACTATTGAACCTGCTAGTAGCTTCGGAGCGACTTTTTCTACCACCCGGATAGAAGTACAACCACTTCTACCCTGGGAATGAGTGGATGTACATGACATTCAACCCACAATCCCAAAATCACTTCTTCATGTCCGTATGAGGACAGAGACCTCATCCTGTCCCCACCCTGGTCTCATGCGCTTGGTGCTACTCTAGATTTCACACAGACACCTGGAACGATGAATTGCCCTTATAGCAACCAGGTCATCCAGTGCCCTTAGGACGCATCACTACCCCTCATGTGCATCTTGATGATCCCATACTCACAGTGCATACACAAACAATATTTTCTCATATTGCCATGTAATCTGTGGTGCCACTTGTCCAACGGCCCCAACTCTCAACTCAACCCACAGTTGTTTGTCTTTACTGGTCCGTTGACCTGTCATGTCGCACTGCCGCTAGTTGACTGAGCATGTCGGTCCTATCTTGGTACCATGGCCAAACAATTCACTTATTAAATTTTATGGCACATATATCATGTTCATTTACAAGCCCCTGCTTGTGCCAACTGGCCTTGGGCACATTGTACGAGATTTTCTAAATGAGGCCCTCGGCCTATCAAAGCTATTCGAGCTCCGATCGAGAAGATCTCCCAAATTGTTTAAGCATTGGCACACAGCCAGGGGAGAGCACTTCCGATAAAACATATGTTTTCTCTATCCATTAGCCCGGTATAAGGACACCTCCGTTCATAACCGATGAACAGATTTTCAACTTCCTTCGAGGAAGTCTCATCATACCAAATGGGTATGATCTACTTACAATCAGTAAGTAGTTTTTTCGCATGATTTTCATATCACTTCCTCTAAGTAGTGATGTTTAAAATACCACTTAATAGTGGGTTTTCATACCGAGGTACTTATCATTCCCAACCGGGTATGATATAAAATTTCCACTCACAATCGGTAAGTGGTTTTTAATTTTAAGTTGTGCTTATCATCCCAACCGGGTATGATGTTAGTAAACCCACTCACCCGTTAATACTGTGAATTCCACTAGATCGGTTCTTGGTATTCACGTGAGCTTGTCCTTGCTGGCATTTTCGGTACTTTGTGTTCCTACACGATATGAACATCTTGGTTCATTATCCTTTGGCCTAATTGCCTTCATTCATTCCAAATAAATGAGAAAGTCAAACTTTCATTTATTTGTAATTAGGTCCCTAAAGTTATTTCTCTTTAACTTTAAGTCCCAAATGCTAGTTTTTCCTCAAATTGAGTCCCAAAACTTCTAAAATTTATCATAGGACCTCAATTTATTCCATTTCACAAAAAGGGGTTTAATTTCCCAACTTTTCCAATTTGGTCCCCCAACTTTTCTAAAATTACCATTTTGCCATTCTTTTACAAAAACGGTAAATTTTGCCCCAAAAATTTCAAAATTCCTTAATTGGTCCTCCGACATTATTTTCATGCCCAATTGACCCTCAATTTCATAAAATTTCATTTTGGTCCTTTGAATTTCGAAAATCCCCAATTTTCCCCCAATTCCAACTTCTTAACACAGTCGAATTTGATTTTATCAAATTGACCCATCAAACGTCTCCAATTGTTGAAATTGAAGTTGAAATTGAGTTTTTACATGTTCATACGATTCTTTAGAAATGCGAATCACAAGTTTTAACACCGGGACGAGCTCAAACGGAGCTTCGCCGGAAAATGAACTATAGAGAGATAAAGCTTCGATTACTCACCGATGAAGGCACGACGGTCCGAGCTTTCGATCTAGGTAGATAGCTCTCATCCTGAGGTTCATCCTAGAATCAAGAATTGCATCAATTGATGCCAATTGAGTTAGAATTTTATCATTGAAATTCTGCTGGTTTTCTCTCTAGCACCGGCAGGAAATTGCAGAGGGGAGTCGAATTAGCTTACCTTTCAGTCCTAATTCGACCGTGAGAGGGATGGGGAAGTGTTGGGAGGGCTTGGTTTGGTCTGAGGAGGGCTTGAAATAGTCGATTTCAGCTTGGCCGAAATAGGGCAACTTCGGTCTGCCGGAGCTACTTCATTGTTCCATCATGTCGACGCTTCTCCAACAATTCTCGAATTGACTAGAGCTCGCTATCAGCTAGCTGTCTTCTCCCCGGTTCTAAAGAGCCCGACCTCTCCTTCTGAGGTTAAGAAAAATATTCAAGTCGAAGCTCTGGTTCGAGATTCACTGGGAAATGGAGCAGTAGAGAGAGAGAGAGAGAGAGAGAAGTGTTTAGGTGTGAGGAGAATGAATGGGGATGACCTCTTTATATAGGTGTTAAATTGTGTATTAAATGGGAGAGATTTATTACTAGTATTAATATTGACATAAATTATTTGTATTAATTTCAATAATTTAATTTAGGTATTAAATTATTGGTATTAATTACAACAATTAAATATATATTAATTTATGGCCATTTATGATAAGGCTTACGTTCGTATAAAAATTTTTAATCAAAATTTCGGGTTACAAAATAAATCATATTTCCCAGGAGGTCACCCATCCTCACACTACTCTCAAGCACGCTTAACTTCAAGGGAACTTGACTCTGATACCACTCAGGTTGTCACATCCCGACCCAATTTGGTCGGATCCCCATGATCAACTTGCCGCTCTCTTGGTTCAAGAGGGGTTTGCCCCTTCTTTAATTCAAGAGTAGCCATGCGAAATTTCAACCAAGTTCCTTAGAGTAACATATATCAATAAAAATGCAAGCTCAAGTAAATTAAGCATACGTGACAAAGAGTAAGGCCTGATGCTATCCCTAGTCTTTTCTCTATTTCTTGAAAAGGGATAAAAAGGGCAGGTGAGTTTCTACAACTCAGTGAATGGGAAATTTAAAAAAAATAAAGTTTCAATAAAATAGTTTTTGAATTGGAGTGTGTCAGACTCCCTATTTCCCTTAAAATATTTCATCCTCAAAATCTCAGTTTTCATAGTCATTTCTCATCATTAACAACAAACGGTGTGTTTATCAACCAACACACGCCCTTCATCATGAAGGGAACGAACATTCGCAGGGCAACACATCCACTACACCCATTTGTGGCATTAGAGCGACTTTACCGGCCACCTAGATAGAAGCCTGTCCACTTCTACCCTGAGAATGAGTGGATGTACGCAACATCCAACCCTCAATCCCATAAAGATACTCCATGTCCATATGAGGACAGACACCTCATCCCGACCCCACCCCGATCTCATGCGCATGAAGCTACGTCGAGCTTCCCTAACTGTTGGCACGATAATCTACCCTTATTTCCACCATGTCGTCCAATAGCCCCTAGGACACATCACTACCCCTCTTGGGCATCTTGGAAGTCTTGTACATTAGTGCATGCACAAAACAACAGTTTTCCACATAAGCCATTTAATCTTTGGTGCCATTGGTCCAACAGCCATGACTCTTAACTTGACCTGTAGCTGTTTGTCTTGACTGGTTTGTCGACCTGTCTTGTCGCACCACCTCCAGTCCAATGAGTATGTCGGTCTTGACTTGGTACCATGGCCAAACACATCACTTAGTTAAAATTTTCATGAATTAAACTCATGTTTATTTATGAGCTCCTGCTCGTGCCAACTGGCCTTAGGCTCACTATATGAAAATTTCAAAATCGGGCATATTAGCCCCCAAGTTTCAAAACCAAGGCCTCCAGCCAATCTGAGCTATTCGAGCTCCCGTCAAGAAGGCTCCCAAATAGTTTAAATAGTGGCACACAGTCAGGGGAGAGCACTTCTGATAAAATATTTTTTTCATCTGTCCATCACACCAACCGGGTGTGAGGACATCTCTGCTTATAACTGATAAGTGGGTTTTCTACTTCTTTCCAGGAAATTCATCATACCAATTGGGTATAATCTACTTACAACCATTAAGTAGTTTTTCCACGTAATTTCCACATAACTCCATTCGGGTGTGATGTTTAAACTTTCACTTAATAATGGGTTTTCATTTCTGAGGTGCTTATAATCTCAACCGAGTATGATATAAAAATTCATGTCGAATTGATGGAGAATTTGGTCAGTAAAGATCTGCGGGTTCTCTTTCTAGCACTGAACGGAATTCACAGAGGTTAACTAAATTGGCCTACCTTTCTACTCTAATTTGGTCATAGGAGGGCTGAAGAGGTGTTGGGAGAGCTTTATTTGGCTTGAGCAGGGCTCAAATTAGAGATTTCAGCTCGAAAAAAATAGGGCAGCTTCGGTCCGCCGGAGCTGCTTCACTATTCGATCACGTCGACGCTTCTACGACGATCCTCGGAGTAGTTGGAGATTACCACCGTGTAGCTGACTTCTCCCTGAGTCTAAGGAACTCGACCACACTTCTTTGGCTCAGAAAAGGCCCTATGTCGGAGCTCTAGTTTGAGCTTCATCGAAAAACTGCGTAGCTTAGAGAGAGTGAGGTTTTTAGGTGTGTGGAGGATGAATGGGGAAGAACTCTTTATATAGGGAGCTCGGGGACTCTTCGGCCATCCATTTGGCACCTTAATGACAGTCATTGATAGCCTGAAATGTACTGAATGGAAACGTTTCCTCTTCGCAGGCGCTGTTAAATTTTCCAACAAGTGAATAGTGCTGTCATCTGAAGGAAGAAGACGACATTGCTCCGAACTAGACCGAACTGGTCCGAACTGGGTTCAACGCTTAAACCGGCCGGTTCAGGCCCGATTCAGTCGAGTTTTTCAAAATTAAAAATTTCTAAATTTATTCTCTACCAAATGGTGGCCTCAATTCTCCAATTTGAATTTTCTAAGCCACCTAGAAAAATGAATTTAGCATATGGTTCAATGGTGGTACAAACCGGTTCAATCCGATTCGTATCCGATTCACCTGAACCGGTCTGGTTTTCTCTCCCAAATTGTCCTAATGTCCCTTTCCAAGATTTTTATGACTTTTTGGGTCATTCGAGAGTGGTAAATTTCCCAATTTTCCTATTCTCTAGTGACCGGATTTTGTGAACCGATTCGATTTTTCTCACTCGTTTGACTAATTCTTTTCCTAGTTTTTCCCTAACTTAAAAGGGCGAGGTTTACAGAATCGGACCTAAACCAAATTGATTTTAATTGAACCATATTGAACTAGATTTGGTAATTCAATTTTCTATGAGGCTTAGAAATCTGAAATTGGGGAATTGAAGCCACCAATATATAGAAAATGAATTTAGACAAATTTAGAAAATTTTAATTTTGAGAAAACTAGTCGAATTGGGTTTGAATCGATCGATTTTTGCCATTGAACTTAGTCGGACCGGACCGATCCGGTCCATAATTGTGTTGTGTTCTTCCTTGGGATGACAACATTGTTCATTAGTGCAAAAACTTTCCTTTCCTGGTGAAGGAATATTCCCTTCGATATGGGCATTTTTTAGTGTGGATAAGCTCGACCAATATGGAAACTGGTCGGGTAGAAGGTCCTCGAACTCCCTATATAAAGAGTTTCCCTCCATTCATCATTCACACACCTCAAATTGTCCTCCTCTCCAAAGTGCTTAATTTTCTGGCAAGGCTCATACTAGAGCTCTGAATTGGGCACTTTTCTTAGCCTTAAAAGGAAAACTTGGGTCCTACAGACTCTAGGTAAGTCAACTACCTGACAACAACTTTCCTTCGACCCAAGGATCGTTGGAGAAGCACCCACGGGATCGACAGTGAAGCAGCTCCATCAATTCAATGCTGCCTTGTTTTGGTCGATCTGAATTCGACCAATTTATACCTTCTACTGCCAAACCAAGCCTCCCCATAGTGCCCACGGGCATCACACGACCTCCACAGAGGTGAAAGGAAAGCCAATATGGCCCTCCTCCGTCATTGCATATCGGTTCTAGAGAGAGAAAGCACCAAACTTCACTAACCAAATTCTTGTTGATCTTGACATCAATTGTAGCAATTATTGATCCTAGAAGGACCATAAGGACGAGAGTTACTTTCTTAGATCAAGAGCTCATACCACCGCACCTCCGACAATAAGCTTTAGAAGCTTTCTCTCTCTACATACAGTTTTCCGGCGAAGCTCCGTTTGAGCTCGTTTCGAACCCTAATTCTACAATTCAAAGTAGCATTGGATTGTATGAAAGTGTAGAAACCGTTCCATGCCATTAATTGGAGCAATTAACCCATTTGAATGGCCAATTTGAAGAAATCAAATTTGGTTAGTGTAAAGGGGTGAAATTGGGAATTTCGAAAATTTGAAGGACTTAAATGAAATTTCTCAAAATTGAAGGTCAATTAGCAATGAGAAAGGTGTTGCAGGACCAATTGGTCAATTTTTGAAAGAATTGAGGCTAATTGACCATTTTTGGAACTTAGGAGCAAAATGGTAATTTTGTAAAAGTTAGGGGACCAAATTGGAAATTTGGGAAATTTGTGTTCCATATACCATTTTGACAAAATTAAGTACCCAAGAGTGATATTGGAAGCCCGGGGACTTAATTAAAAATAATTGAACATTTGGGAACTAAAGTAAACAAAATTGGACTTTAGGGACCTAAGTGCAATAAGGTGAAAATAATGGCCTAAATGTAAATAAATGAAAATAGAGGGGCTATTAATTCTAAGTTGTTCCCATTGAGTATACTCAAATTATGTAGGAACAAATTCGGATAAGGACATGATTAAAGGAGCTCGAACAAGATTTGGAAGGCTGATTGAGTACGAACACGTCACAATCATCGGGTGAGTGGTATTATTTAACATCATACCTGATTGGGGTGATTAGCACCTTTATTAACTGAAAACCTACTTATTGGTTGTAAGTAGGACTTTTTATACATCATGCCAATGGGGATGATGGGCACTTTTAAGAAAGGAAAAACTTGCTTATCGGATGTAAGCAAACCTACCTCTATCATCACACCCGATTGGTGTGATGAGTACCTTAAGCTAAAAAGTAATTTTTGTCAGAAGTGTTCTCCCCTGACTGTGTGCCATTGCTTAAACTATTTGGGAGACCTTCTTGATGAGAGCTGGAACAGCTCTAACAGAATAGGGGTCTCGAATTTTGAACTCATAGAGCTCAAGGCCTAATTGTGAAAAACACGTGCAGTGGACTCAAGGCCAGTGGACATAGGTTGAAGCCCGTAAAAAAACATGAATAGGAAGAGCCATGAAAACTCTTATTTAAAATGGAATTAGTTATGTGATTTGCCATGGTACCTTGTTATGACCAATAAGGCCCAATGGGCTAGTGGCAGTGCGTCAGGGCCAGGTCGACGGACCGACTAGACAAACAGCTACATGCAGGTTGAGTGTCAGGGCCGTTGGACTGTTGACACCAAAGAGAATGGCTAAGAATATGAAAAATTATTATTTGTGCATGCACTTTTGATTTGGGACTATAAAGATGCCCAAGGGGGGCAGTGATGGGTTCTAAGGGCTGTTGGACAACATGGTGGTGATAAGAGAAGTGAGGAGTTACTGTGTTGGAGCTTCCTTGTCGTGCTGGTTAGTCATGAAACTACTGTGTTGGGGTTTCTTGCGCATTGAGATCAGGGTGGGGCGGGATAAGGTCTTGTCCTCATATAGACATGGAGTTTGTGGAGTCTGAGGGCTTGACGCCTAGGGCATCGCTCAAACTCAAGGTAGAAGTCAGGGACTTCAATCATGGTGGACTTAATATCGCTTTGATCCACAAGTGCGTGCACTGGGCGTGCTGCACCAGCAAACGTGTGTACCCTTTATGATAAAAGGGCGTGTGTTTGTTTGCTAAATGCCTCCCCGAGGCAAGGGGATGTGCTAAAAGAGCTAAACACGCAAAGGCTTTGAAAATAGATAAAAAGGATGAAAGGTTTTAAAAGGACAATGTTCTAAAGGTTTTTGATAAACTATGTGTACTCTTTAAAACTCATTTCCCCAACGCCCGCTCACTGAGTTGTATAAACACAACCCCTCCCTTTAACCCCTTTTCAGGAATGAAGACGAACACTTAAGGAATACCTTAAAGCCAAATCCTTTAGAAAAATATAGGTATGAAAAGTTTTTAACATATTAAGTTTTGTATAATGTTATTCCAGGAAAATTAAGTAAAAAGGACGCTTGACTCCTCATGGTTTAAAAGGAAGTGAAATCCTTCATAGACTAAAGGGAGTGGTGGGTTGCTCATGAGGATCCGACAAAATCGGGTTGGGGCGTGACAACTTGAGTGATATCAGAGCCTGTTTACTTGAATGAATTATCAAGACTATATAACATAAGAACTAAGAGAAAATTGTTAAAAATTTACAGATGGCTCCCAAGAGAGGAACCAAGAGAACTAGAGTCGTAGTTGCCGACACAGCCTAAAACCCCATCCCTGTAAAAATTCCTAGAGATGCCTAGACGATTCCACCTGACCTCAGCTCAGAACATTAAAGGTTGTACGAAGAGTTCACCCGAGTGTTTGGGAGTCCCAACCTCACTCCCGAAGTGGACACCAACTCCCAAGCTGAGCCCAAGGAAGTGCACTCCCATCCCACTTCTGTTAATATCCCTTCTCTAATTGACATCCCAAAATACCTCAAGACCCTCCGTTAATTAGGATGTAAGCCATTCTAGGGGGAGAAGGATCATGGAGCCACTATGGACTTGTTGGCCAGCATTAAGAAACTTATAGTGATAATCAGGATCCCACTAGAAGAGATGGTGATCCTGGCGGAGTTCTTCTTGGAAGCTAGCGCGAAGAGGTGGTGGGGCAACGTTAGGAGCCTGCATACCACCACACCCACCTAGGAGCAATTTGAGGAAAGGTATTTAGAGGAATACTTGGCTTCGCACCGAATCAATGAGAAGAAACAAGACTTATTTTGACTCCGCCAATGGCTTAAGTCTATCTTAGAATATGAGATTAAGTTCAATGAGTTAAGACCATTTGCCCTTGATCTAGCCGGACCCACGAATATTTGCCAACGATTTGTGGATGGTTTCAATATGGACATATGAGACCGGATGGGAGTACTAGGACGCCCTACGAATATGGCAGCCATAATTATTATGGCTCATGAATGTGAGTGTCTGGTGCAGACCCACCGCCGTCGGATGGAGCAGGCAAATCGAAAGGAGGACAAAGGCTAAAATCATTGCAGAGGACGTAAGGAGCAAGGTGGTCCTAGGTGGGGAGACAAAATGGGGTTCCCAAGGAGGAAGGAAGTATACCCTGCACGAAGGGAGGTAAACACCACTATACTATAGAGGGCCCCCCGCTGTCCAAGGTGTCAGAGGAACCATGAGGGACCATGTCAAGCTTGTTTTGGATGTGGGCAAGTGGGAAACTTAGCTAGAGAGTGCCCCACTCTTAGAGGAAATGTGCAAAGGAATACTCTTGAACCACGCCAAGGTAACCCAAGGACCTTAAATGGAGGACGAGATGCAACCGCCACGTCAAGGGTGCTAGCTAGGGTGTATAACCTCAACCAAGAAGAGGCTCAAAAGGATCCTAGTACTATAGCAGGTACTTCCCAAACCATCCCTGACCAAAGTTAGAAAAAGTCTTGTAATTCAACCCTAGCCAATAAAAGAAATTCAATTTTTCTAAAATAAACTTGTATTTCCTCGATCAGGATACGTACAACTATGGGGGAGAAAAGTCTATGCTCTCTTTGACTCAGGAGCAGATAGGTCCTTTATCAAGGAAGATTTAGTCCCAAATCTTCCGCTGGAACTTACATTCTTGGAACAAAGTCTCAACATTCTCACACCCCTGGGAGAAGGACTAAATAGAGACAAATAGATAAAGGTATGTGAGGTTAAGATGGGTGGAGTGAAATTGGAGGCAGACCTAATCCCATTGCCTCTAAGAGTGGTGGAAATAATACTAGGAATGGATTGGTTAAGTACACACCAAGTCAAGGTGGACTATGGGAAGAAAGTGATAACTTTCCACACCCCCGAGATACTCGGACTACGATTCCAAGGAGACGGGAGGAAAGGAGAAATGTAGTTGGTGTTTCATATGAAAGCTCAAAAGATGATATAGAAGGGTTGCAAGGCTTTCCTCACAATGATCACCAATGAAAATTCAGAGAAGAAAGGACCAGAGGCCATTTTGGTGGTTGAACACTACCCGGATGTATTTCTTGAGGAACTACCAGGACTACCCCCAAGCTGTCAATTTGAATTTACCGTAGAAGAAATTCTCAGGACACATCCCATTTCCCAAGACCTCTATCGTATGACTCCAGTGGAATTAAAGGAGTTAAAGGAGCAATTGGATGAATTACTGGAGAAGGGTTTCATATGTCCTAACTTGTGTCCATGGGGTGGACCGGTACTGTTCATAAAGAATAAGGATGGGAGTATGAGGCTATGTATAAACTATCGGAAGTTGAATAAGGTCACCATAAAGAATAAGTACCCTCTTCCACGAATTGATGACTAGTTTGACCAATTAAAAGGAGCGGCCTATTTCTTCAAGATAGATCTTTGGTCGGGATACCACCAACTCAATATCCGAGAGGGAGATATACCGAAGATCGCATTTCGGTCCTGATATGGACACTATGAATTCAGGGTGATGCCTTTTGGATTGACAAATGCCCCTGTAACCTTTATGGATCTAATGAACCAGGTGTTCCAGCCTCATTTGGACAAGTTCATAATAGTATTCATAGGTGACATACTTATATACTCATGAACTAGGACGGAGCACGAGAAACATTTGGCCATCACCTTAGAGACACTACAGGAAAATCGTTTGTATGCAAAGTTTTCCAAGTGTGAGTTCTGGTTGGAAGAGGTGGGTTTCTTGGGGCACATAGTGTCCAAGGACGAAGTCAAGGTGGACTTGGCGAAGGTAGAAGCCATATCCGACTGGAAGGCACACACAAATCCCTCTAAGATACGTAACTTCTTGGGACTATCAGGGTATTACAGGCGGTTTGTAGAAGACTTCTCCAAAATAGCAGCCCCGTTAATCCGCCTTACAAGGAAGGGAGTGGAGTACAAGTGGGATAAAACATATGAGAAATCCTTTTTGGAATTGAAGTCTTGCCTCACAACGACGCCCATACTGTTTATAGTGACGCATCTAGATAAGAGATTATGTGCGTACTAATGCAGCAAGGAAGGGTTATCACCTACGCCTAATGACAACTAAAGACACATGAGAAGAACTACTATACTCACTACTTAGAGTTAGCCGCAATGGTGTTCACCCTCAAGATTTGGGGACACTATCTATATATGATATATATAGATCACAAGAGTATTAAGTATTTCCTAACTCAAAAGGAGTTAAATCTCCAATAGAGGAGGTGGCTGGAATTGGTAAATGACTATGACCTTGTGATAGAATACCACACCGAGAAGGCGAATGTGGTGGTAGATGCTCTGAGTCGCAAGTATCAAACTGAGGCGGCCCAAATAAAGACAAATTATTTGTCCTTGCTATAACAATTGGGAAAAATGAAGGTGGATCTCAAGGTAGATGGAGAAAAAAAATATCTGATGGCTGACATAGCGGTAAGACCCAACCTATTGAAGTTAATTAGGGTTCACCAAAAAGGGGACAAAGAACTTCAGCCCTACTTGGACCCGACCAATGAGGGATCCCAGACTAAACCCTTCAAGGCAACAGATTGTTAACCTACAAAGGTAGTGTTTGTTTGCCTCAAGACAAGGAGTTGAGGAGGCTAATATTGGAGGAAGCATAAGACTCTATGTATGCGATGCATTCGGACAATACCAAGATGTACCGTACCCTCAAGTAGGGTTATTGGTGGAAAGGGATGAAGAGGGACATCACAAAGTATGTAGCACGATGTTTGTCCTATCAACAAATCAAAGCGGAACACCAGAAACCCTCAGGACTGCTACAACCCCTACCAATTCCCGAATGGAAATGAGAACACATTACTATGGACTTTGTCACGGGACTACCAGTGACTAGGAAAGGGCGAGATGCGATTAGGGTCATTGTGGATAGGTTGACCAAATTCGTCCACTTCTTACTAATAAAAGTAATCGATTACATGGATCAACTGGCTGCCCTATACATAGGAGAAATTGTAAGACTCCATGGTGTCCCGATAAGCTTAGTATCGGATTGGGACCCGATGTTTACTTCAAGGTTTTGACCTAGCCTACAAAGCACCTTGGGAACCAGACTCCACATGAGTACAATGTTCTATCCTCAGACCCATGGACAGTCTAAGCGGACAATCCAAACCTTAGAGGATATGCTCCAGGCATGCGTGCTCATAATGAACAAGGGTTGGGAGGAATACTTGTGCCTGATGGAGTTTGCTTACAATAACAGTTACTGGACCAGTATTCAAATGGCTCCTTATAAGGCTCTTTATGGACGACCATATCATACCCCCTTATTTTGGCAAGAGGTGGGAGAGAGGAAGCTCGAAAGGGTCGAGCTGATAGAAGATGCTACCGAGAATGTCACACCCTAACCCAGTTTGGTCGGGATTCTATGATCAACCCGCCACCCTTCCTTGTACTAATAGTCTAAGGAAGGTAAAGGCATTGGAGTACTTATTTTCCATAAAAAAAAAGTTTACAAAACATAAAATTTACTTGATGGTGATACCAATGGCCTCTTCTCCAGCCTAGACTCGTTGTGGCTAGGTGTTTCTCTTGAAAAATGTTAATGGGAGGGGGGTGAGTTCGACAACTCAGTTAGTGGGAAAAATCTTTTATGAATGTTCAATTCAGCAATTTCAATTATTTGATATTTTAGTAGTTTTCTTCTTAGGTTTCACAATTCAACAACCACCCTCCTATCATAAGAGGGATCACATATTTATGGAACGGTTCTTGACCATGCCACTTGTGGACCGGAGCGCCTTTACCATCCACCCTAATAGAGGGATATTGCCTTTACCCGGAGTTTGAGTGGACATCAATAGTCTCACACATCAAACTCCAATTTCTTCACCATGCCCGCTCAATGGGACGAGACCTCATTTCTCCTACTGCCTCGGTCTCCGTGCGTAGGAAGCTACTCAGCTTCACGACCTATTGAACGACAAAACCGCCTTTATGCACTCTTGGTCTTTTGGCCCTCTAGCACAACGGTCTATCGGCATGGCTTTGGCACACGCGTACTAGCCGAACAGGTTCGACGACATGGCTTCGGCAGAGTAGCGGTTTGGCCCAACAAGCTCGACAACTCAGCTTAGCCCGATAAGTATCACTTAAATTATAGCTTTTATCTTTGGCCCTCTAGCACAACGGTCTATCATCTTGGCTTCGACCCACTCATACTAGCCTAACAAGTTCGACGACCTGGCTTCGACAGAGTAGTGGTTCATCCCAACAAGCTCGACAACTCAGCTTGGCTCGATGGGTATCACACAAGGTTCCCATTATTTAGGTTTTTTAGCATCATATATCACATATCCATTCTGAATGGGTCTACACTTGTATCCATCAGCCTTGGGCCCACTGGCATCTCAATCCTAAGCCCAAAATTAGCTCCCAAATATTTTAAGCAGAGTCACCCAATCAGGGAAGGCTAATTCTGAGAAAATAGTTTTCAAAGCTAAACCGTCATCCCAACCAGGATTGATGTCATAGCGGTTCCTACTCATCTGATAATAGTGTCGTGGTCATCTCGATGAGATCCTGACTTGTGGTGCACTTCCTTGCACCGGTACTTGAATAATCTACTCTGGTGAGGGTCCAGTGACCTGAGCTCTTGCTTTCTCTAGATTGCTCTACTCTCGGGGATCCTTCCTGGATCAAAATGCACCTTAATTGGTGGTCGTGCTAGCTCAGAAGAAGGTCATGGCACCTCTAGGTGGTATTTGAGGGGCTTGGTTTGGTCGGAATTGGCATGGAGACGACTCGAGTTGAGCTCGAGTAGCTCGGGCTGCTGACAGCCAAGGAGCAGTGTTATTGTTTGGGCTTCCTCGTTCTTCCACGGTGGCTCTCGTGTGGAATGGAGGGTACAACTGTGTAGAGATCTTCCTCCCGGTTCTAATGGTACTGAATGCAACCTCAAAGGTGGAGAAAAGCCCCAATGTCGGAGCTCTAGTTTGCTGCTCGCCAAAAAATTGAGCAATTCATCTTCTTTAGACCATTGTGGGATGCTCAGATCAAATGGAGGGGTGCTCTTTATATAGGGAGCTCAGCAACTGCTTAGGCTACCCACCAGTGTAAGACTCGGCCTCCGACTCGACCGCTGATGACCTAACTAGAGAGTTTTTTTATTCATCAGAGACTCTAGCTTTTCCAGCGACTCTTTCTTCTCTCTTCTCTCTGTCAGCAACTGGAGGTTGAGGACGATGATGTGGCGAACAGGCCATGTGGCACACTATGATTGATTAGTTTTTCTAACATGGAGTGCCATGTGGCTGCCCTGTTAGCTGTTCACCATTGACCTGTTGGATTGTTGACCGGTCCGGTCTGACTGAGTTCGGTGATCCGAATTCAAAATTTGGTCGGTTCAGACCAGATTCGACCGGTTTTCTAAATTTTAAAAATTTCTAAATTTATCTAAATTTATCTAAATTCATTTTCTATCTAATGGTGGTCTCAATTTCCTAAATTGACATTTTTAAGCCACCTAGAAAAAATGAATTATTGAACCAGTTCATTATGGTTCATCACGGTTCAGTCCGGTTCGAGTCCAATTCACCCCGAACTAGTCCGGTTCTCTCATCAAATTCCACTTCCTGGTTCTTCCTCATAATTTTTATGATTTTTTGGTTATTTGGGATTTTCCAATTTCCCATTTTAACCCTTCTTGTCATTTTTATCCCCTTTTCTACTCGGTTTTCTCAAAACTATCGGTTCCTTTCCCCATTTACTTGTTGCGATGGTCGGGTTCCACAACTCTCCTCTCCTTTTAGGAGTTTTGTCCTCAAAACTTATCCGTCCATCCTTGACATCGGAAATGGATTCTCTTGCGATCAACTCGAGGTTTGATATGACATCATATCGCTCTAGTTTCCCCCTTTTAGTTCACTCATTTATTCTCTTGGACTTAGTTCCTTTGCTTTGCTTTACCCCCATGTCCAAGTAATCACCTCTTAATTGATGGGTGTATTTTCCAAGGTTTCTTGGGTATCCTTCCCTAGGTTCCTTTATTATGGGTATTCTACCCATTCCTACGTGTTACGGTAATACCTAAGTTTGTTATCCTACTATCCACTCCTTGGGTTTCGCTTCACTCCTTGGCTTTGGGTACACTCTCATTTTCATCCGTCCTCAAGGTATCAGATCCTTAACTGACTCCGTGACATCCTTTGATGCCATCCTTTTTTTGCTTGCCCTTCCTTTGTATCCTTTCCTTATTCCTACAAGTTTACTTGATTTCGGGAAAGTCCAAGTTCTCTTTATGTCGATGTCTCTTGGTCATCTAATGAAAGGTGCACTTGGTCCTTCTCGTAGTGCGAGAGTGGTTTCTAAATTCCTTTTGGTCATGAATCGTCCTAAGGATTTCCTTCATTCTTCTCTCCCGATGTTTGCTCCTCTTTACTTTTCCCTCCTTGTCGGGGTCTAAATCCATGAGTCTCACGAGGGTCGGTTCATTCAACGGCCCTATTCCAATTGCTCTCTTTTTCTCAAAACAGTTGTCTCTCAAGTTCACTTAATGCCCATTTTACCACCTTCTTCAAGGTGTGGTTGTCACCACTCCTTCCGACCCTGCTTAGGGCGTCATTTTCGTCTCCTTTCGTTATCCCATAGTTACTAGTTGTCTAATTTTGTTGGGTGGGTCTACAACTCTACTTGGCTCATCTGCTTTCCCAAATTGGTTACACTTTGCCATCCCTAACTCCATGTTCTCACCCGAGAAACTTCTAGTTCTCGTCATCGTCTTCCGCACTCCCGATTATGCCTCACCATTTGATCCTAGGTTTGCTCAAGTAGGCAAGGTTAGAGATTAGTGTGAGGTTCGTCGTTCTTTAGTCAGTGGGTGTACATCTTCCAAGGTTCCTCTCTTCTCGAAAATCCTTTCCTTTGTTTCCTGGTCATGGTTGCCTTTCCTATCTCGACGGGGTTGTTGTCTCCCTTGCTGTTGTCTCCTCGTTTGCCCTTTCTTTGGATTTAGCTCTATACATGATCCTACCTTTCCTTTTACACAGGCCTGCTTCCTTTGGTTAGATCAGAGTGTTCGACCTCCCAGTCTAGGGGATCCAAAGGCGTTATTTGTCCTTTCTAAGTTTTCAAATAGGTTGGCAAAATCCTTTGGGTCTTAGTTCTTTGACCCTTCTTATCTGAGGTTTGTCCTTCCCATTTCTTATTTGTTTTGACGCATGAGAGTTGGATTGGACACACTATGATTTGAGTGACAAAAACTTATGGAAACTTGAAGTTTTATTTACTAGAATTCCAATATACAAATGGGGATTTCTTCCCTCTAAGGAAGATGGTTATAAGAAAGGCCAGGAAGTTCTATGCAAGAACCTTGAGGAACTCTCTCCGGGATGGGTCTGAAATCTTCACTTTGAGTTGTGGCTCCCTGGGTGGCTTCTTGTCTCCCATCCCTTTAGATTTCGGGAGTCAGGGAGACATTCCTCTTGGGAGGTATTGCCATCCATCCTTATGGTGTGGGATACTTCCTCATCCTATGTCCTATTCCTCCACACCTATAACAGGTTATCCCAACACTGGCTCCTACATGGGTCCTTCAGTATTTACGCGATGGAGAGGCTTCCTCTTCCTTCTTTTCCTTTCTCTTCCTTTCTTCACGTCCTTCCCCTCCTGCGGAAGTAGTGCTCCCAGGAGTGGGTACCGTATTCCTTAGTAGTATTGTAGCAGGTGACCTTCCGGTGTGGACCTTTATAGCTCCCTCTCCATCTTGGGCTTTGGGAAATTTTTCTCGGTGCTTGCTAAGGGCTTACACGTGTCACCAATCTCAGGTGCACACTTCCAATGGAACGGTCCCCATTCTTAAGCATGAAGCAAGGTTCCTTGAATACCTTAACGAATTCTTCGTAAAGTCTCATGGGTGTGGTCCTCCTAGGCTCTTGAGCTCCCAAGCTAATTCCATCACATGGGGCAGGATTTCTACCTAGTTTCGAGGTGGCTATGGTAGCGTGTGTCCATTTGGTTTCTATTGATAAAAGTTTGTTGGTCATATCTATTGATAAAAGTTTATCGTGGGTTAGTGTTATAGGGCTTTTAGTTTTGAAACTTTGTTTAGAAAATCTGGCTCTCATACCACTTAAGTTGTCATACCCCGACCCGGTTTGGTCGGGGTTCTATGATTAACCCACCACTCTTCCTTGTACTAATAGTCTAAGAAAGGTAAAGGCGTTGGAGTACCTGTTTTTCATAACAAAGTTTACAAAACATAAAAGTTACTTAATGGTGATACCATTAGCCTCTTCTCCAGCCTAGACACATCGTGGCAAGGTGTTTCTCCTAAAAAAGGTTAATGGGAGGTGGTGAGTTTGACAACTCAGTGAGTGGAAAAAATCTTTTATGAATGTTCAATTCAGCAATTCCAATTATTTGATATTTTAGTAGTTTTCTTCTTAGGTTTCACAATTCAACAACCGCCCTCCTATCATAGGAGGGATCACACATTTGTAGAATGGTACTCGACCATGCCATTTATGGACCAGAGCGCCTTTGCCGTCCACCCTGATAGAGGGATACTGCCTTTATCCGGAGTTTGAGTGGACATCAATAGCTTTTCACATCAAACCCCAATTTCTTCACCATGTCCGCTTAATGGGATGAGGCCTCATTTCCCCTACTGCCTCGGTCTCCGTGCACAGGAAGCTACTCGACTTCACGACCTACTGAACGACAAAACTGCCCTTATGCACCCTTGGTTATCCAGTAGTCCTTGGATTCCATCATACCTCATGTTAGGTGTCCTGATAGATTGAACGTCACGATGCATACACAATCAATAGTCTTTTTGAATTATAGCCTTTATCTTTGACCCATGCGTACTGGCCTAACATGTTCGACGATCTGGCTTCAGCAGATTAGCAGTTCGGCCCAAGAAACTCGACAACTCAGCTTGGCTCGATAGGTATGACTTAAATTATAACCTTTATCTTTGACCCTTTAGCACAACAGTCTGTCAGCTTGGCTTCGTCCCACTCGTACTAGCCTACCATGTTTGACGACCTGACTTTGGCAGAGTAGCGGTTCGTCCCAACAAGCTCTACAACTTAGCTTGGCTCGATGGGTATGACATAAGGTTCCCATTATTCAAGTTTCTTTAGCATCACATATCACATATCCATTCTGGACAGGTATACACTTGTATCCATTAGCCTTGGGCCCACTAGAATCTCGAGCCTAAGCACGAAATTAGCTCCCAAATATTTTAAGTAAAGTCACCCAGTCAAGGGAGGCTAATTCTGAGAAAATAGTTTTCAAAGCTGAACCATCATCCCAACCGAGATTGATATCATAGTGGTTCCCACTCACCCGGTAATAGTGACATGGGCGTCCTGGTGAGATCTTGACTCGTGGTGTGCTTCTTGCACAGGTACTTGAATAATTAGCTTCAATGAGGGACCAACGACTGGAGCTCTTGCTTTCTCTGGATTGCTCTACTCGCGGGAATCCTCCCTAGATCAAACCACGCCTCAATAAGTGGTGGTGCTAGCTCTAGGGAAGGTCGGTGCACCTCTACGTGGTATTTGGGGGCTTGGTTTGGCCGGAATTGGCCTAGGGATGGCTTGAGTTGAGCTCGAGTAGCTCGGGCTACTGACAGCCAAGGAGTAGCGTTACTGTTTGGGCTTCCTCATTCTTTCACATTGGCTCTTGGGTGGAATGGAGGGGCAGCTGTGTAGACGACTTCCTCCTAGTTCTAATGGTACCGAATGCAGCCTCAAAGGTTGAGAAAAGCCTCGATGTCGGAGCTCTAGTTTGCTGCTCCCTGGAAAACTAAGCAATTCATCTTTTTTGGTCAGTTGTGGGATGCTTAGATTGAATGGAAGGGTTGTAAAACCCGCCCTTTTGAGCTAAGGAAAACCAAAAAAAGAACCGGTCAAACCAAGTGAGGATTTAGAACCAGTTCACAAACCCGATTATTTCTGAATGGGCAAGTTGGGAATTTACAACTCTCGGGTGATCCAAAGGGTTAATTAAACCTTGGAAAACAAACTTAAGACAAATTAGAAAACAAAAACCAAAGTGGTTCAGGTGAACTAGATTCCATAAGAACTTTAAAGTTAAGCGTGCTTGCCAGAGAGTAGTGTGAGGATGCTTGCTAGAGAGTAGTGTGAGGATGGGTGACCTCCTGGAAAGTATGAATTTTTTTGTAACCCAAAATTTCAGTAAAAAATTTGTATGTACACCTTATCATAAATAATAATAAATTAATATATATTTAATTATTGGAATTAATACAAATAATTTAATACCAAAATTAAATTATTGGAATTAATACCAAATTTTAATTTATTAGAATTAATACCGAAATTAAATTATTAGAATTAATACCAATAATTTATGGCAATATTAATATTAGTAATAAATCTCGCTCATTTAATACACGGGTTTTACGCCTATATAAAGAGGTCATCCCCATTTCATTCTCCCTACACCTAAACACTTCTCTCTCTCTCTCTCTCTCACTACTGCTCTATTTCCCGGTAAAGCTCGAACCAGAGCTTCGACTTAAACAAAGGTCGGGCTCTTTAGAACCGGGGAGAAGATAGCTATCTGATAGCAAACTCCAGTCAATTCGAGAATCGTTGGAGAAGCGTCGACATGATGGAATAGTGAAGCAACACCGGCGGACCGAAGCTGCCCTATTTCGGCCAAGCTGAAATCGGCCATTTCAAGCCCTTCTCAGGCCACACCAAGCCCTTCCAACACTTCCTCAGCCTTTTCACAGCCGAATTAGGACTAAAAGGTAAGCCAATTCGGCTCCCCTTTACAATTTTTGATTGGTGCTAGAGAGAATCGATCGAATTTCAATGACAAAATTCTAATCTAATTCCGCATCAATTGATGTGATTCTTGATTATAGGATGAACCTCAGGACGAGAGCTATCTACCTAGATCAAAAGCTCGAACCGCCGTGCCTTTACCGGTGAGTAATCAAATCTCTCTCTCTATATATATATAGTTCATTTTCCGGCGAAGCTCCGTTTGAGCTCGTCCCGGCATTAAAACTTGTGATTCACATTTCTAAAGAATCGTATGAACATGTAGAAACTCAATTTCAACAATTGGAAACGTTTGATGGGTCAATTTGATAAAATCAAATTCGGCTATGTTAAGAAGTTGGAATTGGGGAAAAATTGGGGATTTTCGAAATTAAAAGGACCAAAATGAAATTTTATGAAATTGAGGATCAATTAGGCATGAAAATAATGTTGGAGGACCAATTGAGAAATTTTGAAATTTTTGGGGCAAAATTTACCATTTTTGTAAAGAAAGGGCAAAATGGTAATTTTGGGAAAGTTGGGGGACCAAATTAGAAATTTGGGAAATTAAACCCCTTTTTGTGAAATGGAAAAAATTGAGGTCCTATGATAAATTTTAAAAGTTTCGGGACTCAATTTGAGGAAAAACTGGCATTTGGGACTTAATGTTAAAGAGAAATAACTTTAGGGACCTAATTGCAAATAAATGAAAGTTTAACTTTCTCATTCATTTGGAATGAATGAAGGCGATTAGGCCGAAGGATAATAAACCAAGATGTTAATATCCTGTAGGAACACGAAGTACCGGGAATGCCAGCAAGGATAAGCTCGCGTGAATACCAAGAACCGGTCTAGTGGAATTCACGGCATTAACGGGTGAGTGGGTTTACTAACATCATACCCGATTGGGATGATGAGCACAACTTAAAGATAAAAACTACTTACCGGTTGTGAGTGGAAATTTTATATCATACCTAGTAGAGGATGATAAGTACCTTGGTATAAAAACTCACTATTTAATGGTATTTTAATCATCACCACTTAGAGAAAGTGATGTGAAAATTATGCGAAAAAAAAACTACTTACCAATTGTAAGTAGATCATACCCGGTTGGTATGATGAGACTTCCTCGAAGGAAGTTGAAAACCCGTTCATCGGTTATGAACGGAGATGTCCTTATACCGGTTGGTATAATGGACAGTGAAAACCTATTTTGTCGGAAGTGTTCTCCCCTGACTATGTGCCAATGCTTAAACTATTTGGGAGACCTTTTCGACGGGAGTTCGAATAGCTCTGATTGGCCAGGGGCCTCGATTTTGGAACTTGGGGGCTAAATGCCCGATTTTGAAAATCCCATACAGTGGGCCCAAGGCCAGTTGGCACGAGCAGGAGCTCGTAAACAAACATGATATATGTGCCATAAAACTTAAATAAGTGAATTGTTTGGCCATGGTACCAAGATAGGACCGATATGCTCAGTCAACTAGCGGCAGTGCGACATGACAGGTCGACGGACTAGTCAAGACAAACAGCTACGGGTTGAGTTGAGAGTCGGGGTCGTTGGACTAGTGGCACCACATATTACATGGCAATATAAGAAAACATTGTTTGTGCATGCAATGTGAGTACGGGATCATCAAGACGCCCATGAGGGGTAGTGATGCGTCCTAAGGGTACTGGACGACCTGGTGGCTATAAGGGCAGTTCGTCGTTCCAGGTGTCTGTGCGAAATCTGGAGTAGCACCAAGCACATGAGACCGGGGTGGGGACAGGATGAGGTCTCTGTCCTCATACGGACACCAAGAAGTGATTTTGGGATTGTGGGTCGGATGTCACGTACATCCACTCATTCCTAGGGTAGAAGTGGTCGTACTTCTATTCGGGTGGCAGGAAAAGTCGCCCCGAAGCCACTAGCGGGTTTAGTAGTGATACTGACTTGCGAATGTGTGTAACCTTCATGATGAAGGATGTGTGTTGGGTGATGACACATCGTGGTAAATAATAAATGGTGGAAAAACCTGAATTTTTAAATGAAGGGATTTTTGAAAACAAAGGAGTATGGCACACTCCATATAAATGTTTTTCTTAAAAGTCAAAAGCTTCTAAAAACCCATTCACTAAGTAGTCGTACTCACCCCCTCCCTTATATCCCTTTCAGGAAATCTCGGAAAGCCTCCCCTTAAAGACCGTTAACTAAGATGCCTGTAAGACAGGTATGTAAAGTTTATAATTTTGTGCAGTTTTGATTATTTTATTCCAGGAAAAGGTGCAAGTTAAAGGACGCCTTACTCTTTACGGTTTACAATAAGGAGAAATCCTTTAATAAATCGGGAGAGTGGCGGGTTGATCATGGGGATCCGACCAAACCGGGTCGGGGCGTGACAAGGGTGCTCATATACGGAGCTCGACAACTGCTCAAGCTACCTATCGGTGTAAGACTTGGCCTTCAACTCGGCCGCCGAAGACCTGATCAGAGAGTTTTTTTAGTCATCGGAGACTCCAGCTTTTCCGGCGACTCTTTCTTCTCTCTTCTCTTTGTCAGCGGTTGGAGGTTTAGGACGATGACATGGCGGGCATGCCATGTGATGCACTGTGATTGATTAGTTTTTCTAACGTGGAGTGCCAGCATGGCTGCCTTGTCAGCCGTTGACCATTGATCGTTGACTGGTTCGTTGATCGTTGACTGGTTCATTGACCGTTGATCGGTTTGACCTTTGACCAATCCAGTTCAACTGGGTTTGGTGACCCGATTTCAAAATTTAGCCGGTTCGTACCCGATTCGACCGGTTTTCTAAATTTTAAAATTTTCAAAATTCTTCTAAATTCATTTTCTATCTAATAGTTTTCGCAATTTCACAAATTGACATTTTAAAGCCACCTAGAAAAATGAATTATTGAACCAGTTCACTATGGTTCATCCTGGTTCAGTTCGGTTTATCTCGAACCGGTCCAGTTCTCTCATCAAATTCTACTTCGCAGTTCTTACTAATGATTTTTTGGTCATTTGGGATTTTCCAATTTCCCATTTTAACCCTTCTTTGTCATTTTTTGTCCCTTTTTTGGCTTGGTTTTCTCAAAACCACCGGTTCCTTTCTTGATTTACTTGGTGCGAGGGTCGGTTTCCATAGAGAAAATCAAAATCATAAGGAGTTGACTTAAGGCAGCCCATGATAGATAGAAGATTTTTGCAGATCATCGAAGAAGAGACTTGGAATTTGAAGTGGGAGACCAAGTATTTCTCAAGGTATCCTCATTGAGGGGAATACTTAGGTTTCAACGATGAGGAAAGTTGAAACTTAGGTATATTGGTCCCTACACCATAATCAAAAGGGTAGGGCCAGCATCATATAAGCTTCTATTGCCTCCATACTTATAAAGGATATATGATGTATTCCACATCTCAGTACTCCATAAGTACCAATCCGACCCCAACCATGTGTTGGACCGACCCCACCCGAGCTGGAGAAAAATCTAACCTACCAAGTAGAACCAGTGCAAATCATCGATTCAAGAGACAAGAACCTCAAGAATAAGAAAATTCGCATGGTTAAGGTTATTTGGCAGAACGGACCAGTACAAGAGGAGAACTAGGAAAATAAAAGTGTCATGAGGGATGGGTACCCCCCAACTATTTGAGATGTAAATGTTTTGGGGATAAAACCCCTAAAAGAAGGGGAGAGTTGTAAACCACGCCATTTCAAGAATGAGTAAACCGGGAAAGAACTAGTCGATTCAAAAGAGAAAACCAAACCATTCAATGAAGAGAAAATGGTAAAGAAGGGTAAAATGGGAAATTGTAAAATCTCAAGTGACTAAAAGAGTCATAAAATCATGGGGAAGAACCATGAACTCAATTGAAGGAGAAAACCAGATCGGTTCAAGGTGAACATGACCTGATCCAAATTGAACCGGACTTGAAAATTCATTTTTCTAGGTAGCTTAGAAATCCCAAATTTGGGAATTGAAGTCACCAACAAATAGAAAATGAATTTTGAAAAATTTTGAAAATTTTAATTTTGAGAAAACCGGTCAAATCGGGCTTGAACCGGTCGATTTTTGCCATTGAACCTAGTCGGACTAGACCGGTCTGGTCTGGAACAATGTCGTCTTCTTCCTTGGAATGATAACACTATTCATCAGTGCATAAACTTTCCTTTCTTGATGAAGGAATATTCCCTTCGATTTGGGCTTTTTTAGGTGAGGATAAGCTTGACCAGTATAGATAGTGGTCGGGCAGAGGGTCCCCAAGCTCCCTATATAAAGAGCTCCCCTCCATTCATCCTCCACACACCTCAAATCGTCCTCCTCTCCAAAGTGCTAAGTTTTCTAGCAAGGCTAAAACTAGAGCTCCAACTTGGGCACTTTTCACAGCCTTAGAAGGCAAACTCGGGTCCTACAAACTCCGGGGAAGTCAGCTATCTCAAAGCAACCTTTCTTCGACTCAAGGATCACCGAAGAAGGGCTAGCAGGATCGAACAGTGAAGCAGCTCTGTTGGTTCGAAGCTACCCTATTTTGGCCGATCTGAATTCGACCAATTCAGACCTCATGTGGCCAAACCAAGCCTCCCATAGTCTCCACGGCCATCACACGACCCCCGCAGAGGTGAAAGGTAAGCCAATTCGGCCCTCCACCGTCGTTGCAGATCGGTTCTAGAAAGAAAGTGTTGAACTTCACTAACCAAATTCACACTGATCTTGACATCAATTGTAGTAATTCTTGATCCTAGAAGGACCCTAAGAATTAGAGCTACCATCCCAGATCGAGAGCATAGACCACCGCACCTCTGACGGTAAGCTTTCGAAGCTTTGTCTATTTACATAGTTTTTCGGCGAAGCTCCATTTGAGCTCATTTCGGACCCAAATTATGCAATTCAATGCTCTATTGGATCATATGAAAGTGTAGAAACCAATCCAAGCCATCAATTGAAGAAATTAACCCCATTTGAATGGCTAATTTGAAGAAATCAAATTCGGTCAATGTAAAGGGGTGAAGTTTGGGGAAATTGGGAATTTCAAAAAATTGAAGGACCTAAATGAAATTTCTCAAAATTAAAGGTCAATTGGCAATGAAAAAGATGTTGGAGGACCAATTGGTCAATTTATGAATGAATTAGGGTCAATTGATCATTTTTGAACTTAGGGGCAAAATGGTAATTTTGTAAAAGTTAGGGGACCAAATTTGAAATTTGGGAAATTTGAGTCCCATATACCATTTTGAGAAAATTAAGGACCAAAGAGGGATATTGGAAGCCTAGGGGACTTAATTAAAAATAATTGAATGTTTGGGACCTAAAGTCAAAGATTTTGGACTCTAGGGACCTAAGTGCAATAAAGTGGAAATAAGGGCCTAAATTTAAATACATGAAAATAGAGGGGCTATTAATGCTAACATGTTCCTAACGAGGATACTCAAACCATAAAGGAACCAATTCAAATAAGAATGTGAGCAAAGGGGCTCGAACAATATTTGGAAGGTTGACTTAGGACGAACACGTCACAGTAACCGGGTGAGTGGGATTATCTAACGTCATACCTGATTGGGGTGATAAGTACCTTTATTAACTAAAAACCTAATTACCAGTTGTAAGTAGAACTTTTTATACACCATGCCTAGTGGGAATGATGGGCACTTTTAAGAAAGGAAAAACCTGCTTACCGATTGTAAGTAGACTTACCTCTATCATCACACCCAACGGGTGTGATGAATACCTTAAGCTAAAAAGAGATTTTGGTCAGAAGTGTTCTCCTCTAATTGTGTGTCATTGCTTAAACTATTTGGAAAACCTTATTGACGAGAGCTAGAATAGCTCTAATAGGTCAGGGGCCTCGAATTTTGAACTTATAGGGCTCAAGGCCCAATTGTGAAAAACACGTGCAGTGGGCTCAAGGCCAGTGGTAACGGACTGAAGCCTATAAACAAACATGAATAGGAAGAGCCATAAAAACTCTTATTTAAAATGTAATTAATTATGTGATTTGCCACGGTACAAGTGTCATGCCCCGACCTCGTTTGGTCGGATCCCTGTGAGCAACCCACCACTCTTCCCGGTTTATTAAGGGTTTTCCCCTCTTTTAAACCCGGGGGGAGTAAGGCATCCTTTAAACCTGTACCTTTCTTGGAATAATATTATACAAAACTGAAAAACAGACATACATATCTTTATAGTTCCCATACAGGGAAGTCTTTAAGATTGGTTTTACTTTGGTAACTTGAAAGGGGTAAAAGGAAGGGGGTGAGTTCTACAACTCAGTGAGCGGGAGTTGGGAGTGGGTTTTAAAAACAACTTTATCCAACCCATGTCGAGGGTAATATTTTCTTTAAAAAAATTTCCTCAATTTAAATTTCTTTTTCCAAGGTTTACCATTTTTTTTCCCAAGGATTCTCAAATCCTTTTCGAGGTTTTCTTAACCTTTTTCCCATTTCTATATTAGGTGTGTTTAACAAGCAACACACACCCTTCATCATGAAGGGATCACACACATTCGCAAGATTCAATTACGCCGACTACACCCACTTGTGGATCAAAGCATCTTTACCATCCACCCTAATAGAAGTCCCTGACTTCTACCTAAAGTCTGAGTGAATGTCTCTAACGTCCTACCCTTAGACCTAAAATACTACTTGTCCATATGAGGATAGAGACATCATCCTGACCCCACTCCAGTCTCATGCGCAATGAAGCAATGTCGAGCTTCGCAAGGTCACCTGGTCCGACGAACTACCCTTATACCCACTAGGTCGTCCAGGGCCCTAGGACACATCACTACCCCTCTTGGGCATCTTGAAGGTCCCGTAAACACAGTGCATGCACAATCAATATTTTCACATCATGTCATATAATTTGTGGTTCCACTAGTCTAACGGCCCCGACCCTAAACTCAACATGCAGTTGTTTGTCTTAACTAGTCCAAAGACCTGTCATGTTGCATTGCCACTAGTTGATTGAAAATGTTGGTCCTATCCTGGTACCATGGCCAAACAATTCATTTATTTAAAGTTTTATGGCATATAACTTATGATTGTTTATGAGCTCCCGCTCGTGCTAACTGGCCTAAGGCCCACTGTTCGAGATTTTCAAAATCAGGCATATTAGCCCCCATGTTCCAAAACCGAGGCCTTTGACCTATAAGAGCTATTCGAGCTCCCGTCAAGAAGGTCTCCTAAATCATTTAAGCAGTGGCACACAATCAGGAGAGAGCACTTCCGAAAAAAATAAAATTTTAACTATCCATCATACCAACTGGGTATGAGAATATCTCCGCTCATAACTGATGAATGGGTTTTCCACATCCTCCGAGGAATTTTCATCATACAAACCGGGTATGATCTACTTACAATCTGTAAGTAGTTTTTTCACGTCATTTTCACATCATTCCTCTAAGTGGTGATGTTTAAAATACCACTAAGTAGTGAGTATTCATTTCGAGGTACTTATCATCCCAACCGGGTATGATATAAAAATCCCACTCACAACCGGTAAGTAAGTTTTCATTTAATAAAAGTGTTCATCATCCCAAACGGGTATGTGGTTAAATATGCCCACTCACCCGTTAACTGTGACGTGTTCATCCACAGTTGGTTTTCCATGTTGACGCGAGCTTTGTCTTGCTGGCGTTTCGATCACACTTGTCCCGTCAGAGGTAGCTTTCTTCCTAAAGTATCTTCTCGAATCAAGTATTCCTACAATTGGCCTTTTAGCTTTGTTGAGATCGTATGAGGGTTGTGGGGATGTTAGGAGAGCTTGGTTTGGCTAGAGTAGGGTTGAATTCGACCAATTTTAGCTAGGCCGAAACAGGGCAGCTTTGGTCTATTGGAGCTGTTTCACTGTTTGATTATGTCGGTGCTTCTTCGACGATCCTCGGATCAAATGGAGGTTTCCATCAGATAGCTAACTTCCCCCCGGAATCTAAAGAGCCCGACATCTACTTATGAGGTTGAGAAAAATGCCCAAGTCAGAGCTCTGGTTCAAGATTCACCAGAAAATAGAGCAGTAGAGAGAGAGAGGAGTTATCACGTGTGAGGAGAATGAATGAGAATAAGTTATTTATTAATTTATGGCAATTATTCTTATTAAATTGGCAATTGATGGGTATTTATTAATATTAATTCTATTAATTAAATGTAGGTATTAAATTATAGGTATTAATTCCAATAATTAAATGTATGTATTAATTTATGGGTATTTAGGGGTGTAGGATTAATACTAATTAAACAAAAATAATAATTATCTCATTATTTTCACCTAACGTAATTTACTAGGTATTTATTTATTTTGATCAAAACAACACTTTTCATTGTATTTATTCCAATTATATCAATTGAATTTTAAACGTATAATATAATTCCATAAAATATTTTTTTACCGAAATTTTGGGTTACTTAAAAAAACAACTTTCCAAAAGGTCAACCATCCTAGCACTACGAAGTTCTAGTGGGATCTAGTGCATTAGTGTTAGTATGTTTTTTTTTCTAGTTACTAAAAACACGATGTTACACCAAGTTAGGATCGACAAGGCTTGATGGCCTAGCAATAGTGCCTCATGGCCAGGTCAATGGATCGACCTGACAAACAATTGTAGGCCGGGTTGAGTGTCGGGGCTGTTAAACCATCGGCACCAAAGATAATGGCTAAGAATATGAAAAATTATTGTTTGTGCATGCACTTTTTATTCGGGACCATCAAGACGTCCATGGGGTAGTAACGGGTTCCAAGGGTTATTGGACGACATGGTGGTGATAAGAGAAGTGAGGAGCTACTATGTTGGGGCTTCCTCGTCATGCCAGTTAGTCACAAAGCTACCGTGTTGGGGCTTCTTGCGCATTGAGACCGGGGTGGGGCGGGATGAGGTCTCATCCTTATATGGACACGGAGTTATGTGGAGTCTGAGGGCTTGACGCCTAGGTCATTGCTTAGACTCATCGTAGAAGTTAGGGACTTCTATCATGGTGGACGATAAAGATGCTCCGATACACAAATGGGTGCAGTGGATGTGTTGTACTAGTGAACGTGTGTACCCATTATGATAAAGGGTGTGTGTTTGTTTACTAGATGCCTCCCGAGGTAAGGAGTGTTCTAAAAGAGCTAAACACACAAAGGCTTTGAAAATAGATAAAAAGGATGAAAGGTTTTAAAAGAACAATGTGCTAAAAGTTTTTGATAAACTATGTATACTTTTTAAAACTCATTTCCCGAACGCCTGCTCACTGAGTTGTAGAAACTCACCCCCTTCCTTTAACCCCTTTTCAGGAAGGAAGATGAACCCTTAAGGAATACCTCGAAGCCAAATCCTTAAGACAAAGACATGTATGAAAAGTTTTTAACATATTAAATTTTGTATAATGTTATTCTAGGAAAATCAAGTAAAAAGGACGCCTTACTACTCGCAGTTTAGAAGGAAGTGAAATCCTTCATAGACCAAAGGGAGTGGCGGGTTGCTCACGGGGATCCAACCAAACTGAGTTGGGGTATGACAATCGGGGACATCATCAAACTAGACTTAAGATCCTGGAAGGACTTCTCACACTTAGCATCCCACTTATATTATATCCCCTTCCTTGTGAGACGGGTCAGTGGAGCCGCAATTTTGGAAAAATCTTCTACGAACTTCCGATAGTATCTTGCATGTCCGAGGAAGCTACATATCTCGGTTGGGCTAGAGGGTGTCTTCCAGTTGGATATCGTTTCTATCTTTGTTGGGTTCGCCATTACTCCGTCCTTTGACATGATATGCCCCAAGAAGCCCACCTCTTATAGCCAAAACTTGCATTTTGAGAATTTGGCGTAGAGTCGGTTTTCCCGTAAAGTGCTCAGGGTGGTCTCTAAGTGGCCTTGTGCTCCTCTTCAGTTCGAAAGTATATGAGGATATCGTCTATAAAGACTATCATGAACTTATCCAAATAAGGTTGGAACACCCGGTTCATTAGGTCCATAAGGGCCGCGAGTGCTTTTGTTAGCCCAAAGGGCATCACCTTGAACTCGAAGTGCATGTATCATGATCATAATGTAGTTTTTTGTATATCCTCCTTCCAGATCTTCAACTGGTGATACCCCGATCATAGGTCAATCTTGGAAAAGTATGTGGCCCCCCTTAGTTGCTCAAAGAAATCATCTATCCTCGGAAGAGGGTACTTGTTCTTGATGGTCACCTAGTTCAGTTTTCTTTAGTCGATGCAGAGCCTCATACTTCAATCCTTTTTCTTGACGAACAAGACTGGTGCACCCCACGGGGATTGGCCCGACTATGAAGCCCTTCTCTAGTAGCTCGTCCAACTGTTATTTAAGCTCCTTAAGTTCTACGGGTGCCATACAGTAGGGGACTTGTGATATGGGGTGTGTCATTGGAACTACCTCAATTAAAAACTCTAGTTGGCAATCTGGGGGTAGTCTTGGTATGTGAAACCCATCTTGTCGGACCAAGGAAACAGGAAAAAGAACTGGTGATCTTCATGAGAAAACCTAGCCATTAAGTGATCCAAAAATGGTAAAGAAGGGTTAAAATGGGAAATTGAAAAATCCCAAATGGCCAAGAAGACATAAGAATCATGAAGAAGAAACCTAAGGTGGATAGGATGTGAAAATCAAACTGGTTCAAGGCGAACTGGATCAAACCGGAATGAATTGGGTTGAACCGTGAAGAACCAGTTCAAAGATTCATTTTTCTAGGTTGCTTAAAAATATCAAATTGGAAAATTGAAGCCACCATTAGGTAGAAAATGAATTTAGAAATTTTAATTTTTAGAAAATCAGTCGAATCGGGCTTGAACCGACCGATTTTCGAATTCGGGTCACAGAACTCGGTCGGACCAAACCGGTCAATGGTCAGGGGATGCTCGGTCAGCAGCCACGCAGACACGAGTAGTTAATGGGAGGCTGCCACGTGTCCGATCAACGGTCAGCGAATGCCCGGTTAGCATGCCACGTAGACACGAGCAGCCAATGGGAGGCTACCACACAGACACGAGCAGCCAATGGGAGGTTGTCACATGTCCGGTCAACGGCTGATGCAACAACTGAGTAGGAATGCCTTATTAGCAAAACTGACCAATCACGACATGCTATGTGGCACGTCCAACACGTCATCATCTTCCTCCTCGATCATTAATAGAAAGGAGAGAGAGAAGGGAAAGACTAGTCCTCCGACAACCTAGAAAAAGCTCTGGTATGATTGTCGGTGGTCAAGTCCTATGCAGATTAATAGCCTGGTCAGTTGTCAAGCTCCCTATATAAAGAACACCCCTCCACTCATGTTCCCCATCCCACAAATGAGCGAAGAAGGTTAAGTGCTCTATTTTCCGGTGAGGAGCAAACCAGAGCTCCAACAACGGGGCTTTCTTCAACCTCTGAAGCTGCAATTAGTGTCCCTAGAACCGAAAGTAAGTTCTCTATCCAGTTGCACCCTCCCTTCAGCCCGATGACCACCTGAGAAGAGCTGGGAAGCCCGCACAATACTGTCGTTCCATGACAGTCGGTAACCAGAGCTACTTGAGCTCAATTCGAGCCATCCCCAAACCAAGCTCCCTAGACCACACCTAGAGGTGCCCCGGCCTTCCCTGAGCTAAGATGGTGAGTTTCCTCTGCAGCCCTTTGTCGGAAAATACTATTCATAGTGTGTTTATGCTAAAACATAAATTGAGAAATTTGCACTGCTCAGGCCACCAATTGAAGCATGGTTTGATCCAGAAAGGATCCCCAAGAGGAGAGTAATTCAGAGAAAGCAAGAGCTCCGGTCACTGGACCCTTACCGGTAAAATATCGAATCTTTATTTCTCTAGACCAAGTTTTTCAGCGAATCTTCGTTTGAGCTCATTTCTAAGCCAAATGAAGTGTTCAAAGCTTGAAATGATGAGGGAGACATAGGGAAGATCATTCCAATCATGAATGGGTACAATTAACCAAGTTTTGGTGATCAATTGAACGAAATAATGTTTTGGGGACCAAATTGCAATTTTGGAAATTTTGGGCAACTTGGGGATTTTTGGAAAATTAGGGACCAATTGGTAATTTAAGGAAATTGGGGCATTTTTGTAAAGTTAACTCCCAATTGAGGCCCAATTGGGCAATTGGATGAAATAGAGGGCCAATTGGCAATTTTTAGAAATTTAAGTACCAATTGGAAATTTAAGGTCCAATTGGCAATTTTGGAAAAAATGAGGGACAATTGGTGATTTTGGAAAAACTAAGGACCCGTGAGAGATAATTGGAAATTATAGGGATTTAATTTAAATTAAATGAAGATTAGGGACCTAAATGTAAAGTTATAAATTTTAGTGATCTGAATGCAATTAAGGCATAATGTGAGGACATATGCACAAATACACGAAAGTATGAAGCCTCTTATGCCAATTCTCCTGATGTGGATAGTCAAATCTTGTAGGAGCTGGTTTTCCAAGTACCTGGGCAAAGGAGCGCACTACAAATTGAGATCTCACCAAGACGGCCACATCATAGTTACCAGGTGAGTGGGATTTTCAACGTCATAACTGGTTGGGGTGATGAGGATCATTTTCAATTTTGTAAAACCATTTTCCAAGAATGGTCTCCCCTGATTGCGTGAAACTGGTTAAACATTTTGGGAGACGTTCCTGATGAGAACTAGAATACTCGATTAGGCATCGGGCCTCAATTTTTTAAAATAATAGGGCCTAAGGCCTAGTTTTGGAAAAACTCATGAAGTGGGCCCAAGGCTCATGAAAACAGACTGATGCCCATAGATAAGTAGTCTTATGATTTAAAAAATATTCTCATAACTGGTTAATTGTGATACAGCCACCCAACCGAAGTCGGATCGTGAATACTCGATTAGCTAGTAGTTACCGAGCCAAAATCGAGTGGACGAACTCATTGGGCTAGTAGTTATCGAGCTGCAGTCAGGTAGTGAATTCATTGGACGGGTGACACCAAAGATAAAAAGGTCTAAGTTAAAAGACTTATGTTTGTGCATGCTATGAGATACAGAACCATCGAGGCATCTGACACAGGGTAGTGTTGGTTCCAAGGGCTACTGGACGACCCAGGATGTATAAGAGCAGTCTATCGTCCAGTGAGTCGAGAAGTTGTGGGAGCTTCCTAAGTACAGAGACCGAGGCAGCAGGGGGAAGGAGGTCTCGTCCCACAAAGCGGGCACGAAATATGGCTATAGTTTGAGAGTCAGACAATTGATGTGCACTCAAACTTAGAGTAGAAGTCCGGGACTTCTACTAGGGTGGACGGTAAAGACGCTCTGGTCCATAAGTGGAGCAGTTAGGGACTACTTTGCGAACATGTGTTCCCTTTTTGATAAAGGGTGAATGTGATTGTATGCTAAACCAACCCGAGCAAGGGGAATGGTTAAAACATTATTCCCATGAAGAGTTAAATCCACTAAATTCGTAAATGAAAAGAAAATATTTTAAAAACCACTTTTGTCCTTACAAAAGGTCATATTGGACCTATCGAGTCGATTGTTTGATTGTGTGTGGCTTTATGTGCTTTAATATTGAAGTTACACTTTGATAACTAATATAAGAAGTGTGAACCGGTAAAAAGCATGCCCACTAAATTAAAGATCATTTTTAAAGTAAATAAAGGAACCGATCATGAGAACTAGAGACTATATAAATGTCATTTTTTTAGAAACTGAGGAAAAACATAGATTTGTCTTGTGACTTGTGTGAAATTGGGGAGAGGACCGCTAAGATTTGGACTTCCTATATGTATGATATTCTTGTTGTGATTGTGTTCAGGTTGGGTTGTGCAGTGAAACCTGAGCTTGGGGTAGATGGGTCAGTTGCTTAAAAAGGGAAGTCGACTCATGTAGAACCAAGCTCCCGTTAATTTTACATTCATCAAAAGAAAAGCGGAGACTCCATAGAGGTCTGACCTCTCATGTTTAAAAGTATGTTTTTAGCATGAAATTGGTGGAATGCATTCAGTGTGATGGGTGATGGAGGAGATAGCATTTTTTGCACAATCTTCCAATAACATTGTACATGTGGTACCGTTACATGAAATGGCCATGAGTGTCATAATATGATTGTGACTTATATTGTTAAAACCGATATTTGGTGGTGGTGAGGGGGTGACGGAGGGGCACCTAAGCTACCTATGGTAAACGTATGGGTTATAAGTCATATTGTGGCATGACATCAACATCCTACTCACTAAGGTGTGAGCTCACCCCATCCCTTAAATAATTGCGCATATAAGTCGAGGAAGTCGGAAACAAGTGAGAGGGATAGTTAGAACCGAACTCCTTACTAGGAGGTGAACGCACCTCTGATTTTTCTATTCTCGTGATTTTTAATCGTGAATCTTAGTAGCCCCACGCAGGACTTACTACCAAAAGTTTAAAAATTTTTGCTGCACTTTTTATGATTTCACAATTTTAAGCCTTAATCCCTCCTATATTATATTGTTGAAGGTACCCAACTCTGTAACATTGGGGGGATTGGCGAGTGGTTCACGAGTTCTCGACCAAGGGTTTTGGGTCGGAGCATAATAATATTTGTGATATTTATTGTTTACAATTTTTATAGGTTATTTCATTTGATATGTATGAAGTATTTTGTGAGTATCTTACTAGATCATTACTTGATTGTAATATAGATTCAAAATTATCCACTATTATAATGAATAATTGTTATACAAATAATTTTATATTACATATAATATTAGATAAAATTAAGTTAGAATCACTTATGATAGGAAAATATGTTTGAGGTGTTATATTGTCAAATTTTTTATCTTGATTGTGAAATTAAGATTGAATAATATTGAAAATATTATTGAGAACTTATGTAATAATATCTTATATTAGAATGCAAAGTTTAAGAAATGAGAAAAATTTAAGAATACTGTTGGTCAACTTCATGTAATAAGCTTGATTTAGATTACAAAATTCATTAGGTTGATTTAGAATTATTCACTACTGAATTGAACAATAGAAAACAAAATTTTTAAAAAGTTGAATATGTTTAATGAGCTCACCAATACATTTTCTTATAAGAAATATCTATTGCTAATAAATATTTATTAATTATTTGTGTGATAAAAATTATTATAATAGAATAAATTTGTTGTGAGATTTTTATTATTGAATATATAACATGTGAAATAATGATCAAATTTAAAAAATATTAGTTGAAAGTTAATATTATTGTAAAAATTATTACAATTTTTTATGCTAATTGGTAAGTGTTTTGATTATAATATTATAAAATCTTTAAGAAAGTAAACTAAATTTGAAAAGTATCCTACATTGTTTTTACAAATATATTATTAATAAGTAAAAAATTAATGTTATCGAAATTGAAATACAATATATATTTAATTGAAACAACTATAGCATAGGAAGACTTATTTATTATACTAGATTCATATACTATCTTATGAAAGATAACACACCATATATTAGTATAAATCGACTTTTGGGATAGTGTTAGATTTATCATTCTAACTTGTAATAAACTCGATGAAAATCTTATATGCATGTAAATATATATACAATTAAATTTTATTAATAAGTTAGTTTTGATTTGTAAATTTTTAATTGTATTAAATATTAAATTATACTAATTATTCAAAATATAAAATTTTATAAAATGTTGAATTCAATTTTTAATGTGATGATGATGAAAAAATGTGTATTAAATATGTACTTTATTTATAAAAAATAATAATTCTTTTTAGTGAACTTTATATTCTATATTTTAGATAGCAAGAATATTTAAACTGAAAAGGTACAAATTAATATATTGTTATTTTGGAACATTTGGAATTTAATTTTAATTATTTTGATCATTTATTAAGTGTTATTTCTAACATTATGTTAAAAAGTTATTTAACATAAATATTAAGTAACTTGATTTGTTTATTAAAGTTGAACATAACAATATATTTGTGTTCAAACCAAATTTGTGTTCCATGACCCCAAATACAATATAAGGATACAACTTGAACGAACCAGAGTCGGATTCGATCGGGTCAAATCAGTACAAATCCGACAAAAGGTGAATTCACGCACCAGTTAATTAACAAATGGGCCTTTATTTATCTAAGCTACCTCGGTAATGTTTGGCTCTTAATTGAGAAAAAAATAATCTCTTCGGCAAGAATCAACACAATTCAGCAAGTAACATAAAATATTAGTATATTATTATATGAGGAAGAGAACACAACCTACAAATGTTACACATATGGTTACTTCCTCTTCTCCGAGTTCCAAATGTCATATAGCAAGATCAGCTATCTGATCTAATCCTAAAAGCTTTACTAGGCAATTCTAGACTGCATTGCAGATCCAGAATATACCCAATTACTGAGCATAAGGATACATTCTTCTGAACCCTGATGTGGTTTTCACTGAGAAGCCCTGCGAAACAGCCTGAAATTATTCTGGTGTCAAGGGAGAGCATCCAGTTCATGGGAAGAACATCTCTCTCTCTAGATGAAGCTGGGCGGGTGGCGTTGAACTTCTGATGCCAGCGCACAAAGACCAGAACTCAACTAAATGTCTGTTTTCTATCGTAGTTCAGGTGAAGGCAAGTTTAGCTCTTACATTTACTAGGTCTCAGGATGTCAGCAACGCTAGTGGAAGAGCTATCTTGATGGGTTTGAGATGAAGAAAACCTGCTCGATGAGCTCCCATCAGTCACAACACTCTTCTCCTTTCTCTGCATTTGCTTCCCCTTCTTTTCTCCTGGTGTAAGGTCCTGTAGAAACCAACCGATTAATACTGAATACTAATGAGTAATCCCCCAGTCTAGATATGCAGGATGTGAATGCATTGGTAAATTTTATTTTCCAATTTTTTCAATCCATAACTTTTTGAGAAAAGAATTAATCTTCTAAAGTGCATGTGTATACATATGCTAATTTTGTACTACTTTTTCAAGAAAACAAAGAAACACCTCCAAATCTCCAGAATTGGGCTGAGCTTATTTACCTTCTGCACTGACGAAGATCCTGGCATCTTCAACTCTAGTTCTGTGGCAACATCATTTAAATCCTCGTTCCTATCATTGCTTCTCTCTCTTTGATGCCCTGAGCACTTGCTCTTCGAATCTTGCTTACTTGAAACATGAGATGAGGAGGAACAGTAGACAGAGTGTGGGTCAACTGGAGGATTTGCTAGGGTGGGATATGGTATGAATGTAGAGCATGGTGATGGGTTCTGATTCCCGAAGAATGGAAAAGGTTGAATAGGCGGATGAATAGATATTGGAGCTTGAGGAACTGCTACTGGAACAGGGTAGGAATAGGTGGGGGCCATGACAAGAGAAGGATCCATATGGGCCCAGGGGTATACTACCTGAACTCTCTGCTGATACTGACCATTTAGGTTCTCAATGTCAGATTTTAGAGAAACTTTTTCTTCTCTGAGCTCATTTTTCTCCTGCATCAGCTACTTGAGGAAACGGAGCTAAGTTAAGCATGGGACAAGCAATGAGAGGACAGTGAATAAGAAAAATATTACCTCTCGAGATTCTTCAGAAAGAACTGTATACTCGGCCTTTAATTTCGTAACTTCAGCTGTTAGATCCCGGAGGACTTGAATAGTGTCAGTGAGAATAGTAGCCTTGTCATTCTTGGGCCTATCAGGATCTACAAATTACAGGGAAAGAAAATAATCAGTACATTGATCATATTTAATCATGGAAAGAGCCAAGCTGATCTGAGATGATTTATAATTACAACATTTTTCTCACTGGAGTGGACAAGAAACCTAAGAAAAAAGAACTTCTGGACCAATAAAGATATATCACAAAATTTAATGTTCAACATGTTGCAACTGTTAGCAGATGCAAAAACATTTAACCACATTTAGCTTTACTCTTATTATCAGACAGTCAAATAAAGAGAGCTTGAGTTCAACAAAATAACAAAAATTATTACAATATCAAGGTTCTAATATTTCAGAAAACTACCTATGAATATTTCAATACAAAGTATCAACTTTCCTTTTCAATGCATTGTGCTGCCATGTTTTCAATATGTCCAATGTACTCAAGAATCTGATGGCAAATGGGCTGATGCTTAAATTCCACTCTCAATCATAAATGTGTCAAAAATTCTGTCATACCCAAACATCTCATGCATGTAATAGATTTTTCAATCATTTAACCCCAGGACTAAATCTTAAGGGCAAGTAGAAGAACCACATCACAATAAAGCTTTCTCATAAATTATTTGTCTGATAAGCAATGCAAGAATTGCACTGCTCACCTATATTTTAACTTGCATCATCAGCATGATGAATTTGTTTCAAATATCACAACAAAAGCATTACCTTATTTCTTTCGACAGAAAGATATGTAAAATGCTTGTTGGACCTTGCATATAATTAGATATTTCCAGCTTGGAAAATTGACAAGGGAAAAAAGGACATTTGATGGTATAATTTGAAATTCTCTACCAACCTAATAGGTTCCCCAACTCTAGGAAGTGCTCATTCAGTCGATCTCTTCTCAACTTTTCGCGGTCAGCCTTCTGAACTTTCCTGGCGGTAATAGGATCTATTACATCTGACTCGGACCCTTCCCTGCGAGAGAACCATAATAAGATTTTTTTTTTTTTTGCTCAAGGAACCATAATAAGATTGAAAACCCACTTTTTAGAGATAAAATTTCAACATCTCTTGTTATCAAATCCAAATAAGATCAATGAAGAATCTTCTACCAAAAAAATAATTCCCTTTGAGATAAGCTACTTCAATAAAGAAGGAGATCTGCATACAATTAGGGATCTACATCAGAATAAATGCAATAATTGGATCCCTTTCAGCAAAAGAGTAATCCAAATAAAAACAGATATATAAACCCAACTATTCTATCGTTCTGGAACAGGTCATAGGCATCTGTCACACCAACAGCTGCCCAATCCAGCCAATACAAAACCACAAATGCTCCGAATGGAAACCTCAACAAGTCTAATTAGCAATAGGAAACGAACCGGGATTCTGCATGAGGATTGTGCTGGCCGTTGATTTGAGGGTGAACGGAAGTTGATGGCCCCAAATCCGTCTTCCACTGATCCATTATCCCCTTCCTTCGTCTCAGATTGAACCGTCCAGCAATAACAAGCACCGAAACAGTCTGGCAATGAATCTGATTCCCTCTAGTGGTTTCTTTCCACAGAGTTTTGCACAGAGCAATCTTCTGAGAGAAGGGAGAAGGTGACCTAGAATAGAGAGAGAGGAAAACCGCAGCTGAGGGCAGCATGTGCTATCCACGAGCCGCTAGGATGACTGGAGGGAGACATCGATAGAGTCAATTCGTTATAACCTATCGTTTTTCTAATTCAGTTTTTATTAAAAGTAATACTCATAAATTCACCTAAATTTTTTATAATTTTCATTTGCATCCTTATCTTTGCTTTTAATGCTGGTGTAACTCAAAGGGAGTAGAAATCATTATGGAAACAAGCACAACCTATTATTCATTATGGAAAAAGTAGAAATAATTATTTGCTTTCCATTCTAGGCCTCCTTATCCTTTAGGAGCTAAGGTTGGGTGGAAATTCGGCTTATATGTCACAATCCTACTACTTTCTTAATATAAACCAATTTGTGTTACTTAAAATGTTCTCTTAATTAAACATTATGAGAGAGAAGCACTCTTAAACTCAAAGAATGAGACTAAGAGAGAATCTCAAATATGTTATATTTATATTATGTGAATAATAAATTGTGTAATCTCATTATATAGAAAATTAGTTGATAAATTCTTAGTATTATTTTATAATCCGAGTAAATTATAAAAAAATAGGTGATTAGTTTGTACAAAAAATTTGGATAGTAAACTTTAAAGGATAGGTATATGAAATTAATTTAGATAATCTAGAATTTACAAGTTTGATTTTTTGTCACTCGTCCTACGTTAAAGGGCTTTTTCTGATTTTCTTACATTACCGTATCAAAGCCATTTAGGAGATTAATCACGTCCTAAAGCCTCCTCCAAGAGCCAAAGCTTCCTTCTCCATTATTAGAGTTTTTCTGGTTGAACATATAATCAATTGTAGAAATCTGTCACAACCTAGTATTTCACCTTTTAAGTCGTCTCCGCCGATTATTGTTGGGCAATGAAAATGCTACTTCTCAGTTTTATCTCGTAGAACAATACGAAGCATGATTTGTTTGATGCTCATTAGTAGCGTATCAACGATGTAACATGTTAGCTTCCTCTTTAATTATTCTTGTAGAGATTGCTTGAAATATGATTGGAGGTCCATATTTATTTTCTTTTTTTTTTGGAACACTCTCCCTTCCTTACTATTACTCTAACGTGATTTTCATAAATGTGATGTTATGATAATTAGTACTACTAAACTAAAATTTATAATAAAGTAAATATAAATTTTAGCCAAAATTAAAATTTTTTTATGAAAATAATATATTCAAAATTAATATAATTTTATTTATGAATATATCAACTAATAAATAAAATATATAAATTTATGTGCATGTATTTCAAATCCATATATCTATTTATCTATAGAATATAATATTTTATCGATTTTTTTTTGTAATCCTCTATAATAATTTTGGAGAAGTTAACTAACAACTCAATAAATGAATTTATTGATCTTAAACAACTATCTGACTTATTATCTTAAAATTTTCTTAAAATACTAAGATATAATTTTTAATATTATCAATTAACTATTTATAAAAATTACATAATTATAATTTAATTTTTTAATTTTTTAATATAGGAATATATACACTATATTACACATTTTAAGGCACATCATATGATAATAGTCTCTTTTACCGTAATGTCAACCATATTTAATAGAAAATCATGTATAATTATGATCATTTCAATCACAAATTATCATTAGTATGAGCAGAGGTACCATATAACTCCCTATTATCTATAAAAAGATATAAAATAATTCATTTTCGCCTTATATCCCCACTTATATTCTCTTCTATACACCTGACAACTGACGGTACTCTAGTAATAGGTGTCATGATAGGGCAATATACATCTACCTAATAAAATAAAGTAATTCTAATACTATAATTTTCCCAAAAAATCTAATACAATTGGACTAGAAATTAAGAATATCGAGAATGCAAAGTATAAATCGAATAGAATTGAGAATCAATTAAAATTAAAATTGTGAAAATAGATAATTGCTCTAAAATTTACCTTCACTAAATTTTTTATAATTGGTAATCAATGAATGGAAAATGTATGAGTTAGGACCGAACTCACTTGGGCCAAGAAACGCTATAATATTTTCAAAGGACATCAAAAATAGGGAAATAAAAATTCATGACTCCATATTACATAGAATTAATTAAGAAAATTAGAAAAATAAATTGAGCCAATAAGCGATCATAAAAAAGGTGATCCAATCAAGAAAAAAGACAAATTGGTGAAACTGACAAATTAATTAGCTAAAAATTAATTTGATACAATGCGAATCGTTTGCATGCATTGCGCGTCGTCTTCTTCGCCAGACCGGACAAACAAGATGAATTCTGACCCAAATTCATACACCTCATCACTCACTTACTCACAAATTCCTCCACGCGATAAAAAATCACTCTAAAATTGTGATTATTGATCAAATATCATGTCAAAAAATTAATGTTAAAATAATAACTCATCTCTCTTTCCATTTATATGCTTAATTCAAGCTCTCCTTACCTCATTAAGAGAAATTTTCTTAAAATTTCAGAGAGACCTTTTCAAGAGACCTCCCAACACCTAAGAGCTTCTATAACGAATTCTCCCTCCCAGCACTAGTGAGCTCATAGAATGACTTAACTAGAAGTGATTGGCTTCTTTTAGGGTCAAATTCTCCGATTTTAATTAGCCTAAAATTCTCCCAAAAATCCTACAACTGAACTTTAGTGGCCCTTAGGATGAAAGGTAAGTCTCGTGGTCGCATCCTACCGTAAAATCTTTGGTAGTCCCCTATTTTTAACACCACTCTATAAATCAAATATTATAGGTGACTCGGACCACCTCCCAGGGTGATCGAGGTGGCCTTGGACTTGTGAAAAAGTTATATTTTCAGCCACACTAGTGTTGACCTCCACTAACCTCTCCCCAACGAAGTATAACCCAAAACTTGACATTGTATTATTTTCCAATGAAGGGCCAAAGGCATCCCAAATGACACTATTTTAGTCGTGATTGACATGAACAAGCTCGTGGGAACCTAGGGGATGAGCTTAAAACCATATTATGAATATTTACTGAGATTATGGATGAGTTTTGTTAAAAGAAAAAGTTGAGAGACTAAAATAAAATTTTTAAAAAGTTTAAGGACAACTATGTGATTTCAGTAAAAATAGGTATGTAAGGAGAAGTCAATAGGATTATGAGGGCTTGAAATAAGGAGCTAGAGAGCTTAGGGTCCTGATTTGGGAGTTTTAGAAAGATTATGTACCTAAATGAAGTTTTTGTAAATTTTAAGAGTAAAATGGTATATAATATAAAATTTAGGGTAAAAAAATGTAATTTTAAGGACTTTGGGCCTAAATAGGGACTAAGGCTTAATATGAACTAAATGAAGAATTTTGAAAGTTATAATGAGAAAAAGGCTAATGATACCATGATGAAAATGAAGAAAAATTTGTACCCAGATCCATAATCACCAGTTAAAACAAGAGGGAGCTAAATTGTGTGTGTTTTATAATAAGTGTGGTATTAATAAAAAGTAGTGGATTAACTAAGCAGACATCAATGAACACCATCCAGGTAAAAATATAAATAAATAAATAATAAATTCAAGATTACCTGTCCGACGTTCCCATTGATGAAGACATTGCTGCTCCAGTTGAGATTCCTGTGGATGATGCAAGGCTCATGCGCGTGCAAGTAATTAAGGCCCTTAGGGATCTGCTTGGACCACTTCTTGAGGGCCTTCATTGATACCTGTCTATGCTTCTTCATGTACTCCCTTAGGTTCTCAATGTGCATGCCTCGGTGATGAAGTTGAGGGTGTTCTTGTCTTCGTCCCTCTAGACATGGTAGAGCACAATGATGTTCTTGTCCTTTAGGGTTTTCAGGAGCTGGACCTTGGACTTGAAGCGGTCGATCATAGCCTGGTCCCCGTTCAAGTTCCTCAGCTTGACTTGGTTCCACGTGACCTCGATGCCCTCTTCTTGATCAAAGCGGGCTTCACTATTGTAGTATCGAGAGGGTTTGATGGTTGTAATGTTGGTCCAACGAGAAATATCGAGTTGGAGCATTTACAACTAAAGTGATATTAAAGTATTGTTTCAAGACGGGTTTTTGAAAATGAAAAACTAAGAAGTTTTAAAAATATGAAAAAATATTGCTACTTGAAAGTCTTCTACAAAACATAAAGAAAATATGGAGTAAGAAAATATTAAGGAGAATAAAAGTTTTGTATGAATATCGACCTTAAAGAAGAAGCCGATGTCCTTAACCCTTTGGGGGTAGAAAGTAAACCTGTGAGACCCTTCTATAAGAAGACGAGAATCACCCATCTCAGGAAAGTTAATGAAGTAAATGGGGGAGATGACCATATAAACCTCCCTATAATGAATAACATGTACAAGATGTACACATGAATAACAAGGAAAATTTTAGAGTCTTAACCATGGAATTAGGTAGTTAAATAATCAAAGGCGGGCGATAAATAATGACCCCTGAAGAAATCATACCACAGAGCTAAGGTGATGTGTATAAGTAACATACAAATGGAGGAAAAGAGAATCTCCATTAGAAAAACACCCAAATGGACTCCATTAAACCCTACTAAAAGAGGGGTAAAGATAAACACAAGAAAACTTCTAATTGCCTATTAGAAAAACTGATAAGTAGGTCTTAGCGGATGTGGAAGGCCTTTGATCAAGCCCTTAGCCAACTTAGCAGAAAATAGGGACAACTCAAGGGCTATTAAAGAAAAAAATAAGGTTGAAAATGCAACATCCAAGATAAAATGGATGAGAACTCTGAAACTCAAAGGAGTGTTTTGGGAGAAAGAAGTATACAAAAGGTTTATAGTTCAGGGTAAATTGTAAAATTGTGCCTATGATAATAAATTAGGGAGTATGACAATATTACCCAGATCCTTGAGTTCAGTGAACACAATAAACCAAATGAATGTATTTTTGGTGGGTCTCAAGTAGGAGTAATAGGACATCTACTATACATCAATTATTTGAAATTTCTCGATTTAGGGAAATGAGGACTTGGGTTTTAAGTAATGAGTGTGTAAGTTAAATACATATCTATCAAGAATACATACATACATATATATATATATATATATGCAAGGAAGGAAAATGACACTATGGGGACTCACTCGATGATTATTGAACTAACCATTGAAATTTGAGTAAAGGAATTGCAAAGTTTGGATGAAAATTTAGAAGATAAAGAAGTTAAGGATTGAAGGAGAAATAGCCCTTAGATTTCATGAGTGCTTGTTAGATGAATTGGAAGCCAAGTACTTGAGAACCGTGAGAAGGTATTGTGGACCAATAAGGGTCGATCCCATGTTTACTTAAAAGCCATGACTTGTAAGTAGTGGAACCCTTCCAACTTTATAAACCCACAACACTTCTCTATTTTATCCAATGTGTGATCTTATTCTCAACACTCGCCCTCACGTGCAACGTGGATACACTTGCCACATGCAAGTCTCATCACTTCTCAACACCTGCCCTCAACAACTGTATACGAGCCGGATATTACCCTTTCGGTCTCGGACAAGGGGGGACAATGGCCTCAAGTTAGGTATTTTTACTCCTCCATCCATACTTGGGAAGACCATGAGCCGAGTTTCCAGTCTTGGGTCAAGTACGAGTGTGAGCCCACTAGCTCTGATACCACGTGAGAAAGTATTATAGACCGATAAGGGGTCAGGCCCATGTCTACTTAAAAACCATGACTTATAAGTAGTAGAACCCTTCCAACTTTATAAACCCACAACACTTCTCTATTTTATCCAATGTGAGATCTTATTCTCAACAAGAACCTTGTGTTATAATGAACAATGTTTAAACAAGTACCCCATAATTTTTATAGGAAACTAAGTAGCAATACTTACGAAATCCCGACAATGGGTATATATATGTTATCAATGTTAGTGGCGGTTTGGATAATAAAAACCTAAATACACAATGAGTGAAACCTCCTATAGAAAGATGTCATGGGAGATAAAAAGGACTAAAAACTCGATCATGGACAAAAGAAACATTGGGGATTAACTGAAATGGTTAGTATAAAGACCACATCAATAATAAGATAGGCTTATGAGTCTAAAGGAAAGGACACAAGAGAGTTGGAATATAAACAAGTGCTAAGATAGACTGCAAAACCCCAACTAACTAGCGATTGAGGTCCACACATTCAAGAAGGATTGGGCAAGCTTATTAAGGAAAACCATTATTCTAAATGTCTCAAATATAGGGATGGGACAAGCATAAGAAATACTAAGATACCTGTGATATCAAAGTCCTAAGTATAAGGAAACAATTTATGAAGGAATAAGTAAAAAAGAGTATTATGAAATACACACGAATAAATAAACAAAAATTGAAAGTATTTTGGGGGATTGGAACCCTTAATGGAGGATGCTCGATCGAACATACTAAAAGGAAAGGTATGACAATGATTGTCATGATCATACTAGCACAACATGGGAATATCATAGAAACAAGGTAGTTGGAAATACCCAAAGAACGTGGGTAAAGAACAATAAGTGATAGACATATGAGGAATGCATAAGTCAATTAAATGGTGAAGAGTATTCCAAAGGTTTTCAATGACTAAACGAGTGACAAATGAAATTCAAATAAGATGACACTCATAGAGGTGACAACTGAGTAATCAAGTTGGAGTTTTCCAGTTCATAGTAAGAGATGAATTACATACTGGAGAAGTAATAAGCTTAAGAAATTACCTTACTTAACCAATATGGTCTTGGTTATGTTGCTCCAAAAAGAAATACTAATGGATCATCAAATTTTGGAAGAGGAATTCAATATGAGCTTGTACAAACACTATTTTAATATCCAATGAGGGATATATGAGAGAAAAAGTAAATTCTGAAAACAGTAAAATGAGTAAGGGATATCCATAACCCTCAATGGACAAAACGAGAATGCTCACCAACTAGGAATAAATTGTGAACAAACTTTGGACAAAAAGTGTGGGATGATCTTTGGAAAAATATCTTAACCCATGTCAACACAGGAAATAAAGGATTAATTGGGAAATACTTGAAATGAAGGGGTGAGAGAAATAAATCATGGGAAATTGGAACCCTTACATATGGATAAGTATACATAATGTTACTCACCACAAACACTGAGATTTTAGTAAATTATAATGTAGAAAGTATAACTTCATGTAAAGGATTGTACTTAATGTTTGGGACGATAAGATGGAAAACATGTGGAACACAACCATTGAAGGAACGGAAGTTAATGGCCAAGAGAATGAGTGTAATGGAGCATGTCTACGAGATTTAGATGAGAACAAAGATTTGAGTGTATAGAACCAACTTGAATGATGGAGTGACATAAGCATAAGTACCCTAAAGCAACTCAAGGGTAAAGAAAGGATATGTAACATGTCACTTCAAAGGATAACTATTGGCATGGAACATGAGAAACTATACTAGACGTGAAGAAACAAATTAGCATGAGAGGTCACCAATACAAGAGTAATGAGAAAGTAAATCAAGGATAAAGGTGTAACACCTTATGTTGTGAGACCTAGATAATGTGTTACGAGTTCTAAGGCAGAAGGATTGTAAGATGACATCAAAGGGAGAGAGAACTTAAGTCTAAAAATTGTATGGTTATGCGATCTTGTATTAAACGATATGTCAACTAGTACCAAGATATACTAATAGACAAGAATAAATGCATGAAAAATGGGCACGAGGCAAGCTAGTTCACAACTCGATATGATTGATCTCCTGAGAAATAAAAAGAAAATAGTTCAGGAAACGTGGTCTTAATTGGGAGTGTAAATGAATGAGTCTATGACCAATTAAATCTAGCACCTCGGACACGGGTAGAATTCATGATGAATTTTTGGAGATGAGGAATTAAGGAGTTGGATTAAGTGAACTTGAGAAGGATAAACTTAAATTGGATCGAGAATGAAATAATGAAGGTTGGGAATAGAACATGTTGCAATTAGGCATAAGGTCAGAACCCAATATCAAAGTACAAAGGAGGTTGACATAACCTCATAATAATGAGTATCATAGTGGACCTTAGAAATAAAAGTTGGACAATGGTGTGAGATGATTGTGAAGTTAATAGAGGAACAATCTCTGAAAATGTCATGAAGGAAAACATAATTGGAAACAAACTATCTCAATTGATAAGCCACTAGAAAGAAAGAAGTTTCCACAAGGAAGTAAACCCAAAGGAGTGGAAGGAGCTTTGGAAACAAGGAGGTTGGAACTGTAATGAACAAGTTCATGTGGATTGTAAGATGCCAAAACAGAGAGAGTTAAAGCTTAGGAAAAGAACTAGAAAAGATGAATAGTGACTTGAGAATGAAATGAATAGATAGTTTGATGATATGTCGCATGAAAGATAGGAACACGAGATGAGTGACAAGTATGCTCTGACTTAATCTAAAATACGAAATAGAGGTAAACCTTGTGGGCCTGAACATGCAAGAAGGATAGTGGAAATTATGAATAGAGTTAATAACTCTTCCCTTAACAATGAAATCCATGCCAAAAGGCAAGATAGTGATTCATCATAAGCATTGTGCAATAGGGAGAATAGTTATACCCATTATTGGGGAAAGATGTAGGCAATAAAGAAAATAATGAGATGTGTCGTTAGAAGGAGTAAGAGAAATTGAGAGTACCCATACAAAGTGATTGGATTCTTGAGAAATAATTTGGAAAATTGGTGTAGAAACATCAATAGGTGTTCACTAATAGAAGAGGAAGAAATGGCATAAACATGCTAAACCGTCGAATGTCATCAAGTAGATAGACATGGCAATTTTTAAGATGGGAAACACAAAAATATGGGAAGTAAATCTAATTTATGTACGTAGAAATATCCACACAAGAACAAAGTACATTTTTAGTAAAACAAGAAGGAGATGAAGGTAGATAACTAGTATGATTAAAGGGTATTAGATGGAAGTTGGGTATTATACCAGATTGAGGAGATCATACCACAGATGAATTTTGGGGACATAACTCCTGAAAGGAGGTGAGGCATTGTATCAACCAATTCTTGAAATTTAAATATTATATGTGAAGTTAATATTAGAAACTGGTTGAGGTTGTAAGATAGAACCAAGATAAATAAGGAATTTTAGTTGATATGGCACCTCGGAATGGAATGATGAATATGAAGGTAAAACCCATGAGTCATCCTTCACAAGGAATAAAAAATAGGGAGCTTGAAATACAATGTCTTGAACGATTAGAAGAAAGATCAATTTAAAATTGGGATGCATCGAAAAAGAGTCAAATAACTTTTAGAAAAATAAATTTGGACAAAAATCTACCAAATTGGGGTTGAATCAAGCAAAAAATGACCAAAATTGGTTGAACTGGTCGGAATATTCACAAAAAATCGATCTAAATAATGTCGGTCAACGACTGTGAACTAGACCACCACGTTGGAGGTTACGACCTATCACGATGTGCCACATGGCCAAGCAGTCAATCATTGTGCGATGCGTGGAGAAGTAGTCCAGTCAACAGATGTTGAACCATGTCAGCAGGCATGACAAATTAAAGTGTGTCACATGTTGAATGGACATTGTGGACAATAGTTAAACAAATCGAAGAAAGACTACCAATCACATAGCACTATGTCGTGACAATTATAAAGTCAACAATGTTCGAATCTAGTTAGTCGAGCACAATAAATTGATGAGTGCCATGTGGAGAATTAATACAATTAGATTATTTTAATTCAGTCAGCCACACATGTTAGCCAGCTATAGTCAATCACTATATGCCACATGGTGATACGTCGCCCATGCACGCACATATGTGCACAATGTAATCTTCGCTGGTGAACACATGTTGGAATTAGAGGATTTAAGCATGTTTCCTCTGGAAAAATATTTGATCGCACTTGGTAGCTCTGACATCGTGGAACATTACCACCAAATGATCCCATCCCACATCACAAGTTTAGAGAGATCTCAAGAAGCTTTCTCTATACATTCGGTTGCCCTGTTCCCCTCTGTTCATCGAAATTTCCTTTTGAAAGTCTACTACTTAATTTGTTGGTGAGTATACTTTCAAGCTTGAGCTTGAGCAAACTAGGGCATGAGGGAAGTTTGGTCCTAATCCAAAATATTCCTGGAAGCCTTCCCTACATGAAAGAATCCACACTGGATTCCATTGGTGATCAACGCATCATGAGTGTGTCTAAATAGTAGCCTCCTCTAGCGATCAAATTGATCAGGAAAGGTGCCTTAAGGTCCCTAGCTTTCCCTTCTTCATCAATTGGGGTCGAGTAAGATATGAGCTGGGCCACCTTGACTTTAAATCTTTAATTTTTCCATAGAATTTCCTATTCAATTGAAAGAAGGCTGTTCAGATGAAGTTTTAGCCAACTCCGATGGCCGATTAGGGTGGCGCTAAGTTTGGGGAGGTCACATGGGAAGTGCTCTAGCTTTTCTAGATTCTTCATCAATTGGGGCCGAGTAAGATGTGAGGTGGGCCACCTTAACTTTAAATCTTTCATTTTTCCATAGAATTTCCTACTCAATTGAAAGAGAGTTGTTCAGATGAAGTTTTAGACAACTTCGATGGCCGATTAGGGTGGTGCTAAGTTTGGGGAGGTCACATGGGAAGTCCTCTAACTTTCCTAGCTAGTGGCCCCAACCAACTCATGTTGTTGGTGAGATTTTAGCAAATTGCATAGATTTTGCAAATTTTGACAAAGCTCCGATTAGAGGCTAAACATGGTCAAATCGGTCCATTAAAAGCATGATTAATCCTAGAGGGATAAAGGAGATGATAGGAGAAGGTGTAGGAGTAAATTCGAAGAGATTATGATGAAATTTTATGAAACTCCAAATGGGGTAATTATGCAATATTGGGTAAATTGGAGGACCCAAATGTAATTAGTGGAAATTTGGGGACCCAAAGAAGATACTAGAAGAATTTGAAGCCCTAAGAATGAGAATTATAATTGTAAGGACCTATGTGAAAGATCAGAGTGACTTAGGGACCGAGTGATTAGGATAAAGGAAATTGGGGAACAATATCTAGAAACACCGATATAACATAATCATAATATTTAAAATGACTATTGCTTGGTGATATTGTAATGTTAATATTTAGACAAATACTAGCACGAGAATCAAGGAGAAACTCATTGAGGAATTAGACGCGAGTCCAAATTAGTGGGTTTATGATTATGGCGTTAGGTTTGGTTGGACTAACATTATGATTTCTACATGTTTTGAAATATGTGTGGTATACTCGTGTTTATAATTGTTTTGTTGAATTGAAATTAGCATGGAGGCCTTCAATTGTGATTTATTAAAGGAGTGTTATTGCTCGTATTTTATGAAAGCTGGGCTTTAGTCCATATATATGAAAGTGGGGTTTATGCTTGGGTTTTGTGAAAGATGGACTTCAACCATATTTTGGAAGAGTGGTTACAACCATAATTTGAGAACAAGGGGGCACAACCCATATTTTGAAAATTGGGCTATGTGACATGAATTGAGAAAGAGGGACTTCAGTCCACGGTTATAAAGATAAAGGGACTTCGGTTCTTGTTTATGAATGCTATATAATATAAGTTTTGGAATACTTCCCATGACCTTGTGAATTTGCTAAATGTAACTAAATAAAATACAACCTTATAGGGGTTTGTGAGATAGCAAGCCAACATCTATGTTGTTATGTATTTCCTATATCATAAAGGAGTTGGTCATGTAGCAAGCTAATCTTTGTGGGATTTTGTAATTTGTTTGTTATGTATTTTTGTTTTGTAGATGTGAAATGGTACCGATAGACGCTTGTACGAAGGGTTAGTGTTGGGTACTAAGGGATATTTGGGAGGTAAGGTAATAAGGGAAGATGTTTTTATCCTAAATATCTAAGACATGAGAGTCATATAGTAGTCTCTAGAGATTAACCAAGCGATGGTTGAAGATGGTAATAGTATTCCTAAGGCGTTGATGGTCCATACCTTAAAGGGTACTAAAGGGCACTATTCCTGATGTGGTTCAGTGAAGGTCGATAGAGAGTTGCTGAGACACGCCACTTGGCACCAACGGAGAGGAATGTGACCTCACTACTAGGTTGTAACCCTAATATATGGGTATTGTGACTAAGATCATAATACGATTTATAAAACATTCCATGAGTTATTGTTATGTTGTGATGTGTGCTTGTGTGGATGGTTATGTTCTCATGATAAACATGATTGAGAAAATTATACATATCTTAAATTAGAAAATTTTTTTATAAGTTTTTTAATACTCCATGATGATATTTTAGTAGGTGTTGTGATCGTTAACATGATGTTATAACGTTAGTGACCCACTCATTAAGCTTTCTAGCTCACCTCTCTTTATACCTCCTCCCTTTCTTGTGCAAATAAGATAATATAGTGAAAGTAAAAAAGGAAACAAAGTTTTTGAGGTGAAAGTCTATTAATGAAAATTGTTATAATCTTCCAAGTAGTAGCAAATGTTTTTGAGTTGGGAACATTGAAATGATAAATTTTTTATACTAATATTTTGGAAATATTTTAAATTCTTATTTAAAATAAGGTGTAATTTATGTCTTACGACCTACCGGTTCTATAGTGGTGTGGATCCCACTATTATAGTGTCGGGAGGATGTGATGGTAGTAATGTTGGTTCAACTAGAAATATTGGATCAGGGCATTACAAATAACATAATTCTTTGGCACACATTGTTGGTCAACATAACCCCACACACGATAAAAACTCTCTAGAAAACACAAGACACAATGACTAAGGTCATAACCCGGGTAAGTGAGATTTACTCGCATGGAATACGATTGGACTGACTTTAGTGCTTTATAGTTATTAGAAAATATGTTATGTTGCATAGTTTTATAAAAGCATTTAAGAAAGCATGTGAACTCAATAAAGAGGTCACATTTGGGATATGTCCCAAATAGATTTTGAAAATTGGGTTGAGACTCAAATCAATTTTAATGAAATTAAGCCAAGGCTTAAATAAATTTTGAGAAAGTAGTACTTTTTACAATATGGAACCTAGATTCAAACATATTAAAAGAAAGGGCAAAGCCTGGTATTTTTGGAAAGAATGAACTAATGTATAGACTATATAAAAGGAGAGCAGTGTTTGGTGTATTGTTATAAAATAGATGAATATTTGACTATTTTTTTGAATTATGAAAGAATTTTTAAATGTGATGTGGGCAGTACTCGGATACGTTGAGTCTACATGCAATGTGGACAGAGCCCGAATTTGCTTTCTATGAAAATGATTAGTTTTTGTTGGTGGAACTTGACACTAACTATGCATTTTATTCATGTATAGCATAAGATATGAGGTGGTATCATGGTCATCTACAAAGAGAGGTGGAGTCATATTATAATGGTTATCGGTGGTATAAGGGGGAGTAGTTTTACTTTAGTGAGCCATTGACCCATGAGCATTGGCGTGGGTCCATTTTTTTAGACCAAGTGTTGGTTGGTTAACATTCTCAAATTGTTTCTTATAGTATTAGTGACTACTTCCAGCTATTGAAACTATTTTTCACATAAGTCGATTTATGAATTAGTTTGTGTTCATTGGACAAGTGACCAACTTTCAACTAAAGAATCATTTTCATTGAAAACTGATTTTTTTGGTCTCGTGTCTGCATTAATGAGTTATTTGGTACAGATGACAAACTTCCGATCAATAAAACTAGTTTTATGCATGACACGTGTTTATATTTGAGTTTATGGCTTAATGTCAATGTTTAGGATATTTTCTTACAAAGAGAAATTATTATGAATAATTTTCTAAATTAAGGATTAAACTTAGAATTTTCTTACCATACCTTTGTAACAAATTTTTAGTAAGGATTGAGGTCGAGACATAACATCTTTAAGTTTTCACACTCACTAAGCTTTATGGTCACCCCCTTCCCTAATCCTCTTTCAAGTCAAGGTAGAATGCAAAGAACTCAAAGTTGAACACTAGTTGTGCAACTTGAGGTATAAGCCTCGAGAAAAATTTCATGAAGGACTTGTTATCATCGGTTCATTTGTCATTCTTGAGATTTTCGATAAAGTTTGTAAAGTGGATGTACCAGTTGTGTAACTTGAGGCCCAATTAAATTCAATGTTAGTAATCCTACTCATTATTCTATTTAACACTTTTCCATCCCCGCGTATTTTTTTCCAAGTCTTTGTGCTCTCCCACACAATTGCTTAGTATATATCTTTAAGATAATATACATATGATTATTGTCATGCCCCGACCCGGTTTGGTCAGATCCCCATGATTAACCCACCACTCTCCCGGTTTATTAAGGGTTTTCCCCTTCTTTAAATCGTGAGGAGTAAGGCATCCTTTAAACTTGTACTTTTCCTAGAATGACATTAATCAAAACTGTATGAAATTTAAACTCAATATACCTATCTCACAGGTGTAGTTAACTTGAGGCATATGGGAAGGTTTTCCCTTGGTTACCTGAAAAGGGATATAAGAGAGAGGGTGAGTTCAATGACTCAGTGAATGAGTGTTTAAAATATGACTTTCAGAAAATAATTTAAATTGGAGTGTGCCAAACTCCTTATTTTCTTTAAAACATTTCATCCTCAAAATCTCGATTTTCATATCCATTTCTCATCATTAATCACAAACGGTGTGTTTATCAACCAATACACGCCCTTCATCATGAAGGGAACACACATTCGTAGGGAAGTATGTCCACTGCACCCACTTGTGGCGTCGGAGCGACTTTACCAGCCACCTAGATAGAAGCACGTCCACTTCTACCCTAAGAATGAGTGGATGTACGCGACATCCGACCCTCAATCCTGTAAAAAAAACTGTGTCCATATGAGGACAAAGACCCCATCCCAACCCCACCCCGATGTAAACCACGTCCTTTGATAATAAGAAAACCAGGGAAAGAACCGGTCATTTTCAATTTCAAAACTGAGTCGATCTACAAACCAGAACCGATAGAGAAAGGGCAAACCAGGAAATTCATGGATCCCGAGTAACCCAAAGAGTACCAAAAGTCATGAAAAAGGACTTTAGGATGAATTGGAGATGAAAACCAAACTGATTCAGGTGAATCGGATCCAAACCGGATTGAACTGGTTGGACCGATTTGAACCACTAAGGAATCGGATGCTAAATTCATTTTTCTAGATAGCTTAAAAAATTCATATTTGAGATTTGAGGCCACCATTAGATAGAGAGTGAATTTAGAAATTTTTAATTTTGAAAAATTCGGTCAAATCAGGCTTGAACCGGTCCGTTTAACCTTTGAACCTGGTTCAGAATGGTCCGGTCCGGTTCGGAATAGTGTTGTCTTCTTCATTCATATGATAACATTGTTCACTTGCAGGAAAATTGAACAGTGCCAACGAAGCTGAAAAGTCTCTGGCCAGGGAGTTTCAGGCAATGAATGATCGCCATTAAGGTGCCAATCGGACACAAGAAGTCCTCAAGCTTCCAATATAAAGAGCCCATCCCCATTCATCCTATTCACACCTGAAAACTCCATTCTCTCTCAACTGCTCCAATTTTTGGCGAAGCTCGAACCAAAGCTCTGATATAGGGTCTTTTCTAAGCCAAAGAAGGTGTGGTTGGGTTCTTTAGAACCGAAGAGAAGTTAGCTAACTGACGATAGTCGCCATTTGTTCTGAGGGTCACTAGAGAGATGCCGACATGATAGAACAGTGAAGCAGCTTCGGTAGACTGAAGCTGCCCTGTTTCGGCCGAGCTAAAATCGGCCAATTTGAGCCCTTCTTAGGCCAATTCAAGCCCTCCCAACACCTCCACAACCCTCCTACAACTGAATTAGAGTTGAAAGGTAAGCCAATTTGGCTCACCTCTATAATTTCTGACCGGTGCTAGAGAGAGAACCGATAGAAATTCGATGATAAAATTCTCACTCAATTCGGCATCAATTGATGCAATTCTTGATCATAGGAGAAACATCAGGACAAGAGCTATATGCCTAGATTGAAAGCTCGGACCGTTGCACCCCCGACGACAAGCTTTCAAAGCTTTCTCTCTCTAAGTCTAATTTTCTGGTGAAACTCCATTTAAGCCCATTCCTACATCAAATCATGCGATTCAAAGTGCAATTGAATCATATGAAGTTGTAGAAACTCCAATCTAACTTCAATTTCAACAATTAAACTCATTTGATCTATCAATTTGATGAAATCAAATTCGATTGAGTTAGAAGATTGAAATTGGGGGAAATTTTGGAATTTCAAAAATTTGAGGGACTAAATTGTAATTTCATAAAATTGAGGGCCAATTTGGCATGATAAAGATATTGGAGGACCAATTTGGCAAATTTTGGAATTTTTGGGCCAAAACTTACCATTTTTGTAAAGTAGGGGCAAAATGGTAATTTTGGAAATGTTGGGGACCAAATTGGAAATTTGGGAAATTGAACCCCTTTTTGTGAATTTGAATAAATTGAGGTCCCAAGGTGAAATTTAAAATTTTTGGGACTCAATTTGAGGAAAAAATCGGCATTAGGGACTTAAAGAAAAATAACTTTAGGGACCTAATTGCAAATAAATGAAAAGTTTAGTTTTCTCATTCATATGGGATGAATGTAAGCTATTAGGCCAAATGATAATGAACAAGTCTGTTCATATCGTGTAGGAACACGAAGTACCAGGAATGCCAACAAAGAAAAGTTCACGTAAAGACAACAAGCCGACTAAGAGTAAATTCACTACACTATCGGGTGAGTGGGAAATTTAATATCATACCCGGTTGGGATGATAAGCACCTCGAAAATGGAAACCCATTACTAAGTGGTATTTTAATCATCACATCTAAGAAGAGTGATGTGGAAATAATGTGGACAAACTATTTAGTGGTTGTAAGTAGATCATACCCGGTTGGTATGATAAAACTTCCTAGAAGGAAGTGGAAAACCTGCTTGTCGATTATAAGTGGAGATGTCCTCATACCCGGTTGGAATGATGGATAGTTAAAAAGTTTATTTTGTCGAAAGTGCTCTCCCCTGACTATGTGCCACTGCTTAAAATTTTTGGGAGACTTTGTTGACGGGAGCTTGAATAGCTCATATAGGCCGGAGGCCTTAGTTTTGGAACTTGAGGGCTAATATGCCCGATTTTGAAAATCTCGAATAGTAGGCCCTAGGCTAGTTCGCACGAGTAGGAGCTCGTAAACAAACATGATTATTAAGCCATGAAAACTTAAGTAAATGAGTTGTTTGTCCATGGTACCGAGATAGGTCCGACATACTCGATGGACTAGCGGTAGTGCGACATGACAGATCTTCGGTCTAGTCAAGACAAAACAGTTGTAGATCTAGTTGAGGGTCGAAGCCATTGGACCAGTGGCACCACAAATTATATGGATTATGTGAAAAACTGTTAATTTGTGCAGGCACTATGTTACAGGACCTTCAAGATGCCCAAGAGGGGTAGTGATGCGTCCGAGGGCTCTGGACGACCTGGTGGAAATAAGGGCAGTTAGTCGTACCAGAAGTCATGTAAAGCTCGATGTAGCTTTAAGTGCATGAGACCGGGATTGGGACGGGATGAGGTCTCTATCCTCATACGGACACAAAGTTTTGTTATGGGATTGAGGGTTGGATGTCGTGAACATCCACTCATTCTCAAGGTGGAAGTGAATGTGCTTCTATCTAGGTGGCTGATAAAGTTGCTCTGACACCACAAGTGGGTACAGTGGATGGGCTGGCCTACATTGTATGTTCCTTCATGATGAAGGGCGTGTGTTGGTTGATAAGCATACCGTTATGTTGAGAAATGGTTATGGAAACCAAGAATTGAAAATGAAATGTTTTTAAAAGAAAAATAAGGAGTATGGCACATTCCAAATTCAAACTATTTTTTCTAAAAGTAAATCTTTGAACACCTAGTTACTAAGTGATTGAACTCACCCCCTCCCTTATATCCCTTTTAGGTAACCCCATAAAGCTTTCCCCAAAGTCCATTAGCTAACGCACCTGTAAGGTAGGTATGATAAGTTTAAAATTTTGTATAGTTTTTATTTATGTTATTTAATGAAAGGTGCAGGATTAAAGGACGCTTTACTCGTCATGATTTATAGCGAAGGGGCATCCCTTAGTAAACCGGGAGAGTGGTGGGTTGATCATGGGGATCCGACCAAATTGGGTTGAGGCGTGACACTGGTCTCATGCGCATGAAGCTACATCGAGCTTCCCTGACTGCTAGCACGACAAACTGTCCTTATCTCCACCATGTCATCGAGTAGCCCCTAGGATGAATCACTACCCCTCTTGGGCGTCTTGAAGGTCTCATACCTTAGTGCATGAACAAAACAACATTTTTCCTCATAAGCCATTTAATCTTTGGTGCCACTAGTCTAATGGCCCCGTCCCTCAACTTGACTTGCAGCTGTTTGTCTTGACTAGTTCATCGACTTATCTTGTTGCACTACCGCCAGTACATCGAGTATGTCGGTCCTGTCTTGGTACCATGGCAAAACACATCATTTATTTAAAGTTTTCATGGCTTAAACTCATGTTTGTTTATGAGCTCCTGCTTGTGCCAACTGGCACTGGGCCCATTGTACGAGATTTTCAAGATCGGGCATTTTAGCCTCCAAGTTCCAAAATTGAGGCCTCCGTCCTATCTGAGCTATTCGAGTTCCCGTCAATAAGGTCTCCCAAAAAGTTTAAGTAGTGGCACACAGTCAGGGGAGAGCACTTCCAACAAAAATAATCTTTTAGCCATCTAACACACCAATCAGTGTGAGGACATCTCCTCTCATAATCGACGAATGGGTTTTCTACTTCCTTCAAGTAAGTTAATCATACCAAACGGGTATGATCTACTTACAATCGGTAAGTAGTTTTTCTGCGTAATTACCACATCACTCCATTTAGGTGTGATGTTTAAAATTCCACTTACTAGTGGGTTTTCATTTCTGAGGTGCTTATCATCCCAACCAGGTATTATATAAAAATCACACTCACCCGATAACGTAGTGATTTCCTCTTGATTGGTTATTTCTCTCTAGGCGAGCTTGTCCTTACTAGCGTTCTCGGTATTTCATGTTTCTACACAATATGAAAATTCTTGTTCATTATCCCTTGGCCTAATAGCCTTCATTCATCGTTAATGGATGAAGTACTCAAACTTTTTGATTTATTACATTTAGGTCCCTAAAGTTCTTTTTCTTTAACTTTAGGTCCCTAATGTCGATTTTCCCCCAAATTGGTCTCGATGCTTCTAAAATTCACCTTAGGACCTCAATTTATTCAAAATTACAAAAGGGGTTCAAGTTTCCCAAATTTCCAAATTGGTCTCAAACTTTTCCAAAATTACCATTTTGCCCCTACTTTACAAAAATGGTAAGTTTCACCCCAAAAATTGGCCAATTGGTCCTCTAACATTTTTTCATGCCCAATTGGCCCTCAATTTTATGAAATTGCACTTTAGTCCATTGAATTTTCGAAATCCCCAAATTTTCCCCCAATTTCGACCTTCCAAATCAGCCGAATTTGATTTTATCAAATTGACCGATCAAATGAGTTTAATTATTGAAATTAAAGTTAGATTGGAGTTCCTACACCTTCATATGATTCAATTGTACTTTGAATCGCATGAATTGATGCCAGAATGAGCTCAAGCGGAACTTCGTTAGAAAACTAGACTTAGAGAGAGAAAGCTTCGAAAGCTTACCGTTGGAGGTGCGGCGATCTGAGCTTTTGATCTGGGCAGATAGCTCTCGTCCTGAGGTTCCTCCTAGGATCAAGAATCACATCAATAGATGCTAAATTGAAGGAGAATTTGGTTAGTGAAGTTTCATCGGTTCTCTCTCTAGTATTGATTAGAGATTATAGAGGGGTGCCAAATTGGCTTCCCTTTCCGCTCTAATTCCGTTGTATGAGAGTTGTGTAAGTGTTAGGAGAGCATGGTTTGGCCTAAGAATGGCTCGAATTGGTCATTTTTAGCTCGGCCAAAACGGGGCAGCTTCGGCCCATTGGAGCTGCTTCATTGTTCTATCATACCGGTGTTTCTCCAGCGACCCTTAGAGAAAATGGAGACTACCATTGGGTAGCTAACTTCTCCTCGAATCTAATGAACCCGACCTCATCTTCTTTGGTTTAAAAAAATGCCCAAGTCAGAGCTCGGGTTCAAAATTCGTCGAATAATGGAGCAGTAGGGATAGAGTGGAGTTTTCGGGTGTGAGGAGGATGAATGAGGAGGGGCTCTTTATATCAGAAGCTCGGGGATTTCTTGGTCATTTGATTGGTACCTTAATGGCGGTCATTCATTGCTTAAAACTCCCTGGGTGGAGACTTTTTATCTTCGCCGACGCTGCTCGATTTTCCGGTGAGTGAACAGTGATGTCATATGAAGGAAGAAGATGACATTGTTCCGAACCGGACTAGACCGGTCCGAACCAGGTTCAATGCTTAAACCGACCGGTTTAGGCATGATTCGACTGAATTTTTTAAATTTTAAAAATTTGTAAATTCATTTAAATTCATTATCTATCAAATGGTGGCCTCAATTCCCCAATTTAAATTTTCTAAGCCATCTAGAAAAATGAATTTAGAAACCGGTTCAATAGTGGTCCAAACTAGTTCAATTCGTTTCAGGTCTAGTTCACCAAAATCAGTTTGGTTTTCACCTCCAATTCATTCTAAATCCTTTCTCATGACTTTTGTGACTCTTTAGGTCACTTGGGATCCATAAATTTCCCGGTTTACCCCTTATCTATCGGTTGGGGTTTGTGGACCGGTTCGGTTTTCTCACCCAAGTTGACCGGTTCTTTCCCCAGTTTTCTTATCCTAAAGGAGCGTGGTTTATAACTCTCCCCTCCTTTTAAGAGTTTTATCACCAAAACTAAATTAACATTTTTTACTCTAGGATATACTTTCCTTAATATCAACTCGTTCTTTCACTTAGCCCACTTTAAATCATGCACTTAAGGAATTTCTTTTCCTTTACATTGTTTACTCCTTCTGTAAACCCTGCCCTTTTGAGCTAAGGAAAAAATGGGAAGGGAACCGGTCAAACCGAATGAGAAAACTGAACCAGTTCACAAACCCGATCAATTGTGAATGGGCAATTTAGGAATTTACAACTCCCATGTGATCCAAAGGGTTCAAAATACTATGGAAAAGAACCTTAGGATGAATTGGAAGAGGAAAATTAGACCGGTTTGGATGAATCGGATCTAACAAGATTGAACCAGTTTATGAACCGAGTCGGTTCATGAACCGGAACTGATAGAGATCGGGCAAAACAAAGGAATTCAAATCCATTGTACTCCAAAGAAATTCATAAACCTTGGGAAGGAACCTTAGAACAAAGTGGGAGAAAAAAACCAGATCAGTTCGGGTGAATCGGACCCGAACCGGATTGAACCGATTTAAGGACCGAGTCGATTTATGAACCATAATCAATAAAAAGATGGTAAACCGGGAATTTTATGAACCCTAAGTGACCCAAGGAGTCACAAAAGACATAGAAATGGAATTGTAAAGGAATTAGGGATGAAAACCAAACCGGCTAAGGGGAACTGAATTCGAACCGGTTCAGGCCGGTTTGAACCACTTTTGAACCGAATCCTAAATTCATTTTTCTAGGTGGCTTAAATAATTCAAATTGGAGATTTGAGGCCACCATTGGTTAGAGAATGAATTTAGATGAATTTAAAAAATTTTAGATTTGAAAAACTCGATCTAATGGGGGATGAACCGGCCGGTTTAAGGTATAAACCCGATTCGGACCGGTTTGGTCTGGTTCGGAATAGTGTCATCTTCTTCCTCAGGATGACAGCACTGTTCACTTGCTGGGAAACTGAAGAAACGCTGGCGAAGAAGAAATGCTTCTGTTCGGGGCATTTCTGGTCATTAATGTCAGTTATAATGGTGCCAAATGGACAGCCAACGGGTCCCCGTGCTCCCTATATAAAGAGCCCCTCCCCGTTCATCCTCTCCACACCTAAAAACTCCATTCTCTCTCAACTGCTTCATTTTTCGGGGAAGCTTGAACCAGAGCTCCGATATGGGGTCTTTTCTAAGCCAAACAAGGTGAGGTCGGGTTCTTTAGACCGGGGAGAAGTAAGCTACACGTCCATAGTCTCTGTTTGCTCTAAGGGTCGCCGGAGAAATGTCGGTGTGATGAAACATTGAAGCAGCTTCGGTGGACAGAAGCTGGCCTGTTTTGGCCGAGTTGAAATCGACCATTTTGAGCCCTCCTCAAGCCAAACCAAGCCTTCCCAACACTTCCTCAGCCCTCCCACGGCCGAATTAGGACTGAAAGGTAAGCCAATTCGGCTCCCCTCTGCAATTTTCGGCCGGAGCTAGAGAGAGAACCGACAGAATTTCAATGATAAAATTCTAACTCAATTCTCCATCAATTGATGTGATTCTTGATTCTAGGATGAACCTCAGGATGAGAGCTATCTGCCCAGATTGAAAGCTCGGACTGTCGTGCCCTCACCGGTGAGTAATCGAAGCTTTCTCTCTCTGCAGTCCGTTTTCTAGCGAAGCTCCATTTAAGCTCGTTCTGGCGTCAAAACTCACGATTCAAAGTGCTATGGAATCGTATGAACATGGAGGAATTCAATTGCAACTTCAATTTCAACAATTAGAGGTGTTTGATCGATCAATTTGATGAAATAAAATTCGGCTGTGTTAAAGAGTTGGAATTGGGGGGGAAATTAGGATAAATTGGGGATTTTCAAAATTTAAAGGACCAAAATACAATTTTATGAAATTGAGGGTCAATTGGGTATGGAAATAATGTTGGAGGACCAATAGAGGAATTTTGGAATTTTTGGGGCAAAACTTACCATTTTTGTAAAGGAAGGGTAAAATGGTAATTTTGGAAAAGTTAGAGGACCAAATTGGAAATTTGGGAAATTAATCCCCTTTTTGTGAAATGGAATAAATTGAGGTCCTATGATAAATTTTAGAAGTTTCGGGACTCAATTTGAAGAAAAACCGGCATTAGGGACTTAAAGTTAAAGAGAAATAAATTTATGGACCTAATTGCAATTAAATGAAAGTTTGAGTTTCTTATTCATTTGGAATGAATGAAGGCGATTAGGTCGAAGGATAATGAACCGAGATGTTCATATCGTGTAGGAACATGAAGTACCGGGAACACCAGCATGGACGAGCTCACGTGAATATAAAGAACTGATCTAATGGAATTAATTACGTTAACGGGTGAGTGGGTTTACTAACATCATACCTGGTTAGGATGATGAGCACAACTTAAAATTAAAAACCACTTACCGGTTGTGAGTGGGATTATATATATCATACCCGGTTGGGGATGATAAGTGCCTCGGTATAAAAACCCACTATTTAGTGGTATTTTAATCATCACCACTTAGAGAAAGTGATGTGAAAATTATGCGGAAAAACTACTTACCGGTTGTAAGTAGATCATAACTGGTTGGTATGATTATGCTATTCCAAGAAAAGGTGCAAGTTAAAGGACGCCTTACTCTTTACAGTTTACAATAAGGGGAAACCCTTTAATAAATTGGGAGAGTGGCGGGTTTATCATGGGGATCCAACCAAACTGGGTCGGGGCGTGACACCTTCCATGGAGTTTATCATAACTAGTATGTCTTGCCCGTGAGTCTAAAGGTATATCCCTAGGTTCATATCTCCCTTTGCTTAGGGCAAGATTCTTCCCTTTGTGGTTATTACTCAAGATTTTAGGATTGGGAGTTCCAAGATGCCCAATCGTTTCTTTGTCTAGTTATTCTCTTCATCGTTGAAACCCTTAGCATGACATTCTTTCGAGCATTACGTACTTGTTTTCACAGGTTTCGATGTTATTATCCATTCATCCTAATTTGACCCTTCATTCACCTGTCATTGATTACAACTTCGGTCAAAATTATGTTTGACCTTGTCATGCTTACTAACTGACTCTTTCTTACTCGAGTCACATTTTACTTGGGACTATTGGTGGTTACATGTCCCTTACGACATGACATATTCCAGAGCCTGTCTCTATCCATTAGACTTTTACAACACCTCCTTTAGATTTGTTCCCACTTTCCAACCTTTCAGGGATTGTATAACCTTATCCCTCTTTTCATCGGATAGTATTCCTCGACTACCTTTACTGTTATCCAATTATCCTTCACGCCTTAACAACATGTCTTATATAATCGTGTCAGTTTTCCTTACTCACTCATCCATTCCCAACTTCTTTATTCGGTCTTTATAGTGCCAATCATTGAATTTCCTGATGACTTACCGACATGCTGGGATTCTTCTCTTCTTATGTCTTTCTTCATTTCTGGTGACGTACTTTACTCAAGGATTTTCCTTTCCCCTAAACCCACTCTTACTTGCTTGTGACCATTTCATGATTTTGTTGTTTTTGAGGAGTTCTCCTTTAATGATTTGCATTCTCTATTATGTCCTTCAAAGTAGAGATTTCCCTTTTAGGTGCTAGATGTTCGAATTTCTTACTACTCCTTGAAGGTTTCCTTCCTTCGCATTCTTATACCCTTTTGAATTAGGGCTTTTTTCCACCTTTAATCATTTGCCGATCAAAATTTCCCAGCTCACCTTTTACTTTCCTACTCAAGGTATCTCTAATCGTTGGGTCTTATTTCATATACTCAACACTATACCCACTTTATTACCATTCTTTAGAGTGTAGTCTCCACTACTTCCCGGTCCTTCTTAGGGTCTCATTTATTCTCCTTGACCATCCTATTGCTACTAGTTGCTTCCTTCTTTTCTAGGTTTATCGAAAATCTCTAATTGGCTTCTTTGCTCTTTCAATTCAAGTAATACTTTGGCCATCCCGACATACTCTTAACCACTTATGGTTCTTTATGTTGGTTTAAGCCTCTTAGGATCCATCTGGAGGTTCCTTAGCTTTGAACTTGCCTTTTTGAGGTCTCACTTTCTACTTGTATCCTCTACCTAAGGATTCCCATCCTGGTTCAACCTCGCTAACGCTTCTTGGAGGCTTTTCCTTCTTTCCTTTCTTACACCCTTCTGAGATCGGTATTGTTCCCTGCTCTTTATCCTTCACTGTCCTCCATTTCCTTTTTGCTCCTTATCCTCTCTTTGAAGAGCTCCTACTGATAGATTGGTTCCTAGCACTCTGTTTTATGTCCAGCCATCCACTCCTTGGGCTGTATTAAGCGAGTGTGGGCCACGACTAGTCTTGATGTCATTGGTTGTTTTCTCCGTACCCACTTCTAAATTGGAGGGCTTACTTTTCCAAGGTTTTTCGGATGTTCTTTCCTCTATTTTCTTATGATGGGTAGCCCACCCATTTTCACTTGTCACTACATCCTTTGATGTTATTTCCTACTTACCCATTCCTTGGGTTTAACTTTCTCCTTGGGTCCTCCTAGTATGCTTCCCTTGATTCTTTCACTTCAGCGTGCATCTCATCTCCTCATCCTTCATCACTTGGTCCATTACTTTTTAGTTGGGACTTGTAGGCCTTCCTAGGGTCTCCTTCCTTGGTAAAGGTTCAAGTGTTATTTGCTTCAAGACCTCTTGGTGCGAGACTTACTAAATCCTCCTTATGGCTTGAGTGTGGTCATCATTTCATTTTCGACCATTATTTCTTCAAGGATTTCCTTCATCCTTCTTTTCCACTATTCTAGCCTTTACACCTTCCCTTATCTCATTGGGGTTTATATTTATGACCTTCTCGAGGGTCAATTCATTGATAGTCTTATCCCCTATTATTCTCCTAGTTCACTTGTTTCGGAACGGTTGTCCTTCGATTTTACTCATCCTTAATGCCTATCCCATCGTTATTTTGAGAGTGTAATCCTTACTATTTTCTAGTTCTTCCTAGGGCATCTTCTCCCAAAGTTTTTTAGTTACACCTTTTCACTAGGTTAGTCTACCACCCTACTTGGCTCCTCCGTTTCTCAAGAGTAGGTCACACCTTACTATCTCGAGACATCCTAGTTGTCTTTCATCGTTCATCCTAGTTGTGGAGGAGGTATTTCCTTCTTTACTCCTAGGTGGCTTGTAGTGCTCCTTAATGGAAAATCTACATTTCGCTATATCTGGGTTTTCTTAAGGTCCTACCCTTGATCTTCCTTCCATGATCCTTCCTCATGT